>OU830593.1:6560786-9021218 GCA_917563855.2 Limnephilus lunatus | reverse complement strand
AAATATTCTAAGACATTCCGTATTTTTATTTTTTTAATCGTATTTTTGAAACCCTGGCGATTTTTTGAAAATTTTAATCCGAAATATCAGACCATTTTTATGGGTGCGTAAAAACGATACTTACATAGCTGAAAAAATTAAAAAAAAAGAACGTGTTCCACACGAATGGCACAGGAGAATAACGAGGCATACAAAAAATATTAAATCTCATAAATATTTTTTACCTTGATCCATCTTATTGATCATTAATCATTATAGTGTTCAACGTCTATATATTACTAAATAAAATTAAAAGAAAAATTAAATTCAAGACAAGTTTTGGCCAAAGAAACCACATATATCTTGCAACTAAACTTTACAACATCCTTCCTCCAAGTCTGAAAAAGATAGAAAAGATAAATAAGTTTAAGGAAAAAATCAAAACATGGGTGAAAGAAATTAATGCAGACATACTAGAGAATGTATTAAAAACATCATAGAAACTAAATAACGGAAAATCAAAGAAATCTACCAGTCCGCCTCAGCACAGGACCACCTAGTGAGGAGGACTAATAACAAACGGATTAAATATTTATATATATCATCATATCTTGTAATTGTCATCAAACCTGTAACTAAATAGTCACTAATAAAAAATAAAAAAATAAAAAAATCCAATGTAATATACTTGTACTTATAAATTATAATAATAATAATATATTATAAATTTTGATTTTGTTAAAATCAGCACCATTGCCATTACACTTCTAAAACGGGTACAGAACGCATAATGCGTACGGGGTTCTCTTTGTAACATCTGTTAAAACGTCAAACCAAATGATAAGTTCGCAGAGAACAAACAATAAATCTAGTTAATGTTAAATGTCAAATTCAAAAATTCGCCTCAAATCAAAGTGTTACCATATAAAAAAATCATAGAACATTATTGGAGACAGGAAATTTTCATGTAGTGACGTCACGAGCCCAAATAATGGATTTATTTATTAAAAAAAAGTACATTTCTAAAAATTTTCGTAATCTTAGTAAAAACTCTATCCACACGATTTTTTCCAAGTCGTTATGAAATCCATGCAAGTGGCCTATTAGACCAAGTCAGTGGACATCTTCAGTTTAACACTTAACAAATAAAAAATATTGTTACTGAGGCAGTTCAGTTATATATAAAAATAACAGTATATTTTTAATTTTTCATAATATCTAAAACCCCCTAAAAGGGGGTTAATGAGTAATAAATAAATAGATAAGAAAAGAAAAGTAACAATATTAACGAAGACGAAAATGAATATTTTTGGGGGTGAAAGAACCCGGGGAAAATAGCTATAAAAGTTCATAATTTTTTTTTTTGCTTTTATCATCTTCAAGCTAAACTAAACTAAACTAAAGTTGTTCTCGTTAACGTTTGCGAAACTTTCGAGTTTCTTTCTTCGTTGGAATACTTTTCGAAAAGGGTATGTTTATCTTCTCGAAGTATAATAAACGCTTATTGGAAATGTTCGAGAGATGGTAATTTAACCTGCATTTAAATTATAAATCAAACGTTATTACCCTAGACGTAGGAGGTTATAACGTAATATGTTTTGAAGTAAGAGTTATATAAGATTCCAAACTAGTCTTTAAAAAACATGCTGAATATTCACAAAAGAACTTTGGAAAGTAGATCTCTTTTTTAGGAAAAAATTGTAAAGGAAATTTTAGAAAAATTACAATCTCATAACTCCATTATGGCCAAAGAAAAAAATAAGTTGCAAATTCTTCAAAGCATTACGAAAAATATTGAGGGGAAATGGATTATCAAAATTAAATTAAATGTTAAAGGAACTCAATTGGCTAATAGTGAAACAGATGGTGATTTTAAGCTCGATGGTATGTGTACAAAAATTAATAAAAAACCTTCCACCAAAATAGTTTTAAAATGGAATTATATACACCAAGGACATTCACAGATATAATATAATATGATGTGCAATGAAATCAGGCTAACAAAAAAGATAAAACAAATACGCAAAACAGTTAACCATTCAAATGGATTCAATTTGAATTTATATGGAGTTAAAAAACGATTAAATTAAGCGAAAAATTTATTAAAAAAAAAAAAAACGCTCGTTTAAAATAGAGAAAAATCTCTTGATAAATGTCTAAAGTAGCATTTAAAGATACACCTCTGCCATAGGTCACCCCAAGTGGGTCGCTTCGTTTGGAGACTTAGCAGAGGTGCCCAAGTTAATGTGGAGATACGAGACACTGGTTGAGGGAGACCTTGTGACCTCTCAAGCAGAATTTTTGTGGAACATCGCCTTGCACTGCAGTGGACGGATGGATTCATACGTCCGTCACTCCTGGACCCACCGACCCCCAGATTCCTTCCGACCTCTCATATCTAATTCTTCCCAGAACCTCCTCTCCTTCCTTAACTATAAAATACCCCCACGCAGCATCCCCAAAGTTGACATAGGCCCCGAGAGAATTTTTCCTCTTACATTTTTTTATTGTTGTTATATGCCGATAGGGGCTTTTACATAGATTATAAAATAATATTTATGTCATCGAGGATTACACATACATAGAATTTATACCAAAATTTATAAAAGTGAAAATTTTTAAGAATAAACAAGTAGTTTTTGAAGAATATAGCTTAAAACCGTGAAATATTTTAAACAATACCTATAATATTTGACAATAACATAGAACAAAATATATTATAAAACATTACAATAACACATCAAATCGTTAAATTAATTATACCCACGTTACAATAATTTGTAGGATTCAACCAAGTGTTGGTTTAAATTGCATTTTAGATTATAAAGGGAATCAGCGAATATATCTACAATAACACCAAACTTGTTGCTTCAATCATGTCATTGATAGTTGGTTGTTAAAAGAATCTTAAAGAATGTTATATTATATTATATGTCTAGTATTCCTTGGAGTTAATGTAAAAATAAAATAAAATCGCCCAAGATTGAAGCACTAAACTAAATCAAAAATCACTCAATCAATCAACGATATTGTAAAAATTCACCAGAAATTTCGACTGAAATTTCAAATATATTTTCCCCAAGTGGAAAAAAGCAATGCCTTTCTTTCCATACATTTACTTTCCGCTTATTCATGAAAAGTTAGTGGATCGGCCCCGCCCCGCATACTAATTTATGGCCGCGCCATTCACAGCTTTTATTATCTGTAAAAATTCTGTTATTCTATTCCTACATCCGCCTTCTTAGTCTTCTATGAAATTATCTAAGTGTCTCTGGTGTTTTACTTTTTTATCGGTTTACAAGTCCCCTTTACGCTTAATATTCGTGTCGGCCTGGTTTTACGTGAACTTTTTAAGGTTTAGCTCTGAGTAAATACTTGTAGAAACAAGGTCAGAAAATATGAATAAATATTTATTCAATTTTTATGAGAAAAACTTTCTTTTTATACTTTTTTGAAGGTTATTCCCATCAGTGAAATATATCATATTAGAATAAGTTAACAATAATAATCTAAACGAAAATATGAAAGAGAACAAGACACAGAAAAACAGAAAAAGACAATGGTCGCAACTGGAACTCGAACCCAGACCTCTCCGTCTAACCGGGACGAGCGCGTTAACCAATTTTGCTATTGCCGCCTTCTGTCAAAGCTGTCATATTTGTCAATCTGTTAACATATTCTGATATGATATATTTCACTGATGGGAATAACCTTCAAAAAAGTATAAAAAGAAAGTTTTTCTTATAAAAATTGAATATTCATTTAGACTTTCGTAAAAAGTCAATTGTTCCATATAAAAAAAATTCGGATATATCTATCCGAGACGCTATCCAGGTTACAAACCAATTCTTAGAATGATTGTTTCCAATAAAAAAAGGTTAGTTGCCCGTAATATGGAGAAAAATAATTAGTTGATAATAATGTAATTCTGAAATTTGAAAATATGAGATTGACAAATATGACGGCTTTGACAGAAGGTAGCAATAGCGAAATTGGCCGGTTAGACGGAGAGGTCTTTTTCTGTTTTTCTGTGTCTTGTTCTCTTTCATATTTTCGTTTAGATTATTATTGTTAACTTATTCTAAAATATTTATTGTTTAAAAACCTTGAAAACCAAGTTTTATTCACGAATTTCCTTAAATGAAGATGCAAACAAATCGTGGTCAAAATCAGATGTACGAAGTATGTTTCTTCTTATTTTGAACTTCAAATGTTCAAAATTGAATAAGAAATATGAAAATTTAGCTTCAAGCTTTAGAAAAAATGGTATGGGGAATCGTATTCGTGTAGGGTAAGGTTTAGCTCTGAGTAAATACCTGTAGAAACAAGGTCAGAGAATGTGAATAATTATTTTTTAAAAACCCTGAAAACTACGTTTTATTCATGAATTTTAATAAAAATAAATCGTGGTCAAAATCAGATGTGTAAAGTAAGTTTCTTCTTATTTTGAATTTCAAGTGTTCAAAATTGATTAAAAAATATATCAAAATTCAGCTCTAAGCTTTGGGATAATGGTATGGGTGAGGTTTTTCTAAAACGAAAATAGTAATTTTTCTCGTCTTTTGAAGATTAAGTGTGCAATAAAAAAACTACTTATCTATATACTATAACCAGCGTATAATTTTAATTGACACAGAAAATAAATTCGTTTGATATCCATACTAACTTATTATTAAAGGTATTTTTGAAGGCGATTTTAGGTTTGAAATTGGTAAATAATGTACAAAAAATTATGACTTAATAATTATTTTTGCTGCTAGGACCTGGTGGCGGCTTTTGGTTCGGCTTCGCCCAGTTTGAGTGTTGGTGACCATTTTATAAATCCGATAGGAACTGGTTCCAATAGTAGCCGATCCGGTGACAGCCAGTCACCGGGACAAAGTAACCGTGACAGGCAATGACGTCATTTGTAATGTATAGCCGCGTGATACTATTATTCATAACTCTCAGTATTACCGTCAATCTTTTCATATCTGGAGAGATACTAAAATTCAACAATTCCGTCGTACTTATACCTGGGGGGGGGCACGTCCTCATGCGACCTGCTAATGTAAGTGGTGCCATCCTTTGAAAAATTCTTGAATTCGAAACCGAATTACAAAAGTAGCTTTTTTAGCGTATTAAGAATATAGATGGCAGCACTTCCGTTTATATCGTGTGAATCGAGTGTGTACGAATACTGTTTGACGATAATTTCGGGGGACAATTGTCGTGGATCGACTGTCGGGTTGCCAGATAGTTTGATTGCGCACTACAAAAAAATATATATTTACCAAAATCGTACGAGTATTAACTGTATGGAAGAACTAAATAACTCGTGGCGAAAATTGTTGACTGAATTTCGAACAAGGAACCCACACCAAACAAAAGTTTTCCAGGACGTAAAAAATCCCGATGATTTTGTCAAACTTTTCGGCTCGCTGAAACATGCTGAAACATATTGTACGGGTCTGAAAAAATGATAAAAAGAACAAAACCTCTCTTCCCCTTTTATTAAATCTTGTGAAGCAAGATCAAATCTTTGAGGCGAAGATTCTTTTAATATTTGCTGAAATTTCGGTGTCTCTTTCTACTGAGAAAATAAAGAACGGAATTACAACTCGCGTAACTGTGCTATAAAATGGAAGATATCAAATTATGTAGGCATCCTGTATTAAAGGGAGTAAAACTTGTTTGAAGAATGTAATACTTGTTGTAGATTAAATAATCATTATCACATTGCTTGCAATGTGTCACACACAAATTAAATATTGTTCTGTAATTCGCAGTCCAATATATTACCTCGATCAAAAAGTTTTTATGTATATAATCGAAAATACAAGTTTATTCATCAAAATCGATATGGTCCCCTTCAAAGCGCTCCCCATCGATACGCAATTACACCAGCGCTTGATCCAATCCTCAAAATTGCTGGTACTCAGTTATGTTCATCAGAGCCGTTTTCAGTTTTTTAATTACAACCTCTCGGGTGCCGTAGCGCGTTCTGCGAAGCGGATTTTGAAGTATGTTGAACAGGAAAAAGTCGCAGGGAGCCATCAGATTAATTTGAAGGCTGCTGGATAGTAATCGTATTGTTTTTGGTCAAAAACTCATGGGTAAGAATCGAATGAATCAAAGAATGCGACGGTGTATTATCGTGGTAAAAAATCCTCTATAGAGATAGATATACTTAGTACAGCGTAACTTTTATAAATGTCAGCTATGATGCTAAAATTTAGAGGGAAGGGTCAATGACAGATGTGGTAACCTAAAAAAAAAGAGTGCCAATCGGGTGACTGACACGTGGCCGGCCACCCACACGGTGGCAGGTCCTAAAACTTTTTGATCAAGAGATTCACATAATAAGCATCGAATTGGGTATTTCCACAAACGAGGGATTCTGTTGAAAATGTACGGAATATTTAAAGATCATTTTTCTGATTTTAATCATCCTACTAAAAATGTTTTTTTTTAATGTTTTCATTCAATTTTATTGATTTTAAAAACGCTCGAAAACTGACAAAATCGAAACGGCCCGTTTTTTTCAAATGGGTTTGTGACGCGTCTCGCCTAACACTTTCGTGGTTAAAAGGGGAGAACGAATTAATCGTTACCATATTCGAAGCTTTAAAAGTCAAGTTTAGCATAATCGTAAAGGTTATGTAGCTATTTTTGGCGGGTGAAGCGGCTGTACAAAATTGTTTACCAATCGTTCAAGGTACAATATTATAGAAGAAGACCTTGAACCTCGTGACATCGAAAGTTTCTTAAGGGGAATGGCTGTGCAGCCCTATTCATACAAAACTAAATTTTGGATTTGAGGCAAAAATACTTATAACCTCTTTTTTCATAAATTATAGCAAATATCTAGAACGGATATATGTTACTTTATTTATTTGTGTTTTAAATTATAAAATTCTAGCAGACCCGGCCACACGTTGCTGTGGCTAACGAAACACAACGCCATTACCCAACCTTTATAAAATCCACACCACTCGCTTGCCAGCTGCCCGCTGCCCGCTGCCTGAATTGAATATTTGAATTTCTCGGCTTTTATCTACTATAATAAGCATGTTTTATATATATAAACCTTCCTCTTGAATTATTATATCTATTGGTAAAAACCGCATGAAAATCCGTTGCGTAATTTAAAAGATCTAAGCGAAAAAACATTTTGAGCGACTTCATTTTATACTATGTAATGATTGTTAATAAAAGGTTTTTTTTGGATTTTAGAGGCAACTTTGGCAATAATATTTGAGATCTAAGCAAACAAACATTTTGAGCGACTTCATTTCATACTATGTAATGATTGTTAATAAAAGGTTTTTTTTTGGATTTTAGAGGCAACTTTGGCAATAATATTTGAATATTTTAATGATACCTACTTGTAAAAAAAATAATTTCGCCGAAAACATGATGAAATAAATAAATATGATAGAAAACGCATTTTGATGGATGTAAATGCAAATTACAAACGACCGATTTACGCTGCCGTCGCATCTAAATTAAATTTTCTACGCAAAGAAATGCTTTTTATGACTTTCAATTTTTGATTGTTTTTTTTTATGTCAAACCTCTCCCAATGAATCCGGGTACTCCTGCTAAGCCTAGTAGCGAATAACTTGGGGTGACTTTGGCAGAGGTGTTGGTTATCCAATAAATGGTTTCCGGGGCGGCGGTATACATACCCGCCTACCAAAATGTGAACTGTGAACATTGGCTCTGGTTAGCGGGTATTATGCGGTATTTACACATGTGCTATATTTTAATACTATTTTTTTAATAATATTATAAAGAAGGTTGTCTGTGGCGGACACCGGACGGGTAATGAACATAATTACCAAATTTATACACTTTAACTCAATAAACATTTCAATACTTTGCTACAGAAAACCATTTTTTATTGAACCTTAAAATATTGTGCTCAAATTGAAAAACCTATAAACAAGAATAGACATAAATAATTTGAAGATCTATATATATAAAAATGATTCTCTGTTTCCCTTGGTCACGCCATAACTTCAGAACCACTTTACCTCTTTCATTCATATTTTTTAAAAAGTTTTCTAATACTTTGTAGAAGGTTCTTACTGAAAGAAAAATTAAGAAAATTGCACATAAAATTGAATAATTTCAGAAAACTAAACGACTATTTTAATAACTTTGACTATTATAATAACCAAGTTTGACAGTTCACGCGTTTGATGAAATTGAATTTAGCAGGCAGTTGTTTTTTTTGTTTTAAAATAATTGTATATGTATATTAAAAAATATAGGTATTTTAAATAAGTATATGTACCAAATTTGATTGATTATTCTTATAATATACGAACATGAATATTTGTAATATACGAAAAATGAAAATTTGAATAAAAACATTGTAATAGGTGGCACGCGAGCTGTTTGAAAACTGAATTTACTGGGACTGAAAATATGAAGGGAAGAGGGAAGAGGGAAGAGGGAAGAGGGAAGAGGGAAGAGGGAAGAGGGAAGAGGGAAGAGGGAAGAGGGAAGAGGGAAGAGGGAAGAGGGAAGAGGGAAGAGGGAAGAGGGAAGAGGGAAGAGGGAAGAGGGAAGAGGGAAGAGGGAAGAGGGAAGAGGGAAGAGGGAAGAGGGAAGAGGGAAGAGATTCTTTTCTGTTCTATGTATGTTCTATATTCCATGTATGTTCTGTAGAATGTATTCTATGTACAGTTTGTACATAGAATACAATATGGCTGGCTGGTTAATTAGTTGTTGCAGTTGGGGACTGTGAATTCTCGATGGAAATATGATTGGACAGGAGGATTACGAGATTCGGGAGTCCCCAAATAACTAATACCCAATTTCAGAGGGATCTGTCCCGCGATCCGCACGACTTCGACCTCTATTCCTGGAAATAGAAAAGATATTTCCGAAGTTCGGCTACTTATATTTATAAAAATTATCTTGCATTTTGTGAAGAAAAATCTTTTTTTGTTGTTTGTTTTAACTTTAGCTCCACACAGGAGGCCCCGAGGAAAATAATTTTCCTCAGGGCCTATGTCATCTTTAGGGATGCTGTGTGGAGGGTTTTTTAAGGAAAGGAAGGAGATGAAAGTTATGGTAAGGAAAAGGGTTTAAGGGGTGGGTAGGAATCTGGGGTTCAGTGTATCCTGTATGGGGGTGACCTATGGTAGAGGTTTTGGTTATCCAATAAAAATTACCGGGATGGCGGTACCCATTCCCGCCTCCCTGATAATACTCTATTGTCATGTGCACCAATTCATTGTTACGCGGATGATAGTACAGTCCATGATAGCTTTTTGTTTGACAAGCCTCCAAAGGGCGCACAAACCCCAATAGCTCGGAGAGCTTTGAAGCAAAGAATGGACGGTTACCCCGAGAGTGTTTTCTCTTGGGGTAAGAAAAATCTCGTCGAATTTAATGTTTTAAAAGCCCACTAGTAAATAAACAAATAGGTCATTGTTGTGCAACAAGAACAAAGTCCGAGACAGAACCGATCCCTGTGGGACAGCATTTTTCGAAATCGAGAAAGAGGTGAAACCATTAGCAACAGCATTTTAGACCTCTCCGTCAAAAAGTCAGCAATCCACGTACCACATCTAGAATACGGGAAGTCCGTAAGAAAGCGGTTTGTTGACAAGTCCTCGGTGCCAAACCCGGTCAAAGTCCTTGAAAAAAAAAGATCAGCCAATCATATCCGATCTACAGGCGGACATCTTCAGTGAGCGGCTCCCCCCTTACAGATAACATCCTTTAGAACGGACGTTGAGTCCAGGTAGATATTCATCATAAATAAGACACGAAGAATTATTGAAAACTCTCGATCAACAGAATTGTACTAGTCCAAGAGCCCGTGACGATCAGACCTTCGTTATTTTATAAAACCTGAAAGTTTTTCTTTGTATGTCTCTAATACAAATAAAGACGATCCCCGACTATGAAGTTTGGATCACGGTGGCCTTGAAAGATAGCAGGTTGCAAAGGTATATAAAATTGCACCACAATTTCAAGAGCATTTTGCTCGCACTTTTACAAGGAAGTAGTCTCTTAGCGTCGAAATTTCTTATTATTTCACTTATTAAAAATAATACCTTTCTCTCTCTATTTCTTTTTTCTTTCATTTGAAATCATTTAAAACCTTCTGCATGAGTATATCATCTATCACGAATAATGTTCGCAGAAATTTTATTGAAAATTCTTCCATTCTTTTCCACAATGTCTAAGAAATTTATATTCCGTGTTCGGTTCCGAATAATTTATATTCCCGGAACGTTCTAGATAAACTTTCTGGCAATAACGCTTCCGCTGGCATTCTAATGGAAGAATTTTTCTTGTTTCATTAGTTATCTGTTTTTCCCTATTAAAGATCTTTTCATAAGTAAGATATTACCATGGATCTTAGCAATTATTGGCTAATGATAAGAAGTTTATGAAAGTTATGTCATAAGTTGTTTGTATTTCTTATTCTTTTGTCGATTGTAAGACTAACTATTTCACGTCGAGTTCTTAAGGGCCACAAACCAGCCAGCGGCCGAAAATTCATATTTCGTCGAAAGATGTTCTTACGATCATACAGAGCGGTTCCAATGAGAAAGATTAATTATTCTCCGTACCAGCTTTTTAAAATAATAATTCAATATCGATTTAATTTCAATCAAAATTAGCTTCAAAAATGCTGAAAGGGGTTTTGATAAAACTATTAAAATTACCTCCTTTTTGTTATGAATTTTGATCATAATTATTTATAATTTTTTAATAATGTCTAAGCAAAATAAGAATGTAAAAAAACTCTTTAATATATTGGTTTGTAATACCGTAAATAAATAGACAAACTTAAGCATCTCCGTCACCAAACACGTGAGCGGATCTTTTTTTAAATGATTTTATTTAAACTAAAATTAAAATTGTGAAATATAGCTTTCCCAGATAATTTATTGATTTATTTTACTGCATGATTATATGATTTGAAATATGTGATGTATAATACAATTTTTTTTTGAAAATTTAACAAATCTGCCAACGACCTACGGTAAAACCTTATTGTACTAAAAATAAACATATTTTCTCAAAATTTAAGCCGTTTCCATTGTGAATTCCACACTCCGATTTTTTAAATGTAAATAATGCATAAGAGTCCCAAATGATTCCAATATTGAGACTATGGCATAGCCAATAGGGGAATGTTATGAGGATTAAGGAAAGTGGAGAGGGGAATTAGATTGGTAAGCGGAAATTGGGGAGATATCAGATCTAGTCACAAAACAGGTCTAAAGCTATTTCAAGCAACGTTTTTATTCTAAATGGTGTTCTTACTCCAGGGCGATATTGAGAATATCGATTACTCTGGAACGTGCTGCAAATATAACTTATATTATTTTTTAAGAGATAAAATTATGAACACACAAATCTATCAAATAAAATTTTCTTGCTCACGCCGGGATTTGTCCAGCCACCTCCGGACCACGGAGGCCAACAATAAACCAATTACCGTCTTACCCATAATCGCAGAATCAGATAATACTACGATAATACGAACGGGTTAGGTGAAATTGTCGTACAAATTTCACCTAACCGTTCGTATTATCGTGGTACTATCTCATTCTACGATTATGAGTAAGACGGTTGAGTTTAAGGCGATTCACTAGTACAGGAAAAAATCGAAATCGGAATTCACGACCCTTTATGAGAGGAGTTTAAAAATACTTGAAAAAAAGCTTTTGGAAAGGTTGGAAAAGATATTTGAGATTTTTTTTTACATGTTGATTTCGTAAAGGCCTGTAAAAAACATTAATTCCTTTTTTATGCATTGTTTATTGTAATAAAACGGAATTTTTAAATTGATTTTACGAAAACAAGCGGCGCGGACCCTAACACGTTGTTTCTTCGCTCCGTCCGGAGGAGTAATGACGGAAGAATGGGGCGGTTGCCAGTCGTTCTTCGGTGGACGGTATAAGGTTCCCTTTGATATTAAAAATTCGTCGACTGCCGTATTGTCGCCGTGATGTCAAAAATAACAAAGCAAAAATGGATATTATATTTTATTTTGTGAGGTTCGGGGATGTGAAGACTTGACTAAAAAATGACCGATATTTTTAAGGGCCAAGATATGTTCTACACGCAGTATTTAATTGAAGCATCTATTATACTTCTAATCGATCAAATTTTCAAAACAAAAACGTATGATTTTGAATGATTTTGCATTATTTAGTATGGTTTCATCTTAATAAAACACAATAAAAAGATTTCTATTAATGAGTGTTGAAACTATAGCTAAACCGATCAGTAACAACACGAGGAAGTAGATACTAGATTAATATAATTTGCGTGAAAAATTCGTGCATAAACAATAAATAAAAATCATTATACACGTTTTGATTAGTAAATTTTCAGTTATTTGCGCTAATTAATCAAGCAAAAAGTCGTTATTCTCGGTATCATTAATGAAAGATCAACAAATTTAATAAGTTACATAAATCCCATCGCTGTAGACGTAGACAGACAGGGAAACAGACAGATATTCAAACAGATAGACATACTGCCTCCCAGGAAAATATCTGTACTCCGGAGGTTCAGTTTTCGTACTAAAATTATTGTAGCTGTCATATTCGCCTAACCCAGGGGTTGACAGACTGCGGCTCGCGAGCCGCAAATGTCTCTTTGCATTGGCGTTTTATAGGGAGCCATATATTGGATAACCAACACTCCTGCCATACATAGGTCACCCAAAGTGGCTCGCTACGTTTGGTTACTTAGCAAGGATGCCCAGGTTTATATATTGAGGTTTTTCGTTTAGCCCACCTACTGGATGATGGAGACCTATTGACCTCTCTGGAAAGACTCTCTCGGAGCATCGCTTTGCACCGCAGTGGGAAGAATGGATATATACGTAAGTCACTCCTGAACACACTGACCCCAGTTCCTGCCCAACCTTAATACCTTTTTCCTTCTCAGAACTTCCTCTCCTTCCTTTCACTATAAATACCATCCTCATAACTTCCCTAAAGCTGACATAGGCCCCGAAAAAAATATTCTTGGGGACTCCTGTGTTGAGCTAACATAAAACAAATCAAATCAAATTTCACCTCCGGCAATTTAAATTTCAACAATGTATCCGTTGGTGTACCAGCCAAAATGCCGAGCTGCCCTCCATGCGCCGGCTGACACAATTTTCGTAATAACTTGCATGTTTTTTTGAAAACTGTAGTTTTTGTAAATTGTCCCCTAGTATCCGATAATGTGGTTACAAGTTTACACAAATCATGTATTATCTATGATACGTATCTAGTTTTCCCCTGATAGCTACTTAAATTCAGAGTCTTTTTTCTCCTAATTGTTACAAAGAAATATGTTTTGAATATCTTCAAAATAAAAAAGGAGGCTTTCTTGTAAATAAACACAGTACTACGGCTTTTGATGATGCGGTGCTGATTTCTAACAGTAAGGAAGATCTACAGTCTCTCGTGTCTAGCATGAACCAAGTATGTATGAAGAATGAGTCAATGATGAATGTAAGTAAGTAACTCTTAAGTCATGGTATTTGAAAAATATAGTACGAAAACAATGTGCAACAAATGATGAATACTTGGAACAGGTGGATGAGTTTGTGTATTTGGGAAGTTTGTTTACGAGAGATGGGAAGGCTGATAGAGATATTAATCCGCAAAGAATGGAGAAGGGTACAAGTTAGTAGAAGAAGTCGGGGACGTCCGAGGAAGAGATGGCACGATCAAGTGAAACAGATGCTTGAGTGGGACCATGTCAAAGATCAGAATAATAAAAGGCAAGTGAACGAAATGATCTAGGCAAGGAATATATGCCAAGGTCGAGTTGTTTGGCGGTCCGTCCTCTTTGCCTACCCCTGCAGGGAAACGACGCGAGGGTTAGTTAGTTATAATTTTTTTTTATTTATCATGTTATGCGATTATGCGTAATGGAGTTATGCACCAATATATTACAGAGAAGATTGCAGATTTGAGATACAAGCATAGAAAAGTCATGGGCACAGTTTTACTATTTTATTTAAACATACATCGAAAGATAGTTGCTGAATTGTCTATAGTAACGTTGATAATGTCGATGGTCAATGCAGAATCGAAATATGACATTTACGAAGCGCCTTTATACATATAAAAATCAATACATGCAAGTGTCCCCTTTTTCGCAAAAAGTCTCGAACAAAACCTCTCCTATCTCGTTACATGGCTCTCTGATACATTTGTTATCCTGTTTCCTTGACAACTTGGCTCTTCGTACTTGAAAGTTTGCCGACCCCCGCCCTAACCTAACCTAACTCTGGGTGGGGTGTCTTGGAACGAGGAAGGAGAGTTACATGAATGCTCTTCGTTGGCTATTTAATTCTATTAAATTATATTACCTTATTTTTATGTTGTAACCAGGGAAGAGTTTTAACTGCTCCCGACAAACGGAGCTAGTGGAACTGGAATTTAGGGTATATTGTGAAGCTGAAAGGGGTGGGAAAGGGAAGGCGATTGGGAAGAGGAAGCTTGGGAAGTACCTGGCTATTCAGATCTGGTTAACAAACTTGGCAAAAGCCACTTTAATATTTAGAGCAAAATGTATAATAAATAGCGCTCCCCGATATATATACATTTTATATAAATATGGTAAACACTGGTGAAATACGTCAAAACCGAAGATATTGTAATATAAGTGATGTGAACGAACTAACTAAACGAACGTTAAACTAAATGAACCAATTCTTTCCGTATTCAAATTATATTGTTAACTAATACTAATGTAAACTTTAAAAAAATCTTCGAAATGAACAAATTCTTTTCGAATGCGAACTACTCCGATTAGTAGTTAGAAGTCCGCCGACAGTCGCGCGGACATCATTGCATTTTTTCTCTTCTTTTTTATATGAATACCGCACAAGAGTCCCAACTGCTCCCGTCTGAAGCCAGTGAGACTATGGCATCCCCAATTGGTGTATTTTGTGAGGCTGAAGGTAGTGGGGAGGGGAAGGAGACAGGGAAGAGGAAGGTGAAGAAGTAACCTGGCTATTCAGATCTGGTCACCAAACACGGCTAATGCCATTTCAAGCAATTTTTCAATTCTGAATGGTGGTCTTACAACAGGGCGATACCGAGAGTATCTTCCACTCTGGAACGTGCCGCAAATATAATATATATTATTTTAAATGAATAAATTGTGAAATAACACAAATTAATTAAATAAAATTTATTTGCCACGCCGGATTCGATCCCGCGACCTTCGGTGTGGGAGTCAAGCGCCTTAACACTGGACTATGCCGGCCCTATATCGCCTTTTGTATTTCAATATCTTTGGTAAAAACGGAATAATAGCCGAGCAAAATAGAGCACTTCAATCATCTTCCTCTTTTTTTAAAATGTTAATTTATTAATTTATTTATTTATTATACTTTTATACGCCCATGGGGTCTTTACATTGGGAATCGGGCGTACATGGTTACAATTTTATACAAGGGTTAATAATACAAAAGTTTCAAATGCCTTACAATTGAATAAAATACTATCTGGTTCCCGGCATGCGTTGCAATGCCATATTCAAATAAATACATTTTTCTCCCGGAATCACCTACCCGTGCGTCCCCGTTTCTCTCCCACGTCTAATACTTTCTTACGTTTCTAATACTTACATTTTTAAACTCGTCATATCTTTCAAATGGTATGTCCGAATTGAATAATTCAAAAAGTTAAATAAAGGTATTGAAGCATTCTTGAATATGAAGCAATTTATTTTGATAAGGACTAAAACCAAGATACAATTGTGGCATAACTATAATAGTTAGACATATGCTGTTGCGACAATTCTTGTAAATAATGATGTGTTCTGCAAAGTCGTCTTACATTATTTTATTCTATCATCAATAGTTTTCGCAGCGCACGCGATGTAAAGAATATTTTAGGTAATTTTTTTTCACCTTGGGTTACATTATTGGAGTTTTAGTAAGGATTCCTATTTTTTTTGAAAATATAATATAGCCTATGTCACCCGAAGATAATTTAGCTTCCCAACAGTGAAAGAATTTTTCAAATCGGTTCAGTAGTTTCGGAGCCTATTCAATGCAAACTAACAAATCTTTCCTCTTTTATAGTGTAGTAGATAGATAAAAATATTTAATAATCTAAACATTTTCAGAAATTATATTTTAACATGAAAAATTTGTATAAGTTTGATTTAAATATCGAATTGTTTATTTTTAACAAGTCGATGTCATTCGTAAACTCGTTTGTTAAACTATTCAGGCGCGGAATTGGCGAGTTTGCTGCATAATTTGTATGTGAATGAGGACAATGAAATTGTTCCTTATGTCTAGTACGTCGAGTAGGTATTCTTATATTAACTAGACTGAGGAGGTCGCAACAGTCGAATTCCAAATTTACAATTTTTAAGAAGATTGTAACGACACCTTAATTGGGTGAATTACTTCTAAATCGTTCATAGGGTGAGGTTTGCCTGGATCTTGGCGGCGTATGCGTTTGCTTACTGACTGCGTGGCATGCCAGATCGGGAGAGACTGGTTAAGAGATTTGACCTCTTCAGCAGTCACTCCTGGATACACTGACCCCCAGATACCTGCCCACCAACCTTTATACCTTTTTATTCTTCCCAGAACTTCCTCTCCTTCCTCTCCTTAAAATATCCTCCACACAGCATCACCAAAGGTGACATGGATACTGAGGGGAATTATTTTTATCAGGGCCTCACGTGTGGATCTGATGTAAAAAAATAATACAAGTGTGCAGTTCACACGCGGTAGAAGTGAAATCTTCATAAAAATAAAGTAGATAATAGTGGAGAGGCTACGAAGCAGGAGACCGATAGGTTACGAAGCACCACACAAAGTGAAGACCGATTATTCTATCTCATTCTCTCAGACTAAATCCTATAAATGTATGTATTTATCTCTTTTTAGTGTCGTTTCTGTTTCATATCATAACGGTGCTCAAGAAGTTTCACTTCAAAAATAAAGAGGAGACCGGTAGGCTACGAAGCACTGCACAAAGAGGAGACCGATTAACTATATCATTCTCTCGCAGGCTAAATCCTGTAGATGTGTGTGTTTATCTCTTTTTAATGTCGCTATTTTCGTTTCATCGAGTTATAAATCACCGCGGTGCTAAAAAAGTTTTTACTTCAAAAATTAAAAAAAAATAGGACTTGCATTCTTATTGGATCTCCACATGCCTAATGCTATGCCGTGAACATATCATAACAAAAATTTATCGAAAATATAAAATTTTAATCGTTACACATCGATCCATACAGTTATATAATCGCAAAGAAGCGGGGACTATTCGTCATTCGCCGTTTCCATGAAAACTCCCTAGAGATTTGAGCAAAATTTAGAAGAACTGGCAGGAGATCTGTATTTTTTACGTTACGTCTGTGGGCGATGTGTGCGGGGCGGGGGGGAGTCTATTTCACCCCCTTCCTCCATCCCGTCAGGGGAGCACTACAAAGTGTTGGGAAGAGCGCAGTGTTCAAAACAGGATACTATGTGGATTTTAAAATAGACCACAGAATATAAATTTTATTAGTTACAGACACTTTTTGGTGTAACTGAAATAAAGCACCTAAAACAACTTTATTTTTGTAAATTAGTCGATAATCTTATCCGAAGATGATAGTACTCACAAATATGCATTGCTGGTGTATATCTCATATCAAACTTGTTATTCGACTGCAGATTAAGAAACTTACAGTGAAATTAAACATAAATAAACTGTAACCAATCGGGCCATACAGTGCTATTGTATCTGTCAATAAATGACACCTTAACATGAAACAAGTTGCATCTCCTTTTATATTATGGTCAGAAGAATTATCTTATTTCCTTATTCATTCTCTGCTTTGTCTTCTTTATTATATTGTTTTCCTTCAGTATTATCTTTAACGGCATTCAGTCCTCCATTAATGGAGGACTGAATGCCGTTGGCGGTAATAAAAAAAACTGTCCAAAGACGCGAAACTAGCCGTCCATAATGGAGTGCTGGTACCTACCCTGATGTATGGCAGTGAGGCATGGAACTGGCAGAGGAAGGATGAAAGCAGACTGAATGCTGTAGAAATGAGATCCCTGAGGCGAATGTGTGGTAAAACCATGTACAATCGTGAGAGAAACGTGGATATCCGCAAAGAATGCAAGGCTGATGTAAGTGTGATGTGTAAGATTAAGAAAGGGACTCTCCGATGGTTTGGGCATGTAGAGCGAATGAACGAGGAAAGGAGTGTAAGGAGAATATATGATGCAAATGTGAATGGTAGAAGAAGTCGGGGACGCCCGAGGAAGACATGGCACGACCAAGTGAATCAGATACTTGAGTCGGGCCATGTGAAGAGTCGGAATAATAGAAGAGCATGTATGAGACGATGTATGAATGTGAACGAGGCAAAGAGTGTGTGCCAAGATCGAGTTGTGTGGCGGTCCGTCCTCTCTGCCTACCCCTGCGGGGAAACGGCGTGATGGTTAGTTAGTTAGTTTATCTTTATTATATTCTTTCACTGCACCGTTCTCTGCATTGTCTTTTTTATTATTTTTTTTATTCATTCACGAAATCTTTTATTACAAGTTATTTTATCAGATAGGTAGCCCCACAAAGCTGTCACAAGACAGCGTATCTGTATCCTCTTTCTCCATTTTTTTTTTCACGTCTTAATTCGCTTCTTTGTCTCCTTTATTATCTTCTTTCTCTTTTTTCACTTCTTCATTATCTTTTTTATCTTTTCAATATCTTCTTTCACTTCTTCATTATCTTCTCTTTCTTTGTCTCCTTTATTATATTCTTTATCTTTTTTCACTTCTTCATTATCTTCTTTGTTTTCTTGTTTTTGTTCTTTTATTTCTCCATTGTCTTCTTTTACTTCTTCATTCTGTTCTTTGTCTACGCAGAATTTTTCAAAATCAGACGTAGACAGTGAAAGTTCTTCTTGTTTTGAAAGTCAAGTGTGTAAAATTCAAACAATTTTGAAATAAAACCATAGACTTGTATAAAAATCAAATCTACTGCGCCGCCCACTTCCCACAGACACTATTATACATATAAAGAGACAATTTGGGAGGCGTTATGGGTACCGCCGCCCTAGAAACCATTTATTGCATAACCAACACCCCTGCCCTCACCCTGTTCATGGTGTGAGCTTTGTCTAGGTCTCTAGGTCTTGGCGGTTAATACGTTTGCCCACCTTCTGCGTGAGGGGACCTTTGCACCTCTCTAGTCGGACTCTCTCGACCCATTACCTTGCAACCGCAGTGGGAGGGATGTATTCATATGTCCATCATTCCCAGATTCACCCCTCATACCTTTGTCCTTTCCAGACCTTTCTATCCTTCCTTTCCCTAAAAAAATCCTCCACACACCATCCACAAAGATGACAAAGGCCAGGAGGGGAATTATTTTCCTCAGGGTCTCTGTGTGGAGCTAATTTAAATAAGAAAAGAAAGTTGAATATTTAACATTACCCGGGCTTAAGAAAAGAGTATGGGGTTGTTTTTTTAACAAACCCTCCCACCCAGAGACACTCTTATATAAATATATACTTATATAGAACATGTGTGCCATTTTCATTTGCTTTAAATACGCAGATATCTTTATTAAATTTACGCCATCATTTTTGATACCAGTCCGCCACAAAAGCTTCAATTATACGATACTTTATATTTATTAATTTTTATCAAAGCCGATTCGTGACTTTTAGAATTATCGAGTACGCCATCCGTGCCGTTAGCGATGAATTAATTGAATGCATTGTGCTTTGTGCATTTAGCATGCATCTCGGTGCACTTGCAAAGCAAACAGTGAGTACTGCTGTCACTGTTGAACTAGAATCGGGAATCAATACTGGATTTACATTTGCCCAGGTAAAGTCACCTGACCAGGAACAAAGGCGTGTTCAAATTAAATGGTTGCAATAATTGATGTCTACACGTAATCGGGATAAAATAATTAGAATCAGTTGTTTCTTAAAAATTTGGATGTAACATTGTCATTAATGCGTTTCATTCATTCAGCGCCATTTTGTTTTTGAAGTAAAACTTCTTTACGCACGCTTGACTTGTGGAGTAAGCTGGAGAATTCGTGACGAGAGCATTACGAAAAGTGTGATTAGGCGAGGCGAATGGAAGTTAAGAGGGAGATATAAGTTAGTAAAGATAGAAAGAGAGCGAGAGTTACGTTTCGTATAGTTATTTACTTATATTCAAACAAAAAAACGGGATAACCCAGTAAGGACACATTTTTCTCTGAAAAAAAAGGTAAAACAAAGAAAAAAATATATAAATAAATATTACTGTAGGGGCAAGAGAGAGAGGTGCGAACACTCATTTTCTTTCTCTCTTTCTGTCATAGCCAGTAACGTTTCGTATATCTAAGGCACAGTGAAGGCCTATTGTCTGTATGTATCACACTGCAGGAGCAATAGAGAGCAGTGCGCGCACATTTTCTTTCTCTCTTCTTTTTATTTATTTATTTATTTATTAATATTCAGGAAATCGACAGTTTACATTTATTTCAGTTTGTACATAATATTAAATAGCCAAAATAAAACCAATTATGGATTTCCTCCTTGTGACTTTACTTGTACTGAGACAGCATAATAAGAATGTAAATTAATTTTATAAAAAAGCAATATGAATCCAAAAATTTATATAAAACAAAAACCAAAAAACAAAAAATATAAAACAATTTTTTTCTTATATAAAATGAAACATTACTAAACAAAAAATCTATCAATACATTGGTAGCCATGGAGAGAGGTTGTACATATAAATCAAATCAGAACAGAAATATAAAATAATAAAAACATAACATTATTCACGTAAAACATAACATTATTCAAAAAAATTTTAATTTCATTAAATTTATTATTTCACAAAAAAAAAAACATATCATTATTCACCATCAGAGAAATATTCTTTTACGGACCTCTTATAAGTTAGTGAAGTTTTACTTTAGTCATGTGGTCTAAAGCACACTTGTTTTTTTTGACACATGAAATTACCCGTTGAAGGCCGTTTTTTTGCATTAGCTCCACATAGGAGGCCATTAGAAAATATTTTCCCTCAGGGCCTATGTCATCTTTATGGATGCTTTGTGGAGTCTTTTTACGGAGATGCTTTTTACGGAAAGCGAAGTGAGGAAGTTCTGTTAAGGAAACAGTATGAGGGGTGGGTAGAAATCTGGAACGGACCTAGGCATCCATCTCTTCAGCTGCGGTGCAAGATTCTGGTTGGTATGAAAGGTATTTAAGATTAAAAAATCAGGGCTTTTTATTATTAATTAAATGTAAAGTATATATGGATTAACCCATCACACTAAATTACACTCGTGGTAATACGCCACTTATATTTGCTACATGTATGTGAGAATATACGTGTATGTTTTATTTGCAGTAATATGAACACACAACTGTATGCTTATACCTACTAACTAGCTCTTATACATTCACTTTCAAGTCTTAATATTGAATTATTGATCGTTTATTTATTTTGCTAAATTGTGTTATTATTTTATAAGTACAACAACCCACAGTATTTTTTTTTTAATTTCCGCTAAATATTCTATATCTTACGAGTTAATTACGTCCTTATTTAATACTAGCAATTACCCACGGCTTCGCTCGCATAGTATTAGTGGCATGATTATTGGCATAATTGTTATTATTCTTGCTATTTTGTCTAATAGAAAATAATTATTAGTACCTACTCTCTTTATTAGTATTTTATTCATATTTGAATCCAGAGTAACATAAAAAAATAGGAAAATGACAGTCCACTTCAAACGCTATACTTTATAGCAACGTTATGATTTTTGTTCGGAGAATAAACATTTTTAGAGATATGTAGATATTAACTACGATGCCAAAAAAGTACTCTTTTTAATCACAACAAAGCACTCTTTTTAAGCCTAAAATAATAAAAAACACGTTGTTTCCAAGGTAAAAATTTGTTTGACGTTTGCAATAACTCGATTTTGTTAGAGACAGAAAACGTATGATACATAATTTCATAACGCCACAGCTCATTCATAACGCAAGAGCTTACCAATATATAAAACGTTGTTACTCGCAAATAATGTAGCTTTCGATTAGTGAAAGAATTTTTAAATTCCATTCGATATTTATTGCGTGAAAGAGTAAGGACCATCCAACCAACCATCCATACAAACTTTCGCATTTATAATATTAGTAAGATAATATTTAATTGATGATATATAAGATAATATATTAAATATTATCTTATATAATATATAAGATAATATTTAAGATAATATTTTTAACACACACAATTAATATTGTGAGGATAAGCTTACTTTTTATGTTGTACTTTCTTAGGTTATTCTTTCTTTTACATATTATTTCAAGCTTATATCATACTGAATCATCAAATTAGTATTTTGCATTAAATTTTATTAAGTACATATGTGTTGTTTTCTTACAATACTACCATAGCAATTATTTTCAATTTCAATTTGAATTTTTTAATGTAAGAGCTCAAAAAAAAAATGTAAAAGTCAATAAATAATTTAATAAAAAAATGTATGTATGTATGTGTATATCAGAGGCGGTCCGTGAGTTTTCAGTGAGCTAGAGCGATAAGATTGGAAAATATGACGTTTTTGATGTTGTAGCTGAAAATGATTATTTTTTTTCAAAATTTCAATTTTTTTGTATGAAGATCTTAAGGATTATTTCAGTCAAGGAATGCGCCGCATCCACATACTGAAAGATCTTCATACCAAAAATTGAAATTTTGAAAAAAAAAATTCAGTTTCAGAACATCAGTAATGTCGTATTTTTCAATCTTAGCAGTCTAGCTCACTGAAAACTCACGGACCGCCACTGGTGTATATGTGTGTATTTATGTGTGTACATGTTTGCATATATGAGAACATATACTAATATATGCGTGTACCTATAGGTTTATATGTTTACACATGTTTTTGCCTATATAAAAAAAATGTACATATAGAAAAAATGTTATGTACATTTTTATTATCTAATTCTAATGCATGTCTTTTTCTCCTACTATCCTCTAATTTGTATAATATTTTTTTTCAATTTTCAGCTTGTTAATGTACTAAATCCATATTTTTACACTAGACATCATACAAAGTAACTATATACTTCATCAGTCACCATGAAACAGGCAGCTGCCTAGTATGGTGATTTAATATATCTACTCTACGTAAATGTCTTAATTAAATACCATGTTTTTTTTATGTATAAAATACATAAATGTTACGTGATTACATAATATTATCATAAATGTATATTTATTCGATAAATACATTATCTGAACAGAAAGATGACTCTTGTGGGTCCAGAAAACCGGCACGCCGAATAGAGTGCACGAGATATTGTTTGGGGCACGTTTTGTTACACGCCCAATCGGGCTCGTGGCCAAAACACGACATCCTACAACCCTGCCCTGTATTGCCTGTTTACGGAGGTTTATAATACAATATTATATAATGTAATGGATTGTGTTTACTGGGTACACATTAATGGAGCTACGACCATATTAAATTGCACAACGCCCAGAGCCGCCACCTATAATGAAATGAACAATTTACCAGTCTAAAGGGAAAAATAAATACAAATTCAAATTGATAGATTTCCCCTAACAGGAAATCTGGGTATCATTTCGAGGAGTTCGAGGCAATATTGAGGACGAGAAAACGCTGCTGCCATTGATTGGATTTAAAAGATAAAACTAATTCAGAAACTAATTCGAGAATGATTTGAAAGAACTACGACATCATGACCGCCGAAGAGCGCACGTTGAAATAACCAGACCAAACGCAGAAAAGTAAAAGTCATGAAAAAGTAAGACGAAGGTCTGCAGCGCAGTCTATTATGAGACTTTTCTGCACAGAATCTGAAAGTTCGTTCGTCTGGTGTAGCGACGCTAAAAATGAGTGAGATGGGATGGGCATAATCTGGATTATATGGATGAATGGGGTGGTCAAATTGTAATAACACATTTTGTAAAAGTGTCAAACTAAATATTCAATTTTGAAAACAACACCAAACCTTTGTTTACTCAATTTGTGATTAATAATTTATGTCCATATTCCCGAAGTAAGCTCAACTTTACTTCTGGCAAAATCGAGCATTGAACATATTCGATCACCATTTTTTTTTCTTTGAACAGAAAATCGAATTCATTGGCTTGTGTGGATCAAAATTTAGTAATATTAGGAGTCAAATATCTTACATAATTTGTCGAAATCAGTTTTCTTCCAAATCAGTATCGGTTCATTACCATGCCCATTTAATTATTTATTTATTTATTTACGCCTTTATTCGGGGCTTTCACATATGACATTTAAATTACATTGTGATTAAATAAAATAAAGTATTTATTGTACATAACTGAACTGCCTCAGTAACAATATTTTGAATTTGTTTAAAGATAAATTGAAGATATCCACTGACTTGGTATAATTATTTCCCTCCATTAGTATTCTGGGTAAAGAGGAATACATATGGTAAGTAGTTCTTAAATTTCTGCACTGTAACAAATCCTGACTTCTAGTATTACGTAGTGGAATCCGGAAGGTTATCAATTCAAGCAATACCGGAATATCAACTAAATCATTTTAAATTTTATACAGAAATACCAAGTCAGTGAAAATTCTTCTGTCTGACAATTTGAGCATATTCATAACATTTAAAATAGTGTTGTAGTTCATCATAACGCGAAACTGCTCTATAAATCGGCGTGTTGATAAATAAGTGTTTAGTTAATATCGCACAAGAGTCCCTACTGCCCCCGTCTGGAGCCAGTAAGACTGAAGTGTGTGAGGCTGAAGGTAGTGACGAGGGAAGGAGATGGGGTTGAGGAAAGTGGTGAAGTACCTGACTACTTAGATCTGGTCACCAATCACGTCTAAAGCTATTTCAAGCTACGTTTCAATGCTGAATGCGGGTCTTACACACCAAAGCTATATTGAGAGTATCTTCCACAGAACGTCGCAAATATGATATATATTATTTTTAATTAATAAAATTGCTAAATAACACAAATTAACACAAAAAATCAGAGCCTTGCTCCTCGACCACGGAGGCCGTCATAAATCGTAGTACGTTATAAAATATACGTAAACGTAGAACTAGTTGACGTCACGAACGTGAACTTTATCCCGTCTATTTTAGGAAAATGCTAAAGGTACTGAGGCAGTTAGTTCTGGACAGTATTTAGACAAGGTAATATTAAACTAGTTTGCGAAAATACAGAGAAAATTTAATCACAAACCTTACTTTACTCGGTGGAAACGAGCAAGCAATACTAAAAATTGATAACGAAAACATAGAAAGGGTTAGCAGTATTAAATATCTGGGTGTAATATTGGATGATAAATTAAAATTCGACGAATACTTAGAATACTTAACAAAGAAAATTGTTTAAAAAGTTGGTTTTCTAAAAGGGATCAGAAATAACTTGGATCTCAAGACAACGCGCCTTGTTTACAATTCTATTGTAACTCCGCATTTAAATTATTGTTCTAGTGTTTTATTCATATGTAACGAAGACCAAAATAATAAACTACAGGTTATGCAAAATAGGGGGATGAGGATGATTTTAAAATGCAACATCTTTCTAGTATTAAAATTATGTTACAAAATTCAAATATGATGACAACAAAACAACATATAATATATAAAACAAACTTAAAAATAATATGCTACCAAATTATCTGCAGAGTAACATTATGTTTCACGAAAATGTTCAGAACTATCCTACGAGAAGACGCGGAGACTTAAGGCTTCCCAAAACTAAACTTTCGTGCACACAAAATAGCGCGTTTTATAAAGGGCAAACACTTTATAACAGCCTGCCGAATGCCTTAAAGGAAGCCTCAAGTCTTAGCACTTTTCGTGGGATATGTGAATTATATATGTGAAGGATGTTTTTTGATTTGTAACAATCTTACCAATATTATAGTCACAAAGTTATCAGTTTTCCTTAAAATGTATTTTTGTCTAGTAGTATTTTTTCCTCTTAAAATGTATTTGTAAAAATTTAACTGTATCTCTAAATTGTATTTGTATATATTTTCTTACAAGATGTATGAAAAAAATTTGCATACATCTAAATAAATATTCAAAAACAAAAAACAAACAAAATTTTATTGGCACAATTTTTATTGTTTTAGGACTCGATAAATGAACAGTAGGAATTTTTTAACACTAGCCCATAGGGATATACTATCAATGCACTAGCCGTAGCTTCTATTTCATTTGGTTGAATTGCAGGTCCAGTTATTTCGCAGAAATTCACATGTCACATCATGTGAGTTTTCGAGTGGCCATTTGGCGCCCGTTTAATTTATTTGTTTATTTATTTTTCTTTACACTGCAGGTAAAATGTTTACAATACAATTTGTTACCTCACTAAGACAAGCCTGTGTTGAGGTTAACAATTTTACAAATTAACAAAATAACAAATAACACAAAATTATACAGATATTGAAAGAACAATATTGTTGTATTTCTTACAAATTGAGATTATGGGTAGGTACCTACTAAACTGCTGGCGCTAGGTAGTACATTAATGTAAACATGTAGGCTTTTAGGCTGATATTTATCAGATCACATCAGTAAAATTTTCAAAAAATATTGCTATTTTATTTTTACAATCACGTTTACATGATACAGTTAAAATACCGGTTTCTATAGGAATTGTTTGTTAAGCTTGCAAATTAGAAAAAAATGGATGATTCAAAGAATCCTATTGTATATGAATATATTATTTAAAGGCGTCTACTAATATCTACAGGAATACCAAAAACTGAACAAATCGGACTAATATCTATGAGAACCAAAGTGAGGACGAATATCTACAGCTCAAACTTCTGACTAATATCTATGGAACAGGTGATGTCGACGAATATCTACAGCACTGGCAGAGGTTGGATTTGCAATTATGTAAAGCATATTGGCATAACGTAATATTGCGTATGCAGTTTTAAAAACTTAATTTATGTTAAGTTAGGTCAGGTTAGGTTAGTATTACGTAATTTAATTGTAATTTATGCATTTCCGTACAACCTCTTGCTCAGCTGCCTTCTGTAGATATTAGTCCCACCTACGCTCCATAGATATTCGTCACCAGTGGGACCGTCATAGATATTTATCCGACCTTAGCTCTGTAGATATTAGTCTTCACTCTGAAGTTCATAGATATTTGTCCAACATATGAGCTGTATATATTCGTCCGACATACAGGCTGTAGATATTAGTATCTGGAGTCTATTAAAGAGTAAAAGGACTAATACTAAATTTTAAAAAATACAATACCGCACAAAGAGGAGACCAATTTCTGTATGTATGTGTTTGTCTTCTTTTATTGCCACTATTTTCGTTTCATCGAGTTTCAAATCACAACGGTGCTAAAGAAATTTTCATTTCAAATATCAGAGTGTGCAATTCACACGCGGTAGAAGTAAAACCTTCAGAAAATTAAAGAAGACAAAAGTGGGGAGGCTAAGAAGCACCGCACAACTAGGAGACCGATTATTCTATCTCACTCTCTCGCAGTCTAAATCCTATAGATGTATGTGTTTGTCTCTTTTTAGTATTTTTGGTTTCATCGAGTTTCAAATCACAACCATGCTTGCAAGCATAACAAATTAAAACAATGCACCATTTTTCTGACTGAAAAAGAGAAATCAGTTCAATCACATAGAATTTAATTGATATAACTGATGGTAGGTTTTAGCTAAGTACTGAACCTAATGTGTTTTATTTTTTACCCATAGAGGGCAATGATAGTTGTTTACAAGCGTATTGTTTTTTGAACTGCGTCATTTGGCTTTTTGTCTATTGAATGGTTCAAACGTGTTTCATCTTTCTATCAAATTGTAATAAGTTTATGAAGTGTTGTGGTGGATAAAATCCGTAACCATTTAAAAAGTTGAAAGAAATTCAAAAGCTTTTCGTAGGAAATAGAGTTAATGTTCATGTGGAATGCAGGATTGTGATTTCCCTCAGGAATATCAAAGGCTTCCAGGGAATGGAATTGTGAGGCAAGTCTGGAACATTTAAATTACTCTGTGATGACAAAGGTAGAACTTCCATTATCATCTTGACGAGGCATCGCTTTCAGGATTTACGAGAATGTCAAAGTTAAATCTATTTACGTGATGATAATTAAGTATTCACTCGTGTATATGTACACCGTATGTAATAATAAAAGTTTTCTAAATTAATTTTAATAACTGTTTCTGAAAAAATAAGAAAATATACAGATTTAGGAAATGAAATTAAAAGAATTTGGCATTCTCAGACTATAAAAATATTACCATTTGTTATTTCGGCTACTGGCATTATACCTAGCTCTCTCATTCAAAATTTAGGCGTATTAGATTTGTCAAAAAATTTGTACATAAAAATGCAAAAGTCGGTCATTTTAAATACATGTAGGATTACGAAAGATTTTTTAAATATTTATATTGAAGGATCAGTAGGATTTATCGGACCAGTTAGGATTTCATCAGAGCCGAACCCTCTGATATGAAAATATCTGGAGTCGGTGAAATATTTTCCCATTATGTTTCTGGTGGATTGACGTATTGTTCTTGTATTGTTTTATTCTTATATAGTGCAATTACATTGCGTTAATTTACTAGATATTCATTTGTGGAAAAGTGTGTGGAAGGGTTTAGTCTTTCATTTGGGAAAGATTCAACCCGGACATGAAATCTGGAGCACCGTAAAATAAATATCAACAAAGTTAATGAGCGTTAGATAAATAAACAGTAAAATAATATTGATTAGGATGGGTATAATATTTATAGATAGATCATAGTCGGCCGCATAAGAACGTACTACGTACACGTACAAACCACACCAGGTAAAGTATTGCCTCATGTTGGAGAGATTTCAGAAGAAATTTCTGAGATTTTGTTGTGAAATAATATATTCCATCTAGTATAATTCGGAGATTCATAACAAATGTATAGCGTCAGGGCAGTTATTTCCCTTACACTTACAGTTTCTAAGTTATTAAAAAATATGTGGTTTTGTATAAGATAATATCTGTGCATTTGTCGAGCTAAAACGGTAATTATATGAAATTTCCTCAATAGAAAAAAAAAAAAAAAATTATGCTCCAAAATTATTGAAAATAGATTTTTTTCTGTTATTTAACAAGTTAGAGATATTTTAAAAATCACAGTTTATCTCTAAATGCCACTTTAGACATTTGTCAAGAGGGTTTTGCTCTATTTTAAAAGAGCCATGTTTTATTAAATTTTTTCATCATTTTCGCTTAATTATAATTGGTTTCGTACTCCCTCTAACATTCGTATTTATATTTTCCTTTTCAAACAATATTCTGCTTTTCGTTTAATGTTTACTACCAGGTCTTAACAATTTTATACAATAAAGGAGATCAAATATTTTAGATAAAATTGGGTTTAATTCGTAAATTTCCATAATTGATTTCGTTTACAGGAATACCAATTTTGAAATTAATAAAGCCTAAAAAACATTTTTCATTTCTTCAATTTGTAAGCGGTGGGAGGTGAAATGAGGAGACCAAATGCATAAGTTATATTCTATATGACTTCTGACCAGAAATTTGAATAATTAGTTTTATAGTTTTTTGGTTATTAAAGTCTTTATTGAAATATTAATAACGATGATTATCAATAATATAATAATTAGAAGTTAAGATATTTTGGCACCCAAGTGGGGCAACTGTATTTGCGATGGAAAAGAATTAGCAGACAATAAAAAATATTTTACCGCGAGCTCTTTTTTTAAATTTTTCTTTATTCAATGAATTGTAAGATACATAATTTGAGGATATTTCGACCACTATGCTAGGCACATGCACGTTATGTGGTGGTCAATGAGGTTGATTTTGATGAGTCAAAATCATTAAAAAAATAATATGACACTGGAAGTACATTTCGTACAAATTTGAGTGGAAACAAATATGCCGCTAATTTAGTATTGGTTCTAGACCATTTAGTTCGCGTTCTGTCACTCTTACACTTGCCTGAAATTGTAAATCGCCATCACTTTTGAATTTCGTAATCATGGTGAAATGCAGATTTGTATGGCCTCCGTGGCCCGGGGTAAGGTTCTTGACTGCAATCCAAAGGTCGCGGTTCCAAATCCCGGAGTTTACAAATAAATTTTATTTGATTAATTTGTGTTATTTCACAATTAATATACTCTCAGAAACGCCGAGGTGTAAGACCACAATTCAAAAATTAAAACTTTGCCTGAAATGGTTATAGCCGTGTTTGGTGACCAGATCTGAATAGCCGTGTTTGGTGACCAGAATTTACAATTTAACCCTCACAACGCATTCCAATTGGGGATGCCAGTCTTACTGGCTCCAGACGGGAGCAGTTGGGATTCTAATGAGGGAGTCCCATTAATAAAAAAATATATATTTATAGGCCATAATTAGACGTATAATCGGATCACGAAACACGCCCACAAGGCACTTTTTGTATTATTAATTTTTCTTACTCAAAAGAAAGTAATGAAGGAAAAAAAGTAAGTAAATAAGTAATGAATCTAAAAGGAAACCCGTTTCATTATTAATACCTATTTCAGAAGATAATAAACTTGATCCTTATGCGTAAAGCGATAGCAACTCGTTAACATCAGAAAGTTGATTGGCTTCGAGCTCTTCGGCACCTCTTCCCGAACTTAAACCGAGCTTACACTCGAACTTAAACCAAACTTTAACTCGAGCATAACTAAACCGCTCGAAGTACTGAGTGCGCGAGTGTTGTTATAATTGACTTCAAAATTAATTAGAAATGCACGAAATAACAACCCTACGTCCCTTATAGATGTCTAGTCACCAGATATCCTTGCCAAGAAGAGATATAAAAATATTTTTCAAATTAGAAATAAGATAATTATGTTGTAAAATGAATAAATGATAAATCAATTAAGATCCACTAATTATGTATATATGTTAAAGTTAAAACCCGCTTTTAGTTATACCGCGTTTTCTCTAACAAAGGCAGTTAGTAAAAACTAGTTTTCACTAGAGAAAACGCATAATAACTAAAAAAGGCAGTTAGTAAAAACTCGTTTTAGCTAGAGAAAACGCGTTATAACTAATAACGTGTTTTAACTGTAACATACATATATATAAAAATTTATATATTTTTTTTAAATATTAAAGAAAGAAAAACATTCCCGGGTTACGAATAACCTGACAGTATTTAAAAATCTCCTAATATCACCACAGTAAGCCGAAAATGTTGCTTGTGTCGTGATGGACATCTTAGCCAGCCGAGGAATCGAACACGGAACGCCTGGGTGGGACCCAAACGCGATGCCCACTCAACCACAACCACTGTTATGTAGGTACTGATCAGTGATCTATATTTGGTCGATTATTTATTAAAATATAAACAAAACAAAAGAAAAAATTGACTGTAAGAACTTATTTAGAGTAAAAAATGTTAATAATTCTTGTGGTTTTTTTTTCAAAACCAACAAAAATGATTCTTTCAAATATCGTCATCGTCACTGAGTACTCAGCAGAGTAACCGCCCAACCCCCAGTGATTTTTTATATATATATATATACGCAATCGAAAAAAAAGAATGTCACCAAAGATAAAAATTTATCTCCATTTTTTATTCCAAATATACTCGAGAATCGCTGGTTAAAGAAAGCCAGGTCCGTCTCACGCCTTGTGTTGGGATGGAAGGTTTCTGATAAAGGATTATCATTAATTAGTAATTGTGGTGTTTTCTGTCGAATTGCCGAAGACACAGAAGACACAGCTTAGGTTGACCGAACGGCCACTATCTCTCAACGCTCGCGAACCAGCTCAGATCCAATTCGTGGACAGTTAAGATCGGTCGTGTGACCCAGTAGTATAATATATTTAATTATTGAAGACAATCAGAAAAATCAGACAATCGAAAAATCAGAAAAAGAAACGGTTATATCTGGGACTCGAACCCAGGACCTATGACTTGCAGGGTTAGTGCTCTACCATCTGAGCTAATGTGTCCCTATCACATTCGGTCATATTTAATTCGAATTCACTGACCCGGGAAGTCATAGGTATTGGGATCGAGTCCAGCCAAGCGATTCTATATCTTTTGTTAGATCTTTTTTGTGAGATCTCCTGTCAAATTGTGTGATTTTATATGGCTGTTATTTGATTTTTCTATGTGCCAATGTCAGATTTCAACTGTGAGCTATCATAAATCGGAGAAGCTGGCCCGATACCCATAGAAAAAGCAATTGACAGCCATAGAAAATCACACAAATCTGACAGGAGATCTCACAAAATAGATCCCATTTTTTCTGATTTGTCTTATTCCGATTTTCGATTAAGTTTCGCTAATATTGTTTTCATAAATAAAATATTACAATTTGAGGTTTTACTTTGAGTTAAAAATTAAAATAAATAAAAAAGTGTGTTATATTGTGAACACTTATATACGATAATAAACTAGATTGTAAATAAGAGCCCCAACACAATAATTAATGTGTGCTTGAGGACAAGGACGTAATACATACATAATTCCCATTATTCACATTTTCACCTAAATAAAAAGAAAAATAGCACTTTGAAGATAGAGAGAATGACATGTATTATAGTATGGTTTACCTCCTTCCCGATGCTCGGACCCGGAGCGCCCGGCGACAGCAGCCCGTTGAGCGGCAGCTGCGCGCCGAGCCCGTTGCAGGGTTCGAGGCGCACGAGGGACTTGGCCGAGCCCCGCACTCGCACGCTCGACCAGCGTGCTGCCGCCCCGCCCGCCGCTCCACAGGCAGCGGGCGCGGGCGGCCCGGCCTGCCCGCCGGCCGCCAGCAGGGGGATGTCGCCCGCAAGCTCGCTCATGCCTCCACCACGGCCATCGCCGCACCGACACCAGGCCCCAACCGCTTATTCACAACACCCGAGGTGAATCTGATCTCGATGGGTTCCGGAGATTTCAACGTTCAACTGGACTGCTTGGAATCCTTTTATACCTTTATGCGAATTTTATGGCTTTTCAACAAATTTCTTCACTTTTATATAATATCCTTTTGAAGTCTTTGCAGTGAATAATATAACTGTTCCTATAAATTTGATTAATTTTCTGCTAATCTGATGACTTTTCTACGAACTCGAGGTCTTTGCAGCGATTTAGATGAATTTTGCTACGAATTTGATGACTTTTCAGCAAATCCAATGATTTTTCTGCTATTCTGATCACTTTTTTGTGAACTTAAGGTCTTTGCAGCAATTTAGATGAATTTCGTACGAATTTGATGTGATTACTGCTAATTAGATGATTCTTATACTAATCTGCGAGTTTTTCTTTTAAGAAAGTATCAGTTTCAAACTATTCCAGTAACTAATCAGCAGAAAGTTATCCTAATCTAAATCTGTTTTTTTAGGACTCCTCTGTTTCTTGGAACTAACTTTTATTCAGTCGTTCAATTTTACAGCATTCGTATTACCAACAATTGTTCAGGTTATTCCAAGATCAATATGAGTTTTAAGCAAACCTTTGTTGATTAGATCTTTAATCTTTTAAGTGTCTTTGAATGATTAGTTCTTATCCTTTCTTCTTAAGTGATGGACAATAATTCATAGGTCTTCCTAAAATTTTAGATATCTCTTGTAGTTGTTTGAAAACCGACCATTCCTTCAAAACAAAGGCTTATTCACTGTTATCTCTTCTTTATATTTTTGTTTTTAACTTACAGCTTAAATCAGTTACTCTTCACGTGTGTCACTTTTATTGTGTTCTTAATCTTTTTCTATCTCTCAGAATTATTTATTAATTGTGTTTATGTCCTTTTTTCTTTTTCGACAACTATCTGTTTTAATTGGGTGGCTAATTAATTATATTTTTCTTTCTTTGACTAAATCCACACTGTATTTCACTCGTTAGATAAAAGTTTATGAAATTATGTAAGATAAACTTTTATCTTCTTTGGCGTTCACTTCTCGGTATTACGTTCTTCCTAAAAATAGCTTGTATGTTCTTGCAAAGTTTACTCCAGGTCTTATTAGCAAATTAGCCAAGAACTTTCAAAGTTTCTGTTTTGTTTCTCCGCCTTGTTTCACTAATAATACTGGAAAATTTTTAATGTTATCTAAAACGGGTTACTTGCGAGTCTCACAATGTTTTCTTTTTGTGTATTTTGAATAATCACATCACATTTTGTATTCTCTGTGGAAAATATTAAGTATATAAAAAAACGAGCACTTTGACGTAACAAACTTGAATGTTTATGGATATACGTGTCTTCGTAATGTCGGCGGTCGTGTCAATTATTTAAACATCTCGATTTGGAAGGCGGGTATGTGTACCGCCTCCCCGGGAACCATTCTTATTATTTAACCATATTGAATAACCAACACCCCTAAATTGAAAAGTAAAATGAGTTCTAAAAATCAAATGTAATAAATATTAATATACTATTATTTACAAATCTTGACATGGATCTGATTATTTTTTTTAGCCAGGACGTTCATGATTTCTTCTTTCACAAACTTTCGCATAATACCACAAGTAGATACTAAACAGATATGGCTCGAAGGCCAATCTATTAAAACTAAATTATAAGCTTAAAATTTGAAAATATCTCATACGACACATATCTATCCGGTTACATAAACTTTTGGACAATTTAACGCCTGGTTTGAACCATATCCCATTAAATTATTTAATGAAGTTGTGGACCATACGCTCCGAGGCCAAGATTAAAAACTCATTAACTCCCGGGACTTTTATTTTAAAAAAGAGGCGAGCACGTTAGAAAAGCTAGTTAGCAAGATTTTTTGAAAGGCTGACGTTAGTTGCTGACAAGTTATTAATTCAATTTCCGCGAAAGCGTAACCATACTTGGTAAAAGGTTTCAAATAATTCATTATGTAATTACATAATACACAAGGGGAAAAAATCGTCTCTTGGGTAATTGGTTAATATCCATATTAACTATATATCCACAATTAATTTACCTTTGATGAACAGAAATCAGTCTTTATTTGGAGTAGGTACAATTAATTTGCAAGTATGACAGAGTTCTATTTTAGTAAAACAGTACAAAACAACAACAATTACTTTATGGGTTAATAATAATAAAGTTATTTTTGTACAGCGCAGTTTTGTGTCATTTGACTTAAAGTGTGCCTAAAAATAAATAACCCAACCGCTCGTTAAACCTCCTAACAAAAGGTTTACGGAAGATGCGCGGATATGACCGGAAGGCAACTTAACTTTCTCGAGGTACCACATGACCTTATATCGGTCAGACCATCTGTGATATCTGGGACATCTAATCAATAGCATCCCTCGTCCCTAACTATAATAGAACATTAACAGAAATTATCACAAATAATAACCTAAAAAAAAAATGTTTAAATATGTTTTAAACACAGAAATTGTTGTATATATGTAGGTATATTTATTATGTAAGCTAGAAATTGGCGAGTTTTCTACATAATTTGTTTGTGAATGGCGACATTGAAATCAGTATGTCTAGTGAGTTGAGTAGGTACCTACCCTTAAATTGACTGAACTCAAGAGTTTGCAAAAGTCGAGCTCCGAATTTACAATTAAAAAAAAGAAACATAGGTCGCTTATCATTCGCCGATCCTCAAGTGTATGTTTTTTAAGGTACCTGTAAAAGGTGTAGTTAATTTTTTATATAAATCTAAGGGGTTGATCCAAGAAATGCCTGTATCAGTTTTGGTAATTTGATTTAGGTATCAGAAAGTAGCCTAAAACTTTCCTTAAGGGGATCTTACCGCAATCGCAGCATATTTGCAGGTTTTTGATGCAGTTTTTAGAAAATTTCTATATTGTTTATTAGAAAATAATATTATGTTTTGAATAAATAAATTATTCTTCTAAATGGTGAACTAACAAAACGTATTAAAATGTTTAAAACAATTGCGTAAAAAAATATTTACGGAACCTCTAAAAATAGCTCAAAGTTCGATTATATCCTTTAATTCTAAATACAGGAGAATTATAAAAATAAACATGATCACCACATCAATGTTTTCTAAACGGCTAGATAATAAAATTATCTTAAAAAGCATAAAAACAATGCTTATAAAAATAAAAACCGTTTTTCAATAATACTTTGTCTCGCGCCATTATATAAACCAAGGCAGAAGTTATTTCTCGTCAGTACGCGAGATGCTTTGAGAGTGGGACGACGTCAAATTTTACGAAAAATAAATACGTAAATGTGTTGGCACATGAGAAAAGGGGTCACACTAAAGGCTAGTCGTAATAATATTGTGTATTATTTCAGAACCAAGTTGACTTTTTTACTAGAAATTCCATTTCTCGGCCCGCTGTCTACAACCAGCGGCATAGAATATTTAGAGTGCGCCTTCACCAGAATCGTATTCCTAGTTTTATTCATTTGCGCCCTACTGGGCTTTTACATAAATTTCTAATTATACAGTTATGTTAGTTGTAACATTGGTATATCTAATAAATTATGGTAAAATAAATGATTTACAGAGTTATAAAAAGTAAGAAAATTGTAAAATAGATTATAAAGGTTGCAAACAAATAAAAAGAAGCCGACACACTCCTGAAAATTAAATATAGGATTAACGAAAAAAAATATTGAAACCTATTTTATACATAAAATGCGAAAATAAAATAAACCATAAACATTGTGTGCGTGGAGTCCACGCGCGACAGAAGTGAAACTTCTTGTTTATTAGGTAAAGATAAAGATATTATTACTATTTTTTATTGCACAAGAGATAATAATTGAAAATAGGAGGCAAAAAGTTTCATAAAAACACGAAACGATCCTCATCATAAATCTCCCAGTACGAATCTAACGTACCTTGCAGCAATAATTAAAACGACCAAATGTGAATAACCAACAAATTACGCTATTTAATATTCAAACATGTTAGTTCACATACGTTTTTAGATTTTCACGGCCAAAAGCATTTTCGTTGTTTGTTTTTGGGGTGTTATGCCGCGATGCGCTACCTCCTTCTTTAGCCGACGTTTCGGACCTGCAACATCTCTCGGATCTGCTGGATCTGCCCTGATGATGGACACTGCAACGCTGTCCGAAACGTCGGCTAAAGAAGGAGGCAGAGCAACACGGCATAACACACCAAAAACCAATGACGAAAATGTTAGTTCACATTCCTGCCGCAGGATTATGCCATTTTTAATGAGAACTATGGAATGTATGAAATATTTTTGTAGTTTCCTAGGCTTTAATATCAAAGGCAAATATTGTGATGTAACTCTTATTTAGTATTCGCCTCGGAAATCGGAATTTTCGTGGCACTCCAAAATTTCCTTTGGAGTGCCACGAATAATATTATAAACCTTTTAAATTGGTTTAACTTTTTTTTTTTTTTTAAAAGAAAGACAAACATTCCCGGGTTACGAACAGCCCAACAATGTTTGAAAATCTCCTACTACCACCACAGAAAGCCGAAAATATTGCTTGTGTTGTGATGGAGGACTTAGCCAGCCAAGGAATCGAACATGCGACTATACTTTGAATGTTTGTACTCTTCATCAATGTTTACTTCTGGGATATTTAAATTTATTTTTATTACGTCCTTTACGATTTTTTTTTTCAAAATATCTAACGAGGTTTTATTTTTCTTCAAATTTGTATTTATAATAGCTTACTATTATTTGTACTTTATGCTGTCACTTCGATATGTACTTTTTAATTTTTTGTCACATGTACATTTTTTTCTTAATCATGTATATTCTGTACCATTTCAAATTATTGTAATTTCCATTTAAAAGCCGTTAATCGGCGTTAATTCATAAAAAATAAATAAATAATTATTTGTTATTTTATGTAACTTTTTGTAACAAATAATAATAAATATTGAAAATGGCCGATATTTTATTTATCTGTCCAATATATTCAGATATAATTATGATCACATATTATGAAAATAGTGCGTAGGTAATTGAATACCGTATTGTTTTGACATCTGTCAATGAAGAACGTGTCCGTTACGAGTCATAAGCGACTGACTACCGTCTAGCAGTGTAGTTGATTGTATCGAATAATTTATCAAACAATTCGATCGAAAGAGTCATAAAATCACGAGCTCCTTTTGCAATCGGTAATGTTTCTATCTAAATTTACCTAAAACATGCACATTCAACTTAATAAACATAATTTGAAAGATGCCCATTATTTATTAAACGTTTCATGTTCAAAGCTTACTCAATCTAGTACCATCTAGTCTAGATTTCTTCGCTGCTCTGCCTTCGCCCGTGCGCGTAGCGAATTCCCCGTTCCAGCTTACCTCATTCTTCCCCGCCCCGAAATATTATTTCGGTTCGCGTAAATTACCCCTTAATTGAATATATAACGATTATCTACATATGTCAGGTGCTCTAGAATGATAAAATTATGGCTTATCATATGTAGAAGTCAATTTTTTTTATTGAGTGGTTTTACACCAAGAAATCGATAAGCAAACTTCCTGGACTATTCAGAATTTCGCACACCAGTGGGTGGGACTGATTCAAACGTACATCACTCCTGGACACACTGACCTCCAGATTCCTACCCACCCCTTATATATTTTTCCCTAACACAGCCTGCTCTACTTTATTTCCTTAAAAAGACCTGTCCACATAGAGACATTATTTTCACAGCGCCTTTTGTGTGGAGCTAATGTAAAAAGCTATAGTTAAGTCAGGTTTTTTTTTCATTTATCTCCACACAGGAGGCGCTGAGGAAAATAATTCCGTTCAGCGCCTATATCATCTTTGGGGATACTGTGTGGAGGGTTTTTTAGAAAAAGGAAGGAGAGGAAGTTCTGAGCAGGAAAAAAGGTATGAGGGGTGGGTAGGAATCTGGGGGTGAGTGTGTCCAGGAGTGACGGACGTATGATTCATACCTCTCACTGCGGTGCAAGAAGACGTTCCGAGAGAGTACGGCTAGAAAAGTTAAAGGGACTTAACTTTTCTCTCCCGTTCCGACCTGCCGTTGGCAGACACATTCACCGCCAAGACCCGGACAAACCTCATCCCATGAACTCAAACATCCCTGCTAAGTCACCAAACGTTTTTATTTCAAATATTGAGTTGAATTAACATCCGAGTCTTATATTCTCTATAGATCGACGGTCTCGAAGAACAGTGTAGGATCTGATAAAAACTGTAAATCGTCTAGTTGGCTTGTTTTAATTTCCTTTTGGTGATAGATATATCTGAATTTATTTATAAATAAATTCAAATATATCTATCCGAGACGCTATCCAGATCACAAACCGATTCTTAGAATGATTGTTTCTAATAAAAAGGGTAGTTGCCCGTAATATGGAGAAAAATAATTAGTTGATAATAACGTAATTCTAAAATTTTAAAATATGAGATTGACAATTATGATGTTTTTACAGAAGTTGGCAATAGCGAAATTGGTTAACGCACTCGTCCCGGTTAGACGGAGAGGTCTGGGCTCGAGTCCCAGTTGCGACCATTGTCTTTTTCTGTTTTTCTGTGTCTTGTTCTCTTTCATATTTTCGTTTAGATTATTATTGTTAACTTATTCTAATATGATATTTTTCACTGATGGGAATAACCTTAAAAAAAAAGTATAAAAAGGAAGTTTTTCTTATAAAAAACTGACATTGTTCTTCGGGACCGTCGAAATAGTCAATTTCTTGTGATGTAATGTATTTGGGTTACAAACTAATGGTTTATCCATGAGCAATTAAACATTGACAGTTGGATATGACGGCAGTTTAAGTTTAGAGCACGTCCAGATATAATTCCGTCCCAACATTAGCTGCGCCAACTTTAGTCGCCTATCTCTAGAGATATCATCTGACATAGTCAGATTAAATTGTTCAGATTTAGGGAGCTGCTCTACATACTAACTTATCGACAAACTAATTTATTTCAGGGTAGCTAACATGGTCGATCGATAAAACACTATATTAACACACTTCAGGCGGGCGAAAATAAGGAACCCATTAGAAAAAATGTTTAACCTCTCGGACCTCAGGCCTAATTTGTCGGAAGGTTAAAATATTTTCGCTTTGCAATAAAATCCAAATATATGGAATATTTCTGAACTTATCCGAAAACCAAAACGTGTTTTTTAAGGCTGATGAAATTATACGCTCTCAAAATTTATAATCAGAAAAAAAAAAAATATATATATATATATTTTTTTTAATAATAAGTACCATGTACACTACCACATATTTATAATATTGGTTGATTTGTGAGCCGGGATGTCTGCTTGTATTTTTTAAAAATAAATAACATAATACTTTTACTTACCAAAAAAAAACATCTTCAACAAAAGCACAATAAGCTGACATTTGATTTTCTCATACATTTAAGGTATTCAGTGACATTTAAACCAAATTTCCGGCATTTTACACTTTTTAAATGTCAGGAATAAATTTAAGTTGTGCTTTAAATAATTAATGGTATCTCATTTTCTTTTGTGGCATAAAATTTCTGTAAATATGTGTTATTTTCTTACGAATACTATTACTATATTTGACATGAAATACTGTAATCAATTATTGTAAAATTTTCGTGTAAAAGCCTACCAGGGCGTTAATCAATATATATTATAAAAGAAAGTCCAAAAAAACGTCAAATCAAGGGAGTTATAAGGAGTGGTATATCTATATCCCCCCTAGGGAATAAGGGGACCGGTTTTTACCTAAAGGGCGTACTTTTGAAGATATAAAAGCTGAAAGTTCTAAGAAGGCTCTAAAAATTTCAAGAAGACTTTCGAAGAAAATTTTCGGAAACTTCTAGAAGATTCGATAAAACTCTGGAAAGTTCTGGAAGGAGTGGAGGAGTACGGAAAATTATTCTGGAACATTTGAGGTCTTTTTGTATCGGGCTATACCATATGGGGTATATAAAGCAAGATCCGTTGTGGGTTTGAACGTCAATTCAATCTCATATCAACACCCTGAGCAAAACCAGACACCCCATTTAGAGTATTTGAGAGCATTCCACAACGTTCCAGAACATCCCGGAAAGTGTTTGGGAACATCAATGTGAAACATTCCAGAACACTCTCGAATGTTGTCCTGAGCGAAGCCGGGTAACCCAGCTAGTAAATAATAAAGAACTACCAACTTATTACTAAAGATATTTTTCAAAAACTTACGAAATATAATGCCAATGAAGACTCTAAAATTGATGTACGAGTACTACGAGTACTAGCCCAATCAATTATCACTCACGGTGACATGATTGGTTGGGGTGGTGTTGCTAACACTAATATGGACCCTCTCCACAAAGTGAAAAAGGCCCTCATTAAAGTTATTACAAAAAAATCTTTAGATTCTCGACAATACAGTTATTTAAAGACTTTGCTGTATTGAACATTCAGCAACAGTATATCAAAATGATATTTGTACATTACCAAAAAGACAAACCAAACCATAATACTGCACAACACAATTACGACACAAGACATAGACATCAACACATGACTCCGAAGACAAATACCCAATATGTGTAAAGAATTTATCAAAATCTGACTCCAAATTTTTTAAATTAATTTGAATAAGATATTAACGTCACAAAAAATGCATATTTAGGTAATACACAAAATTCATATGTAGATAGTCAACAAAGACATTGTATACTGCGGGCAGATAACTTGAACAATACAACAACACACTCAACGCCTGTATTTTTCTCTTTTCCTCTCAATTTATTTTATTTCGTTTCTTCAGCTTTTTTTCTATTTTTTTATATCTTTTCTTTTTTCATTTCTTTTTATTTAATTTCATTCTATTTATTATTTATTTATTTTATTTTATTTTACCTTCCAAGATTAAGATATTAATAATTATAATTTCGAGGGGCCAATTATCAAAGGATTAATTGTCGAGTCATCCGTCTATAATCTATAAAAATAATCAAAATAAACGAAAAACAGAATATCTACGTCGCCGTCGTTCATGTACAACATTACATACATTTCAGCATTCTGAAATTGAAATATTTTATTCAATAAGGACTTTCCAGTCAAGTTACGTCGGCGAGTGGCGTTGGCGTCGTGACGTTACGTCGGAAAGTCGGTACGTCGCGACATCGTTCTGATTGGATGCGACGAGCCCCGGCGTGGCATTGACGTAGCACGACGTCGGAATAACGTAGTGACTATATTAAGAATGTGTTATTTGATTTTGTAGTCCTTTACTCGTGACAACTGAGTCTCATAATATTAAAAATATAAAACATTGTTTGTACAGCGCAGTTTTGTGTCATTTCACTTCGAAAGCGCTAATATGATTGGTTTACAGACTCATTTGAGTGCTCCACTCCACGGAAATCTTTAGTAAAAGGAGAAAGATTTATTCGTTATTGAAGGGAAACCAGAGTTAACTTTAAAATGATGACAGAAGACAATATTAGCGATTTAAAATCGTAAATTTAAAACAGAAAAATTAGAAAAAGACACGGTCTCATCTAGGAATAAAACCTACGAACTTAGCCTTGGTGGGACGTTCTCTATCACTGAGCTAATGGGCCCCTATCCCCTTCCGTCATTTTGAACTGTATCATACGATTACTTCGACTAAGAACTAACAACATTATCTTCATTTTTTTTACTTCATCGCTCACCTATCGCTTGGCGGTCCGAATCGGGAGAGACTGGTCGGGAGAGGCCTACCCTAGAACTCTCCAGTCGGACTCTTTCGACCCTTCACCTTGCACCGCAGTGGGAGGCATGGATTCATACGTCCGTCACTCTTGGATACGTTGACCCCCAGATTCCTGTCCACCCCTACCAAAACTTCCTATCCTTCCTTTCCCTGAAAGATCCTCCATACAGCATCCCCAAAGTTGTCATATGACCTGAAAGATTTTTTTTCTCAGGGCCTCTTGTGTGGAGCTGTTTAAAAAATATGCCCAAACCGTTTAAATAAACATATTTGCGAAACGTTCCAGAGTGGTAGATACTATCGGTATCGCTCTAGTTAAAGTCCACCACTCCTAATAGAAACTTTTTCCCCCTTGTTTGGTGACCAGATCTGTACAGCCGAGTACTTCGCTACCTTTCTTTTCCCCATCAATTTCCCCTCAGTCTTACGACTTCTCATAAAAAAATAAATGTTTATTAGCACGCATAACTTAGCACGTATGATCTTTAAATCAAACTTCACCTGAAATGCAAATAAATTTAAAAAAAAAACTATTTACTAGAAATGTTTTTCAAAGTCAAGAGCAATTCACACATTCAGATTGCAGCGGAATTGGAACAATCGGTCGCCTGTTCATCTATCTTCCTAACTTCCATTTATATTTAAGTATTTGTAATGTCGAGGGTTGTCCAAGAATTAAAGACCTTTCTTGATTTTCGGCGAAGAGGTCATTATTTCTCAAAATATGGTAGCACTGGCATGTAGCTCAGACTTTTTCCTATAAAACGAGCGGTGATCCGGCTTGGTAGCTGCTTCAGTGCGATCTTTGCGTCCGTTTGAGATGGACGCTCCGCTGTCGAATCACGTCGCTTGCGAGGTGCGCTCAATTATTCGTTTTCTCAACTAAGAGGGAGTCCGCCCTGTTCAAGTTCATAACCTCGCAATTTTGGTCTCAAACGTCAGTATGTCTACCACAAAAACGATTTTGAGGGAAACCTGGCGTAAGCAAATTGCATGCTCGTTGGGTTCCCAAAATGCTGAAGAGCAAAATCGTGAGGCAAGCACTCGGGTCTCTGCAGACCGATTTTCCAACCCAGGCGAGACTTTTTCTGTGTTGAAACATAGGTTCACCACCTACCGGATCCAAAAATAAAATTAATGATGTGATTTGCATCATTTTCTTTACCTGAAGTAAAATTTGGCCGGAAAACCTTTGGAGATAGACTAGGACGCGGAGGGAGAGGTGACAGCATTTTTGGCGCGGAGTTCTGCGATAAAGGAATAAAGGACCTTGTGCCAAGGCTCACCAAGTGCAACTATCGTAACGGATACCTAAAGTACCTAAAATGTCATAAGATTTTTTTGCAAACATAATTTTTTCCTGATTTTAGAATTAGAACGGTTTTTAATTCTTGGACAACCCTCGTATGTTATAGTTCTGTAAGCTATTAAAAACTTGGCAGATGGTATAGCACAAACAAAAGCCGCGTAAATCGGTGAACAAGCAAATTTACAACGTATATCATTCAAACTAGAAATAAATTACTCTTGGAAAGTTGTGCGAATAGCCGTTTAATTGACCTAGTTAATGATGGACTTAATAAATTTATGTATTTATTTGTTTGCAAGAAATAAACAGCTTATATAAATAATGACGGAATTTACGTATAAAGTTAATAAATGTTAAGCCAAATACGTTTCTTTTGCTAAATTTGCTTAGATAGGACATTTATTGTCAAGGCAAAACTCGAATACTACTATAATACTACTTGCCATGACGATAATTTCGAAAGTATGGAATATAGTTACAACGATAATATTGAAGTGTGAGTGAACTCAAAAATTCTAAAACGTCAAATGTCAATGCGCCGATGGTTTTGCTTTTGTCATTAAACATATTATGGTGCAATTCTTTCTTACAAACTAAATAACAACATCAAAATGAGACAAACGGTTAACGTAAGTATGTCTGCACCCCCCAAAGGAATAAATCATTATCGTACATCTCGGTCACGCGTATAAAGAAAATGAAATATACATCTGTTTACTCCAAAGGAAAAAAGTAGCACACAAGAGACCCACGTATTTTGTGCATCTCATCTTTTGTCTCACCATTATTCAATGTGTAAGAAAGAGCTGCAGCATTATAACGATAAGGAACGTTGTGTTATTATTATTACTGAAATATAGCCCAGTGTTATTATTCCAATAAAATAACTTTGTACAAAATATGTTTTCAGATGAAAACAAGGAAAAAAAAAACAATATGCCCGATGAAGTAAACAACTCAAAGTAACATATTTTCTTCAATTTATTGAAAAACAAACGTAATAGGCACTCGGCTGGAAAACATTGTTATTACTCTTACAAATTGCAATGTAACATCTGGAAAATGTAATAATATTATTCGATTGCTTTTCTATACGATATAATTCATAATCAAAACATTCCAAAGTTCCAAAACAATACGATAACTAACTAACCACCCTTACTTCATTCTATTCGTACATTGTCTAATACATATTCTTCTTTTATTCTGACTCTTGACATGGTCTCATTCAAATATTTATTTATATCCCGTCAATTAAATTATCTTACCGGTGGAGGCCTTATTATGGTACAAAGTATTGATTCAGCATGTTTGTTTCTAAGTCTGAATATAAGAGGAAAGTGGAACATGAACATAATACTAGGTTCACAAAGAATGAAGGAATGCTTGTTACAAAATATAACAACAACATACGAACAAAGAACCCTGGAATATAATGAGCCCAAAATATTTAACGTGTTACCATGTTAAAAAAAAATTGTGAATTACCAAATATATTGAGATATACAGGGTGTTAAAGGACGTACTTGATCTACTTTAACCAGTGTTACCTGACATTATTTGGAGTAAAAAATGTTAATGAAATTTTGGTCTCCGGTGACATTTTTAATGTTTTTTTTTCTACAAAAACGTAAAAGATAGCAGGTTTTGGACAGTTAGGGGCAGGTTAGGAGGTTGGTGGTCGCTCGGCGGAGTGACCAATGACGTCGTGCGGAAGATTTTTTTTTTGATTATGAGGAAAAATTAAAAAAAAAGTGTCTTCGAAAAAGTCACCGGAGACCAAATTTTCGATTACATTTTTAACTTCAAATAATGTCAGGAATCAATGGTTAAAGTAAGTCATTCCTGAACACCATGTATGCTGAAAACATGGTTACATAGGACGGGTTGTTTACAATTTTTAACAATTTATCAAATATTTGTATTTCATTTTCGCGGTCTGTGTAAGTTTTATTCGTGTTCTGTTTTTATACTATTAAAGGCCAGTTTTTTATAAAACTGAAATAATCACAGAACTTAAGTAGAACTTTCACAGAACAATAAAAATAACTTTAAATATTTGATGAATTATTTAAATTTAAACCCATCCTAAGTATAGATAGTGTGTTAATTGTGACAATCTGTATAGTTATATTATAATTAGTCGTCGCCTCAGTTCTTAATTGTCCAATCGACCATTTGAAAATTATGTGGGAGGAGAAAGTTTTCTTTCATTATTTCAATGAAAAATTATGATATGTGTTTAAGATAAAGCTATTTCCGTAAACGTAAAGGTTCGATAAGTTTAAATAATTCTTAGTTAATAATGAACCATCATTTTTTATGCTTTATTTTTAGTTTTAAAGTCGGGATTGAACAAAAACTAAAATGGTTGTTTGGACAATTAAGAACTGAGGCGACGAAGTATCTAATTATATTATGTACGTATGTTTATATTGTAATTGAACAAAAATTGTACTTAGTAGATTGAATGTTAATATTTGTAATACAATAATAATTGTAAAAATTATAATTGAACATTAACATCCTGTTTACAAAGTGCTTAATTGCGGCTTAACGGGATTATACTTTCAAAAACAATAAATTATTATGACCAGTTTTAATAAATCCCTTACCACAGCCCTAAATTAACCCCCCTCACAATTCGGCCCAACCAGATGGCGATAAAGTTTCCCTTTTTTACACTCTATAGACAGGGGCGCTTTTGCGAGGTGATCGAATCGAACATCGAATTACACGATATTAGTGGCTGATTGACTGGTCAAAGGCTTCGGGTTCAAACCCAGGGTCTTGGGTTCAATCTTCTGCCAGCTGAATACTTAATCATTTCACTATCAACATTCCATTTTCACAATGTTAGAGGTGGGTATGGGTACCGCCGCCCCGGAACCATTTATTGGATAACCAATACCTCAGCCATAGGTCACCCCAAGTAGTTCGCTACGTTTGGTGATTTAGCAGGGGTGCCCGGGTTCATGGGGTGAGGTTTGTTCAGGTCTTGGCCTGCTGTGTGGTGGGCAGGATCGAGAGAGACTGGTTGAGGGTGGTCTTTTATCATCTCCAGCCGGAAATTCTCGACCCATCGCCTTACACCGCAGTTGGTACGTCCGTCACTCCTTGACACACTAACCCTCAGATTCCTACCCACCCCTCATACCTTTTTCCTTCCCCGAACTTCCTTTCCGTTAAAAAAAACCTCAACACAGCATCATCAAAGATGACATACGCCCTGATGTAATTATTTTCCTCAGGGCCTTTTGTGTGGAGTTAATGAAAAAAAAATTATGGTAGCAGGAAAAATTTAAATAATAGCAGTTTATTCGTAGACTGCGAATGTTCATCTTTCTTTTTAATATAATAAATTTACCATATTTTCCGGTCAAGGTTTTCTAGGTCGTTTGTTATGTCTTAATGAATCACTTATTTATGGTAATTTTACTGTATTTTAATGTTATTTTCTAGCTTTTTATAGCGACCTTGGAGCTTGGAGCGTCACAAAATGAAACTGAAAAATGGACGAAGCTAAATTAATATTACTTTTTAAGAATGGCTTCGTACCATCGAAAGGGCTTGTGAATCTTAAAATTGCCACCGAAACCAAACACATTGGTTTAAGAAAATATTTATCAAATGCTGTCGAAAAATCGGAAGAAACATCGCTTTTTATCTTTTGTTGGTCTGCACGGAGCAAATTTGTCTTCCAGCAAGATCCGTCTCAACACTCAATATACTAGCGGTGATCATTTTTCAAAGACGAAATCGGGCAGATAGAAGTTAATTTTTTCGGTGGGTAGGGCTCTAGCGAGCTTTGGCTCTAGCAAAACAACTACGTCGCACAACAAATTACGGCAACACTTTTACCACAAAATGAACGGTCTTCCTTGGTTTTGGGTATACATATTTACAGAAGCTTGTACAATGAGTTTTTAATGGGTGGGTATTTTGAAATTTCTGTTAAGTGGTGTTAATTTTAGATAATTTTTGAAATTAGACATTAAGGGCTATTCTATTGTATTGAGACAAAATGGTAATATAAAATGTATGAAATCAATTTATTGGGATTAATAATGTATTCGTTCCCTCCCATTCCAAGGATCAGCCCTTTTAACATCATAGCTGTTTCCTTTAGCATTATTATTTGTGTAACTAAATACATATTAACTTCTGGAGCTGCGCTATTGATAAGATGTAATCTTTTTTCCAAGCAATTGTTTGAATTTTTATAAAGGGGCATAGCGAATGTACTACCAGTCACGGGTCGCCTCATACATTCATTTGACCCTCTTCCGCAAACTAGTGCAGTTGCTTTGAAGAAGCGAATATACCTCGCTCCTTCTGGATTTTTGTTTTTTTAGAGTACCTACATAATTTTAGATGATTCATGACCAATTAAATATTCTTTAATTAATAACTGATAACTTTGTATAAACCACTTTTTAATAAATAATATCGACATGTTTCAATAACAATGTTATCTTCTTCAGGATATGTTATTATAAAGAAAAATAAATGACAAACAAGTATAGACAAATTAGAATAAACTATAACATAGTAATATTATTATAAAGAAAAATAAATGACAAACAAGTATAGACTATAACATAGTTTATTCTAATTTGTCTATACTTGTTTGTCATTTATTTTTCTTTATAACATATCCTGAAGAAGATAACATTGTTATTGAAACATGTCGATATTGTTTATTAAAAAGTGGTTTATACAAAGTTATCAGTTATTAATTAAATAATAAATAATGCCACAAAGATATTTTGCAAAGATTGAAGAAGTAATTAAATATTCTTTTTTTCTTTTTTATGAACGTGATTTCTTGCATGGGAGGGAATATTTTTTGTTTTGACTGGATGTAAAATAGTATTACGATAATATCATAAAAGTAAACTGGGAGATGTCGTCTAAAGGTCGCCCGAATCCACTATTACTTACAATTGATTTAGTGGATGAATTTTACCCTTCTTAAATGAGTTGTTTGCGAGTTGGGAGTGGCTCTATTGAAAAATGATTTAAAAAACACTTTAAGTATTGAAGCAATTATTCAAATCAAATACTATTGTATTATATATGGGCGGCTAATACTATTGGCGTGTTTTTCTTTGAAATTTCGGACATGATTTATGTTTTGAATTTGAGCGATTGTTTTCTGTCAAAGATTTAAATTCAATGACCTTGAAATATGAGATATGGCAGTGAGGCATGGAACTGGTAGAGGAACGACTAAATTAGATTAAAAGAAGTAGAAATGAGTTTCCTGAGGCGTATGTGTTTCACACAAACTAGTAACTGTAAAAGAATGCGAATATGAATAAAAAAAGCAGGATTAATAAAATATAAAATAACACTATTTTTTTATAAACATTAATTCCACACAGAAGGCCTTGAGGAAAATAATTTCCCTCAGGGCCTATGTAAACTTTGGGGATGTTGTGTGGAGGGTTTTTTAAGGAAAGGAATGACAGGAAGTTCTAGGAAGGAAAAAGTTATGAAGGGTGGGTAAGAATCTGGGGTTCATTACATCCAGGTCATCCGCCGTCAAGTCTTAGACAAAACTCACCCCTGGGGCACCCCTGCTAAGTCACCAAACACTTGGGGTGACCTATGGCAGAAGTGTTGGTTATCCAATACCGGCCGCTAAGGTTTGCCAGGCGCTTTATACCATAGACTAAAGGAGACTTGCATGGGACCGCGGATTTATCGTATCATATTGGAACCGAGTACCCGTAAAATAATTAAATATTTTATTGCTATATCATTCTCTCGTAGGCTAAATTATATATATTTACGTGTTTGTCTCTTTTTAGTGTCGCTCCTGTTTCATCCAATATCAAATCACTACGGTGATAAAGAAGTTTTTACTTCAAAAAAATAATCTTCTTTACTTTTTTTATATCATTTTTGGGGATATTGTGTGGAAGGTCTTTTGAAGGAAAGGAGAGAGAGCAAGTTCTAGGAAGGAAAAAGATGTGTTTGGTGGGAAGAAATCTGGGGGTCTGTGTATCCAGGAGTGTTTACATTTATATTAAATGATATTTTGGATTACGAATGCCAGTGGTCAGATGCTACGTGTTTTCGATATTATTTTATGGAATGGAAGCATGGACGCTTACTGCTGAACTAATTAGGCGACTTGAGGCATTCGAGATGTGGATCTACAGAAGAATATTTAAAATAAGCTGGATGGACAGGGTTACGATTGAAGATGTTATGGTTCGAATGAATAAAGAAAAATAAATTATTTAATTTTTTTAAATCCGAAAACTTCAATATCTTGGACATGTGATGAGACATACAGAGAAATATGAGATCTTGCATCTCATAATGCAGGGAAAGATTGCCGGAAGACGGGGCCCTGGAAGAAGGAGAACCTCATGGCTGAAAAATCTGAGACAGTGGTTTAGCCAGTCTACCGTAGAGCTGTTCCGGGTCGCAGTAAACAAAGTTCGCATAGCCAACATGATCGCCAACGTTCGTTGAACGGACAGGGTACAAAAAGAAGTAGAAGAAGATATTGTCAGGTTATCAGTAACTTTGAAATGTTTGTTTCTCTTTATAAAAATGTAGGAAGACTCCAGTCTCAACTCTGAAACAATACAACAAGAAAACACGACATAAAACGACAAAATATAATCTCATCTCATCCATTTCGTAATTTTAGCTTTCTTCAAGAAAACCAGCCCGAGACATGATATGAATATGGAACTTGCAAAGTAATATAATGTATTCTTCTCAAGGATAAAATGTTTTCTCAGATTTCATGAAAATAATAAAATTAGGGAGAAGAGAATTTATTTCTTTTAGTTATTTCATTGTTGGTAACATGACGACAGTGTTGCCGACCGAAAATATTTATGCCTTTATTGAGTGCGAAACTTTTACAAGAAACTTAATATAAATAAAAAGCAATAAACGAATTAATAAAAGAGAAAGAAGGTTTGCCTCAAAGTTTGTAAATTTCACCATTAGTGGAAATTAAGATACTGTCAGACTATGCCATAACGCATACGGCGCTACAGCGTGGTCTGACATAGTCAATATAGTTCATTATTAACCTGACCCAAAATTTTTTTTGGTCTAATTATAAAACTAGGGCAGACCCGTGCAAAATCACGGTATATTATAATAGGCCACTTGCATGGATTTCACAACGACTTGGAAAAAATCGTGTGGATAGATTTTTTTACCAAGATTACGAAAATGTCAGTAAATTTTTTTAGAAATGTATAGTTTTTTAATATTTAAATAAATAAATCCATTATTTGAGCTCGTTACGTCACTACATGAAAATGTCCCGTCTCCAATTATATTCCCTTAATTTTGTAAAATTCCACACTGATTATTATTTTTTTTATATATGGCAACACTTTGATTTCCGGCGAATTTTTGAATTTGCGTTAAACGTTCACTAGATTTATTGTTTGTTCTATATATAAAGATGACGGTGTTTTTATAGATGTTACGGAGAGAACCCCGTAAAATTTATTGCTATTCGTGTGGAAAAAGTTATTTTTTTAAATGATTTTCGGCTATGTAATTATCGTTTTTTCTCACCAATAAAATTATGTCCCGTCTTTCCGGTTTATAAAAAATGGTCTGTTTTCTCTGATTAAAATTTTCAAAAAATCGTCAAGGTTTCAAAAATACGATTTAAAAAAAACAATACGGAATGTCTTAGAATATTTGCCTAAACCGGAAAAAAAAATTAAAAAATATGATGCAAGTGGCCTATTGTGAAGCTGAATGTTTTTATAAAATATTTTCCTCTTTCAAAAACAATGTTCATCATTTTTCTTTATGATGCAACTAAATTTTTTGTTTACAAATTCTCCTCACAACTATGTGAGGAGAGGATGGGTCTACCATAGATGGAGGCCGAACTGTCATCACAAGACAGGGGCGTATGGAGGAGCCTTATCGATGCAATGGATCCCCGATCCGAATGAATAGGACAAGGGGAAGAAGATGATAAGGAATAATTAGATAGAGATTTTCTTTTCGAATAAACACCGTTAATGAAATTGAAAAATTACGATATCTGACAAATATTTTAACAAAAGAAATACAAATGGAATAAAATAATATTCTGATGATGTGTAAGGCAGTATCTACTTCATTGCTTGCCTGAATTCACATACTCTGTTACAATGATGAAAATTTCATAGCAAATTTAAACGTGAATAAATTCATGCAGGAATATTGCGCTTCATGCACTCTAATATTTTTAGTGAGTTTAATATTTTTGACGAGTTTATTATTGTAAAGCAGTAAAATCTGATTTTTATAAAATATGATAAACAATTTAGTGAGGCATGGAACTTGCAGAGGAACGATGTAAGTAAACTGAATGCTGTAGAAATGAAATTCTTGCGGCGTCTTATTGTGGTAAAACCATGTATGATCGTGTAAGAAACATTGAGATCGGCAAAGAATGGAAGGCTGATGTAAGCGTAATGAGTAAGATTAATAAAGGGTCGCTCAGATGGTTTGGGAATATAGAGAGAATGAACGAGGGTAAGAATATGAAGCAAATGTGAATGGTAGAAGATGTCGGGGACGACCGAGGAAGACATGGCACCACTAAGTAAATCAGATACTTGTGTCGGGCCATGTCAAGAGTCAGAATAATAGAAAAGCATATATGAGACAATGTTTTATGAGGCTGAGTGTTAGCCAAGACGGAGTTGTTTGGCGGTCCATCCTCTCTGCCTACCCCTGCAGATATGGCGTGATGGTTAGTTAGTTAGTCAATTTAGTTAGTACGCCCTGTATCTTAATTTGACTCACGTCTGGACTGGAGCTCCGGAGATACCTGCATTTTTTTCACACAAATGTCCCAACAACCAATGGAACTATGGCGTATCTAACTGGAATACTTTGTGAAGATGAAAGGAGTACGAAGGGGAAAGAGATGGAAAGATTGTAAGTAACAAAAGTTGATAAGTAGGTAACTGGCTATTCAGATCTGGACGACAAACACGGCTGACGTCACTTATATATTTATTTTTATTTATAGCCTGTTTGTGACTATATACCACACATTTGAACACCTCTACTACTACTGAAATAGTATTGCTACTTCGATTCTGAATGAAAGGTATCTGAGAACACTTACCACTCTGTAGAGATGTTTTGTAGAGAGGGATTTGTGAGAGGAAAGTAGAATAGTTAATCGGAAGTGAAATGACTTCGTGAAAGAGGTTCTAAAGGTCTGGAGAAGGTTCAAGAACTGTTGAAAGCCATACATAATAATAAAAAAATGAATGAAGATTTTCAAGAATTTCAGAAAGCTGAAACTCTTCTAATCAGAAATGCAAAAAAATTAAAGAAAAAAATAAGCAAGAACATAAACGAACTCGGACATTTTAAAATTTTTTATACTTGAACTGCACAAGAGGTCCAACTGCTGGAACCAGAGTTATTATGGCTTCTACAATTGGGGCATGTTGCGAGGTTAAAATGAGGAAGGGAAGAAGACGGGAAGAGGGACATGGAGAAGTGCCTTATTATTCAGATCTGGTCACCAAACACGTCTTAAGCAATTTATAGGAATATTTCGTTTTTTAATGGTGATTTTATCACTCTGGGACATGCCCCAAATGTACTTTATATTATTTTTAATTAATATATTGTGAAAATAACCAAATTGCGTAAATCATTCAATAATATACCAACTACAGCAGATCGCAACTAAGCATACCTGCGCCCCGCCTTTGTTTCTATCTACCCCCCTAATGCATAACTTTAGTTGCGTAGCCACCAGAGTCTGCAAAGTTTAGTCGTAGCTCAGTGACAATCTGCACGCTTCCATGCCATATTTCTCTGTGTTTCTGTTATCTATATAAATGAATTCATACCCTAGCATACCCAAAAGTACCTAGCCGTCACTCAGTTTAAGATTTAACCTGACAGGTGCAGTTCAAGGATTAAGTTAACCTGTAGAAATCTTACCCAGGCATCATAAATCTTGATTACTAAACCATTAGATTAAGAACATAGTGTTGACAGAATTCGCGAAAATTGTAAAAATCAATAGGACCTCTATGTCCCAATATGACCACCGTTCCAAACCTCCATCATACGAAAGTTTTTTTTTTATCTATATAAAGTTCATATATAAATTATGTTTACATTTGTTTTTTCTATACCTGTCTCACTGAGACCTGTGTCGAGACAGGCGTTTTTTATTAAGTAAAAGCAAAAGAGTCCCAAACGTCTGAAGCCGGTGAGAAATGGAATCGCAAATTGTGGTATGTTGTGAGGCTGATGATAAGTGAGGAGGGAAAAGAGATGCGAAAGAGGAAGATGGGGAATATTTATTCTGATCTAGTTAGCAAACACGAATAAAGCCATTTCAAGCATGTTTCATAATTTCAATGGCACCAGGGCAATACTGAGAGTATCTTCCATTCTGTAACGTGCCGCAAATATGCCTTGTATTATAATTAAATGATTAACTTGTGAAATGAAAATTTACTTGCGCACACCGGGATTTGAACCCGCTACCTCCGGATCGCTAGTCGAGATCCTTACCCCTCTACCGCGGAGGCCGTCGTGTACCAAATGCTAATAAAAATTATATTGGAATCTTGGGATAAGCCGGATATTAAACTTAGTATACTATCCCATTTAATCACAGGAGACATATTTATCCCAGCTCACATAAGTCTCACAGAAATCGTTGTGTCTCGTGCGATGTAGACAGTATTGGAAATAGAAAACAACACGCTTTACGTTCGAATCCAAAAGTTAATCACAAAATAATTAAAATGAACACTTTTATGAAACTTAAGTTTCCGACCGCAATTTTAAAATTAAATTATATGAACCTTCATGAATTTTTTAATAATAATTTTTACATGAAACGATGAAAAAGTGAGGTAATAAAATCGTTTACAATTCATTTGTCTAATAAAATATGCATATTAAGGTGAAAAATTTTTAAAACTTTTAAAAATTTGCATTCAAAATTTTTTTATTTAAAAAAATACATGGTTATTTCTAATAATATAATTTGAAAGATTATTTCATCATTTTTCAAAAACAGTATTTATTTTTCGGATCTCTTTACAAATGTTCCATTTATTTGGATTTTATTGCAAAGTGGAAGTATTTTCATCTACTGACAAAATACCGAATTTTGGAGGGCTACACACAAATTGGGGTGTGTATGTGTAGTGTATGAATGTATTAACATGATGGCATCATTCAATCATAGTATAACATGTTTTAGAAGACTTAACTCCTCAAAACAAAATATTAAAACACACAATTATCGGTTATTTGGTTGACAGTGTCAAAACTTGTTTAGTTCTCGACGATATTTTATCAGAGGGTCAAAATATTTCCGTCTTACAATAAAATCCATAGAAATGGAATATTTCTGAACGTATCCGAAAACCCCAAACGAATTTTTTTTACAAAAGGTGATATAATGAGACAAGACCTGCAGATATATATTTATGTAATTTGTGTTTTTTTGGAAATAAAAAAAAAAAAAAAAAACCTGTTGGCGTAAATAAAAAAATATAGTGGTTCGGACAAAGAAAATAAAAAAAAAAAAAAAAAAAATAGGCTTTCAAATTTTATAAATCGAAAAATATAAAAATTTTGCATCACAGAAAAAAAATATAAGATAAGAAAATTATTTTTCTCGTACATTTTGTATAGAACGAATTCTCATCTTTTGAAAGAGCTGCAAGCAATATTGTGATAAGTATAATATTGAGTGAATTCCAAAAATCAACAACGTCAAATATTAATGAGCTCATTGTTATGCTTTTGTTCTTAAACATATATTGCTGCCCCTCTTTCTGAAACACATTAAATGTCAACAGTCGAAAATGAGACAAATGGTGAACGTACGTCTGCACCCCTCAAAAGGAAAAATACAAAAATTATAATAAATCTCCCTCACACGCACAAAGAAAATACAACGCAATTCCCTTAAATAAGTGTAAAAGTAATTAAATCACAAAAAACATTAATCCGTACATAACGCCATCTCTGATACTGGCAAAAACAAAACACGGAGAGTTGCGCATTGATATTTGTTTCATTGCGTAATTTTAAACTTAATAAAAAAACAGAATTTAATTCCGTTAATAATTTATTTGATTCGGAGGCGGTACGAAGTTTTCCGAGTCAGCTAGTTTGAATATAAAGTGTGTTTTTTTTTCTTTCTAACACCGTTAAAATCACATTTCTCACTATGTTAGTGAGGAAGACACAACGATTTCAATGAGATATACTCGTATACGAGTTGTACCGAAAATCGAACAAATAAACTTTATGGGTTCAACAATTGATAAATTGACTACATAACCAAGCATGTATTACACATTGGCCTAATACACATTGTAAATCACAAACAGCTTGCAAAACGACTTTAAAAAACGAGTGAAACTCTGACAGATTTTTTTTTTAGTTTTTGGACACCGGCCAGACATATTTTTATATTTTCAAGTTGTTGTCCCCACGAGAAAAAGAACACAGATTGCGAATTCCGCAGATTTTTGCTGATTTTAATGTTTCACTTTTTGTAATGATGTTCGTTAAACGATCTTCCTGGAGAATTTATCCCATTAAGTAAATTAGTTGTTTGAAAAGCAATAATCAACATTTGGTAGTGATACCAACGCTTTTAAAAAGAGATCCCTTAGTCGTATGTGTAGTAAAACCATATTATATATAGTGGAATCCGTTTATAATGACATCGAAGGGAAATGAAAATCACGTCATGCTAAGCGGACGACATACAAAGCATTTTTTAGAAAATAAACAACCTCCTGGTTTTGTTAGGAATATATGAATGTATTTATTTTAATAGAGAGAAACACAGCATATTAAGACTCGTGACGTACCATGCACGCGCCGAACGTGTTAGGAATCATGTCGGCCACTACAACCGACAGAATTTTCTATGAATTATATTATTTATTAAAAATGGGTCATAATAAGCGACACGTCACTATAAGCGAAGTCATGAAGTCAGTGGATTGGATTTGTATGCAAATCTACAGTATTTTGCCGAGGTTGATGAAATTTTGCATATATGACCTTCCAAACAAGAGGAAAGTTACTGTCTACATTTAATTTCTGTCTACGAAAACTCTGTGTAAAGCCCGGGCATCGCCGGGGAGCCAGTATTTTATAAAATTCTCATCAGAATTTTGAAAAATTCAGCTGGTGGGATCTGGTTTCCGGAGACCCTTTAAAAAAGTGTCCTTGCGGTGGACAAGATACTCATGATAGTTTCATCTGAAATTCAAAAACTTTTCTTTCTGTTTGTAGGTTAGTATAACTCGTTCTTGAACGAAGGATTTAAAAAAAAATTGGTAGAGTTGTATGCAAAACCGTACAAAACTGTTTAAATGTTACAGTTCTATTTGTTTAAAATTTTAAATAATGTATTTAATCTAATTTATTATAGAAAAATAAAAAAATTGAGAAAATGTGCACCATTGTAACCTTCGAAACTTATGTTATCCCGTTGAATTAAAAGAGAGTGCTGGTTCCTTACTCAATTGAACCAAAATCATAATCAAGTTTTTTTACATAAATTTTATAATAAAATAGATAACATTTTAGAACAAAGCATTTTCATTTATAGCGAAAACGTATTTCTACAAAATATTTAACACAGTCTAGACTTTCCGACGCCAAAAGTTAGTTTTTTTCTTGTTCTGCGTACGTCTTCTGTACTGTGCTTGCATTATTAAATTTCCTTGCGATAGTATTTATACACGGTGTCCAGAAACTTGTATTATAAAATATATAAGAGGCACTCAATTGATAATCTTGGTGTAACTCTAAGGGACCAGCTAAAATATGGAGGCTCCATAGAAGCCAGAGTTAAGTTAGCCTCCAGAAACTGGGCGTACTGTACAGGGCCCGCAGATATTTTAATAGTGTATAAATGGTAACCCTGTGCGCCCTACGGTTAAATTTGGCATCTACCTCTGGTCTGGAGCCCCAAAATACCTAAAAAAATCTCGACTCTATGCAGAAACGGGCAATCCGTTTGATAGAGAACGGGCGTCATGTGGGAATGCTGTCCTTATTCTACTGGTATTACAATGGAAGATGCTCTAAAGAACTAGCGTTATTGATCCCCTCGGTACTGGTGCATAGTCGGTAAACACGCCAAACACCCGCTCAACATATTATGTAGGTACTCGGTTGATATTAGTCACATGAGAACGGGTCGTTTCTACGACTCGTCCTTGAGTTCAACAGCTCGACTGTGGAACGATTTGCCGGCCTCTGTGTTTCGTCCCGTCTATATGTTTTATTTTTATTTTATTTTATTAGGGAAACAAACAGTTATACATATTATAAGGTAATTACATATTACATTGTTGCATTAACCAGTGAAATTTGTACAAAAAAAAAATTATACTAAAAAGCATAGATTTAAAACATTAAAGAAAAAATAAGGTGGTAGAAAAAAAGAAAAAATATATATTCATATACAACAGAAATGAAAAAGCACAAATGCATGTGGAATAGGAAAAATGAAGTTAAACCGTGAACCTATGTAAAATTAATACATTTTCACATCATAAGATAACGTTCAAGGATGAATGATTAGCCAGCGCCCTTGAGGGGATTTTTCACAAAAAAACGGCGCTATATAAATCATTCAAATATTATTATCTACTACACTATATAAAGAGGTAAGATTTGTTTGTTTGTTTGTTTGCATTGAATAGGCTCCGAAACTACTGAACCGATTTGAAAAATTCTTTCGTTGTTGAGAAGCTACATTATCCCTGGGTAACTTAGGCTATATTATATTTTCAAAAAAATAGGCATCCTTACGAAAACTTCAAAAATGCAACCCAAGGTGTAATAAAATAAAATAAAATATTCTTTACATCGCGTGCGCTGGGAAAACTATTGATGATAGAATAAAATAATGTACTACGACTTTGTAGAATACATCATTATTTACAAAAAAGGTCGCGACAGCATATGTCTAACTATTATGGTTATGCCACAATAAGTATTCTTTTATTTTAAAAATTTAATTAAAATGTCGCCGCTTGAAAAGGCTCTTTATTTGTATCTTGGTTTTAATCCTTATCAAAATAAATTACTTCATATTCAAGACAGCTTTAATACCTTTATTTATCTTTTTGAATTTTTCAATTCGGATATTTAATTAGAAAGTTATCACGAGTTTAAAAATGTTAGTATTAGAAAAAAGTTTCGGCTACGGGCCGGGCGGGAGAAGAGTCAAGAAATGAAGTGCCAGGGAGGTTGGCGGGACGGGGGAGCGGGAGAGCGGTGGCAGGGAAGGTGGAAGTGGAAGGCTGGAGGGGAATGCACGGGAAAGGACATGCAAGGAGTAACATTTTATTTATTTGAATATGGCATTGCAACGCATGCCGGGAAACAGCTATATATTATAAAAGAAAGTCAAAAAAACGTGCGGACCGTAAAAACTCAGAAACGAGTCCCGGTACGATCAAGGGAATTATATGGTGTGGTAGATCTCTATCCCCCCTAGGGAATAAGGGTAACCGTTTTTACCTAAAGGGCGTGTTTTTAAAGATATAAGGAGTGGAAGTTTCGCCCTCTTGAAATTTCGAGAACAATCTTCCGGAAAGTTCTAGAAGGTTCCATAGAGCTCTAGAAAATTCTGGTAGGAGTGGCAGAGTATGTCGTGGAATTTTCGGGAATAGGGAATCGGGAACATCAGTGCGGAACATTCCTGAACACTCTCGAATGTTGTCCTGAGCGAAGCCGGGTAACCCAGCTAGTTATTATATAAATAAGGAAACGCAACATAGTGAGAATGAAAGATAACATACAGTACTGGTTCGCAATTAACAATTTGTTTTATTTTTTCAATTATGAATTTAATTGGCCTGAGGACAAATGGAAAATATCAGCTTCGTAAAACATATCATTGTATGCATGTTCACTCCTTCCTCTACTCAAAAAGAACCTCCACACAACATCTTCAAAGATGACACAGGATTTTCTTCCGTTCCTCCTGTGTGGAGTGTAAAAAAAAAGTTCAATGGAAAAAATCACATAGAGATCCAAAAAAAAATTTTTTTTTTGATCGGAGCTTTTTTATTGTTTTTTTTTTTTAAATATTTTCCATCTCTTTCTTTTGGAGCCAAACATTGAATAGCGGATGTTAACCCCCTGAAGACCGATTTTCTTCAAATTTTACCGAAACATTCCAACTTCATAATGGATTTACTCGAAAACCAAAGTTCAAATCAAAAAATGTTGTGCATCAAAATTGACTCCAAATTTGATGTAAATTCACCAGTGTGTGCCACCACACATTTTCATTGTAATTCGATTTTTCGTACACTGTGTATATTATAATATTAATTGTACAAAATAAGGTGATATAATATCCCAATAAACCTTGGTTCCACGGCCAAAAAATTTCCAAAATATTTATTTCCTGCATTACGAGAATGAGAATTGGCCACTGCTCTAATGCATTGCATTTGTTTAAAACTCGAGTCCACGATAGTCCACTCTGCCAATTCGGTGTGAAGGAGGAGACTCTTGACCACGTCTTCTTCAATTGTAAAAAACATTGTTCCTTCAAAAACATGTATCGTTTGCTTATTAAAATCACCCACCATTCTTCCCTCAGTATTCTGTTTTTGCAGTATTTCAACAATTCTCGCGTTTTTCAGTACTACATAAGTTCACCCAGTCCACAATGAAGTAAACCCAGTTACGTAAAAAAATCATCCACTTTTATGTGATTTTGCTCTGTGAACGAACTAGACTGAAAGTCATGGTATTATAAAGCAGTTCGGATGAAATCTTTAGGAGAATCGGTGTTTTGGACATTAGGCAACTTTATGCAAAAAATATACTAACTTACCTATTCAAACATAGAACTGTTTTTGACAATATCCAAACTGTTCGTGATACGAGAACCAAAGGGCAAAATCTCTTACTTATCCCTTTCGCCAAAACAACATTTGGTCAAAGAAACTTCAGATACTTTGCAACTAAACTTTATAATACACTTCCACTGACCATTAGACAGCACACTAATTATGTAAAATACAAATCAGATACCAAGTCTTGGATCACTAGCAAAGACAGATCATATATAAACAATATTTTTATAACCTCCTAGTGCATGCTTTCCCTTTAGTACAATGCTGATTGTCCTTGTACCTTTAAATGTATATAACATTGTTGTTGTTATCCTTATTCTTCTTTTTATATTAAACTACTTATGTTAAAATGCGCCTGCTCTCAACACAGGAATTCCTAGTGAGACAGGCACAGTACAATCACCTATGTAACTTGATAAATAAAGATTATAATAAAAAAAATAAAAATAAATAAAGAGAGAGTACGAAAACAATGTGCAACATAGTTGTCAATGATGAATACTTGGAGCAGGTGGATGAGTTTGTTTATCTGGGAAGTATGTTTACGAGAGATGGAAGGCTGATAGAATATTGAAAGGAGGGTGAATGCAGGTAACTCTATTAATGGAGGACTGAACGCCGTTGGCACCAACAAAAAACTCTCCAAAGAAGCGAAGCTAGCCGTCCATAATGGAGTGCTGGTAATGTACCCTGATGTATGGCAGTGAGGCATGGAAGGAACTGGCAGAGGAAGGATGAAAGTAGACTGAATGCTGTAGAAATAAGATCCCTGAGGCGAATGTGTGGTAAAACCATGTACGATCGTGAGAGAAACGTGAAGATCCGCAAAGAATGCAAGGCTGATGTAAGCGTGATGTGTAAAATTAAGAAAGGGACTCTCCGATGGTTTGGGCATGTAGAGCGAATGAACGAGGAAAGGTGTCTAAGGAAAATATATGACGCAAATGTGAATGGTAGAAGAAGTCGGGGACGCCCGAGGAAGACATGGCACGACCAAGTGAATCAGATACTTGAGTCGGGCCATGTGAAGCGTCGGAATAATAGAAGATTTAATTGCAGAAGAATTAATTGTCATAATTTTTAATTACAGTGTTCCAGATTTTATGTCCGGGTTAAATCTTTCCCAAATGAAATACTAAACCCTTCCACACACTTTTCCAAAAATGATTATCTATTAAATCCACGCAATGTAAGTGCGCTATATAAGTATAATAAATACAAAACAATACAAGAACAATACGTCAATCCACCAGAAACATAATGGGAAAATATTTCACTGACTCCAGATATTTTCATATCAGAGGGTTCGGCTCTGATGAAATCCTAACTCGACCGATAAATCCTACTGATCCCTCAATATAAATATTTAAAACATTTTTCGTAATCCTACATGTATTTAAAATGACTGACTTTTGCATTTTTATATATAAATTCTTTGACAAATCTAATACGCCTAAATTTTGAATGAGAGAGCTAGGTATAATGCCAGTAGCCGAAATAACAAATGGTAATATTTTTATAGTCTGAGAATGCCAAATTCTTTTAAGCTTATTTCCTAAATCTGTATACTCTGATTTCCCTTCAATAACGAATAAATCTTTCGCCTTTTACTAAAGATTTCCGTGGAGGGGAGCACTCAAATGAGTCTATAAACCAAAGTTGCCAACTGCATGCAAGATAAAGGCGAGTATCTAAATGACTGATATTATAGTTGAAATTTTAGATCGAGTAGTTCTTGTGGGTATATGGAAGGTAATTTAGGTTTTATAAATCAGGGCTGCCTATTATTTTTGTATCTAAATTGTATATGACAGCGCAGCTATTTTCATCTTGAAACGTCAATTCTATCATGAGTTATGGAGCCTATTATGTATCTTTCTATTTCAATCATTGCTCTTTTTTCCCGAAGGGGTGGGCAGAATCAGAAGATCAAACAAATCTGACTTAGTCATGGTAGAATTCTTGCAAAAAAAAATCAAATAAAAGTAGTGTTGATATTCGTTTGAAAGCGATAACTGGATGTGATTATACCGATTCCCTGAAGCTAATCCCCGACAGTTTATCCCCCGGACAGTGACCCTCTGTCAATTGAACCCTCGGACAATAACACGTGACCCGCTAGGCTCCATTCAACTACTTATCTTTTAAAATAATCTCGATTTTTAAAACTTTTTATGTTTACGTGCAAAATTTTCATATATCAAAAAGTATATGTTTATTTTGAATTATAAAATTTAAAAGGGTATTTTATCACCTTTCATGAACAGTTTTTAGTTTTTGGATATGTTCAGAAATATTCCATTTATTTGCATTTTATCGTAAAGCTGAAATATTTTTGACCACCTGAAAAATATGTCAAATTTCTGAAGAGTTAACAATATCAAATAACAGATGAGGTTTTTCTTAAAATCTAGAACGAACGTAATACTGGAACTAGGAGCTAGGAGCTATTGTATGTAGGGGACTAATAATACTTGCTCTGTAATTCGAGCTGTTTCCTAGAACAACTTTTGTCTATCGTGTTTTAATCCATTAGCTATCTATCGATATAAATATCTAGCCATTTGGCAGATAGGATCATCCAACTGCTATGGATACAGTCCACCATTTAAAATTAATATTAAACCTACAAGTTATTCGTTCGTTTTTCAGAAAAACTCATATAGATCTCGTAGAAATCCTTGCGTCGCCCTTACTGTTGTGGTTAGAAATATGGTCTAAACTCTAAACTGTATTAAAAAGAAAAACCGTAACGCTGTATATAAAAATCTAAAAATTAACCACAAAATAATCTTTTTGTATAACCAGTTTCCGATGGCATTTTAAAATAATAATATATATTATGAAGTTTTTGAAAATCTTCATTAGTAATTATTATTTTCATGAAACGACAAAAAAGGGAGTTAGTTAAAAGACGATAACTTTTATGACATATTTGCCTAATAAATATGTAAGTATTTTTTTGTTACCAGTTTAATTAGAAAATATGTTGGATGAGCTAAAAGTTTTAAAACTTTTTATGTTTGGATTCAAAATTTTCGAATTTCAGAATGTATAAAAATAAAACTTGAAAGCATATTTCATCACCCTTCAAAAACGGGTTTTAGTTTTCATATGTATTCGAAAATATTATATATATTTTAATTTTATTATAATCTGGAAATATTTAGACCTTAAAAATTACCATAAAATTATAAAAAAAATATTAGCTACTAAGAAAACTTAAGAGTATGATTTTTAATTTAAGGATAACAAATCAATGTGAATCACTTATTTAATCAAAGTTTAACAATAACATAGAGATATACTATATATTATATCAATGAACAATAATAACACCGGCATCAGCCCAGCAACGTGGTCGCAAAATCCACAAATAATGTAACCATAATATGCAATTAATAAAGAAAGTTATCAGAATGTTTCGAGATATGGTTTTTTCTTAAGGATAAAATGAAAATTATATTACTTAAATTAAATCAAACAATTTTCATAAAATCCTGACTTATGGAATAAAATTATAAGTCGTGTGTATGTAATGTGAATTCTAATTCCCAGTTTTTTTTTATCAGTTTCATATCGATAGCAGAAATTAAAAATGCTCTAATGCAAATAAATCCATAAATCAATAAATATGTCATTTTTCCACGTTTTGTCTCTTTCGATTTGCGTCGTAGAAATATTTCTAGGAAAATTTCATGCCTATTTCACGAAGTGTATCTTTATAGTTTAATTATTTCTGAAAAATTAAAAATAAATTAAGTACTTCTTCAATCTTTGCAAAATAACTTATTAATTAAATAAATTAAGTAGGTTATTAAAGAAATTTACTATTTGAAATATTCTGAAAGATCTTATTTCATAATAACAATCATAATTATTAATCAAAATTTCAGTCGATTTGGTGTTATAGTGCCAAAGTTATGGCCGAACCTAAGTTTGACAAAGTACCCATAAAACGGTGATAATTTTGAATGAAGAAAATTAAAATTCTTCTGCTGGCAGATTTTCTGATTGATTCGTGTACAGACCATGATTCTTAGTAAGAATCCAAAATTTCAGTCAATTCGGTGCCATAAGGTCGAAGTATTAAAAACACCGACCCCAAGTACTAAAACGAGCAAACCCAAGTGTTAAAACGATGATATTTTTTTCACAATCTTCTGCTGGCAGATTTTCTGATTGATTCGGGTACAGACCATGATTCTTAGTAAGAATCCAAAATTTCAGTCGATTTGGTGCCATAGTGCCAAAGTTATGGCCGAACCTAAGTTTGACAAAGTGCCCATAAAACGATGAAAATTTTGTATGAAGAAAATTAACTCTCCTGAACAATTGACATTTTGTTCTTTACAGAATTTCCAAGTCCGATCACTGATATGGTTTATGGTTATGGTAATCTCAATCTTGAATTATGTTTACGGTAAACTTTTTCCCTATAAGAATCAGATAATACAACACGTTGAATTACAAAATTACATCATTATACTCCTCTACTAACAGATAAAACTTTCTGAGATGAAATAAATAAATGATGCCATGCTTCGCAGAAGAGAGTTAAAGGGTTTAACTATAGATTTACCCAAAGTTATAATTAGCATAGGTAAAGGAAATAATTCATAAAAAGTAATATAAGAATCCTGTGGTTCTTTAATCCCAGTTTTCCTTGACTGGTTGGCTCCTACACGTATTATGGATTTCCCATGAACTCGCTCGGAAGAAAATGTTTTCCCCCTAATGAGATAGTGTGGGAGAAAAGAACCATCGAATTTCAACATTTTCATTATTACGCCATTTTCCGTTTATTCGGCATTTGTGTGTTATTCCAAATATATTCAGTAGACGAAAACTCAATGTAAAATTACTTTGTAAGTTTAGTTTATATCTAGTTAGATGATAAATGAGATCCCTGTGACATATTTGTTATAAAGCCACGTATCTACATACATCACAAAAATCATCAAAAATACGTTTCGGTTGTGTGTGAGTCCTGCGTAACTCAATTGGTTCAATGAACTCGGTAAATCGTGTTCGTTTGAAATTGTGTAAAGTGAAATAGTACCTACTTATTACATTAAAATGTTAATAGAAAATTGCTGTAATTATCATTTTCAAAATTTGAACTGATTTTTAAAGAATACCGACAACCCAGTATGCAACTGTCTCGATCGATATAGATATTGGGCAAGATGTCTTGTCAGATTTGTGTGATTTTGTAAGGCTGTTAAATGAATAAATAATCATGCGTACTTGGATGAATTCGTTTTTAAAACGACACAAATTAAAATACGTGACGTGAAATTCTGACATCGGCCCATAGAAAAAAGCAAATAACAGCCAAAAAAAATCGCACAAATCTGATAGGAGATCTCTCCCGAGATCTATCTCGATATCAAAAAAGATAGAGAATCACTCGTCAGTTCTTTACAATTCCAATCTTTACCAACTCCCATAGTTGTGTCAACTTAAAACGTATTTAAAATTAATGATTACAGTCCTGTAGAGTATTGAAAGAGGTTCTATCAGATGCCGACATATGCCAGCAGGTAAAGAGCTTCTGTCAGTTGCCGACAGATGCCAGTAGGGGTATCCGGGTAGCAGTGGCTGCTGAGAACGGTCAATAACCAGCCTACCCAGCAGATTAAATTAGCGACCAATATATACAGGTCATGCGAACCAGTAATAAAAATATTGTAAATACGTAATCGCATAATAAACAAGTTTTTATCAAGGACATATTATTATTGAGAAGTACCCTCACAGAATGAAGACTGTTTGATTGTAAATAACACAAACATCACAAGTCCACAAATTGATTCGTAGAATGTACGCAACTATTAACAACAGCGCCCTTGCGGTGATTTTTCACAAAAACGGCGCTATAACAATTATTCACATATTTTTATTATTATTGTTATTAAATTTTTTTTTTATAATAATAATAATAATATTTGGACGAATTATATAGCGCCGTTTTTGTGAAAAATCACCTCAAGGGCGCTGTATTGGTCAAATTTGAAAGAAAATTCGGTCGCTGGGGGGTTAATATCAGCTGCTTAGTGACTTTTGAAATCGAAGCGAAGACAATATTAAAAAATAATGTTCATAAATCTGCACCAAATAACACGGAGTCTGATTTTTAGCGTTTAACGTAAAGTATATAGGGTTAGATACATAAATCTACCAGAATTCCTAAACAGAAAGACCAAAATCTCTTCAATTATGGAAATAGGTTTTGGGGAATACACGAAGCAAGCTGTCGTTTGTGGCAGGATAAAAAGCAAAGAAGAGAAGAGACGAGAAAGATTTGCTTACATATTTATGTGATTCTAACTCTGCAAAGGACAGAGGAGCAACTTTATTTGTAGTTTAACCCTCGCCGTTCAAGTGGCGTGCACTGCGAGACAGTAATGTTTCTTCGTAACATTTGCATGTCTCGCACTCCGCGACACACACATCGTCTAACTAGTGTTTTTAAAAGATTGATTTTTTAACAAATTTGATTAAACCAGTTAAGTAATGTTTATTTTTTAACTTAATGATTAAAATCTCATATTGTAAAATTTAATTGAATAAAGTCAAAAGTAGTGAAACTCATTCGGAAATCGGAAAAATTTAGAAAAAGATACCGTCAAATCCGGGATTCGAACCCAGGACCTTCGCCTTGATAAGGTTATATTTAACTGTATCATACTTCGACTAAGAACTAGATACCAACATAATCTTCATTTTCTTAACGCATATTTTTATTGGCTGCTATCTTTATCTATGATTGCAAGATTCAAACCCGAACTAAATGCTATTCAGATGCGACATCTATTGATTTTTCTGCAAGTGTAGGATGAAAATTTATTTTTATTTTTAGTTAGTGAGTAAAATCTCAAATTGTAATATTTAATTAATTAATCGTGTGTTCGAGTCCCAGCTGTGACCGTATATTTTTTTGACTTTTCTGTTTTCAGATTTTCGATTGAGTTTCGCTAATATTGTCTTCATTTAATTAAATATTACAGGTAAATAAGCTTTAGTTTTTTTTTCATATAATAAAGCTCTAAGATAAGTAAATTCACATCATAATTGACTTCGTGTATTACTTACAAAATAATTTTTTTAAATAAAATTGCCAGTTTCTTGAAAATCAGATTTACTCGGGCTTCTATGGAGCCCCGCCTTTATTTTTTACTACAACTTAAATATTTATAGATTGCCTCGGACAGTTATTCTTGACGTGGCTCGATTGAAATATTTGATTCCCTTGTTCATACACCATTGGACGTCCCAGAAATCTTCTGTCATTCACAGTTGCGTTATATATGTACCTTTTGTTCTTACACGCCTTTCTTCTTTTATCAGCTCTACATGATCAAACTATCTAAGCGTCCTTTTCACATTTTTAACACTGTTATTAATGGTTTTCCTACGTACAGGGATCTCATTGATGGCCTCCGTGGTCGAGGGGAAAGTCTCTTGACTAGCAATGCGAAGGTAGCGGATTTAAATATGGCGTGCGCAAGGAAATTTAATTTGATTGATTTGTGATATTTCACAATTTATACATATTCAATACAGTAAATTTTTTACACGTTACACATAAGAAGATACTATCAGCATCGCAACCTTCCTTTTCCTTATTTTCTTCGCCTTCCCATTACCTTCGGCCTTACAACTCACAACACACCCCTATTAAGGATGTCAGACTCACTGGCTCCAGACGGGAGCAGTTGGAACCCTTGTGCGGTAATCACACAAAAAAATACAAATGTGCAATTCACACGCTGTAGAAGTGAAAGTTTCAGAAAACTAAAGTACACGAGAGTGGGAAGGCTAAGAAGCACCTCACAAAGAGGTGACTAATTTTTCTATCTCATCCTTTCGCATGCTAAATCCTATTGATGTATGTGTTTGTCTCTTTTTAGTGTCGCTTTTTCGTTTCGTCGAGTTACAGTTACAAATCACAACGAATCTAAAGAATTTTTCACTTCAAAAACCAAAAAAATAATGGTCAGGAATCTGAAATATTACAAAATTAAAAATATAGAGATATTCGAAGAATTAGTAATTATAAAAATGGTGTTTAGATGTATGTATTTTTTTTTATCTTCCGTTCGGCTTCTGTTATGTAAGCCATCCACGTATGTTCCAGAAAATCTCGTGTGAATAGAATAAATAAACAGACAGCTGTTCAGAAAATTATTTTGATCGATTGATAAAACAAATTGCTTTTATTCAACGTCGAAAACAATTTATCCATTTCCACTGTAATAAAGTAAATAAACATTTATTTAATCGATACAATAACGCGATCACCAAAGCCGGTGTTACTTATTTTTCAATGTAATTATTTGCGTTACTAGAATAGTGTTTGTAAATATATATATTTACACAGCGCCCTTGAGGTGAATTTCCGAAAATGGCGCTTTATAAATAAGCCAAATATTATTATTATGTATAAGCCCTACACAGGAGGCTCCAAGGAAAATGATGGCCCTCAGGGCCTATGTCATCTTTGATGCTGTGTGGAGGTTATTTTTATAAAAGGAAGGAGAGGAAGTTCTGGAAAGAAAAATGTATGAGGGGTGGGTAGGAATCTGGGGGTCAGTGTGTCCAGGAGTGACGGACGTATGATTACATGCCTCTCATTGCGGTGCAAAGCGATATTCCGAGAGAGTACAGCTGGATATGTTAAAAGGACTCCCTCAAAAATTCTCTCTTGATCCGGCCTGCCACACAGTTGGTGGGCAGACGCATCCGCAGTAAAGACCTAGACAAACCTCACCCCATGAATCCGGGAACCCCTGCTAAGTTATCAAACGTAACGAACCCCTTGAGGTGACCTATGACATAGGTGTTGGTTATCCAATTAATGATTCCCGTAGCGGCGGTACCAATAATTGCCTAAAAAATTAAGCATGTTTTTAATGCAATAGAAAGTGATGAAAGCTTAAAGGATCATTTAAATATAAAACAGAATTATTCACTATCAACAGATTTCATAATGAAAACCATGAAAATATGTGGAGTTGGCAATACTTCCTCAGGAGTAGTAGATGTGTTCAGCTGCACAGAATATTCTCGTAATTACAAACACGCTATACCTAATAAAAAACTTCAATAATAATAATCAATGTTATCATAACACTATTTTTCTGCATGGATTTCATATAATTTAATTGGCATACTTTACTTTCAAATGATTGTTCCACAAAATTATTTTATATATGTATCACGCGTTTGTAAAAGCCCGCATAGTACTTTAATATAAATAAATAAAATTGTTCTAACACGCCAAAGCTCATTTAAGGAAACGCTTATCTAAGTAATCATATATTATAAACCTAGCAAATCAAATTTACCTTAAGAGTTAATAACCAGACAAAGCTGAAAAATGACATTTTTGAATGAGCTCATAGACGTGTCGAAGCTTTTTACAGAAAAACGAAAAATTGATTTCGAAAGATCGTTATTTTATGTGGTAAACTTATATTTTAAATTTTGAAAAAGTTAACATTTTTTTAATAAAAAAATAGTTTTACTGTTGGTCGATGGCAATATTTGTTAATTTTCAAACGAGTAAAGTTATTATACAATACATATATCATACCAAATAGTAATACAGTATTATAAAACTGTTCATTATCTAGGCAAAATATAATTTAGAATTTTAATTTAATTTCAAATAAAATCATTAAAATAAAAATCCAAGCACCCGTTTTGTGCCGAAAATACTACAATTTGACTTATTTATTACACACTTACAAATTGATTTCTTTCGGAATTTTTAACACAGAAATTTAGCTTAAGACGTTATTGAAATATTAGAAATAATTTTTAACCAAAAATATTTTCTCGAGTATATAATTCTGTTGAATTTGCGACACGCTTTTGTGAATATTTTATTCTGTATTTTGACGCTCACGGCGCTAAACAAAACTCTTAGTATCTGTCGATTCACGGCAGCGAGCGGTCGTGCTGTCCGCGCCGGTCCAGTTCATAACATTTTAAATTTATTCGTCCGCTTAAAATGGGGAGAAAAATCAATAAAGAGAGAACTTTCATAAAAAAATCAAAATTACCGCACCAAAAACATAACTGGGAGAAATATAACGAGAAAAAACAAAGATTAGTAATATTTAATTATCAATTTACGTTGTACATACCTTATATGCTACAGGGTCGTTGGAACGAATCTGTCAGATTTATTGTGTATTTTTTATAACATGTTGTTTAATTTTTAGAGAAAAGAATCAACATTCTAAAGTAAATAATGACTGTAAAGTTTCATCGGTATGTGCAATATAAATTTTTATTATATATATATTATTATGTACGCGTAAATGGGCTTCGACAAAGTATATTTGATCAATGTAAATGGGTAATAACTTCAATAAATTGTGATTCATGGATATTACGGTGACCGATTTATTCGTTTATACCGCGGAAATTATAAACTAGCAATACTACCCAGCCTGCTTGTATACACGGTGTCGGGAAATACATGGTACATTACGGTGACCGATTCAATTGTAATTACCGCGGTAATTATAAACGATAATTTACTAGCATTAATACACGCAAGCAACATTGCCTTATATACACGGTGGCGGGAAACCCGTGGTACATTCCGGTGACGTAATTATAAACAATAATTCACTAACACTAATACCCGGCGTTGTGCGAATTATACGCTCGCAACATTACCTTGCATATGTATGTCGTAGGCCGATCGTAAAATCAGGCAGATCATGTTGCGCCTAGCCACATCATGATCTGCTGAGGCGCTTCGTGATCTGCCTGTTTTTACGATTGACTTGCGACATATACAAGGTGTCGAAAAATACGTGGTACATTACGGTGACAGATTCATTGTTATTACCGTGGTAATTATAAACAATAATTTACTTGCATACCCGGCGTTGCGCGAGTTACACGCATACTTCATTGCCTTATATATGTCGGCGGTCGATCGTTAAATCAGGCAGATCATGGTGCGCCTAGTTACTTCGTGAAGTGCCTGGCAGCAGATCGTGAAGTGCCTCAGACGCATCAAGAACGGCCTGACTTTACGGTTTCCCTGCGACATATACACGGTGGCGGGAAACCCGTGGTACATTACGGTGACCTAATTATGAACAATAATTTACTAGCATTAATACCCAACGTTGCGCAAATTATAGACATGCAACATTACCTTGTACACACGGTGTCAGGAAATTCGTGGTAGAAGCGGAAAACTGAGGACTCAAATTTCACCACGGGAACAGAAGCTTTTTACCATACTTTTTCTTCTATTTTTAACTTATTTATTTTTCTTTTTACGAACATATTAATTAATAAACAATAATCTGCGTAAATCGTCCTCAAATTCAATTTGATTCTGAATCTACTTTGCTTAAGACAAGTTCGTCCAGTCAATGAATGATCCAAAAGGTTTTAGGGTGCGTGAGCAGGAACCTAAGCGATTCCTTCAAAAAATTGTTTAGGGTGCTTAGGGTGTAAACATACTAAAAGTCCTGACGTCTAGGTGGTGAGTTAAGGGGTGGGGGGTGGTCCCAATTTTCTGGTTTCCGCTTATATCTCGAAAACGGTGCGTTGCAGAGGAAAATTTCCTGAAATTAAGTAAAAGCTCATAAAATCATCTCCAACTTTTATTCTTTATGTAATTTTCGAAATCCCAGCCGTTTTTGAGTTACACGTTCTACAAACGTAGATATTTTTGAAAAAAATCATTTTACCTCACATTTTTCATCAAACATTCCCTCATGTCGTCTAAAATATTCAACAAAGAAAATAAAAGAAGTTGTAAAGAATTTAATTTACTTTTATAATATAATTATATATATATATATATATTTAGATGCAAATTAATCTCCAACCAGTAAATATTTACAACAATTTTAAGTTTTTTCGTAAAATATCATTTTCAGACAAACGCTGTTTTTATCTCATTACTGACACACATTTTGTTCGTTCGCCTAATAATACGTGTGACCACAGTTTAAAGCCAATTTTTAAAGAAAGTAGAAAAAAATAATATCACTTGAAAAATTTTAAATTGTATTTTATAATGAAAATTATAATTATCTCATGAAAAAATTTTACGAAAAAACTTAAAATTGCTGTAAATGTTGACCGGTTTGAGATTAATTTGCATTTGTATATATATATATATTCTAAAAGGGAATTAAATTCTTTATAACTTCCTTAAAATAAATGTATTTCTTTGATGAATATTTTAGACGATATGAAGGAATGTTTGATGAAAAATGTAAGGTTAAATGATTTTTTCGAAAATGTCTACATTTGTGGAGCGTGTAACTTAAAAACGGCTTAAATTTCGAGAATTACGTATAAAACAAAAGTTGTAGATAATTTTACAAGCTTTTACTTATTTTAAGAAAAATTTCTCTGTGACGCACCGTTTTCGAGATATAAGCGGAAATCCGAACATTGGGACCTTCTCCCCCTCCCCCCGCTAGCTCACACCTAGACGTCAGTACTTTTAGTATGTTCAGACCCTAAGCACCCTAAACAAGTTTCTGGAGGGATCGCTTAGGGTCCTGCTCACGCACTCTACACCTCCTTCCTTGACTGGACTAAATGTGCACATCAGCGTGGAAAATGAGACAAATATTCCTATTATCGTTTTCCAGTGATTTCGAAAGTTTACCCACATCCATTCACATTTTATTTTTATAAGATCTTTATTTGCTTTTAGCAAGCATTCATTTGTCATTTTCTATTTTTCTTTAGCTCTCCGGTAGGTTGTTTCTTTTTTTACCCTTAGATTAATTTAACACACTAATTTCGGTAATAATTATATATTAGAAATGTGTACTCGCTTTATTTAATTTTTTGACAGATGATTTTTGAGCTTACTAACGACGTTCATTCGAAATGTAAATTTCTGACGCCTCTCTAATTTGTCAAAAAAATATATTATAAACAAATTTGATACTGTGTCTTTGAATGGTTATGGATCGTGTTTTATATTAAGAACGACTAGTGAATCCAAATCAATATTAAAAAAAAATTAAAACGCTCTTTAGAAGTTACTTTCTGTTAAAAGAACTTAAACTTTCTCTGGTTAGAAGTTACTTTCTGTTAAACAGTGTTTTAGTAACACATTTAATAAATACTGTACAATTTCTGTTTTGAACTATTACTAATAAAAAATGTCTTTAACTGGCTGTGAAAGAGAGGCTAGACATATGCATGCACCATGCGCGTGAATTTCCCGTAAAAATTATGGTTTTAATTTGTGATTGTGTAATTCAAATCGTGTTTTTGTTAATAATTTCTGTTATAATGACCAAGTCTCTAATATATTAGTATATTCAGTATATTTTATATTATTTTCAGTTTAATTCTATTAATAATGCCATAGAGACATAGTCCCTGTTACGATCAATGCACTAGGTGAGCCGTGGAACCAGGTCTTCATTCCCTTATCGTTCAACTCCGCCGTCAAAAATGCAATCAACTCTCCCTCCGCATCCTGGTCGGTCTCCAAAGATTTTTCGTCCATGTGTAAAGAGTAATGTCGAAAGAGGTGTAATTCATGTCATTCATTGCCTTTTTGGTAGGGTTAGGTGGTGAACCCATTTTTCAACCCAAAAAAGTTTCGCCTTGGTTGGAAAAACAGTTCGAAGAGATCCGAGCGCATTTTCGCAACGAGCATTAATTTGCATACTCCATTTTTCCCTCAAAATCATTTGTGTGGTAGACTTACTGACATCTGGGATTAAAACTGCAAGCTTATGAACTTCAACAGGGCTAACTCCCTCTAAATTGAAAAAGCGAATAATTGAGCGCACCTCGCAGGGGGTGGGATTCGACAACGGAGCGTCTTTCTCAAACGAACGCAAAGATCGCACTGAAGCAGCTACCAAGCCGGATCACCGCTCGGTTTTTTGGGAAAGTCTGAGCTAACGCTAGTGCCATCATATTTTGAGAAAAAAACGAGCAAAGGTAGTTAATTCTTGGACAACCTTCACATTATTGTATTGCGGTCTGTTTTCACTGTACAACTACTAACAGTCCTACTGTTTTTATATTTTCAAGTTCTGTACATATATTATGTAGACTATACTAAAATATATGCTTGTTGCTATATTTTACATATTTTTTATTATAATGCTGCTGTTTTTTTGGTTATCTTTATTTATAGTTGAATTACATAATTTTGGTAAAAATATAAATGTTAAAAATACATTTTACTTTTTTTGACATTAGCTCCATACAGGAAAATATTTCATAATAAGAATAAATATGTCATCTTTGGGGATGTTGTGTCGAAGGTCTTTTTAGAAAAAGGAAGGAGAGGAAGTTCTTGAAAGGAAAAAAGGTATGAGGGGTGGGTAGGAATCTGGGATCGGTGTATCCAAGAGGATGTATGAGTCTATCCTCACCACTGCAGTGCAAGGCTTCCGAGAGAATCCTGCAGGAGAGGTCAAAAAATCTCCCTCAACCAGTCTCTTCCGATCCGGCCTGCCACACAGTTGGTGGGCAGACGCATCCGCCGCCAAGATTCGAACAAACCTTATCCCTTGAACCCGGGCAAGTTAGTCACCAAGCGAAACGAACCCCTTGGGGTGACCTATGGCAGAGGTGTTGGTTATCCAATAAATGGTTTCCTGGGCGGCGGTACCCATACCCGCCTCCCAAATTGGGTTCTGGATTCTGGGAAGGAAAAAGGTACCAGGAGTGTTAGGAACCTAGGGGTCCAAATTGAGTTCCGTTTCCCAAATTGGGTTCGGGATTCTGGGAAGAAAAAAGGTATCAGGGGCATGTAGGAATCTGGGGGTCAGTCCAAGAGTGACGGACATGAAAAAATCTATCCCTCCCACTGTAAGGAGATGTTTCGGAGAGTGCTGCTGGGTAGGTAAAAGATCTCCCAGGTCCAACCAGTCTCTCCTGATCCGGCCTGCCATGCAGTTGGTGGGCAGGTGCATCCATCGCCAAGATCCGGACAAATAAATGAACCCAGGTACATGGGGTGAGGTTTTTGAAATTCAATTTAATTTAGATTACCAACAATAATCTCCCTGGTTCCCGGGCGGTAGTACCCATACCCGCCTCCCAAATTACTGATAATACCTATTGTGAGAAGAATAAATATGTAAAAATGAGATATTTCTTACAATCAAACTGAATATCACTCAGTAGAAATACAATTAAAAAACAACAACAGAATACTCGTAAAAACATTTCAAAAATCAAGAAATTTGTATATTACGTAAGTACCTATTTTATACCCACTATTTTTACGCATTTCACTTGTATCTATTTATGTTTATGCACTTCGGTAAACAAATTACAAATAACTACTTATTCGGAAAAAGCTGGAACCGAGAATTCAATATCGATGTCGTCTGAACCATCCTATAGATATCGCCAGTTGAGTGGGACATGCTGCTTGCGGCGGAGCGAATGTGGTATTTCTATCTCGTTCTAAAAAACTTCCGATCGTGAGGCCGTCTTTTGATGAAATTTGAATTTTCGGCCGCTGGTAATGCCCTCTTAAATCTACTGTATAGAAAGTCGTAACACATTGCTTTACGATAATGCGATTATAATCAGGATTATTGTAAAACACTTAATCAACATTTCTTTCGAAGGTTGAAGTCATAACCGTATATTTGATAATACCAAAGTATTTTAGTTTTGTTTCTGATTTCCTCTATGGCCTAACTAGCTTCTGCGTGCGTCGCCTTTATCGACAGGAGCGTTTTTGGCCACATTGTGGCCAATTTGCAAACGGCCGCGAGCGTCCACCTGCCAAAATGTGGCAAATTGGAAGAGATATTTTAAAACATTTATTAGAATTATTTTAAAAACTTCCACGCGTTGAAAACTTCGATTAATCACAAAGATAACTTAACATTTCCACTTTTCAACAAGAGATGTCTCGCATCTCTTCTGAATTATTTGTTATTGACATTTCGCGATCAGATATTGTTGAAATACTTTTTCTTACAAATCATTGATCACGTGTCACATATTAAATAATGCATGTTCGAGTTTAAATTTATATCTGTGATTATTAACTTGGCCATAGACAACACACAGAGGTCTAAATATTTAATACTGCTCGAGTGTAATTTAAAAATATTTTTATGGTTTTTTAATCGAAAAAGTAATCATCAGACAGCAAAATCACAACTACATTCATGCTCCAAATATGTTCAGGAATTGCTGGCTAAAATCCTTCGGGTATGTGCTGTTACACCCTGCTTATATACGATGATAGAAAATAAGAAAGAACAAGTTTTATGAGGACCTAAAGATGCGTCAGTTGTTGACAGATATAGCACAAAGTGACTCAACGGATTTTGATGATTTGGATTGTGACAAATACAGCACACCATGTAATCTGAGGGTTATAATTCTGCAGAAATTCAATTTACTTCAGCTGAACAGAATCTGCTTTTCCGGGTTCAATTTCTGTCTCCGTCACGTGTTTTTTAGAAAATCGATTCGTATTATTAATTATTTAGTATTAAGCGGAACACGCCAACTGTGTATTAAAGGGGAGAATGGTAAATGCCTGCCTTACGGCCGCACACAGTTGACATTTCAAACGCCCTTGGCGTTAATTTTAACAGAAATAGTGCTATAGAAATAATATAACAAGTTTAGTGTTCGAGTATACTTTTTGCGTGAGAACAAGTCATTTACATGACGAGTTTTTATACTTAACAATTCTGCTTTGGAATTCACGATCAGCTGTGATCATCCCATAGTGGAAGATACTCTCAGTATCGCCCTGGTGTAAAACCACAATTCAGAATTGAAACGTTGCTTGAAATGGCTTAAGCCGTGTTTGGTGACCTTCATCTTCTTCTTCCCTATCTCCTTCCCCTGCCCACTACCTTTAACATACCCTGATTGGGGTTGCCATAGTCTCACTGGCTCCAGACGGGAGCAGTTGTGACTTTTGTGCGGTGTTCATATATAAAAAAGAGCTACTATATATTCTCTCTCTTCCACCGTGGTCGAGGGGTAAGACTCTTGACTCCCAAAACGAAGGTCACGGAATCGAATCTCGGCGTAGGCAAATATATTTTATTTGATTAATTTGTATTATTTCACAATTAAATCATTTAAAACCATATATAGTATATTTCCGGCATGTTCCAGGGTGGAAGATACTCTCAGTATCGCCCTGGTGTAAGATCACCATTCGATCCAATTGAAACATTGCTTGAAATGGCTTTAGCCGTGATTGGTGACAAGCTATGAATAGCCTGGTACTTCCCCACCTTCCTCATACCCATCTCCTTCCCTTCCCCACTTCCTTCAGCCTCATACATACCCAAATAACATAGTCTCACTGGCTCCAGACGGGAGCAACTGGGTCTCTTGTGAATTCGGCTACGGAATTCACGATCAGCTATTGTGTTTTCTCTCTCTTATAACACGAACATCTTTCGAATAGCTCCTCCCTCTCTCTGATACATTCTTTAGAAATTTCAAAAGATTACAAAGTGGAAAACACTCTGAGTATCACCTTCGTGAAGTCTCACTATTCAACACTTAATCATTTTCATAACAATAAACCAATTTTCATAACACTAAACTGGCCTTTAATTCCAACATACACCAGTAAATACACGTATCGTCATCAATTCACATGACTAAATTTGAAATTGACTCCTTATTATACGTCGCACATACGCAATACAATGCATTACCTAACAACCTTAAACGTCCAGCATTAAACAAAAACACGTTGGCAAAAGCTCTTATGGCATACTTCTTCAGCAGCTTTTTTAATAAGTGACATATTTAGCAATCTTTCTTTGTAACTCTTGTATATCTTTCTAAATTAATGGAATATTCTTTAATTAACTGAATCGAGTGTGTTCAGTCAGTTTTAAAATCTATATACTTTTCGTGGAACTCTCCTGTAAATTCGTTTTTCCTGTGTAAAAATAATTTTCTTTTTATCGTATTATGTTGTTGTTCCTGGCCCCCTAGCATGGTCAGTCGATATAGGTTTTATCGAAAATGTCGGTAACTTGTCATCGCTTCCGAGCAGGACTGCAGGCCGCTAACGGACAAACCACAGTTTAAAACGACTGAGGATTCCTAATTTATTTGACGTGAACAGTTATTTGTTCGTTAGCGGCCTGCAGTCGTGCTCGGGAGCGTTGACAAGTTACCGACATTTTCGATAAAACTTATATTGATCGACCATGCTAGGACCCCTGAAATGATTAAATTAAATTTAGATCAGTGTTTATATTTCTCCCGGCTAGATGTCACCTTTATTAGCACCAACAAATCCGAGTATAATTTCCCCTTTCTCCGTACGCTCTCCACGTGTAGCGGGGCAACTATTGATTTTCCTCCATATAAATATGCCCCCGGGGAGCGGAGTATATCCTTTGCACTGTCTGTGTACATCCCTGGCTAATCTCACGGTTGAATGGACCGAAATAAGAACCCGAGAAAACAACTGGACTGTGTTTTTCCGTAAGTTATCCGTGTTGGTGTTGTTACGTAATATTATATACATATACATATCGTGGAACTCCCTAATATACTCTCCTATATATATAGAACAATTTTCTCGGTTTACCCGCGTAACGTAGTCCTTAAAAGGACTTTTTAACTCCTGAAGTTTCGGACAGATCTCACTGTCCATCTTCAGAGGCCTTATGTCTTGAGTTTTTGTCTCAAGCTGATCTCCTATTATAAATATGTGCGAATGTGTTACTGAGGAATACACAATTACACAAGCCATACATGTGTGTATCTTAATGTGCCTTATATCACCACGAATTTAGGTAATGGGTAAAAAATCGCTTGGCAAAAGAATTATGGCACAAAGGAAGTTTTTATTTATTTTGTGAATAATTTTTTAAGAAAGAAAAAAAATTCTAGGGAAACCATCACTGATAATATTAGGCATAAAATTGTATTTTCTAACTCTTTGAATCACATGAGACCATATTCGTCCCAGCTAACATAGGTCTCATATAAAAACACGACAGTAGCTTAATCACAAACTTTACGTACATATCATCCATATCCAGACTGGAGAGATTCATGAAAATGCAAATCCAATAGTACTTACGCCTGCCAACCGTCGTTCCTCGTGCTAGCTGTTAACGTAAGTGGCGCCATCTTTTGGCATTATTAGCGACTTACTTCAATTCGGTTCTATTATTACGATAGTAGCTTAGTCACAAATTTCACGTTCACAGATGGTTTCCATATGGCTCGGAGTCAGAGTTGTACTCGGACTCGCTTTCTCGAAAGGATATAGTCTTAAATTTCAAACCTACAGTCGCTAGGGTATTAATAATGTCAGATAGGTCCTATAATTTCCTAGAGAGATACAGCGTAACGCGTAACCAGTTCAGAAGGACTTTAATGAATGACCAAAAAGTGTGTTAAATTAGTCACCCTATATAATATGTAGCAGGTATGCTTCATAGGGGGACCAAGAAGATGTCAAGTATCCATCCGAAACGTCTAAATTTAACACGAACCTGTCTCCAAAGCCTTACATATTATTTATATGGAGGGCTCGTATAAAGTCTCAGATTTATTGCCAGTGTTGATTTTTTACAGCGGTTCTCTACAAAACACATTAATATTACAATAGCGGAGTGATTTACTGTGTGAAGATATTTGGCCGAATAAAATATATATTTCCGATGCGGAAAATATATATTTGTAAGGTTACTTCGTCATCTGTAACTACAGTACTGACAGTCTTAGAAAAAGTGAATCGATCACATAACGAACCTTGTTTTTATATTAACTCCAGACGGGAGGCCCTGAGGAAAATAATTATTTTATTGTAGAAGATAACAATAATAATCTAAAAATTTAAAATAGAACAAAACACAGAAAAATAATAAGATAACGGTAGCAACTGGGACTCCAATCTAGAACCTCTCGCTTTATCCAATTAGACCACTGCCACAGCTTATTAAACCATGATTTTCAATCTCATATTTCAAATTTCTGAATTAACAATGATTTTCTTCGACTATTTTTTTTCCATATTATTGGCAACTACCTTTTTCATTTGGAAATAATCGTTCTAAGAACTGGTTTGTAACCTAGATAGTGTCTAGGATAAATATATCCGATGTTATTTATATGAAGCTCCTATTGACCTTTTTGTAAAAACCTAAATGAATTTTCAATTTTTATTAGAACAACTAAAATTAAATAATTATTTCATCAGGGCCTAACTCCTCTTTGGAAATGTGTGTGGAAAGTCTTTTTTGAGGAGAGGATCAGTGAACAAGGGTCCTGAAAACACCCATGTTGTAGGAGGGAAGAAACACAGAAGCCGGAAAATCGTTCCATAACCAAGCTGTTGAACTCAACGACGGATCGCAGGACGACCAATCCAATGTGACTAATGTCAACTGTGCAAAAATGTTTAGCGTGTTTCCCGACTATGAAGGAATCAATGACGATGGTGCCTTGTAACATCTTCCATTGAAATACCGGTAAAACAAGGACATCAATCCCACTTGACACTTGTACTCTAAAAATTTTAACCCGTTTTTTTATTTAGGAGAATCTATCAAATAAATTAAATAACACAAATTAACAAATAAATAATTTTTATTTGTTAATTTGTGTTATTTCACAATTAATTCATTAAAAAATCTTATAGTATATTTGCGGCACGTTATAGAGTGGAAGATTCTCTTAGTATCGCCCTGGTGTAAGACCACCATTTATAATTGGAACGTTGTTTGAAATGGCTTTAGCCGTAGGTGACCAGATCCTTCCCAGGTACTTCCCCGCCTTCCTCTTCCCCATCTCGTTCCCCTCCCTAATACCTTCAGTCTCATAACATACCCCAATTGGGGATGCCATAGTCTCACTGACTCCAGACAGGAGCAGCTAGGACTCTTGTGAAGTATTTACATAAAAAAATTTGAAACTTGCAATCTACATAAAGTATATACAGGCCCTGTACAGCATACCGGGCTTCTTCCGGAGCATCCCCGTGGAAATACCCTTAGAACTTTCCGTGTAATAAATATTGTCCTTTGTATTATTGTGTGGCAACTAAATGAAAATTGTCAGTATTTAAAATCAAATTACGAGTAATTCCCACAGTACCTACATCACACGAATTTAAATTCAACTATCCATTCTTTGAGTCGCATTATTCTATGGACTTGCCGCAATACAGTACACATTCATATACATAGAGCACACATCGTACGCCTGACGGCTGTCCAGTGTCCACAGAACACACAAGTCGACCACGGTTATATATTTAAGGGTATTTACACGCGAGGAAGCCTGCCGCTGTGAATGCGGACTTAATTATTCACCTGGTTTACCACTGAACACAGTGGAAGTGCCCTCCATTCAGCTCTCGTCGATAAATTGTCAGGAATTGAACTCCTGAACTCTGCGTTAAAAATTCATAAGTGTCAACAACTTATTTCTACTCTTATAAAGGGTTCAGAATGCATACCAACGCGTTTTCTGAAGAGTAGGAAAGTCCTGACGGAAATAGAAAATGTTTGATGCAAGACAATTATTATAATTTATTGAAGACCATACGCCGGAAACACAAAACGCAGAAAACTAGGTCAAATTGCAAAGAATGAAATACCTTGTGTTATAAAATATGTAGGCAACGCTGCCCCTTGTTAAAGAAGTCGTATATATATATGGTTAAAAGCTAAAATATGCCCGTAGTAAGGTAGTAAGCGCTCAAAAAGAAGAAGAAAGGGATATATATATGTAAATGCGAATGATAGATGGATCTCGCTAATATTAAAAACGATAATAATTAAAGAAAGATTTTGGAAATGTTTAATAAAACGTGACTCGTTTAAAATAGAGCAAAAATCTCGTGGAAAATATCTTAAACAGCCTTTCAAGAAACAATTTTACAGATAACTTGTAAAATAACAAAACCAATTGTTTATAATAATTTTATGAGCTAAAATTGCGATCTTTTCTATTGGTGGGATTTCATATAATAACCATTTCGGCGTAGCAAATATTATCTACAAAAAAAACATACTAAATATTTCTTTTTAAACTTAAAACCTTAAAGTGTTCAAGATAAATATGTTTTAAAACTGTAGAAATTCGGAGGCTTAAGTTGCAGCTACCCGAATTTCTACCGATTTCTTACACATCCCCCTTAAACATTTGAAGTTTTTAAGCTCTTAAAAAAATGTATGTTATTTTTAAGATAATATCTATACATTCCCCACGCAGAAACGCAAATTATATAAAGTTCAAGAAAAAAATCGCAAGTATTCTTCGAAAATTATTATTTTCGCATCTGTTTCAATTATTTTACAAGTATGAAAAAATTCACAGTGTTTTTTTTAATGCTTTTTTAGATAATCTCTACGAGGTTTTTGCTTTATTTTAAACGAGTCGTGTTTTATTAAACGTTTTCACAATTTTCGCTTCAATTTTATCGTTTTAAACATTAGCGCACTCTCTCCAACATTCGTCTTTACATATCTCTCCATCTTCTTATTTTTGATCGGCGATAGACAATTAAAGCTATCATTTAAATTGTATTGAGGTTTTTTGCGGTTTTGGGAAGCTCTAAAGTGTTTTCTGTCGGAAAATATAGTCAGTAGAGGGGCCAGCAAATAAAATAAGATTGGTCAGAAAATAATGTCAATCTCTTACCTAACCTAACCTAACCTTGTATAGAGCTTGATATGTTTTCATTGTCCACAAAAACATAGTATGATGTCCAAATTATTTAAATAGTGAGCCATTCAATTATTTATGTTATCCTTATCATCATTCAATATAATATTTATATATATTAGTATATTATATTAGTAGGAGAGAAATAAATGTTTTATTTTTTTAATAAATGAGTGGTTTTAAATTATAAATTAAAAAACATGGTAATAAAATTGTCGAATTTTGTACTTTTTGTTATCATGTATTATGATGAACAACTGTAGTTTGAAGCTGAAAGTATTTTTTGAGAATTTTTTTCACCTCAGAATGATTGTTAACCTTGAAAAGTTTGGTAAAAAATAGGTAGGTATCTATATATTTTTTCAAGTGTTTAGTAAATTCCAGTAATCAAAATTGGTTAGAAACCTTATCGTTTCAATACGTGACATTTGAATTTGAAGGGTCACAAATCCCGGTTAGAAACCTTATCGTTTCATTAAGTGACATTTGAATTTGAAGGGTCACAAATCCCGGTTAGAAACCTTATCGTTTCATTACGTGACATTTGAATTTGAAGGGTCACAAATCCCGGTTAGAAATCTTATCGTTTCATTACGTGACATTTGAATTTGAAGGGTCACAAATCCCGGTTAGAAACCTTATCGTTTCATTACGTGACATTTGAATTTGAAGGGTCACAAATCCCGGTTAGAAATCTTATCGTTTCATTACGTGACATTTGAATTTGAAGGGTCACAAATCCCGGTTAGAAACCTTATCGTTTCATTACGTGACATTTGAATTTGAAGGGTCACAAATCCCGGTTAGAAACCTTATCGTTTCATTACGTGACATTTGAATTTGAAGGGTCACAAATCCCGGTTAGAAACCTTATCGTTTCATTACGTGACATTTGAATTTGAAGGGTCACAAATCCCGGTTAGAAACCTTATCGTTTCATTACGTGACATTTGAATTTGAAGGGTCACAAATCCCGGTTAGAAACCTTATCGTTTCATTACGTGACATTTGAATTTGAAGGGTCACAAATCCCGGTTAGAAATCTTATCGTTTCATTACGTGACATTTGAATTTGAAGGGTCACAAATCCCGGTTAGAAACCTTATCGTTTCATTACGTGACATTTGAATTTGAAGGGTCACAAATCCCGGTTAGAAACCTTATCGTTTCATTACGTGACATTTGAATTTGAAGGGTCACAAATCCCGGTTAGAAACCTTATCGTTTCATTACGTGACATTTGAATTTGAAGGGTCACAAATCCCGGTTAGAAATCTTATCGTTTCATTACGTGACATTTGAATTTGAAGGGTCACAAATCCCGGTTAGAAACCTTATCGTTTCATTACGTGACATTTGAATTTGAAGGGTCACAAATCCCGGTTAGAAATCTTATCGTTTCATTACGTGACATTTGAATTTGAAGGGTCACAAATCCCGGTTAGAAACCTTATCGTTTCATTACGTGACATTTGAATTTGAAGGGTCACAAATCCCGGTTAGAAATCTTATCGTTTCATTACGTGACATTTGAATTTGAAGGGTCACAAATCCCGGTTAGAAACCTTATCGTTTCATTACGTGACATTTGAATTTGAAGGGTCACAAATCCCGGTTAGAAACCTTATCGTTTCATTACGTGACATTTGAATTTGAAGGGTCACAAATCCCGGTTAGAAACCTTATCGTTTCATTACGTGACATTTGAATTTGAAGGGTCACAAATCCCGGTTAGAAACCTTATCGTTTCATTACGTGACATTTGAATTTGAAGGGTCACAAATCCCGGTTAGAAACCTTATCGTTTCATTACGTGACATTTGAATTTGAAGGGTCACAAATCCCGGTTAGAAATCTTATCGTTTCATTACGTGACATTTGAATTTGAAGGGTCACAAATCCCGGTTAGAAACCTTATCGTTTCATTACGTGACATTTGAATTTGAAGGGTCACAAATCCCGGTTAGAAACCTTATCGTTTCATTACGTGACATTTGAATTTGAAGGGTCACAAATCCCGGTTAGAAACCTTATCGTTTCATTACGTGACATTTGAATTTGAAGGGTCGCAAATCCCGGTTAGAAATCTTATCGTTTCATTACGTGACATTTGAATTTGAAGGGTCACAAATCCCGGTTAGAAACCTTATCGTTTCATTACGTGACATTTGAATTTGAAGGGTCACAAATCCCGGTTAGAAATCTTATCGTTTCATTACGTGACATTTGAATTTGAAGGGTCACAAATCCCGGTTAGAAACCTTATCGTTTCATTACGTGACATTTGAATTTGAAGGGTCACAAATCCCGGTTAGAAACCTTATCGTTTCATTACGTGACATTTGAATTTGAAGGGTCACAAATCCCGGTTAGAAATCTTATCGTTTCATTACGTGACATTTGAATTTGAAGGGTCACAAATCCCGGTTAGAAACCTTATCGTTTCATTACGTGACATTTGAATTTGAAGGGTCACAAATCCCGGATAAGAACTTTTATAATTTATAACAATAATATATTATTTTTGCGGTATTTTTTTCAACGAATAAGTTTGTAATTAATGTTAGACACACTATAGTAATAAAGTTTTTGAAGTGAAAATTTCTTTAACACCTTTGTGATTTGAAACTAAATGAAACGAAAAATAGCGACACTAAAAAGAGATAAACACGTAAATCTATAGGATTTATCCTGCGAAAGAATGATAAAGAATAATTGGTCTCCTCTTTGTGCTGTGCTTCGTAGCCTCCCCACTCTTGTCTACTTTAGTTTTTTGATGGTCTCACTTCTACTGCGTTTCCTCCGACATCCCCTACTTCCTTGAATTACTTTCTTCGTTCATCCGCTCTACATCCATACAAAACCATATTATTAGGCTTGTCGACTTCACTTAAAATTAAATTAAAAACGTTAGTGACTTGTCGTTCTATGACGACGATGTACCAACATAAACGTTAGTTTCCACGTGGATATAGGATATAGTGTGTAAGTGTGCACGTGGCAAGCGATCTCCTTCATTAATTATTGAATTCTAATCCGCAGAATCACCGGCTGCGGGCAGACTGAGGGGGGCGGTGCGAATGACGGGGGCGGCGTGGAAAGGGCGGTACAGGGGCGGCTAACAGGACACACACAACCTTTTGGTGGGCGGTGAGTTTGTGAGGAACATGTTCTGATGAGGCTTATTAAAGCTCTAAACGTATATAAAAAGAAGTAGGTAATTTTTTATGTCGATTTTTTAAAGTAGATACTAGCACAGACCTGTAAAAAATCACGGGATAGTTATATTTACAATTTTGAAAATGACATTAAAATAATTTCATTTTACATTATTTTAAGTAATAGTTTATAATACCTACTTACTTTATCGCTTTTCTGAATTATTATTCTTCACACAAAAGCTGTTCAAACTTCGAAAATAACACTTAAATTCAAAACAATTGAGTTCATTGAACGTGAGTAACTTCACACAGGAATAACTTCAGCAGATCATTTTAAATGTGGATAATAGCCAGGTACTTTCCCACCTTCCTCTTCTCTGTCTCCTTCTCCTCCCACTTTCTTCAGACTTACAACATACCCAAATTGAAGATACCATAGTCTCACTGGCTCCAGGTGGTTGTGTGGTAATCACTAGAAATATTTGCGAAACAATTCTAAGGTCCTGGGTTAAATTCCTAGATGCGACCGTATCTTTTTCAGATTTTTTCTGTTTCAAATTTTAAATTGATAGTCGCTAATATTGTCTTCAGTGATTTAACATTACAATTTGAGGTTTAACTCATTAGATTAAACATAAATATTCTTCCCGGACTTGCAGAAAAGTCAACAGATGTCACACATTAAATGAATTTGTATAAATTTATCCAAGACACTATCTAGATAGCATTTAGTTCGAGAAAATCTAGCAATAGATAATCAACATGCGTTAAGATAAGGATAATGTTGGTAGTTCTTAGTCGAAGTATTTATTTATTTATTGTTTTTTCACAATTGAAATATATTGTTTAACAAATAATTAATAACACCACTAGGGATCGCCTGTATCGGGGTTAATAATTTCATAATTTAATAAAGTAACGCACAAAAATATCAGTCATTATCAAACAGTTAATTAAGTAAATGCAAATTAATAAAATTTAAAATAACAATGGGTAACAATTATTATAAGCAATAATTATTAGCCTGAAACACTCATCAACATTGAAAAAATCTCCCGAGAAAAGATAAATGCCGCCGACGGGACTTGAACCCGCGTCCTTCTGATATCCGGTTAACTACTCTACCAACTGAGCTACGTCGGCTTATCTCCCACCCGCCAAATAATTCAATATATACTAGTGTTTCATTCAACAATTACTGCTTATTACATTTTTCACCTGAAAACAACCAACTTTATTTTTTATGAGAAATGCATTATAAGTGCAAACTCTCCCACTAGATGGCGTCGAGACAAATTATGTCTACAATTTTTTGGTGGAATACTTTAACTTGTCAAGTATTAATTGTTATAATTAATATTTAATAAATAAAATAACAATGATAAATGGAGAAAAACTGTAGAAAAAAAAAGAATTAACAACAAGTGTTGAGAGATCAAACGAAATGTTAATATTCATTAATAATAATAATATTTGAACGATTTATATAGCGCCGTTTTTGTGTGTAGCGCTGTACAAACTTACCATACACGCCAAAAATCTAGAAAGACTACAAGCTAGACAAACAATTAAAAATGGTATGAACATTGTGTCAATAGTTCATACCACTTTCAATAATAAAGAAGATAACAAATAGAATATACCTTAACCGTTTACAAAAAAAATAAAATTAAAAATATAAGATAATTTAAAAGCAATGATAAATGGAGAAAAACTGTAGAAAAAAAAAATTTGAACAACAAAGTGTTGAGAAATCAAACAAAATGTTATTATTCATTGTGTGTATGATGTAGTTAAATATGACCGAAGGGAATAGGTTCCCTTTAGCTCAATGGTCAGAATCATGCCCAGGCAAGGAAAAGGTCCTGGGTTCAAATCCTATGCGATCGTTTTTTTTTTCTGATTTTCTGTTTCAAATTTTCAATTGAGAGCCGCTAATATTGTATTCAGTGATTTAATATACATGAAATGCGACTTAAGAGGATGTGTGAATCTCAAATATTAAAAAAAAATATCCTCTATCCCTCTATTGCAGACCTAAAAACCCTATTTGTTAAATAGATTTAAATATAACATCTAACTCATCACACTTCAAAAAACACAATCTTTTTGACGTGGTCGTCCAGAGAAGGGTGTAGATTGGAAGGGTCGGGGGGGAGGAACCATTTAACTGTACGCCAGTGGCTGCTCGCGCCTCGGGTCAGTCCGTTGTCAGGTAAGCCACTGCGGCCCATGCATATCACATGAGCCGCCTCTGTCACTCTAAATGGTAAAACCTACAGACCGCAGATAGGGGGACTATAACAGAAGAAAATTCACACTTCCGCATACTGGCGATAAATAGGCTGACACTGGCTTGAAGTTTCCGATAAAGGTTCAAATTTCTGCCTCAGTTTTATATTATTAAGTCTCAGATTGAAGCCATTGAATAATTGTGACGGAGTAATGAGAAATGGACTTTGAAAATAAGACACTATATAAAATAGACTGGAAATAAGACACTATATAATCGCACTAAATAAAATAGGACCTAGTATAGAACCTTGAGGAACGCCTGTTTACATTATTATTATTTTTACTATTGGTCAATAGCTTTATTTTCTTGCACTGGTTGTTGACTATTAGATTTTTACATCTCAATCCTATGATTTCTTGAAATTTTAAGTCGTCTTCATGCTCAATAGTGGCGGCTTTCGACTTTTGGGTATGCTAGAGTGGCTAATATTTAAAAAAAAGTGCATTATTAAGTATTTTGTCAGAGGGTCAAAATATTTCCGTTTTGCAATAAAATCCAAATAAATGGAATATTCTGAATGTATCCGAAAACTAAAAACCGTTTTGGAAAGGTGATGGAATACTTTTAGATTTGAAAGTGTGGTATCTTCACTTTCTAATACCGTTTAGATCATATTTCCAACAATGATAGTAAGGGAAACACAACGATTTCTATGAGAACTATACGAGGAACAACTCATTTATAGACTTGACGGATTAATGTTACAACAAAATAAAAAATAAATTATTTCGAAAATTGGTTTATTGTAAGAAGATTTTCAGGATTTTCAGCCAAACTGAAATATCCTGAAATTTTTCATACAAAAAACCAATTTTAGATTTTTTTTACTACAACATATACAATGCCAGTTTTTTTTAAATATTAACACTCTAGCACACCCAAAAGTTACGATCCGTCACTGATGCTCAATAGCATAAAATGCCTCATAATTTACAAATAAGTTTATGGAATAACAATGCAATATATAAGGTCATCTCCACACAATTAATTTTCGCAGCCAGGGGCAATATTGCATTTCCAATTCGGAGGCTGTAGGAAATTATGGAGGATAAAAGATGGGAAAGAGTGAGATTGAGTAGCATCTAGCTATTCAGACCTTAAAACCAGACCTGACTAAAGCCAATTCAAGCAACGTTTCGATTCTGAAAGGTGGTCTTCTACCAGGCCTATACTGAGAGTACATGTCTTCCACTCTGAGAAGTATAGAGATTTTTAAGATATAAATTATGCAATTTATAGTCCAAGAAAATAAGAATGCCGATGCGGTGATTGGAAAATTTGGTTTCAAAAAGTTATATAAATTTTGACAATGTTTGCATTGGAAAGCGTGATCTCTTCTTAAATTTAGCTATTAATTATCACATACATATTGGAGTTATTTTTTGCTAATATTTTCAACTCCTGACGACCTCCGTAGTCCAGTGGCGAAGACTCTTGACTCACAATCCGGAGGTCGCGGGTTCGAACCCGGCGTGCGCAAATAAATTTTATTTGATTAATTTGTGTTATTTCACAATCAATTCATTTAAAATAATATATAGTATATTTGCGGCACGTTCCAGAGTGGAAGATAATATCAGTATCGCCCTGGTGTAAGGCCACCATTCAGAATTGAAACGTTGCTTGAAAATGGCTTTAGCCGTGTTTGGTGACCAGATCTGAATAGCCAGGTACTTCCCAACCTTCCTCTTCCCCACCTCCTTCCCCTCCCTACTACCTTCAGCCTCACAACATACCCCAATTGCTATAGTCTCACTGGCTCCAGACGGGAGCAGTTGAGATTCTTGTGCGGTATTCACTGTAAAAAAAAAAACTCCAGACAAAATTCCGCAGAAACAATCATAACGCGAAGATAAAACCGTTAATAAAAGTATTTTCCAAGATCCTTCCCATCATATGCAGCAATAATTATTTTACATAAAACACCCAAATGATCCCATCAAATCTTAAATTTTCTTACTAAGAAACGGTTCCAATATCTGAAATGAATATTCGTAACCCTATGGTGACGAATATTAAGGAATCATTTTGGGAGGCGGGAATGGGTACCGCCGCCCCGGGAACCTTTATTGGATAACCCAACACCTCTTCCATAGGTCACCCCAAGTGGTTCGCTACGTTTTGGTGATTTAGCAGGGGTGCCAGGGATCACAGGGTGAGGTTTGTTTAGGTCTTGGAGGCGAATGACTAGGACACATCGAACCCCAGATTCCTACCCACCTCTTAAACCCTTTTCCTTCCCAGATCTCTCATCTACTTCCTTTCCCTGAAAAACCATCTACACAGCCTCCCCAAAGATGATATAGGCCCTGAGGGAAATTATTTTCCTCAGGGCCTCCTGTGGGGAGCTCAAAAAAGAAGGAAATAACACTACAAATGCCTTCCGTATAAATTTGAATGTAAACAAATGTGCCACCGGCTTACTACATTTTGGTTCTAGACCATTTAGCACGCGATCTGTTTCTCTTAAACTTGACTGAAATTGTATATCGATATCCCATCTGAATTTCTTGATCATGGTAAAAAACAGTTTTGTATTGGGCTTATAATTTAAATTGGGCCTATACTTTAATCTTGAAACACGCCCATAAGGCACTAATCAATATACGTGGGCGGTTTGGAGAGTCCAATTATCATTTTTTTTGTTATGTTGGTATACATGCCCATGAAGTATGATAAAATTTTCAGCTATATTCATTGTTTAGTTTGTCTGTGGCAGCCGCTAAGGTTAGAAGTGTTTTTATGAGCTCCGAATTTTTATTTTTTAAATGTATCAAATTTTGCGTAAAAAATTAAATAAAGTGTAACAAAGTTTGTGAAATATTAACAAAGGCCTATGGTAAGTCTGCTACGAGTATAAAAAAGGGTTTACTAGTGGTGTAAGATTTTCCAAGATGGCCGTGAAGACGCCGGACGCCCCAACATATCAACAACCGATGTGCTGGGGCGTCCGGGGCGTTCGTCATCTTCAACGACTTCATGGCTATCTTTAAAAAGCTTATACCACTCGTAAACCCCTTTTTTACTCGTAGCAGACTCACCATAGGCCTTTGTTAATATTTCACAAACATTGTTATACTTCATTTCATTTTTTACGCAAAATTATAAGATACGGACGTGTGTTTCGGCGTGTGGCCGAACGAAATACATTGAAAGCCCAAGTTTATATGTTTTTTTGTATGTATCAATCTCAAATAGTTGTAAGTTTGATAGAAATTGTTTAGATTTTTTCGAAGTTTACTATTAAAAAAAGTATAATTCTAAATTATAAAAAAATATTCCATTTATATCGAAAATAAATAACTAATTTAAAATATTTCTTTTATTTCAATGCAACTCCTATCACCTGTCTATAATCAGATAAAATAGCACATAAAATGTATGCTAAAAAGACAATTTAATCATATTTATTTTTGGTGTCATTGGCGACCTCGCACGACACCTCGCGTTAAAAAAAGACGCGACTGACGTAGGGTTAACACAACAGTTTTTAACCAACTACAAAAACATCATATCGTATTTTCACACATCGATAAAAATAAACTGTTCATTAATTGCTTCTATAAGCGTTTACCAAAATAAACCCGGAGATAACACGATCATATATTTTGTTATTTATCATATAAGATATCAAAATAAATCTCCGACCGTGTTTTATATCTCAGCCACGGCTCGTAAAGGCTCCCAATGAATAACTAAGCGTGTGTATAAAGACATGGGTAGACTGGATTTGATATTAAAGCCAAAGGAAAAATTAATATGAGGGAAGGTTTTCGAATCAAGCTTGCCAACAGAATACTAAACGCGTTAAGGTTTGCAATTTTAATAGAAAAAGCCAGAAGGGATCGTGTCATATTTTATAATGATTTAATACTCTATTATGTCCTCCATCGTTGCACAACAACGTTTAGAGCCAATGTTATTTATAAATGTTAGAAATAACAGGGGGCTAAGATTTGATCCCTGCGGTGCACCAGGTAGGTAGGTTTTAGGAGATTAATTATATCTCTTGCACTAGGTGTACAGGCATTATGAGATAGTTCACTTTCCTTTTTTTTATTTAGAATGGGTTATTTAAAAAAAAAAAAACATTCATCAAATATATGAAGTTAATTTTTGCGTTTTGTGAAAGTTCTATGCAAGTGCTGTGATTATTTCAGTTTTATGAAGCAATTGGCCTATATGGTTATAATAACAGAACTTGAATAGAACTTACAAAAACGTGAAAATTAACTTCAAATATTTGATGAATTGTTCAAATATTTGAAGTATGCATATTGGAAGGCGATATGTAACCATTTATCGGATAATCAACACTCCTGCCATAGGTCATCCCAAGTGATTCGTTACGTTTGGTGACTCAGCAGGGGTGCCCGTTCATGGGATGAGGTTTGTCCGGATCTTGTTGGCGGATGCGTCTGCTCATCGACTGCGTGGTAGGCCGTATTAGGAGAGACTGGTTGACGGAACATTTTAATCTCTTCGCCTTACCGCAGTAGGAGGGATAGATTCATACGTCCATTATTCCTGGACACACTGACTCCCAGATTCCAACTAACCAACTCTCATACCTTTTTCCTTCCCAAAACTTCCTTTCCTAAAATGACCCTTCACACAGCATCCCCAAGGATGAAATAGACCCTGAGGGGATTTTTTCCCCGAGGCCTCCTGTGTGGAGCTAATGTAAAAAAAAAAAAAATATTTGTACATCGAAAGAATTTGGATTGTAATAATTTTTGTTAGCTCAATGATCGTTTATTTTAATGTAGACATAATTTGTCTCGTCGCCACCTAGTGAGAGATTTAGCACTTACAATGCCTTCCTCATATAAAAATAAAGTTGGTGGTTTGCTGGTGGAAAAATGTAATAAGCAGTAATTGTTGAATGAAACACTAGTACATACGTATTGAATTATTTGGCGGGCAGGAGATAATCCGAGGTATCTCAGTGGACAGAGCATTTCACCGGAAATCAGAAGGACGCGGGTTCGAGTCCCGTCGGCGGCATGTATCTTTTCTCGGGAGATTTTTTCAATGTAGATGAGTGTTACAGTCAAATAATTATAACTCATAACAATTGTTTTTTTTTAATATATGATATAATAAATACCAACAAATAGATCTTTTGGGTATTTATCAAAAATCCCACGCTATTTTCACAACATTTTCCGCCCTAACGTCGCCATTGCACGTAAAAACGTAAGAACATATCCTCACTCCTTCCAAATAAAGCTTCCAAGCAGACAATACGAAGAAAGAGCTTCTGCAATAATTGTGCCTTCGAATTTCAGCCACGTAGGGCGCATACCAAATAAGAGGTAAGAGGATAGTAAATATGAAGGCTTTCGGGATCTGATAAGCGTCGAAAGCAGGGAAAAAAGGATTTATTAAAATATAATATTATTTTTGTGTTACCTGCGAAGATTCGGTGAAAGCCCTGTGGCCTTTGTGAGATTTATTCTACAAAATGTTACGAACAAGGTTTTCAAAAACTCCTAAAATATTTATTTTTCATGTAATACAAATTAATACAACGTTGGTAATTAGTTGACTATCGGTGGGTCGTACAACACAAGTGAGCCGATTTCAAATAGCAATTTAATAATTAAGAAATCAAAAGGCCAAAATTAAGTGTATGAAATCAATAAATAAGATAATGTATTCGAGCCTTTTCATCAGTGTTTAAGTATTTATTAAGTTATTTGCTAGTTGAGGGTAGCTCTAGGGTTGTGTAGCCCGTTTAGAGCGAACTATTCACAAAATATTTTTATTTATTTTGTAAATGGTTTTTATTAATTTATTGTTGACTGATTAAAATGGAGTGCAAAATAAGAAAAAAATATTTCCTAGACTTGCAGAAAAATCAATAGATGTCGCATACTAAATAAAAATGAATAAATTCATCCAAGACTAACTATCTATATATAGCATTGTGTTTTGGTTGAATCTTGCAATCATACAAAATGATAGCAGCCAATAAAAAATTGTGTTAAGAAAATGGAGATAATGTTGGTAATTTTTGGGCGAAGAATGATACATTTAAATATGACCGAATCCGATAGGGACACATTAGCTCGATCGGTAGAGCATTGACCCGGTCCTGGGATCGGGTCCCAGATGTGACGGTATCTACTTCTGATTTTTCCGTTTCAGATTTTCGATTGAGTTACGCTAATATTGTCTTAATTTTTAAAAATTGTTTCCGATTTTATCAATTTGTTTTATAAACCAACAAAAAAGATGTTCTCCACCCATTAAATGTATTTTTATCCTATTTACTCGTATATAAAGGAGAGTGTCCGTACCACGGGCGGGCGGCCGCGTGGCCAACACCGGACGGGCGGGGATTAGATTTGTATGCAATTTATTCCAGACTGATGAAATTTTGCACACTGTTGAAGAAAAAGGTAACTGTCTACATTAGATTTTGAAAAACTCTGTTTAAATCCTGGGCAACGCTGGAAACTTCGGCTAGTAATGCAATCGAAACAAATCTTTGGTGTATAGTATTTTATAAAGAACAGCTAAAAAATAACTTACATTTTAAAATAGAATAAGAGTTGTATATATTTGTATAAAATATTATACATTTTAACATACGTACGAATATAATTAAATATAAAGCTTGCTTTAAAACATTTTTAAAATTTCAGAATGTACGATTTTTTAATTAATTTATTTATATAGAAACAAAAAGTACATTGATTACGGTGATGAGACAATTTACAGAAATTAAGTAATTTATTTATTAACGCCTTTTTCGGGGCTTTTACTTCTGTCCCTATCTAAGATATTAAAATATAAGAGATATGCTATCCACACTGTTTCCTGGCGTCGCCGATATTGTTAACCAATACTATAATAATAATAATCCAGGTGCCAATAATAAATTGTTGGTGATTCTTTTTTATTCTACATTTAACTATTATTGTTTGTCATTCAGTTTTGCATATTTATGTAAGAGTAACTAATTATTTTTAATACTACTTTTGTTGTAATTTAAATCATCCATGTATGTAATTTTTTGGGCATAATTGCCTGTTTTATGTACTTAAATAAAAAAAAAAACTAAAAAAAAATACTAATGCACACCTTTAAAAAATCAACTAAATCAACGAATTCTTTCCGTATTCAAACTATACTGTTAACCAATACTAATGCACACCTTTAAAAAATCATCTAAATTAACGATTTTTTCCGTATTCCAACTATATTGTTACCCAATACTACTGCACACCTTCAAAAAATCTACTAACTTAACGAATTCTTTCCGTATTCGAAATATTCCCATTAGGTAGGTAGTAAGTCTACCAACGGTCGGGTGGCCATCATAGGATGTTGTATGGCTATCAAATATCGTATTTCAATATCTTTGGTTCTTATAGATAATTCTGTCAACAAGAATCAATCTCCCTCCGTTATCACAAAAGCAAACTTTTCACAATTTCATTATTTATCAGGGATGCTTTCACGAGCCAAGGAGCAGTTAAATGAGATATTTATACAATAAAATTACTGCGCACCCGTCTGGGGCCTGGGGGAGGCAATACGCAGATAAAGCCTACATTGTGAAACAGGTACCCACTTCATCCTACATTCTATTCTGTCAAGAGCTACTTTGTTGTGAGATATTTTGTCAAGGCTTTCATTCTAACATTGTTATGACATGCTTCAAAATGATTTAATACATCATCTTAGGTAGGTAAAATTATCAGTGGCATTTCAACACCTCTTTGAAAAGTCATTCAAAGTAATGAAAAAAAAAATCCTTAACCTAACCTAATGTAACTTATTGACTTGGGGAGTAAGCTGGTGAATGCGTAATGAGAGCGTTATGAAAAGTGTGATCGGGCGAGGTGAACGGAAGTTAAGAGGGAGATATAAGTTAGTGAAGATAGAAAGAGAGAGAGTTACGTTTCGTATTTACTGTACGGGGCAAGAGAGAGAGGTGCGAGCACATATTTTCTTTCTATCTTTCTCTCATAGCCAATTACGTTTTGTATATCTCAGACCTATTATTGTCTGCATTACTCTGTAGGAGCAAGAGAGAGTAGTGCGCGCGCATTTTTTTCTTTCTCTCTTATTTTGTAAGTTAGTGAAGTTTTACTTTTACTTCAGTCGTGTGGTCTAAAGCACAATCTTTTTTTTAAATTCATCACTTTGAATGACTTTTAAAAGGAGTGATGAAGTCACACATTTTTGAGTTGTCCGGCTACCGGTAAAAATCTAGGAAGAAAACAGTGGTTTTTGGATACGCTAAAAAAACTTTCAACCAAAGACTATGGTGTACCACAAGGAAGCACACTGGGTCCTCTTATATTTATATTCTTCGGTTTATGCGATAGATTAATAGGCAGAAGAAATATTACATTCGCAGATGATACTGTAGCTATATTTGAAGAAGAGGATTGGACTGAAACTCATACACGTACTGAAAGTGGAATAAAAGCTATAAAACAGTAGTTTTATAAAAATCTACTTACACTAAATACATCGAAAACTAAATATGCAAGAATCAGTTCAATTATAGAAGGACGAGCCCGTACATCAAATAAAAGCAAAATCAAATTGTAACTTTATAATATTTTTGCTAACCACTTGTGTGATGTAGTGCTATATCTGTCACCAAATGGAATGTCCACTTAAATCGTTTTATCCTTTTCCATTATGGTCGGATATATTTTCCGCTGTTACGATACGGGCCAGTCACAAACATGCTATGTTGCCACAATAGTGCCCGGCGGGCGCTCAGCAAGTAAGATCGTACCTCACACTAAGGATTTTTTAGTAGGTACGTCTTTTTGTATGGGAAAAAAATGTTGAAATTTCGAAAAAAGTTATTTATCTTTTTTACTCCTACCATCATGTAGAATCATCTCCCGAAGTTAATGCACTTTACCCCCGGACACCCTGTATAATACAAACTTAAATTTTATAAAATTACTGTTTTGGCTCTACATATGTTGAGATATTATGTATCTTAAAAAATAACATATAATTTTTAATGTATTTCGGAATTCGGAATGGCGCAATCAAGGTCAAGTGACAATTTTGAGTGCCAATCAGATCTACCTATTTGAATGAAAATTAATATGATGTTTAACGCTAGGAAAATATAAAAAATAAGTGTAAGAAAATTGTTTGTCACTGTCTTTATCTGTGTTTTGTACTCAGTTCATAAAGAAACTCTGAAGAATATTCTCAGCAATGAAAATCTATGTTGTCCTATTTCTCATTAGCCTTCCACATAATTCTTAAGAGATATTTTTACTTTCTAAATATATAAAAATCAAAATATGCTTGCTTATATGTATATGTGTGATTTTTTATGTGTATTAAACATGGGAAATGTTTGAAACTTTTAAAATACCTTCTTTCCACCCTCGCGAAGGTTTCTGGATTATTACAACCACATGACAAAACATCTGATTTTTTTATCATCATTACAAAAACTCTTACAAAACTGTCAAAAATGTCACAATTTGACAATAACATTTTGCAAACCATCGATTATTCAATCAAAATTCAATTTTCGAATGATCTGTTTAAATTAATGATTTTACTTGAAGTATACTAAGATAAAAAATAATTATATTTATTTTAAATAGGTACCTGTGTTAGGTACCAAATTTGATTGATTGTTCTTATAATATACAAAAATAAAAGTTTGTAACATACGAAAAATCAAAAATAAAAAAATGGTTATAGGTGGCATGCGAGCTGTTTAAAAAATAAATGTACTGGGACCTTGGACATATATTCTTATATTCAAATAAATCAATGCCCTACATCCTCTATGAATAATTCTTCAAACAGAATGATTTTACGAGAATATAATAAAACCTGAAGTGATTTACAAGCATGTTCTTCGTATCTCAAAGTAAAACTGACAATTTCATTGTGGAAACTGTAAGATTTAATATAAAATACTCCACAAAGAACAAACACAAAGAGAGACGTCTAAAAGGTCGAGGATAAACAATCCGTTTACAGCTTCCACAGCCTGTATCGAGATTGCACAATCTTTGTAGAGATTTCACAATCTTAGTAATATCATGCTTCTTGTACGTAAATTTATTAAAATCTAATATCGGAGCCTTCGGAGAAAAAGTCACATCTTATCTGGAAGAATTATACGGACGTGGCACCTCGCAGGGGTGAAATGCATAGAAATTGCATTTCAAAAGACATTTTCTCCGTGTTTTCAGATCAGGATTTCCGCACGAGTTGAGTTCGGATCACAGCGACAGATAGACAACTAAAAAACGCAGGAAAAATGCGCATAAGAGTTGGCAACTTGTCAGTTTCAGTACAATATACCTACAGACACTGAACAGACAATCTCTAGACTTGTAATCTATACAAAATTTTAGTCTTTATTTATTTTTAACTTTATGAATAAAACCTCAAATTACAATATTTAATTAAATTAGCTAAAATAAATATTCATCCTAGACTTGCAGAAAAGTCAATAGATGTCGCATATTAAAAATAAAATGGGTAAAAATTTATGCAGACACTATCTAAATAGCATTTAGTTCGGGTTGAATCTTGCAATCATATGTAAAGATAACAGCCAATAATATGGGCGTTAAGAAAATGAAGATAATGTTGGTAGTTCTTAGTCGAAGTATGGTACAGTTAAAAGTGACCGAATTGGATAAAGATACCTTAGCTCAGTTGATAGAGCACTTGCCATGTAAGCAAATGGTCCTGGGTTCGAGTCCCAGAGGTGACAATATCTTTTTCTGATTTTTCGGTTTCCACATTTTCGATTGAATTTCGTTAATATTGTCTTCATTTAATTAAATACAATAAATTATTGTTCAAAAATAGTCAAATTGGACTAAAATAATACAGATAACAATAATTTATTGTCTTTACAGGACGTCTGTATTATGTTTGTTCCATTTTCTTGATAGGTTAGGTTATGATTGTTGGTGGTTTTTTTTCCGTAGGATATTTTGTCAGACGATATTTTGTCGAGCATATTTTGTCGCGGGATGAAAAATATACAAAAAATCAAAAAATATGTTTTCTGAACTCAAAAACACATAAGGCAAACGTCTCACTTAATCATGAAACCAGAGCAAAGCAAATAGACAAACTAAATATTATCTAAGTGTAATAGAAGAAATTTATACAAGAAACTTCCACCTAATATCAAACAAATGAAATCAATTAACAACTTCATTAAGTTTAGCAAATATTGGCTTAACGCATCGTCGGTAAAAGAACTGACCAGAAAAAAAACACGGTCATAAAAGTTACTAAAATACCCCACGCAAACCTTGAAGTTGAACTATTCTTACAAATAACTCTCTATCCAAAATCTAGTTGCCTCAGCATAGAATCTCCTAGTGAGGAGGACGGAAGATAATATTCTATATATATTTTTATATTAGTGTCTCATATTTTAGGGGTATATTTGCAAAACTGATTTAGTCCCATTTTTATGTAATTTGACCAGTGAATGCAATATTTTTCTAAATTCATTTCTACAAAATATTTTTGCTATAAGATGTGGCAAAAGCTACTTATTAACATTGAAAAATAACTTTAAAAATTACGGTTGCAAAATCGTTTTATTCCATCCAATGTTACATCAAAACAGACTTTTTACATGTAAGCCAATAGAAACAGAGCATTTGGTCACGTGACAAAATGGCCGCCTAGTTTGTATGTAGTATGAAAGTTGCTGTAAGTTTTGTTATATGGGGTTTCAGAATCAGTTTATTCCAAGACAATTGGTTGCAAAACAGGATTATTCCAAGATTGTGTTGCAAAACCGACTTATTTCAAACATCAATTGTAAATATTTACCTAATAAATTTTCAATATTTGTTTGTATTTTATGATTCAAATCTAATATTATTGCCAAAGTTAGTTATAAGATACCAACTAAAACGGCATTTTTGTCAAAAGGTCAAAATATTTCAGCTTTTCATATCCGAAAATTAAAAACTGTTTTTTAAAGGTGATAAAATAAGCTTTCCAATAAGCTTTTTTAAATATATATATATTTTTTAAGCAAACAAAAAAAATCTTACCCTAAGTTTTTTCTAGCTAAAATTACTGATTCCGAAAAAAAACAAAAACACACATTTGACAAATGTATTATGAACGATATCATTTTCTCACTTTTTTGTCAAATTCCTAAAGATCTATTATTTTTTTACCAAATGCGGTCGGAAACTTCGGTTTCATAAAGATGTACATGCCTGTCTCGACACAGGTATACCCCAGTGAGACAGGCATCGAAAAACCCAATGTAAACATACTTTATATTCTAGATAAATAAATAAAAAAATATATATACAGTGAAATTCGTTTATAATGACATCTGAGAGAAATGACAAACACGTCATATTAAGCGGACGTCATAAAAAACATTTTGTAGAAAATAAACAACCTCCTGTTTTTGTTAGATATATATGTATGTATTTATTTTAATAGAGAGAAATACAGCATATTAAGACTCGTGATGTGCCACGCACGCGCCGAACGTGCTAGAAATCATGTCGGTCACTATAACTGACACAATTTTCCATGAAATTAGGACACAATTTATTAAAAATGGGTCATAATAAGCGACATGTCACTAAAAGCGAAGTCATGAAGTCATTATATCCGACTTTGTTATAAAGAATTTTATATGAAAATCAAACTTCACTGTGTAATTACTTCGTATTAAGCGGTTGGTCAATATAGGCGGAGTCATAATAAAAGGATTCTACTGTATTTGAATTATTTTCTGGTTAATTTTTAGATCTGAATATAAAGCGTGATGTTTTCCTTTTCCAACACGGTTTAGATCATTTTTCTCACCATGATAATAAGGGAGACACGACGATTTCTATGAAACCTACATGAGTTATTTCGAAAATCGAAAAAATTAGGCAGAGGAGTTAAAATGTGCAAATTATTAAGTAATTAATACTTTTCAAAAACGGGTCTCAAAAAATGTTAACATTAACAAAAGTTTTTCAGAAACTCTATAAAATCCACTAAATGACAGCTATACAGATGGGAGATAATGGGTGATACTCTTGCGATACTCTTTTATGACGACAATTTTATGCCTTCCGCTGAAGTATATATTACCCCTGCAATTTGTACAAATATTCATTAGGGTCAGAAAAGCTATGAATTCCGTGTTTATCGGTTAATATAACCAACGCGTTTTTGTACAAATTGTATTTATATTTCCTTTTTAATGCATACTTTATATACCATAATGTTTTAAATAATACCCTCTAAAAATCCCGGAAGACAATATCTTTATAATAGCATGTGCGGAATAAGGAATTGCTGTGAAAAACGTTATCAAAAATACTAATTTTGAAGAGAAAACTTCTTTAGCATTGTTATAATCTACAGGATTAAGCGTGCAAGAGAATGAGATAGAATAATCGGTCTACTCTTTATGCGGTGCTTCGTAGCCTTCCCACTCTTGTCCCACTTTAGTTTTCTGAAGGTTTCAATTCTACCGCGTATGAACTGCACATACATTTTTTTGTAATGAATCTGTCTGTCTGTCTGTCTGTGTAACTCTGGTTCAACGAACTTGAAATTGTTTTAAATACGCCGTATCATTTTCAAAATTGGAACTTTTTAAAATGTGAATACTGCACAACAGTCTCAACTGCTCCGAACTGCCTGGAGCCTGTGAGGCTACGGCATCCCCAATTGGGGTTTTTGTTAGGCTGAAGGTATAGGGGAGGGGAAGGAGGAGGGGAAGAGGAAGTTGGGGAAGTACCTGGCTATTCAGATGTGGTCACCAAACACGGCTAAAGCCCATTTAAAGTTTCAATTCTTAAATCTTACTTAAGGATTCTGAGAATATCTATAACTATAAAACGTGCCGCAAATATACCTACTACATATTATTTTAAATGAATTAATTGTGAAATAAAACAAAATCACCCCTCGACCACGGAGGCCGACCTACTGCTTGGCGGGCCGCAGCGGGAGAGATTGGTTGGGGGAGTTCTAACATACACATTTCCACCCAGACTCTCGACCCATCGCCTTGCACCGCAGTGGGAGTGATGGATTATCACTTCGATTCGTTACTCCTAGATACATTGATCGCCAAATTCCTACCTATCTCTTATACGTTTTTCCTTCCCAGAACTTTCTCTCTTTCCTTTCCTTAAAAAGATCCTCTACAAGCATCCCCAAGGTTGACGTGGCCCTGAGAATTTTTTTCTTCGGGATCTGAGTGGAGCTAATGTAAAATATAGAGTGAAACCTTCACCAACACAATCTCAACCAATAGGAGCCTGGAAAAGTGAGCTTATAATCAAAGCGGCCAATGCGGTATCATTCTATCTCATTCTCTCGCAGGCTAAATCCTATATATGTATGTGTTTGTCTTTTTTAGTTTCATTTCCGTTTCATCGAGTTTCAAATCACAACGGTGCTAAAGGAGTTTCACTGCCTGACCTCAAACTAGGAAAGGTCATTCCAAGAACCATTGCGTTGTATCTAGTATCGAAAGTGTTAGCTATTCTGGTCGAAGGGGAAGTCATAAATGGTTGAGAAACGCATTACAGATACAACAATAAACAGAGCGGCAATTGTTATGGTTAAAAGTAGCTAATCGTTTAAACACTTTCGAGCCCGAACTGTATCGTTTGTTTATTTATAATTTAATGTACATTAATGATCTTTTCTCGTAACATCTTATAAGTCAGCTCACAGAAATAATTATATTGTAAAAATACAAAATTGGCTCAAAATATATTCGATGAAGTTGTGTTTGGGTCAGCATAAATTGTTTGAATCTTTTCACAAAATGTTTTACGAAATTCATCTGACAAAATTCAAAGAGTGCTCAGATTTTTCTGGTCAGAAGTTTCAAGAAGTACTCATTTTTTTAAATATTAGTTATCAATTATATAATTTTTATTGGAATCATTATTGTTATTTTATCTTTTATAGGTTGTACCCATCAATGTAATACATCATTAAAGAAAAAGACAATACCAATAAATCGAAACGAAAATATGAAAAAAGACACAGAAAAATAAAAAGGTAACGGGAAATATCCATGTTGGTTAAACCGCGGCTTTTCGAATTTCTACAGTTTTATAACACATTTCTTTTGAAGACTTTAAGTTTTTAAGTTTCTAAAAAAATTTATGTTTTTTTTTAAGATAATATCCATAGAAATTCCTACGATGAAAAAAATCGCAAAAGATGATTAAAAAATTGTTTAAACACGTTTTTTTCTGATAAGTTTTTAGATTTTCACGGCCAAAAGCATTTTCGTTTTTGGGGTGTTATGCCGTGTTGCGCTACCTCCTTCTATAGCCGACGTTTCGGACAGAGTTGCAGTATCCATCATCAGAGCAGATCCGGTAGATCCAACGATGTGTAATTGTTGTGATTATTTACTTGTCTACACTAACAATACTTCAAGTAAATAATCACACATTCTACACTAACAATTACACATCGTCGGATCTACCGGATCTGCCCTGATGATGGACACTGCAACGCTGTCCGAAACGTCGGCTATAGAAGGACGTAGCACAACACGGCATAACACCCCAAAAACTAACAACGGAAACGTTTTTTTCTGTTATTTTACAAGTTTTAGGTATGTATGAAAAAATCACAGTCTTTCATTAACCTTGGAGTGGTCGCGTGGATTACATATGTAATCCACTCATGCAAAATTTAAGATTCCTCAAAAACGGGTGGCGCGAATAATTTTATCTTCCGTATACTTTAAGATGGATAACACACGGACGCGTTTAGCTCAGCGCTGGTATCAGGCACGCATTGGTTGTGCTACAGGAGCTCCGCAAAGTCGATGGTCTACACCTGTATCCGCGCGACCAATTACGTACATTTTTCATACACGAAAAGTGTATGCAAAATGCAAAAAAAAAATCCTAATCATTCTATAATTTTATGTTTATCCTGCTCAGAAATCAGCAATCATTTTTTTATTTTACTTTTTTTGTTATATAAACAAAAGTGAAAGACGTAATTTTTGGTTTAAAAAAATAGATCGTTATGCTTAATTGTGAAAAAATAGAAGTTATGTTAAATACATGTTGCTTATTTCTAAAAAACAATGACTAGATTATAAGATTAAAACATAAATACACAATAATTCTAAATGATTTCACGTGTTTTTTTTTTAGTTTAAAATTGGCCTACATATGTAATGCACGCGACCACCGGAGTTACTTTTAAGAGCGGGTGTTGTGTGGAGGGTCTTTTTAGGAAAGGAAGGAAGTGAAGTTCTGGACAGGAAAAGGATTTGAGGGGTGGGTACAAATCTGGGGGTCAGGGTGACCAGGAGTGACGGACCTTTAAATCCTTCCCTCCCACTGCAGTACAATGCGATGTTCCGAGAGAGTCCTACTGGAGAGCTCAATCTGCCTCTCTCGACCCGGCCAGCCACACAGTTGGTGAAAAGATGCATCCGCCACCAAGACCCGGACAAACCTCAACCCCTGATATCAGGCACCTCTGCTGAGTAACCATTAATATACATACAAATCCACAAACATCCACTAATATTCATAAAAAACCATAATATCCATACATAACCATAAATGTCCACAAATATTCATAAATAACCGTGATATAATTGCAGAAAAACTGAACGCCAGTAATAAAAACATAGAGAAGGTGTGGAGACTTCCCAAAAGAATGGACTCCAAGCCGGCTAACGTTATTGTTAAGCTCACGCACCAAATATTTCGAGAATGGATACAACAACACAAAATATCCATAAATATCCATAGGTAGCCATAATATCCATAAATATCGTGCTGTGGTTTCTGATCTCTGAAAATCTGGAAAATTTCAACTAATTATTAATCAGAATTTGATAGATTAATTCGTGGATTGGATTGGACCTGAGTGGGTTAGGTCCGTTAAATAAGCCATCAATCGGACATCAAAGCAGCTCGCGTTATCCGATGGCATCTGTTTCTGTGGGAGCTGTTAAACCCTTCAGACTCGTCTTTAGATAACATATTTACTGAACATCGATTAGCACTACCGTCATCCAGAGGGTTTGCAGAAACCAATCGATCAAAATAAATAGATATCTCTTGAAGAAAATACCGAGTTTTTGCAAAAAAACGGCTCAAAAGGTATCATTTCTTTAATAAATTGGACAAAAAACAAGTTTTCTAATTTGTAAAACAATTTGACGGCCTCCGTGGTTGAGGGTTAAGGCTCTTGACTGGCAATCCAAAGGTAGCGGGATCGTATCCCGACGAGCGCAAATAAATTCTATTGATTAATTTGTGTTATTTCAGAATTAATTCATTAAAAATAATAAATGGTATATTTGCGGCACGTTCTAAGGTGAAAGATACTCTCAGTATAGCCCTGGTGTAAGACTACCATTCAGAATTAAAACGATGCTTGAAATGGCTTAGTTTGGTGACCAGATCTGAATAGCCATATTTCCCCATCTCCTTTCTCTCCCCCTATTCATTCAGCCTCACAACAACCGAGGATCGAGTAAAATAATTCCCCTTAGAGCCTCTGTCATCTTTGGGGATGCTGTGTGGAGGGTATTTTTAAGAAAGGATGGAGAAGTTCAAAAGGTTATTAGGGGTGGGTAGGAATCTGTGTCCAGTAGCGACGGATTATGAATCTATGAGTTGCATGGCAATGTTCTGAGAGAGTACGGCTGGAAAAGTCAAAGGGACTCTCTTAACCATCTCTCCCGATCCGGCCTGCAATACAACTGGTGGGCAGACACATCTGCCGGACAAACCTCACCACATGAACCCGGACACTCCTGCTAAGTCACCAAACGTAGCAAACCACTTTAATAACTAACACTTACGGCAAAGGTGTTGGTTATCCAATAAATGGCGGTAACTATATCAGCCTCCCAAATTGAATTATACCATGATACCTACATCATATGTTATGTATATATTATGGCGGTACCCATGTCAGTCTCCCAAATTTAATTATACCATAATACCTTTACCATATATTATGTGAAATATCTATCGACGAAAATAATACAATTTATATTTTAAAAAAATACTTGTGCGGGATTCAAACCCGGGCCTACGGATTCGTACTTTAGAGCCTTATTCTCGAACACGGTGGCTGTCGTCTAAACTGTTTTCTTAGATTAATCATACTTCAGGTATTCCTATTACTTTACCGCGTTTTGAACAATTTATCCTTATCTGAAAATTTATTACGTAATCTACTCCATATATCCGCAAAATGTACGTTTTCTGGGGTAATTTACCCGGTATCCCACCCCTGCCAAGACACATCTGTCAAATCATAGATTGGAAACAGACAAGTAGAGACAAATTGCGCTGAAAATGATTTTTAGTATTGATTTTTATTGCAACGAAACGCAAACAAATCTGTTTTCTGAAGTGCTGATCATTTCATTTGAGCGCTTGAGCAAACAAGCCCCACCCCATAAAAATGTTCAACAAATATCAAACGATGGCATCTCGATTGCTGGGAGCTTAATAAATTGGGAGCTTAATTTCTGCGAACCACCTAATGAATCGTGCCTCGCTATTATTGCTTATCTATATATTTGAAATATGAAATGTATGTACGCGCATAACTACCGAACGACCGCACCAAATTGGATAATTTATTTTGTTTTTGTTCATTATTGTCACGACAAGGTTTTTATAAAATTAATGGTGAGCTCTGGCATTATGAAATTTGAATTAAAAAATTGTAATAGATGGCACGCGAGCTGTTTGAAAACTGAATGTACCGGGAATTAATGTATGTAATGCGGGAAAGTGGAGGAGGCGGAGTGGGAACGTGAGAGAGGAAGGGGATGCGGAAGAGGAAGGGGAGGTGGAAGGGGAGGCGAAAGGGGAACGAGACGAATGGGAAATGACACGCAGGGATAAATAATTTCTTTACTAAATGGCATAGCGACGCATGCCGGGTACCAGCTAGTTTAAAATGTCAATGCACTATATGTAAAATTGACCACTATAACACGGACATGTGCCTAGCATGGTAGTCGAATAATCCACAAATTATGTAACCATCTTTTTATAGGAAACGTGAATAGGGATTTTTTCTAAAATTAAATATTAGCATACATTAGAGCCTGTACGCCCGAGGAGCATGAACATAATTTAAATGGTTGTAAATACATGTAATTACTAGAGCTTTCAATTCCGGGATCTCGAGAACCGGGATCCCGGGAATCCCGGACCTTTTGTCAGCACCGTGATCCGTGTGCTACGCTTGTCAATCCGGAATGAGATAGACTAATCGGTGTCCTCTTTGTGCGGTGCTTCGTAGCTTATCGGTCTCCTATTTGTGCGGTGCTTCGTGGAATAAAACCTAACATAATTTTTAAACAATATTATAATAAATATACCCTACAATAAGTATACTCATACTCTGGATTCGTCTCATTCTCCTGAAATTTAGTTTTCTGAAGGTTTCAGTTCTACCACGTGTGTTCTACCACCTGATTTTATTAAGCATATTATGCATTTTTTCCTTTTTTTATTCGTGTCGCTACTTTTATATTATTGGAAATCAGTTAATATCGTATAACTTAATCTATGTAAAATTTACCTAATCTATCTAATTAAATTTAATCTATCTATATAAAATTTCTGAAAAATATTACTAAAACATTGGTTACAACTCGTTTTTATGGTGATTAAAACATTTTAATCCCGGCATTGAAAAATACTCATAACAAATAGTTCCCGGGATTGAAAGCCCTAGTAATTAAAGGGGAAATGAAAAGTTTAGGGGGGCGTGGTTAGGAAATTTTCAGGGGTATGTTTTTGCGGCTGATAACACTGGATAATATAGTCAAAAGCCTCCCTTCTCCCAACATTTCACCCTTCCCTTAATTGAATGAGGAAAACCGTGATAATTGGAAATATTTACACAAATTTACTCTGTAATTGCTTTCTCCAAATATGTACGAGTAATTAATTAAATAAAAATTATCACTATACTTACAACATTTTTTAGAGATATGAAAATACTGCTCTCAAAAACCATAGAAATTTTGTTATACATTTTTTTTAATAAGGCAGGTTCGAAGGTGGGCACAGCAGCTTAGTTAGCACAAGCCCAAATAGCGAAAGTCGTGGAAAGTAGTGGAATTTGAGTTTTAAAGATACATACCGTTTCATTTTGGTTTAAGTTTGTACGCGTGCAAGTTCGTATTATAAACCGAACTGGATTAAGAAATGGGCTCGCAGATGGTTTGGACGGGAGGCGTCTACTAATATCTACAGGAATTCCAAAAACTGAACAAATCGGACTAATATCTATGAGAACCAACGTAAGGACGAATATCTACAGCTCAAACTGCTGACTAATATCTATGAGAACCAAAGTGAGGACGAATAACTACAGCTCAAACTGCCGACTTATATATATGAGAACCAAAGTGAGGACGAATATCTACAGCTCCAACTGCTCACTAATATCTATGGAACAGGTGATGTCGACGAATATCTACAGCACTGGCAGAGGTTGGATTTGCAATTATGTATAGCGTATTGGCATAACGTAATATTGCGTATGCAGTTTAAAAAACTTAATTTATGTTAAGTTAGGTTAGGTTAGGTTAGGTTAGGTGAGTTTATACTATGTTATGCCAATATGCTATACATAATTGCAAATCCAACCTCTGCCAGTGCTGTAGATATTCGTCGACATCACCTGTTCCATAGATATTAGTCAGCAGTTTGAGCTGTAGATATTCGTCCTCACTTTGGTTCTCACAGATATTAGTAAACAGTTTGAGCTGTAGATATTCGTCCGACATACAGGCTGTAGATATTAGTTTCTGGAGTCGTTTGGACGTGTACATAAGATCGAAGAAGTCGGGGTGCCCGAGGACGGCACAGAACGACTAAGTGAATTAAATATTTAATTTGGTATTTAAGTTGGGTTGTCAAGAATCAAAAGAAATCAAGGATCAGATTCGATTGTGTTATCTTTGGGATGCTGTAAGAAGGGTATTCTTAAAGATAGAAAAGGAGGAAAGTTCTGAAAAGGAAAAAGTTACGAGGGGTGGGTAGAAATCTACGGACATATGAATTATGCATCCATCCCACCCACTGCGGTTCAAGGCTGTGACAGGAGAGGTTAAAAGTCCTCCTTCAACCGGCCTCTCACGATCCGGCCCGTCACACAGTTGGTAAAAAGACGCATTTGCCGACAAGGCCTGAACAAACCTAACCCCGGACATGAACCCAGACACCCCTGCAAAGTTGGTTTTGAGCTTATTAACCCCTCAGGCTAATTTGTTCGCATTTCGGAACAACTCGTATAGATCTCATAGAAATCGTTGTCTTACTTATTATCATAGTGATAAATATGAACTAAACGGCATTGGAAAAATAAAACACCACGCTATCAGTGGCTTCTGTGAGTTTTCGGTGAGCTAGAGTGCTAAAATTGTAAAATACGACGTCATTGATGTTGTTGTAGCTGAAAATGATTTTTTTTTTCAAAATTTCAACTTTAAAGCTATTTCTATCGCATCCCTAAACTGAACGAATCCTGAAAATCTTAATAAAAAATATTTTTAAAAATATTTTCAGCTTCAACGTCTTCTTTTTCAATCTTAGCACTCTAGCTCACTGAAAACTCACAAACTGCCTTTTATATATTCAAATCTAAAAATTAAACACAAAAATAATTAAAATGTACACCTTAATGACACAAAAGTTTCCAAACGCAATTTGAAACTTTGTGAATTTTTATAAAATTTTTACTTGAAAAGACAAGAAAGCGAGGTAACGATAACGATTGTAATACATTTGACGAATATAATATGTATATGTTTTTTTCTTTTTAAATATCACTAATTTTAGTTAGAAAAAACGTAGGGTGAGTAATATGTAAAACTTTTTAAAATCTGCTTAAAAAAATATATTAAAAAAATTACATGATTATTTGTAATAATTAAATTTGAAAGCTTATTTTATCTTCTTTCAAAAACAGCTTTTAATTTTCGGATACGTTCACAAATATTCCATTTATTATGATTTTAATGCAAAGCGAAAATATTCTGAACTACCGACCGAATATGGTCGAGGCCTTAGGGATGAAGTCTTATCATCTGTGATATCCTCAAGATGGTGATAAGATCCAGCCGAAACGTTGGTCCACTCGCTGTACTAATACGTTGCAAAACACGTAATCACGAAGTTCCAAATGCCAACTGTATTAAAAACTTGATTATATTTATAATTCCATTAATTCAATTATTTACAAATCGCCAAAAATCTCAATAAAAAGCTTTGTAAACGATGTGAACCACATCTTTCGATTTATTTTATATACTATTTATTTATTTAACACATTATACAACATAGACATATTTTTTGTTACTGAACGCAATGGAGATGAGATCCCTGAGGCGTATGTGTGATAAAAAATGTAAGACCGAACATATTATTTCGATCGAGAAGATAATACTAATCTGTAGTTTTTTCGGATATTTGAGGATAGTGTGTTGAGGGTCTTTTAGAGGGAAGGAATGAGTGAACATGGGTCTTGAAGAGACCCATATTGTAGGAGGGAGAAATCAAAGATGCCGTCAGACCGTTTTACAGTAGAGCAGTTGGACTCGTGATTGAGTCGTAGAAACAACCCGTTCTTAAGTGACAAATGTCAACCGTGCACTAATCTTGGACGCCCGTTTGGCGTTCATTTGAAAATAGTTCCCTAAGGGACGAGGCCTTGAGGAAAATAATTTCCCTCGGAGCCTATGTCATCTTTGGGGATACTGTGTGGGGGGTCTGTTAAAGGAAATGAAGGATAGCTTCTGGGTTGTAAAAAGGCATCAGGTGTGGGTAGGGGTCTGGGGGTCAGTGGGTCAAGGAGTGGCGGATGTATGAATCCATCTCGCCCACTTGAAAGAATCCTGCATGAGAGGCCAAATGATCTCCCTCAACCAGTCCCTCCCGATTCGATCTGCCACGCAGTAAGTGGACAGGCGCATACACCACCAAGACCTCACTCCATGAATATGCGTATGAATCCGGGCACCCCTGCTAAGTCACTGTAGCGAAAGTAGCGAAAACGTAACAAAACGTAAGCAAACGTAACGAACCACTTGAGGTGACCTTTTGCAGAGGTGTTGGTTATCTAATAAATGGTTCCCGGGGCGGTGGAACCCATAACCTACTCCCAAATTGAAGTGTTACCCGATGATGCACTGGTATTAAAGAAATCAATGACAACAGTTCCTCGGAGCATCTTCTATAAGATTAAATATTAAGGGATGTAAGGTTAATGAATCAGAATGAGAAAATTTCGTATAAAGAAAGGGGTGTCGGGGATGCTTGATTAGATTAGATACTTGATTCAATTCATGTCAAAAGTAGAAATAGAAGAATATTATGTAATGAATGAACGTCAATGAAGCAAGGAACTTTAAGATAAAGTTATGTTGTGTTCCGCAATCTCTGCGTACTACAGAAATGACGTTATAGATTCATAGTTATTTACAAATTATTTATCTGCAGATATTTCTGCGTGCTCTTATTTCGCGAGTTTCGTCATAAAATCAAAGTGGGCGTGTATTCAATTTGTAATAAAAATAAGTATTCTTGAAAAATACACGATAACCTATTTCAATTAAAAAGAAAGATGAACAAATAGAATGGAAAATAATTGGTAAAAAAAGTACAACATTTTATAATACCTACCATGTAGTTTAAAAGTCTCTTTATGCCGTGAAGGCTGTATTGGTGTGTGTGGGAATTTGTACAATATTTCAACAATGTAATAATATTTAGTATTCTCTTTTGCTTACATTTATTTTAAATAGGAAAAAAAATATCATGTTAACAGTAATAACTTCGAGAGAAGATCTGTAATCATATCCCTATTGAAGATAAGGTTTTTCCGAGTAAAAGCTCGCTATATTCGCGAAAGAAAATGACGTAAAATCGGGAACATATGTTTCTGGCATTGTTTCATGAAATTTTTCGTTGTCGCATTGCGAGAGCTAAATAAAAATATTCATAAAATGTCGCTGGATCTATTTTTAACAACGGCGTCCTGAAAATCACTTGACGTTTAGAAGCTTTTTATGCGCTTTTCTACTAAACTGTCGATGAAAAAACACATTAGCAGCTTGGAGAATATTTGAATTGTGACAATACTTGTTAAGATCGCAGCTTTCGGAAGCTTTTAGGATGTTATCGCTTTGATTCTTTATAGCTTTTTGGTTTGATGTTTGAAGGTATGGACGTCGATCTTGTTGTATTTTTAGTGATTTTGAGTAGTAAAAGCTTTGTTTGAAATAGGTCAGACAAAATTAGGGAGCGAGCTTTTCACTTTTCAAAATTTGAAGTATTTTTTGGAGATTTTTTTATTCTGCTAGATTCCTTTCATATCGTTGATGAAATAATTGACACAGACCTTTTCCGCAGACACTTGTATCCGTAATCACTAAGAGAGCATCCAGAGACACCAAAGAGACAAAAGAAAGGTCCTTTCGCCGGTTTTACCCGAACTCGCGCTAAATTACCTCAATGGTCGGCGCTTTCGTCATTCTACCGGGCAAATAATAACATCTAAGCGGTCATGACAACACACGACACGGCGTTTCTTCTATTTCCGTTCACTCAGCTAAAACACAACACAACAACGCGGAGAGACAACGTGCAACATGCGGCACGACCGTCCGACACAGCGGCTTTCGTCAAACTGTTTGCAATCAGATTTCAGGAGAGACAGAAGCGACGCTAGCGCCACCGGGCGCCGTAAAAGCTTGGATGTGTGCGCCGAATTTGAAATCCATAGACAAACCGTCGAGCTTTCTAAAGAAGAACGCTTCTATGGGAAGCTTTGTGACACGTTAAAAGGCGGCAAACCGTTTGACAGGCGTCAAATCCACGCGCGCATTTGCGGGCAGTCCCTTTTACTCGATGCGTTTGTACTAGACGTGTTTCTGTTTTCTTGGGGAAATTTCAGCGTACCTGTCCGGAACAGTACTGCGCTCTAATTGTATGGTTGTATGTGTCTGTTTTGTAATTGTATGGGGTGTTCATTGTTGGATCTGCGTGCGCACGAGAAAATCTCCTGTTTTGTAGGATTCGAACTAAAGTTAACTATTATTTTAATGGTCTGCTCTTGCCCTCATTTTCAGTTAAAAAGAGGAGTTCCTTCCTTGGTCGATGGTTACACCCCAATAGTATTGTCTTGGAAAGTAGTGTAATGAAAGACTTTAGATTTAGGGGCTGGTTTTCGTAATTAGTAAAAAGTTCGGCACTTCGTTGAATATAATCAAATTTTCTAACATACGTTCGTCTTTTTAATTTTGTAGATATATTATTAAACTCGACCATCCTTACAAATTGGCGATTTCCGAGCTTTTAATAGAAACCTGCAATTACTTTGGATTTTTTCCGGAAGACCTGTGAAGACCCACCACACACAGAGTTCGCCTAATTAAGGAGGCAATTTAAATTCACAAAAATCCCAATAAAGTTAATAGGAAGCCCAGTAGTTCTTGGTATCCGGTAGTGGCTGGCTACACCAAAAATAAACCCACAAAACCATTTTTAATTTGCTGTAATACCAGCTCAGAGAATTGGAGCTGGCAACACAGTATAGCACCTACATTTAAGCACACACTTCACCACTATCTTCGGTTATACTTCTGCCCTGATGATGGACACTCTAAAGTTCTCCGAAACGTTGGCAAAAGAAGCAGATAGCGTAACACGGCATAATATCCCTAAAAATAAATCACTGTTATATATTATTATGAATGTTATAATATTATACCTGTTGACATTTATTAGTGAACCACCAAAGTATTGAACTGGTTTTATATACACGATATCCGTAAAAGCGTGAAGCTGGAGGATCTACATTACATTTCAGGGGGCCTAGTCCCTAACTTTTACGTTTTACTAACAGCCTGTTAGCTTAACTTGGTGGTTTGAGCAAAGTTGTCGCAACTGGCTAAAAATGGTAGTCAGTAACTTTTCTGTTAAGGTTTAGTTAATTTATCGTCGCGACCGACAGAAAAGAAACATAAAAGTTACTGACTACCATTTTTAGCCAGTTGCGACAACTTTGCTCAAACCACCAAGTTAAGCTAACAGGCTGTTAGTAAAACGTAAAAGATAGGGACTAGGCCCCCAGGTCGATTTCAAGGTATTATTTTTTTTTATTTGAGCTTTCTTTTTCGAGTATCTACCTAATTTAAGTCCGGGATCGGAATTTTAAAATTCAAATTGGAAAAAAAACTGTTGTTGTGGGATTAATATTAGTTGTTTAATAAACGTATTTTTAAATTTCGGTTCCCGGACGGCGGTACCCATACCCGCCTCCAAAAATTTTTCTAATTAAAAAGAATACACAATTAATGGAAAAATTAATGTTGTGGAATTTTTAGTTTGTTCTAGTGGTAATTCATTAGAATGTGCTACTAGCATCATTGATACCGTCAACACCGACATTTTATACAAGGGTAACATTTTCTGTACGACATTTTTCCGACTTATTATATCCTCCACGTAACAACCCGAAAGACTTATAGATTCTGGAGGAAACACTAAAAAAAAATTAAAGAATAAACAGAAAGCAAGAGTGAAATTTTGGATATAAAAAGACAATTTATATATATTTTTAATATATCCCTATTAATATTATTACTCCTGATACTAATCCTTATGTGTGGTTGTGAGGTTTGGAACTATCAGAGGAAAGATGAAAGTATACATATTGGTGTAAAAATAATATCCCTGAGGGATATGTGAAGAAAAATTTTGAGTTTCGCAAAGAATTCAATGCCAAGTAAACGTAATGAGTAATATTAAGAAAGGGACGCTTAGATAGTTCAGTCATTTATAGCGAATGAATGAAGCAAGGAGAATATATGAATGACCCGAAATGCTTGAGTTGGGCCATGTCAAGAGTCAGAATAACAGACGGGTATATATGAGACGATGTATGAATGTGAATGAGGAAAGGAGCGTGTGCCAAGACCGAGTTGTTTGGTGAAACGTCCCGTCTGCCTACTCCTGGAGAGAAATGGCGTGATGGTTAGTTATTTTTGATTGTTAGGTTATTTTGTTTCAAAATTAATAAATTCATTTAAAGTTATTCGATATATGTAAGTAAAAAATATTTGATTTTTATCATCCTTGTTTTATGCGTCTAATTGTAATTCAATTTATTATTATGTACGGTTACCAATGTATTGATATTTTTATGTTTTATGTAAAATTTAGTTTTATATATTCTTTTTTTTATAAAACTTTCGGTCTCATACTACTTTATTATAAATTTTATTATTTCTAATATTTTATTATGTTGTTTAATCACAGGTAAAGTCGGAAAAAATCAGAGATAAAAGAGAGGTAAAGGAGGAAATCCATAATTGGTATTATTTTGGCTATATAATACTTATGTACAAACTGGAAAAATGTAAACTGTCGATTTCCCGAAAATAAATAAATAAATTACTACTTATAGTCACACTAAGAGTGTTGAGATGAATGGTGTGCTCACCAATAATTGGAATCATCGCAATAACCAACGGCCGGCGTATTCTACCGGTGAGGCTTTTGACTTACAATCCGAACGTCGCGGTATCGAATCCCGGTGCGGGCAAATAAATTTTATTTGAATAATTTGTGTTTTTCACAATTAATTCATTTAAATAATGTTTAGTATATTTGCGGCACTTTCCAGAGTGGAAAATACTCTCAGTATCGTCCTGGTATAAGAACATCATTCAGAATTGAAACGTTGCTTGAAATGGCGTTAGCCGTGTTTGGTGACAAGGTCTGAATAGCCGGGTACTTCCCCACCCTCCTCTTGCCCATCTTCTTCTCCTTCCCACTACCTTCAGCCTCACAACATACCCCAATTGGGGATGCCATAGTCTCACTGGCTCCAGACGGGAGCAGCTGAGACTCTTGTGGGGTATTCACATAAAAAAAATAAAATAAACTAAAACTATAAAATAACTTGGGAACGAAATTTACTACGAACTTCACTGGGATTCACACATTGATGGAACCGCAAAAAGCTAACAAACCTCACTTACTTCTTCTAAAAATTATGCAAGATATTTTCAGTAATAATTATCATACAATGTATTCTGTTAGCGAGCCAATAAATAAAATAATCTCCAACCCCTTCCCACTACCTACAGTCTTACAAAATACCACTTATTTAGTTATACCACTTATTTACTGTCTCCAGACGGTTAAAACAACCTTGTGCGGTATTCGCAAAATTAAGTTTTTTTAACTTTAACTTCGCCTTAAAATTCAAGCTCAGCTGACCATCGTAACATTATATAGCTTTATTCCACGGTAGCAAAAGCTCCGCACATGCGCAGGCTCTATAGAATCTACAGCCTTCCTCGAGTGTTCGACACGCTTGTGTCTGTACTTGTGCTTGTATTTGCACGCTAGTGTCTCTGCTTGTGTTTGTGTTTTACACATTTGTGTCTGTGCTTGTCACCAAATCGTGGAATTTTTCACTTATTTAAATTTACCTCACCTTTGGGAATGGTCCGGTGGATTGGATGGCTCAATTATGATTGTGTTAAAACGGATTAAAAAGATTGCACCTTTTGTAATGTAATGATAGGTATATCTGATTAGTTGACATGTTTTTTTTTGTTTGTGCAAATTTGATGAATTTTGTATAATAAGTGAACGTATGTTTGGAATTAATGTACGACGCGAACGGAGGATATGAAATGTTTTTTTTTTAAGTGAAAACTTTTTTAGCACCATTGTGATTTGAAACTCGATGAAACGAAAAATACAGTCACTAAAAAACACATACATCTACAGGTGGATGATATGTGGAGGGCAATTTAGAGGGTAGGAAGGAGTGAAAATGGGTCTTAAAGAGACCCATGTTGTAAGAGGGAGGAAACACAGAGGCTTGAGAATCGTTCCAGAGACGAGCAGTTGAACTAAATAACGAGTCTTAGAAACTACCCGGTTCATGTGACAAATATCAACCGTGTACATGCACCGGTACCGAGGGGATCAATGACGCTCGTACCTCGGAGCATCTTCCCACACAGCATCCTCAAAGATGATATAGGCCCTGGAGGATTGTTATTCCTCAGGGCTTCCTTTGTGGAGATAATGGAAAAAAGTAAGATTAATAGATATACTGAGATATAAGGTATAAACAAAAAACTTATTTAAAAAAATATTTTATTTAAACTAAAAAAAAAAACGTCTAAATACTCCACTGCCCAACATAAATACTCAACTAGGGCAATAAGCTAAAATTTACTGGTTACTCTCAGTTTGAGCACATATTTTGGACAGAGAAATATTAAATTCTATGCTACAAAACTATACACTGTTCCTTTTTTATATGAATACCTCACAAGAGTCCCAGCTGCTCCCGTCTGGAGTCAGTGATACTATAGCATCCCCAATTGGGGTATGTTGTTAGGCTGAAGGTAGTGGGGACGACAAGGAGATGGGGGAGAGGAAGGTGGAGAAGTACATGGCTATTCAGATCTGGTCACCAAACACAGTTAAAGCCATTTCAAGCAACGTTTCAATTCTGAATTGTAATCTTACACCAGGGCGATTCTGAGAGTATCTCTACTCTGGAACGTGCCGCAAATTTACCATAATATATTATTTTTTATTGAACTAATTGTGAAATAACACAAATTAACCAAATAAAATGTATTTGCCCACGCCGGGATTCGATTCCCCGACTTTCGGATTGCAAGTCAAGAGCCTTACCCCTAGACTACGCTAGCCGTCAAATTATATGCGGGCAAGAACATTAATGAAAATCGTTTTGATATTCATGTAATTTGAGTGTATGCTCATTCATTGGTTGTCCTCTTTTGTTTTTTGAAAATGTTAGATATGCCATTAGATAGTTAGTGGATGGCCTTTTTAGAGAAAGAAAGAGAAGGAAGTTCAGTGAAGGAAGAAGAAATAAGGGATAAGTAGGAATCTGGGGTTCAATGTGATCAGAAGTGTTGGACGTATGAATCCATCCCTCCGGTGGAAGGCAATGGGTAGAGAGAATTTTGTTTGAGAGGTCTAAAGGTCTCCCTAAACCAATTTCTCCCGAGCATCCATCGCCAAGACTTAGACACATCTCACCCCATGAACCCGGGCACCCTTGCTAAGTCACCAAACGTAGTGAGCGTTAGGTTAGTTATCCAATAAATGGTTACCGAGGCGGCGGTACCAATACCCGCCTCCCGAATCGAGATGTAAAAAAGTCTATGCGATTTGAGTCAATTTCTTCATTCTAATAGACAAACCCCCTTGTTAATATTTATAGGTAGACTGAGTTTATAGTTAGTATATCTTAGGAATTTATGTTGAATTTTTTAAATGGAATCGGAGTGGATTACATTCGACTTCTATCTATTATTTTATGATTAATGTTATTACCCTTCGAACTAGAGAAAAAAGAAGAACAAGGATTTTTTATCTTCAAATATTTTGAATGTCTGCCATTACGGAGAATAAGCCAAGCAATTTTAATCCTTTATTAGTAACTGTATTGATGTGTGAAATAAAATAAAATTTGGAATCGGAAATAATGCAAGATCATAAATTTCATTAACGGAGGTGAAGGAAACATTGTTCATTTTATATTGATAGAGAAAAGGTTGATTTAATCTGAAAAATCTTATTATGACATTTACTAATGTTTGTTTAGTTTGCAGCAATCTTGAAGTTTATTTAAATTATTTGAATATAAATACAATCATCTATGTTTTTAATAAGTTTAAATAGTTTTAGATCATCGGCGAAAAGCAACACTTATTATCAAAAATAGTGACTATGTCATTTATAAAAAGTGAAAAAAGTATTGGGCCTAAATGTGACCCTTGAGGTACACCGCTAGTTGCCACAAATTGAACTTTCTCAGAACTTGAAAATCAACATAAAAATTTGAATAATTGTTTAAATTCTGTGAAACAACTAGCCATAAGTGATTTTGCACGAACAAAGGCTACCTTATCAGTGGTCACCGTGACTGAAACAGTTTTAAGCTTTGAAAGTGATTTCGCACAAATAAGAGCTTTTATACTTTTTACTTCGGTATTATTACAGTTGTCACCGTGACTGAAACGTTATAGACTTTGTAAGCAATTTTGTACGAACAAGGGCTATTCTTTTACAGTTGTTACGTTACAGCGAACATATCCGCATTCGCCCAGCGTTACTGGATGCGGTTAGTGAGGTCAACGCATTTCAAAATAAAGAGAACCAAATAAACTCTTTACATGAATATTTGACAGCATCAGTATCCAAGATTACCTTTGAAAATGAATATAAAAAATTAATACCTTTAAGTACCCAATTACTGTCCTTTTAAATGGGCCTATTTTCAGGCGGTCCTTCTGTCAAGAATTCGGGTATGATGCAGAGGCGTAGCTAGGTAACCAAGGGCCCTGTTGCAAAAAAAAACTGGGACCCCTAACTAAACGGTTTAGGTTTTCTCAAGACAAAATAAAAATTATATATGAATATTTTAAAGATACAAAGCTACTAATTTATCATCAGCTCTTTATCGTGCACTGAATGGCTCAGCAAAACTACTTAAGGGGCATACATTAATAAAGTGATCTTTTTTTCAATTTAAAATCCTCCTCCCCTTTGGTGAGATTAAATGAGATTTTGTGGGACCCCCCCCCCCCTCCCTCTTACGTGAGATTTACAGTGCAGTCGTTAAATGACTACACTTATTTTCATAAAATATTAAAATAATACAACTTTCAGGTATATTATAGCACTATTCATTACAATATTCAACTTTTCACAGAGGGTAGAATTATTTTATATTCCATAGACAAAATCAAAAAGACGAAGATCTACCTTCTCAAGCAAACCATCCACATGATTGGTTTATTTATGCTCCGACGCTTTATGTTTATAAAATTCCGACTCTGAAAATGAGCATATTCTATTGAATTCTGAACTCATATAGGAGACAGGGATAACAGGGACAGAAAGCTAGAGCAATGAATAGGCCTACGCTTAGCAGAGAATCTACACTCCCTCCTGGCTCACACCTAAGATCAAAATCACCATTCAGTGGCATTCATGGAAGCGTGTTAATGGAAACCTCAACTTCTACAAGCCAATCCAGATATGCCAACCAGGAAAAAAAATAAAATAATAATAATAAAGGCGAAAGTTTGTATGGATGAGTGTTATTCTTTCACGCAATAAACACAGAATAGAATTTAAAAATTCTTTCACTAATCGAAAGCTACATTATTTGCGAGTAACGTAGGCTATATATATTGGTAAGCTCTGGCGTTATGAATAAGCTGTAGCGTTATGCAATTATTTTTCATACGTTTTCTGTCCCTAACAAAATCGAGTTATTGCAAATGTCAAACAAATTGTTACCTTGGAAACAATGTTTTTTTATTATTTTTAATTAGGCAATTCACCCTAAAAATAGTGCTTTTTTGGCGTCATAGTTAATATCTACCTATCTCTAAAAATGTTTATTGTCCGGACGAAAAGCATAGCGTTGCTATGTAATTATTTGACGTGGGCTGTCATTTTGTTATTTCTTTAGGTTACTCTGGATTCAAATATGAATAAAATACTAATTCCTACTTGAGGCGAAATCATCAGAATAAATTAGGGGAGTAGGTACTTAAAATAAATTTCCATAATTTAAATATTTTCTAAAATAGAATTTTTTTTTGCAAAATGTCATTCTCAAATTTTGAAATTTTCTATTAAACAATAATTATTTTTTATTAGACAAAAAAGCAAGAATAATAACAATTATGCCAGTAATTTCCCACTAATACCATGCGAGCGAAGCCGCGGGTAAAAGCTAGTAATAATATAATATAATAAATATATTGCCAACAAGGCAAGAAAAATAATCCGATAATGTGACTGCTACCAAGGCCAGAAACCCGAGAAAAGATACATGCCGCCGACTGGGCTCGAACCCGCGTCCTTCTGGTATCCGGTCAAATGCTCTACCATTGAGATACTTCGGCTTATACGTACCCGCCAAGTAATTCAATATATACTAGGGGTCGTCCATTAATCACGTGAGGCTCGAAAGGGGGGGGGGGGGTCGGAAAAAAATCACGAAATATCACAAGGGGGGGGGGAATATACTGAGATATCACATGTATTTATTTTACGTTGAACGCACGATTTCTAAACCAAACGCCAGTAAAAAAAAATACACGTTATTTTGTGTAGGGGGGGGGGGGGAAGTCTAAAACTTTTGACAGTTCTCCCAATCTAATGGTATTTATAGTCTTTAATATTCTGATAAAAAAAATTTATTGTCCCAATTTTAATTGTCTCAATATTTACAATCTTTGATATTCTGACAAAAACTTTAAATTGTCTCAATTTAAAATTGCCGTATTTTCGGATGCGACACCTAGCGACAAAAATCGAAAACAACCCCTAGATTTAACACCCCATTATGTCAACTGCAAACAGTGCCTACCTACAAATCAACACGCACCTTAATTTTCGAAGTTTAAAAAAGAAATTGAACCAACGTGAATTGTACAATTATTATTAATGTCGTCGTTATTAAAAACAAATAAAGCGATGTGTTTCGACCACATCAAAGAGGAATTATGACCACCATAATAAATAATATATATTTTGTATATAGCGTGGCTATCGGGGCGAAGTCCACTTATTAAAGCAAGCGAATTCGTAATGATTACTTATAATAACACGGTTGGCGTAAGTGCTATGCTCCACGAATAGCCGAAAATACAAGAAAATGTACAAAAATGTTGTTGTACACGGGACATGGCATAATGATGTAATGGGAATGGAAGATATGTTATAAATACTAGCAGGGAAAAAATATTGCCGATTAAACAAAGCATTTTTCAAAACTATATTTTACGGGACTTGACTTACTTTAACCAGAGATTCCTGAAGTTATTTGAAGTAAAAAATGTGAATGAAATTTTGGTCTCCGGTGACATTTTATATGTTTTTTTTCTACAAAAAAAAATAGAAGTTGTTGGAAAGTTATGGGCGGTCACTCGACTAAGTGGCCTGACGTCGTGCTGAATATTTTTGTTTGTGTATATAATTTTGAATTAAAAAAATTTAAAAGTTAACGAATAAGTTTCCGGAGACCAAAATTTCGTTAACATTTTGTACTCCAAAATAAAAGGTTAAAGTAAATTAAGTACGTCTCTTAACACCCCGTACTAATATGACATCGTCTACTTGTCATGAGCGATTTTATGTTTTACTCAATTTTTGTATAAATTTCATTCGTTTTTTTTTATAAGTATATATATATATATATTTTTTTTTTAAAGAAAGACACACGTTCCCGGGCTACAAATAATCTGACAATATTTGAAAATCTTCTACTACCACCACAGTAAGCCGAAAATGTTGCTTGAGTCGTGATGAAGGAATTTTTTTTCAAATCCATATATAGATCACATTTTTGGGGATTTTTTTGTTCGGTGGATGAACATAATTCTTTGTTTTTATTGCGTTAGTTTAAACTTACTGGTGAAAGTCCCCCACCAAGCCACAAGAATTTTCAAATATTTTCCGCGTACTGTGGTGGTAGTAGGAGATTTTCAAATATTGCCGGGTTATTCGTAATCCGGGAATGTTTGTCTTTATTTTTAAAAAAAAATGGGTTTACTCAATCAATTCTTATATCATTTTTGACTCCTCTGTTTTTAAATTAAAATATTATTATATATCATAAAAATCTCTAATGTTCTTTAAAGGGTACTTAGTCCTTTTGTTACTTCATATGATGTAATAAAATTGTTTTTTCTCGATATGGCATGGAATTCGGTAGAGGTTATCAAATTCTGAACTTCCGATGAGTTCTTGGAAACCTTGGAGAATCAGAGAGGCCTATCAAATACAATATTCTTCCCGGTAGTGCATGTCCGGATCTTAATCTAAAAATTATTCTCATTTCCGATCTTTTCTGACATGGTGGTCCTCATATTTTCGATCTAAAGATTTAATCCTCTCGTGCACTCTCTATGTTTCTAGGATCCTAAAGAAAAATACACTACAGCATTATAGGACACGAGAAAAAAATCACGATATCGCCATTTCGTTGCGTGCCGCCGTACATTTGGCGTAATTTGGAGAAAGTGTTTCGAGTGGCAACACCGACCAACTAGCTACAGGGGCAGCGTGGGGTCACCAGGTAGCAACATGGCTACCTGGCAATCTATATTATTTTATTGGCCTTTTATTAACAATTCTGGGAAGGAATAAAGCATGAGGAATAGGTAGGAATCTGGAGGTCAGTGTATCCAGGATTGACGGTCGTATGAATCCATCCTTTCAACTGTAGTGCAAGGCGATGGTGATGGGTCGAGAGACACTGGCTGGAGCCGTCAAAAGGTTTCCCTAAACCAGTATCTCTTGATCCGGCCACCCACGCATAAAATGGGCAAACGCATTCACCGCCAAGACCTAGACAAACCTCATCCCATGAACCCGGGTATATACCCCTGCTAAGTCACCAAACGTAGCGAACCACTTTGGGTGACTATGGCCGAGGTGTTGGTGGTTCCCGTATCCGCATCAGCAAATTATAAATATATTAATTATGTATATTTTCGTATATATTTTTTATGTCAATACCTCACAAAATTCTTAGCTGCTCCCGTCTGGAATCAGTGAGACTATGGCAACCCCAATTGGGGTATGTTGTGAGGCTGAAGGTAGGGGGAGGAGATGGAGAAGAGGAATATGGGACCGGTCAGTGGTCGAGTGGGCATAGCGCTTGGGTCTCATAAGGTTGTCGCGTGTTCGATTCCTCGGCTGGCTAAGTCCTCTATCACAATACAAGCAATATTTTCGGCTAGTGATATTAGTAAGAGATTTTCAAACATTTTCAGCCATTTCAAGCAACGTTTCAATTCTGAATGGTGGTCTTACACCGGGGTGAAACTGAGAGTATGATGACACATATATAAGATAATGATACAATGACTGAAGGAGATATAGGTAAATGGAAAAGAAGGGAACACCTTATTAATTGGTGACAGAAAGAGATTCAACTAGAAAAGGGGGAGACAAATTATTATGGGAGGGGTCGATAAGGGGAGGAGGAAAAAGTTTCAGCAGAGTTTAACGGAACAAATTAAATATAGGACTATCATTTTGCAATTAAATTGGTAGGGAAATAATGTGATTACGATTTTTTTAAATATTAATACCGCACAAGAGTGTCAACTTCTCCCCATTGCTTGGAGCCAGAGGGACTGTGGCATCCCCAATCTCTTGTATCTGTATACCATTTAATGGATATAACTAACACCCCAAGTGATTCATTATGGTCTCCATTTTACAATATTCTTTCCGAGAGCTTTGAAAAGATTCAACATAATTTCCTAAGGTTTGTAAACTATAAATTTCATATTCCTGTACAAAATATTGATTATAATTGCCTACTGGATAATATCTTAAAACTTTCAGATATAGATTTAATATTTTTACATAAAATACTGCATTACAAAATTGACTGTCCTGAATTACTCTATTAATCAACATCCATATTCCCAAAAGATCTTGCCGACATTTACTACCCTTTTACTTTAACAACACCAGGACACTCTTACCAAAATTCCCCAATTCCGAGACTTCATAATCGCGGAAATAATATTCTGATCTAGGAGATATATTTCACCTTAAGAATAACCCGTATAAACATTGTTTATTCCAATTCTCACATCTAGACACAAATAATAGTCGTAGATAATTTCTGCAATTTTTGTTTATATTGAATATCTATATGAGACTTCTTTACCAATGTGTTTTTTTAAATATTATGTATATGCTTTTGATGTTAATTTTATTTTCCATCATATTATATTTTCTTTAAGTATTTAAAATAACTGTTGATACTTAAGTAAATAAATAAAGAATGTAAAAGCCCATTAAGGCGTGTAATAAATAAATAAATTACTTTAATAAAAAGACAAATAACTTTGTTTACATCACTTTTATTGGTACACAATCAACATGTTTCGTAAACAATGTTTACTTCATCAGGATCAAACGTATACTAAACTTTAAAATTAAATACAGATGACACATGGAAGGAAAGGGTAGGAGGGAGGGGGAGGGGTAAGAGTGGGGAAAGTTTATCAATTAGGGATTTCAAAGCCATTAGCAGGGAAAGACCGGTTAAGTGGGAAGAGGTTCAAAAGAGGATTTATAAAAATTTGCTGCTTATTAATTATGTCTGCTTTATTATTTACATTTTTTCTAATTTCTAAAATCTCTAAATTTTTTATCTGTGATAATTTCCTATTTTTACTTTAGAATTAAATCTCATTAAGCAAATAGCAGTTAATAATGGTTATTCTACTAAACTAATAGATCAAATACTTACTCCAATTTTCAAATCAGGACAAAAAATAATGTTAACAACTACAGACCCATTACATTACTAAATATCTCTTCAAAAATTCTGGAAAAAACTATTAAAAAACAGCTTCAACACTATCTGGAAACAAAACAAATACTGTCGTTGAACCAACACGGTTTCAGGAAAAACATGAGCACAGAACATGCAATAGCTACTGTTACAGACTTCATAACACATAATCTTGACGCTAAGAAAAAAGTTATTTCAATTTATTTAGACCTATGTAAAGCCTTCGACACAATCTCACACGAAAAACTTTTCAAGAAGTTAAAAAACATTGGTATTAATGGAGTAGAATTCGACTTAATTAAAAGCTTCATGTCTGACCGAACTCAACAAGTTAAAATTGACAACAAGACAAGTGAACCACTTCTAATTACATACGGAGTCCCACAGGGGAGTGTACTTGGCCCTTTATTATTCCTCATCTACATAAACGAGTTGTGTAACATTGATATTGAAGGTAAAATCGTGACCTTCGCTGACGATACAGTTCTTCTCTGTCAAGCTGCCACATGGAAAGAGGTATTTAAAATAGCAGAAAAAAGTTTGTCAATTGTTAAAAAATGGCTAAACAGTAATACTCTTACCATTAATACAATCAAAACAAAATACATCACACATAGTATTACACAAAGAGGTCAACCTCCATCAAACATAGACCTGTTTCTGCATGACTGTGAACAAACTGTATCCAATTTCCTAGGGGTTATTATTGATACACACTTACGCTGGACTGACCACATAAACTTCATCACGAATAAACTAAAATGAGTCATGCACCTAATAAAATCCATTAAAAACATTTTCCCACTTACAATACTCAGATCCATATACTTCGCACTTTGTCAATCCATTGCCACAGATGGAATACTGGCTTGGGGAAGTGCTACAAATATAGCAATTGACCCAATTCAAAAGATACAAAAAGCGATAATAAAACTAATCCTGCAAGTGCCATTCTACACAGATTCAAGCGAAATTTACAAAACATTAGAAGTCATGTCAATAAAACAACTTTATGCCAAATCTGCTCTGCTACACCTCCTCCAAAACAAATTCCATATTCCAATGCAACCAAAAACAATAAAAAAACAAGATCCTTAACAAATGTAACCCTGAATATACCGATAACACACACCACACACGGACAAAGACATTTTCAGTATTACGCAACCAAACTTTTTAATTATATGCCCATTACTAAATTAAAACAACTACTAACTACACATACATACACAAACATTCACAAAAAACATATCACATCCTGGATCAAAAATCAAGATATTCACTTTATACAAAATTTCCTAATCCCTAACCAAACATAACAAAACTATAAAAAAAGTAAAATAAATAAACATATCTTGCAAGAATTTAACAACTATTCATATATATTTATATATACTTTATAGATATTTTTTTTTCTTCTAAATAATCTATTACCATTAAAATGTAAAAAAAAAAAAAACCAACACTCTACTACAACACATAAATACCTGTACTTGTCACACTGAATCATAAACACGTAAACACCTCAGCACAGGTTCTCCTAGTGAGGTGTTCACGAAACATACAACATTATAAACCAACAGTTTCACCTTCTCAAACCTACCTTACACCCAACATAATAAAATGTTATATTAATTAATATGTAAAAATGTTTTCCAAAATATATTATGTTAAAATATTAAATATTATATAAGGTAAAAACTGTAATATATAGAAATAAATAAATAAATAAATAAATAAATAAATAAATAAATAAATAAATAAATAAATAAATAAATAAATAAATAAATAAATAAATAAATAAATAAATAAATAAATAAATAAATAAATAAATAAATAAATAAATAAATAAATAAATAAATAAATAAACTTAATAAAAAGAATAAACAGAAATTCTCAAAACTATATATCTACCCTTTTTCTAAACATAATAATAATCAATGGCGTAGAATTCTATTTGTTAATAACGATATGTCAAAAATAATTAGCAAAAATATTCCCAGTAATATACAACCTGCATTTTACACAAATAACAAATTTTAAAAAATCATCCTCAATAACAAAGACAGCGACATCAAAACAAAAAAATCGGGCGTTTATAAACTCGATTGTAATAGCTTTTATATAGGTAGAACAAATAGAAACTTTGAAGTAAGGATTAAAGAACATCTCAGGGCATTAAATGGCAACAGCGAGTCTGAATTCTCAGATCATTTAATAAAAAATAATCATAATTTTGACAAAAACCATGGACTTAAAATATTACATAAAGGCTATAAGGCATCACAGATAAATAATTTAGAGATTTTAGAAATTAGAAAAAATGTAAATAATAAAGCAGACATAATTAATAAGCAGCAAATTTTTAAAAACCCTCTTTTGAACCTCTTCCCACTTAACCGGTTTTTCCCTGCTAATGGCTTTGAAATCCCTAATTGATAAACTTTCCCCACTCTTACCCCTCCCCCTCCCTCCTACCCTTTCCTTTCATGTGTCATCTATATTTAATTTTTAAGTTTAGTATACGTTTGATCCTGATGAATTAAACATTGTTTACGAAACATGTTGATTGTGTACCAATAAAAGTGATGTAAACCAAGTTATTTGTCTTTTTATTAAAATAAATAATGCCATCACAAAGTGAAAACCTTTCCGAAGAAGTTTTCTTCGAAAAATTAAATAAATTACCTTTATCCTCACTTATTATAATAAATACATTTTTTCTTCTTCACAAAACTTCGTCTCCTTCCTTTTCTTAAAAAGATCCTCCACACAGCATCCCCTAAGATGACAATGGCTTTGAGGAAAATTATTTTTCTCGGGGCCTTATGGTTGGAGCTAATGTTTAAGTATATATAAATATATATACATATATATATATACTACTAATTTACAAACTGTCTCAAACGAGTTGTTGGGTAAGGTTAGGTTACGGTGATAGCTATTTCAGGCCATTGGACAGAAGTTTGCGGTGCGCAATCCTCTCTGCCTACCCTCAAAGAGGTGATGGGGTGGGAGGGGGTGGGGGGTTGGGAGAGTAGGACCAGTAAAGCAGGCGCCGCGGCGGGGGTCGGATCGAAGTCTCTGCGCGCGCCGCCCCGCCATACTAAAAGAGATGCAGGCGAGTGTGTACATTGAAATGGTCTGATTGAAAAGAGTATTAAGTCAAAAATTCACAATAAATTATGTTTTTGAGATTGAATTTTATTAACTATTTTCAAATAACTTGTCAAATAACGTCTTATAATGGGCCGTTTGCCTTGTTGAAATCCACTTTCGTCATACTCGTATAAGAAAAAACGATAGGATTCAAAATGTTCTTATACACGACATTATTTTATTTTTTTGGGATACATACAGTATAATATTTAAATGAACCATGATAATATATAGGTTACATTAATTTTACCAATTACAGGTTTCCACGAGGATTTTATAATATTGAGTTAGTGATTTATAACAAATGGTTTAAGTGGGAATAAAGAGGGGGTAGGATGGGGGGGGGGATATTTTCTGCAGAAAGAGTACATCAGCCGACCTTCTTCGATCTTCCAATGACATCATTTTGAAGTAAGCGTGAGTTTCGAACTTCCAATCTTGAAGTCACCGAATCTTGGTGATTTATGTGGGAACGTTAGCTACGGAAGCTTCGACCAAGATATCATACGTCAATGTACGGAAGTCTGTATGTATCGTAAGAAACGATTTTGAGCACGTTCCAGATTGTGCACATAAATGATTTGGATTGTGGGTTCCATACATGTGACGCATATTCGAGTAAGCTGCGGACATAAACAAAATATAGGATTTTCATTGTTTTAAGGTTATTGAATTTTCTACATGTTCTTAGAATGAATCCTAAAATTTGTGAGACTTTTGATGTTACTGAGTCAATATGAATAACGTATATAAGCTTAGAGTCCAATGTCACTAACAATCTTTGACTTCTGTTTTGTTAATTAGGGGTAGATTGTGACATTCTTGATGTAGTTTTTTTATGGCGTGATCTTAAGAGAGAGAAAATAGAGTAGTCAGACTGATTTTGTAAATTTTGAACTTATTGAAATACTTGTATTTTTCAGTCGTTAACTTTATAAGAGCTGAGTTATACCATGGTGGGTATTTTGAGTTCTTACTTGGTTTTAGCGGAATATGGGCATCTATAGATGCTCGTAATGCGCTAAAACAAAATTATAAGTTTATTAGTTCGTGAGTAAAAGATGGAGAGAAGCTCATGAAAAATTTAATAAGACTTCCAAGATTGTTCTTTGTTTATTCATCAAAAATAATCTATTTCGTCAATTCATCGGTCCAAAGGCTAATTAGGCTTGTTTTCTATAGTCCCTATATGGATTAATTGTATTGCGTATCCCAATCTTACAGCTGGGAATAAAAATATATTATTTATATTATTTTTGTGTTCATTTTAATGCCCTACTCAGGTTTAGTATGCACGAATAAATAATAAAACAAATTCCAGTTTTCATCAGAATATCTAACGAATAATTAGCAGCATCGCGTAAGTGGCTATAAATCACACAAACACAAAACTAATAAAAATCATTTTTTTGATTTATGCGACTTGCTTAGTTTCGTCTATGCGCCCTCGATATGTTCACACATTCAAATACGAGGGAATAGTTCCAACAATCTCACGGGATTTTATGATACCGGAGTAGAGTAGCCCTAAAGTTTGTAGAGTCCTCCGACCTTCGACCTCCTACCGATTAGGCCCTGAGAGTTGGAAAACTGGTGACGACATCAAATAATATAGATTGTTCAGACTTTAATAATATAGTATTAACACTATTCGGGAATTGATTAATTTGAGTCGCCATTAATGGATTTTTTCTGAAAATTCTCCAAAATTGAAACACGACAATCCTTATTTGATGAAATCCGATTGGAGGACAACAATTATGTTACACTAGCGCAGACCCTTGAAAATCGTATGCCTATATAGAATATGATATTAAAGGCATAAAAACACGATATGTTGAATAACGTAGCGTAGCCTCATGTAGAGTAAGGTGAAAATAGGCGAGCCTTTACATATACATAGGAGCGCGATTTTAGTCAGCCTTTTTCACATCCATCAGAACATCATCAAAGTTAGACTACAATACTTGTTGTCGATTCAATGAACTACATTAATATTAGAGCGGAGTGTTATCATTGAATAACTGTTCTTTCCAAGATAAATCTTTGAGTATAAAAATGATTATTACCTGGCTTCTTTGTTTGTCTCGTATGCGTTCCTACACCAGTCATCCGATTGGGATGAAACTTTGGTGATTTGTTATGTGCACGTTCACGGGAAGGTTTCTATCTATGTACATACGAGAGTCATCCGTAAAGTAGTAACCGTTTACGTAGTTATCCGTTTGAGTAGCCACCGGTTTAAGTAGCCACACGTTTAGTTTTATTTCAGCTGTTTGCTTGCATCTGTAACATCTCGCTGGGATCTCGTATCTGTTACATCTCGACTGTGTTGTTTCTGTGAGTGTTTATAACGGTCAACAAAATGGAGAACGTCGCCAGTTGGTAGTTAGAGCTGTGATTAAATTTCCCAACGCAAGAAATGTGCGACTTTGCGATATTCATAGGCAATTGAAGGAGGTGTATGAAGACAATGTCATGGATGAGTCGTCTGTTCGGCGCTGGTGTCATAATTTCAACTTGGGAGCAGGGAACACCCATGATGATTAGCGTTCGGGACGGCTGCGTCAGTCATTACGGAAGAACTGCTGAGTTCAATTGACAAATTCGTTAAGAAAGATCGGCGCGTTACAATTGATGAGATCTGCAAACATTTCTTAGTGATTCATGAAATGAAGTTGTTAAACACTATCTGCATTGGTAGGTCCTTCGCATGCTTACTGATGAACACAAAACCACGCGTATGAGCACTGACCTTGGAACGACGGAGGAATGTGACGCTGGGATACAAAAACTCGTCACATGTTACGACAAATACTTAAATTTTCTAGTTGACTACGTAGAAAAGTAGTTAAAGGTATGTTCTTTACAAATTAAACGTTCATATTTGTTAATATATACTAAATTTTTTTATAATCCCAAACGGACACTACTTTCCAGATGACTCTCGTATATATATATATATATATATATATATATATATATGTGAAGCGCATGGTTTGAGGTCATTTATTCTACCTTGCCGATACTTCAGGGACATTTGTATACTTTGAGGACAGGCCCAAAGTATCTGACCCCGAAGTATCGTTTTGCATTATATATGTAATGCATAGTTTGAAGCCATCTTCAAAATTATACACAACGCATTCTTTGGGCCATAGATTGTAAAATATGTAATAGATGTCACTAGCGTATCGTTTTTTGATTTTTGAATTTTCGATTGGAAATGAACTTTGCTAAGAACCTAGATACATACCTACTTTACGTTTATATTCTTTTTTAGTTTATTTATGTCGGAGAAATTTGCATTTTCAGAACAATTTTATTTTTTTATTTAGTTAAATCATTTTTTCTCATTAGATATTTATATGAATAAATTAACATGGTATATAAAAAAAAAATTAAATAATCCAATAAAAATATTTTATATTTTGCTTTGTGCAAATAATAATCTCGAAAGCACAGACGCAATATGGACTTGCTGTGTCTGTTCTACAGATATTTCAATGGAGCCTGCTCTAAGGAGCTTGCAGCATTGATCCCCGGTGCACCGGTACACGTGCGTGCAACTCAACGGACGCCAGCAGAACACCCTTTCACAGTTGATGTTGGCTTTATGAGAATGGGTCGTTTCTTCGATTCGTTTTTGTGTAAGAGCCCGTTCACACTTCCGTCGTAATAACGGAGGTGGGTTCCGTCATTACGACGGAGGCCCTAGCCGCTGTAGTGGCTCTATAGAGCTGTTCACACTTGCCGGATCCGGCGTGAAGACGGATCCGTCATTTTTTGCCGGAGAGTTCGCCTACGAGCCCGTTCACACTTCCGTCGTAATAACGGAGGTGGGTTCCGTCTTTACGACGGAGGCCCTAGCCGCTGTAGTGGCTATATGGAGGTGTTCACACTTGCCGGATCCGGCGTGAAGACGGATCCGTTATTTTTTGCCGGAGAGTTCGCCTACGCAGAGTGTCCGTCGTGAAGCCGGGAAGGATCGCGCTGGCTCATACATTTCAATGGAGCTGTTCACACTACACGGCGGGACGACGGATCCGTTTTGAACCCCCCACACCCCGCTTCACACTTCACCACCGCCCGCTCCCAGACGCAAGCGAGCAGGTAAATTGTGTTTTTATGGGGCGCGCATTTGGCGTTTATAATATTATTATATAATATATATGTTCGTTCCAGAATGCGATTTTTTCTATTTAATCTCAAGAAAATATTTAGTCATATCATTCATGTTTTTTAGTCATTTTAGTTATAATAATTGCTGGATGATTTTCGCGTACTTTCTCCTTTTCAAGTATGCAAACAAAATATTCTCCCACGGTTGAACAAATAATTTCAGCTATAATTGGGTGTACCCTAAATTTTCTTTTCACTTTTTTCCTTCTTTTTTATAAGTACCACATGACAGCAAGAGCTTCATCGTCGTCCATTGCGCAGTGCGCACGACCGTCTACTGAAGAATGATAAAATGTTTTGGTCGTTGTTTTCGTAGAGTAGGATCCGTCTTGAAAACGGAAGTGTGAACAGGGGCCTAGGGCTTCCGTCATGACGACGGAACCCCTCTCCGTTTTTACGACGGAAGTGTGAACGGGCTCTACGCAGAGCGTCCGTCGTGAAGCCGGAAAGGAACGCGCTGGCTCATACATTTCAATGGAGCTGTTCACACTATACGGCGGGACGACGGATCCGTTTTGAACCCGCCACACCCCGCTTCACACTTCACCACCGCCCGCTCCCAGACGCAAGCGAGCAGGCAAATTGTGTTTTTATGGGGCGCGCGTTTGGCGTTTATAATATTATTATATAATATACATGTTCGTTCCAGAATGCGATTTTTTCTATTTAATCTCAAGAAAATATTTAGTCATATCATTCATGTTTTTTAGTCATTTTAGTTATAATAATTGCTGGATGATTTTCGCGTACTTTCTCCTTTTCAAGTATGCAAACAAAATATTCTCCCACGGTTTGAACAAATAAGGTCCGACCCCTGAAGTAATTTTATGGCTGGTATTACATCAATACATTCCCGATTTGAAGAAAAAGTTTATTATTTAAATTGTTTTATTTTTAAGTAGGTATGTGTACATTTCAAATAGCACCTATAACTATTTATGGCAGCCCCAAGGGAAAGTTTTTGATGTCGGCCTTTTACGGCCCAAACTAAGAGGAACTTTTATAATAGTAAAATTTGCAATATTTGCATTGCGCATTGCGCATTGCGCAGTGCGCACGACCGTCTACTGAAGAATGATAAAATGTTTTGGTCGTTGTTTTCGTAGAGTAGGATCCGTCTTGAAAACGGAAGTGTGAACAGGGGCCTAGGGCTTCCGTCATAACGACGGAACCCACCTCCGTTATTCCGACGGAAGTGTGAACGGGCTCTAAGTCGGCTCGTATGTGGAACGAGCTACCGGTATCTGTTTTTCCTCCCTCATATAATCCGGGCCTCTTCAAGTCCCGCATTAACAAATCCCTTCCTACAGCCCCTATCTTAACCCGCCTCACAACGCTGCCCAACCGGGTGGTGACATAGTTCCCCTGTCTATACAATGTAAGGACGGGGGCTCTCTTGTGAGGTGTCACATAAAAATAAAAGTTTTGTATGATTTTTTTTATACATAGGTAACATTAATAAATGACTTTTTTTAAAATTAACTCCACACGGCCCGGAGGAAATAATTTCTCTCAGGGCCTATAATATCATCTTTGGGGATGCTGCGTGGAGGGTCGTTTTGAGGAGAGGCAGGAGTGAACATGGGCCTTGAAGAGACCCATGTTGTAGGAGGGAGGAACCACAGAGGCCGGCAAATCATTCCACAGCCGAGCTGTTGAACTCAGGAACGAGTCGTAGAAGCGACCCGTTCTCGCGTGACAAATTTCAACCGTGTAAATATGTTGGGCGCGCGTTTCCTGACTATTTGCCGGTGCCGGTCAAGGGTTTTTTGAGTTTCTTCAGGAATTTTGGGGCTCCACCCCAGGAGGCTGACATATTTAATTATTATATAATATAATTAATTAATTTGTTTCATAGTATATATAAATGAGGGCACACACACCAATACACAACCTAGAAATTTGTCATTCGTCATAATAAAACCTGAACCTACAACCCGCGACAGGAGCGGAAGTCGTGGAGGGTGGAGGAATCCCCAAACAAAAACATCCCAAAAATCAGTTTATAATACTGGTCCAGATACTACACTTTGATCTTAGCCAACAGGCCGAGAAGAGAAGTGAGAAGCGATGCTTGACGGCAAAACTGGAAAGCCGGGTTTAAACGTACATTTTGAAAGCGTTCGTGTGCGAGATGCGAACGGAAGTGGCGCCATCTTTGAACGGCAATATATATTATAATTTTGTTTGCTTTAATGATTGGACACTGGACAGCCTTATTATATTATAAACTAGCTGACCCGACCAACTTCGTAGCGCCTCAGAATCAATAACTTAATAAAATTTCATAATTACACAATTAAGCAATTATCGACGCGCAACTATCCGTATTTTTGTCAGTATCAGAGATGGCGTTGTGGATGGATTTATATTTTTTTGTGATTTTCTTACCTTTTCAACTTACGGGAATTTGGGAGGCGGGTACGGGTGCCGCCGCCCCGGGAATATTTTATTGGATAATCAACACCTCTGCCATAGGTCACCCCAAGTGGCTTGCTACGTTTGGTGATTAACAGGGGTGCCAGGGTTTATCAAAATATTTCAAGTATTTTAGTTGATATAAGGAGGATAGTAATTTTGGGTACTACCTTCGGCCCCACTTGGCTGCGGAAGAGTTAAAAAACCCTCCACACAAAATCCCCAAAGATGACATAGGCCCTGATTGAAATTATTTTCCTCAGGGCCTCCTGTGTGGAGCTCATGTAAAAAAAAAATTATTGCAAGATTCAACCCGAACTAAATGCTATCTAGATTTTTAATATGCGACATCGACATTTAATACATACAATTTGAGAGGCGTAATTAGGGTACCAGGTACCACCGACCCAGGAACATTTATTGGATAACCAACACCTCTGCCATAGGTCACTCCAAGTGGTTCGCTACGTTTGGTGATTTAGCAGGGGTTCCCGGGTTCATGGCGTGAGGTTTGTCTAGGTCTTAGAGGCGGATGATCAGGACACACCGAACCCCAGATTCCCACCCACCCCTTAAAAAGTTTTCCTTCCAAGAACTCTCCTCTCCTTCCTTTCCTTAAAAAAAACTCCACACAGCATCCCCAAAGATGACATAGTCCCTGAGGGAAATTATTTTCCTCATGGCCTCCTGTGCGGAACTCATATAAAGAAAAAAAAATCTATTGACCTTTTCTGCAAGTCTAGGATGAATATTTTTATTTTTATTCACAAAGTTAAAAATAAAAATAAAAAAATATTTTAAAGTTAATCACAGTAGAGCGCACTTGAAGTGAAATAATACAAAACTGCGCACAAATGTCATATTATTATTATTATCTGTATAATATATTTTGCATATTTTTTCTGTTGTTGTTCACGCATCCGGTCCAAGGCGAGCAGAAAGTTTGTTTCAAACGTACCATTTCAACTGTAGATAGGCGACCTTTATTACGCGGTGCCTTCAGAAGCTAGACAGGGCACATTCAAATAACACGTGATATTCTGCGGAAGGACTCCGTGCTCCGTTGCAGAAGAAGAATTCTTACGGTAGTATAATTATTATTAATAATAAGAATTAATAATATATTATTGTAACATATTGTATTGTACTTCTTCTAACATAAAAGATAATTTCGAAAAAAAAAACAATGAGTAGAATTAACAGGTAGGTACCTACCTACTTACCTAACAAGTAATAAATATATTTGGAAATATTATAAATATAATAGGTAGGTACGTATTTTCAATTTGGTAGACCAGCATGGGCACCGCCACCACCGCCCCGGGAACCATTTATTGGATTATCTACACCCCTGCCATAGTCCGCCCCAAATGATTCGCTACGTTTGGTGACTTAGCAGAGATGCCCGGGTTCATGGGGTGATGTTTGTCTGTTTCTTGATGCGGTGGATGTGTTAGCCGACATTATTTGTGGGGAGGGAGGGAGGGAATTTTGACCTCTCCAGCCGAACTCTCTTGCTCTTGACCCATCGACTTGCACCGCATTGAGAGGAATGGATTCACAAGTCCGTCACTACTGGACCCACTGACCCCCAAAATCCTCCCAACCCCTCATACTTTTGGCGGGTATGGGTACCGCCGCCCCGTGAACCAATTATTGGATAACCAACACCTCTACAATGGGTTACCCCAAGTGATTCACTACGTAAAGTCAGCTTACGTAGCAGGGTGTCCGAGTTCATAGGATGGGGTTTGTCCGGGTCTTGGTGGCGGATGTGTCTGCTCACCAGCTGCGTATGTATGAATCTGTCCCTCCCACTGCGATACAAGGCGATGTACCGAGAGAGTTTGCTGGAGAGGTCAAAAGGTCTGTCTCCACCAGTCTGTCCTGATCCGGCATGCCACGGAGTTGGTGGGCAAAAGCATCAGCCGCCGAGATCCGGACAAACCTCACCCCCTTGGCGGCCCTTGGTCCTCTGCTACGAGTAAGTCACCAAACATGGCGAAACACTTAGAGTGGCCTTTGTTATCCAATAAATGGTTCCCGGGACGGCGGTACCCAAACCCCCAAGCTAATTTGAAATGACTTTAGTCGTTTTGTTACTAGATCAGAATAGCCAGGTACTTCCCCACCTTCCTCTACCTATCTCCTTCCCCTCCCCACTTACCTCGAGCCTCACAACATAACCCAATTGGGGATGCCATAGTCTCACTGGCTCCAGGCGGGAGCACGTGGGACTCTTGTGCGGTATTCACATTAAAAAAAACTATGGAACATGAAGCAATATTATACTACTTACGACAAAGATATACATATAGTATAACTCTATGTACTACGAGCATCATGTTATTACCGAACAACGAAACCGAAGCTTTTCGTATGACAACATTATAATATAGGATATTTTATAAAAAATAGCGACATTAAAAAGAGACAGACACATCCATTTATAGGAGTTAGCTTGCGAGAAAATGAGAAAGTATAATCGGTCTCCTCTTTGTGCGGTACTTCGGTAGCCTCCCCACTCTTGTTTACTTACATAAGTTTTTAGAAGATTTCTCGTCTATCGCGTGTGAATCGAACACTCTGATGTTTTTTTGTAAATACCTACAAACATAAGAGTCACAACTGCTCCCAACCGCCTGGAGCCAATTGGGATACGTACGAGTATGTTGTGAAGCTGAAGCAAGTCGGGAGGGGGAAGGAGATGGGGAAAAGAACAAATTATTTTTCATTAAGTATTCCCAAAAAATGCATTATTTGTTAAATTAGAACGTTTCCTATCGTTTTTTGAGTAGAAAAATAATTGTGTTTTTTGTGTACTTCAGAAAAAATATAAGCGTAAAATACATTTTTTTATTATTTAGAAATGATTTTTTTAACACAGGAGGACCTGGGGAAAATAATTCCCTTTGGGACCTATGTTATCTTTGAGGATGCTATGTGGAGGGTCTTTTTATGAAAGGAGGAAGAAAAAGATATGGGAAAGTGAAATTTATAAGGGGTATGGGTAGGAGTTTGAGGGTCAGTGTTTAAGAGTGACGGGTGTATGAATCTATCCCTCCCACTGCATTTTTAGAAGCAGTAACTAGCAGTTACGAGAGATGAGAAGGTTGATAAAAATATTGAAAGAAGGGTGAATGCAGGCAACTCTATAAATGGAGGATTGAACGCCGTTGACACCAACAAAAAACTGTCAAAAGAAGCGAAACTAGCCGTCCATAACGGAGTGCTTGTACCTACCCTGATGTGTGGCAGTGAGGCATGGAACTGGCAGAGGAAGGATGAAAGTAGACTGCATGCGGTAGAAATGAGATCCCTGAGGCCAATGTGTGGTAAAACCATGTGCGATCGTGTGAGAAATGTGGAGATCCGCAAAGAATGCAAGACCGATGTAAGCGTGATGTGTAAGATTAAGAAAGGGACGGTCCGGTGGTTTGGGCATGTGAAGCGAATGAACGAGGAAAGAAATGTATAGAGAATAAATTATGCAAATGTGAAGAAGAGGATGCTCAAAGACATGGCACGACCAAGTGAATCAGATACTTGAGTCGGGCCATGTCAAGAGTCAGAATAATAGAAGAGCATGTATGAGACGATGTATGAATGTGAACGAGGCAATGAATGTGTGCCAAGAGCGAGTCGTTTGGCGGTCCGTCCTCTCTGCCTACCCCTGCCGCAAAACGGCGTGATGGTTAGTTAGTTAGTTAGTACCTAACTAGCAGTTTTTGCTGCTAGGATCTGCGGGGGGCGGACAACCCGGCAATAGCTTTGTAATAAAATCCACGTACTTTCCCTCAGGGCCTATGTCATCTTTTGGGATGCTGTGTGGAGGGTTTTTTAAGGAAAGGAAGGTGAGGAGAGTTCTGGGAAGAAAAAGGGTTACCGGGGTGGGTAGGAATCTGGGGTTCAGTGCGTCCTGGTCATCCGCCTTCAAGACCTAGACAAACCTCACCCCATGAACCCGGGCACCCCTGCTAAATCACCAAACGTAGCGAACCACTCGGGGTGACCTATGGCAGAGGTTTTGATTATCCAATAAAGGTTCCCGGGGCGGCGGTACCCATTCCCGCATCTACTAATGTCACATAACAAAGTCGGTTATTGCTTCTTATTAAACATGTGTAATAATTACCCACGGGGAAATCTATATGTAATTGCTTTTTGTGATTACCTTCAATTTTATACTTAACTGATTTATGTACCTAACCTGTGTTGATTTCCCTAAAATAAAACAAATAGGAATGACAGTTTACAGAATAATTAAACCGATAAACTTAAATTAAAAAATTAATTTACCTGAGAATAAACGTGTATTACCTATGTTACGCAATAAATATAATTACATATTGATAAAAAATAATTATATTTGTTGCGTAACAATTATTTTTTACTAATATTATTAACTTATAATATGATAAATAATTAAATGCGTAAACACCCCTTTCATTGTAGAAATATATTTTGTAAATTGACACGCTGTCACACGAATGTGTGGTAAAACCATATACGATCGTGAGAGAAACGTGGATATCCGCAAAGATTGCAAGGCTGACGTAAGCGTGATGTGTAAGATTAAGAAAGGGACTCTCCGATGGTTTGGGCATGTAGAGCGAATGAACGAGGAAAGGAGTGTAAGGAGAATATATGATGCAAATGTGAATGGTAGAAGAAGTCGGGGACGCCCGAGGAAGACATGGCACGACCAAGTGAATCAGATACTTGAGTCGGGCCATGTGAAGAGTCGGAATAATAGAAGAGCATGTATGAGACGATGTATGAATGTGAACGAGGCAAAGAGTGTGTGCCAAGATCGAGTTGTGTGGCGGTCCGTCCTCTCTGCCTACCCCTGCGGGGAAACGGCGTGATGGTTAGTTAGTTAGTTAGTTAGTTAGACACGCTGTAAAAGCATTGTTCAAACGGGCCCGGGCCGCGCTTTTCTACGAGGTGGCGTGGCGCGTGGCACACTCGGACGGCACGTGATATATGGCCGATGTAACAGTAATAAAACGAAGGGCCGCAATTCGGCTCTCGCTGCATCCCGCATGAACTGTACATAATAATTATGAAGTTATTCATTGATATCTTATTAACCGCCTGTTTAATTATATCATTTTTAAATACTTGTTGTCGTGCTTCTTTTTTTTTAATGTAACCAAAACGATTTTTAAAACAGATATATTTATGTTTGAAATACTGAAGTTGCAAAAAAGCATCTGCAGCCAAGACCCCAACGTGTTAAGTCAACACAACGCCATCTACTTTAATAACGCCATTGCCTAACCTTTATTACCAATGCCATCTGTTAATTTGCATAAATGTCAAATCCACACTACCCGCTTGACAGCCCGCTGCTCGCTGTGTTCACCAATTTACACAAAACCTTGACAAATTATATACCTAAACCTTTCTCATAAATCACTTTATCTATTGGTGAAAACCGTGTGAAAATCTGTTGCGTAGTTTAAAAGATATAAGCGTACAGACAGCGGTAGCGACTTTGATTTATACTATTATACGTCAATGATACTATGTAATAAAGTTATATAATACGCCAAAATCATAAAAACCAGAGCCAATTCAGTACTTTCATGAAGATATCCGTAAACTGGGTACTTGAAAATATAAAAATCCGCAGAGATACTCGTATCAAAAACATATTAATTTTGTTGATCTGTGTAATTATTGGTTAATTTTTATTTTTTCTTACATTAGCTCCACACCTGAGAAAAAATCCCTAAATGCCTTTGTCATCTTTTGGGATGCTGTGTGATGGGTCTTTTTAGGGAAAAGAAGGAGTAGTTCTGGGAACGAAAAAGATTTTTGTTCATATGAAGATTATGAAGCAGTGATGTGACATTATAATTTAAAATAAAACAAAACTTTGTAAACACCACTTTTATTTTTATACTTTATGCCGACCGGGTTTCACTACAACCGTAGCTTCTTCAGGGCAGTATAATACTTTACTAAAAATAGTTACATGTATAAAAATTCCATAAAAGTCCTATACTAAGATTGTTCCCTATTGACAAAGAACACGCTCGTTCCCTTCCCAATTCTCCTTCTACAGTTATGCCGTCTTCCTATCCCACTTGATGAGTCCATCCCAATCTGTTTGTTAAATCATATATATTATTATCTGTAACACACATGACTAATTTCGAACATCTTTGATTTCGAAAACATTTGTATGGCTTAGCACCTCTATAGTAGGTATAACTCTATGATTATGTTTATGACTAATGAGTCTAATGACTAATGAATGACTAATGACTAATGACAGCTTTCATTTTTGTTCTTCGCGCTATGAGAAAAATGGTGAAATGCGAAGTTGTAAATTAATTAATATTAAATACTTTCTAAAATTATTTTTCTATCAAAATTACTTATGATTTGTCAATAATGTCTTAGCAAAATAAGTATGTAAAAAAATCTGAAATATATTCGTTTGTAAGTGCGCAAATAAATAAACAAACTGACCAATTTTCGCCAAGAAACACATGTACGTATATATTTTTTAATAATTTTATTTAAAATAAAATTAACAATTTGAAACATAAGTATGCTAGATAATGTATTGATTTATTTTACTGCATAATTATATGATTTGAAATGGGTGTTGTATAATGCAAAATATTTTTTGAATATTTAACAAATCTGCCAACGACCTATGGTATAACCTTATTATACTAAAAATGAACATTTTTTCTCAAAATTTAAAACATAACTATGCTAGAAAAAAGAACAATCTTTCGAAATCAGTTTACTTATAATTTTTTGTCATACGTCTAAAATCTGATTTAAAAATGACATATTTCTGGTTTTCTCTGGTTGGTGAAAATAAATTTGTACAGGTAGGTATAACAGTAAAAAAATAACACTTGATACACGCGACGCTACGTGTGACAAGTGTGTTCCTGAAGCATCTAGGTACTTCCATAGAAAATATGTGGGTATTGAGTCGATCCGAGCAGCCGTGAAACATCCAAACGTTCCACAACATTATCACGTGATTCCACGATATTATCACGCCAAAAACGAATGCTAATAAATGCTAAAATAAGACCGGCGTGGCGCACAGTGATTATATTTTTAAATTTCTTGGCCAATATTTTCATATGATTTTGAAAGTCGTTATTTTATTGGTCAAATTTCTTACATTCTCAAATATGATTGTATAAAGACTGTTCAATGCAATAAAATAAAAATGATTTGACGGAGAGAGAACTCATTTTTATAAACATTTAAAACAAATAAAAAACATTTCAAATAGTTGTTTTTAATATTTATATTGAGCGCATTTTAATAAACAGCACAGTTAAAAAAATATATTTAACCGCAATTAAAAAAAATACTATGAAGACATTCGATACTTTAAATTTAAATCATGAAAAATCTAAAAAAAACATTTACTTTAGGTACATTAGTAAGTACAACACATCTGTCCATTTGTTTCTTGTTAGAGCATATTTTTTATTTTTCACAGTAACTAAATAATTTCCCTCAGGGCCTACGTCGTCTTTGGGTGAATTTGCCATGGAAAGGTTTTTTTTAGAAGAGGACAGAGTGAACATGTCTACTTTGAAATGTTACCAATCCGAGATCGGTAGCCACTAATTAAAGCATTTTTGCATATTAATTCAGGATAACTAATTTGTGGAATACGAAAATCAATCAAGTTTGGCCAGGAACTTGCATAAATAAATCATAGTGCGATAGCAAAAAACAGACCCCACCCTCAGAGTAACAATATGGAGACCCCACCGTGAGTCGATCACGCGTAGCCCGAATGATTTGGAGACATATTATTTAATACAGCGTTTCCCAAACTTATTCCCGTAACCCTTAAATTGTTATATTTGTACAGGGATATGCAAAATTTTAAATCACTTAATTTTGCGTATTGTTTAAATAAAACAGAATAATATCTACACATTTTTTAACCTACCTTTTTAACGCGATAATTTGGACATGTAGAGCGGAGAAAGGTAGGGTAGACTGGGGATGGTTGAAACACTTTTACTTTAACTAGGTGTAGTAATATTTCTTTTGTATTTATGGATAAGATGTTTACACTAGATGTTCTATGATCTATCTAGTTATCAAATTAAATTTATTGGATGGCCACAACTCGAACAAGTAAGCTACAATAACCACTTAAAGACGATGGGGAAATCTGTCAATTATCCCCATAGTGTGGACGATTGAAACAGTATGTGGTGATAATTGAAACACTCTAAATATCTTTGGAATAATTGGAGTAATTTTAATCAATGTTAAACATTTTCATTATTGAAACAGTACTCAATGAGATCACGAATAGTGATTAAACAAATCACAAGTATTTTAAAAACTGTATCGAACGTGTCGACGAAAGCGTATGACAACCCTGAGAATTCAAGAATGGAATTTACGCTTCCACATAATACCGTGCCGCTGCGCGTTACCCCTTCCAATAACCTACGAAACCAAGGGAGTGCTCTCATTGGCCAACGAAACACTGTGCATTTGGAATGATGTCTACAATGCTATTACATTCTACAATTAACTTATCAATTGAAAACATAAACGCAATTGATAATAAATACATGCTGCAGCATCATTGGACTCGAAAACACATCTGAATAACCACGTAATACTTCCACCAGGGACCCCAGACAGCAATGATCAAAATCAAGGAAATGATTGAGTATTTACGTTATCCCCACCCTGCTACCAGACGCGGCGCCATTGGTCAATGCTGAACAAAGGAAATGTTTGAATCGTAAATATTTACGACAGCCAATTTACATTCCGAAAAACTCAGAGCTAAATTTCGGGAAATCGGGAATAATTTGAATCAAGAAATATATATCATCACCTAAAAATAGGTATATACTACAATAAAACCTCAAAAAACTGTCGTCTACCAGTGATTATTGCACTTTAAGAAAATATTTACTTCTAGATATTGTATCTTGTATCACATTTGTAAACTTGTACCTTTTCTTGTTGAAACAATAAAAATTATGTGAGACTTCGGTTTATTGGAACAGGACTGTCTTGGCAAAGGTTATCACACGGATTTTTAACACATCTGCTCGAAAATCATAGCGATTGGGAAAAATACGTAAACGCAAGCACCCTTCAGAAACAGGGAGGTTCTGTGTTCCAAAAGTCCAACCCGGATTTGCCCTATAAAACAAACGGCAAACCGGTAGGAAATCAGTTCAAAAACTACCAGCCAAGAAGTAACAAGTCTCCAAGAAACTGAAGTCTCCAAGTTCTAACCTACTTAAAAAGTGTTTTTAATCAGTATTAAATTCTGTTCTACCTTTCTCCCAGTATCCCATTATCCTGACCCCAACAGTCTCCAAAAGTCTCCAAAGTGCAAATCAATATTAAATTAAGTAACTAAATTCAGTTTTGGCCATTATAACTAGAATCAATTTTCAATGTTTTACAACAGTAATAGATTCAGTTTTGCTAATTTAACTTAGAGTCATTAATCCAGAAGTAAAAGACATTGGCGTGCCAAGTTGTGTCCAGCTCCCTATTTTGCAATTTATGTACAAACGTCTAGTACATTTGGTCCTTCGTGCCGGATCTACACATAACACGCCTTCAGTCTTACCCAGTGGAAATGCCGTCTCTTCGCAGTGGCCGTAAGACCCCGACATCTTCTGATACATCGCTGTCTAAATCTAAACCTGACGCCCCGGGGACAAGCCGAAATATGCCAGTGGCGCCCCGACGGACCCCGGGCCCACACACCGTAGACACCGATGAGACGCCATCTAGAGGACCCCGCCAGGTCCACGATCTATCTAGTGCGAGCCCAGCCAGGAACTCTGATCTCATCACGCTTGACCGACCTGCTCCAGAATCTGTCTCCGAGAGCCTCCACGAATCCAACAGTAAAAGCAGCGAAACAACTTCTGAATCAACTGAAGACTCCCTGCGATTACTGCGCCGAGAGATGCGCATTCGGGACAGACGTCACGCCAAGCAGACAGCCAATCTGCTCGCAGCCCTGAACGCTGCGACACGCCAAGCAGTCAGCCAACCTGCCCAGGAGCCAGCACCAACCAGCCCGACCCTGCGAGCCAACCTCAGTCAGGCAGTAATTCAAGTCCAGGCACCAACCGGCCCGTTTACTAACGAGTTCGCAACGAGATATGCCACTCAAGTACACACGTCAGACGGTCCGTCAACCGGAGAGTTTGCAACTAGATATGCAACAACTCAAGTGCCCGCACCAACCGGCCCTTCTGCTAATGAGTTCGCAACGAGATATGCCACTCAAGTACACACGTCAGACGGCCCGTCAACCGGAGAGTTTGCAACTAGATATGCAACAACTCAAGTGCCCGCACCAACCGGCCCTTCTGCTAATGAGTTCGCAACGAGATATGCCACTCAAGTAAACAAGCCAGCCGGAGAGTTTGCAACGAGATATGCAACAACTCAAGTGCACGCACCGACCGGCCCTTCTACTAATGAGTTCGCAACGAGATATGCCACTCAAGTAAAAAGGCCAGCCGGAGAGTTTGCAACGAGATATGCAACTACTCAAATGCACACACCAGTCGGTCAGCCTACCAATGAATTTACAGTAACCGATCCAACTGGATATGCCGCCACCCAAGGCTACACACTACTGACGGGCCCTGCAAAGAACATCCCTACGGCCGAATACAGCCATCTCGGACCCGAGCGCCCACTTTACAATACAACGGGGTACCAGCAACAGCCAGCCTCCTCCGGCCAGGATTCCCCATTGTTTACACCACCGCATACAGCCAACGAGACAGCACGGCACACCCGAGAATGGTTGCAGCACGGCAACGACCCACTGGCCCAGATCGCCTCTGTGATGGCAGAGGCGCTCCGCTCCTCCAGAACGCAAGATAGCCCTCGCACATTAGAAGATGACTCAAGAATGGCAGCCCTAATCGCCAGGCAATCCACAGCAAAAGATTTGCCTACCTTCTCCGGAGACCCCCTCGAGTGGCCTACCTGGAAGGCACAGTACGCTCAATCCACCGCCACCTGCCAATTGACTCCGAGCGAAAATCTCATCCGGCTGCAGCGTGCCCTCAAAGGCAAGGCGCGAGATACCGTGGGTCCCCTACTAATGGATCCTGCGCAAGTCCCAGAGATCATCAGCGTCCTCGAGCAGCGATACGGCAGCGCTAACTCCATAGCAAAATTTATGCTAGACAAGGTTAAAAAGCTACCTTACCTCACGACCGAGGTATCACTCGAGGACCTGGCAGATTTCTCCGGGACGGTGCAAAACCTGGTGGCATCCCTCCGGATCTTAAAAACCGAAGGTTATCTCACCAATCCTGCATTACTGAACGACGTCACTGACAAAATGCCGAGTTCCCTGCGGCTGGCATGGCTAATCGAGATCCGCAAACAACATGCCCCGGCCACCATAACCCAGCTCGCTGCCTTTCTGAAAGAGGTATCAAACGCAATTCCAAACAGCGGGATGGTGGACCACATACGATCCCGACCACGCCGTGAACAAATACATGCCGGGTACCAGGAGGAAGAAGATAGTGATCGCATGCGACTTCTACCGAGCCATGAGCAAATACATGCCGGACATCAAGAAGAAATCGGGGACGGCCCAAAAGAAAAGATCGCCCCGATGAAACGCAAAATGAATGAGGCACATACTTACCCTGGACCAAGCCGAAAAAGAAAAACAGCCGACGAAAGCTGCGCCCAATGTGGCGGCGATCATAAAACCCGCGAATGCAAAGAATTCGCAGCCAAAGATGTTGAACTTCGATGGGAAACTGTACGCATGGGAAGGTTATGCCGCAAGTGCTTAGAAAAACACCACTCACGAAGCTGCAAAATAAACCAATGGTGCAAAGTAGGGGATTGCCGATCCCCACACCACCCCCTGCTACATAATCCCGAGTTCGTACGAAAAAGCACCGTGGAAAATGTCAACTTGTGACGCCAGGACTCCGGACAGAGAGTACTGTTAAAAATTGCGCCAGTAATATTAAGCGCTCCCAACAAAGAAGAAGTGTCAGTGTTTGCTCTCCTGGACGAAGGATCCACAGTAACACTTGTTGACACTGACACCGCAATACAAGTCGGAGCAAACGGCCCAGTTCACGGACTGCGAATCCACGGTGCCAAAGGAATGTGCACCTCTGACAATCTCTCCCAACGAGTGAGACTAAGAATACGAGGTGCGGGCAACAGTAATACATACCACATCTCTGCCAGCACAATAAGCAACCTCAACCTGCCGGAGCAACAGATCCAAGGAAGGTCTGTCGTCCCGAAGCTGCTAATAGGCCAAGACAACGCTCACCTAATTGTGTCAAGGGAAGTTCGTGAATGCAATGATACTACGCGAATAGCATCACGCACCGCACTAGGATGGATCGCTCATGGGGGAGTCAACCCCAGAGATAATAACACGACTACCACTTTGGCACTACAATCAGAAACGGCCGCAGACATACAATTGAGGGAGCTAGTAAAAACCAACTTCGCCATCGACTCGCTCGGAGTAACATCAGCCACCAGAGTCAATGCAAGCGAACAACAGGCCATTGCACTTATGAATGCAACTACCCGTCCTCTTCCTACAGGGAAGTGGGAAACTGGTCTACTATGGCGCAATCCAGAAGTCTCGCTACCTGACAATCGGCAGTGTGTGCTGAAGCGACTTCTGTCTCTGGAGAAAAAGCTAGCAAAAGACAAAAATCTAGCAGTGGCCTACAATGACAAAATAAGTCAACTTCTCAACAAAGGCTATGCCAAGAAGCTATCAGGCCATGAAGCTTCCACCACCACACCTCGCAAATGGTACCTGCCTCACTTCGCAGTAATCAACCCAAATAAGCCAGGAAAAATCAGAGTGGTATTCGATGCTGCAAGCCGATGCCGAGGAACCTCCCTCAATGATCAGCTGCTTACTGGTCCTGACCTGCTGTCCTCCCTCCTGGGGAATATAATACGCTTCCGGGAAGGAAACATCGCCATTGCTGCAGACATCAAAGAAATGTTCCTGCAAATAAAAATAAGGCGAGAAGACCAGCCGTCCCAGCTTTTCCTGTGGAGGACATCACCCCATCATGAACCAGACACCTATCAAATGTCATCAATGATGTTCGGAGCCACCTGCTCCCCAAGCAGTGCCCAATTCGTCCGAAATAAAGTGGCCGAAACATTCGAGCACGAGTACCCGGCCGCCGCAAAAGCCGTACGCACCAAGTTCTACATGGACGACTACCTAGATGCAACAGACACACCCAATGAAGCTGCTACACTAGCCCAAAGTGTAAGTGCCCTCCTCGCGAAAGGAGGGTTCCACTTGACAAATTGGGCGTCTAATAGCCCGGTGGCCCTAGCTGGCGTACCCATAGAAGACCGTGCCAGCTCCGCGATACAGATCAGCAGTGGAGGTCCAGAGACAGAACGAGTGCTTGGTTTGATCTGGGACCCCACTACAGACCGCTTCCTGTACTCATTTCGCGAGGCGATCTCCCCCGACACGGCCACACAACCTACCAAGCGGCAACTATTATCCATAGTAATGAAGATCTTTGACCCAGTCGGCTTCGTTGCCTGCCTTACCATCAGATCTAAGATGCTACTGCAAGCAGTGTGGCGCTCAAGCGTCGGCTGGGACGAACCCATTACCCCCGAACACGCCCAGAGATGGACAGACTGGCTGAGCCTGCTGCACACAAACAGCATCTCAATCCCGAGACGTTGCCTCTCAAACAAACAGAACAACGTAACTCTACACCTCTTCTGCGACGCATCGGAGCAAGCTTGCTGTGCCGTGGCCTACTTCACCGAAGAAATAAATGGATCCTTACGAGTAACATTCCTTGCAAGTAAATGCAAGGTAGCACCACTGAAGCCTCTCTCCATTCCACGCCTCGAGCTTCAAGCCGCCCTCATAGCAGCGAGACTAGCCCAGACGATCCAAAAGGAAAGCAAAGCCCTGATATCCCGCACCTGCTTCTGGACAGACTCCACAACTGTACTATGCTGGTTACGCACCGACCCACGCGCCTACTCAACCTTTGTGGCAAACCGATTGGGCGAAATAGACGAACTAACCAACATACCCGACTGGAAATGGGTACCCACAAAACTCAATCCAGCTGATATAGGAACACGAGACTTAGAGGTGCCAGACCTAACACCAGAAGGAAGGTGGTTTACCGGCCCAGCCTTTCTCACTTCCCCGGAGGGTGCATGGCCGAAAGAACGGGCACCCGCCCACAGGCCTGACGACCTAACACTAGAAGTCAAACCTCACTACGTTGGCCTTGTGTCCACCAAGGGCGAAGCACTCCCATCAGTAGAGCGGTTCTCCTCATGGCACCGGCTAATCCGCTCCACAGCTTGGATCCTCCGTTTTATCAGACGATGCAAGATGGGGCCCAACAAACCATTAGAAGGCCCACTACTAGCCGAGGAGATAAAAGCAGCAGAACAAAAATGGATCAAAAGGTCCCAGGAAAACGCTTTCACAACTGATCTACACACCATCCGACAAGGTCAAAAACTACCTACTGGCAGTCGCCTCAACTCGCTGAACCCCTTCTTTGGACCAGACGACCTTCTACGAATGGGGACCCGACTACGAGCCTTGGAAAGAACAAAGAGTGTGGCCCGAACCCCCATAATACTGGACGGCGACGAACCCTACACTCGGCTCCTAATCAGCCACTACCACAAAAAGGCGGATCATCCTAGTACTGAGAAAACAATTGCAGAAATACGCAATCATTTCTTCATAATACGAATACGCACAACAATCAGGAAACTAACGCACGTCTGCCCCACTTGCTTCATACGACGCAGCAAACCGACTCCACCTCTGATGGGCGCATTACCACCACCCCGCCTGATGCATCACGTCCGTCCATTCACACACTGCGGGCTTGACTATTTCGGCCCTATGGCTATCACGGTCGGTAGGCATCGAGAAAAACGATACGGAGCCATCTTCACCTGCCTCTCAACGCGCGCCATTCACCTAGAACTAGCCGCTTCACTGACTGCCGACTCGGCCATCATGGCCCTTCAAAGAATGACCGCCCGCAGAGGACAACCCACAGCCATGTACTCGGATAACGGAACAAATTTTCACGGAGCTGACACCGAGATGAGGGACGCCCTGCTGTCAATAAGTCAAGACGCCAGAATGATTGACGCAATAGCTACCCAGGGCATCGAGTGGCACTTTATACCACCGCTGAGTCCCCACATGGGGGGAGCTTGGGAGAGACTAGTACGATCAGTAAAGAAAGCCCTAAGCGCAACACTCAAAGAAAGAGCACCAAAAGAAGAAACTCTACGCACAGCACTTGCAGAAGCCGAGTTTGTGGTAAATAACCGACCACTCACCCATATTTCAGTCGACCCGCGTGATGAAGAACCTCTAACACCCAACCACTTTTTGCTGGGATCGGCTGGGAAGCGCCCCCAATTATCCTTCTACGACAAAAAAGAAGAGGAAGTATGCCTACGCCGCCAGTGGCGCATCGGACAACAACTTGCAGACACCTTCTGGAGGCGATGGCTGCACGAATACCTACCTACCATGGCTGCCCGACAAAAATGGCACCATCCAACTACACCAATTAAGAAGGATGACCTAGTGATCATCATGGACCCAGCACTGCCTCGAAACAGTTGGCCACGTGGCCGTATCCTCGAAGCAACACCTGCAGCTGATGGACAGGTCAGAACTGCTCGGATCCAAACCAGTACTGGGATATACGTAAGGCCGGCAGTCAAAATCGCCGTCATCCTGCCTGCCACACCAACAACTAACGAAACTGTACCAGTTGCGAAGACACCCGATTCAGAACTCAGACATCGGAAAAGGACACGCCCGACGAAGTAGCTGAGCACAGTCGAGACTGCACTGGGGGGAGTGTATCGAACGTGTCGACGAAAGCGTATGACAACCCTGAGAATTCAAGAATGGAATTTACGCTTCCACATAATACCGTGCCGCTGCGCGTTACCCCTTCCAATAACCTACGAAACCAAGGGAGTGCTCTCATTGGCCAACGAAACACTGTGCATTTGGAATGATGTCTACAATGCTATTACATTCTACAATTAACTTATCAATTGAAAACATAAACGCAATTGATAATAAATACATGCTGCAGCATCATTGGACTCGAAAACACATCTGAATAACCACGTAATACTTCCACCAGGGACCCCAGACAGCAATGATCAAAATCAAGGAAATGATTGAGTATTTACGTTATCCCCACCCTGCTACCAGACGCGGCGCCATTGGTCAATGCTGAACAAAGGAAATGTTTGAATCGTAAATATTTACGACAGCCAATTTACATTCCGAAAAACTCAGAGCTAAATTTCGGGAAATCGGGAATAATTTGAATCAAGAAATATATATCATCACCTAAAAATAGGTATATACTACAATAAAACCTCAAAAAACTGTCGTCTACCAGTGATTATTGCACTTTAAGAAAATATTTACTTCTAGATATTGTATCTTGTATCACATTTGTAAACTTGTACCTTTTCTTGTTGAAACAATAAAAATTATGTGAGACTTCGGTTTATTGGAACAGGACTGTCTTGGCAAAGGTTATCACACGGATTTTTAACACATCTGCTCGAAAATCATAGCGATTGGGAAAAATACGTAAACGCAAGCACCCTTCAGAAACAGGGAGGTTCTGTGTTCCAAAAGTCCAACCCGGATTTGCCCTATAAAACAAACGGCAAACCGGTAGGAAATCAGTTCAAAAACTACCAGCCAAGAAGTAACAAGTCTCCAAGAAACTGAAGTCTCCAAGTTCTAACCTACTTAAAAAGTGTTTTTAATCAGTATTAAATTCTGTTCTACCTTTCTCCCAGTATCCCATTATCCTGACCCCAACAGTCTCCAAAAGTCTCCAAAGTGCAAATCAATATTAAATTAAGTAACTAAATTCAGTTTTGGCCATTATAACTAGAATCAATTTTCAATGTTTTACAACAGTAATAGATTCAGTTTTGCTAATTTAACTTAGAGTCATTAATCCAGAAGTAAAAGACATTGGCGTGCCAAGTTGTGTCCAGCTCCCTATTTTGCAATTTATGTACAAACGTCTAGTACAAAAACTATAAACATAAATTGTCTTGAAATATATTTTTTGTTATTTGTATTTAAGTGCTCTTAGTTATACTAACTATGAGTATTTGGCATAATCAACATAGTTTTACTGCGATATTATCCTGGAGCAGAATAGAACGGTATTAAAAATAAGTTTTTTGCTTTCATACAAAAGTGCTTGTTTCAACCATCACACTGTTTCAATCATAACAATGTAGAATTTACCTCTGAATTGAGAGCATTTTTTCTGTGTAAAATTCAAGAATTAAGAAATCGAAAAAATATGTGTAATTCCCACGCGGTAGAAGAGAAACATACAAAAAACTAAAGTAGACAAGAGTGGGGACTACGAAGCACTTTTTTTATCAATGTGAAGGGTGATTGTTTTAATATTTTTGTCCTCCGATTGCAGTGCACCTTTTCATTCTATTCCGGCCGTCCCATTTTTGTGCCGTGAATCTGGCCGTGCCAGGTTGTACCGTGTGGTCAAATCAAATGCCAGTTGTCTTAAATCTTTTGAAGATAGCCCGAAATAGGTAAATGTCGGCTGTTTTTGTAGCGTAGTTTGCAATCTCAGTTTCTTGAGAAGGGAAACATACTTTCTTCATATTTTTTTTCTCTGTTGTTAACTTTTTGTACTTACATAATTGATAAAACAATGTATACTATTAACGTTGATTTTTTAAAAGTTATAAATTTTAAAAAAATCAATAAAGATATGTTATTACGAAATTGTCACGTGAGGGTGTGTGACGTTGAATGTGGTCGAATGAGATCGACTTCATCATCCAAAATCACAGAAGTTCACTATTCAAGATCACAGAAGTACATCTAGACTTTAATACATAATGATTTTATGACTTTTTTGAATAATACATAATGATTTGAATTTCTGACCTCTTTTCATTATAACTTTTAAATTTTCTCTCAGTGTGGACGATTGAAACATGGTTATGATTGAAACGTTGCAATCATCCCCACACAAATTGTTTCAAACATCCCCACGCTGCATTTTCTACTTCAAAGTCAAAAATAAGCCTTTCAAATAGACATTAACGCCACGCAAATGCATTATAAATACTCATAAATAGATAAAGAAGATAGTGTAATGAAACATTCGTCAAGCTGCGAGAGTAAAATGAGTTATAAGAAAAACAAAAATGTCTTAAATACCTATTTACTTTTTAGTGCGAAATCCAATAATGTCTCCTATGCACGATTGAGTCACTCGCCGACTAGTGAGCTTTTGTAGAAACATCCCAACACACCTGATGGAGTTTCGAGTGTTGTGTCACACTCTTAGGTATTATAGTTTTCGAGTAAATTGAGATGTTTCAATCATAACCTGTTTCAATCGTCCCCAGTCTACCCTATTTCAGGAGATTATATAATACGGAAGATTGATTTGCGATACAAGTCAGGGAAGATAGAGGAAGTATGGCACGATCACCTGAATCAAATTCCTCATTTTACAGTTTAGTACAGGTTTAGTAGTTTGACGGCCTCCATAGCCGAGTGGTAAACGGTAATGGTAAGTGGTTCGAAACCCGGCGTGCGCAAATACATTTTATTTGATTAATTTGTGTTATTTTACAAATTCCTCATCGTAATATATAAAACAAAGTCGGGTTAGTTACACTATTTATAACTCGAGAACGGCGGGGCCGATTTTGATGATCTTTGATTTGTTGGATTTGTCTCCGACCCGGAAAGGATAATAACTATTAAAACATCACAAAAATTAACCAAAAATATAGTTATTAAGAAAATTCTTTTCCCCATACATTTTGTATGGAACGAATTCTCATATTTGAAAGAGCTGCGGGCATTTTGTGATAAGTATCTACCTATAATATTAAACTGTGCGTGAATTCCAAAAATTCAAAAACGTCAAATGTCAATGCGCTAATTGTTTTGCATTTGTTCTTAATCGTGTAATGTTGCCCCTCTTTCTTACACACTAAATTTCAATAGCCGAAAATGAGACAAACGGCGAACGTATGTCTGCACCCTTCCAAAGGAAAAATACAATAATTATAATAAATCTCTGAAATTAAATGTAGTTTAACGCACAGGAGGCCCTAAGGAAAATGATTTCTCTCAGGACTTATGTCATCTTAGGGGATGTTGTGTGAAGGAAGGGGAGGATAGGAAGTTCTGGGAAGGAAAAGGGTATGAGGGGTTGGTAGGAGTCTGGGGGTCAGTGTGTCTGGGAGTGACGGACGTATGTATCCATCAAATCCATCGCTCCTACTGCGGTGTAAAGCAATGGGTCAAGATAGTCCGGCTGGAAAGGTCAAAAATTCTCCCTCAACCAGTCTCTCTCGATCCGGCCCGCCATGAAGCAGGTGGGCAGACGCATCCGTCGCCAAGACCCGGACAAACGTCACCCCATGAACCCGGGCACCTCTGCTAAATCACTTAACGTAGCGAACCACTTGGGTTCACCTATTGCAGAGGTGTTGGTTATCCAATAAATGGTTCCCGGGGCGGTGGCACCCGTACCCGCCTCCCAAATTCCCGTAAGTAAGTGGAAAAGTAAGAAAATCATAAAAAATATAAATCGGTATACAACGCCATCTCTGATACTGACAAAAACAGAACATGGACAGTTGCGCATCGATAATTGCATCATTGTGTAATTTTTAACTTAATAACAAAAACTGAATTTAATTCAACAGTTATTGATACTGAGGCGGTACGAAGTTCGTCGGGTCAGCTAGTTTAAAAATAATATAAAGTATATTTGCGGCACGTTCCAGAGTGGAAGATACTCTCAGTATCGCCCTGGTGTAAGACCACCATTCAGAATTGAAACGTTGCTTGAAATGGCTTAAGCCGGGTTTAGTGACCAGATCTGAATAGCCAGGTACTTCCCAACCTTCCTCTTTCCCATCTCTTTCCCCTCCCCGCTACATTGAGCCTCACAACATACCCCAATTGGGGATGCCATAGTCGCACTGGCTCCAGACGAGAGCGTGTGGTAGTGTGGTATTACATACTAAAAAAAAATTATAAAAAAGGATGCACATAATATTATACATTTGTAAAATTTTAACATACCTACATATTTTGAATAAAAAAGAGAAGAAGAAAAATAATTAAAACATAGATATAAAATATAAAATTAACTGGTATTTATTAGATAATAATAATAATTTGATATCTCGCATAGCGCCGTTTTATGAAAAAATCACCTTAATGGCGCTGTAATATGTCATAGGTATCTCAGGACGAGAGTCGTAATTCATAACGAAGGTAGCGGTGAGGGGAAAGAGATGGGGAAGAGGAAGGTTGGGAAGTAGATCTGGTCACTAAACACGGCTAAAGCCATTTCAAGCAACGTTTCAATTCTGAATGGTGACCTTACACCAGGGCGATACTGTGAGTATCTTCCACTCTGGAACGTGCCGCAAATATACTTTATACTATTTTTAAATGAAGAATTTGTTTGTTCTTGTTTTTATTTTCGCACGCCGAGTTTCAAACAGTCAAACATACACAGTCAAATAAATAAATGAATCTCTGGCTTGCCATTGAAGTAAAATCATTTATTATTTCATAGTGCTTTCACACAAACGAAGTAGGTATTTAAATCCGTAAGTCTAAACTTAAACTTTAGGTTGCACAGTTTACACCCGCGCTGTGCAAGCGGGTTCCCTACAGAGCAGAGCATCGGACCTTCCCATATACCTACTTACATATATATGTATATTATAGTTAAAACAACTCGACAAAAAATCTCGATACAAATTATAATATATATTGCCGTTCAAAGATGGCGCCACTTCCGTTCGCATCTCGCACACGAACGCTTTCAGCAGGTAAGTTTAAACCCAAAATTTCCTAGCTTCTTCCGCTTCTTCGGCCTGTTGGATAAGATCGAAGTGAACTAGTGAAGTATCTGTTTTTATAATTCTTATCAGCTCAATATCTGATAGTTCGCGCAATGCGGGAACGGTATATCAAACTGATTTTTGGAATGTGACGATTTTCGGGGGGCTTGCCCCTTGCCCCACTCCCTACTCCTAATTTTGTATCAATATTCAATTGGGACGAAGTTCTGGGTTGTGTGGTGTACCGGGTACCCTCATTTACATATACATTTAAACAAATTAATAACAAAATATATATCAGCTTCTCAGTAGCCGGGCCTACAAGGCCTACTGTACAGGGCCCGCAGATAAATGAATTTGGCAGCCACCTCTGGTGTGGAGCTCCAAAAAACCCTTGACCTGCACCGGCAAATAGTCGGGAAACGCGCGCCCAACATATGTACACGGTTGAAATTTGTCACGCGAGAACGGGTCGCTTCTACGACTCGTTCCGGGTTCATCAGCTCGGCTGCGGAATGATTTGCCGACCTCTGTGGTTCCTCCCTCCTACAACATGGGTCTCTTCAAGGCCAATGTTCCCTCCTGCCTCTCCTCAAAATGACCCTCCACACAGCATCCCCAAAGATGATATAGGCCCTGAGAGAAATTATTTCCTCCGGGCCGTGTGGAGTTAATTTTAAAAAAAGTCATTTATTAATGTTACCTATGTATAAAAAAAATCATACAAAACTTTTATTTTTATGTGACACCTCACAAGAGAGCCCCCGTCCTTACATTGTATAGACAGGGGAACTATGTCACCACCCGGTTGGGCAGCGTTGTGAGGCGGGTTAAGATAGGGGCTGTAGGAAGGGATTTGTTAATGCGGGACTTGAAGAGGCCCGGATTATATGAGGGAGGAAAAACAGATACCGGTAGCTCGTTCCACATACGAGCCGACTTACACAAAAACGAGTCGAAGAAACGACCCATTCTCATAAAGTCAACATCAACTGTGAAAGGGTGTTCTGCTGGCGTCCGTTGAGTTGCACGCACGTGTACCGGTGCACCGGGGATCAATGCTGCAAGCTCCTTAGAGCAGGTTCCATTGAAATATCTGTAGAACAGACACAGCTAGCCCATATTGCGTCTGTGCATTAGAGATAATTATTTGCACAAAGCAAAATATAAAATATTATTTTTATTGAATTATTTCAAAGCAAAATATTATTTTTATTTAACATTTTAAAGTTTGTTCTTAATATACCATGTTAATTTATTCATATATTAGGTCTATTGGTTAAATCGACTAGTTAAGTAGACTTATAAAAAAGCAAAAATATACCCATATCAGAAACAAAAAAAAATGGCCAAGAATTACAAGTACAGTCTATGCTTGGCGACAGTCGACACTCTTCCATGCCATATGTCTATGGTTAAAACATTGTAGCTATCTAAGAAAGGAAAAAAAGGGTTTCTAAATTTGCAAGCCTATGATTAATTTCAAATTGTGTAGGTATATATTAATTGAAAGATTTGACTTGAGGACGAAACTAGACATTTTTTATCATCATAATTATTAGAGTCATCTAGCGACAAGATTATAATGACTTTTCATTATTGCAATAGTAGTTTCCTACTTACCGTAGGTCTCAAAGTATGCTTTACATACACGAAACACCTCTTTGTGTAATGCATTCTTTGAGACCACGAGTCAGTTTATACATAAGGCATAGTTTGAGGACAGTCCCCAAACTATCGTGTATATCGAAAATCGAAATGTCTTCAAACTATGCGTTAGATATATGTTTCGATATATATTTAAAACGGAACATCATAGACGTATATAGCTGTGTGGGGGTGGTTTTTAAGGGCGGCTGCAACAAAATGGCGAAAAAAAAAAAGTGTATAAAAGTGTATATAATTAGGCTCAAAGTATGCGTTACACAAATATATATATATATATATATATATTGATGAGCTCTGGCGTTATGAATTTTATACAAAAATTATAATTCGTGGTGCGCGGGTTGCTTTAAAAGAGTGTTTATTTCATAAAGTTTAGCGGAAGGGGAAGGGCAATGGGGCGAGGGAGGTGGAAGAGGCAATCAGCGTTTAAAAAAAACATGCTCCCAAAACTTTTGTTACCAAGCGCGCTTTGAAAAAAAAACTGAAACGTTTTGGCGATATTTTTCGTTTCATGTAAAAAAGGACTACATTATTCATCACAGGGAACAGTAAAAATACAAAGTACCAAAATGCTCTCACAATGCCCAGTCAAAGTACCACTTGAATCATATCCATCTACATATAAAACACATGATGGCCTCTGTTTAGTTCTGAAACAGCGTAAAAACTAAACCCATCTTCCCAAGTCCTTCATTTTTATTTTCTCCCTTTGTCTTTCTCCTTTCCTTGAAAGTCCCTACTTATTAGAAGAAGATGAAGGTGTTTCATACCTACTCGGAACGCGTATACAATATTTGCACAAAATTTTAAAATTACCCACATCAAATCAATTGAAAATTCGCTGTGATATTGTTCACATCTCGTTATTGAAATCTCGCTAATAAATCGTAAAAATACTCATTAATATACCAAAAAGTGTCGGTAATTGTAACCATCGTTTTGCCGTGAAGTAGCCACCATAGAGCAGCCACCATCAAGATCGGCCCATGACAGCAGATGAACCCATCAAAGGTAGAGACTTTCTCCTTCCATTTGCCAATTCCTGTGATTGGGTTTAATAACGCGCGACATCAACTCTCTTGTTTCACACAAATTATATTTATAGTCCACATCCCCTCTCGTATCACGATATTGTTTGTGACAGCCTCTATGGGACTAAATGGACCCGAAATGAAAATATTATATTTAGTGTTGCTTATTCATCCTCTTTATAGAGTTGCGTGGTGGTCTCTGCCTATCAATCTGCGATAGATTCAAGATTCGTAGAAAATGCTTGTATCAATGTTAGCACATACGGAGCTTTTTTGAAAAAAAAATCTCGTAGTGTATAACATAAAAACATGTAGTATCTAACATAATAAACTGAATATTAAGGATATAAACAGGTCCAATATGTAGGAATGTGGCTGCATTATCATAAAAAGTTGTACAAAGGAGTTGATAAGTTTAGTATAATAATGAAAACACAGAAGTGCTTAAGGTACCTACTATGAATGTAGTTATAGAAAAATTTTTATTTACTATGTTGATTTTATTGTTAACTTAAACATGAATAGTTTGTTCCAAAGCAAGTTTTAAAGAACGTAGCAAAATTAACATAGCGATAAATAGTACACATGGAAAAATAAAAATTTATGAGTTGCATTATCATAAAAAGTTATACAATTCGATAACTTTTTAATATGATAGTTTAATAGTACAAATAATTTATTGTTTAATTAATTATTATTATTATAAAATTACTTAAAATTTGTACTATTATAAAAATTATTATATATGTAATTGTATGTTATTATTATAAAATTACTTTAGTTGAATTATTCGACCGAATTTGTAAGACACGCCATATCTAGACTTGATACTTCGAGGTCATGCGAGCATCAATTTTTTCAGTGTTTTAAAGATTAAATAAGACTATAATGGATAATCCAAATCACAGGATCATTAAAAACTTTATAATACAAAAACTCCGCAAATTTTTATACAGGTCTATTTCCCCACAAGCATTATTTTCTTCGAAGGGCCCATCCAATGTATGGTTTTTCAAAGTTCCGAACAAAGAACGGGTAACAGAAAGAATGTAACATTATTAATACACATAAAATGTAACATTTTGTTATATTATTTTATCCTAACCAAAGAATAAAAGCAAACCTTGGAAATTGAGAAAATCCATATGCGAACGTTTGGTTCACGGAGCGGGGGAAAGCAGTCACGGTGCAGTTTTTGTTAATAATTTCCATAAGGGCCATTAACCAGCCAGCGGCCGAGAATTCAAATTTTGTCGAAAGATGTTCTTACGATCGTACAGGGCGGTTCCAATGAGAAAGATTAATTATTCTCCGTACCAGCTTTTTTAAGTAATGACTCAATATCGAATGTATGTACTCAATATCATTCAAAAATGCTGAAAGGAGTAATGATAAAACTAATAAAATGAAGTACTTTTTGTTATTACTTTTTGATCATAAGTATTTATAATTTTTCAATAGTGTCTAAGCAAAATAATAATGTAAAAAAAACTAAATATATTGGTTTGTAAGACCGTAAATAAATAGGCAAACTGAAATATTTTAGTCACAAAACACGCGCGCGTATCCTTTTTTATGTAAAAACAAATTCTGAAACATAGCTTTCCCAGATAATTTATTGGTTTATTTTCTGCATGATTATATGATTTGAAATGTGAATTGCATAACAAAATTTTGTTTGAAAATTCAACAAATCTGCCAACGACCTACGGTGTAACCTTATTATGCTAAAATAAACATATTTTCTCATAATTTAAAACATAACTTTACCAGATAAAAAAAAAATCTTTCGAATACAATTTATACTTTCTTGTGTTAATACGGCTAAAATTTTATTTAAAAATGACATATTTCCAGTTTTATCTGGTTATTCCCTCTTCTTCCCGAATGTTCTACAACAATTTTAATTTGGAAAGCGGGTATGGGTACCGCTGCCCCAAGATACATTTTTTGGATTACCACCACCTCTGCCGTAGGTCGCCTCAAGTGGTTCGCTATGTTTGGTTACTTAGTAGGTGTGTCCGGGTTCATGGGGTGAGGTTTGTCGGATCAGAAGATACTGGTTGAGGGAGACCTTTTATCATTTCCAGTCGGACTATCAACCCATTGCCTTGCACAGCAGTGAGACTGGATTCGTACGTTCATCACTCCTGGATACGTTGATCCTTAAATTCCTCGTATCTTCTCATATATGTTTCCTTCCCATAATTTCTTCTCCTTCATTTCCTTAAAAGGGCTGTACACAGAACATCCCCAAAGATGAAATGAACCCTGAAGGATTTTTTTCCCTCAAGGCCTACTGTGTGGAGCTAATGTAAAAAAAGAACACTTCAAATTTTTAACCATTCGGATCCATAAGCATATTTTAACGATAATATAAAATTAGCAGATTTATGTATGCTGTATGAGGCGTACCTAACTTATTGAGCAGCTTTTGAACCCTTTAAAAAAAAGTATTATATTTTCAGTTAACCACTCAGCAATTTAAGCAGATATACACGTTAATATGACAACAGCAGTCAAGTACAATAAACGTGTTTTCACGTCAACGCGTATGTTTCCACAAAAATCGTTATAACTCGGTTATTGTTCTAGTGACATCCCTAAAACAAAAAGTAGAAGCTCCATAATAAATCTAGCTACCCATCACTATTCAAGTTATCAATAGAAATATATAAAAAAAACCTATTCTGTCAGATACATGGTAGACCGCCAAATTGCCTACCTACTGTTAGATATTGTTATTTTTTTTATTAAATATTATTGTATGAAATGATAAAAAAGTGAGGTGACCAAATTGTTTATTATACATTTATAGGATAGACTAAGTATTTTTTTTATATAATCCGAAATTTTTGTACCGTTTTCACATAAAAAACATCACGTGAGTCATTTTTACATTTTTTTATGTTTGCATTCTAAATTTTAATATTTACAAATGTTATTATTTATTTGTAATATAACAATTTGAAAGCTTATTTCTTAACTTTTGAAAAACAGTTTTTTAGTATTCGGCAATGTTCAGAAAAGTTTCGTTTACAGAGCTTCAATTGTGAAGCGGAAATAACACAAAGTTTTCGTAAATCTGATATGTCGTTTAAGACGTAAAACGTGCATATTCGCGATAGATCGAAGTGATCTAACTTATTGAGCAACTTTTGAACCCTTTAAAAAAAGTATTATATATTCGGTTAATTCTTGTGCAGATATCAAGTTGCATAATGATTTCATTACATGAAACTCCCTCCATAGAAAAAATTGAAAATATGATCTAAAAAATAAAAATAAAACACGAATCTGCTTCTCTTATTTCAATGGTATAGCAATGAAAAAATCACAATGCTACTTAACTCGGATATCGAGAGATTTTTGCTCTGTTGTTAAATATTTTAACAATCATTTAGGTGCGTCTATTATTTATAACAGATTTTTTTAAATATTAATTCTCTCACTTCACCATTCATATTTACATATCTCCGTTTCAAATCATCTTTAGTAATGTTTTTCATATTTTTGATTATAACGGATCTTGAGGCGATGCAATTTTGAAGTAATGCAAAATCCTGTAAAGCCATATAAAGTATCTTCTCTGATAAGACATACATGACTAATAATGCTTTTGAATACAATACGTAAGTACATCTAAATAAATATAACTCGCATTTTTTTACATTACAATAACTAAATAAAAATTTGAAAAATTTTTTTTTTCGGAAAGATACTGGGTTCGATTCCCAGTTGCGACCAGCCCCCTTTTTTCTTTTCTGTGTCTTATTTCGTTCATTAATGTTTCGTTTAGATATATAAGTATTCTCTTTGGATAAATTTTCATTGCAGAAGAAAATAATAATAAATTAGAATGAAACATGAAACGGAATAAGACACAGAAAATTAAAAAAAAGGTAAATGAATACATTTTCATTGAAAAAGTTTAATAGAATATTATACTTAAACAAATATGAAAATTATTTAATTTATTTTACCGTAACCGGTTTCTTCATCGTACATTTTATTCTTATCCTACGGTTAATGTGCATAAACAATGGCGGAAGGGGGAGGGGGGAGGGGGGGAGAGGGGGAGAGGTTGTCTACAAGGATTTTAATCAATTATATTGATTACATTTGTTACTAAGTTGTCTTAAACTGTCGAATTTCTATGGTTATTCCCAGTAGGCTTATTATCTCGGGTTTGTAGCCCACTTCGATATTGTTCGGGGAAACTCTTACAAGCGTTGTGAATTATTAATGTCTTAATTTTATTGTTGTCAAATCGTTATTACAGTGTTGATATTTGGAATTTTTGAAAGGATTAAGTTTATAAACCAAATACATATTTTATTTTAGAATATATGATGAAAATTACAATAGAAATAAAAGCGGAGATTTTGCAGATGATTCTCATTTTTTATTCAATGACAAGTATATGGTCTTTTTTTAAGTTAGGCTGGTAATTTCTAATGATTCTAGCATATCTAGTTTATGACCTTTATTACAAGTATGGAGAATGTTAACATCTCTATCTATAATATATTATAATGGAATTCCACCATGAATTGTCAGATTCAAAAATATAAATATTGAAGAAGTTTACCTAATATTTTCCTGCATGTGATCATTGTTTGCCTCGTCTTCAAAAATTCCTAACCCTCATTAGAGAGAAATCATTTCAAAATTAAAAAACCAAATATACCTGCTTTTATATTACACCAACGTATACTTCAGCAAGCTTCATCATATTTATTTTAGCGAAAATTAGGAAAACGAAAGTGTCTCTACATAACATAAGTAACTAATTAACTCTTGGTGCTAGAATGGCGATTATTTGCCGAAAGAAATCAATCAGTAAATTACATATTGCAAGGGATGGTTCGATGTTTGCATGATAACTACAAACAAGTTTTGTTTATTTTTTACGAACCTTGATCGCATTCTCCCGTGCCGCCCAGTTTTTATCAGTCCTATCGACTCCATCAATCTAGAGCAGGAAATAAAGTAAAATATGTTATTTTATTTTTCAGAAAGAAATGAGTTACTGTTATGGTTCAAATAAAACATTTTTATTTATTTGCGCTTATAATCGAATATGTAAATGGCGTGCAGTCAAGTTTCTTCAGAATTTTACAGAATAAAAGTTCGTTTTTCGAGTTATTTTTTATTCCGGAAAATCGTAAAAAATAGAAAAAAAAACAGTTGTCAACTGTTGCTTTGTCGGTGACGAATTATGTACATAAGTATTGCTTAAGGATAGTGTATATAAGTGCTGGCTATTTATATCCCCTAATGGGTAGGATGCACTTATTTTACAGGTGCTTTAATTTTTTTTTTTAAATCAACGAGTATTCAAAAAGTATAAAAGTAAAGTGGTTTATTCACAGTCCTCCTCACTATAAATGTTTTACGAATGGTAGGAAAATGTGGTCCATTTTTGGACCACATAATAAAAGTGGTCCATTTCTCGACTGATATCGTTCCAGTGGTTAATGATGTGTTTGTGTGTCTTCATTATTTTTATGATTTCCTCATCTTAATGTTTGTTAATTTCCCCGCATTCATGATTGCTGATTTCAACATCTTAATGTATGTTGGCTCTAGGTTGTGTTTTTTATACCTCAGCTCCACACGGGAGGCCGTGAGGAAAAAATCCTCACAGCGACAATGTCATCTTTGGGAAGATACTGCGGGGAGGGTCTTTTAGAAAAGAAAGGAGAAGTAGTTCTGGGAAGGAAAAAAGTATGAGGGGTAGGTAGGAATCAGGGGTCAGGGTGTCCAAGAGTAATGGATTTATGAATCCAACCCTCACAAACGATGTTCTGTGATAGTACTGCTGGAGAGATCAAAAGGCCTCCCTCAACTAGTCTCTCCTGATCCGGCCTGTCACGAAATTGGTGGACAGATGCATCCACCGCCAAGACCTGGATAAATCTCACCCGGGCACCCCTGATAAGTCACCAAAAGTTTCTTTTTTTTTAATTTTTTTTTTAAGAAAGGCAAATATTCCCGGATTACGAATAACCTAAAACTATTTGAAAATCTCCTACTACCAGCACAGTAAGCGGCAAATATTGCTTGTATCGTGATGGAGGGCTTAGCTAGCAGAGGAATCGAACACGCGATGTCTGGGTGGGACCCAAACATGATACCAACTCAGCCACTGACCGGTCGTAAGAAACAGACTACTTGGGATGACCTGTGGCAGAGGTATTGGTTATCCAATAAATGGTTCCTGGGGGCGGCAGTGCCCATACCCGCCTTCAAAATTGGGTTGTGTTAGTGTTATTTCATATCTTATATGACTTTCCCATCTTCATGTTTATTAATTTCCCCATATATATGTTTGTTGATTCCACATCTTCATATTTGTTGAGTAGATTAGGTTAGTGTTACTTAATTTTTTAATGATTTCCTTATCTTCATATTTTAATGGTGTTTTTAAACTCGATGGTGTTTTTAATATCATTTGGAAGGGAGTTATGTAATTTTGTAGGGTGGAACTAATGTCCTTCTGGCAAAAAGAATATTTAATGTTATATTATTATTTTTACGTTAGGATTTTCCCAAAAGCCATATTCCGCTTTGAAACGAAGTAATGCAGTTTATTATATTATGACACTTTGACAAAAATGGGACCCCCAATTGGTGTGTTTTGTGAGTCTGAAAGGTGGGGAGGAGAATGGGGTGGGGAAGAGGATGGTGGGGGGAATAACTGGCCATTCAGATCTGGGTATCTAGCGCAGTCGATCGATAAAGGTTTTATCGAAAATGTCGCCGGTAACTCGTCATCGTTCTCCAGCGTGATTGCAAATCCTCAAAGAACAAACCACGTTCCCAACGACTTAGGACGAGTTTTTTCACAGAATTTGAACAATTCTAAATCTTAAAGTTCCGTGAAAATTATATTCAAGTTATATTATAAGCTTAGTTTTGAGAATCAACTGGTCTATTTATTTATTTATTTAAACGCCATAGAATGGCTTTTACATTCAAGTGATATGTACATGATATTATAAGTATACAGTGGTACACAGGAGATTATCAGTATTACAATAATAACAAAATATGAATGTACATTTGACAAAGTATGTGTGATAAAAGCAAGTATTTAGGTATAGGATGTTGTGTGTTACTAAACTAATAATCAATGTTATAATAATAGAGACATATTATTTAGGATTATTTATAATAAAAAAGATGTAAACAAAGGGGACTTGTCAGAAAAGTTGTCAACGGTATTAAATTTATAGACACTAAGTAGTAGAGTAAATTTGTATTGAGTTTATTGTTACCTTCAAAGTTATCATTGTTTGGAATTACTAAGCAGGTATTGCTAATTAGCTAACTGTTTCAGGGCTATGAGTTAAAGATTAAATAATGATTTTGGTTTAAAAAAAAATCATTTTTAATAAAATAATACATTTAATGCTTTCTCTCTTCAGTCTGACAGTAAAGATATCTGAAGTAAGTAGTTGAGTAGTTTAATGTTTATTTATTGTGAATTTCCCGTCTATAATGATATAATAACAGGACTTTCACAGAACTTGAAAATTTACTTCAAATTCTGACGAAATGTTCAAATTTCGTGTAACAACTGGTCCTAACTATTCTTAATTTATATTTAGCGACTGCAGTAGCGGTTGGGAACGATGACAAGTTATCGACATTTTCGATAAAAACCTTTATCGATCGTTCTAGACCCCCACGTCACCAAACACTGCAAAGCGATAAAAAAATGGTTAAATAGGTTACGTTAGGTTGGGTTATTATTTAAAGAAAAACAATCTTAACTTTCATGGCATGGAACCGTTACCATTCACCGTCCGTTCCATCTCCTCCCCCCACTCTTCACTAACTTCTAGACACGCTTCCACCCCCACTTTAACACCTGACATAATTGTGTTCGTATAGGTATCCACATTTTGCCCTGAGGACGGAACGGTTGTAACTGGTCAGGGTTAATGTAAAAAAATATATACGCACTGATTAAAAGTAATATTCTTTAATTTTAATAAAATTTACTTGCGTATGCGAGGATTTTAACTTGCAATCTTTGTATTCGTAGTCGAGAGCATTTTACTCCTCGACCACGGAGACCGTATCGTATAAAGTAAGTAAATGAAATTTATTTCTAGTTTAAATGAAAATATCAAAAAGTGGTAAATGAAATTCCTTTGACCGGTCAGTGGTTGAGTGGGCATAGCGCTTGGGTCCCACCCGGGCGTCGCATGTTCGATTCCTCGGCTGGCTAAGTCCTCCATCACAACACAAGCAACATTTTCGGCTTTCTGTGGTGGTAGTAGGAGATTTTCAAACATTGTTGGGTTATTCGTAACCCGGGAATGTTTGTCTTTCTTTTTAAAAAAAAATGAAATGATTTTTTTTATTCTAATAATTTATGATACAACGAGTATACATATCTTCAGTACATTTTAAACATTTCCTAGGCTATTCTAGTGTAGCAAAACTTAAAACTCACCTTTTCAGACAGTTTTGTCCATAAAAACTAAAACCTTTCACCTTCGCCTTCATTGCCTTACTGTAAATTACTTATTGCGTACAAATTTAAGTAAATTCTTATTTGTAAGCTTTTGCAAAGGTCATTCCATAAAAATTCTCCAGTGTTCTAAAATAAATATTAACTGTCCTTTTGGCAATAATATCAACTATAGAATCATGCAATGTACAGCGTTTTAAAAAGGTATAAGGTCCTCCGCTGATGATCACTTTGTATGTCTTATACGAGTACTGATATCCTCCATTCAAAGCTCTGGAAAAACTGTAACTCTGATTTGGATTCCTGGACATGTTGGCATAGTGGGTAATGATATTGCTGATTCCTTGGCAAAACAAGGAGCGTCTAACCCTACCGTTACCCTCGAAAACCATATTCCCCTATCTGATATTTTTTCCATCCTCAAAGATAGATCCCGCAATGCTTGGACAGAGTATTGGAATATTGCTAGTCAATCCAAGGGTGCCTGCTACGCATCAATACAAAGGATTATCCCATCAAAACCGTGGTTTCAAAAATTCCCCCATTTTTCCAAAAAAGAAATTTCCTCCCTTATTCGAATGAGAATCGGACATTGTTCCGTTCCTTCTCACCTTTTTAAAATTCACGTCCTTGAATCCCCAGATTGTACGTTCTGTGGTCTAGATGTGGGAACTTTAGATCACATATTTTTTGGTTGTCCCTCTCTAAATAAATATCCTCTTTTCTATGAAGCGTTATCTAAAATTGCCTCCCCTCCATTCAATATCTCATTTCTTCTGAGTCTCAACTGTACTCCAATATTTCATATAATTCTTAAATTTGCTCATTTAAATAAAATTGATATATAAATTCACCTTTCCTTTCTCTTTAATTTTGAATGATGGCCTAGAACACCCTTGAAGGGTGAAAGCCAGAAATAATTGAAAAAAAAGGTCCTCCGCGTGCAAAGACGTATCTTCTCCAAACATAAACTTTCTACTTAAGAGCGTTTAACCAACCAGCGGCTGAAAATCCACATTTCGTCGAAAGATGTTCTTACGATCGTACAGGGCGGTTCCAATGAGAAAGATGAATTACTCTCCGTGCCAGCTTTTTAAAATTGTAACTCAATATCGATTTTATTTCATTCCAAATTTGCTTTAATTTATACCTACATCAAAAAATGCTGAAAGACGTGTTGATAAAACTATTAAAATTATGTACTTTTTTCAATTATTATTTAATCATAAGTATTTGTCATTTTGGAATAATGTCTGAGCAAATTAAGAATATAAAAAATCTGAAATGTGTTAGTCTGGAAGTGCGCAAATAAATACACAAACGGATCAATTTTCGTCAAGAAACACATGTACGTATATATTTTTTAATGATTTTATTTAACTAAAATTAATATTCCGTAACATACGTTTACCAGATTATGTATTGATTTATTTTACTGCATGATTATATGATTTGAAATGGGCGTTGTATAATACAAAATCTTTTTTGAAAATTTAAAAATCTGCCAAAGACCAATGGTATAACCTTATTATACTAAAAATAAACATCTTTTCTCAAAATTTAAAACATACGTTGACACTAGATACAGTAAGTAGATTTGTAGATAAAAAACAATCTTTCGAAATCAATTTATAATTTTTTGTGGAAAAGAATCGATACGTCTAAACACTGATTTAAAAATGACATATTTCTGGTTTTCTCTGGTTATACCCTCTTAATGGTATAACCAGATGTGTTTATCGGAAGTGACCTTCCAAGTAAGTATGTTTTCTGTATCTATTTGTAAAGAGTATAATTAGATAGAGCCTAAGAATTCATAATAAATTGTACAGCGCGTCGACCGGCGTGGTCTAGGGGTAAGGCTCTTGACTAGGAATCCGAAAGTCGCGGGATCAAATCCCAGCGTGGGCAAATAAATTTTATTTGATTAATTTGTGTTAATTCACAATTAATTTATTTATACATAATATATAGCATATGTGCGGCACGTTCCAGAGTGGAAGATAATCTCAGTATTGCCCTGGTGTAAGACCACAATTCAGAATTAAAACGTTGCTTGAAATGGCTTTAGCCGTGCTTGGTGACCAAATTTGAAAAGCCAGGTACTTCCCCACCTTCCTGTTCCACATCTCCTCCCCCCCCCCCCACTACCTTCAGCCTCACAACATACCTCAATTGAGGATTTCATAGTCTCACTGGCTCCAGACGGGAGCAGCCGAGACCCTTGTGAGGAATTCATGTGTAAAAAAGCGCCCTGGAGGTGATTTTTCACAAACGTGGCCCTCTAAAAATTATCCAATTATTATTATTAATCATAAAACCTCAAAAACAGCATTTATTCTTGATAACTTGTTGGTTCTAGTATTTTTAACTTTTTTTGTATTTTTTCTCTTCTAAAACACGGGTCTCTTCAAGACACGGCTTTACGCTTTCCTTTTCAGAAAAAGACTCTCTACGCAGCAATACCATGGTTAGACTCTATAACAAAACAAAAAGTTTATACAAAAAACTTCTGTCTTCTGTGTTACTTGTTTCGATGTTGTTAGGCGTCCGATATCAAACAGAAAAATAAAGAAAATATTACAAATATTAATTAGAATTGAAATTAGAAAACTTTTGTACTGTGTTCCACTTATTTATTTTCACCAAGACCGGTTTCATCATACTAAGGACATTTTCACACTGGTCGTTGAAACTTTTATGCTACGGAATTTATACAAACTTAGGCAGGGTAACATTGTCTCTAAATAATGAATGTTTACATTTTGTTAATTTAATTTAATTTAAGTATGAATGATGTATCACATCATTCGTACTTTTAATAATAAATTTTAGAATTACCTTTATGTACCTACCCTAAATTAACAAAATAACTTATAACTAAAATTAAGAAAATAACTTATATCATTGATGTCGCTATTCCAAATTCTTGTAATATTCAGAAAACTGTTTCTGAAAAAATAAGAAAATATACAGATTTAGGAAATGAAATTAAAAGAATTTGGCATTCTCAGACTATAAAAATATTACCATTTGTTATTTCGGCTACTGGCATTATACCTAGCTCTCTCATTCAAAATTTAGGCGTATTAGATTTGTCAAAAAATTTGTACATAAAAATGCAAAAGTCGGTCATTTTAAATACATGTAGGATTACGAAAGATTTTTTTAAATATTTATATTGAGGGATCAGTAGGATTTATCGGACCAGTTAGGATTTCATCAGAGCCGAACCCTCTGATATGAAAATATCTGGAGTCGGTGAAATATTTTCCCATTATGTTTCTGGTGGATTGACGTATTGTTCTTGTATTGTTTTGTATTTATTATACTTATATAGTGCACTTGCATTGCGTGAATTTACTAGATATTCATTTGTGGAAAAGTGTGTGGAAGGGTTTAGTCTTTCATTTGGGAAAGATTCAACCCGGACATAAAATCTGGAGCACCGTAAAAAATAACTTATAATATCTTAAAAACAAAATAGAAACATTCATTATATAGAGATAATGTTGTGTACCCCTGTCTAAGTTTGTATAAATTCCGTAGTATAAGAGTTTCAACTACCAGTCTGAAAATGTCCGTAGTGGGATGAAACCAGGTCCTGGTGAAAATAAATAAGTGGAACAAAGTGCAAAAGTTTTTTTAATTTCATTTCTAATACAATGGAATTCCACAACGAATTAACAGTCCAAAAACCAGACTCATTAAATATTAATTATTATTATATCATTGAAGAAGAATATAATACTAATACATCTAAACGAAAATATGAAAAAGAACAAGATACAGGAAAGTAAAATCTAAATTTAATAATGTTGGCCTCACTGGTTGGCTTACCCGTGCCGAGTCTCGTCTCATTACATTATATAATTCTCAAATGAACTTGTAACAAAGGATGAGTTGCAAAATGGATTCGTTATTTTTCACTTCAAGCAATCTCGATGTAATCCTTATTTCTTGAGGATTAACACACTACCCTATATTATTGTTGCATGACGAAAGAAAAATAAAATTATACATCCTCATTTTTACTGTTACGAGAGCTTTTGCGGTAAGCAAAAATTTTTTTTACAATAATTTCACACACGTTGCTCTGGGGAAAATAATTTTCGTCAGAACCTAAGGCATTTTGGGGTTGCTGTGTGGAGGATATTCTTGTGAAAAGAAAGGAGTGAACCTCGGTCTTGAAGAGGCCCATGTTGTAGGAAGGAGGAAACACAGAGATCGGCAAACTTTTCCACAGCCCAGCTGTTAAAATCAAGAACGAGTCGTAGATACGATCCGTACTCATGTGACAAATGTCAATCGTGTAAAATGTCGGGCGCGCATTTAACGTGTTTCTCTGAGTGTGCCGGTGCCAAAAGAATCAATGATGCTAGTTCCTCGGAGCATCTTCCATTTAAATATCGGTAGAACGAGGACAGCATTCCCACCCAAGCGTGTGCTCTAAACATTGCAATATCTTTATTAAGCATTAAAAAAATATATGCAATTTTTGAAGACAATATATAGATGTTCCCCACGCCGAAACGCAAATTATATGAAATTCCCTCCATAGAAAAAAGAACCGCAAAGTATGCTCCGAAAATTATTTTAAACACGTTTTAATCACTTATTTTAGATGTTTTATCTATGAAAAAATTCAGAGTTTTTTTAAATGCCGTTTAAGACATTTCTCACGAGAAGTTTGCTCTATTTAAACGAATTGTTTTTTTATTAAAAATTTTCACAAATTCCTCTCAAATTTTGTCGTTTTTAATATTAGCGCGTTCTCTTTAACATTCGTATTTTCATATCTCTCCTTCTTTTTGAGCGGGTATACGGCGCATTAAGATAGAAAAATCTAACTAACGAACCGCCGTTTCTGCAAAGTGTCGAGGGTTTTTCAGGTATTTCAGACCAGAGGTTGCTATCAAATTCAACCGTTGGGCGCACATGCGATTTATACAAGGTTAGCAATTGTGTACTATTAAATTATCAGAGGACCCTGTACAATACACCCTTAAATCAACACTCTGTTAAATAATATGAATATGCTCAAACAATCAGACAGAAAATTTTTCACTGACTTGGTATTTTTATATAAAATTCAAAATTATTAGGTTGATAGTCCGGTATTGCTTGCATTGATAAGCTTCCGGATACCACTACGTAATACTAGAAGTCAGGATTTATTATAGTGCAGAAATTCTAGGACTAACAACCGTATGTATTCCTCTATGCCCAGAATACTAAAGGAGGGAAACAATTATAGTTTACAATTACAAGTCGGTAGACATCTTCAATTTATCTTTAAACAAATATAAAATATTGATACTGAGGCAGTTCAGTTATATACAATAAATACTGTATATTTCTTATCATTCATATTACATATGTAAAATCCCCGAAATGGGCGTTAATCAATAAATAAATAAATTCAAACAAAGTAAAATTATTTTTTTTTTTGTTTTCATTTCGAAAATGGAAATGTACTTACTTTATTTTTATCTTTTAAAATAAAACAATAACTTTGTAAACACCATTTTTATTTTTTATGTAAATACTTTATGCCGACCGGGTTTCGCTACAACCGTAACTTCTTCAGGGCAGGTTCAGCCCCAGTTCAGGGTTGTAGCGAAACCCAATCGGCATAAAGTATATAAAAAATAAAAGTGGTGTTTACAAAGTTATTGTTTTATTTTAAATTATAATGTCACATCACAAAGTAACTGCTTCATATGAACATTTATTTTTATCATTACGCCAACATTATAAGTATTATTTTTAAAGCTTTTACTGAATGAATTGTGTTAAATATCAATTTTTTTAATTTAATGTGGCACGTGTTAAAGTGAAATGTTTAAGAAACGGAAACTGGGCAAATTCGTGACACTAAAAGTCAATTAATGAACACCTTATTTTTTTACCGGCGTTCAACATTTCACTTAAGATATATATTACCAACCTTGTTATAACAAAATCTACCTAATTGTGAGTGATCTAGTATAAGATCGTAGGCTATTTTTTTATTATTAATCAACACTTAGTTTTAATTTAATTTAAGAGGCCGGGTACCGCCGCTATTTATTGGATAACCAAAACCTCTGCCATAGGTCACCCCAACTGGTTCGCTACGTTTAGTAACTTAGTAAGGGTGCCCGGGTTCATGGGGTGAGGTTTGTTCTGGTCTTGGCGGCGGATGAGTCTGCCCACCAACTGCGTGTCAAGTCGGATTGGGAGAGAATGGTTAAGGGAGTCCCTCTGACTTCTTCAGTCGTACTCTCTCGTAATATCGCCTTATACCGCAGTGGGAGGGATGGATTCATATTTCCGTCCCTCCTGGACACACTCACCCCCTGATTCCTGCCCATCCCTCATACCCTTTTACATCCCAGAACTTCCTCGCCTTCCTTTTCTAAAAATACCCTCTACACAGCATCCCCAAAGATGAGGCCCTGAGTGGAATTATTTTCCTCAGAGCCTCGTGTATGAAGCTATTTTAAAAAATAATAAAAAATTGCATTTATAATTTTAAAAACAACCAATATTGCTTAAGTTATGCTTAACCATTCGGGCCCGTAAGCTTGTTTACACGACAATGTAACATTACTAAACATACATGAGTTATAAGCAATGTTTCAAGTAAACCCTGATGAAGGAAGATTTACTTATTTGATTACGAAAATAACTTTCTTCGTGCCCAGAGGATGTCATCCCGAATTGAAATATTTTGAGATGCTAAAGGGAGTGAATCAGAAGGTCAGAAAATTTCCACTTTGCAATAAAATCTAATTTAATTGAATATTTGTGCATAATATTTTAATTATTTTGCGGTTAATTTTTAGATTTTAGATATAATGCGTGGCATTTTCTCTTTCTAACACCGTTCAGTCGTTTAGATCATATTTCTAACAGTGATGATAGTAAGGGAGACACAACGATTTCTGTGAAAATTAAATTGATTTAATTATTTGATTATTTCGATTGATTGGGATCCCTAATTTAATTATTTCCGATTGTTTCGAAAACCGAACAAATTAGCCTGAGAGATTAAAATTAAAATGTGTAATTTTCTAAACGTATTTTTTTCTGTCTTGTTTCTTGTTTTCACTCCTTTTCTTTTCCTTGAATTTATAATCATCCATATTTGTACATCCTTCTTCGTTTCTTTATTTATTGTTTCTTGATGTTTGTTCTACTTAACCTGTCTTATTTTATTTTTATGTTCTATTACTATGTAGAATTTATATTTTTGATATCAAAATACCTACGTTAAATTGTACCTGTTACCTCCCACTTATGAATTGTATGTTCTTCTCATCCTAAACTGAGTTTTATAACTTCCCTTCAATCAGAATAAGCGCTTTTATAATTACCGTGACGATAAAAAGGCAATAAACATACGTTCCTTAACACAATAATGCTGCTCACTGCTAACTCTTTCAAAAGATGAGTTTTTTGTTTTTTTTTTTTTTTTAAAGAAAGACAAATATTCCCGGGTTATGAATAACCCAACAATATTTGAAAATCTCGTACTACCACTACAGTACTTAGTCAGCCAAGGAATCGAACATGGGACGCCTGGGTGGGACCCAAACGCGATGCCAGCTCAGCCACTGACCAACTGATACGCAATGTACGTAGGTCTGTTTCCTCCAAATAAAAAGGTCATAATTTTCTTGCATCTCTCTCACACACCGCACCGTAACGTCTTCGTAAACCTTACAGTACTACTTGCCGTGACGATAATTATAGTACGGAATATATTCAATATTTGCCAACCATGCATAGAGTATTGTATTATTGGATGGGGATCTGCCTCAAACATCCACATGAAGCAGCTCGTTAAAACCCCAAAGGTAATTATAATTTTTTTAATTGATAAACTAATGTTTAGGACAAGATTTTTATGCAAAGCCCAAAGGGTAACAATTATTATAAAATCAGAAGGACTCGGGGTCAAGTCCCGTCGGCGGCATGTATCTTTTCTCGGGAGATTTTTTCAATGTAGATGAGTGTTTCGGGTTAATAATTATTGCTTATAATAATTGTTACCAAAAGGTAATAATAAAAATAATCCTGAAAGTACTCTAGTACCCACACGATCTCCATAATAAGATTTTTTTTTAAATTTTAATGCTTTCAGCATTATTAACTGTTAAAGAAAAAAATGAGTACCTTGCTGACCAACACACATACACTACAAGGACAAAATTCTCAAAACTACTGAACGTCCCAAAATTAAATACGTCTTTTGGCCATAAAAACCATAATTTTCATGCTACAAAATTATATAATGCCCTTCCAATTGAAATTAAAAACACCACGGAGATACAAAAGTTTACCAAATTATGGCTAACTAAACACGAAAATGAGGAAATCATTAAAATTATGAAGTAACACCAATACAACCTACAGACAACAAACATAAATACTATTTATTTATTTTTTTTATTTTTTTAAAAAAAATTTTTTTAATTAATAAGAGATAACTTTGTATAAACCACTTTTTTAATAAAAAATATCGAAATGTTTATTTTATTAAAATATCCTGAAGAAGTTAGCGCTGTATGGAGTCCAACCTACAAAGTTCACATTCAGCGAATAGAGCGAGTTCAAAAACATTTTATGTACAACCTAGCGTATTCCGATAAGCGAGCTCGATCACTTCCTCACTACACCGATAGACTAAAATTCTACAATGTACGCACCCTTGAACAGAGAAGACTAAATACAGATTTAAATTTTCTTTTCAAAATTGTTAATGGTTTAATAAACTGCCCTTTTCTACTTCATCAAATCAGGTTCAATGTTCCTAGAATTGGTTCACGACTTATAAATTATGTTCCGTTACATATTTAAAAAAATATCGAACTAAGCTGGGGTATGACTCAGCTTTATCAAGAATGTGCCGTAATTTTAATGAGGCCTATAAAAAACATTCCATTAATTTGACAATGTCAACATTGGCCAACTTCAAATCTTCTCTTAACAAGATTTAAAGCTCCCTTTTATATTGTTATATAAACTTATAAACCTATAAACTAAACCTTTAAACTTATATTATAATATTATTGTTCTAAAAACTTGTTGCAAAAACTTGTTTTTATAATGTAATGATTGTATACATATGTAAGTATTATATTATCAATGTTGTGTTTGTCTTTAATTAGTGATAGCATCAACCATGTTTAGTGTAATTGTATCTGTGAAAGCCTTGATGTAAATTACTGTTGACAAATAAAAAAATAAAAAATAAAATAAAATAAAATAAGAAAACATTGTTATTGAAACATGTCGATATTGTTTATTAAAAAAGTGGTTTATACAAAGTTATCTCTTATTAATTAAATAATAAATAATGCCACAAAGCTATTTTGCAAAGATTGAAGAAGTAAACTTTTTATTTTATTTATTGTTTATTTTGTAGAAACCAACAAACTAGAAGATGAGGAAATCATAATCAACACTCATACAACAAACTACAGTCTGCCTCGAAAATGGAATAACTGGTGAGGATCACTGTGAACAAACAACTTTACTTTGTATTTTTACTTTACATTTGTATATATAAATTTGTAATATATTGTCGTTAAATAAATAAAAGAAAGAGCTGCAGCATTAAAACGATAAGGACGTATATTTATTACCTTTTTACCGTCACGGTACCATAACCGTGAATTGTAACTGTAATTATAAAATCCTCTAACAGATGCATAATTTACACCAGTGGGTACATTTCCACAACGAATAACGCGTAGTATGATGAACCTCTGAATTCAGAATGCCGAAGTATCTCGTATAAAAGTTGGTTGTCACAGTCGCACTTGACTCATCTCTGTGGCACTTGATGAAAGTCATTAAAGTCACCGCTTGACGCAACACAGATGAAAGGCCTCTGGCCGCTAAAATAACGAGCACCTTGTCGAGAGTTTGTCCTGCGTTGTACAGGTATATATGGGCCCAGAATTTTATTTAATTATTGAATAACTTCACAATGAAATAATAGTTGTCTTACGTAATTTGATTAATATAATACCATTGGGAAGTGGGGCATTTAATAAGTTGTGAAAGGGGAAGGTGGGGGTAGTTATTAGTAATTAGCTATTTAGGAGTCCTAGCATGGGCAATCGATAAGGATTGATAGGATAACTTTCGGAAACTTCTCATCGTCCCCTAGCATGATTGCAGATCGCTAACGAATAAGTAACAATTCAATGACTGAATGTTCTTAATATATTCGACATTAACTGTTGTTTGTACGTTAGCGATTTGCAGTTGATCTAGAGAACTATGAGAAGTTACTGAAAGTTTATCTTATAGATCCTTATCGATCGCCCATGCTAGGACCCCAGGTCTGATCACCAAACACGGCGAAGTATAACGATAAATCACTATTTTAGATTAATCTTTGCTACGATTTTTTTGCGAATTGTCAATAATGGTTGTAATAATCCAGAAACCTTCGCGAGGGTGGACAGAAGGTATTTTGAAAATTTCAAACATTTCCTATTCTTAATATAGCAATACATAAACAACATACCTACGAGTCCATACATACGTACATGCAAGCAAGCAAACATACATTCATTTTACATATATAGATTGTATAAAACAAAAAGGTAAATATGCATAGAGTCCACCTCACGGATAATACGGAACGTTTGTGATCGTCGAAGTTTGATGCACGCTTAATACGGAATATTCCTTTATTTAACTAATAGACAATCAAATATGACATTTGTCGGAAGTACCAATCTTATAAAATAAATTCTCGTCAAAAAAAGTACCTACTTCGAATTATTGGGTTGCGGTTCAAACTACGAAAACTGCATGTCATCATAATTTAGATATACATCTCAGATTTTGAATGGTTTGTTTGGCAAAGCCGGGTTTGTCTGGCGGGTATGTGTAATTATTCTAATACATTTCTTTCCATGTTCTGCTGTTATAAATTACAATCAGGTACAAACTTGTCAATAATGCATTCACTAATGTGAATAAATTATTATTTTATATGGCAATAATATTTTTTCTATGATTGGCAGCATTGACTGATTGTTTATGAAATGTTAATAAAAAAGATAAATATAAAAATTGCGTTACCACGTAAGTGAATTAATTTAAACAAAATTTAAATGTTAAATACATATTTTTTGCATGTTTTTTTTGGTCTCCCCGACATAAATACTTACTTTTCGTAATAGCAAAGCTAAATCTAACTGTTTGAATAAAAAATATTCCGTATTAACGAGTAAGCGGTTCAATGCATAAATAAAAAATAAAAAAATTGAATCTATTTTTTCGATTTACGTCTCATCTAAATATAATTGTGCCTAGTGATATAAAACGCCTAATGGAGTAGCAAATTCTATTAGAAATTCGCGTTTGACCTCACGAGCCGCCTCTATCCATAATGCATGTATAATATCCATCAATCTTAGTTGCGGAGGCCTGGCTATATAGGTCGAATAGGGTGGCGCAGGGCTTAGCTGAAGGAAATGCTCCGCATTATACACTGTGCGCTAGGGTGGGCCGTCAAGGTTTTTTTTACAAATTGTATACGCCAAGTCAGATTTCAAAAGTTGCGCATTTCAATACTGATAGTGAAAACATAAAAAAAACATATATAATATCATTGCAAACTAAGATAATACAACAAAAAACTACTCACACGCGGTGGAAGTGAAACATTCAGAAAACTAAAGTAGACAAGAGTGGGGAGGCTACGAAGCTCCGCACAAAGAGAAGACCGGTTAATCTATATCATTCTCTCGCAGGCTAAATCCTATAAGTGTAGGTGTTTGTCTCTTTTTAGTGTCGGTTTTTCGTTTCATCGAATTTCAAATTACAACGGTGCTAAAGAAGTTATCGCTTAAAAAATCTAAACGAAACATGATATAGATCAAGACACAGAAAAATAAAAGGTAACCGTAAAAGACTCTCTTGTCTCAACGGGACACAGCGTCTTAACCAACCGGGCCATCGGGACCTTTTCATTTAAGTCATTTTTTTAGACCTCGTATTTCAATTTCAGAATTAACAATATTATCTTCAACTAATCTCTACATATTATAAATAAAAGTCTGTCTGTCTGTTCGCGATAAACTCAAAAACTACTGAATATATTTTCATGCGATTTTCACCAATAGATAGAGTGATTCATGAGGAAGGTTTAGGTATATAATTTGTCAAGGTTTTGTATAAATTGGTTGAAATATATAATTAAAGGAGAATGTCTGTATGTGGTGGACGAGGGGGATGGTAGGCGGGCCTTGTAGATTTGATTTGTATGCAAATTTACAGTTTTATGCCGAGGTTGATGAAATTTTTGCGTATGTGACCTTCAACAAGGGGAAGCTCTCTGTCTACATTTGATTTCGAAAACTCTTTATAAAGCCCGGGCATCGCCGGGGACTTCAGCTAGTGACTCAATAAAATACCTACAAGAAGGACTTGGCATACCGATCCAAATACAATTATACCGAGCACTCTGTCCAAAAGGTTATACAAAAATGACCAATTCAATACCAAACTACAAAAAAATTCTACACATGTCATCACTGGTCAATCAGCCGAGAAACCGTTCAAACCTTCACCCCGCCCCTAACTATCCCATACCAAAAGATTTTTTAAAAAAATTAATGAAAAAAAATCATCAAAAATGTTAAAATTTCATTTGAATTTTTTAATTTTATTTTTTATATGAATACCTTACAAGAGTCCCAGCTGCTCCCGTCTGAAGCCCAGTGAGACTGTGGTATCCCCTATTGGGGCATGTTGTGAGGCTGAAGGTAAGAGAAGGGATAGGAGATGGGGAAGAGGAAGGTGGGAAAGTACTTGACTATTCAGATCTGGTCATCAAACACGGCTAAAGCCATTTTAAGCAACGTTTAAAATCTGAATGGTGGTCTTACACCAGGGCGGTACTGAAAGTATCTTCCACTCTGGAACGTGCCTCAAATGAACTATATATTATTTTTAATTAATTCATTGTGAAATAACATAAACTAATCAAATAATTATTTGCCCACGCCGGGATTCGATCCCGCGACCTTCAGATTACTTCAGATTGGTTCCTCGACCACGCCGGCCGTCGAACTCCAAGTAATGTCAGAAATCACTGGATAGTAAGTCAAGTACATCCCTTAATACCTTGCATAGAAGACAGATAGGTAATTAAGCCTTCAGTCTTTACAACATTTTTAAAAGTAGTACAGGTCCCAAATCTACAAGTCCCAACGACGACACTGTGAAATTTCATGGATCTTCGGAATTCTTTCGAAGTATTTATTTTAGATATACAATTCTTTTTTTGTGTTATCGTAAAAAGTAAAACTATATTAGAAACTAGATAAAATTATTTTCCATAAGTTTATATTATAAATAAACGTTGATTTTAATAAATACTAATTTTTTACATCAAACATCACAATTTTGAGAAAAAAACGTATCGGAACATTTGGTACAAATTATTCATAATTTTGAAAGTGATAAAATACTTTCCTGCTGTTAGGGAATTAGTACAACGCACGGTTACTTCACTTTTTGTGTGATTTTTATAATAAAAATACATAAATTCCGCCAAATTGTAATCAAACACTTTGCGAAAAGAAAAGAATAATTGTCTGGTAATAATATCTGGTCTGCAAAAAAAATTCTTCTCATTGTTTTCATTCATGATAACATTTTAATATATTATTATTATTATTAATACCCGAACCAAAAACAATGAACTTCTCCAAACTCCTTTTTTTAAAACCACTTTCGGACAAAGATACTCTAAATACATAGCTTGCAAACTATACAATACACTACCAACTACGATCAGACAAACTGACTCCTTTACAAAATTCAAATAAGATATAAAAAAACGGATTATAAGTATTGGACGCCACACTATCAAAAATATCTGTAAAATAAATCACACATAGACAGAAATAACTATTCACATACAACCTAACCCATATAAAATAAATGAAAATAATGGAATTCTGTCAAATTTAACCTTTAAATAGATAAGCAGAATTTACTTCTTTACTTCATCTCCAACATTTATAAAATAACTCTCTTTAAAAGATTTACCACCCTTCCAATCACCTTTCTGTTTTAATTCTATTCAAAGGTATATGTATTTTACCTTAATTATTCTTGTAACTACAATATTCATTTATATACCTGTACGCCTGTCTCGACACAGGTATATCCTAGTGAGACAGGCATACAAATAAAACCAATGTAAATATAATTTGTTATAGATTAATAAATAAATAAATAAAAAAATTGGTGTTCTAAACACGGAATGTAGCATGCAAATGAATTCAGCAAATAGATTTTAAATATTATGTCCATTTAATTAAAAAAAAACATAATTAATATTAAAGTAACAAAAATTACAAAAAAGTGATAAAATACTACGGCTTAAGTTTTACAGTGAAAAATGCTATTTTTACAGTCACAAGTTATAAAAATATCAGTAAAGTTATCTCATTTTGGTGATATAATTCATGTTATTTTGTAGTTTCTCGATGATTCGGCTAACAGAAATCAGCAAGCATTGCTGCTGACCATTTTCCATTGTAGCGTCTTTCAATGTGCATATTATTCTGATGAAATCTTTCACCATGCTCATCTAATACGGCGCCGCGGCGTCGAGATTTTCAGGAAATAAATCTACGTGGTTTTTACGAGTCTCAACTTTATGTGAAGTTGTGGCAGAAAAATTAAAAAATGATACAATAATAAAAAAATAAAAATTTAATAATAAAAAAAAAATCGTATCGCAAAATCTAGACGTGATAGAAAAAATTGGCCAACGGGAACAAATTCAGAGCAAAAATGTAACTTTTTTATGGAGAATTTCGTTGCAGACCAGGGGGCCTAGTCTCTATCTTTTATTAACCTCAGTTAGCGGGTTAATTACGTCACAAACACGTATTTTGACAGTACCAAAATTAGCGTAACTGTCAAAATACGTGTTTGTGACGTAATTAACGCGCTAACTGAGGTTAATAAAAGACAGAGACTAGGCCCCCAGTATTATTTCTCTTTCCAACGACAAATAAATCACATATCTCCGCATTATAGAAAAAAAAAGATAATAGATATTTTTATAATGTATGGACAAATACGATGTTTACGGCTAATATATCCTTCTGAGATTTGAGGGGTTAACACGCAAAATTATAATAATAATAATAATAATAATCTTTATTTGGAAAACAAACAGCTTTACAAAGATGCATAAAAATAAAGAGTGCTAAAATAAAACAGTAAGCCTAAAAACATGTTTTCGCTGATAAAATTTGTTTTTTTTTCGCTGACAAGAAAAACATAAAGAAAAACTAAGAAAAAAATAGTTAAGAGAAGCTAAATTAAACATAAAGAAAAACTAAGAAAAAAAAATAGTAAGGAGAAGCTAAATACTTAAATAATGCATGATAAAATATAGAAAAACACAATAAAGGGTAAGCTTATGATCTTATAGGAGTATATGGATGATTTTTATGTAATTAGGGAATATGAAAATATATTGCAAATTAGGAAAAGGAATCTGATTAATAATATAATAAATAAATATAAATATGGATGTTAAGTGGTGTGTTGTGATGCATTACATTTATCTGATAGTGTTGCTTTGAATTTGTTGAAAGTTATATTGAAGATGTCTGTATATGTGAGGTGTGTGTTATGATAGTGGCAGGCTCGATGTATGAATTCATTTTGTAAGTAGTTGGTGTTGGAGCGGCTGTTATAAAAAAGGGATACGTTTCTGCCATTGCGACCAGGAACTCTAATATCTATTTTTTGTAAAAGATACGGGAAAGATATCGTATTATTTAGGATTCTGTACAAAAACAATTGATCAGAAATAATTCTCCTACAATTTAATTTCGGGATTTTAAAGAATTGACGAATATCTTCATTTGATTGGAATGCATAAAACGACCGAAAATTTATGTAGGAGAGAAATTTTTCCTGAACACGTTCGATTCTATGAACATATGTTATATATCTGGGATTCCAAATTTGTGAGGCGTGTTCTAGGTGCGGACGAACATAGGTATAATAAAGCAAAATAAATGTATCGAGAAAATAAAATAGTTTTGATGTTCGTAGTATAAATCCTAACATTTGGGTGGCTTTAGTGACAATGTTATTAATATGTAATTGGAATGTAAGTTTGGAATCTAAGGTAACACCCAGGTCCCGAACTGATTCTTTTCTTTTAATATCGACATTGTTAAATTATTGATAAATCATGTGATTTTCTTGGTTAAGTAAGGTGTAGTTTAATTAATTCCCAAAAGTTTTGCAATTTAAATAGTTTCACATCGAGAACCGACTTTAAAAGTGGGCCTCAAGTGAACGCAGGAGGAGTAACTTTGAAAAGTGTGAATTGGTTCTTAACTTCACTAAACGAAATTCAATACCTTAATCTTAATTCAATGTTCTTAAGACGAACAGTTACGGGGCCTTTTTCATACAAACCTTCGGATTTGAGGCCAAAATACTTGACCAAACCTTATAAATCAAAAGGTATAGTAAATGTCTAATACCGATATGTGTTATTTTATTTAATATCTACATAGTTCATTAAAGGATCCTATTTTTCACGATTTTAGAGGCAAGTTTGGCAATTATTTGTGAGTTATTGATAATTATAAAAAAAATTATTATGTGTAAATAAAAAACATAAATTGTTGAAATGGATTTTGATGGGCATTTAAAATTAAAAACGACCAATTTATTTTGGAACAAAAATTAATTGCATGTAAATTAAAAATTTGGACCTAAAACCTTTTTTTTACAATGTTTAATTTTATGTATTTTATATTAATTTCATTATATTTATGTACTAGGTTGGGCAAGATAATTTTTTTTAATAATTATGAATAACTCACAAAAAATTGTCTCTAAAATATTGAAAAATTAAACACTTTCATGGCCTATAATATATTAAAATATAAATTCTTATTTATTTATTCGGTACAATAACTTACATTTTATTTAATAATTTAATTCACATACCTAAGATATACCTAGATAATGTTGGCCTCACTAGGGGTGGCTTACCCGTGCTGGGGCCTCCATTTCATAATAAAAATTTCAATTTTTCGAAGAAAACTTCTTCGGAAAGGTTTTCACTTTGTGATGGCATTATTTATTTTAATAAAAAGACAAATAACTTTGTTTACATCACTTTTAATGGTACACAATCAACATGTTTCGTAAACAATGTTTACTTCATCAGGATCAAACGTATACTAAACTTAAAAATTAAATATAGATGACACATGGAAGGAAAGGGTAGGAAGGAGGGGGAGGGGTAAGAGTGGGGAAAGTTTATCAATTAGGGATTTCAAAGCCATTAGCAGGGAAAGGCCGGTTAAGTGGGAAGAGGTTCAAAAGAGGGTTTATAAAAATTTGCTGCTTATTAATTATGTCTGCTTTATTATTTACATTTTTTCTAATTTCTAAAATCTCTAAATTATTTATCTGTGATGCCTTATAGCCTGTATGTAATATTTTAAGTCCATGGTTTTTGTCAAAATTATGATTATTTTTTATTAAATGATCTGCGAATTCAGACTCGCTGTTGCCATTTAATGCCCTGAGATGTTCTTTAACCCTTACTTCAAAGTTTCTATTTGTTCTACCTATATAAAAGCTATTACAATCTTTACAATCGAGTTTATAAACGCCCGATTTTTTTGTTTTGATGTCGCTGTCTTTGTTATTGAGGATGAATTTTTTTAATTTGTTATTTGTGTAAAATGCAGGTTGTATATTACTGGGAATATTTTTGCTAATTATTTTTGATATATCGTTATTAACAAATAGCCATTCTACGCCATTGATTATTATTAGGTATGTTTAGAAAAAGGGTAGATATATTGTTTTGAGAATTTCTGTTTATATATATATAATGTAAATAATATATATATAATGTAAATAATAAAGCAGGCATAATTAATAAGCAGCAAATTTTTATAAACCCTCTTTTGAACCTCTTCCCACTTAACCGGCCTTTCCCTGCTAATGGCTTTGAAATCCCTAATTGATAAACTTTCCCCACTCTTACCCCTCCCCCTCCCTCCTACCCTTTCCTTCCATGTGTCATCTATATTTAATTTTTAAGTTTAGTATACGTTTGATCCTGATGAAGTAAACATTGTTTACGAAACATGTTGATTGTGTACCATTAAAAGTGATGTAAACAAAGTTATTTGTCTTTTTATTAAAATAAAAATTTCAATAAGATGAAGTAGATAATAAATTTTAATAAAATATTTAAAGTCGGCAGTGAAAAAAAAAACGGGCATATATTATGAGTTGTGTGTGTGTGTGAGAGAGAGTGTGTGTAAATGATGTGTTACCTGTATGTGTTTTATACTTTTATGTTTTAAAATTTTTGTAATATTGTTTTTTGGTTTTTTAATCCGAATTTGAATTTTGTATCTGAATTTATTTTGGTTTTCCCTTTTTTTTCTCAAGTGAAAGATTGTTGAATGTTTTTTATTGAATAGTATTTATGGTGTCTTTGTCCAAAACTTCTGGTTACCGTCGGAGTTTTTCATGTTTTCTTTATACGCTTGTCTAACTGGTCTTTTAGTGATTATTTAAATTTGTTTTTTGTTTCAAAATTAAACTTTGTAGTGTTTTAACGTATAATACTGATATACAGTACGTGAAATAGGTTGAGTATTTGGAATGTTTAATATTCGCTATACATATATTTGCTATTAATTGCATTGGATGGGTACAAAGTATACATTCAGATTTTTTTTAATATATAAGGATGCACGTGTTATTTACATTTTCTACCAAACCACATGCAATATGTAGGGAGTTAAAGCACGTACTTGACCTACTTTAACCAGTGATTCTTGACAACATTTGGACTAAAAAATTTATATGAAATTTTGGTTTCAGGTGACTTTTTGATGTTTTTTGCTATCTAAAACATAAGAATATAGTAGGAATTGAACTGCTATTGTTGGGGTGACGAGTTGGGCGGTTGAGTGACCAATGATGACATGTGGAAGATTTTTTTGATTTGGTTTTGAATTTAAAAAAAACACCAAAAAAGTCACCGGAGACCAACATTTCATTCAGATTTTTTACTACAAATGATGTCAAGAATCACTAGCAAATTTAAGTCAAGTAACTAACTAAGTCTTAATTTTTAGGGTATTATGCCTAGCTGCGCTACCTCTTTCTTTAGACAACATTTCGGACAGCGCTATGGTTTCCATCATCAGGACAAATCTATAATCACCCCCCAATGATGGACACTGTGACGCTGTCCGAAACGCTGGCTCAAGAAGAAGATAGCGCGACACTGCATAATACCCCAAAAATAAATCACCATAATAAACTCGTTAGTCACTTGCAAAATATATTCACTACAAACTCTGGAATAAATAATAAATATACCTAACGCTTCTGCATTCTATGATACACACCTATTATTATATGGATTTATTAATGTGTTAATTACAGCCAGGTACCCGACAGTTGATCCGCCGATAGTTGCCCCCACGAAATTATAATAATTAAATTTTTTGAATTTCAATCCTAAAATCGACTTCAAATAATAAGTTGGTATGGATATCAAACGAGTTTATTTTTTACTGTGTTGATTTTTCGTACTTATCCGCTGATATAATATTATAGTACGTATACAGACAAATATTTTTATCCTTGATGCATTTGAATGAAAATATGTTCTATACTTTTGTTCTTCGGCGGTACATCCTCTCTGCACACTTCTTCGGGGACTGTTATATTAACCTATTTTCCCTAAACCGACTGAATATTGTATGTAAGTATCCCGTCGAGGGATCAACTGTCTTAATTGATGTATGAATTACAATGAATCAAAATAAATATTGATATTTAATTAAATGAACACAATATTAACGAAACTCAATCGAAATTCTGGAGACAGAAAAAGATATTGGCACCTCTGGGACTCGAACCCAGGACCTTCTGCTTACATGGCAACAGCTCTACCAACTGAGCTTATGTGTCTATATCCAATTTGGATAGTTCAATTTAATCAATTTCAATTTGTAAGCAGTAGGTCCTGGGTTCGAGTCCCAGAGGTGCCAATATCTTTGCTGATTTTTCTGTCTCCAGATTTTCAATTGAGTTTCGCTAATATTGTCTTCATTTAATTAAATATTAACTTGAGGTTTTACTCATAAAGTTAAAAATAAATATAAACAAAATAAATACTATTTACAAAAGCACCAATTTTTTCATGTGTTACATTCTCTGAGCCTTTTTAATAAACGAGTTTTAAATTTTACACAGCTGATAAAAAAACATTATTGTACGGCAAATAAAAAAAATTAAAACACGTTTATTAGAAAGGGGTCTATGTCTACATAATTTATATTACAAATTTGTTTAAACTACGAAAAATTTTTAAATTAATTAAAGATACTTTATGCATAATATTACCTCTTTCTCGCTGACGTTATCCACATTGTTGTTGTTCCCATTTTTTAAGGCACTATTTTCCATGATGAAAGTCATCAGAGGAAACAACTTTATAACAATAGAACAAACTCACTCACACTAAATTTTATTAATTAATTTACGACATAAACACGTCCACTGTTATGTTAAATATTAACTACCCATAAGCTACCGAGTAGTCCTATACATATTTAATTAATTTATCTAATTTTCGCTTAAATTTAATACCAATTTCGAATTTTTTTTTATAAATACGCTATAATGTACACATTTTTCTTTTAAATGTTTTTGTTGAAAAAAAAAATTTTTTTACACTTTAATTGTCATATTACATATTTCACTAATAACTTGGTTTTATTTTTTGTTTTGAAGAATTTTAATTTTCAATGTACTTTTGTTACTTAAATTTTAAATTTTCTGCGGCCGGTTTCGACACATCCGTGTCATTCACGAGCAAACTTAAAACTTGCTCGTGAATGACACGGATGTGTCAAAACCGGTCGCAGAAAATTTAAGATTTAAGAAACAAAAGTACATTGAAAATTAAAACTCTTCAAAACAAAATGTCTAGAAATTGTTACATAGTTAATGCCCAAGAAATTATTGGAAAAAGAAGATATTGTATTTTCACAGTCAAAATAGTGTTATCCTGATTTTTGTTCGGGTTTTATGCAACGTCGCGGTATCTTCTCATTTAGCCAAGGTTTCGACAGCATTGCAGTATCCATATTACTACACTTTACACATATGCCCTGATGATGGACACTATAATGCTGTCCAAACCGTTGGCTAAAGAAGGACGTAACGCAATAGGGCAGAAAACCCCAAAAATAAACCACGATTGGAAAAATAAAGTCACAAAATCAACATCACGAATTATGACAATGAAAGTCTGAATTATTACGGTTATAAATATTGTTAATTACGAAATGAAGTCATAAAAAATTCTATGAAAAATTTTATATTATTTTATTACCTACATCCAAATTTTAATTGTAATTTTTATTACTGTTATATCAATAATTTTTTTGTTTAATCATTTTATACCGATGCACTATTTTGTGTTATTATTTTTATTTATAATATGTTAGAATTTTATTTATAATTATTATTTTATTAACGAATATTATTTTCTATGATCTTTAAAATTATGAATTCACACACTTTTTTTAAAATTATTGCAGTGCTTTTATCAGCGTAATTTTAGATGATGAATTTAAGTTTAAGTTAATTTTATTTTATATTATTCTTATGTTAAAAAATAACTACTTACTAACAGCCTTTTGTAACTGATATACGTAATTTAATTAATTACTCAAATAAGTTTAATCGCATTCAGTTATATCACCAAACCGAATAATGGTAAGTTAACTTTTCATTGTAGTCCACAACCATTGTTAAGTTATTTGCTAAAAGCGGGAGTTATTGACTTCTATAAAAGCTTATATTTGTTACAAAGGTTAGGTTGGATTGCAAACACGACTATTTTTAAATGTAGGACAGAAACTTTTGGTGGGAAATCAAAGTAAATAATTGAATTGTCTATGGTGAGAGTTTGGCGTTTTTGAAATCGCGTTCTTGCGTACTGCGTCAGCGCTACTGCGCATGTCGGATAGACTTGCAAAATGGCGTCCGGAGTTCTTATACAACTAGACGTCCGATTGTTTCCGTTTATTCTTTGAGATTTAAAACATTGTGTGTGGTTTTGATTGGAGCGCGTGCGGGGAAGGTGGCAGCGCACGGGTATGTATCGCTCGACCCTGTTAGGGTCCTACTGCCTCTGCTGCCCGAATAACCGCGCTAACTGCCGCATTTCCCCCCTCAAAACCCCCTTGAAAGCCTCCCGGCGCACCACCCCACCCTCCTTACAAAGAAAACCAGCAAAAAGAACCACATGAAAAAGTCTAAACCGCGAGCGAACGTGGAAACATCAACATGCAAACAAAGAGAATCATTTTTTCTTGGTTGCAACATTTTCTTTGTTTAAAATGGCGATTTCGTCAGATTTTCGCGCTTTTTTTTAGCGTTCCGAGAATAGTTTTGTATGCTCAGTTTGGGGGGTCATACTTCTAGCAACATGCAACATTTAATATAATGACATTCTGAAAGCACGGCACGACAGAGGCAGAGGTAAAACTCGAGGTACTCTGGTCGGAGGTTGCGATCGAAATTTTAACGCAGCAGCTATTGTGTTGGTTTTTGAAGTTATGAAAGGAAACTTCCGCATTTAAACATTTGAACTTTTGGAGGGAAAACAGATACCTTGATGAAGTTTCATTTGCTAATTGAGCGGTTATGCAACGTTGTTAAAAAAATACGCAAAGAAAAATGGTGAAACATTGATTTTTCTAAATCTTGTACTTCGCGTGAGAAGGAAACCGCTTTGTAAGGCCTACTTTCAGAACTGGGTTAAGGGTATTAAATGTGATTGAGGTGTATTAACAAAATTGCGGGTTCGATTCCTGCCGCAGTTCATAATTATTATTTCTACTTTCTATGGAGCATTTAAAAGAATACATACATAACTATACCAGGGTGTAACAGAACGTACCCATATTTTAACCTGAGATTATATTCTGAGTAAAAATTTAGATGTCATTTTGCTGTCCGATGATTTTTTTTTCAATTAAAAACAATAAACATATTTTTCCATCACACATCGCAACTAAGTTTTCGGGTGTAACCATGTAGGCCATGAGATAAGTAATCCGTCTCGTTCCAGCAGCACGGTAACGCATGAAACAACGCGCGAATCACGTGATCCTGTGACGATGTGTAGAAGTGGGATCATAGAAAAAAATATCATCGGACAGCAAAACACCTTCTTTTGTACTCCAATTATGCTCAGGAATCGCAGAGATCATCAGGGACCCCTGCTGTACACCCTGTTTTTTTCGTTATTTGTTTTTGGGTCGTTATGCCGTGTTGCGCTACCTCCTTCTTTAGCCAACGTTTCGAATAACGTTGCAGTGTCCATCATCATGGAGTATCCGGCAGATCCGATAGATGTGTGGATCTGCCCTGATGATGGACACTGCAACGCTGTCCAAAAACGTTGGATAAAGAAGGAGGTAGCACAACACGGCATAACACCCCAAAAACAAATAACGAAATACTTTTGGCTTGAAAATCTAAAAACGTACCCTGTTTTATAGGTAGGTACACTACAAAAATCATAGTATTAGATAAAAATTAATTTTGCCCGGAGCTGACGAGGTTATGGCATGCCCAAATAGGGAATGGTGTGAGAAATAAAAATGTTTGGAGACAAAGAAGTAGATTGGAAAGTACTTCACTAGTAAGATTTTCTTACTAAACACAGCTGTAGCAGTATAAAAGTAAACAGTGTATCTTGTTGTCGATGTTAGCTTCGTTAGAACGAGTTGTTTCTTTGACTCATGTTTGTGTGTGCTACCAGCTACCAGCATCTGTTTTTCCTTTCAATTTAGGAGGCGGGTGTAGGTAACGCCGCCCTGGGAACCATTTATTGTATAATTAACATCTCTGCCATAGATCAGCCCCAGCGGTTCGCTGCGTTTGGTGACTTGGCAGGGGTGCCTAGCAGGGGCGTGCACAGAGTTTTTGATCAGGGTAGGCAGTAAGAAAATACAGCAAGTTTCATGGATTAAAATTTCCATATTCTATCAGATAATTTCAGAATTAAAGTATGACAAACGTTTTTGATCCGACAATTAGCATCTATGAAAGACAACTATTTGATAGAAGTACATAACAACAGATGTTTTTGTCGTCACTGATTGCCATTTGCTAATTTTGTTCTAGAAAGCACTGCTTAATACTAACAAAAAAACCTCATAGAAGCAAATTCAAAACGACAGTTCTACTCTATGCTTTGTGCATTTCGTAAACATTGAATTATGTCTTGTATGAAGTTAGCTCTAGTCAGAAATAATTCCTGCTTAGACCGCATTTTAGTGAGGCAGTTGGAGGGCGCGCGTGTAGTTTCTAGTTACAGTTTATGTCGCTTTTGTAGTATGCCGTTTGATGTGTCGCTCGCGTAGTTTCGGTTGCTCAGCTTTTTCGCGCTTATTTTTGAAAGTGTGTATTTATTTTTAGCAATAATTTTATAAATTATAATATTATATACATGCTTATATTTTACAAAAACGGCAGGGTAGGCAGTGCTTATGTGCCTACATGGAGTGCACGCCCCTGGTGCCTAGGTACATTGGGTGGGGTTTGTCTAATTCTTGGCGGCGGATGCGTGTGCTTACTTTCTGCCTGGCGGGCCGGATCGGAAGATACTAGTTGAGGGAGACAATAAGTCCTCTGTAGTTGGTTTCTCCCGACTCATCGCCTTGCCGCGCAGTGATGGAATCATACAACCGCCATTACTGCACACACCGACCCCATATTCCTACCCACCCATAATTTTCCTTCCCAGAATTTCCTTATCTTAATTTCCTTTAAAATACCCTCCATACAGCATCTCCAAGGAAGAAATAGGCCCTGAGATAAATTATTTTATTCAGGGCTAGGTGGAGCGGTTTTAAAAAATATATATTCCTTAACTTTACAGTTTGCAGACTGGGGCGCTCTTGTGGGGGGTGTCATAAAACTCATAAATAATAAATAAAGTAAAATAAATAAATAAAAATGTAGGCGTAATCAGGTTAGGTTAGATTAAGATAGGTTGGGTTAGGTTAGGCGATACTTTGTGTATCGTTAACTCCGTGTAGTACGTAGGCACTGTTAAAAATCAAGCTGGTTTTTTATTCAGTTATATCAATCATTAAATTGGGAATCTTCTACAAATAGCATAAACAAATTGAAGTAAGTGAATCCATAAATTTTGCAAGGTTTTTCATTAACTATCAAAGTCGTTAAGACATAACAAACTATTAATTTTCTATTTTGTTTTCCAAGTAAAGCCTAGAGGACATTGTATACTTCCGTTTTGTATATTTTACATTGCAACAAAATATAGAAAAACCATTAAAACGGCAATAAACGCACAAGGGATGTTCCAAGTCATCGTAAAATCTTTTTAAAAATGGTGAAATATGTTTCGGACCGAATGCTAAAATCAAATGTTTAATAATACCTATTCAGCAAAATTATTGAATTTAATGATTGTCATAAACTCGAAAATGGTAGAAAGAACGGTATTAGATTATAAGGTTTAATAGGATGCAGCTGAAATATGAAGAATCAAAATATGCTTGCTTGGGTGTAGGCATTTATATGAGTTGTCTATGCGTTGCTAAACCATTCATCCGATTGCAATGAAACTTTAGGGATTTGATGTGCGCATGCCCGCGATAGTTTCTATACATAATAGTGAGTTCTGGCATCATGAAATTATTAGTTGTTAACCATTCATCCGATTGCGGTGAAATTTTGGGGATTTGATGTGTGCATGCCCGCGATGGTTTCTATATATAAAAGTGAGCTCTGGCATTATGGAATTTGTATAAAAATATTGCAATAGTTGGTTCGCGGGCCGTTTGAAAACTGAATGTATGGTAGGGAGTGGAGAGGGGAGTGGGGAGAGGGAAGGCGGATAGGGAACGCGAGAGGGGAAGGGGACGCGGGAGAGGAAGGGGAGGCGGAAGGGGAACGGGACAAATGGGAAAGGACACGCAGGGAGAAACAATTTATTTATTAAGTGGCATAGAAAAGCATGTCTGGAACTCACTAGTACTTATAATAAAATTATAATTTTTGAGCATTTTTTACCAATTTCTTTGATAATAAATTGGTGTAAATATCAACGAATTTATTTACAGTGACTATGTTTTGTACTTATATACACGGGTATATCTACCATCTACTATCTACTTCTACTACACTATATAAAGAGGTAATATTTGTTTGTTTGTGTGTTTGTTTGTTTGCATCGAATAGGCTCCGAAACTACTGAACCGATTTGAAAAATTCTTTCGCTGTTGGGAAGCTACACTATTCCTGGGTGACAAAGGCTATATTATATTTTAAAAAAATAGGCATCCTTACTAAAACTTCAATAATGTAACCCAGGGTGTAAAAAAATTACCTAAAATATTCTTTAAATCGCGAGCGCTGCGAAAACTATTGATGAAAGAATAAAATAATGTACTACGACTTTGTAGAACACATCATTATTTACAAAAAAGGTCTGCACAGCATATGTCTAACTATTATGGTTATGCCACAATAAGTATTCTTTTATTTTAAAAATTTAATGAATATGTCACCGCTTGAAAAGGCTCTTAATTTGTATCTTGGTTTTAATCCTTATCAAAATAAATTACTTCATATTCAAGACAGCTTCAATACCTTTATTTAACTTTTTGAATTTTTCAATTCGGATATTTAATTAGAAAGATATCACGAGTTTAAAATTGTTAGTATTAGAAAAAACTTTCGGCTACGGGCCGGGCGGGAGAGGAGTCAAGAAATGCAGTGCCAGGGGGGTTGGCGGGACGGGGGAGCGGGAGAGCGGTGGTGGGGAAGGTGGAAGTGGAACGCTGGAGGGGAACGCACGGGAAAGGACATATAAGGAGTAACATTTTATTTATTTTATTATGGCATATATTATAAAAGAAAGTCCAAAAAAACGTGCAGCCTCCAAAAACTCAGAAACGAGTCCCGTTTCGATCAAGGGAGTTATATGGTGTCGTAGATCTCTATCCCCCCTAGGGAATAAGGGTATCCGTTTTTACCTAAAGGGCGTGCTTTTAAAGATATAAGGGCTGAAAGTTTCGCCCTCTTGAAATTTATTGAATGAAAGGGTAAGAATGGAAACAAAAGATAAAATATGGGATGTGCAAGGTGCTTTTATGAGTGGAAGGGGGTGCATGGACCAGATTTTCTCATTGCGTATGCTCACTGAGAAGTTTCTTGCAAAAAACCAGAAACTCTTCTGTGCCTTTGTAGATCTACAAAAAGCGTACGACCGAGTTGACAGGAAAAAGCTATGGAAGGTGTTGTCCAAGTACGGAGTGAATACGAAGCTCATTCAGGCAATTGCGTCGCTATATAAGGGAAGCGTTGCATGTGTTAGGGTGAACGGCGATTTTACGGAGTGGTTTGACATCACAAAAGGTGTTAAACAAGGCTGCGTAATGTCACCGTGGTTATTCAATCTATACATGGATAATTGTATGCAAGAATTGAAAGAGATGGGATTGGGCGCAAAATTGAGTAATCTGGAAGTATGTTGCCTTTTGTATGCTGATGATGCGGTGCTAATTTCTAGCAGTATGGAAGATCTACAGTCTCTCGTGTCTAGGATGAACGAAGTATGTATGAAGAATGAGTTAATGATGAATGTAAGTAAGTCTAAAGTCATGGTGTTTGAAAGAGAGAGTACGAAAACAGTATGCAATATAGTTGTGAATGATGAATACTTGGAGCAGGTGGATGAGTTTGTGTATCTGGGTAGTATGTTTACGAAAGATGGGAAGGCTGATAGAGATATTGAAAGAAGGGTGAATGCCGGTAACTCTATTAATGGAGGACTGAATGCCGTTGGCGGTAATAAAAAACTGTCCAAAGACGCGAAACTAGCCGTCCATAATGGAGTGCTGGTACCTACCCTGATGTATGGCAGTGAGGCATGGAACTGGCAGAGGAAGGATGAAAGCAGACTGAATGCTGTAGAAATGAGATCCCTGAGGCGAATGTGTGGTAAAACCATGTACGATCGTGAGAGAAACGTGGATATCCGCAAAGAATGCAAGGCTGACGTAAGCGTGATGTGTAAGATTAAGAAAGGGACTCTCCGATGGTTTGGGCATGTAGAGCGAATGAACGAGGAAAGGAGTGTAAGGAGAATATATGATGCAAATGTGAATGGTAGAAGAAGTCGGGGACGCCCGAGGAAGACATGGCACGACCAAGTGAATCAGATACTTGAGTCGGGCCATGTGAAGAGTCGGAATAATAGAAGAGCATGTATGAGACGATGTATGAATGTGAACGAGGCAAAGAGTGTGTGCCAAGATCGAGTTGTGTGGCGGTCCGTCCTCTCTGCCTACCCCTGCGGGGAAACGGCGTGATGGTTAGTTAGTTAGTTAGTTAGTCTTCCGGAAAGTTCTAGAAGGTTCCATAGAGCTGTAGAAAGTTGAAGAAGGAGTGGCGGAGTATGTCGTGGAATGATCAGAAATAGGGAATCGGGAACATCATTTTGCAACATTCCAGAACACTATCTTATTGTCCTGAGCGAAGCCGGGTAACCCAGCTAGTATAGGATATAGACAAGTAGTTTTATCCTTGATGCATTTTAATAAAAATATGTTTATACTTTTGTTATTCGGCGGTACATCCTCTCTGCACACCCAATCCGGAATAAATATACCGTTTTTTGCCTAAACCGACTGCATTTTGTATATAAGCATGCCGGGGGGCCAACGGTTGGGGATCATCTATCATGGAATCATAGCAATTTCTTATACTTTTGCTTCCTAGTCCTAGTATAAAATAAACAATGGTAGTATTGTTACAAATTTCCACAAAGTTCACTGTAACTGCAAGATCTGTTTAACCTTCGACTCCTTATATGGAAATATTTCCTGCTTGTGAAAATATAGTCATCCACTGGAGCGATTGGGGTTCAGTTTTTGATTTGGCCATTCGATTTAATTAATATCATTCCTCAAAATATTAATAAGGAAACATATAAACTGCTTACTGCGGTGTAAAGCTAATGAATCCACCTAAATTTCACCGTTTATTTCATATTTGTAGGTTTGTTAAATATTGTCCAATTTTGAAACGATATCAATCGCTGATAAATAAAAACGGTCCAAATTTGGACCTAAATCGCTCCAGTGGTTAACACTCAATGAAATCTATATACAAACAAAACCCGAGTTTTAACGGCTCAATTTAGTATCTCTATCCATATAAAACCAAAACGAGATGTTGACTTCGGTGCAGAATATTTTCATGCTGGGGGGCGGACGGGGTGGGGGTGGCTCTCCAGCCACCTAAAATCTCTATTTTCAATACCGAATCCAGAACATTGTGGACAAATATTTTCCCGGAATATTTGAATGCATCAAAATTTCCCTACAATATTTGAAATCGGCCTTATGTAATCGACATTTCATAATTTCCTTAGATTCTTATGATTTTTCCTATTTCCCTAGACATTAAATTACTGCATGGGTGACTGGCATAAATAAAATATACCACTGGAGACTAGTGACTTCAGCATAACAAAATTCAGTAGTACCAACGAAACGGTATGTTTTAATGACATGTGATGATGCTTTATTCACTTTTAAATGAGTATTTATAATTTCCACGTATAATAAATATTCTGTAATTAAATTAACATAATCAGAATCAGCAATTGGTGAATACGTATAAACTAATTTTTTTTTTGCCATAATATATTTCACTGACGTTCCGTTTTGACATAAAATTTAATATTGTGTTTCGCTTTTTTTAAGGTGGGTAGGGACTAAAGAGAGTGAGCAACATTAGGAGAAGAGAAAGAGAAAGGTAGGAAGTACTTCGCTCCCCAGATCTGGTCACTAAAAACAAAAAAAAGTCATAATATTTCATATTTGTAATGGCTAAATAACATTAATATTTAGCCATTACAAAAATTCTCAATCCCACTCACCAGAAATTGTTCGCAAGCTTTTATTGAGAAGTTAAAACATTTTATTTATTTCACAGTGAAGGACAACAATATCTTAAAAATAAGTTATAGCTCTTACATCATTTTGAAAACCTAGAGCTGTATTTTTGAGGGATGGATTAGCGTGAATGTCTCTGCGTGGCTGTCTCCAATAAAATAAACAAAACTGATACAACGTTTACGACGTCAGTTCGTGTCTAGACAACTTCAACCAAACTCACCGACTTTGGTTTTGTTCAAAGCATATTTTTATTATTGTACTTATCGATATTTTACGAGAACTTCGTTTTTAAAAAACTGACGATTTGCACGTTTCTTATGGATTTTTAACAAAAATAAAGTATTATTTTTAATTGATAAACTAACGTTTTAAACAAGATTTTTATGCATAGCACAAAGGGTAGATAACAAATATTATAATCAATAATTATCAGCCTGAAACACTCATCTACATTGAAAAAATCTTCCGAGAAAAGATACTGGCCGCCAACGGGAATTGAACCCGTGACCATCTGATTGCCGGTCAGCAGCTCTGACCACTGAGCTATGGCGGCTTATCAAATACCCGCCAAATAATTCAACATATACTAGTGTTTCATTCGACAATTACTTATTATTTCATTTTTCCAACTGAAAACAACCAACTTTATTTTTGTGAGAAAGGTATTTTTAATACTAAATCTCCCGCTAGGTGGTGTCGAGACTAATTATGTCTGCATTTTTTGCTGAAATACTTTAATCTTAAGCTTAAATACTTTAATATCTTTTCTCGGAAGATTTTTTTCAATGTAGATGAGTGTTTCAGGCTGATAATTATTGATTATAATATTTGTTAAAAATAAAGTGTTAATACCAGCGTAAATGAAAAAAATGTAATTGAGAGAGAATAAAATATATTTTTTTTAAATGATGTAAAAATAAAGTCTTTCCTCTAAACACCTTACACACGATCCGATATGAAGCCTGCAGGACTGCATGCAGGAATCTCTGGTGGGCAAACGCATCCCCCGCCAAGACCTGAATAAATCTCACCCCACGAACTCAGGCACCCTTGCAAAGAGTCAAATGGGTGACCTATGGCAGGGGTGTTGGCTATCCAATAATTGGTTCCTGGGGCGGCGGTACCCATACCCGCCTCCCAAATTGAACCAACCCTCACTATTGTGTTGAGTAACTGTTTTAAAAATCTATTCTCCTTCAACGGAAGCAATCTTCCGAACAGGCCCTCCATTGATATCCTTGGTGTAAATCTAAGTGACCAGCTCAGATATGGGGGGCTCCATCGAAGCCAGAGTAAAGTTAGCCTCTAAGAAACTGGGCTTACTTTACAGGGCCCGCAGATACTTTAATAATACACAACTACTGCTAACCCTGTACAAATCGTAAGTGCGCCCCTGGTCTGGACTCTGTGCAGAAACGGGTGGTCGGTTTGATAGATTCTCCTAACTTACGGATTGCAATTTTTAGAGCACAGACGTCGTCGGGTGGGAATAATGTCCTTGTTCTACCGGTATTATAATGGAAGGTGCTCTGAGGAACGAACGTCATTAATCCCCTCGGTACCGGTGCATAGTCGGGAAACATATCAAACACGCGCCCAACATGTGTACAAGGTTGACACCAGTCACATGAGAACGGATCTTTTCTATGCAGCTCGGCTGGCTGCTCGGCTGTGGAACAATTTGCCGGCTTCTGTGTTTCCTCCCTCCTACAACGTGGGTCTCTACAAGACTACATCTTTACAATACTTATGTTCACTCCTTCCTCGCCTCAAAAAGACCCTCCAAACAGCATCTTCAAATAAGACGTAGGCCCTGAGGGAAATTATGTGGAGTTAAAATTAAAAAAAAATGGTTTTAAAATAATAAAAAAACACGACCGCACAGCGCACGCTACTGAAATTTACCAACATGGTAGAAACCAAAATAATTATGTTTACTCTACATGGATGGTTTGGTAAAAAATGTTGGCGTTTTATATTTCATCGAGTGCAGCAATGCAGTATTACCTGCTTTGAATAAATTCATATTCAGAAAATTTTCTAAATAATTTCCCAAATAACGGCCGTGGCCTTGACACACTGCCCAATTGCTGCTTACTCTACTCCACTGGCTGCTGGCGGGTTTTTTGGTAAATGTTATATATACAGGGGTAGAAAAAATATAGTAAGTACATTAAAAGCTTGTCATAAAACTTGCTTTTTTACACCGAGGTACATAATAACCATTCCAGTGTGCGCGTGAATATATATTTTTTTAATTCATTACTCTTTTTTCACAAAATAACTTTGTTTACAGTTTTTTGAAAAGCCGCCCTTACTTAAGGAGCCGTATCCCCGTTCAAAAAGAAGAAGATGGAGAGATATGTAATTACGAATCTTGGAGAGAGCGCACTAATATTTAAAACGTTAAAATTCAAGCGAAAATTGTAAAAATGTTTAATAAAACACGACTCGTTTAAAATAGAGCAAATAGTTTCACGCCAACTCAGAATGAAACCAACTCAGAACCACCTCAGAAAGGTAATTAAAAGCTACGATTAAGCTATTTTAAAATAGCCCGTAACCCTAACCTAACTTAACCTTAAACCAATTTTATATATTTTTTTTTTTTTTTTTTTTTTTTAATTTTTTTTATTCTTTCAAAAACATTACATTTTATTTTTAGTATATAAATTAAATTATAGTATACATTTATATAATGTTATAATTAGCATACATGTTCATGTTCGAATGTTAATACCACTCTTCCATAGAAGCATTAGCTTGTGTCTGGAAGAGTAGTGTACATTTTTTAATGCTATATTATGTTATGAGTTCTTAAATTACTATGTGAATGTAAAAAACAATAAGTTGTAAGTTCGGTGATATGTAATTTTTACGGTGCTCCAGATTTTATGTCGGGGTTGAATCTTTCCCAAATGAAAGACTAAACCCTTCCACACACTTTTCCACAAATGAATATCTAGTAAATGAACGCAATGTAAGTGCACTATATAAGAAAAAATAAAAGTATTTTTCTACTAATAAACAATTTTACTATTAGAATAAAGTATCTTGAGTTATTGTAATTAGTTGTTAAAAACAAAACAAAATTTACCTTATTTGAAAAACGGGGTATCACTTGGAAACTGAGTTATAAGTTGTTCTTGAGATTAGATTAGTCGGAAACTTTTTTTTTTTTGAGATTATCATTAAAAAAATTTTTAACAGAGTTTGTTAATTGGATTTTATCATTAATTTTTCTAATTTCATCCGGTAATCGGTTGAAAATAAGTCTTCCTTGATAAGTATAATAATTTTGTGCGAAGGAAGTGTTTAATTTTGGGCATGAAAAAATATATTTATGTCTAGTACGATTTTCAGTTATAAATTGATACTTCTCTTTTTCTTTTATAATTTGAATCAATGTATTTCTATTGTACAGATCTTTGAAAGAAGGTACTTGGAATTCCTTAAATAATTTATCCGTTGGGTAGTCAGATGGTTTTTTTAATATGATTTTAATAATTAGCCTCTGCACAACTTCAATTGGGGAAAGATTAGTTTTGTATGCGGATCCCCAGCTAATGATAGCATATTGTAAAGTTGATTGAACCAAAGCGTAATATATTAGATATAAATTTTTTACAGATAAAAAATTTCTGATTCTTAAAAATATGTAAATCAATTTTCTAATTTTTTTTACAACTTGACAAATTTGTTCCTTCCATTTTAAATTTTTATCGATAATAACTCCTAAATATTTTATTGTGTTTGTTGTTTTTAATATTGTGCAGTTTTGGATACAATAATTTTTACTATGTGTTGTAGAATTATCATGGATGATGATATCAATGTTTTTAGGGGTATCATTTTTGTGTATTGCAAATGGAATTACAAATGTTTTATCACCATTTAGTGATAGTAAATTTACGTCGAAGAAATTCTTTAAAATATTTATGTCTTCGGTGGCTTTAAATGTTACTTTTTCCCAAGTTTTATCGTTAATTATTAGTACCGTATCATCGGCATATGAAGTTATTTGGCCATGTAGTGGTTGAAAAAAAATGTCATTAACATATATGGTAAAGAGAATTGGTCCGATTACTGTACCTTGCGGGATTCCAAAGTCTGATATTTCTTTATCGCTATTAATCTGATTTATTTTTACGACTTGCGGTCGATTTTTTAGGTAGTTCGAAATCCATTTAATCGCATTGTCTTTTATACCTATATTGTTCAGTTTTTTTAGGAGAATCTCATGGGATATACTATAAAAAGCTTTTCTGAGATCGATAAATATACCGGCACATTTTTCACCTTTATCCAATGATTCGTTGATGTATGAGGTTACATTAGCAATAGCATCTTGTGTGCTAAGTGACTTTATAAAACCAAACTGGTTTTTATGAAGAATTTTATTACTTTCTAGGAAACTGATCAATTGGTTTTTAACAATTTTTTCAAAAATCTTTCCAATGTTTGAAATTAGACAAATTGGGCGGTAGTTAGTTACTTGTTGTGGATCTCCAGATTTATAAATAGGTGAAATAATTGTATTTTTATAGTTTGTCGGAAATATTCCATCTGTTAAACTTAAGTTTATCAAATGAGTAATTGGTTTTATCAAATAAATTTTCATGGATTTTAGAAAATGTACTGTAATATGGTCAAATCCGGGAGACGAACCTCCTTTCATGCCTTCTATTATTTTTAAAATTTCACCTTCTGAGGTTGTTTCAAATGTTGATAAATTATTTTGATTTTGTACATTTTCAATTGTTTGTGTTTTCGGGTTAAAAGATTTATTGATATTTTTCGCAAGATTTTTTCCTACATTAGCAAAAAAAGAATTAAAAATGTTTGCACATTGTTTAGGTTGAATATTAGCATCTATGATTTTATTTTCATGTTCAATGTATTTTATTTTTTGTGTTTTTTTAGTGTTATCCATGGCTAAGTTGACTGTTTTCCATATTTGTTTACTGTTATTGTCTGTAGAAAGTATTTTATTTTTGAAATAGTCTTCTTTATTTTTTTGATACAGTTTCTTAATTTATTTTTAAATGTTTTGTAAAAAGTGTATGCTTTTTCATTTAGAGGATTTTTCAATGCTATTTTATAAAGTTTTTCTTTGTTTCTAATTGATATTATAAGTCCTTGTGAAATCCAAGGCTTTAAAATTCTTAGATTAGGTTTAATGCGGACTGTACTTTCAGTAGTTGAATTTTTTATGTGTTGAGATAATATATTTTCTAAGTTTTTTGAGCAAGTCTCGGTATCATAACTATTTAACACGTTGTTCCATTGTTCATTTTTTAGTTTTTTGGATAAAATTGTCATATTTGTGTAGGATTTTGTCTTTGTTAGATTAAATTTTTTATGTTTAATTTTGTTATCATACAGAAGAATGCATGCATGGTGGTCAGTTATATTAGTTTTCCAAATAATTGATTTCATTTTGTCGATATCTTTAATATTTATATTAGTCCATATATGGTCTAAACAAGATGGTGTGTGATTTTTTATTTCTCTCGTATTTTTATTAATGCACGATATGAAGTTAAATTCAGTCATACAATTAATATATTCATTTTTGAAATTATTTTCTACGTTTTCATTAATGTTTATATTGAAGTCTCCTGCAATAAAGCAGAGTTTATTACTGAATTTTAACAGTATGTGTTTAAATTCATTTATAAATGTCGAGATATTCGAGCCGTGTGTTCTGTAAACAGCTATTAAGTGGTAGTTTGTTTTGTCGAGTTTTAATTGTATTTCAATACAATTTACTAGATGTATTGGATGTTCAGTTATTTTGACAATACTAAATTTATCGTGAATGAATATGACGAGACCACTATTTTTATTGATGTTAATTTTGGTTGTAAGATAATTATATTCTGGTAAATGATAAGTAGGTGATTCGTCATTAGTAAATGTTTCTGATAATATTATGATGTCCGGTTTTTTATTTAGATTGTTTAATTTTAGAATTAATTCATCCCAATTTCGTTCCATACTTCGTATGTTTATATGAAAAATGAAAATATTATTGAGATTCTTTGAGATTATGTCATTACATGATTCGGTGTATACACACTCATATTCTTGTATTTTAAAATTATTTTCTAATTCATTAGCTATGAAGTCATCCATTTAGTAAAAATATTAATGTGATATTGATTTCTTTTAAATATATAGAGTATTTTCAAAGTAGAGTGTGACATAGAGTTATTAATCCGAATACAAATTTTATAATGTGTAGATTGTTGAAGAATATTAATGCATGATTTGAAGTTGTGATGAGTCATCATGTTCAAGAAGTTATTTTTTTCTAATGAATTATTAGTATTTGAAATGTTTATGTTAAAGTCTCCACATATAATCGTAAAAATCTTTGTTAATTTATTCAGGTATAGATAAAGTTCATTTGTAAAATTCGTTATGTTTGATTTGTGTGTACGATATATTGTTATGATTCTATAAATAGAATTTTTAAATTTAATATCTATTTTTAAGCAGTTGACAAATTCAATATTAACTTCTTCTGTGTTTATCACTTCACAATCGTCGCGTACGAACATAATTATTCCACTATTTTTGTTTATAGATATTTTGGTTGCAATTCCTCGGTAGTTGGGTAGCGCACTTATGTATTGATCGCTGTTGGAGTGTGTTTCAGTTAACCCTATGCATACCGGTGATATGTTTAAATTATTTATGTTTATTAATAATTCATCTAGATTTCTTGAAAGGCTTCTTATGTTCATGTTTAACACTATAAAAGCTGTATCAGTATTATGGCACCATTTGTTATTTTTGGTAACGTTTACGCATATTTCTTCTGATATATTGTAGTTTTCGTCGATTTTTTTAGTAATGTAATCATCCATGTTTAGTTGTAGTCGATTCGTTCCTTTGCATATTGTAACATTTTTATGCGTTGTTTGCATTCTTCGTTGTTGGCTTTATGATTTGTTGGATAAGAACTCTTTTTTATCAGGTTGTTAGTTGTGCAGTTTATGCACTTTGGCACTTCATTTTTGTTTTGACAGTCTTTTAGTCCGTGATCTCCAGCGCAGTGAGGGCATATAGGTTTTTCGTTTATTCTTAGACAACGCGTGGCTGTATGGCCATATTTCTGGCAGTGGTAACATTGCATTAAAGGGTTACAGTCTTCCACTTTTATTTGGGAGAAACCCAGGTTTACTTTTTTTTTTTTAATAAGTAAGTTTCTAATATCTCCAGTGCATTCGACGATAATGTTTATTTGTTTATATTTTTTAATGTTGATTGTTCCTCTTATTTTGATTTTTTATTCTACATTTTATGTTTTTATGTCTTCGTTTTGTAGGATTAAGTCATTCAAAAATTCTTCTTTATCATAATTCTCGTCCATTCCTTTGAAGATCATACACGGACTTTTCTTTTTTAATTCGCCCACGTTTATTCCTTCAAGGTTCATTTTTTGTCTTGATCCTGTCTTCTTCTTTGTTAAGGTTGATAATAAGTTGGTTTTTCGATGTTTTTCTGATGCTAGCAATACCAACGCCAGTTTTAGAAATCTTTACGTTCTTAGTTATTATTTCCTTGATATCTTCTTTTTCGTTGTTTGAGCTTATAATGATAGGATATGTTTTTATTTCTCTTAATGACCTTTCTGAGGAGGTTCTGAGTTGGTTTCATTCTGAGTTGGCCGGTCACCAGAGCAAACATCTCGCGGAGATCATCTTAAATAGGATTTAAAGAAACACTCTGATTTTTTTTCATACATATAACTTCTAAAATAAGTGAAATGAACGTGTTTATAATAGATAAGTTTTTTTTTTAACACCCCAAAAACTAACAACGTAGGTGTTTATAATAATTTTCGGAGCATGCTTAGTTTTTTGTATTGAGGGAATTTCATATAATTTTCGTTTCGGCGTGGATAAGAGCTTAATAACTTCAAATGTTTAAGGTAGATATGTAAGAAATCGGTATAAATTTGGGTAGCGGCGGTTTAGATACATTTTTCTACATTTCAAATTTAGGAGAAAACACATGGCTGCGAAAAACAGGCCTATACTGTAAATAAAATTATATCCAATTTAAAACTGTCAGTAATTTACACCGAACCCTGTACCAAAAAATTCCTATTACCTTACGACGGCTCCCATACTGGGAGAAAAATGTTGTCGCATGTCGAAAAAATATTATAATAATTCTTTTCCATAACTCAATGTCGACTGGGCCGGAAATGGCCGCGTTTCGTCATTATAATATATTATATTATTACGCACCCTAGCTTTTGAATTATAAAAATATTAAATTTTCGATATTTTATTACGAAATAATAAGACTACCCTAACCGGTGAGAGGGTTGTAAAAGTGGAACAATGATTTTCAATTTGGTTGTAATTTTTTATTATATCAATCAAAACTCAGCCGAAATGATTTTTTTCATATTGTTATGGGTATAAAGTGGGTACGTACTGAACAAAAAATGTTTAGCACATTTTTATTATGGCCCGGTAGTAAACTAACAAAAATAAGAAGGGGAGTTATGTAAATACGAATGTTAGAGGGAGCGCGCTAATATTAAAAACGATAATATTTAAGCGAAAAATGAAAATGTGAAAATCGTTATCATTACATAGTATAAAATGAAGTCGCTCAAGATTTTCATTCGGTTTTCACCAATAGATAGAGTGATTCAAGAGGAAGGTTTATATGTATAATACATGCTTATTATAGTTGAGAAAAGCCGAGAAATTTAAATATTCATCATTACATAGTATAAGTCGCTCAAAATGTTTGTGCGCTTAGATCTTTTAAACTACGCAACGGATTTTCATGCGGTTTTCATCAAGAGGAAGGTTTATATGGATAATACATGCTTATTATAGTAGAGAAAAGCGGAGAAATTCAAACATTCAATTCAGGCAGCGGGCAGCGGGCAGCTGGCAAGCGGGTGGTGTGGATTTTATAAAGGTTGGGTAATGGCGTTGTATTTCGTTAGCCACAGCAACGTGTGGCCGGGTCTGCTAGTGTTTAATAAATTGTGATTTGTTTAAAATAGAGCCAAAACCTCGTGGAAAAGGTTTTACACAGCTTTTAAAGAAACACTGTGATTTTTTTCATACGTATAACTTCCAAAATAACAGAAAAAACGAGTTGTAATAATTTTCGAAGCATACTTTGGAATGTTTTTCTACCGAGGGAATTTCATATTATTAACATTTCGGCTTGGCAAATATATTATATTATATATAACTAAAAACTAACTAACCATCACGACGTTTCTCCGCAGGCGTAGGCAGAAAGGACGGACCGCCACACAACTCGATCTTGGCAAACACTCTTTGCCTCGTTCACATTCATACATCGTCTCATACATGCTCTTCTATTATTCCGACTCTTCACATGGCCCGACTCAAGTATCTGATTCACTTGGTCATGTCTTCCTCGGGCGCCCCGACTTCTTCTACCATTCACATTTGCGTCATATATTCTCCTTACACTCCTTTCTTCGTTCATTCGCTCTACATGCCCAAACCATCGGAGAGTCCCTTTCTAAATCTTACACATCACGCTTACATCAACCTTGCATTCTTTGCGGATCTCCACGTTTCTCTCACAATCGTACATGGTTTTACTACACATTCGCCTCAGGGATCTCATTTCTACAGCATTCAGTCTACTTTCATCCGTCCTCTGCCAGTTCCATGCCTCACTGCCATACATCAGAGTAGGTACCAGCACTCCATTATGGACGGCTAGCTTCGCTTCTTTGGACAGTTTTTTGTTGGTGCCAAGTGCCAACGACGTTCAGTCCTCCATTAATAGATCAATCCTTTCAATATCAGCCTTCCCATCTTTCCCAGATAAATATACTCATCCACCTGCTCCAAGTATTCACCATTGACAACTATGTTGCACATTGTTTTCGTACTCTCTCTTTCAAATACCATGACTACTTACTTACTTTTTTTCATCATTAACTCATTCTTCATACATACTTCGTTCATCCTAGACACGAGAGACTGTAGATCTTCCATACTGTTAGATATTAGCACCGCATCATCAGCATACAATATATTATATATATTATCTTCAAAAATAACATATACTCTTTAAGAAACTTAGAAATGTAAAGTTTTTTCGAGAAATATTTTATAAAACCGTAGAAATTCGGAAAGCCGCGGCTTAAGTGAGCAAAGTTTCATAAATAAGTGTCAAAATTCTGCTTTAAGGGGTGGAAAAGGGGATGGGGTAGTTTTACAAATTTAATGTCATGTAAACAGGACCTTTCTCAAGATATGGAAATGGTCAAAAAAGTTTAAAATTTCTTCAATCTCGAAATAAAACTTTAGATTTATGATAAAACAAAGCCAAAACCCAAAGACTCTCTTTGAATAGATGCAGATTGCAGATAGATATGCATATAGATTGGCCACAAGGAAAAGTGTGGGCACTTTGCAAAATATTAACATTTGGAGATATAAATATTAACATTATGCTGCAAGAGAATCAATAACGTTAAATAACGTTAGTCACGATAGTTTTACGCTGAAACGCTGTCCGGTCTAAACATGCTAACACGTTACCTCACAGCCTAGTTTAGCCATAAGTCATAATCATAATAATCAAAGAAGTGAAACTTCTTTAGCACCGTTTGAAACTCGATAAAGCGACACTTGAGACAAACGCATACATCTGTAGGATTTAGCCTGTGAGAGAAAAAAATAGGATAATCGATATTCTCTTTTGTGCGGTGTTTTGGAGCCTATCGGTCTCCTCTTTGTGCGGTTATTCGTAGTCTCCCCACTCTTCCAACTGCTCCTTACTAACCGGAGCCAGATCGTAAGGCTTAAGGTAGTGGGGAGGGGAGGAGATGAGAAATATGAAGGTTGGAAAGATCCTGGCCACTCAGATCTGGTCATCAAACAAGTATGAAGTCATTCAAACATTTATTTATTCTGAATGGCGGTCTTTCGGCAGGACATAAATAACATTTCAAACCACAAATTGGGAGGCGGGTATGGGTGCCGCCGCCCAGGGAACCATTTATTGGATAACCAGAACCTCTGCCATAGGTCACCTCAAGTGATTCGTTACGTTTGGTGACTTAGTAGGGGTGCCCGGGTTGGAAGTGGACGCGTCTGCCCACAGCTGCATGGCAGGCCAGATCGGGAGAAAATAATTGAGGGAGACCCTTTGACTTCTCCAGCTGTAGTTCCCAGAATTTTCTCACCTTCCTTTCCTAAAAAGACCCTCCACACAGCATCCCCAAAGATGATATAGGCCCTGAGGGGAATTATTTTCTTCAGGGCCTCCTGTGTGGAGCTAAAAAAAAAAGTACATAACTATGCTGAATCTGTACATATCGCAGTGCGCCTCACTATTGTTAATTAACAGCCATTTGTGTTCAAAATTCTTGAAAAAACCTTTACTGTGCAAAAACGGGCTGTCCGTTTGATAGATGCCCCTATCTTGGCAAAGGGATTGCAATATCTAGAGCATGGGCATCATGTGGGAATGTTGTCCTTGTTCTACCGGTATTACGATGAAAGATGCTCCGAGAAACTAGCGTCATTGATCCCTTCGGTACCGCAACACGTCAAACGTGCGCTAAACATATGTACACACCTTTTGACCGCAGAGGGTGAGATGGATTCACATGTCCGTCACTCCTGGACACACTGACCCCCAGATTACTACCTATACCTTTTTTTATTATCATACCATTTTCCTTCCCAGAACTTTCTCTCCTTTCTTTTCCTCCCTGAGGCGAATTATTTTCCTCGGGGCCTCCATGGTGAAAAGTAAACGGACAAACAAATTTACAGACGGACGAAATGCCAAACGTTAGAACAGGACATCCCTACGATCAGTCGATTATCTTCATTGACGATTACAAATTAATAAAAAAAATATTTTTTCTCATGCCGGGATTCGAACCCGCGACCTCTGTCTGTGATTCGTAATCGAGGATCTTAGCCTCTCAACCACGGAGGTCTCAATTTACCCACATTAATTGTAAAATTATGTGACAGTTGTATTTAAAATTATTCTCCGTAATGAATAGCCACGAAAACGTTTCTAGGACAACTCTATTCTGTGATTTACCTCATTTACTCTGTAATGATGGTAATTACGATAAGATCGCTGAAGCGATACTTTCTAGAAGTGTAATTCATTCCGAATTGAAATAAAATCTATGTCACCAGTGTACATCAGATTTATCGACCATTCAATATAACTTACAGACATTTTGTTATGAAGCGATTTTAATTAATCATTTGGTCAATTACCTTCCTAAGTTGTTGCCTTTTAAAATAATGTTGGCGACACTAAAATCCGTTTTTTTTTGTCTATGCGAGCGTGTGAGGCGTTTCCGTTTCCACTCTGGTTTTTGAAGCGGGTTGGAGCGGCCCCGCTTTTGGAACGACGCACGGTCACGTATCAATCCATCGAGAGTTGCGATCGGACACATGCAGGCGACATAACATTTTTAGTTCGTGATTTTGAAGTTTAAATAATAAATCCGAGTAAGCGCGAGATTAAACTCGGACCGGTAAAATGATCTGTGAAGATCCAACCAATCTACTCTCGTAAAAAGGCGTTACGCCATTAAATACACAATCCGCAGCCAGTGGATCTTTTCGGGGACTTCTTTGTACGGGAAGCACGCCGTTTTCCGGTGGATGTGTCGCCATCATTCATCGAGTAAATCTTATGTAAATCCAAGGAAGCTAGAGGGTCAATCATTACACATAAGGTCAAGGGATCCCTTAAAGGGATACCAGACGAACGGTACCAAGGCCGTCGTCTTCTAAAGGCGGAGAGTAGTCAGGGCCTCCCCTTCACCAGGACTACTCATCAGACGTCACCGCGAGGAGGCTGTATGTAGAGAAACCATAGTCCCGGGAATGTCACAGAATTAAAGCTCACGCTCTGGTAGGTGGGACCTCAACTTTACCCCAAATTAACATACTTCGACCTTGAGTCGAAGTTTAGCGTCCCGTCCTAGATTCCATAAGAGGAATCAAAGTTGATTTGTGGTAAGCATCAGCATTTCAATTAGTACCCAGTAATTAAAACCTAGTAAATAGCGCCCAAGTAAATAGTAAATACTGTCCGATAGAATAAAAATTGAATCCATTAAGAGACAAAAAGGAACAAAGATGTCATAAAAATAATAAAAAAGCTAAGGTGGAGGTTGTCAGGCCACACAATCAAAGGAAGTGAAAAATGGTCAAAATTAGTCATGAATTGGTTCACAAGTGACAAGAAGAGAAAGCGAGGTAGACCATTCAGACGGTGGGTTGACGACATCAAAGCCATAGCAGGTGGTACATGGATAAGAGTAGCTAATGATGAGAGAAATAACGACAGTTGGAGGAGGCCTTTGTCAACTAGTGACATACAGACAGGGAGTCGATGCATGATAAGTGTTATAAATAATATAAATAATGTAATGTAATTTACTGTCTGAATAAAGACTATTATTATTATTATTAAATAGCGCCCAACACATAATTCACTTATCAATTTCAGCAACTATCTTTTGTCACAAAATAGTAAAACTGCACCCATTACCTTTGTATACTTCCATGCAAGTATCTCAAATTTGTAATGTTCTCCGTGATACATTGGTGCATAACCATTTTATGAATAAATAAATAAAAAGAAAACTGATATCGTCAATTCACGTAAGGCCTGTCGACTTCTAGTACACAGACAAGCGAATAAAAGAGATTATTATTCTATTAATTCTTTTTGTGTTTAATTCGTAAAACTTCATTTAATTTTTTAAGACTTAATTTAAATTAAATTTAATAATGTTGTTATTAAGTTCTGAAAGTATTTTAGTTTTAGTTTTTATGACATCTGTTTCGGCTTTCAAGGCCATTTTCAAACTGTCCAACCGAAACAACTGTCACAAAAATAAAAATAAAATCGAAATACATGCAATATATATATTTTTTTTTTAATACATATTCTACAATATTTTTACGTTATCTTCACACAGGCGGCCCTGAAGAAAATAAGTTCTCTCAGGGCCTACTTCATCTTTACTGATGCTGTGTGGAACGTATTTGTTAGTAATGAAGTTCTGGGAAGGAAAAGGGTAGGAGGAATGGATAGAATCTGTGGCTGTATGCAGGGGTGATAGGCATATGAATCCATTCCTCCCACTGTGGTGCAATTAATGGGCAGTTGCATTTGGGCTAAGACCTGAATAAACCTCACCTCATGAACCCAGGCACCCCTGCTAAATCACCAAACATAGCGAATCACTTAGAGATACCTATGGCAGATGTGTTAGCTATCCAATGAATGGTTCCCGATGTGGCAGTGCCCATACTCCGAATTTTAAAATGTTTGATAAATTTTATCATACTAAGAAAAAAATGAGCTTACTTCGAGCACACGGACTATCCCACATTACAATTCTACCTGATTATCTCTTCAATGGGAATGCCTGACTGTTATAACCCACTGCTTATAGGGCTGCGATGTCGGTGATTGCTTAGGTAATCTCTTTTACCGACTTGTAAAAAATTGTAGTACATTACCTACCCAATAATAATAATAATTGGATTCCATTGTAGAAATGGTATTTTTGGCAACACAATTGTGTTGATTTCAATCTTTAAAGAGCTGCTAACTTTGACGGTAAAATAATGGTTGGTACGCCATATTGGTTTTATTCACAAAGTTTGTCTGTGTGTTAAAATGATGCATTGTGAGGTTGAAAGGATTGTAGCGAAAGGAAGGAGATGGGGAAGAGGCTGGTTAGGAAGTAATTATTAATATGTGGTTAAATCTGATTAACGTCACGATTCACGGTTACGGCATCGTGACGGCAAAAAAGGCAAAAAAACATACATCCCTTAGCATTATAATGCTGCAGCTCTTTCTTACACATTAAATAATGGTGAGACAAAAGATGAGATACACAAAATATGCGAGTCTGTTTTTTTCGAAAGTAGGAAGTGTCCGACCGAACTTTCGGTTTTGGTTTCGGTTTCGGCCTAGTTTCGGCCAAAAAACGAGTTTCGGCTTAGTTTTGGTTTCGGCCGCCATCCGGCCGAAACTACGGCCGAAACCGAAACTGAATTCGGGAGGTTTCGTCTTGCGATCGGACATGTTCGGTGCACTGAACTGCGAGCCACGAAGTGTCATTTTTCTGCGTCCGTGCTCATAGTCGTGTCAGGACTTGATTCGTGTGAAAACTCTATTTATTTTCATGTATAACTTGCATTAAACATATTTTGTTATTGTAGGTAGGTAGGTACTTTTTAATTTTATTTATATTTTAGTTCATTAAAAAGAGTGTCATACAATATGAACAAAGTTTAAAGAAATAATTTTGTTCGTAAGATGAAAGAGTATTTTTTGTTCAGTGTACCTAAACAAATTAGTTTTAAAAAAAAGTCATTTTGTTTTCGACGTATTTTGTTATTTGAAATAAGGAGTGATAATTATGTAATATTTATTTTTAGTTTAAATATCATAGACTGAATGATTGATATATGATTTAAAAAAAAAGGCTGACTGATTCCGATTGATTATTTTTTTTTCACGAAAACATGACCTTATATGGAAGTTTCGGTTTCGGTTTCGGTTTCGGCCGAACCTGAGATCGAAGCCGAAACTCAGTTTCGGTTTCAGTTTCGGCCGTAAATACTAGTTTCGGTCGGACACTAAAAGTAGGTTCTCCTTTTTTCCCTTGGAGGAAACAGATATATCTTATTACAGCTCGGTCACGGCGACGGGAATTGCGTTTCATTTTCTTTATACGTGTGAGGGAGATGTAGGATAATTATGATATGTTTCCTTTGGGGGGGTGCAGTCATAAGTTCATTGTTTATTTCATTTTTGATTGTTATTATTTAGTGTGTAAGAAAGAGATGCAGCATTATATGTTTAAGATTAAAAGCAAAACCATGAGCGCATTGACATTAATGGAATTCACTCACACTTCAATATTATCGTTGTAATTGTTTTCCATACTTTCAAAATAATCGTTGCGGCAAGTATGTGTAGCTGTAAAAAACCGCTCCGCTACGACGGGTTATGTGTGTTATTGACCGCCGTCCACTTTGCACATTTTGTATAATTAAAAATAACATAAAGTGGCGCAAACAGTATGTTTATTGCCTTTTTTATGTCGTCACGGAACCGTTACCGTGAATCGTCAGGGTAATTATAAAGCGTCTGGTTACGCCAATACATATACCCACACATACACACACCTACATAGCACACATACATACTGTTGCTGCTTGGGATTGGTATTAATATTGTTGCAAATCCTGTCCTACCTTGTTCCCAAAATCCGCACCTATAACTACCTTCACCACGTCAGTCTGCAATCAACAGCCCGCGCCGCAACATACCTATAGCCACCGTGCTCCCGCTACCTGCAACATTGACGTAATTCCGCCGTGTCCGCCGTGTAAACGAAACGCACGCTTATTGCTGTTTTCAGTGCCAATTGGACGGGGAGAAAGAAGACAAAATTGCCAGCATACAAGTTCTTTATCCTGTTTCGGTGAGTCCTTTCCTTTATATGCAGCATATGTTTTTTCCTCATTCCAAGCAGTAAACAGTAACACAAAATTCAAGGTCCTTCGTCAGTCAATTTTCGCACATATCAAATCCACTCTACACACACACTATCTCATTCATCTTGATCCAAACGAGCCGGACATTTTTGAACCATAATATTAGTAGATAATAATCCAGCAGAGTGTGAATACGTTTTTACAATACCGCATATAAATAATTACCCGCATTCCCGCAGTTTGATATACCTACATGAGTAATTTTGTTTCTTTATACCTATCGTATTATGGTTGGAAATAACATATTTACCCGCTATTAGAATAAATAGATACAAGACACTGCTTTGATATTTATTTCTGATAACTCATGTAATTATATCTTGCTAATCAAATCGCATTACCTACCTTATAAATAATACGATTATTTCCTAATATTCGTATTGTTTATATTATTGGATTACATTACAAATAGAATAATACGATCGTAATATGTATAATTTGTTAATGATTTACCGACGTAGTGCACGGCGCATCTGTTAACCTCTCACAGCTCACCAGTCAATTTAACCCCGCGCGGTGATCGCTGTGAATTAATTAAATATTTATTAAATATTAATTAATTAATTCCGCATAAATAATACAGACACATTATTTTTACCGCAGTTTTAGTTGTTTATCGTCTCATATTTTGTAAAATATAACCGGAATAAATAAAATGGCTACAAGCGCGTCATCCGGGTCGTCTCGGGACGAAAGACGTCTCAAACGTTTAAATGCTAAACTATCAGCTAGCTTTGCAAGCTTACAGTCGGTGTATGACAAGATAAGGAAAGCTTCGGAAAGCATTAGCAATCGCCAATCTTTTTTGTCAGGCGCAACTACTGTTGAAAAAATTCGTTCTGAATTTATAACAATTTTAGATGAAAAGGTGGATTGCGAACTGGAATTGAATCCGGAAGCAATTGCTGAATACTCTCAATTAAATGCATTTGAAGAACTCTTCGGGGTTATTAAATATACCGAAGCAAATATGCTGTCCAATCCAGTTGCGAAACCTCGCCGTCAAATTAAGTTACCGCCTTTGGAAATAGCGTGCTTTGACGGAAAATTAGATAATTGGCCTCTTTTCTATGAAACATATAATTCGGTTATACATTTGAATGATTCTCTGGATAATACTGAAAAGATGCAGTATCTGATGTCTAAATTGACCGGAAAAGCATTGAATATTTGCAAAACTATTACGCCTACTGGTACAAATTATCAAGTTATTTGGGACGCATTGTGTACTAAGTATAATGATCAACGCGTTCTTGCTGAATCATACTTTGACCGATTGCTGAAATTGCCTCCAGTTAACTCGGCCACGCCCGCTTCTTTAGAGAATTTCGCAGATGCATACTCCGCTAACATCGCCGCGCTGAAGCAATTAAAAATAAAAGACCTCGCAGAATTCATATTGCTACAACTGGGTCTTAAACGGCTTGACATAGAGACTGTAAAGGCTTTCGAATCTTCTATTAAAAATAATGAAAATCTACCTTCCAGCGCGGAACTAATCGACTTTGTAAGACAACAGCAACGAATTCTCAACCGCGCGCAATTCACGCAACCGACCTCGAACCGCCTTGGCTCAAATAATAATTATACCGCTAAACCGCTAAAAACTATTTCCGCAAAGGCATTTATTAATGTCGAAAAAATCGATAATCACTCCATCGAAATTTGTTTTTGTTGTCAAAAGGGATCGCACCCTTTATACCAATGTTCTAAATTCATAAGTCTAGAACCGCGCGATCGATTTAACTTTATTAAGTCATCGAATATTCGTGTTTGTGTGAACTGCCTCAGTACTAGGCATATCACGAAAGCTTGTAAATCAAAAAGTACATGCAAAACATGCGCGCTCAACCATCATAGTTTATTGCATTTCAAACAAACTGATGGGCGGAAGTCACAAACAGACCCAATACCATCTCCCGCGTTACAAGCAGATGCCGATAATGATAACTTAAATTCTTTTAATCCGGTTTCGCTATGTGTAACAAATTCATGCCCTAGTGCAAATACTACTGCACTCTTAGGATCGGCTGTTTGCACTACCAGAGACGCTAAGGGCCAGGTACAGACGATACGGGCTCTAATAGATAGCGGCTCCCAAAGGGACATAATTACGCGCAAATGCTGTTCACGCTTGAATCTTACGGTGCGGTCATCTCCAAGTACTTACGTCACGGGAATAGGTGACGTAAGAAATGTGACAAATGGCGTAACTTGCTTAAAATTACATTCCCGCTATGACATTGCTCAGTCGTATACGATTAAACCATATGTAGTAGAAACTATAACCAGTGAGTTGCCTACTGTTAACATTAACCGTTCCTCTTTGTCGTATCTTGACAATTTGCCCTTAGCAGACACAACATTCTGTACGCCCGGTGAGATTGATATTATCTTGGGATGTGACATATTTGCTCGCATTCTAAAGGCAAACAAAATATCAGGTTCTCTCGGCCAGCCATTTGCTATTGAAACCACTTTGGGATATCTCATCTTGGGTACTGCCCCAACGATGATTGAAAACCCAAGTATAAACGCCACGCAATCATTTTGTACGTTCACGCAAAATAATGATTTTTGCCTGTCGCGCTTCTTCGAATTGGAAGACATTCCAGATGAGAAGTTTTTAACGCCTGATGAACAAGAGTGTGAGGACATTTTTAAACTCACTACCTCTCGTGACACGGCAGGTCGTTATATCGTCGCGTTGCCGTTTCGAAACAGTCCCTCTGTTCTCGGTGAATCGTTACCCGCCGCCGAACGCAGGTTTCGATCTCTCGAACGCCGCTTGATATCTCAACCCGCAATAAAGTTAGAATATGACAAAATATTACGCGAATACCTACAGAAAGGGTACATTTCGCCGGTCGACAATTCTGACTTACCTCATTACGTTATACCGCATCATATTGTAGTTCGTGAAGATAAACTTACTACTAAAATTCGCATGGTGCTAGATGCGAGTATGAAATCCGATTCGGGTTATTCGCTTAATGACATCCTACATACCGGAAAGAATTTACAAGGTGATTTGTTTCGCATTATCCTCAATTTCAGATTGTTCGCAATAGCTATAACCGCTGACATAAAACAAATGTACCTACAAATCGTAGTGCAAGAAGAATGCCGTCGTTATCAGCGCATGCTGTATAGATTTAACAATAGTGACCCTTTACAATTGTTCGAATTTAATCGCGTCACTTTCGGCATGTCTTGTAGCCCATTTTTGGCTATGCGTTCACTGCGTCAACTCGCAACGCATGAAAAACCTCGTTTCCCACTCGCGGCAAACTTGGTGGAAAATGGCTCATTCTACATGGATGATTTCGTCACCAGTTGCTCATCAGTCGAGGAAGCTACCGAGTTGTCGACGGAATTAATTCAGTTATTCGCTGCCGGAGGATTCGACCTTGTAAAATTCTCTTCTAATTCTCCAAAGTTTTTATCCACGATTCCTACAGCTCGTCGTGTTAAGGAACATGTGGAATTTAATCCCGATGAAAACCTAAAAATACTAGGGCTTCATTGGATACCCGCTTCTGATCATTTTGTATTTGTCGTACACACCGACGAAAGAACGTGTACTAAACGAAATATTCTCTCGACGATTGCTCGTCTTTGGGATTTGATGGGTTTCGCCGCACCAGTTGTATTATTGGCTAAGCTGATAATTAAATCTCTATGGGAGTATAACCTGAATTGGGACGATACTCCTCCTGAAACAGTTGTCACACTTTGGCGACAGTTTAAAAAGGAATTGCCATTACTGCAATCTATTAAAATTCCTCGTTTTTTAGGAATCGAACCCCAATGTGTATTAACGCTTATCGGGTTTTCAGACGCAAGCGAACGCGCATATGGAGGTGTTATTTACTTACATGTTTACTGTCCGAATACCGATAAAACCACAATTAATTTATTATGCGCTAAATCCAAGGTCGCTCCGGCTAAGACGATTTCACTTGCGCGATTAGAACTATGTGGAGCGCTAGTACTTGCACGATTAATGCATACGGTCAGTAATACCTACACATCAAATTCAAAAGCTCATACGACTTTAGCTTTTTGCGACAGCACGGTTGCACTAGCTTGGATAAATTCACCGCCTGCAAAATGGCAGACCTTCGTTGCCAACCGTGTCTCACAAATACAAAACCATCTTGGGGCTGAATGCTTCCATTATATAAGAGGTCAAGACAATCCCGCCGACTGCTTATCGCGGGGTCTTACTCCCGCTCAGCTAATAGACCATCCGTTATGGTTTAACGGTCCCGTATTTGCCCAATTACCTAAAAGTGATTGGCCTTTACAACGTTTGATACGAAATCGATATCTGATCCACCCGAATTAAAAACAAAAATTTTGATGTCCGTTCAAGACAATAACCGCCCAAAAACAATTGCTCCACCGTTATTGTGTGCACTAGCTTCTCGTGTTAGTTCATGGCCGAAATTAATTCGAATAGTAATTTATGTTTTTCGTTTCATTAAGAAATTACCACGAGCATTCGAATTAAGCCATATCTTAGTTGCAGAAATCGCTGTTATAAATTCTATACAGCAAGAACATTTCTCCGAAGATATAAAGGCAGTCAAAGATGGGAAGAAGGTTCGGCGAGCGATTGCGAAATTAAATCCGTTTCTTCATGACGGAATTCTAAGGGTAGGAGGCAGATTGAGTAACGCTGAAACAGAATTTGACAGTCGTCATCCCATTCTATTGCCCGCTCGGGATAATGTAGTCAATTTAATAATAGACTACTATCATATAAAGAACATACCGCAGGGCCGTTGTTAAACTCTGTTCCTTACCGTCACAATAGATTTAACGACATCTTAGAAGTTAGTTCATAATACTTTAATTTTTAAAAATCAATTAGATTAGTTTCATTGTTAAATAGGTACCAAACCCTACTTCTAGTTTTATCTACCGCAGGTTCAGTATTATTTATTGAATCCTTTCAAATCATATTTTTCGTTTCAATGTTTTTTATTTTTTTTATTTCCTTGCTATATCAGTCATTTGACCATTTGGTAAAAGCATTTATATAACTTACATAATAATTTCTTAACTTTTACATAATTTATTACATTCTACCGCGTGTCATTATAATTTTGTTTGCGCATTGAAACGTATTGGCACTCTTTTGGTTTATGGAAGTGGATTCTTTCATCCCCTTCCAGGCGGGGGGCATGGTTACGCCAATACATATACCCACACATACACACACCTACATAGCACACATACATACTGTTGCTGCTTGGGATTGGTATTAATATTGTTGCAAATCCTGTCCTACCTTGTTCCCAAAATCCGCACCTATAACTACCTTCACCACGTCAGTCTGCAATCAACAGCCCGCGCCGCAACATACCTATAGCCACCGTGCTCCCGCTACCTGCAACATTGACGTAATTCCGCCGTGTCCGCCGTGTAAACGAAACGCACGCTTATTGCTGTTTTCAGTGCCAATTGGACGGGGAGAAAGAAGACAAAATTGCCAGCATACAAGTTCTTTATCCTGTTTCGGTGAGTCCTTTCCTTTATATGCAGCATATGTTTTTTCCTCATTCCAAGCAGTAAACAGTAACACAAAATTCAAGGTCCTTCGTCAGTCAATTTTCACACATATCAAATCCACTCTACACACACACTATCTCATTCAGCGTCTATTCTAAAAGAAAGCTCAAATACCTGCATGTTTTGTAGTATGCATTTTTGACTACAATTTTAGCAGAGTATTAAAACCTTGACCTTTATAACAAGCTTTGAGGGAGTAAACGAGCTTCCCACGAGACTCCTACGGAGGTTGTCTAAAAGCTTGGTTCAGTTAATTAAATGTTTTATTTAGAAAAGTCTTTGTTTATAAATAATTCATATATTCGATAAATATAATATTGTACAACATAAATATTCTTAGTTACAATGATTTGTTGTTAGATTCAAATGACGTAGTGCAAAGGATAAAATTACATAGTTCAAATGGTGTAATGCAAAGGGTAAATTTACATACTTTGAAATGGCGTAGTGCGAAGGTTAAAATTAAATATGTCAAATGGCGAAGTGCAATTTATAAAATTAAACAGTTTAGTACAATGGAAAAAATGTTTAATGGGAAAAAATATCAATCATATCTGTATTGTTCAGTGGCGTATTGCAAAACGGTCAAATGAAATACTTTTAGTTCAAATGACGTAGTGCAATGACCAAAATGAAACACGTTCAAATGGCGTAGTGCAATAAATAAAATGAAAAACACTTAAACTGTACTGTTCGAAATGTAATACTACAAAACAGCTATTCTTTCTTCTCTTCTTCAACAAACTTAACAATAACTTCATTCTTCGCTACACTGTCTCCCGGCTTCAGCTCCTTGACCTCTTTAACCAAGGCATCTCTGCTCGCCTTCACGACGTATTCCATCTTCATCGCCACCACCACGAACAGTGGCGCTCCGGCCGGGACCCGCTGTCCGGGCTGCACGAGGACCCGGTCCAGCACTCCGGGCATGGGCGAGCGGGCGGAGTCCGGGTCCAGGGCGGGTCCGGACATGCCGAGCTTGGAGTGGTAACTAGGAGGGGGCTTCTGTAAGACTGTTTTGCCATTCTGGAATAAAATACAAACGTTAAAGAATAAATATTTTCTTCAAAATTCCTACGTCATTAATATTGCATTGGTACTTGTATATCACATAAAGAATCCATTTTGAAACCGGGTCTACGCTTCGATGAATTTAAAAAAAAACAACAAACAGCTACTTTTAACTTCCTAGCGAACGATCTTTTTCAAAACCTATCTTCGGACTCGATTTTCGAATTTACTCAATTTACTCGAAAACGAGAGATAAATCAAAAAAGTTACACCCGGCACAAAATAGACTCCAAATCACTCCAGATTCACCCGTTTCCCGGTCGCATTACGAGTTTCCGGTCACCGTGTATAATTGAAGTACTTTTTTTCCACTTCAAAAACAAATAGAATTTAATTCACAACCTGTTGTTACGTGGATAAAATTAAACACTTGTTTTGTATAAAAAAATACGTGTATGAAAGAAGAAAGAAAAAAGAAGAAAGAAGAAAGAAGAAAGAAGAAAGAAGAAAGAAGAAAGAAGAAAGAAGAAAGAAGAAAGAAGAAAGAAGAAAGAAGAAAGAAGAAAGAAGAAAGAAGAAAGAAGAAAGAAGAAAGAAGAAAGAAGAAAGAAGAAAGAAGAAAGAAGAAAGAAGAAGAGATGAAACATAGAAAATTAAGAATGAAAGATGAAGGATGAAAGACGAAATGTAAAGCTGAAAGATGAAAGTTGAGAGACGAGAGACGTTTAAAGTTTTTAAAGTCATTAAAAGCTATGAAAAAAAATGAAAAATAGACCATAACCTAAGCTAACCTAACTTATTTAAACAATTTTTGTCATGATTTTTATTAACTTTTCAAAGGAGGTGTTGGGTTGATTTCATTCTTAGCTGTCCGGTCACCCCTAACTACCTATGTTTTCTTGAAAATAACCATATCTGTGTGAGGAATATTTTTAAAATTTAATTGTTTTGACTACTTTAAACTTCGTTTTTCTCCTTTCCCCCCTCTTTTTACGGCCACATTAATAACCGTGCCAATTTTCCGGGCAACCTTGACACGTTAACACATATAATCAATAAATCAATGGGGCATATTATAACGTGTCCACCATACTGCATACTACCATACGCCATACACCATACGCCATACTGCCATGTTATTCAATCATTTTAATAAATTTTAAATGCGAAAAGCATAACCAAAACGTAGGCAGGTGATGCATTGATTATTTAACTAGCGAGTACCCGGCATGCGTTGCAAAGCCACTCAAAGAAATAGCGTGTGTGTGTTTTAATTCTGTTTATATTGGCGTGATTTTGGATTCACGGGAACATTTTTTGTTTTTCCTTCTACACGAATAGAGCTGTTTTTTCAAACAGCGCACCTTTTGTAATTTTTTTATACATATTTCATAACGCCAGAGTTCACCATTATATATAGAAATCTTCACGGGCATGCACACAACAAATCACCAAAGTTTCATCCCAATCGGATGAATGGTTTAGGAACGCATAAGGAACAAATAAATAAATATTCATCTTTGTAAAAAAAATGAATCGCCGAAATGTACGTAGGTACGCGCATAACTTCCGAACGACTGCACCAAATTGGGTATATATTTTTTTAATACGTTATTGTCAGGACAACGTTTGTATAAAACTACTGGTGAACTCTGGCATTATGATTTTTTTATAAAAAAATTGCAATAGGTGGCACGCGAGCTGTTTGAAAACTGAAAATACCGGGACAAAATGTATGGAATGCGAGTGGGGAGGGGGAGGGCGCAGGGGAACTCGGGTATGGGGTTCGCGGGAGGGGGAAGGGAGGGGAACCCGGAGGAGGCAGGGGAACCTGGAAGAGGGGAGGGGAACTCGGGAGGGGAGTTTGCGGGACGGGGGAAGGGGGGGGAGTGGAGTGGGGAGAGGGAAGGTGGAGGAGGAGAAGTGGGAACGCAAGACAGGAAGGGGACGCGGGAGAGGAAGGGGAATGGGAAAGGACATGCAGATAGAAATAATTACTTTATTAAATGGAATAGCAACGCTATATTAAGATTATTATTTTTAAAAAAATTACAACACGGGACCAATTTATAAAGAGATAGAGCAAAATTTTCTTAGTGCGATATTAAATTGTTTTTTTTTTACTATTTAGTTTTGGTTGAGTTTGATAATAAAATTATCAAGGTATGAATCAGAAATTCTCTTACGAATAAAAAAACTCATAATACTCTACGTAAACCAAACTATTTTTCGAGTGCCGTGGAGCTTAGAAATATACGTAAAGTAATCTAACGTTGGTTCTAATAGAATCCATTGATCCCGGAGCGGCGGTACCCATACCCGGCTTCCCAATTGAAACGCTGTCCTAAACGTTGGTTCAAGGAGGAAGCGTGATACGGCATAATAACCCAAAAATTAATCACGATAATACTGTTTGTTTCATTGCATAGAAATATATTTTTTTGCTTTTCTAGGTTGTATTTTGGCCTGTCGTAGTAGAAACAGTGTGAAACAGAAACAGTGTGTCGTAGAAGAAACAGCGGAAGACGTGGGACAAAAAACTTGATAAAAGTCATGGAAGCTGTAAAATCGAAGACCGTGGGATATCAGAGGCCAAGAGTGGATCCAATGTTTAGCCTGCCGCCATTGATGCCATTTGGAGGGTTCGAGAGCCGATAATATTGATTTTTTATGTGAGTTTTGCAAGCAAAATTTAAAAAAATCAGTGTATCCCATAATAGGAGCACTTTTTTTCATAATCGTTTTTTCTATTGTTTTACCTTTCGTTTAAAATGAAGACGTTTTTGTGTTTCTTTTAATACATCGTTGACATTTTAGGTTCCGTAACTATATTTCCAAAGACTTCAATGTATAATACGTTATTAACGATTCAATTCTAACTTAGCCACTGGACGACCTCCGTAGTCCAGTGGCTAAGACTCTTGACTCACAATCCGGAGGTCGCGGGTTCGAATCCGACGTGTGCAAATAAATTTTATTTGATTAATTTGTGTTCTTTCACAATTAATTCATTTAAAATAATATATAGTATATTTGCGGCACGTTCCAGAGTGGAAGATACTATAAGTATCGCCCTGGTGTAAGACCACCATTCAGAATTGAAACGTTGCTTGAAAATGGCTTTAGCCGTGTTTGGTGACCAGATCTGAATAGCCAGGTACATCCCAACCTTCCTCCTCCCCACCTCCTTCCCCTCCCCAATACCTTCAGCCTCACAACATACCCCAATTGGGGATGCCATAGTCTCACTGGCTCCAGACGGGAGCAGTTGAGATTCTTGTGCGGTATTCACTATAAAAAAAAAAAATAAAAAAAATTAATCAATATTTTTTACCTAAGCTATTCCATATTCGGTACATCTCCTCTACATATTAACAAACAAGTTAGTCCTGACAAGCCAATTGAATTGGTTTGTCAACAGGTGCTTATAGTTTAGTTACATATACATTTTAAAACTTATAATTTACATCTTATGTCTACAGATTCAACATTTTTTCATATGTATCAATAAGGAATGCTAATTATAAAAGTAATTTAAATTATGGTAGATTAGAATAGGTTAGGTTAGAATAGGTTAGTTTAGTTTAGGTTAGGTTAGGTTAAGTTAGTTAGGTGAATTTATGTCAGGTTAGGTTAAGTTAGGTGAGTTTATGTTAGTTTAGTTTAGGTTAGGTTAGGTTCGATGAGTTTAGTTAGTTATTCAGTATTTATAGGCATTTTTATTCAGTATTTTTACCTTATCGAAAAGATAAACGGTTTCAGCGTCCAGTACGACATTACATCTAGATTTAGCATCATCAATAGTAGAGTTCAGCACCCATCGGTTTGCGTCCTTGCTGAGTTTTCCTGAAACCGCGCACGTCTTTCCTGTCGAGGTTTTCACTGTAAATGTTCCGGGAATCTTCTCGTAGATTACCTTGGCGGAGACATCTATCGGAGAAAAACGAAATATAACATTATTCATCTTTTATAATAGAAAAAATCGATTTGTTGTTTCTGGTGTAATTATGGTAAACTGGGGTGAGTTTCCCTAACTGCAAAACTTTGATGTTTGCCATGATGATAGCCAACATTTGATAAGAAAGGTCACCAGAAGAACAACTTTTGGGACTACTCGGATTTGAGTTTTTTTTTTCAATAACTCCAGATAGGAGGTCCTGAGGAAAATAATTTCCGTTGGGGCCTATGTCATCTTTGGGGATGCTGTACGGAAGGTCTTTTTGTGGAAAAGAAGGAGTGAAGATGGGTCTTGAAGAGACCGAGTCGTACAAATGACCTGTTCTCATGTGACAAGTGTCAACCGTGTACAAATGTTGGGAGTGCGTTTGGCGTGTTTCCTGACTGTGCACCGGTGCCGAAGGAATCAATGACGCTAGTTCCTCGGAGCATCTTACATTGAAATACCGGTAGAACAAGGATAGCATTCCCAGCCGACGTCTGTGCTCTAAAGATTACAATCCGTTTGTTAAGATGGGGAAATCTATCAAATGGACTGATGGTTTTTTCAGGTATTTTGGAGCTCCAAACCAGAGGTGACTGCTAAATTCAACCATGCGGCGATGTGCGATTTGTACAGGGTTAGCATTCGTGTGCTATTAAATTTACCTGCGGGCCCTGTACTGTACACGGTTGACATTTCGTCGCCTCAGTTCTTAATTGTCCAAACGACTATTTGAAATTTATGCAGGAGGAGAAGGTTTTCTCTCATTATTTCAATGAAACATTATGATGTGTTTAAGATAAAGCTATTTCCGTAAAGGTAAAGGTCTCATTAGTTTAAATAATTATTAGTTAAGTGATAAATTATCATTTTTTATGCTTTATTTTTAGTTTTAAAGTTGAGATTGAACAAAAACTAAAATGGTTGTTTGGACAATTAAGAACTGAGGCGACGATTTGCCACATGAGAACGGGTCGCTTCTTCGACTCGTTCTTGAGTTCGACAGCTCGGTCGTGGAATGATTTGTTGGTCTCTGTATTTCCTGCTTCGTACAACATGGGTTTTTTCAAGAGCAATGTTCATTCCTTTCACTCCTCAAAAAGACCCTCCACACGGCATCTCAGATGACATAGGCCCTGAGGGAAATTATTTTCCTGCGGAGTTTATGTAAAAAATTAAGTTGTCTTTAAAACCACTTGGATCCATAGGCTTGTTTTCAAGCTACCTACAACACGGTCAGACATAGGTAATAACCTATGAGTTGTACCTGAGTTATTTTAAAAAGCAAGATCTTGTACTATTATTATACATAGTTGATACCAAAATCGCATTCAAATTAACAATATTGTTTATTTATTTATTTATTTATTTATTTATTTATTTATTATTATTAACGCCGATTAAAGCGGCTTTTACAAAAATATTACAATTATTTTACATATGAATACAGAATATACATAGATAAAAAAATATAAATATAAAATACATAAAAAAGAACAATATAAATTGTAGTATCAACATAAAAACAACAACGAGTAGGTTATTATAAATACAATACAACATATTATAAATCCCAGACAATATGTATTAAGAAATTAATACTTTAAAACTGTATTTGATTATAATCAAGCTAAGAAGCGCTGACAGACAGTTTTAATTAAGTAGTGTTTGTATGAGGTTAAACTAGCAATGTTTATAGATTCATCCAAAACATATTTATTTCCAAGTACATCCAGGCGATTCATTATAGAATTGAGTTCAGCGTTAGATCCTGTGTTGTTGCAATGATAAGTTAATTTGAAACGAACTGATCGACTAGGTACATGGAAACATATTAACGAAAGAAGTTCAGGGGAGTTCAACAGGTTGGTAACGATTTTAAATAAATAAAATAGGTCTGAACAAATTCTTCTTTCTTTTAATGTATCGAGTCCCAATAATTGTAAGAGAGGGGTAATTAATGTTTTCGATGAATATTCCCAATTTAAAATTAATATAACGTAAAAATTTATGTTGGACTCGCTCAAGGGAATTCTCATGCACACTGTAGTAAGGATTCCAAATGGTGGAGTTAAATTTTAGTTGGCTTCTAACAAGTGAAGTGTAAAGTAATTTGACAGTTTTTAAATTTTTTAAATCCTTTGAAATCCGTAAGACAAATCCTAACATTTGCATTGCTTTACTGGTTATATTATTAATATGTTTATTGAATGTTAATTTAGTGTCCAAGGTCTCTTATTTCATCAACAGATAATAAGATGTGATTATTGAGAAAATAGGTAAACAACAAAGAGTTTTTTTTTCTGTGGCATCTCATAAGTTGACATTTTTTTACATTGAGAGTTAATTTGTTTATAAGACACCAATCATAAAAGCTATTAATATTAGATTGAAGTGTCAGACAGTCCTCGATATTATCAATAATTCTATATATCTTCATATCATCAGCGAACATTAGAATGAGAACACGGGTGAATATGTTTGATACATCATTAATGAATAAATTAAAAAGTAAAGGACCAAGATGAGAACCCTGGGGTACGCCACTGGTAGCTTCGAACGTGTAGGATAAGTGACCATTAATACAGACAGTAAACAGATGCCTTAGTAAATAACTCTTAAACCAAGATAAAAGGTTTCCATTAATGCCGAGTTTCAAAAATTTATTAATGAGGATTTTAAGACAGACCTTATCAAACGCCTTACTGAAGTCGGTGTATATAGAATCGACTTGTTGTTTGTTGGCAAGTGCATTAGAAATGAAATTTTCATATAATGTTAGGTTAGTCAAAGTTGTAATGTATTTGAAATGATGAACTGAAATGAACTGAATGAAGAAGAAGATATCTCACCTTTTCCGTTGTATTGGAACTTGAAGTCCCTCTCCAGCTGGTGGTTTGGCCTCCAGCCTACAGGGGACACGTGTATTCCATAGTCCCTCATCTTCTCTGTGGTCTCCAATTGGTCTTTCAAAATCTGGAATAGAAAATTTACTCTTTTATCTCCTAACGTTCTTGTCTTAGGACCTAAACCTGATGCTATCAGCAGAAATAAATAATTTCGTAAGGGTACACTTAAAAGAATTCATAATCAAGAGTACAAGATTCTAACAGCTACCAACCGAATAGACCCAGTAAGATTATGGCATCCTTGAGTGGGGTATGTTGTGACGCTGAAGTTAGTGGGGAGGTGATGGGGAAGTAATTGTCTATTCAGATATGGTCACCAAATACGGTTAAAGCCATTTAAAGCAACGTTTCATTTATGAATCTATCTTCCTGGATCTATTTATAATCTAGCTGGAACGAGCATCAAATATACCTCATATTATAAATTGATAAAATTGTGAAATAATACAATTCATTCAAATACCTGCTGAAAATAATTCAATTCATTCAAAAAAACGCTTTTTGAAAGTTATGGTATGTGTCGTAATATAATCGTTCCCTTCACTCACCGTGGCCAATGTCGCTTGGACCAGCCTATCGTCGCTAAGGACCTCCTGAGGAAACAGGCTGTCTCCGTGGTCTCTGATGAAGGATGTGTGCACGTCTCCAGCGCGGAAAGAGGGATGCTTGCACAGGTCTAGAAGGAAGTTCACGTTTGTCTCTAGACCTGTGATCTGCAAATAGAATTAGATAGTCAGTATAGAGGTGAAGAATGGGAAACGAAAATATGAACAGTAAGCTATCAATGACTAGATTTATGTTATTCTTCTACCTGTGCCTTACACGTATGACGTGTAAAGCACAGGTAGAAGAAAAATTACTAATAAAAAATGAAAAATTATAACAAGGAAAAGAGAAAGAGACGAAGAGAAGAAAAAAAATAATTGGAAAAATAAGAATAAGAGAAATAGAAAAAAATAAAGAGAATAAATAAAACATTCAGAAAAGGATGAAGAAAAGAATAAGGAAGAAAAAAGAGAAGGTGAAGGAATAGAAGAAAAAGTAAAGGAAGAAGTAGAATTAGAACAAAAGAATGAAAATAATAAGTTGAAAAAAGAGAAAAAAGAAAAAGATGAAGAAAAAGAAAAAAAAAGAAAAAAAAGAAGAAGATTAAAAATAAGAAGAAGAAGAAGAAAAAGAACAATAAAAAGAAAAAAGAGGAAGAAGAAAAAACAAAAATAATAAAAAGAAGACTAAGAATAAATAGATAAAGTAGTAGAAGAAGAAAAAGAATACTAAGAAACTGAAAAAGTAAAAATAAAGAATAAGAAAAAAAATAATAAGAAGAGAAAAAAAATAAGGAAAAAAAATAGGAAAAGTTAAATTGAAAATCAAAGCGAAGAAGAAAAAAAACATAGATAATGGACAAGAAGCTAATAAACTTGGAAGATATGTAAAATTCGAAATAGTTATTAGTTAACAACCTGATACTCCGATAGTTTATCCTTCATCTTATCCAGCGCTGTCTCCCTCGAGGGGGCCCACGTCACCAGCTTTGCTATCATGGGGTCATAGTGCACGGAGACCGCGTCCCCCTGTCGCACCCCCGTCTCCACCCTGACGTCCGCAGCCCCCGCGGGGGCCGACAGGTGCTGCAGGGGGCCCGCCCCGGGCAGGAAGCCTCCGCGGGGATCCTCCGCGTATATCCTCGACTCGAAAGCGTGCCCGGACATTGTTATCTGGGACTGTGTGACCGGCAATGGGAGGCCGGATGCGATCTTCAGTTGCCATTCTACTAAGTCGGTTCCTGAAAGAAACAAACGTTGAGAATACTCGAGCCAAAAATGTGTTTATTCTTATTGTGCCTTATATCACTAAGAATATAGGCAATATGCAAAATAAATCGCTTGACAAACGGAGTCGTTGACGTCGGAAACGTTGATTGAAATGGTTTTAGCCGTTTATGGTGACCAGATCTGAATAGCCAGGTACTTCCTCACCTTCATCCTCCCCATATCCTTCCCCTCCCCACTACCTTCAGCTTCACAACTTACCCCAATTGGGGATGCCATAGTCTCACTGGCTTCAAACAAGAGCAGCTAAGGCTCTTACAACTTACAAGGCATTTACATTTTTAAAAAAGTCTAGAAACGGTCGATTTTAGCTCAGTAGTGTGTTTTTTTTTTATTTATTTTGTGAATAATAAAATCCATGCCACTTGCATGGATTTCATAACGACTTGGAAAAAATCGTGTGGATAGATTTTTTTACTAAGATTACGAACATGTTAGTAAATTTTTTTAGAAATGTATAGTTTTTTTATTTTTAAATGAATAAATCCACTATTTGAGCTCGTGACGTCACTGCATGAAAATGTCCCGTCTCCGATTATGTTTCCTTAATTTTGTAAAATTCCACACTGATAAATTTTTTTTTATATGGCAATACTTTGATATCCGGCGAACGTTCACTAGATTTATTGTTTGTTCTATGCGAACTTATCCTTTTGTTTGATTTTTTGATAAAGATGGCGGTGTTTTTACAGATGTTACGAAGATAACCCCGTACAATTTATTGCTATTCGTGTGGAAAACGTTTTTTTTTTTTAAATGATTTTCGCCTATGTAATTATCGTTTTTTCGCACCCATAAAAATACGTCCAGTCTTTCCGGTTTATAAAAAATAGTCTGATTTTTCAAAAAATCGCCAGGGTTTCAAAAATAAATAAAAAAAAACAGAATGTCTTAGAATATTTGCCGAAACCGGATTTTTTTTTTAAATGTGATGCAAGTGGCCTATTTTACAAGAAATTAAAAAAATAATCAAGGGAAACTGTCACAGATAAACTTAGCTCTAAAATCATATTTTTAACTTGTTTTTTGAGAGCGTTCGTACATTTCTTATGAAAATACATTTTTAGTAGTTTTCACTTATATTTTTTATTAAGTAATTGAAACTATTATTTTAATTCTATTCAAGGGAAATAATAGAAAAAACTTTAATTTATCTAAATAATGTTTTTTGGTATTTATACTGTTAACCAATTCGGATTAAAAATTAATCGAAGATGGTGATTTAACATTAAGCTTCGCTAAGAGATATTTATTTCAAATATTCCTGAACATACTTGAAAACCGGAACCATTAGGAATATTGTCTCGACGCTGTGATGCCAATATGGGTTAATAGGTAGTGCGAAATTCGCGGTAGGCTGACTGCATGTGACCCAAATTTAGACTTCAATTTTTCGAAGTCGAAAGGGCGGGGACAAATCGCTGCTCTCCGTGACAGCGAAAAAGCTATGAAAAATCCTACGATATTCGTGAACATAGTAATTCATTTACCTATTATTTCGTACAATTACACTTTTAAATTTTTCATGCAAAAAATTTTGCGTAGTGAATACAGTTTTTTTTTAATATTATCTCACCGCCATGCAATGGATTTCACTGTGTTGGCGGGTGAAGTTTACAGATTGTTTATAAATAAATAATTATTGAAGAAGAAGAAAACATTAAAATCTAAACAAAAATGTGAAAGAAAAAAAGACACAGAAAAATAGAAAAAGATAATGGTAATAAAAAATGATAATGCAACTGGGACTCGAACTAAGAACCTCTCGTCTAACCGGGACGTGCGCGTTTACCAATTCCCCCCATTCCCATCTTCTGTCAAACCGTCATATTATTCAATCTCATATTTGATATTTTAGAATTAACAATATTATTTTCAACAATTTTTTTTTCCATATTATAGCCGACTACCCTTTTTATTGGAAACAATCATTCTAAGAATATATATGAGATTGACTAATATGACGGTTTAACAGGAGGTGGCAATGGCGGAATTGGCAAACGCACACGTCTCGGTTAGACGAGAGGTTCTGGATTCGATTCCCAGTTCGGACCATTATCTTTTTCTATTTTTCTTTTTCATATTTTCGATAAGATTATTATTATGTTTAGTGTTATCTTCTTCTTCAATGATATATTACATTGATTGCCATGGGAATAAACTTCAAAAGTTATAAAAAGAGAGTTGTTCTTATAAAAAAATAATTATTATTTGTTACAATTCTGTTTGATTTGTAAATATTTATATAATAATTAAATTAAGTAAATTTAGAAGGGAATTTGAGAAATGTAGGTATTAAGTGGTTAGAGTTTAAAATATATGAGTATTATGATTGAGGTGTATTGCAGTCATTGCAGACGTAAGGTTCCAGCACTATTTGTTTTTTGAAGGTATGGAGTTGGGTTTCGGTTTTTAAGTTATCAGGGAGAAGTATTAAGATTTTAGGAACTAAGTAGAATTGACGTTTGAGCTTGTAGTATCGCTCAGTTATAGTTCTGGGGGTCTAGCATAGTGAAATCGATAACTTTACAATATCGGATCGATAGTCTTAACTACCGATGATTTTATAACGATTTCCCGAGCACGGTCATACTGTTGATATCCATACATCCATTGACAGAGAATAAATAAATAAAAATCTACAAACGATGGCAACACTGTCTATGGATTAATTTAATTACTAAAATAAATTGACAATTTCAAATTGAAACACTACCTTTAATTTACAATGGCACAATTTCATTTACTTTTTGACACTAAACGGGAGTTAATTAGTTGATGGTTGTTAAGGGACGTACTTGATTTACTTTAACAAGTGATTCCTGTCATTATTTAAAATAAAAAATGTAAATGAAATTTTTATAATTTTTTTTTCTTCAAAATCAAACAAAAAAAATTCTTCCACTTGTCGTCACTGGTCACTCGGCCCACTCGGCCGAGTAACACAACCCCTCACTGCCCCTAACTGTCCATGATTTTTTTTTGTATATTTAGTTGACAAAAAATAAACAATATGTCACCGGAGGCCAAAATTTTGTTTACACTTTTACTCTAATTAATATCAGGAATCACTGGTTTAAGTAAGTCAAGCATGTGAAATTGTTCAAAAACTAATAATAAAAATTATACTTAAAAAACCTCTGGACTTCCCAACTGATCGCATATTCGAAGAATTCAAAGTCCCAACATTTAAAAACTTATTTATAAAAAATTCAATCGTACAAATTATAAAAGAAAAAGACAAATACTCATTCATAACCGAAAATCGTACTAGACTTAAACATGTATTTGTATGCCCCAAATTAAACACTTCATTTGCCCAACACCATTATACTCACCAAGGAAAATTCTTTTTTAATAACCTACCAATAGAAATCAGAAGCATAAGAAACAAAGTTCAATTGTTGAACTCCATCAAAAAGTATTTTAGAGAATGTCACAATAAAAATCACACTTATTTTTCTTCTTACTGAACACATCTATGTTTGTATCTTTTAGTTTACGGGTCTGATTGCCATGTGTTTGTATTAAGTTATTAAGTGCACCTATATATTGAAATACATGACTATAGTAAATAGTAATTGTACATATATGAAATGTATTAACTGTATTAACTGCATTGTATTAACTGTACACGTGACTGTATTTGTACATGTATGAAAAAATGTAAACTGTTCTTCCATCCACAAGCTAATGCTTTTAATGGAAGACCAGTAATATTATAATGTGTAGCAATTTTAAGATAAACAAATAAAAAAATTAAAAAAATGTTGCTTATCACTCAGTATAAATTTAAGTTCCCCTACTCCGAAAGGTAACTTTGATCACAATGTTTTTGTTTGCCTCCCAAGCACATTATTAACAATTTATTTAATTGGTATTCATATTTTGAGAGTTTCATGTGTGCAATAAATACGACGAAATTTTACGAAACTATTTTTTTTTTAAATATTTATTTTCAAAAATGAAAATTGATAGTCATCTTATTTTACGGTGGGTTAAATTAGTAAAAACTATTTTTGTATCTAATTATAAAAAGAATGCAAAAAAGAAATGCCCCGGGTGAGGATTGAACTCACGACCTTAAGATTATGAGACTTACGCGCTGCCAACTGCGCCACCGAGGCGATGTTGTCATTCGGGCTAAAATAAAAATTGGTACGATGGCTTCTTCTTGGTTCTAAAAAGATATTATTCGCCGCTATTTTTTATTATTATCATCTGTTTACGCCCATTTTGATTATTTCTTCTTCATTTCTCTTGATTACCCATTAAAATTTCTTGTCTCTAAATTTCTCTTGGTTTTTTTACCGTCATTTTCAAATATCACTTATTACAATTACTAAGATCTCATCTCCAAAATCTGTGTTCATTGTCATTGAGAGAAAACCTTACCAAACTCTTGCTGTCACTGTCGCTGTTGCCCCCCCCCCCCCCCCCCCCTCCCTGCCCCTCCGAAAATTGAGCGAAGGGGACAACTGCACATCGGGCTGATACTTCCTCATTGTTATTAATATGAATTTTCTAAGTTGGAGACCGAACTACTGAGTTATATTCTATTAGGCTTCTACCTAGAAATACTTATTATAGTTTAACAGCTTTTATGGAATTAAAGTTTTTAGTTGTTCTTAAGAGGCCGCTATCCGAATTTCTACCGATTTCTTGCAAACCTCCCTTAAACATTTGAAGTTTTTAAGCTCTTAAAAAAAATGTTATTTTTGAAGATAATATCTATACATTCCCCACGCCGAAAAGCAAATTATATTAAATTCCCTCGATAGAAAAAATCGCAAAGTATGCTCCAATTTTTCTTATTTTCAAGCATTTTTCCGTTATTTTACAAGTTATAGGTAAGAAAAAATTCACAGTGTTTCTTTAAATACTGTTTTAGACAGCCCCCAAGAGATTTTTGCTCTATTTTAAACGAGTCGTGTTTTATTAAAGATTTTCGCAATTTTCGCATCGATTTTGGCGCTGTAAATGTTAGCGCTCTTCTCTAACATTTGTAATTTCGTATCTCTCCATCTTCTTCTTTTTGGGGCCGGAAACGGAGCCTTAATACGAAGCCTAGTGTTTTCATATCTTTGTTCGCAATTTGGTGGATATTATAATAATTAATAATTTATTCTGATATCTGCTGGAAAATTATATTTTAATTATGTAACTCTCTCAAAGTGCCTACTGACCTGTGATCATCTCTGTGATGGGGTGCTCAACCTGAAGCCGCGTGTTCATCTCCATGAAATGGAAGGCGTGCGTCTTCCTGTCCAGGATGAACTCCACTGTGCCCGCGCCCACGTAGCCCACGGCCTGGGCAGCCCTGACTGCTGCACTTCCGAGGGCCTGACGGGTCTCGTTGGATATCCCTGGCTGAAAAACAATGTTTATTTTATATAGAATTCATCAAAGATCCATCAGTCTCTTGAAGCCAGACAAAGAGTTCATCATTAGAAAATGTTCCACGGCCTATTAAGTTAGTTTGTTCAATTTGGGAAATTAAAAGAAGATAAGCGATATTAAGAGAGAAAGAAAATTTTATTTAGCCACTCTTAACCACTGGAACGTTTTTGGCCACATTATGGACAACTTGCAAATACCTGCGAGCGCCTGCTGACCAAAATGTGGTCAATTTGAAGAGAAATTTTTAAACATTTTTTTTAAATTCCGTTGCGATTTTCACATAATTACAAGATTAGGATGGGTTATTTCACAGAATTTGAGCAATTCATCAGATTTCAAAATTAAAATTTAAGTTCGGTGAGAGCTCTATTCAAGTTCTGTAATGATGTCGTCTTGAGCAGGTTTTTTATTGTACTGCGATGATGAATTTGAATAGGACTTTCACAAATTTTTAATTTTAACTTCGAAACTTGATAGATTGTTCACATTGATTGTTTTCTCTTCTTAATTATTTGTTATTGACGCTACGCGAACCGAAATTATTGAAATATTTTTTCTTACATCGTTTACTTTTTTTTCTTACATGTTTGTGTAATATGTTATATGTGTAAGTTATATTTATGAAAAATTCAGTGTTTCTTTGAATGCTATTTTAGATAACCCCACGAGAGTTTTTCTCTATTTTAAGCGAGTCGTGTTTTAACATTTTCACAATTTTCGCTTCAATTTTATCGTTTTAAATATTAGCGCGCTCTCTCCAACTTTCGTAATTACATGTATCTCCATCTTTTTCTTTTTGAGCCAAATACACGACACATAAAAAGCCACAACAAATCCTCCGTAAAGTTACCCCACCCCTCCCCCCCTCTCTCATATTGCAGCCATGTCCCCTAGCAAATAATTTTTAACAAATACAAAATAAATCATTTTTTCTACAACTATAAATTATAAAGTATCGAAAAGTATATTTACTTTTTTTCTAAATAAAAAAAAAATTAAAAAAATATTAATACGATGTGTAACATTTTTAAGAATAATAAAGATTCTCATTTGTCAATTACAAAAAAAATATATATATAAATTAAAAGTCAAAAGTCATCCCAAATGATTTGGGCTGATGACATGGAGAGAATTTTCAGATTTGAATTGGTGAGAGCCACAGAGAATTTGCAAAGCTTTTTGGCTTTTGAAGAATCGCTACTTACAGCTGGCGCCTCTTCGATGATCTTCTGATGCCTTCTTTGCACGGAACAATCCCTCTCGAACAGGTGCACTGCGTTTCCATGCATGTCGGCGAACACCTGTAAAATTTAAAAAATTATTACGTACTCATGATGATATTAGAAAATTATCTGAGTTATAAATTTTTCAAAACAATAAATTATTTACACGTGAACAAAGTCAGTTTTAAAATAAACCTATCCATACCTGTACTTCAACGTGTCGAGGGTCAGTTACGTAGTTTTCCAGCAGAACATTATCATCTCCAAAAGCCTTCATAGACTCTAATTTGGCTGACTCCAAAGCAAATAGAAAATCTTCTTTGGTCTCCGATATCCTCATGCCCTGTAAATATTATTTAACACGTTATTTATATATTTCCAATTGTTCCTCTGTATTTACAAAACACTGAGAACAATAATCATTACAGTTGATTTTAAGCTTAGAAAGTTAATTTTAAGTGGTCCCAATACGCTTCCTTGAGGTACGCCGCAATCAAAGACTAACTGGCACTATTACTTTCTTCTACATCATTTGAAAACTCTACACTTTTATGGGAGATGTACGATTTACTTGCAAATGTGGAAAACAGTTGAGCTTAAAATAATTTCATAAAGTGATTCCAGTATTTGGGGTGAACCCTATTTAAAATTCCGTAATTGATTTTAGTTGTGGAATATTGGATTTTATTGACTATTCCACAGTAAATATACTAGAATGTCTAATTTATCACAGATTATAAAATTGAAGCGCACCTTTCCACCGCCTCCCCTGACGGCCTTTATCATGAGGGGGAATCCTATTCTATCGGCCTCCTTCTGCAGTCTCTCCAAGCTCTGATCTTCCCCGTGGTAGCCTTGGATGATGGGAACTCCGGCTGCTGACATTATGGATTTGGAGGTACTGAAAGACGAACGTTATTCCTTAGTTGAATTGAGCAAAACGTCGCCAAAAAAAACAGTTATTCTTTAAAAAAATATGTTCGGGGATAAGAGGCATGCTGCACGCTTTTAGTGGACGGGCATTCGAATTATTCCCTTTTTCTTGTTTTCACTTCTTCTGGATTGATTTATCACATTTTCAACTTCAATATTATCTCAAATCGATATTATCCCTTTTGCTTATTGTTTCAGTGATTATCAATAAGGGTTAAAACAGTCTAAGCGCGAAGGATTATCTGTTGATACCATTAGATCCCTAATAGTCGATGCGGATGATGCTCTCGTGCAGGGTGCAGGCACTTCTCAGCGAACTCCAGGTCCTCTGACGAGAAATCTTAGGATGAAAATTCGCTGGGAGCGGTTGGGGTATAAAACAGTCCAAGCAAGAAGAAGAACGGCCACCTTTTGATGCCAATATATCCACTTCTCTGTGAACTCCAGGTCATCTGATGAGAAATCACAGCCTGGAGATTCGCTGGGAGGGAAAGGGGTATAAAACAGTCCAAGCAAGAAGAAGAAAGGTCACCTTTTGATGCCCATATCCCTGATAGCCGTGGAAGGCGGTCCTATGAAGATGATCCCCTCGTTTAGACACTTCTCGGCGAACTCGAGGTTCTCTGATAGGAAGCCGTATCCCGGGTGCACGGCCTGACTGCCAGAGCGACGGCAAACCTCCAGCACCTTGTCCCCTCGCAGGTAGCTCTGTTGCGAGGGAGGTGGGCCGATGTGGTAGGCCTCGTCTGCCTGAAACGGATATTGGCTGTCATCAAAATATTGAATATTCGTGAGCATCGTTCGGTTGCCGAACGCGAAAGACCTCTCTTCATATCACATAGGTACCTCCCCCGAACTGTATTGTATATGAATATTTAACAGATTTATTTTTTTGCATTAGCTCCACATAGGAGGCCCTTGTTAAAATAATTCCCCTCAGCACCTATATCATCTTTGGGGATGCTGTGAAGGAGAGGAAGTTCTGGGAAGGAAAATTTAAAAGGGGTACGTAGTAGGTAATCTGGGGGGTCAGTGTGTCCAGGAGTAGCGTATATTTTTTTAATCTAACCCTACCGCTGCGATGGAACCTAGCCTCAGTTTAAAAAAAAAAACTTAATTAAGATACCTACAGGGGCGGCTGCGCATTAGGTCAATGGGCCATTAACCCTCCAAAATTATTTTTCCTACTTAATATCCTATCCTACTATAATAATATTATAAAGGCGAAAGTTTGTATGGATCTATGGATGGATATATGGATGGATGTATGGACGGATGTATGGATGTTTGTTACTCTTTCACGCAATAAATACTGAATGGAATTTAAAAATTCTTTAACTAATAGAAAGCTACATTATTTGCGAGTAATATAGGGTACATTTTTTTTTTTTTTTTTTTTAAAAAGAAAGACAAACATTCCCGGGTTACGAATAACCCAACAATGTTTGAAAATCTCCTACTACCACCACAGAAAGCCGAAAATGTTGCTTGTGTTGTGATGGAGGACTTAGCCAGCCGAGGAATCGAACACGCGACGCCCAGGTGGGACCCAAGCGCTATGCCCACTCAACCGCTGACCGGTCAATATATTGGTAAGTTCTGGTGTTATGAATAAGCTGTGGCGTTATGAAATTATTTATCATACGTTTTCTGTCCCTAACAAAATCGAGTTATTGCAAGATGAAAAGCAAAAAATTGTTGCCTTGGAAACGATGTTTTTTTTAATTAGGCAGTTCACTCTAAAAAGAGTACTTTGTTGGCGTCGTAGTTAATAATATAATATCTAAAAATGAATCGCCGAAATGTATGTATGCGCATAACTTCCGAACGACTGCACCAGATTGGATAATTCTTTTTTTTTGTTCGTTATTTTATATAAAACTACTGTTGAGCTCTGGCATTACGAAATTTGTATAAAAAATTGAAATAGGTGGCACGCAAACAGTTTGAAAACTGAATGTACCGGGAATGAGTGTGCGGAATGTAAGAGGTGGATGGGGGGAGGGGGAGGGGGGAGGGGTTGGTGGGAGGGGAAGGGGAGGTGAAGGTAGGGGGAGGAGGGTGGAGGGGAAGGAGGGTGGAGGGGTTGTCGGAGGCAGAGGGGGAGGGAAGAAATGGCGGAGGGTGGGGGGAGGTGGAGGGGTATGGGATAGGGAGGGGGATGAGGGGGACGGGATAGGGGGGGTATGGGGAGAGTGGAGTGAGGAGAGGGAAGGTGGAGGAGGCGGAGTGGCAACCCCCCTAATACCATGCGGGCGAAGCCGGGGGCAAAAGCTAGTATGTCTATAATTTAAGTTCAATTTTAAAATAATATACGAATGAAATAATAAAGATTAATGACACATGTTTTTTTCAAACGACCTTCCACTTCAGCCGCCTCTGGGTTTTGAGTTTTTAAAATAAAATTATTATTTATTATTTAGCGAGCCCACCATTTCAACGTGCATAGAATTCTTATCCACATCTGAATAGACCGCCACAGTCTGGATGCCGAGCTTCCTGGCCGTCTTGATGACCCTGCAAGCGATCTCTCCGCGGTTGGCGATCACAACCTTTTCAATGGGACGCACAACCACCGAGTTTTTGAACTGGCGCGCTTCCGCAGTTTGACAGTTGCCGCGGACGCCATTGCAGACACTCTGGCGGGCGGTAAGCGAACTAAAAAAAGCAAGGAAATTTGAATACATCGATCGTACAGTTGTTTAGTCAGACGTCTCCAAATACAAAATTTTGAGATAATGAGAAAAGTAATATTCGAATGGTCACCATAAATCAAATTTTATTTAAATGTTGTGTTTTACATATTAAATATGCTCTAAAATAACACCGGGAAGCATAACGGTCCAGTAAATTAGTGAGAAATTTCCTTGTTGTTTCTTTCACTACAAGTTTTTCTGCACTAATTGATTTGGTTTATGAGTAGTCTGAGTATTGTACCAGATAGAGAGTAGGTACACGTTTACATGTAACTGCATACTTAACTCAAATTTCGACTTTTCGAAGATGTCTGACTGGTCGATATATTTTCAAACAAAAATAAATGATTTTTTATTATCAAATATACTATGTGTGATATATGTTCCTGCTTGAAATCTGGTTCAATGAAGTCAAATTTGCTTGGAATTTAGGTGTCATTTTCAAAGTTGGAACTGATTGTTTGAAGAATTCAGACAAACGTTAATTACCTACCTATAATACCTATTATATATTTATCTGAAAATGATTTAAATGGCAACTTTCAACTCATTTGTGGAGAATACAGATTATCCTCAGATTTTTCACGGGTTTTTGCTAGTATTGAAATAATAAATATAAAAAAATAAAAATTAACCTGAAATACCCTGTTGCTTAGTGAACTGAATTTACTTATAAAGTGTACGAATTAATTAATTCACAAATTATTTTGCTATCCGGTTTCGCCCGTAATCGAAATTTGTGAAAAACCAAAATAACATTTTTGAAAATTCATAGCTCACGATGAAAATGACATTGCGAGCTGAAAACTGTTTTAGTGGCAATGAAATTCGGGACAGAAAACATTGTAAAGTTTGTCTGTGCTTTGATGTTTTATAGTTCCCGCGTTCATTTCAAAATGAGTCAATGTCTTTTTAAAGTTTTTTTTGGGAGAATTTCCTGTTTTTCGGTTCTTTATTGAAACTGGTGAGGTCCATTATACATAGATTTATAATAGTACGTACACAAACAAAACTTGACTTACATACTTATCCGGTGATTGCTGGTATTATTTGGAGTTAAAAAAATATATAAATGAAATATTGGTCTCCGGAGGCAATTCTGACGTTTTCTTTTCAATTAAAAACGTACGACATTACTAGGTATTGGACAGTTAGGGGCGGGATGAGGGGTTTGGCTTTTATTCGGCTGAGTGACCGATTTTTTTTATTTATCGGAGACCGAATTCTCATTTACAGTTTTTACCACTGGTTAAATAAAGTAAGGCAAGTAGGTACGCCCTTTAACACCATGTATACATAATATTGACTGTAATTTACAATGAAACTTTATTCATTTGTTTGGATAGCTTACCTATTACAATCCTATGTATATTATATTAAATTAATTCTTAACTTTAGCTATAGAAATTAAACAATATAACTTACCGTCTGCCGACTTTATTTAAAATCCACAAATAATTCATTTTTAATAAAACAACCACTGCCTAAAATTATGCACCAAAACTCGTAATTATAAATTACCAACTTATGTAATTTTTAGTTTTTACACGCCGGATTATTTACAAAGGCCTACAACTGTCAAATTCGAGATCATAAATCACTGATAACAAAAAAATATCACATAATGCCACACGCGAATAATTTAGAGATATACAAAAATACACATTTAAGCACTGATTAATATTTTCAAAAACATCGAAAATCTGTTAAAACCATTAGTTTTACAGTGAAAAACAACTTTTATTTTAATATTTTTGCTGAAGTTTGAATATTTATGTAATGCACTGCGGGTATTACATTATTTACGATGTTTTGGCAAAGTTTTTGAGTGAATTCGGGTTCAGTGTTCAGTCTTGAGTTTGCCGCATGGGACTTATCAGCTGAGTTGATAAGGAGGGACTGACTCTTATCACGAGCAACAGCTAACAAAATAAGTCAGTGTTTATGTAAAAACAAATAGGTCCGTACTGGTTTTTGGTAAAACAAAAATAATGTTTTAAGTGGTCGGTATTTGATGGTTATAAAAGCAAAACCATCACTATACCCTATACACCAATTTTCAGCGTTTAAAAAAACGATGTTCATTTATCTCTTAAACTTTTTTGGTGGTTTTTATTTTTATTGTAAGCTAACACATGTTTCTTTTAATATCGTCATTTTGAAATCAATCATTTTTATATTTGTTTCTGTTCTAAAAACGTATTTTTGAATAGTGGAGGTTTTGCAGTTCAACCAGCAAGGCGGCCATGCTGGATTTTCGAAGTAGGTACTTCAAAAACTTAACTTCACCAAAAGTGGAAGAGAGGCGGTTTTGAACCTCACCAAAATTGGAAGAGAGGTGGTTTTGAACTTCACCAATAGTGGAAGAGCAGCAGTTTTGAATCTCACCAAAAGTGGGAGAGAGGCGGTTTTGCAATTGACCACCGATTTAGAAGTCGTTTATGAATGGTGTGAAGACGTCTTTTGCTTTGGTTTGAAGATTGTATGGTGTAGAAAGTGAGGTATAGATAATTAATCAATCATTAGGTCAAAATGAACAAAGTATGCAGTGGCGTAGCGCGCCTTGAAGGGGCCCTGTATCAAAATTAGTTGGGGGCCCAAATTAAGTGTAAAGATTTCTCACAAAAGAAACGAAAATGCTTCATTAAATTAAAATAAATATTTATTGATTATAAGTTATCACTTCCTCCTAGAAATTGAGCTAGCCAAACAATTCAAATTAAATATTCCCTGTTCTTGCCCTTTTTTTGGCAAATTGATTTATTAAATCATCTATAGCTGAAGACGATTTCAGTTTTTCTAAAATTTCTCCCCCTGTAGACAATAGTGACAAGTCTGATAGCCGTTCCTGTCCCATCGAAGTCCTTATGTATTTTTTATCAGTTTTAATTTTGAAAAACTTCTTTCAGCTGTTGCGGTTGTAACTGGAAGGGTCAAGAATAGATAGCATGCTGTTATTACCTCCGGAAAACTGGATGCAAGGCTATTGAACTTTATCAGCAATAATTCCATGAGTTCATGAATGAATTTTTTGAATTTCAGATTTTAAGCATGTTTTCAGAGCAATTAATTGTTCGTAAAGATTAACTGAAATGTATTTACTGTATTTAGCAGACAGTTTTCCGGAAGCGTTTTTTATCACTTCGTTTGAAGAAGATAGGAGTTTCTCCGGTTGTAATACTTCGAACATACAACTCAGCTCACAAAGGCTCTGATATCTTTTTTTAGTTTGAGAAATTAATATATCTAAACAGCAATAGTATACATTGACCTTGAAATATGAGATACCCCCACTCTTTTGCTAAATCTCTGGACCCATTTAGCAAACCATTGAATGAATTTTGATTTCTTATTTCGCCCAGTCTATTAAGAGATTATTTAATAAAATACCAACTTTCACTTAAAAGGGGAATCCCGCAATAATCGATGTACAATGTTACCTACTTCCTACTTTTGGGCGCACGCTTAACCCGGGAAAAAAAGAGATTGCTTTTTTTACTTTTGTCATTTCTGAAGTGAAAACTCTATGACAGGCACGTATGACAGTTTTTATATGATTTTTCCAGGGAAGGACGAGATTAAGTGACATTGTGGATAACATTTTACTAATTTTTGCTTACACGCGTTAGGGGCCCCTATGGCCCGGGGGCCCCGTATCATTGATACGGCGGTGCTACGCCCCTGAAAGTGTGGATAGTGGCGGAATTGCTTGTATATCCCTCATATATTATAAAGAAAGCAGTGGTTTTTTAAAATAAATATTAGTGATGTTTTGATTTAGCCTTATTTATTTATCATACGAAATTTATTGATCCACTTAATGTTTTAAAACTTATTTAACTAGTTAAAGCACCCAGCGTTTCCCGGGCTTCGTTCTGCTTTATGGGGTGGAAGAAACGGATTAGGGTAGTTTTTCTAAATCTCATGTAGAGAATAGATAACCATAACTGCATAAATAGAAAGAAAAAACCTAAAAACCAACTTAATGGAATATTTCCGAACGCAACGATAAACTAAAAAAAAAAAGTTTGTGAAATGTGATGACATGCACTTAAAATTCTAAAATTCGTAATAAACGTACAATTTAATAGATATAAATATTTTTAATGCACACATTAAAAAGTTTAAAAAATGGCTCATTTTTCGTTTTTTATAACTATAATTAAGTTCTAAAAAAAAAGAAAAAAAACGTATTTATAAACGACTTCGAAAAGGAGGAGGTTATCAATTCGACGGTATTTTGTATGTTTGTTACCTTAGAACTTTCGATTGGGTGAACCGATATAGATGATTCTTTTTTTATTTCAAAGCTGGTTCTTCCCGTGTGGTCCCATTTTAATTTGGTCCAGTTCTGACAATGGTATCCATGAGAAAACTATATATGTCTTAAATTTGCAATAAGTATGTGCGCGACAAATGAATGAATAACTCGATATTACGCCAACAGATTTCGATGATTCTTTTTTTGAAGTAAACCTTCTTTACGCACGCTCGTCACTAAAAATTAAAAAATAAACAAAAATTTTAACAAAACAAAAAACGACTTCAAAAAATGCACTAAAAAGTAAAAAAATAATATCGTACGATTGTTATTTTTGGAGTCGGTGTCAGCCAAGATCTCCACATCTCACCTATAACTACCTATGTATGTAGTTACCTTGGCTGACACCGACTCCAAAAATAACAATCGTACGAAATTATTTTTTTACTTTTTAGTGTATTTTTTGTTTTGTTAAATTTTTGTTTATATTATTGCAAATGTTTTATTATTGCACATATATTTTATTATTGCACTTTTTTGTTGTTTAGTATAAAAATAATTAATTAAAAATTCACAAAGTTTAATTTTTTTTTCTTATTGCGGTCGGAAACTTTGGGTTCATAAAGGTGTACATTTTAAGTATTTTGCGGTTAACTTTTAGATTTGAATATAAAACGTGTGGTTTTTTCTTCCTGGCACCATTTAGATCATATTTATAACAATTATAGTAAGGGAGATACAACGATTTCTATGAAACCTGAGTTGTTCCGAAAACTGAACAAATTAGCACGAGGGGCTAAAGCATAGACGTACAAATAACTAGACGAGAACTTACAGATAAGGGGTAAAAACCAACTATGGCGGGGCGAAGAGAGGAAAGAGACTTGTGATTCGCCAATAAATCAATCTAACAGTATATAGGCACCTCGCACTATAATATCAATATTTAGTTCTTGATAGTAAAATCTGCTTTTGAATGAATAGACCTTTTTATATGGGAGCGCGAATTGCATGCCACGGTATGAACAGATGTGTAAAATCCAAATACGCAAAGTAAGGTTCAGAGTATTTTCATAGAATATTTTGTTGCCGTGGACACTTTTACAAATGTTTCATGATTTACTTAACCCAGTAAACAGCGGCTTTGTGTTTCGCGTCGCTATGTATCTCGATGTCTAAGTATGTGTTTCATAGGCATACTACAGCGTCCGCGCGTAAAATGTACGATGAGAGCACGACACTGGTCCGGACACGCCCAGCCGGTTCCGAAAAATGGTTCCAATGGGAGGGGGAAATAACACGTTTTTTAACACGTAAGGGCATGTCCATATATTTTGTACGTCCGTGGGCTAAAGAAATAAATTAGTATTATTACATAAAACTAGGTTTAATATTACTATGTGGATAAGGAGTACATAAAAATATGTACTTTCATTTGAGAGGTACATTACAGTAGGTAATTTAAAAAAAAAATTGATGGCATTTTTCTTAAATGCAAAAATTAATTGAACATTTTAAGGTTTAAGAATTGAACCAATGCACAATCCGTCATTTTATTTGCAATAACCTCCTCTATCTCCTTACTTCGTTTGATGCATACCTTCCAGGGCACCCTGTACACCACAATTTAAGGCGCAGTATCCTCACTTAAAAAGAAGATGGAGAGATATGTAATTACGAATGTTGGAGAGAGTGCCCTAATATTTAAAACGGTAAATTGAAGCGAAAATTGCTCGTTTAAAATAGAGCAAAATACTTTTGGGGGCTGTCTACAACAGCATTTAAAGAAACACTGTGGATTTTTTCATACATTATAACTTGTAAAATAACTGAAACAGACATGAAAATAATAATTTTCGGAGCATACTTTGCGATTTTTTCTATCGAGGAAATTTTATATAATTTGCGGCGTGGGGAATGTATAGATATTATCTTCAAAAATAACATATATTTTTTTAAGAGCTTAAAAACTTCAAATGTTTAATGTGTAAGAAATCGGTAGAAATTCGGGTAGCTTAAATCCTGGTATTAAAAATTCTTAGTTTACCAAGGTGCCGAATACTTACTGTACAGGGCACTTAATTTGGAATGCCACCTCAGTGTGGCCCTGTTAATTATGCGCTGACCTCTTGTTGGGTTCGGATATTGATGTATTTCGGATTCCTCATTGGGAATCTAATAATAATGCGTTTCTTTATTATTCCAGCTTGGTTCTGATTTTCGTACACGGATTATACATTTACTAATAGTTGTAAAAGAGGTTGATAAACTTATACGAAATGAATGCGTATACTTAAAATAATTCATAATCTGGTCGCTCATACATGGCGTTAAGTAATTTAATTCTTTTAGGAAAAACCCTTGTGTATATACATTTTTTTAACATTAATTACACACAGAAGGCCCTGAGGAAAATAATTCCCCTTAGGGCCTATGTCATCTATGGGGATGCTGTGTGGAGGGTCTTATCAATATTTCAAGAAGTTCTGGAAAAGAAAAGGATATTAGGGGTGGGTAGGAATCTGAGGGTCAGTGTGTCCAGGAGTGTCGAATGTATGAAACCATCCCGCCCACTGCGGTGCAAGGCGATGTTCTGAGAGACTATAGCTGGAGAAGTCAAAGAGACTCCCTCAACCATTCTCTCCCGATCCGGCCTACCATGCAGATGGTGGGCAGACGCATCTGCTGCCAAGACTCGGACACACCTCACCACATGAACTAAACCACTTAGGGTGACCTATGGCAGGGGTGTTGGTTATCCAATAAATGGTTCCTGGGGTGGAGCTACCCATACACGCCTCCCAAATGACAGCAATCTTGGGAGATTTCTCAAGTCAGATGATAGGCAACCTATCACCAAGTCAATTCTATAAATCAGCATATTGGTAGACATTGGCTTCTTGAGTTCGACGAATTTGGTACAGCTCCTCACAAATGTAGCAGAAGGGCTTGTGCAAAATTAAAAAGAAAACAACAGTTCTCTTTGAAACTTATAGATGGCAGCACTACAGTTGATAGCTAGCCCTTGGAGCGAGTGCATGAGTCAGGGTAAAGAAATAAATTAGACTGGTATAATTGGTGTAATTTGTATCAGATATTAATAATTTAAATGGCGTACAAAAATTAATATGAATAAATAAAAACTTAACTTAGTTTCTTTATATAACAAAAATAATCAACATAAAATACTTAAATCTATTATCTTAGATTCTACAACAAATCCTTGACAACTAAACTATTTATTTATTTTTAAAAAGTCTCCAGCATTAATATAAACAAGTGGGGTAGATCCTCTATAGAAAATAGTACAAGTCAATAATAAATTATATTATAAATCAAATTATTTTATTTAATTTAAAATGAGTAGATGATTACTTCATCAAAACAGTTTAAGAGTAAAATTTATGACTTTGGGACTGCTTTCCCAAGGTTCAATTCCCAATAAAGTAAAAAAAAGAGGTTTAGGTTTTTGTGATTGTCAAACAATATTCAAAGTTTATTCTATATTATTTTAGAATTCAATTTATAACATAATTTATTATCGGCGACCTAAATTACAACAAAAATGACTTCGCCCGACAAAGCTAATTAATGTGCCTTTAAAAATATATAATATTATTAATATTCTTAGAGTTTTATATTAAATTTAATATAAAATATAATATTCTTTATTAGTAAATGAGGCAGATGTTATTACTTCTGTTAATGCAGATTATCTACAAAAAGGTATATTTATTTAATTATTTATCTCTTTGAATCGGCCATTTTCCCTTCAATCTTTGTACATGTTTGGGTCATAAGATTTTGTTGAAAGCTGTTAAAAAAATATTTTTTCAAAAATAGATGATCATACAAGAAGACTATTTAATATTTATTTTTTAAAAGGTTAAGTTTATCATTTGAATCTTATTGTAAACAAATTAATAATTTAAAAATGCCTCTTATAAATCTATCAAGCAAGATATAAATAAAGAATACAAGTCAAAAAATCTAAATTTTAGATTGTGTCAATATTATTTTCATCTCTGGAATAAAATCTCTATAATATGGTATAAAGATGACAAATCTGAAAAATATAACATCTTACAATTGATGATTCAATGTAATCTGTAATGGTTAAACCACTCGAGCGATAGCAACCCAAATTTGGGTAGAAGGAAGGTGATTTTTATGAATTAAAATGAATTCTAGCTTGATTAAGCTTCTATCGAATGCCACAAGATGTTCGTTGTTTCAATGTTCGACTCAATGAATATTTCATGCTATGTTTTTTACAGTGACACCATGTAGACACCATTTTTAAATTATTTTCTAAAAAAAATGAATATCTGTGACTAGACATTTCCAGTAGACCATAGACAACATTTAGAAAGAGTTTAAAAATATAGGAGAATGTTGAAATCTAGTTGGATTCATTGGCTTTAATTCACTGTAGGCGGTTAAAATTTTTGTCTACATTAATATTCGGAGGCATGATTATCGGAATAAGTGCGACCGAATCCAAAACCGAACGCCCGGAAATCTCTGTCGCTCGAGTGGTTGATAATATAATTTGCTGTTTTGACTCGTACTCAATAAATTTAGCATGATAGAAAAAACGTACCATTGTAATTAATTTTTGATTGCAGGTGTATTTGTACCATAAGAATTATTACAGAGTCAAATCTTAACGAGAGTGAATATGGAACAACTATTGTGATCTTCAGATCAATCATCCAGAGTGGAAGATACTATCAGTATCGCCCTGGTGTAAGACCACCATTCAGAATTGAAACGTTGCTTGAAAATGGCTTTAGCCGTGTTTGGTGACCAGATCTGAATAGCCAGGTACTTCTCAACCTTCCTCTTCCCCACCTCCTTCCCCTCCCCACTACCTTCAGCCTCACAACATACCCCAATTGGGGATGCCATAGTCTCACTGGCTCCAGACGGGAGCAGTTGAGATTCTTGTGCGGTGTTCACTGTAAAAAATCAGAGAATTTTTACCATAGACTATAGAAACAAAAGGATATGTGGAATGGAAGCATGTTCATACTAATTCATGGCCTATCTCCTTCGTTTCCATTATCTATGATCTCGACGGAAGGGCATTTAAAAAAAAAAGGTAGAATAGGTCTGAAATAGACGTGAGATTGTCTCTTGCAGTATCAGAAATTAACCCATACTAAATATACGAATCAGCATAATTTATAATTTTTGACATTTGAACGGTCGCCGTAAAACACTAATTCCAGGCCCATTTCAACTTTCGATAAAATTGTTATCAGCAAAAGTCAAGTTGTCATGCTCGTCAGCTGATCAAAGTTGATCAAAAGCTGAAATGGTACGACAGTTAACATTTAACAGGAACATGTCAAAAATTAAAAATGGCACTGATAATCGTATGATGGCCATCAAATGTTACAGAGTTTAAAACACCCTAAGCTTAGAAGAAATTTGAAAGACCATAATAGAATTGATAAGCTTTGCTTCAAATTTCTTTAGCTGCGTTTGGTTCCCAGTTCTGAATAGCTAATTTCCTGCAATATTCCCCTCTCTAAAAGTTGCAACTCTTCAATAACTCTCTCAACTCAACTCTCTTCAATAAAAAGACATCAATATGAAACAGAATTATAAATCTATGTAATGCTTATTGGGAGGCCTCTTCTGGTATCATAGGTTATACATCATTCAAAAAAATATATTTAACCCTTTGATTACATCGCTGACAAAATTTTGTGACATATTATGATTAATTTATATTATTATCGGGGACTATAATATAAGTATACATTTTTTAATCAATTGACACCATTTTTTTTTACAACTAGTTTGAGTGTAATGTTAATTTTTTATTAAAATTCACATTTTAAGATAAACAGTATGAAATGATAAAGGTATATTGTTACCAGAATTGCAAAATTAAATTTGATACGCAAACCAGTTAACTAGTAGAACCAGTGGTGAAGATGAAAGTAATAAGAACCAAAATCGGAGAAAATATATTTTTTTAACAAATTGTCACTCTCAATGATAATGCACACTTTTCCTTGTGACAACAGACTCAAGATATGTGACAATAGTTCAAAGGGTTCAAAAAAAAATAATTAACAATTGATTTTGAATGACAATATACAGGGTGTTAAGGGATGTACTTGACTTACTTTAAACCAGTGATTCCTGACATTATTTAGAGTCAAAAATTTTAACGAAACTTTGGTCTCCGGTGACTTTTTCGATGACTTTTTTTCTTTTTTCTCCAAAATTAAACAACAAAAAAATTCACACATATATCTAGTGGCCGCTCGTGACTTTTGGGTGTGATAGTGCTAATATTTAAAAAAAAAAAAAGAATTGTGGCCAAATTTTTTTTTTTTTTTAGTATTTTGTATGAATAATTTCAGGAAGTTTCAGTTTTCATTTTCGAAAAAAAAAAACATTTTTTGCTTACGATTTCAATAATGCCACTTTTTTAATATGTAAAGCACTCTAGCAAACCCAAAAGTCACGAGCCGCCACTGTGCATGTCATCACTGATCACTCAGCCGGGTAATCGCCCAAACTCTTAATCCGCCCCCAACTGTCGACAACTATTTTTTTTATGAAAGTAGAAAAAAAAAATATCAAAAATGTCACCAGACACAAAAATTTTCATTTTTTACTCCAAATAATGTCAGGAATCAGTGGTTAAAGTAAGTCAAGTACTTCCTTGAACACCATGTATATTTAATGTGACAATAGAAATACGATTTGTGACAGTGGCATTCAAAGGGTTAAAAAAAGGTAATTAACAAATTGTTACTCTTACAATGTACACTTTTCCTTTGTGACTACAGACACAAGATATGTGACAACAACGTTCAAAGGGTTAAATATAAGTAATTGAATAGCATGCATGAGTAGAAATCATACTTTTACAAATATCATTTAATTTAAAAACTAAGAAAAATTAACATTATCTAAGAAAGAGATTACACCTTCACTTATTATTAAATTTATTATTTATTTACCATAAATAATAATCACATTTATAAAAATTGAACTGCTATCAAAGATGGCAATGTAACGTTACCAAATTACTTCAGAAAGTAATCCATTAATTCTATTTAATTTACATATTTGTGTGTAAATTATTAACAAGACATATCAAAATATGCGGCGAATGTATAAAAAAATGCTTTTTTAATGGCACGGGACATTTGTGAACTTAACGAGTAAAACTATTAATTCTTTGCGGCGGAAAAACAATAACACGTTTCATTTTTCGAGATTGTGAAAATTCCATTTCCCACTTACAGACGCTTGTAACTTAAAAACAAACTTAAGATTTTTAAAGCTTCTAAATTTGTACAAATAATAATATAGATATAACTAATTAAAAATGTTAATATCTGGCATTATCGAACAATCAACATGGCTGCATTTCGACAATCAAAAAAAAAAATTGTGACAAATTTTAACTTCATAAAAAATAAAGAATTTAATGCGAATGCAGAAATTTATACATTTCATACTACTAAAAATTTAGTAATTTGTACGGATTGGGATAAGGATAGATTGATTTTTCTACAGTAATAATGTCAAATTTGTTCATTGATAAAAAATATTATAGAGTTTGAAAATATATAAAGATGACCCAAAATTGTCGACAGAAAAATTAACTCAGTAAAATTTGTCTACAAAAGACATCTTAATAATTATGTATACATATTGTGTTTAAATGCCAAAAGTAACTATTGGATACAAAAGAATTGTATCCATTGAGAGTTGGCATATTCTGTTTGTAGGATTTTTACCCGACGATTTTTATATGGCTGTTATTTGCTTTTTCTATGGGCTGATTGATGTCAGAATTTCAGCTGTGAGCTGTCACGTATTTTAGTTTAGGTTGTTTTAAACATGAATTCATGCAAGTATGCATGATTATTTATTCATTTAACAGCCTTAGAAAATCACACAAATCTGACAGAAGGTCTCGGCCAAGAACTATCTCGTTCCCACAAAAGATATAGAATAGCTCGTCAGAGAGGTATTGGGTATTTTTACTTTCGGCATGTCAAAGGTTAAAGCAGTTGTGAAGTCAATTTGTAAAATCAATAAACCTTGAAAATCAATATTTTAGCCGAGTTATAGTACACGCAATTTGAACAAATACTCAATTGTGTGCATTGGTGAATATACATATGTCCGACAGTCTTATATCACCATATCCTCGGGTGTAAGGAAATGAAGAAAGACAGCAGAAGACCCAAAGGATTCTGATGATGATAAATAAATATATATATATTTTTTAATTCTGTCAATAATTTTAGGTCAAACTGTTCATATTCAACTTAGGTAACTTTTTGATAAATCATTCGCTTTGCATTTACCATAATAATATAAACAATGATAGGAAGATTTCGGACTGCATTAAAATTCATACAACATTTATAGATTAGCAAAATCAGTCAAGGATTAAAATATCAAACTTTCTCTTGCAATTTTTTAAGAGACATTTTGGCAGTATGTATTTCATATTTCAGTTGAAATGTAATAATTTTGAAAAAATAATTTAAACATTTGATATTTGAAACATAATATTTTGTAACTTTTAAAAATTTTCACTTATGCTTAGTTAATAAATAAAAAGTTTACAAAGATTTTTTTAACACTTCAGAATAATTGTTTTAGCTACGTTTTATCAATGATTGTCAACACTAACTTATTTAGCCATATTAATATTTCAATTTAATGAAAATATATCAAATTTAACAAATGTTTGATTTGTTTTTTTTTTTTTTTTTTTTTATTATGGAAATTGAATGAGATCAGCTTATTTTTATATTAACTTGGGATTCAATTAAAATATATTTTGTAATTAATTTGTCAAAATGAAAAAAAATATATATTAAAGAGACCATTTAGAACGAAATGTTTTACTATTAAAAAAAAAAATTGTCGCTAAACGGTATATTAATAAATTATTTGTTCTTTGAGTTTGTTTATATATGATAAATATGTAAAAAAAAAAGAAAAAAAAAACATGAATTGACAATATTTATTAATTATTAATATTATTATTATTATTATTAAAAATTGATAAATTTAATAAAAATGAGAATCCAAATTCCTTAATAATAATTATATATTATCAGAGCTAGAATTAATGATGATGTCAAGTAGTAAAATTACTTTTTTAATTTTTGTGAAAAAAATATATTGATATATATATATATATATATTTTTTTTTTTAATATTTTCTCCGAATTGTTTTTTATTTTGTCACATTTTCAAAAGCCAACATGCAACATCTCACATCACAGTCATTAGCACCTTTTTAATATATGTTATCGGAACCTCTCCCCTTCCAGTATTAATTCCGAGATACAATAGTCCACGCATCAATAATAGTACAACTTTTACCACAGCGCTAAATACAATATTTATATTTTTACATTTCCTATACAGTATTTCATTTATTACACTATCATACAATCAATACAAGGGTATGTCTGTTTTTAGATGGTATTCAAAGCAATCAATCTGTCAAACGAAGCAGTGAGTCAACAATGAACTTTAAAGTTGGACCAAAACAGTGTCAACAAGGCCTGGAATTTAACCAAAGCAGTGTATCAACAAAGTCTTGGATTGAACCAAAGCAGTGCATCAACAAAGTCTTGGATTCAACCAAAGCAGTGCGTCAACAAAGTCTTGGATTCAACCAAAGCAGTGCGTCAACAAAGTCTTGAATTGAACCAAAACGAGTGTTAACAAAGTCTTGTATTGGATTCAACCAAAGCAGTGCATCAACAAAGTTTTGGATTCAACCAAAGCAGTGCGTCAACAAAGTCTTAAATTCAACCAAAACGGTGCGACAATCCTTTCAATCAAAGAAAAGATTCAACAGAATGTTTAATAATTCACCGGAATGAATGTGTCAACATTGATTCTAGCAAATAGTCTGCAATCTCACTGTCTCCGTGTTGACTTTGGTCTTTTTCCTGAAAAGTTTGAATGCAGATTGAGATTTAGCGGGGGGTTCGGTGGTTGCGGCGATGGGTTCGTTGGAAGAGGAGGATGCGGCCACTTCCACGGCCGTCAGCTTCTTGGAGGACTTCCGCTGGGTGTGCTTCCGCGAGAAAAACCCTGTCTCTTTCTTCCCCGTGGCAAGTTCACTGTCCGGGACAGGCGCCTTCTCCACTGGCTTGTCTTTACAACTACTAGCAGAACCGGCAGGGGTTTGGCTATCACTGGTTGGCGAGAGCGCTTCTGTTCTTTTGGTTTCACTTTGGGCCAACTCGCCACTGTTGTTTAAATTACTTTGGACATTATCACTAGTAATGAGTTCACTGGTTTCACTGGCAATGGGCAATAATAAATCACATTTGTTTTGAGATCTCGATTCCTGAGAAGGGGTGGAGTCGCAGCTACTCCGGGATTTGTCGTCTAAGCTCAAAGTGTTCACGCCGAGCCTCTCCTGGAGCAAGTCCGTGTCTTCGATTATCCTGAGATGGTTGTTACTTGCAGAAACAACACTAGCCTCGTTACACCTCTTCAGCTGGTACTGTTCCAAGCATTTGTGTTCTCGGAAGAATTCATCCGAGGCTCTGTCCGCTTTGGTCTTATCTTGGAACTTTCCTTGCTTGTGTAACTCTGGGAATATCTTCCCAGGAAATTTGGCTAACTGATGGCTTCTAGGAGGCACGGCCGGAGGGACGTCATCCGAAGACTGACCTTCGTCGATTCTTCCTTCGGAGGGTCGACTTTTCCCCGCGCTCCTAAAGTTAGACATCAGCTCGTACTCTTGACAATACATCTGCGGGTTATCCGCCAGCTCCTCCATGGTCATTGGTTTTTTAACGCACGGTTTTATTGGCAACGAGCTCGGTGGTAGAATGGCTTTCGGCTTGTTTTCGCGTTCTGGAATCTTCGGCCGAACTTCGACGTATTCGCAACTCGGCTTTTGTCCAGTCAACGGCGGTGAAACCCTCTCGCTTCGATCTTCGTTGGTAGGAGACATGCGAAAGCTGTCGCCCTCGCCGTCAGGAAGTTCGTTGATCAAGCAATTCATTTTTAGATACCCTGAACCGGTAGCCGACATGGATTTATGGGAATTAACGGAGAGTCGTTCGTTGACATTCCGATCTGTGAGTTTCATAGATTCGGTGCTGGAACTGATGTAGAGGCTGTTATTTAGGTAGGTGCTTTCGTTGACCTTCTCGCCGTGCATCATCTTCTTGGGTGTTTGCAGACTGAGCGAGATCTCCGGCAGGAGGATGCTGGGTTTGAGACTGTTGGGTCCCAAGTGTCGCAGGGTTGGAGGGGAGGTGTGCAGGGCCGGGGCAGTAGCGGAGTGGTACATGGTGCGGAAGGAAGGGGTGGCCCCCATGGGGTGGGAATGGTGAGGGCCGTCCAAGGACACATTGGTGCGGTCGCGTAGGTTGAGGTAGTTGTCATCTCCGATCGGGGCTTGCCTGGAAAACAAAACAAATTAGTAAAAATAATAATGGAAAATAAGTGAACAGTGTTTTAAGAATGAGGGATTGGGTACTCACTTGCTGCCGTACTTGGTTTCCCTGGCCAGGGACCTAAGGAAGGCGCGGTGCTTCTCCTCCAGGGAGTAGGTGACCTCCATCAGTTCCCTCAGGGTCTTCTGGTATGAGGGTATATCCTCGATGGCCAGCGCTGGGCTGCCGGGTATCTGAGGCTGGCCACCTGCAACACAAACAAATCATGGGTCCATTAAACATCAACACGCTGAGTTTAAAAATAGTTGCATTGATTCCCAAGATGACTGTTGAATGTCATGTGATTAAAATTTGAATGTTCCACATATTTACTTATATCTGACGCATTTCTCTTAGCACACATTACCACTTCAAGTCAAAATGCACCGAGCAGGCAAACTGAACTCACACAGAACTACAAAATAGTAATTTTAAGTGACCAGGTAAGTAAGCAATTAAACTGGCTCAAAGTATCCAGATAAGGAAACAATAAGACTGATTCAAAGTGTCCAATAAGGAAACAATAAGACCAACTCAAAGTGCCCAGATATGGAAACAATAATACTAACACAAAGTGTCCAGATAAGGAAACAATAATACTAACACAAAGTGTCCAGATAAGGAAACAATAATACTAACACAAAGTGTCCAGATAAGGAAACAATAAGACCAACTCAAAGTGCCCAGATAAGGAAACAATAATACTAACACAAAGTGTCCAGATAAGGAAACAATAATACTAACACAAAGTATCCAGATAAGGAAACAATAAGACTGATTCAAAGTGTCCAATAAGGAAACAATAAGACCAACTCAAAGTGCCCAGATATGGAAACAATAATACTAACACAAAGTGTCCAGATAAGGAAACAATAATACTAACACAAAGTGTCCAGATGAGGAAACAATAAGACCAACTCAAAGTGCCCAGATAAGGAAACAATAATACTAACACAAAGTGTCCAGATAAGGAAACAATAATACTAACACAAAGTGTCCAGATAAGGAAACAATAAGACCAACTCAAAGTGCCCAGATAAGGAAACAATAATACTAACACAAAGTGTCCAGATAAGGAAACAATAATACTAACACAAAGTATCCAGATAAGGAAACAATAAGACTGATTCAAAGTGTCCAATAAGGAAACAATAAGACCAACTCAAAGTGCCCAGATATGGAAACAATAATACTAACACAAAGTGTCCAGATAAGGAAACAATAATACTAACACAAAGTGTCCAGATGAGGAAACAATAAGACCAACTCAAAGTGCCCAGATAAGGAAACAATAATACTAACACAAAGTGTCCAGATAAGGAAACAATAAGACTAACTCAAAGTGTCCAGACAAGAAAACAATAAGACTAACTCAAAGTGTCCAGAGAAGGAAACAATAAAACTAACTCAATGTGTCCAAAAAGGAAACAATAAGACTGACTAAGTGTCCGGAGAAGGAAACAATAAGACTAACTCAAAGTGTCTAATAAGGAAACAATAAGACTAACTCAAAGTGTCTAATAAGGAAGCAATAAGACTAACTCAATATGTCTAATAAGGAAACAATAAGACTGACTCAAAGTGTCCAGAGAAGGAAACAATAAGACTAAATCAAAATATCTAGATAAGGAAACATTTGGGAGCAAACAAGACTAAGTGTCCAGAGAAGGAAACAATAAGACTGAATCAAAGAATCCGGGTGAGAAAGAAGTAAGACTGACCTGTCCGGGGGCGCAGCAGCATGGCCTCGATGGTGTTCATTTGGGACATGAGCAGGCAATGCACGCGCTGCAGGTCGCGAGCGGGATCGAGTCGGAGCCTGAACTCCGAGTGGGGCGACCTCGCAGCCTGAGGGGTGCTCTCCACGCAGCCAACCGCGTCTGCTTTGGTGCCGGTACAGCTGGAATTATTAAATAATTGAGGTTAGACACATTAGGATGGGAATAATAGCAGTGTATTTACATATCGATCACCAGTTTTCCGCTTGTACCAATAGAGCAAGAGCCCGTGACGATCTCTTCTCTTCGATGGTGCTACAGCCCATATGGAGCTTTGGGCTCCTGCAACAGTCGCCTCCAACTCCTCCTGTCCTCAGCGGCTGACTTCCAATTTCGTACCTGGAGAAGCTGTGCTGCATCCCCTCTTACCTCGTCTTCCCACCTCAGTCTGGGTCTTCCCACTTTTCTCTTTCCACCTGGGTGTCCAGTCAAAATTCGTATATACACCGTGATCCAAACTTCATAGTTGGGGATTGCCTTTACCTGTATTAGATACATTCATAGAGAAACTTTCAGGTTTTATAAAATAACGAAGGTCTGATCGTTAAGGGCTCTTGGACTAAGATAATTTTAAAGGATCATAAATTTTTTATGTTGAGAATAAGGTGAAATCTGAGAGAATGTGATCCGGAGAGAAAATATCAGATATTTTTGTGGCATCACTACCACAAAGAAGCCGGTTCCAAAAATAACCATTCCTTCAGGGTAAAAATTTGGACGGTTCCAGTGATTGGGGTCACCAAGACACAAGTCACCGGGATAGGAATATGAATCATGTCTAGTTGCTCACCAGGTCCAGTGTCCGTGGGAGAAGGCTCCCGGGTGGATCTTCTGAGGCGGGGGGCGGTGGCCCTCGCACAGCTTGCCCAGCAGGTCCAGCCACTCCTTGCGCTCCACGCAGTTGCCCGCCTGGATGTACAGCGTACGGTCACGGTATTCTGAAAACATACAAACAGAGACACTCATTATTACACTTAAACTTCTCTCTTAGAAGCTCCTTCAAATGAGAACAATAATAAAAAAAATTCTTATGAGTAGTAGGCGGCTGGCGATGGCAAAACCAAGATTCCAGTGCCGCTCATTATTAAAGGTAAAACAATTAAATTATACTTATTTAACCGGTCAAATTTATTTTATGGGTCCAACAGACTTAGCTATAAAGATCATTTGGTTTTGGCCTATTTCTATTTTAGTAACGTTAGCGCAGCCCGTTTCATAAAAATCTTAATTTTGGATTTGAAAGCAAAATATCCAAACAAACTGAAAAATTATTTTTGTAATCAAAAGATATATGTATCAAATATCTAGTGCGGGAAAAGAGTTAGTTTTTTAATAGATTATATCTTATAATTTAAATTATAAGATATAATCCATTAAAAATTTTAATGTTTCTTGATTTTAGAGGAAACTTGGTAATATTTTTATGAGTAAATGAAAAACATTGATCGAAACAATGTTAGAAATAGAAAACACCAAGCTTTATATTCAAATCTAAAATTTAATCAGAAAGTGGTCTGAAAGAGTGCCCTCGTCCCACCAGGGAACATTTCCGTAGCGCTGCAGTATCTCGGTAGGCAGAATAGTTGGCTCATTGAGAGTTATTGAGATAATCTTCTTCAATAAATAGGTTATTTAAGTTAGGTGAGTTTCGGTTAAGGAATGTTTTTTCCTTCCGTTTTCTTACATGTTGTGTTTTGAAAATAATATAATTTATAATAGGCGTGGGTGTATTTACCTATCTGGAACATGTTGTTCATCTTGAGGTTGTACGCCTCGGGAATTGGCTGCGCGGAGATGATGTCAGCCAGCGCGATGGAGCACAGGGGGCTTTTCCCCTTGGCCTTGGAGTAGCTAAGCTCACATGACGTCAGCCTGAAGTGGCGCTGTTTGAGGTTGGCGCGCCCAAAGCGCTTCCGCCCCTGCGCCTTCTTGATCATAGTGCTAAAACGGGAAAAATATTATTATAATCTTATCCTGGCTCTAGTCCCATCAACATGTTTCCGAGAAATAGAATGCAATTGTGGCTATGACTTCTTTACAATAGATGCCATTGAGCGATAGCTACCCAAATTTGTGTAGCACCACTTGCGCCATTGAGCGATAGCTACCCGTAGCACCACTCATGCCAATGAGCGATAGCTACCCAAATTTAGGCAGCACCGCTCATGCCCTTGAGCGATATTTTTATTTGAAACTTTTTGATAAAAATGTGCACAGTTGACTTTCAAAATATGAAGAAAATTACTGTCTACACCTGATTTCGAAAAACATTGCATACAAAGCCCGGCCAACACTGCGGTCTTCAGCTAGTGTTAAAATAAGAAATCTTATGGTTTATAATCTATCGTAAAATAATTTTTATTAAAATAAATATTTTACAAAATATAACTTACCCATTTCTGAATCGCAAAGTAAGCAAGAAACAGTGAAAACACACACATATTAAAAAACAATGTTTAATGTGTTAAATATTTTCAACAACATGATGATTAAATCCAGCTTACCCTTCTTTGAGAAGAACCGGTGTGTCCTGTATTGTACTGTTCTGTGTCTCCGTGCTGGATGATATAATCTCTAGGAATCGTTTGATAGCTTGTACCTGCAAATATTCACATCATTAATTAATACAATCCTCAATCAATTTCTGAATGCTTATCCACTTGAGTGTTTGGAAATTTCCGGTTGTTCGGTTTTCAGTTCGGCAATTCAATTTAATTAATATCATATCTCCAAATATTACTGTGGAAACTTCTGATTATTGCAGTTTAACCCCTCAGGCTTTTGGCATATTCTGTCAAAAGAAGGCCAGAGTATTTCCGATTTGCAATAAAATACAAAAAAATTATATTTCTGACCATATCCTTACATGTCTTTCAGTACAGAAGCACTTATATAGAGCGAGCATATATTCCTCCTTGCACACTCCCGAGCTGACCAGGTTGCCCAGGGACTGGATGGTCTTTGATATGAGGGTCAGAGTCCTGTTGGTCTGCGGATCCTGAAAATATAAAGAAAATAATGTGTGAGATAAAACAGTCTAGGCTGTCAGTGATGGAGATAACCATCGGGAACATAGAAATTAATAGCCGAATTTTTAAACCATCCACGTATCGGTTTGAAGAAATGTGCAGCAATGTGCACCCTTCTGACTAGTACAAGGGTTGTCCAAGAATTAAAGACTGTTCCAATTTAAAATATCAAGAAAAATATATATTTACAAAAAATCGAGCACTCCACCGCCAAGGTTTTCCGGCCAAATGTTGCTTCAAGTGAAGCAAAAGACGCCAATCACATCATTGATTGCCTTTTTGATTCCGGGGTTAGGCAGTGAACCCATGTTTCTCACCTTAGTTGGAAAAATGGTTCGAAGAGACCCCGGCGCTTTCCACACGATTTTGCTTTCCAGAATTTTGGGAACCCAACGAGCACGCAATTTGCATATGACGTTTTTCCTTCAAAATCGTTTGTGTTATAGACATACTGACGTCTGGGATCAAAATTGCGAGTTACAAACTTCAACAGGGCAGACTCCCTCTTAGTTGAGAAAGAGAATAATTGAGCACAAATCGCAGGGCTGTGGGATTTGACAGCGGAGCGTCCATCAATGGATGCAAATATCACACTGAAGCAGCTACCAAGCCGGATCAAGGCTCGTTTTTTAGGGGAAAGTCTGAGCTACATGCTAAGCTGACGACAGAGCCTGCAAAACGGCGTACAAAGTATAGAAGTCATCTGGTGCAGGTCTTTAGGAAAACCGGAAAAGTCTGAGAGAGAAGAAATACTTGAAACAACAGCGGTAAAGGTATTGGTTATTGAAGTTTCATAAGTACTTACAATCTGTTCTGTGGTCAGGTCAAACAGCCTCGGCCCCAGGATAGCCGGGGCGAAGAACCTCAGGAAGATGAACCCCGACACCACGGAGTAGCGAACCTCGGCGTTGCGCGGAAAGCGCTGTGCCGCACACTGCCGCAGAGCGTCAAACAGTCGGCACATCACGTTGGGGCAGTGAATGAACGACTGCGTTATGGCGTCAAACATCTGACAAAACAAATTCAATTCAATTTATTCATTCATTTTAAAATATTACAAAACTAATATTTCAAATCGTTTGCGCCTATCAATCAAAATAACCTCAAAAATAATAACCTCAAAATAATCAACCTATGAACAAAATCCAAAATACCCCGATCAGAAGAGCGATTCTGTATCTTTTGTGGATACGGAATCGATACATAATCAAATTCAGCCTGTCAAATTTGTGTGATTGTCTATGGCTTGCAATTGCTTTTTCAACTAATTTAACCTCTCATTGGCAGGAGACGAGCACGGAAGAAATTAAAAAAAAAAAAATCTTGAATGCGATTTTAACCTTTATGTATAAAGAAACTGTATGAAGGACAAGGCCAGAATCGCTTGCGCCAACATCATTCTTGATGTAGCCAAAAGTTTCATTAACTTAGCAACAAAAGAATATTTTTAATTGAATTGGAATCTAAATGTCAGCTTTTGCCGTGATTTAAACTGTCAAAGTCCGATGAGTGATAGTTGACAAAAACATAAAAAAACCAATCAATTTACCAAATTAATGCAAGTAATGTTATTTTTATAGATAGCTTATTGTTCAAGGAATGTGTTTCAATAAATAAAATATATTAAAGCTCAAAATTAATCCACAAAATGTTACTTCAAAGTGAGTATTCATCTTTATCTTCAAAGTGATGCTTTGCATAATTTCCAGTATGGAAGTTAGTTTCAGGCATGGCTATCCACAGATTAAAAACACAAAATGCTGTAAGTATAAATTAAAAAATTTCTGGGGACTTTTTTTTGGGCAAATTTTTGAATTACGCGTTTTTTCGAATTATCGAGGTTTGAACCACGGTTCTACTGTAGGAGCAAAAACCTTGTAAACTCATTGTACTCCGCATTATAGAAAAAAATAAAAAAAATACTTTTATAATGTATGGATGCCCTGGTCAGATCTGTCCTCAAGAGGTTCTAGTGGAATATGAAGTTTGTGGCTAGTAATGTCGAGTCATACCTTCTCCACGTAGTCTTTCAGATTGGCCAGGTTGGTGTCCACAGTTCCCTGATCCTTAACCCTGGTGGGATCGATCTCGCATGGCTTCCTCTCCGAGAAAATGAGGTCAAGGGTGGGCCTCAGGGTCTGCTGCAGGTAGGTCAGACCAGTCAGCCGCATGGCCTCGTCCATCATCTTTGAGACCAGAGTGTTGCCGCGGAAGATAGTTCCCGCATCACTGAAACGGGAATATTTAATGAAAAAGTTTTTATCGTATGTAGATTAAGTGGCAAACTGTAAAAGGGGAGGAATTAGTAGGAGACAGGTTTCCCTCAATACCCATGTTATCTTTTCAATTCAAATTTATTTATTTATTTATTTATTAATCAATTTATTCATTTTAAAAACATTACAAAATTAAAAAGAAAATATTTTTAGACTAGATAAGCAGATTTTAACTATTAGCAAAAAAAAGCTTGTTGTTTAAATTGTGCTTCATTGATGTTAAACATATAGATTTTCGAAATGATTCTATTTAACCACAAGACCGCTCTCCTGACTGTCATGACCATCGGCAATTTAGTTGTGCAAGCCGGGAGATAAAACAGTCTATGCTGTCGGTGACGGAGATAACCATCGGGAACATAGAAACTAATGCTCTCCATGATATTAGAATTTTCAAACCAACCACGAAATCAGTCTGAAGAAATGTGTTACAATGAGCACATTCTTTGTTTTCTTGGCAGATGGTATGCGGAGGGTCTTTTCAACGAGATGAAACAGTGAACATAAGACTCGAAAATAACATATCCAAAGGAGGGAGGAAAGACAAAAGCCTAACAATCACAAAATCATAATTTTTGGCATCATCCGGCATTCTTTCTACATAACCAGCCCATATAACCGCCCATGGCAGTCTTTGGGACCGAACCTTAACCTTACAGTGACCAAGCCTTAACCTAGATAGAACCTTACAATGATCTCATGATCTACTTACTAGATTTCAAGTTTGTGATTCATCCTGTAAGATAGATCAATACGATTGATAACCAAATACTTGAGTGAGTAATGATAGAGGGTACTCACGAAAGCGTGGACAACTCGGCATCAGCCAGCGCCCTGATGATGGGCACCAGCAGGTCGTCGTTGGTGAAAAGCCTCACCAGCGGCTGGGCGGCATCTGCCTTGCTTGCCACCAGCTCCCCAAGGATGAAGACAGCCGAGGAGGTGATGGGCTGGAAGAGATATGGGTTCTAAATAATTATCTCAGCAATAAAACTGTAAAAAATACAGCATTCATCAACTAATTAAGTAAAAACCATTAATTAATTTTATATTTTTCTGTTAACAATGGGCAAACATGCTTTGTTAAAGAAATTATTGTGAAATGAAAAGGTTTTTTACTTCCCCTCTCAGAAATTGTAAGCAGTTACAAAAGTTCCGGTAGAAGTTGTTTTTTTGGAGTTCCCCAAGGCTCCATCTTGGGTCCACTACTGTTTTTACTTTTTAAGACTATGAACACTCCGACTGTATACTACTTCAAATCATAATCAGCAGAGCATAAACACTTGGAATTAATAGTTCAAAAGGTGACCGGACAACTCAGAATGAAGTCAACACAGAACCTCCTTTGAAAAGTTATTAAAAGTGATGAAAAAAATATATAAAAAATTGGTTAAATGGGTTACTTTAAGATAGGGTTGTTGACTCTATTTAAAAATTATTTTTTCCATAGCTTTTAATGACTTTTCAATGAGGTGTTCACTTGATTCTGAGTTGGCATGGAACCAGTTCAAAATTGATATAAATATTGAATACAGGTATCCAAAGGGCAAGGTGCAAGACAGATTGAAGAGTTACCTTCTGCGTTGCGGTCCTGAGCAGCAGAGCCTTGAGTCCATCGTAGGCGGGGGGCAACAGCACCTGGTCCAGGGTGTGCTGCAGCACCAGCCGCAGCGAGCCCAGCGAGGCCCCCGCCACCGAGGACAGTCGCGTGCCAGGAGGGGTGGCACCCCTGGGCCCCTGTTGACTGCGCGATCTCAGGAAGTACCTGGAAAATAAGATAATCAGTAAATCATGAACAAAAAATTAAAGGAAAAAATTGTACAATGCAATTTCATTGATTGACAATACACTCTCAGATGGTTACTGAAACACTTTTTGGTAAATTTTCGTTAAAGAGTGTCCACGCTTATTACTAATAATTTTCAGAAAAAACTTTAGATTCGCCTTAATTACTATAAAAGAAAACTTTTTGCATTTCGGGTTGCAGAAAATGATGCATTTTAATTTTCAATTGCGTAAAATTAGGAACAAATTTGATGCTTGAAAACAATTGGTCGAGTTATTTATACCTACTTCAGAAGTCAATGCTACTTTCGTTTGATAGAACATTAGGTCTCAGAGGGCGTGTTTCATGTAAAATGAAAAAAGATATACTGAATACAAATGCATAACATTTTATTAATTTTAAAAGCCTATTAAATAAAATAATAAAAATAACTTTCAAATCTTACATTATAAAGGAAATCGAGAGGAAAAAAAAATCGCTCTTCAAAAATGAAAATAAAAATGGCTGCCATCTGAACAATATTTTCTGCTTTAAATAGGTAGAAATAAAAATCTACTTCCGGACTTCATACCCACGCAAACAAGGTTGAGCGTTTTATGGAAAGAAATTTTTAAAGTTAAAATACCTTGTTATAGAACATGAGGGATATAACTGATATCCATGCAAAAAAGCCTGCAATCGATTTTGATCACAATGAATTTAATTTTTTTATGTGTGTTCAAACATAAATATGGCTTTCCTTAAAGGAATGCGTTAACTAGTCTGTAGTAAAATTCAAAACCAATGCCTCATCTTGGTTTGAAAAGTGTGTGGAAGGAGTACTGACCATGCGCTGGTGTTGAGCTTGGCCCGCTGTTGGGCCCCCCGCAGTGGGGCACGCACCTCTCCCAGGAAGGTGGAGCCCCCGCCCAGGGCTCCAGGGGCATCATGCCACAGGGACACGCACACCTCGCTGGCCTCCGCCTCGCACCAGCTGCTCGACGGACACACCTGCAATCAATTAACCAAAGGGTTACAAGTTATTCAATAAACAATAGCAATCAGTCCATCCTGTCAATTGATCCACAAATCAATCAATCAACCAATCCATGAATCAAAGGGTTATAACTTATTCAATAAACAATAGCAATCAGTCCATCCTGTCAATCGATCTATAAATCAATCAATCAACCAATCCATGAAACAATGAGTTACAAGTTATTCAATAAATAATAGCTGTTTAAATTCATCTTGTTAATAGATCCATAAATCAATTAATCAACCAATCCATGAATTAAAGGGTTATAACTTATTCTATAAACAATAGCCATCAGTCCATTCTGTAAATTGATGCACAAATCAATCAATCAACCAATCCATGAATCAAAGGGTTACAACTTTTTCAATAAAAAATAGATACAGCAATCAGTTCATCCTAACAATCGATCCATAAATCAATCAACCAATCCATTAATCAATCATTGAATGAATGAATCAATGAGTGAACGAGTCAATCGATGAAACAATCAACGAGTGTACATGTGAACAACGAGTGAACAATATATCAATCAACAGGTGGATGGAACAATGGAAAAATCAAGAACAATGGAAAAATCAAGAACAATGGAAAAATTAACAATGGAAAAATCAAGAACAATGGAAAAATGAACAATGGAAAAATTAACAATGGAAAAATCAAGAACAATGGAAAAATGAACAATGGAAAAATCTATAAATTTATGAATAAATCAGCGAATCTTTCAAACAATCAAGCATCAGTAAATCAACGGATGAATCAATAAATCAATCAACAAATGAAATGAAGAACAATCGATAAGTTGATCTGTGGACTAATCAATCAATGAATGATTAAATCAATTTAACTCTCCGAAAATCAATCAATGGAAGAATCAATAAATCATTTAATGAAACAATCAATCAATAAACAAATTAATAAAACAATCCATCAATGAATGAAATAATAAATCAATGAAATAATCAATAAACGAAATAATCAATCAATGAATAAAACAATCCAATACATTAGTCTAGGTAGTCTATACATTAGCCTGAGTAGTTCCCAGAAACTTAGCCACTGGATGTTGTTTTAAAACAACCTCATTTTCAAGAGACTATAGGTAGAAACATACTAGGCCCACGCGACGCGACGCTACGTAGGTTGACGTCACCATTTCCATACCTGGACTACTTATCTTCCATACATTTTCTATGGAAACGGGTGCTTTAGAATCACACTAGCCCTACGCAACGCAAACCGAGGTGCCCTACGCGACGCGGATCTGCCACAGCCAGATCGGCGTGGGCCGTGTGGAAGGTGGAGAGGGTATGGTCACGCCTACTATGAGATGATTTCACATCTTTTTGGTGTTATCTAAGCATAACGCGTTTCGCTATATCTGTGGTTGTTTTTTTGACATTTATTATCGTTTATTATTAAAAAATGGGTGACGAACAGTTCATTGAAACTGAGCACGAAGTTATTTATAATATCAAATCTCAGAATTATAGAGATTCTGCTATACGATTATATAATAAATAACTAATTTCAATATTTTACCCCTATAATGAATGTCTTTCTCTAGTCCAAATTGACTTTCGAAGACGTGTGTTTTCTTTTTTTATATCATATTCAATTATGCTGTGAAGCTCTTCAAATACCACTTTACTCATACGGAAGTATATGAAGAATCGTCCGTATCAGATTATAGATCTTTTACTAAAGTATGGAACTCTCCAAAGATTTGTCTTCGTTTGTTAATGTTGTGGACCCAAATACTTCTCACTTTTTTTTTATTGATTTAATAATAATAATTGCAGCAAATCATCTTCAAATTCGCTTTTAGAAGACATGGCAAAGCTGTCGTCTGCTGAGAAAAGAATAACATAACAAAATAAACGTCAAATGTGTCAAATCAAACGCGCCGGCGCACCAGAGACCTATTGTCACGTGGTCACAGCGACGCGTATGGCCAGTGTGAACATGGACAGGAACTTTGCGTAGCGTCGCGTCGCGTTGAGTGGGCCTAGTATGTTTCTACCTTATTTCTTCATAACAAATGCATCAAACGCTATACCTACAATATTGAAGAAATGTACATTATTTATTTTCTTTATAATCATCAAACTTCCTAAACTAATTTTGTAGTTCAACAGGCTGATTTTATTGACAGATATAAAAATGGTCAGAAATGCAACAAAACTTAATCTATATCAATATTAGAACATGCACACGTTAAAAGCCCTTTCAGAGTGCTATGAATGATTGAAAATGAATATTAGCAGGCTCAAATCCAGGCCTATGCAAGTAAATTTTATTTGATCAAATTCGTATTACTTCACAATTTATTCATTTCAAATAATTTAAAAAGACCGCTATGATGGCTTTAGCCCTTTGGTGACCAGATCTGAATAGCCAATTACTTCCCCACAATCCTCTTCTCCATCTCCTTTCCCACACCACTACCTTCAGCCTCATGAACGTACCCCAATAGGATGCCAGAGTCTCTCTGGCTCACGGTTGGAAGCAGTTGGGACTCTTGTGCGGGGTACTCACATTAAAAAAAATAATAATAAAAATCAGGAGGCAAAATATCATAAATTGAGGAGTAAATTGTGGTTTTGAGTAAAACGCATGTTTTAAAATGCGTAGTAACATAAAACTAGTGTTCACACTTCCGCGTATAATAGCTCCACCTGTGTAAAACCTACAGAAGTAATATTTACACAGCTGATAAAGGAATTGGAGATACCAAAAAGGCTGGGATGGGAGCAAAAACAGCTTTAACGCCTTTAAGTTGTTATTGCATCTAGCTCCTCAATTTAGATTCCAGGTGATGTTAGTTTAGATCAGGTTCTTACTATAGTATCTAAAAATGTTTTTAAATATTTACCGTGTAAGCGTTATTACTGCCACTGTCCCTTTCCTTAATAGCACTATCATTTTCTAACGTCAAGTCAAACACAAAGCACTCATCAAACTGCGGATTCACCGTCTTCTTTTTGATCTTAGTCCTTCGCGACACTTTCTTATCGTTTGAGTACACCACCGTCACTATCGCGTACGGGTCGCACTGCCCGTTCTTCATCGTCAGCTCCGAGCACTCCATCACCCGGATGGACAGCTTGTTCTTCAGATCGGGAACGGTCTGATACTGCGATCCGTCCGACGGGGAAATATCCGACGAGTAAACGCTGTCCGGAGAGAAGTCCGAATCGAGACTCATCGGATACACGTCCGAACAAGGACTGAACATCTGCACGCTCGGCTGCATTCGTACGTTGTTTTCTAATGACACGTGTTTACGCGACGACGACGGTCCGTACGTGTGATGCAAGCCCGTATTGCTTAGATTTGTTAGTCCACCGCTTCGCAAGCTTTCCGAACGTGCTAGTCCGGACAAATTATCGGCAATTGCAACTGTTGAAAGTAACTTTTTACTACTTGTACTGCTGCAACTGCCGAATTTTATATTTTCTTTGCAATACTCTGAGATGTTTTTGGTCAGCTTTTTAGATTTACGATCGACGCTTAAATTTGAAGCTGTTAATTCGTCGACGGGGCTTCGTCCGCCGTCGTACTGTGTTTCTACGAAATTCCGTTGCGGTATTCGAGGGGATTCCTGTTGGATGTAGTCCGGGGACAGGCTGGTGATCTTGGGGTGGGACTCGTCGAAGAGTATCTCGATGTGCGCCTTGCCCTGGACTTCCGAGTCGGCGTCCACTGCTCTGAGGGCGAACCAGTGGTCCTTGTTGTTGTAGGACTGGAGGTCCTCGCGGCGGATGGCCACCTTGCCGAGGACGCGGTCCTGCTTGAGGTGGCGGTCTTTGTCGCGGTCAAATACGTAGATGGAGAGGTGGCGGAAGCAGCGGGGCACTTCGAACTGGAACTCCTCCCCGAAGAATGGACTGGAAAAAGGAAAAAGACATAATTAGTCAGGTTAAAACCTTATTGAAAGACTCAAGTTGACGGGCAGTAAGAATGAGATCCTTGAGATGTGCGTGGTATTATCTTGTGTGGACCATGTTGTAAAGCTGAAGGAATTGAGAATATTGGGTAGTATTCGGTTTTTTTTTCTTTAATTCGCTCCTCACAGGTGGCCCTGAGGAAAAAAATCCCTCAAGACCTATGTCATCTTCGGGGATGCTGTGTGGAGGGTCTTTTTATGGAAAGTAAGGAGAGGAAGTTCTGGGAAGATAAAATGTATGAGAATTGGGTAGGAATCTGAAGGTCAATGTGTCCAGGAGTGAAGGACGTGTGAATCCACCCAACCTCCTACTGTTGTGCAAGGCGATGAGTCGAGAGCCACACTGTAGGTGGGTAAATGCATCCGGCGCCAAGACCTAGACAAATCTCACCCCCATGAACCCGGGCACCCCTGCTAAGTCGCCAAACTTAGCAAAACAATTATTCAGATCTGGTCATTCAACAAAGCACGAGTTTCTAAATCGTGGTCTCTTCCCAATGTGATACTGAGAGAATCAACTACTTCGGAATGAGATACTATTATATATTATGTGATGATTGTATCTAAATATTTTATTCTTCTTTTTAATGATGTTTTTGGGTACCTTGAATGTCATGTTATTAATTGATAAACAATCTAAAATAGTCTGGTAATAGATCTGAAATCTTTTAACGTGAGGACAGTTTGTTTTCAACGGTGAATTTCATTAAAAGTGCACGAAACCTATTTAAAATAAATAAATACATACAATAAATAAATACTATTTAAAATAAGTATCCTCACATATAGCACCATTTTGATTGAAGTGGGGAACTTTATCAAAAATCAACTCGAAAAAAATCAACCACCTAAAATTATTCTAGTTTCACGAAATAAACTGCCTTCGTTAATATTTTCAAAGATCGTAATCTCCCGATGACAGTAGTAAGCATAGATACATCAATAACTTAGACAGTAGTTTGGTTTTTCAAAGATAAGTAAACACATTCCTCTATCAAAATCATATAGACATCCGTGTAATATTGGCGATATCTAAGCTTGCAACCTATAAATGGATTATGTTCCAAGTCGAGCTAAGCTTGATATTCCAACCAAGCCAAGCTTAAAATTAACTGATATACCGGGCCATAGTAAAGTATGAAACAATTTAATGTATAAAGGTCAAACTAATTAGTTAATTACCAACTCCTAACAGAATGTCATGATGTCATCAACAAGCCAAACTTTATAATGACTTTCTGTGTCTATTACTTAATAATCAGTTAACCTTGTAAAAAAGAACATATCATAGTTTATCGAGATATAAATTTTTTTTTTACTTAATAAATTTAACCCTTGGAAGGCCACAGTAAAGCCGATCGCACTCCTTACACATAATAAGTTTGTATGTATTACTCAATAATCAGTTAACACTGTATAAAGAACACTTGGTTTATTGAGATGTAAAAAAAATTAACTTAATACATTTAACCCTTGGAAGGCCACAAGAAGGTCGATCACACGCCTTACACATGAGTTTCTTATGTACTACTCAATAATCGGTTAACATTGTAAAAAAGAACACCTACTAGTTTATCGAGACGTAAATTTTTTTTTACTTAATAAATTTAACCCTTGGAAGGCCACAGGAAGGCCGATCACACGCCTTACACATGAGTTTCTTATGTACTACTCAATAATCGGTTAACATTGTAAAAATGAACACCTGGTTTATCGAAATGTAATTTTTTTTTTACTTAATAAATTTAACCCTTGGAAGACAAAAATTCCGATAGCAGCATGCCTTAAAACGGCTGACACGATTTTCGTAAAAGTTTTTTTTTTTTTGGCAAAATAATGTTTTTGTAAATTTTACTGTTTTACCAATAACCTTTTTTTTATATACATATTTAAAAAATATATATACAGGATGGAATAGCCCGTAGCCGAAGAATTTTAACCAGCAATTGGAGTAAAAAATGTACTTGTCATTTTGCTGTCTAGTGATATATTTTTCTATTAAAAACAACAAAAAACTTTTTAATTACACATCGCCACTGATCCCACCTCTGTACATCACGACGAGATCGAGTGACAGGCCTGCTGTTTCGTGTATTGCCTGCTAGTAAACTTAGTGAACCACTCAGGAAGACCTATGGGAGAAGTATTGGTTTTCCAATAAATGGTTCCCGGGGCGGCGGTACCCATTACCGCCTCCTAAATCTGTATTATGTATCCTGTGTAGTTTTCCACTGAATAGGAGAAATATATTTTTTTCTCACTAATCTTATAAAAAAATGTATGAAGACATAACGAAAATATTCTACAGTTAATTATATTTTATTTTCCAGCTAAAAATTGTTTCTTAGCCACTCGAACCCATAAGCTGTTTTCAAGATAATATAAAATTACCAGATATATGTAAGACATATGGGGCAAACTGACTTATTATAACAATAAAAATAAATCATACATGTGGATTTTGTGTAAATAAACACAGTAGGTACTTACTTACGACTTGAAACTCGGAATTACGACATTTGACAAGGAATTTTACAACACGCTTTTTCACAGATTAAATAAAAATATCAGCAAGTAACAAAACGAAAAGATAGAATAATATTAAGATACATAATTTCCTTGCCAAGTGAATAAAATATATTTTAGTATGCTAGATGCATTTAACCCTTTAAAAATTTGGCATTTTTTTCAGATGGGCAAAATATTTTCGCTTTACAATAAAATGCAAATATTTGAATTACATTTCTGAGCACATTCAAAAACTAAAAACTGTTTTAGAAAAGGTGATGAAATACGCTTTCAAATTATATAATTCGAAATAAACTTTTTTTTTTTTAATTATAAAATTTTTGCATACAAATATAAAAAAGTTTTAAAAATGGCTCACCTTACGTTTTTTCTAACTAAAGTTACTGATAATAAAAAAATAATAAAAACACATACATATTTTATTAGAAAAACGTATTACAAACGCATATTGTAATCTCACTTTTTTGTCGCTCTATGTAAAAATAATTTATAAAAAATTCCCGAAGTTTAATTTTTTTTTTTTAATTTACGACTCAAAACTTTTTTTAAAAGTGTACATTTTACTTTTTTGGTGGCTATTTTTTAGATTGGAATATAAAGCGTGGTGTTTTCCCTTTCTAACACCGTTTAGAACACATTTCTAACTACGATAGTAAGGGAGTTACAGCGATTTATACGAGACCTATGTGCGTTGGGACAAATATGGTCTCCTGCCATTCAAAGGGTTAAAGTTCAAAATATCAACAACAAAAAAAACGAGACTACGGCCGTGAGCTTTATCAAATTCACAATGGATGTCTTGGCACCCTAGGGGTTAATGAAAAATGTGTAACAAACAAAATTATGACATGTTTTATTTTTTGCCACTTGAATGCACGTTTTATAGCTTCAATTTGGAAAGGGGGAGAATGGGTACCGCCTCCCCGGGAACCATAGGTACCCCAAGTGGTTCGCTACGTTTGGTGATCTTGGCGGCGGATGTGTCTGCCCCCCTACTGCGTGGCAGGCCGGACCGGGAGACTGGTTAAGGAAGACTTTTTGACCTATCCAGCCTGACTCTTTCAACCCATGAGCGCAGTTGGAAAGATTGATTCATACATCCGTCACTCCTGGATACACTGACCCCCAATTTCCTACCCAACCCACATGCCTTTTTCTTTCCCTGAACTTCATCTCCTGCCTTTCCTTAAAAAAGACCCTCCACACAGCATCCCCTAAGACGACATAGGCACATGACATGTTTTATAACAGCTCATGAGGAGGTTTGACATCACAAAAGGTGTTAAACAAGGCTGCGTAATGTCACCGTGGTTATTCAATCTATACATGGATAATTGTATGCAAGAATTGAAAGAGATGGGATTGGGCGCGAAATTGAGTAATCTGGAAGTATGTTGCCTATTGTATGCTGATGATGCGGTGCTAATTTCTAACAGTATGGAAGATCTACAGACTCTCGTGTCTAGGATGAACGAAGTATGTATGAAGAATGAGTTAATGATGAATGTAAGTAAGTCTAAAGTCATGGTATTTGAAAGAGAGAGTACGAAAACAGTATGCAACATAGTTGTGAATGATGAATACTTGGAGCAGGTGGATGAGTTTTTGTATCTGGGTAGTATATTTACGAAAGATGGGAAGGCTGATAGAGATATTGAAAGAAGGGTGAATGCCGGTAACTCCATTAATGGAGGACTGAATGCCGTTGGCGGTAATAAAAAACTGTCCAAAGACGCGAAACTAGCCGTCCATAATGGAGTGCTGGTACCTACCCTGATGTATGGCAGTGAGGCATGGAACTGGCAGAGGAAGGATGAAAGTAGACTGAATGCTGTTGAAATGAGATCCCTGCGGCGAATGTGTGGTAAAACCATGTACGATCGTCAGAGAAACGTGGATATCCGCAAAGAATGCAAGGCTGATGTAAGCGTGATGTGTAAGATTAAGAAAGGGACTCTCCGATGGTTTGGGCATGTAGAGCGAATGAACGAGGAAAGGAGTGTAAGGAGAATATATGATGCAAATGTGAATGGTAGAAGAAGTCGGGGACGCCCGAGGAAGACATGGCACGACCAAGTGAATCAGATACTTGAGTCGGGCCATGTGAAGAGTCAGAATAATAGAAGAGCATGTATGAGACGATGTATGAATGTGAACGAGGCAAAGAGTGTGTGCCAAGATCGAGTTGTGTGGCGGTCCGTCCTCTCTGCCTACCCCTGCGGGGAAACGGCGTGATGGTTAGTTAGTTAGTTATGATGAAAATTACGTTGCATTGGTTGAAAACACCCAGAAAACAATTATAAAAATTTCATGACGCCAGAGCTCACCTTCTTAACTAAAAAAAAACGAACTTTGATACTAAACTTGACCTTCTTCTTCTAAAAGGCTCGACAACTTCGGAGTAGTAAAAGTGCTGCGTTAAAAATTTAACTCCCGTTTGAACGAAGCTTGGAAGACGTTGAAACCGTCTTGTTACGTTAAAACAATACTGTATTATTAATTTAAAACAAAAGAAACGCACAATGCCAGATCTGTGTTAATACAAGAAATTTACGCAGAATAGTAACAGAATCCCATGCGTTTATCCCACGCTCTTCTACATTAGTACATTTTTCCCGTCCTCTGTTATTTACGTTTGTAAGACATCCTTGTAATAATTAAGCCTACAATGAAAAGAAATGTTTGACTGAGCGACAGTTTTGCATTTCGTATGTAAATTTGTTTGTACGTTCCGTTTCCGTTTCGAGGTGGTGGCCATTCCAGTGGTTTAAGGAATGCCCGCTGGTTTAAACAAGGCGCCCTTGAGGTGATTTTTCACAAACACGGCGCTATATAAATCAGCCAAGGATTGACACGTTAAAAAAAAAAAAAGTATTCTTTTTGAATTTGTCGTTCGCATTTTTTCTTCAATATTACGATAGGTCCTACCTGCCTGAAAAAAATGTGAAAAAATAATAATTGTCATTGAGATGGTGACGTTTCTTTAGATTATTTGTAAAATTCCTTACTCGAAATAATTAGAAACATATATTTTGGAAGTGAAGTTAACTGTTCACAGAAATAGGTAATTTTTTATTTAGGCGCATAATCGAAGTAGGTATCCATAAATACAATTGAAATGAACAATTGAAAAAAAAAAAAAAAAAATTTAAATTTCGTTATTTTTTTTATAAGTATTGAAGTGGTGAATTCAGAACCTAAACGTTGCCTAAGTGGCTCTAGCTTCCACATCTCCTTCCTCTCCCACAATAAGCCTCAAATTGAGGATGCCATAGTCACACTTGCCACAGGCAGTTGGGAAAACTGTATTTAAAGATATTTAAAAAATCTCCTCAAAATCATTTTCTATCAAATTTATTTAAGTAATTGTTCACTAAATATTTAGACAGGGTTTTATGAGGCGGTACTTGACTTTAAGTAATTGTTCACTAAATATTTAGACAGGGTTTTATGAGGCGGTACTTGACTTTAACCAGTGATTCCTGACATTATTTGGAGTAAAAAAATGTAAATGAAATTTTGGTCTCTGAGACATTATTGATGTTTTTTCTACAAAAACATAAAAAATTGTAGGTGTTGGACAGTTGGGGGCGGGGTAAGAGATTGGACGGTTACTCGGTTGAGTGACCAGTGTCGACATGCAGAAGATTATTTGTTTTGTTTGATTATGAAGAAAAAAAAATTGAAAAAAAATTCATTGAGAAAAAGTTATCGGCGACCAAAATTTCATTGAAATTTTTTTAACCCAATTAATGTCAGGAATCACGGGTTAAATTAAGTAAAATACGACCCGTAATTCCCTGTATACTCGTATACACACAATGAATTGTTAAAAAATTAAACCATAGAAATTAACTTTGATGAAAAAGAGTGAAAAAGCTTAAAGCGTTTTTATAATTCTATCAAAACAATGAATTGATGCATTTGGTTAATCCAGCGTAGCGATGGGTATAATCGAAGCATCCGATTTCGAAACATTGGTAATCGAATGATGTTTCGAATCGATTACTTGGGCACACAGACAGCAATGTATTTTTTTTTTGTTTCCTGAAAAAACAACGACATTTATCTAAAAAAAAGACAGAATGGTGTAGAAAATTTAACCTTCTTCATTTAGCATGTCGATTTTTGACCGTGTGACTAGCGCACAAGAGTTCGCAGATGTTGCGAGTTCAAATCCAGTCTTTCTTGGTATCGCCCTGAAGAAAAACCATCATTCGGAATCTAAACGTTGCTTCGAAATCGCTTTAGCCGTGTTTTGTGACCAGATCTTAATAACCAGGTACTTTCCACCTCCCTCTTCGTCATCCCCATCCTCTCACACTAAGTTCAGTCTCGTAAATACCCAAAATGGAGACCCACTGGCGTCAGGCGGTTGGGAGCAGTTCGGACTCTCGTATATACAAATGGATAATTTTTATATCATAATGTTAGGATAGGTTCTTCATTTTTATTGCCACTATTCCGTTGTGTCATGTAACCGTATAAATGTAATCTGAAATACGCCAGTCGGCAATTTACGCGATTTTTTATATAATTTTAATTTTTAAAAAAAAACATGATTAAATGCGATGTTTCTATCGGGATGTCATTTATCCAGTCCCTACTTCTCTGTTATCTGGAAAATTATTTGAAATTTGTAACAATGGCAAGAAAAATCCTGAAAATACGAGTGCATTTGTTTTGAAAACAGAAGAATATTTGGAACTACCTAGGAAGGGAATTGTTGGTGTACACAATCTCGTTTAAAAAGAAGGATTTCACCATCTCGAAAGTACATAATATCATTTTGTTGAACTATATAACTATATTGTGGTTGGTATATAGCGTGCTCCTTCGCAGATATAAGTTATTGGTCATCCCCTTTTCCTTGCATTCTTTTTTTTCCTAAACACACTATTTCCCCATTCCCACAATCGTCTCGTTTAGTTTTTTAGTACCTATTTACAATCCATTATTACAAGTGCATCTGAAGCAGTGTAATTCATAAACAGTTTTCGGATGCAACATATTTTGGATGAAAAACTAAGTTTCGCCAATCATATCCATTAAATGGTGAACAAAGGTATAAAAACACTAGGCTCTGTATTAAGAACAACTAAAAACTTTAATTCAATAAAAGCCATTAAATTATTATTTGTATCTCTAGTTAGAAACTTAATGGAATATAACTTGCTAGTTTGGTGTCCATCTTACAAAATTCACATTAATAACATTGAGAGAATTTCTTAAGTAGAATAAAGGGAAAATTAGACATTAAAACTAGGAAATTGGTCTATAACACAACTGTAGCATCCCATCTGAATTATTGCTCAAGTGTAATCTTTCTGGACAATAAAACACAAATTAAAAGAATGGAAATAATTCAGAACAGAGGCATGAGGTCTATATTGTGCTGTAGCAGATATACCAGGATAAAAACCATGCAACGCCAACTCAATATATTAAGTGTGTGGCAAAGATTAGTTTTCAATACCCTAGTTTTTATTTATAAGTTAAAAAATAAAATGTTACCAGATTATATGTCGAATAATGTTAGAATCAACAGTACAGTTCATTGTTTATCCTACGAGAAACTGCAACGATTTTAGGCTTCCTAAAACAAATTTATCGGGAACACAAAATAATATTTATCATAAAGGTTTTAAAATGTTCAATGAACTCCCTGTAAATGTTAAGGAGGCTAAAAGTCTTGCAGTTTTTCGTGGATTATGTCTTAATGTTGTAAAGTCCAAATTTTAGTCAGTAAGTAGTAAATAATATTGTAGTAGTCATAGAAAAGAAAACATTAGATATAAGATGTCAAATTTTATATCCAAATAAAATACACAATTAAAAAAAAAAAGAATACAAAAAAATGCGTTTTATAAATTTTAAATTAAATATCGCACTAGAAGACTTAAAATATAATTTATTATTAAATATTCTAAAAATACACACACTAGAAGACAGACGTAAAAAAAAACGACTTAACATTTTTATTAAAAATACTTAACTCTAAGTTCGACTATTGCGAACTCCTTCAACTAATAAACTTACTAATACCGACAGTAACTACATGACAAAATGCACTATTCTACTGCAGCATTCATCAGAGGAACTACATTGCGCACTCTCCAATACAATGATTTCACACTATGGGAAATCGGTACTTAAGTGATGTTGACATATTTAACATAAACCTGGCGAATTTTGTGGATCTTGTAAAAAAATTATTCCAAAACTATTCCTAAACATATCTCAATTTTGTAAACCTATCAAATTGCTGTATCTTTGTATTTTTATGACTTGTGTGCATTTTTTAACCAATTTTATTTTTTATTATTTCTTTATCGGTTTAAAAATCATCTGTCATGAATTACTTGTACAACCAAACATGTAAAAGCGCCCTGGGCGTTAAATAAATAAATGACAAAACGCAACATAAAAAACGTTCAAAGTAAGATCAAGAAGTACAATATAACATTATCCGAGTCCAAGACCTAAAATGACGAAAGCCTAAGTCATGTTTTAAAACCGTCCAGACAATAAACAGACGTTTCTCCCACACCAAAAAGCCAATGCAAAAATGCGTGACTATTTCCTGCCTTGCTCAATGCTTCCCTTCCAAGAAAAACGATTTTAAATTATTACTAATTTAGTAGGAATATTATCATAATATAATGTACTCAAGAGAAATATTATTATTACTGATATGGGTCACGAACTGTTAGGCGCTTTTAACCTTTATACTCTGACGTGGGGGCCTTGGCGGTATTTCCTTTTTCCGTGTTCAATACGAGGCAACCGTGCCTCGAAATCAACATGGGTTTGTAACGCCATTTATCCACCAAACCCGTGTCCAGTAGAAGCCAAGCGGCATCCTACTGTGCTCGGGTTTGTAACGCCAATTCCCTTCCCAAACCCGTGTTCAGTACGAGGCATGTTAAGTGAATGCATTATAGACAAGTTTGTACCTGTATTTATAACAGCAGAACATGGAAATAAATGTAATAGAATAATTACACATACCCGCTACACAAACCCTGCGTTGCCAAACAAACCATTCAAAACCTGGGATGTTTTTTAAAATTATGATGACATGCGAGTTTATTTTATAAGATTGGTACTATGAAGTGTTATAAGTACTATATTATAAAGTGTTTTTATTTATTTTATTAGTAAGGCTGTTAGCGTTTTATTGCCCATCCATTATATTGTGCGTGTATGCACTTCCTTTTTTATGTTATAATCACGTTTGGAGGACGTATGCCTCGTACTGAACACGGGTTTGGGAAGGGAATTGGCGTTACAAACCCGTGCACAGTAGGATGTTGCTTGCCTTCTACTGGACACGGGTTTGGAGAAAAAATGGCATTAAAAACCCGTGTTGATTTCGAGGCATGGCTGCCTCGTATTGAACACGGAAAAGGAAATATGCGGCCTGGGCGGCCTGTTACTTTAAATGCTTATATATTAGAGATCCATGAAAATTTTGAGTTACAAATTATTATTTATTGGACCATTTAAATATATTTAAATAAAATAAAATACTTTTTTTTATTTTTAAGTAACTTATATTTGATAATTAGATATTTGGATATTATAATAGATAATCATTTTTGGCAAAAATCACTTGAGATCAGAAATCAGTCTGTTTTATCTATTAAACTAAATAAAAACATTGAATGCACTTTTATTATAATATTTCGATATTGTCTCGAATAAACTATATGCACATATAAAACTTGTTAGGTTGTTTATGTTTATTTTTATACATGAAAAATCAACTTTAATAAAGGTACGTTAAGTACTGACGATGGGTCGGGGGGGATTAGAAATTTAACTTTAAATTTTTTAAATTTATAACTCACAAAATTAATTAATTCGAAGCTATTGGAAGCGGCGTATGCGTCGCGCGCGGGGGAAGTGAGTATTTCGATATTATTATTGTTGCTAGGACGGAGCGGCCCCCACGTCAGCAGTTAAAGGTTAAGAAGGAATAACCAGACAAAACAGGAAATATGTCATTCTTAAATCAAATTTTAGACGTATTGACTCTTTTCCACAAACAATTATAAATTGCTTTCGAAAGACTGTTTTTTTTTATCTAGTAAAGTTATGTTTAAAAATTTGAAATCAGTTCAAATCCCGGCGTGTGCAAGTAAATTTTATTTGATTGATTTGTGTTATTTCACAATTTAATCATTCAAAATAATAATATAATGTGCGGCGCGTTCCAGAGTGGAAGATACTCTCACTATCGCCCTGGTGTAGGACCATTCAGAATTGAAAAGTTGCTTGAAATGGTTTTAGCCGTGTTTTGTGACCCGATCTGAAAAGCCAGGTACTGCCCCACCTTTCTCTTCCCCATCTCCTTTCCCTCCCTCCTTCAGCTGCACAATGTACCCCAATTGGGGATGACATGGCCTCACTGGCTCCAGGCGGGTGGAACCAATTGAGACTCTCACAAATAATAGAATATGTAGAAAGATACGGCATAGAAGCGTGCCGCTTGTCGCCGAACTACGGCTATTGATTGGTAAATCATAATGAATCATAGAGTATATCATAGAGTATATAATGAATCATCATCACTAGAGCTAAAATTACACGAATGCTATAGAAATAATGTTCAACGTCACTGCCCAGTCATAGAAAAAACACAAAACATAAAATATCTCGGAGTAATAATTGATGAAAATCTTAGATGGGACCTGCACATCAAAGGTATTACTGAAAAAATCAAAAGCCTTATACATTTCTATAAATGTGGTAAATAAGAAGGATTTGAAAAAGGTTTACTACGCGTTATGTCATTCTCGAATTGAATACGGAATTATAGGATGGGGATATACTACACATAAATACATACAAAACCTGAATACAATTCAAAAAGGAATTATAAAGACCATACTGAAAGTACTTATTAGAACACTTCGATTGAAATATTCAATAGCTTTGACGTACCAAATGTACAACGAATATATGCCAAAAATATATTATTGAAGCTATTCAAAAAATACTGAATCCTCTACTAGACAGCATATCGATCACACTAGCTCGAATAAAATGACATAAAAAACATTCCAAGTTATAAAACCACATTCGGACAAAGAAACTACGCTTATTTTGCAACTAAACTCCATAACATTCTTCCTCAAGACATAAAACTAATAAAAAAAAATAATGAGTGCAAATCAAGAATTAAAATATGGCTGAAAGAGGTCAACGAAAACACCCTAATGAAGACACTAAAAACGACATAGAAGACAAATAAACAATAATTAAACAATTTTAGTCTACCTCGGCACAGGAATTCCTAGTGAGGAGGACTAAGAAATGCAATATCTTTACCTTACATAACCATAATATTTTGTATTTTTAATTACGGTGCTCCAGATTTTATGTCCGGGTTGAATCTTTCCCAAATGAAAGACTAAACCCTTCCACACACTTTTCCACAAATGAATATCTAGTAAATTAACGCAATGTAAGTGCACTATATAAGAATAAAACAATACAAGAACAATACGTCAATCCACCAGAAACATAATGGGAAAATATTTCACCGACTCCAGATATTTTCATATCAGAGGGTTCGGCTCTGATGAAATCCTAACTGGTCCGATAAATCCTACTGATCCCTTAATATAAATATTTAAAAAATCCTTCGTAATCCTACATGTATTTAAAATGACCGACTTTTGCATTTGTATGTACAAATTTTTTGACAAATCTAATACGCCTAAATTTTGAATGAGAGAGCTAGGTATAATGCCAGTAGCCGAAATAACAAATAGTAATATTTTTATAGTCTGAGAATGCCAAATTCTTTTAATCTCATTTCCTAAATCTGTATATTTTCTTATTTTTTCAGAAACAGTTTTCTGAATATTACAAGAATTTGGAATAGCGACTTATGGAATTATAATTATATATATTATTATAATTATATAGTCGCTTAAATAAATAAAAAAAAATATATAAATTAGAACATGCTGAGGACAGACCTTGGACAGCTTTCACAACAAACTGTGTCTCATATTTTTGGCCCTTCACAACATTTTCTCTGCCTAACTTTGCGGGAAAGGCCGTGATGGTTAGTCAGCTAGTAAGCTAGTCAACGGAATTAGTCATATTTCTATGTCATAACCGAAAGGATTTTCCTAGTCTAGTACGACAGTTGAAATAATGACACTTGAATAATTGTGTCACTTCAAAATGTGACGCTTTAGAATGTGACACTCCAGTTGCCAGTGTGTCAAGAGTCGAGACCCTCGGTCAGGCCGGAAATACAAAAGCACTCTGAAATGTCAAGTCGGGGTACGAGTCGGTCTCGCGGTGTACAGGAAATTCTATTTAAAGAAATATGCTTTTAGAATTCACGTCCGTTTTGGGCATAGAATAAAATAAGAACACTAGAAATGCGATGTTCTTTTCGTGCTACAAAAGTCTGGTCAATTGCGCCTTAAATTTCCAATACAATACAAATATCTCGCATAAAACGACGGACAACCTTCAGTCAAATCTAAACAGTGCAGTAATTGGGAAAACATTAAAGGATAATAATAATTTCAGTAATTTTATTCAAAAATCTATAAGGGCGTAGGTACTAAAAATAAAAGCAGTACGCTTTTAATCATAAGTACCTATCTAGAAATAATATAAATACTCGTATATCGTCTGTAAGTTGCCCAACTGCAGTTTGATAACGCCTTCAGAAGGCGAAACAGCTGTCACGTGTAATAAAAATAATTGCGCAGCAGGACTTGTTTGTAATTTTTTCATAAATTAAAAAATCTTACTAATATTATAAATGCGAAAGTTTGTATGGATGGTTGGTTGGATGTTTGTTACTCTTTCACGCAATAAATATCGAATGGAATTTAAAAATTCTGTCACTAATCGAAAGCTACATTATTTGCGAATAAAAACGGCTTTATATATTGGTAAGCTCTGGCGTTATGAAAGAGCTGTGGCGTTATGAAATTATGTATCATACGTTTTCTGTCCCTAACAAAATCGAGTTATTGCAAACGTCAAACAAATTGTTACCTTGGAAACAATGTGTTTTTTTAATTTTAGGCTTAAAAAGAGTGCTTTGTCGTGATTAAAAAAAGTACTTTTTTGGCGTCGTAGTTAATATCTACATATCTCTAAAAATGTTTATTCTCCGAACAAAAAGCATAAAGTTGCTATAAAGCATAGCGTTTAACTGTCATTTTCTTATTTTTTTAGTTTACTCTGGATTCAAATATGAATAAAATACTAATAAAGGGAGTAGGTACTTACAATAAATTTAAATAAATAAAATATTTTCTAAAATAGAATTTTTATTTGCGAAATGTCATTCTCAAATTTTGAAATTATCTATTAAACAATAATTATTTTCTATTAGAAAAAAATAGCAAGAATAATCACAATTATTCCAATAATTATGCCAGTAATTTCCCACTAATACTATGCGAGCGAAGCCGTGGGTAAAAGCTAGTATTAATATAAATAAAAGAAACCAAAATTAAAATGGAGTTCTACAAATTAAATTAAATAACCATAAATATATCATTTTGAACATCAACGTCATGAACATGAACGTCATGAATTATTATTATTAACAATGCAATATAATTATTAAGCAAATAAACATTAATATGACAGTACAGTATGACAGGTCATTCAACAAACCGGTAAAACGTCATATGTGACGTCACATAACGTCAACCGAGGAACACCCAAAGGAAATTAAGTGAGAAGACGTGCACGACATAATATAAATTTTGGTTTCCTCTATTGCACCATATGTAAATAAACTTAGGCCCAGATGTTTCGCAAAAATCCAAATGTAACATTGTCATCAACCCGGCCATTCAGTGCCATTTTGTTTTTTTTTTACATTTGAAAGTTATCCGTTAACCGCCGATTCTACGTGCGTTTCAGCTTTCTATCAAATTGAAATAAGATTACAAGCTTAACAGCGTGAAAGTTTTTTTTTAATTTGGTAGGCGGGTATGGGTACCGCCGCCCCTGGAACCATTTATTGGATAATCAACACCTTAGCCATAGGTAACCCCAAGTGGTTCGCTATATTTGGTGAATTATCAGGATTGCCCGGGTTCATGGGGTGAGGCTTGTCAGGATATTGGCAGCGGATGCGTCTGCCCACCTGCTGCTTGGTGGGGTGGATCGAGAGAGATTGGTTGAGGAAGGTCTTTTATCCTCTCCAGTCAGAATCTCTCGACCCATCGCCTAGCACCGTAGTTGGAGGGACGGATTCATATGTCCGCTGCTCCTGGACACACTGACCCCCAGATTCCTACCTACTCATCATACCTATTTCCTTCCCAGAACTTCCTCTCCTTCCTTTCCTTAAAAAAAGTGCTGCGAAGGAAATAGGTATGAGGGGTGGATAGGAATCTAGGGGTCAGTGTGTCCAGGAGTGACGGACGCATGAATCCATCCCTTCAACTGATATGCAAATCGAGGGATTCTGGCTGGAGAGGTCAAAAGACCTCCTCAACTAGTCTATCGATCCTGCCCACCACGTATAGGCGGACGCATCGGCCGCCAAGACCTTGACAAACCTCACTCCATTTACCCGGGCACCCCTGCTAAGTCACCAAACTTAGCAAACCACTTGCGACCTAACCTATTCAACAATTTTTTTTTCATCACTTCTTAAGACTTTTCAAAGGAGTGATGAAGTTGCACGTTGTTGAAGTGTCCGGTCACCGTTGAAAGGGTTAACTTCACCAAGGTTCCACGAGGGGGAATAGTTTGCCAGTTTGTTTGTCGTCAAGTTAGTTTCGAGTTTCGGACGTCCGGTCCGGTCCATTCTTCTTGCGCCGCGCCGGAGCGCCCGCCGGAGACCGTTTAAACGGCCACTTCCGTTCCGTGGAACCGGACACGGGTTAAGCTGTTAGTTGCTATAGCATACTGCAGGGTTACACCCACTATACGGCTGCGGTCACAACAATACACTACCAACTCGATGCCTGTAGCACGATCGATTATCCGGAATGCGGAACACCGCAAAAATGAACTAAAAAAAATCAAGTGCAGTTCATACGCGGTAGAGGTGGAACCTTCACCAACGAAATCGCAACCAATGGGAGCCTTGAAAAGTGAGCTCATAATTAAAGCGGCCAATGCGCGCACCTTGCAGAGCGCGACGCTTCGTAGGTGCTGTACGTAGGAAAACTTTCATTCTATCTCATTCTATCGCAGGCTAAATCTTATATAGATGTATGTGTTTGTCTCTTTCTGGTGTCACTCATTTCCTTTTTTTATATAATTTAAATTTAATTTAATAAAATTATTATCAAGTCCTGCAAGTATGTTAGTATTTGTTTTCAGACAGTTTGAAAGTGGCCTTGTAACCGAAACAGCTGTAACAAAAATAAATACTAAAATACTTGCAGAACTTGATAATACAGGAAATTTAAATTAAATTTTAGTATTAAAAATTAAATGGATTTCTGCGAATTACATTCAAAACAGTTACCTAATATAACTCATTTCCGTTTCATCTAGTCTCAAATCACAACGGTGCTAAAGAAATTTCACTTCAATAACGCCGGATTTCAAATCGTAAAAAATCAATCTTTGGTTTGAGAAATAATTTGTTCGTTAGTTCCTCCTTTCAGTATTTACCTATTTAACTATCGTATTTTAAAATAATTTCGTGATTTTTTACAATGCCTAAACAACAATACAATAAAGGAAGTTAGATTTAATAAAAAGCAAAGCTCTAATTTTGCCGTATACACGCAACGGATATTCTAAATAAGCAATATGCAGATGAATAAATAGTTTCGTCAATTCTTGGCATACAAATACAATATTGTATCGGTAATTAAATAATATTGTATGCTTTTCTTGAGAGAATTAAGTTTACACGGACAAAACTATTTTTTCATGTTCACATACCGTTTGAGCAGACGCAAACAAATAATTATCCATTTTAATATTTTGAAGCATAACTTGCAAAAATTGTTTTTTTTTTCAAAATAATAAAATTAGCGCTATCTGTAAAAGGGCAGATTATGAATTCATTTAAGTTTACTCTTAAATTCGTTTGTGATTTAGTACCCCAGAATCCGATTATCCGGACTTATCTCGGTGCTTAACTAACCGAGTTTCTGGTGTAAACGACAGAATGCATCATGTCGTGGATGTGGGAAGTTATGTCGGTGACTCCGACTGCATTTTGACATAAAATCGGGTACTAGTAAATTTCAATCACGGCCTATGTCATTTTAGATGATGCTTTGTGGAGGGTCTTTTTAAGGATAGGAAGGAAAGGAAGTTGTGGGAAGAAAAAAGATATGAGGCGTTGGTCCTGCTGGAGAGGTCAAAAGATCTCCCTCAACCAGTCTCTTCCGATCCGGCCTGCCACGCTGTTGGGCAAACGCATTGTCCGCCAAGAAATGGACAAACATCGTGAAGCCGGGCAACCCTGTTAAGTCACCAAACGTAGCGAACCGCTGGGAGTGACCTACGGCAGATGTGTTAGTTATCCAATAAATGGTTCACGTTGGAAGAGTCATAATTCGATTAGGTAAAACAATTTCTGATTTACACTAGAAAAAATTCCCTCTTATTTTTTATTCCGAGATGTTTTATTTGCTTTCATTATTTACAAATAGCTGAACTCCCCGGCGATGACCGAGCTTTACACAGAGTTTTCGAAATCAAATGTAGACAGTGACCTTCCCCTGGTTTTGAAGGTCACATGTGCAAAATTTCATCAGCCTCGGCATAAAACTGTATATTTGCATACAAATCAAATCCTCAACGCCCGCTTGCCAGCCCGCTCGTCCACCACATACAGACATATTATATATTTCAACCAATTTACACAAAACCTTGACAAACTATATAACTAAACCTTCTTCATCAATAACTTTACATGACTATATATTTGTGAAAACCGCATGAAAATCCGTTCAGTAGTTTTTGAGTTTATCGCGAACAGACAAACAAACAGACGCGGCAGAGGATTTTAACCACTCCGATATATCGCGAATATGCACTTTTTATGTCTTAAACGGAATGACAGATTTACGAAAACTTTGTGTTATTTCCGCTTCACAATTAAAGCTCTATAAATGAAATATTTCTGAACCTAGCCGAATACTAAAAACTGTTTTTGAAAGGTTACAAAATAAGCTTTCAAATTGTTATATTACAAATAAATATTAACATTTGTAAATATTAAAATTTAGAATGCAAACATAAAAAAATGTAAAAATGACTCACATTATGTTTTTATGTGATAACGTAACTAAAATCACGGATTATGTAAAAAAACAACACTTATTCTGCTGTATAAATGTATAATAAACAATTAAGTTACCTCACTTTTTTATCATTTCATACAAGAACATTTAATAAAAATTAACAATGTCTAGCGGCCGATAGGTGATTTGGCGGGTAAAATATGTATAACTGTGTATCTGACAGAATAGGTCTTTTTATATATTTCTATGGACAACTTGAATGGGGATTGCAAGCTTGATTTATTATCGACCTTTTACTTTTTGTTTTAGGGATGTCACTAGAACAATAACGGAGTTATAACGATTTCTGTGGAAACATACGCGTTGACGTGAAAACGCGCTTATTGTACTTGACTGCTATTGTCATATTAACGAGTATATCTGCTTACGTTGCTGAGTGGTTTGTATAATATGTAAAGATAAGTTTAGTGATACAAAAAACTTGTAATGCAAAAGCTCACTAGGGCGTGTAAGAGATAAATAAATAAATACAATATTATCAATTATTTAAGTATCACCATCAAATCTACCTCCGGAAGTAGTCGGCAAAATAAAAGGGGTGAGGCTAGGTAGATAGGTTAGGTTAGGTTAGGTCGGCTCCGCAGTTTACCGGGCTGTGTGGGAATTTAGTGCGGGGGGGGGGGGGGCTGGCCGGCAGGAAGCGCACCGCGCACTAGCGATGTGTCAGTTCAGCTGGAATGGGCTCGTGTGATCCGCTCCTTTGCGGGAAGCGGTTCCTACTCCCACTCCTTTTTCAAATCGACTACTCCCAGAGAACCCGGCCCAGTACCTACTCGCATCCAAATAAATCCGGCGGTCCGAGTAAACCCAACGCCGCAGCGCGAAGCCGCGGCGCGGCGCCGGCTTTCCTAACCATTCGAATACAAGTCCCGAGTTCGCCGAGTACGCTCAAACCCAAGCGTCTTGGTCCGAGCCACGTAATCCAAGAACCCGCCACTCTCACGCCACTCCCGTCATTCCCGCGACTCGCGAACCACGATACATTCCTGCCACTCACACGGCCGGCGGGCGTCTCCGTGTTCGCCGCGAGTACTGAGTAGTAGGAACTAGGAATCACCGTTCGGCGTCCCCGACACGCTCCACTCCACTCCCGAGTCGCGAGTCTCGGGTCCTCGGAACTGCGTGAACCACAAGACACTCCCCGCGACCCGCGACTTGCGAGCCGCCAACCACTTCTCCTTGAGCCACGTCACTGCGACTGGCCGGGCAGCGTTGCCAACTCTACGTCTTTTTACGTAGATCTACGTATTTTAGGTCCTTCCTGAACATCTACTAACTTCAGTCCAGAATCTACGTATTTTTTTGTCAAATTGCACAAATTTCCAAAATAACATAACTCATAAGGCTGAAGAAGCAAATTTTCCGTTACTTTACAGTGGCGCCCCCGTCTGCGGGGCAAAGTATGTGGCGCGGACTCCAACCAACGGTATAAGTTCATTTATGCAACCAACGTTCCGTTTCATACTAGGTCCGCGCCGGGGTTGGGTTAGGTTAGGTTAGGTTAGGTTAGGTTAGGTAAGGTTGATCTAGGGAAATTTCCCTAGATCAAGGGGAGAAAAATATTTTTTAGGCAAAAGGGAAATCAGCACAAATCCAGGAAAATTTCGAACTATTACGATTAATTTTTTTCATTGGAGTTGTAATCTTCTACTTCCCGGTAAAATACACAATTTCAGACAAAGGCATCGCTAAATTGTTTATTGCTAGTATTTGACCTTAACTGTTTACTCCATATTCATTTTTTTCCTAAATATTGCCTATTACCAAACATTTGCATAATTACCAAAAACTATATTTCGTTTCATTTAAACCTTAGGTTCTCAAAGTGGGCAATAACGACTCCTTGTGGACGTTTGAGACTTTCAGGGGGCAGTAGAAGACCCAAAGAGGGGGCGTTGAGGTGACACAGTGATGGCAAGGTCAGGTAAAAAATATGGATTAAAAAGACAAAAAAACAAGCTCATCACGTGCTAATAAAGCAAAATAAACTTTAATATTGGCTATTTTGTTATTTTATGTATTGTAACCATTTTTATCACGTGTGGAAAAATTCAGATGTTTCGGTAGTTGAGGAAGTGGAAGAAAATTGAATCCATCAACCCCCCCCATAAGAAAAAAGGGGGTCTCTAAAAAAAATCTCAAAGTGGGCGGTGGGCAAAATTGAGAACCAAGAGTTAGAGGCAAGGTTGAGAACCTATCATAAATCATAAAAAAAATAATTAAAATTTGCAAAAAATGCATTAAAAATAATAGATACATTTCAACTTAATTACTACAATAAATTATTAATTACTTTCACCTACCCTAACTTCTATATTTCACTCAGAAAAAAAGTACGTAGATCTACTAACTTTTCATAATCCAAATTATACGATTCTACGTAATTTTCTAGTCCGATCTACGTCTTTTTCAAAAAACGGGTTGGCAACACTGTGGCCGGGCCGCCGTTCATTCGATCGCTGTCCTTTGATCGACATAGACGTGCGTGACCGCTTGACGTAACAGTATACTGCTCTCGCGGAAACGCGGAATTGTTTAGTAGGTATATTACATTTTTGAATATTTGGCTAGACACGGAGTCGTTTTTAATTAGAGCATGTTATCTTGGTATAATCAAAGGGTGAAGTGCATTATAAAATAATAGTTTATAAGATAGCATCACAGCTTTCAGCTAATTTACTTATTTAAATTCTCAATAAAAGCCGTGTAATGTACCTACATTGCACGGGTGACGGGTCCGAGCTCTCATGCGGGTCTTGTCCGGCTCCGGGGTTCTAAGTTCCCGTGCGGGTTCTACGAGTAGGTCCTGGCTCCGAGTTCTTTGAACTCGTGCGTCCCGGTTCGGTGCGCCGCAACAACACCCAGTGCTCAGTCCGCACCTAAGAACTCGGACCCGGGACCTGCTCCTAGAACCCGGGTACTTTTAAAAGGAAGCAAGTCTCGGAAGCTTCCGGCAAAATGCAGAACTTACCCACCTCTACCGCGCACCGCTCACTGCGCACAGGCCACAGGTGTCCCCTATGGGCGGATTCCTTATTCACTCACACCACCGCCCGGTGCATATGGCGGATGTATCGTCAGTTACTAGGTAGGGGTAAACGTTTTTTTTCGGAAATAGCTTATTGCCGAGACATTTTTCAGGCAAAATCAGATTCAGAGTCCCGGTAAAGCTGTGTTCATATTTTACGGCGAGTGAAAGAGATACATTTATTTGATAATATCGGAAGAGCGGCAAGCTCCTTGGATCTGGGAACAAAGGTCGCGGTTTCAAATTCAGACACAATATGTTTTATTAAGTTGTTAACATTAATATAAAAAAATGTTTTTAAATGCATTATAAAAATGTATTCATACAAAAAATTATTGATGTAAAAAATGTATTCATATAAAAAAATGTTTTAATATAAAAAATGTAGAAATATAAAAAAATGTATTAATATAAATAATGTATTAATATAAAAAAATATTAAATATATATAAAAATATTAAATATAAACGTATTCATTTAAAAAAATATATTAATAATAAAAACACATTCATACCAAAAAAGTGTTATCTAAAACGTATTCATATTTTTAAAAAATATATTAATATAATTAATACATATATTTGTTTATTACGAATGCCCAGATGAAGAAACGTTTATGTCTGACAAATTAGCGATTTTTCAAAAAAGTTTTTTTTTCAATTAATATTATTATTTTATTTTATTAATTCATAGGTAGATTATTTCTTACATAAAATTTTGATTGTGAAGAGGAAGGTCAGAAAGAACCTGGCTATTTCAATCCGGTCACGAAAAACGTTTTTTATGTAACGCAACAATATTCCCAACTGCTTCCAACCGCCAGTGACACTATGTCATCCACATGTGGGGTATGTTATGATGCTGAAGGTAGGGGGTATAAAGTACCGGACTATTAGATATGGTCACCAAACACGGCTAATGCCATTTCAAGGAACCTTTCGATTCCGAATAGTTGTCTTTCTCCAGGGCGGTACTGAAAGTATCTACCACTCTATGAATAAATATAAATACACTATGCAGGGCGCCAGCAGACGAGAGACTTTAGTTACGACTAAAGTTGGTAAACTATTCCAATAACCGTGTAAATACAAAAAGGCGTCTCTCGTCTGCGGGCGATTTTATTATTTTAAAAAAATAATGTTTTTTTAAGAAAATTTCATATCTGGGTCATATATTTCGAGGGGAGAAGTATCACTTTCTCCATTTAATATTGAAAGGCAAGATAGAGGGTCGCCGAGGGCCTGGTAGGAGACAAATGTCTTGACTGCGAAATATACGAAAGTGGACCGGCATTAGATGTGTGGAGGAGCTATTCCGGGCAGCGCAAGACAGAGAGACCTTTTCAAGAGTGATCGCCAACGTCGGGGGAACTGATAAGTCACACAAAGAAGAAGAAGAATGTTTTTTTTATACTAACTCCACCCTCCCGGACGTGAGGAAAATATTTCCCTCGGGGCATGTCATCTTTGGGGATTCTGTGTGGAGAGACTTATTGTAGAAAGGGAGGAATGAACCTGGGTCTTGAAGACACCCATTTTGTAAAAGGGAAGAAACACAGAGGCCGACAAATCGTTCCACAGGCGAGCTATTGAACCCAAGAACGAGTCAGTAGAAACGACCCATTCTCATGTGAAAAATTTCAACTGTGTACAAATGTTAAATATTGAATACCTACTGACATTTTACATAAGCAAAAAAATTAAAATCCCTCAAAACGATGTCGCAAGTTCATCAGAGATAATCGTCGCAATAAAACCGTCACGTGAACGGGATTCGACCCCGGAACCGTTCTGACACAAAGCGGACGTTTAACCCAGTGAACGGCCGTCGTTAGTGTAATTAGCGCCTGTCGCAAACATTTTTCACCGTACCTATTGTACAATCAATACACAATGATAAATCGTTACATTATTATGACAATCTTCTATTATATCGTGGGAGAATGGATTACCTGTTATGTACGAGACGGTGTTTTACAGTGCGGACTCTATTCATTGAGAATATATTTAGAGATCGCGGAAAATTTAATACCCGTGTAGCAAAAGTAATAGGAGGCGTCTACTAATATCTACAGGAATTCCAAAAACTGAACAAATCGGACTAATATCTATGAGAATCCATGTTCTGACTAATATCTATGCGAGGTATGTTGGAACAATATCTATGGGAACCAAAGTGAGGACGAATATCTACAGCTCAAACTGCTGACTAATATCTACGAAACAGGTAATTTCGACGAATATCTACAGCACTTGCAGAGGTTAGGTTAGGTGCTCAGCTGCCCTCTGTAGATATAAGTCCCACCTACGCTCCATAGATATTCGTCACCACTGGGACCGTCATAATTATTTATACGACCTTAGCTCTGTAGATATTATTCTTCACTCTGAAGTTCATAGATATTTGTCCAACATATATGAGCTGTAGATATTCTCCCTTACTATCATAGTGAGAAATGTGATATAAACGGTATTGGAAAGAAAAAACAACACGCTATGCTATATGCTATAATATATGCAAATGAAAAAGTTAACCACAAAAAAATTCAAATGTACACCCTCAGGAAACCAAAGTTTCCAAACGCAATTTGAAAAAAAAAAATGATACCTACTTTTTTAATTAAAAAAATATGTTTTACATGAATTGACAAAAAAAAAAAATTACAACGTTTTTAATTCATTTGTCTAATAAAATATGTGTTTTTTTCATGTTTTGTCAGTAATTTTAATTAGAAGAAAAGTAATTTCAGCCATTTTTAAAACTTTTATCTTACTAATATTATAAGATTGAAAGTTTGTATGGATGTATGTGTGTTTGTTACTCTTTCACGCAAAACTACTGAATGGATTTTAATGAAACTTTACAATAATATAACTCATACATCAGAATAACATACAGACTATAATTTATAAAGATAGCAAGGAAGGGGAAGCGGGAGGGGAAAGGGGGCGCACGGGAAAGGTAATTCAGGGAGAAACAATGTATTTATTTGAATATGGAATTGGAACGCATGCCGGTAACCAGCTAGTTTCTAATAATACAATTAGAAACTAGGTGGCTAATTTCACCATCTTTTAAAAACAGTTTTTAGTTTTCGGATACGTTCACAAATATTCAATTTATTTGGATTTTATTGCAAAGCGGAAATATGTTTACCTTCCGACAAAATACGCTGAATTTTTGAAGAGTTAAAAAGAAATTGCATTTGAGGTACCTAAAATTTCAGTGAAAAGTATTAAAATATGACTCCTGATCAAACCATTTTGACTTAAATATGTAAAGAAAAACGAACTACAAAGTTAATTTCCCATCCAGTAGTTATGTCTTTACAGCGAGCTGCCTGTATTTTCCATCGCTAGGGCAATAACAGTAACAGTAACGACAAACAGCCTATTTTCCTGGTGTATTGTAACAAGACAAAAGTGTGGGCGCGGGACTTACCGCTAGGGCTAGAACACGCACGGGAGTGGAACAACTAAATAGTGGGGTACGCCTAGATGTCGCTTTTCCACGTTTCCGCGGTACATAACTACTGCAGCGTTGACGGCCTCCGTGATTGAGGGAGTGAGGCTTTCGACTATATAACCCGACTTGCGCAAGTAAATTTTATTAAACTATGCAACAAAATTTAAAAAAAAGTCAAAAATCATTATTTTTTACTTCAAATAAGCTCAGGAATCAGTGGTTAAAGTTTGTAGGGTACGTCCTGATACACCCTGTATACATTCATGCCAGACGATTTTGACACCTTTCAGAAATGGTCCTACCGCTGAGAGCTCCGCTGTAACAGCCGCTTCTGTAGCCACAGAGGAAGCCCTGAGAAAAATCTCCTCATAGCCTATGTCTCCTTTGATGATGCTGTGTAGAGGTTCATTTTAGGTAAAGGAAGGAGAGGAAGTTCTGGGAAGAAAAAGGTACGAGGGGTGGGTAGGAATCTGGGGGTCAGTATATCCAGAAGTAACGGACGTTTGTATCCTATCCCGAGGGCAGGTGCGTCCGCCGCCAAAACCAGGACAAACCTCACCCCATGGACCCGGGCACCTCTGCGCGTAGCTTTTCACTTGGGGTGACCTATGGCAGAGGTGTTGGCTATCCAATAAATGGTTCCTGGGAAGGCGGTAACCATACCACCTCCCTAATTGTAATACATGCACTGTCACGACGATGGCGATAAATACAATTCTTGCTTATGTCATTGGTGAAGGGTTGAAATAGGATGCGATGTCTTTCAATGATATTATAAAGGTGTGAATATTGGTTAGCAGTAAGAAAGGGGTACTCACTTGAGGGTCCTCTCCATGGTGGCAGTTCTAAAGATCTCCTCCTGGTCGAGTGAGAGAACGCAGTAGGTGTCCCGGTGCGTGGGCGCTCCATGACTGCGCGGGGGTAGATTCTTCGCCTCGCCTATCGTGGGAAGAGCAACATGACGATGATCAATTATTGGACAAGACTAAAGAGGGAAAGAACCAACCATGTTCAATCCAAAAACACGGTTAAATCTTTGTTTTTTTAGTTGTTTTACTAGTAAATCTGAATCTTTACCATGGGGAGTTTGTAAAAGCTGGGAAAAAACTGGTTAAAGCATCCATTTTGGACTTATACAGAAATTGGTAAATGTTAGGATTTACCAGCGAAAACCGTGGGTAATTTTTCTGGCTTTCACCCTTCAAGGGTGTTCTAGGCCATCATTTCAAATTAAGGAGAGAGGAAAGGTGAATTTATATATTTAATTTGATTAAAATTGACAAATTTCAAATTATATGGAAGATTGAAGTCGAGTTCCGACTTAGAAGAGATTAGGTGTTGAATGGCTGGGAGGGAATTTTAGATAAGGCTTGATAGAAGAGAGGATATTTGTTTAGAGAGGGACAAGCAAAACAATATGTGATTTAAAGTTCTAGACCACAGAATGTACAATCTGGGGAATTAAGGAACTGAATTTTAAAAATGTGAGAAGGAATGGAACAATGTTTAATTCTCATGTGAATAAATGGCAAAATTTATTTTTTGGGAAAAGTGGGGGAGTAGTTGAAACCACGGTTTTGATGGGATAGTCCTTTGTATTGAGGCATAGCAAGCTCTTTAACAGTTGAAACGTCACCATCAAGGGTAAACTAAAAATAATTCATAATTTGCTTGTTCATAAATGTCGGTAAATGTTGAAATGTTTGTTTGTGCCCGTAAATACGCCATATGAATTTTCATATGCATAACAGTATTTTTATACAAACGCAATAATTATATAAACAGTTTTCTTCGTATAAAAATACAATTCTTTCAAGAAAGGCATAAACAATACAATATTGTATCGGTGATTCAATTCAGTATTGTATTTTGATGAGAAAACGAAAATAAAGGTAAAATAATACGATATGTGTTTGTTGCGAAAACGTTGTGTTTTTTGCGGAGATTATAAAAACAGTTTGAAACACGATTAACGATTACCTGTGGAACTTTGCTCGTTATTGCGTTCAATGTGTTAAAATCCATAAAATAACACGAATCATCTATATCTGATAATTTGTTTCTTGATTATCGAATTGCATTAAAAGAAAGAAAAGCATATCTCGTGTGGGTTTCCACAGGGTCGTTAGTTGGTACCCGTCTTGATCCAAAGACAAACGAACTGAGACAATTTCCTACAAGTCTATTTGCGATGTCATAACTTCACAGATAACTAATAATTGCTAATGAGGACCAATCACACTGTATTGTTATATCCGTCCATCTCTGATACGAATGTCTCATGGTTAGATGAACGCGTTGCATTAAAAGTAATGGATGGTTATAGGCAACAGCGTGGGAAGTGTTTCCAGGACAAAAAGTGAAATTTAGGAAATCCATGGGAACCTATTTTATAAGACATGTAATTTATATGAAACTCTACAATCTGCAATAATGGAGAAGTACCTTTAAGGTGTAGGTAGGCATTGAAAGTACTCTGAAATGTGCGTGAATAACATCAGTACGTTATATCGTTATTTTTGTGTAATCGCTGGGAGCCGGTGGGACTAATGCGTCCCCAATTAAGAGGAATATAAACGCTAGAAATATTTCGATTCTCATGCCTGCAAAATTTATAATCGAGCGTCTTATAAGCGAAAAAGTGGTTTTTATTTATTCTGTGAATAATTTTATAAGAATGAAAAAAAGTTAGAATATAGAAAACCTCGAAAATAGTCTTATCCATAAAGGGGTATTTAAAAAAAACTTGTATTACTTCATAGTAAACTCTTGAAAAAAACATTTTTTTTAGTGGTTTAAGCTTATATTTTTTGTTATGTAAATAATCATTTTATTGTAATTCCGATACATAGAAAAGCTTTAATTTATCCGTGGTATATTTTTTGATATTCATACTGCAAGCTAATTCGTCGTTAAGATTAATCTACCTATCTAAAGTATCTTAATAGGATTTCACGTATAACTTCACCTTAATGGGTTTGTGTAGTAAAGGGACGTGGGATGAAGTGGGTAAAAGTTACCGCATTTTAAGGATCAGAACCGCCTCGCGTCATTTCACTAGCTTGTCCGAGGCGAGGCGTTGCCGTTATGATGCTGATTAGTATGAGGTGCAGTATGGAGTTTCATACAAAGAATTCTGAACGGCTCGAGCTGAGGCGGTGCTGATCTGGTGCCGCATGCCGGGGCGATACGTGTGCGACAACCGAAATGAAAAGATGCAACCAACCAAGACTAAAATCATTTCGAGCAACGTTTAATGAAATTATCTAGAACTACCAAAATTTTAACAACGTTCCAAACTTTTTATGACAAACGGTGGTAACTCTTGGTAGAAAACTAAAAAAAAATACCATATATTTTATCCAGTTGATTACTCAGACATCTCCGAAAAATCGAAATCTGAATTGAATATCCAGTTATACATAAAAGTGTACCATCTATCTGATACAATATTCAGATTACTCATAATAATAAATAATAATAATTTTAATATTTTATTTGGAAAACAAACAGCTTTACAAAGATACATAAAAAGAAAGAGTTCTAAAATAAAACAGTAAGCCTAAAAACATGTTTTCGCTGATAATTTTTTTTATATTAAACTAAACTAGCTTGTAGCTAGACAAGAAAAACATAAAGAAAATTAATAAAAAACAATATAGTTAAGAGAATTAAAATAAAACATAAAGAAAAAAATATTTAAGAGAAGCTAAATACTACTAAATACTAGAATATAGAAAAACACAATAAAGGGTAAGCTTATGATCTTGTAGGAGTATAAGGATTAAATGTATGTAATTAGGGAATATGTAAATATATTACAAATTAGGAAAACAAATCTGATTAATAATATAATAAATATAAATATGGATGTTAAGGGGTGTGTTGTGATGCATTACATTTATCTAATAGTGTTGCTTTGAATTTGTTGAAAGTTATATTGAAGATGTCTATATATAGGAGGTGTGTGTTATGATAATGGCAGGCTCGATGTATGAATTCATTTTGTAAGTAGTTGGTATTGGAGCGGCTGTTATAAAAAAAGGGATACATTTCTACTATTACGACCAGGAACTCTAATATCTATTTTTGTAAGAGATACAGGGAAGATACCGTATTATTTAGGATTTTGTATAATAACAATTGATCAGAAATAATTCTTTTACAATTTAATTTCGGGATTTTAAAGAATTGACGTATATCTTCATTTGATCGGAATGCATAAAACGACCGAAAATTTATGTAGGAGAGAAATTTTTCCTGAACACGTTCTATTCTATGAACATATGTTATATATCTTGGATTCCAAATTTGTGAGGCGTGTTCTAGGTGCGGATGAACATAGGTATAATATAGAAATATATATAACATAAACAGTAAACATCACCAAATCAATTATAATGAAGAAAAACTTGTAGTGAATTAAACCAAATGTTTTCTGGGTCTCTAGTAGGATATTTCAAAATGTCATACTAATGTAACGGACCGTTATGCCTCCCGATGTTATTTTATAGCATATTTTACATGTAAAACACAGACACGTGTAAATAATATTTGATTTATGTTGAGCTTTCGAATATTGCTTTCCTCATAATCCCAAAATTTGGTATTTGGAGATGTCTGACTAATCGACTGGACGGTCGACTTATTGTAGAAACATATACCGAGACCAAGTGTTTATTTTCATTTTGTTGACTTGTTGATTTCTACGAAAAGACGTTTATTTGTACGTAGGTGTACGTATAAACATTTATGATATTAAGCTTCGTCAAATAATGACAGACTAATAAATAAAAGTACGCAAATGTTGACTTAGAGCACGTGATACAACGCCAAAGATAATAATTTTCTCAGATATACCAGACAAAGAGGCAACAACTTGTCAAAAGGTAGAATTACCCGACCATCCCCAACACTGGCGAGTCTAATGGTAGTACCGCTGATAGCTCTGTCGTAACCTCTCCCTTTTTCTCATAAACGACGCATGTATCAATAAGACCCGGTATATCAGCCAGTCAGTATCCTAGCTATGTACGACGTTCCTCGCTTAAATTTAAGCGGGCTAAATCAGCCGCTTAATGCGCCGTATACCCGCTCAAAAAGAAGAAGACGGAGAGATATGAAATTACGAATGTTAGTGGAGCGCGTTAACATTTACAGCGATAAAATCGATGCGAAAATTGTGAAAATCTTTAATAAAACACGACTCATTTAAAATAGAGCAAAAGTCTCTTGGAGGCTGTCTAAAACAGTATTTAAAGAAACAATGTGATTTTTTTCATAGATATAACTTGTAAAATAATGGACACAGACTTGAAAATATATAAAAAAATTGGAGCATACTTTGCGATTTTTTTCTATCGAGGGAATTTCATATAATTTACGTTTCGGCGTGGGGAGTGTATAGATATTATCTTAAAAATAGCATATGATTTTTTAAGAGCTTAAAAACTTCAAATATTTAAGGGAGGTTGGCAAGAAATCGGAAATTCGGAAAGCGGCCTCTTAAGCTTTGATAAGCCGCAGAATCTTTATATACCTTTATAAAAATCTCGCTTCACTATGTTTGTTCGAGATAAACTCCGTAACCACCTAAGCGATTTTGATGAAATTTGGCTTACTGTGTGTAATTTGATCAAACTTAAAATATATGATAGTTTTTATCTTGATTATTGACCTCATTATTAATTTTCACTAAATGTTTGTTATGGGACAATACTTGGTATTTATTATCCATATCCATATAAGTTTCTAACAGATGGCGAGTGAGTTAATTTATCGACACAAAATTTGGTTATCTAGGTTGGGTAACCATCCAGTAGATGGCATTGTGTTTCGTTAGCCACAGCAACGCGTAGCCGGGTCAGCTAGCAGTTTATATTTTAGAAGCCGAGGCGTTAGCAGTCACAAGTCACGCCAAATCTGATATTTACGTAAATAATATTTTAATACTTCCCACCGAAATTTAAAAAATTGCCTAATTTTTAAGTATGGACTTATTATATTTATCGAACGATAATGAATGAGGATGTTAGGGGGCACACATTAATTAGGTGAGCTCAAAAGAGAGGGGGGGGGGGGGTCCAGCAAAATCTCACGTTATTTGAAAAGAATATATTATGAAGTGGCCCAAATTTATCTCACCAATGGGGGGTCCAGATTGGAAGAAAAACTGCTCACGTAATTAATGTATGCCCCCTTATTAAATGATAAGCAATTTAAAATAGTCTGATAACGGATTTTAAAAGTTTCAACGTCAGCACAGTCAGCGGTTAATTTCATTAATAGTGCACGACTACAGCAAAATAAATACTATTTACAATTAGTGTACTCGCATATATAGTACCATGTCGATTGAAGTGGGCAACTTTATCAAAAATTTCCTTGTAAATTAAACCTGCCTAAAAATAAAATGCGATCGTATTTTAAAGATCGCGATTTCCCGGTGCATAGAGAAGTTCCGATGAAGATGACAGTAGAGAGCATAGATATACTACTCATGTACATAGACAGTGTAGTTTGGTTTATTTCAAAGAAAAAATAAACACATTCCTCTATTAAATACATAAACAATACACGTAATATTGGTGACATCTAGACTTCGACCTATATACGGACTATGTTCCAAGCTGTGCTAAGCTCGATATTCCGACCAAGCCGAGATTATAATCAACCGATATACCAGGCCTATGAGGGTCACAAGGGTGTAAGCGTGATGTGTAAGATTAAGAAAGAGACTCTCCGATGGTTTGGGCATGTAGAGCGAATGAACGAGGAAAGGAGTGTAAGGAGAATATGTTTCTTTTCTTTTTTTTTTTTTTAAAGAAAGACAAACATTCCCGGGTTACGAATAACCCAACAATGTTTGAAAATCTCCTACTACCACCACATAAAGCCGAAAATGTTGCTTGTGTTGTGATGGAGGACTTAGCCAGCCGAAGAATCGAACATGCGACGCCCGGGTGGGACCCAAGCGCTATGCCCACTCAACCACTGACCGGTCGATGCAAATGTGAATGGTAGAAGAAGTCGGGGACGCCCGAGGAAGACATGGCACGACTAAGTGAATCAGATACTTGAGTCGGGCCATGTGAAGAGTCGGAATAATAGAAGAGCATGTATGAGACGATGTATGAATGTGAACGAGGCAAAGAGTGTGTGCCAAGATCGAGTTGTGTGGCGGTCCGTCCTCTCTGCCTAACCCTGCGGGGAAACGGCGTGATGGTTAGTTAGTTAGTTTTATGAGGGTCACAACGGAGTTCTGAGTGGCTGCACGATCTAATAATTTACATACACCGACGATATATATTTGTATAATGAGAAATTTTATATTGCTTCCTGATCTAATAAAATATGTTTGTTTCACTTTAGCGGTTCGTTCAGACGTCAACCGAGATGCAGATTGTTCTGAGAAAATGTTTTAACCCGTTTAATAACAGGAGACCAAATTTGTCCCAACTCACGTGGGTCAAATATAAATCGCTGTATCTCCCTTACTGTCATTGTGAGAAACATGATATAAACGGTGTTGAAAAGAGAAAACAATACGCTTTATATTCAAATCTTACAAAAAAAACTACAAAAAAGGTAAAATGTACTCCTTTTATGATAAAAGAACAAAATGTATAATACTGTAAAATATCTACTGATGAATAAACGTTTTATTAGTATTCCGACCGCAATTTAAGAAAAAAAATGAAATTCCGTGGATTTTAATTAATTATTTTTTATCTAATATGTAAAATACTTATGCGTTTTTTTCGTTATCAGAAATTTTTGTTAGAAAAAACATAGGGTGAGCCATTTTATGTTTATAAAATACTAGCTAACCCGGCACACGTTGCTGTGGCTAACGAAACACAACGCTATCTACTGACAACGCCATTACCCAATCTTTATAACCCAACGCCATCTGTTAATTTGCATACATATCAAATCCACACCGCCCGCTTGCCAGCCCGCTCCCTTTATACATTATATATTTCAACCGATTTACATAAAACCTTGACAAATTGTATACCTAAACCTTCCTCGTGAATCATTCTATCTATTGGTGAAAACCGCATGAAAATCCGTTGCGAAGTTTAAAAGATCTAAGCGTACAGACAGGGGGAGCGACTTTGGTTTTATACTATCTAAAGACAAAGATTAACGTTTCAAAAAATATACGTTCATTTATAATAATAAAATTCAAAAGCGTATTTCATCACTTTTCAAAAACAGTTTTTAGTTTTCGGATACATTATAAAATATTCCAATTATTTTGATTTTATTGCAAAGCGGAAATTTTCTGACCATCTGAGAGAATATGTACGAGGCCTGAGCGGTTAACAGGCATAGTTCATTTAGCAAATTATTATCTTTTTTTATAAAGATAAGGTCCTCTTACAACTTATTCATTCTTATCTATACAAATCTTAGGCCGGAAAAGTAGTATAAGTCTACGGGGTAATAAATAAATACTTGGTAACATATTATGGTATCACTGCCGGAAGTATGAATGTAGATAAGCGAAAGTGGTCACAGAAAACGAAACGGTAGATATTATTCAATTCATATCAACGAAATTCGATATCCGGCTTTTTCCTAACACAGCGGATATCGAATGTCTACAAATGTTATTTCCGATAACGCCGGCGGGAATAACAAAATAACGTGAAATATGAATTAATAGTATTGGGAAGCTTGCCTGCTCTGCCGCCCTCACAAGCAGTCATGTTGTAAGTACAGAAGTCCTAACTGCCCGGAGCCAGTGGGACTATGGCATCCCTTCGGGGGTTATGAGGTAAGATATGAAATGGAAAAATTTGATTCCTAAGCATTGCTGAATAAGCTATTTCAAGCAACGTCAGCTGAATAAAATAATGAGAGCTTTTATTGTTACCGTGACGATCCACGATTACGGTACCGTGACGGCACAAAAAAGGCAATAAACAAACAATGCTGCAGCTTTTTCTTACACTTTAAAAAGTGGTGAGACAATAGTTTCGTCACACAGTGGACATGTATCAGTTTCCTCCAAAGTACTACTTGTTTCCTTTGGAGGAAACAGATATATCTTTTTACGGCCTCAGATACATCGACGGAAATGGCGTTTCATCTTCTTTATACGTGTGAGGAAGATGTATGATAATAGTTGTATGTTTCCTTTGGGGGGGGGGGGGGTGCAGAGACACACGTTACAATAGCTATTTATTACAAATAGGCTGAAAGTATAATGAAAAAATAACGAATACGAACTATTGACTACGGTGATTTAAATCTGGAGGTAGAAGTGCCTATATCAAAATCGCTCAGGAATGAAGATTGTTCATAGATTTCTTAGCAAAAATGGGAGGCGGGTATAGGTACCGCCGCCCAGATAACCAAGAACCAAATATTCGATACTCAATACCCCTGCCGTAGTTACCCTAGTTTGGTGAGGTTTGGTTAGGTCTTGGCGGCCAATTCGTTTGCCCACCTACTGCGTGACAGTCAGGATCCGTGGAGATTGGTTGAGGTAGACCTAACCCAGACCTCTCCAGGGACTATTTCGATCCATTACCTTGCAATACAGTAGAAGGGATAGATTCACACGCTCATCACTCCTAGTCACATTGACCCCCCCCAGGTTGCTACCCAACCCTCATACCTTTCTTCCTTCTCAGAACTTCCTCTCCTAAAAAGACCACACAGCATCCCCAAAGAGGACACAGTCCCTGAGGCATATTTTTCCTCAGGGCCTCCTGTATGGAACTAATGTAAAAGAGGGATTTTATTTTACAATATGGGAAGATTATCAAAATAATAGTTCTCTGATCTTTAAAAAACCTTCAACATTATCCTGATAATTCCCAGTTCAATCAACTTCCGTAGGTAATAATCCCAGATTTTCTGGTTATCCCCGTCTGTGGTCACCAGATTAGCTACTTTCCGCTTGCATATTATTGCAGCACTATTGTGTGGTCTTACGTTTGTGGAGAAGATAAGAAAAAACCTGAGAAATTGGTTTTTCTTACATTAAAAGTGATTTTAATTGGCACGTGCAAGAAACAGACTCAGAATTATCGGATGGATTCCTTATTTGGAAAAAAGAAAACGGCGACAGACTGAAGATATGAGAGGGAAAACCGTCAATAATCAACAAAATTGAGAGACATTTAAGGATTTTTGCCAAAATTTGCAATGCTGAAGAATATTTACTTTATTTTATTTTTTTTTTAAATCCACACGTGCTTATATTTGGGGGTGCTGTGTGGGGGGTATTTTAAGTGGACCTGGGTAGGAGGGAGGAGACACAGGGCCGGGAGGCCATCAAATCATTCCACAGCTGAGCTGTTGAACACAAGAACGAGTCGTAAAAGCGAACCGTTCTCAATGGCGGGTGTCACCATGTACAATGACACTTGTACTTTATGTTGTTGAATCCGCACGAAAGTCCCAACAATCCGCAAACATCTGTAGCCAGTGAGACGGTGGAAACCACAATTGGGGTAGGTTGTGGGTCTGAAGGTTATGGGGAGAAAAAGGAGAAGAGGAAGATGGGAAGTACCTTACGTTTCAGATCTCGACACCAAACACGGCTAAAGCCATTTCAAGCAACGCTTCAATTCCGAATGGTGGTTTTACACAAGGGTTCATGGGGTGAGGTCTGTCAAGATCTTGGCGACCGATGTGTCTGCCCACCTGCTGCATGACAAGCCAGATCGAGAGAGAATGGTTGAGGAGGTCTTTTGACCTCTCCATTCAGAATCCCTCGAACCCTCACCTTGCACCGCAATTGTAGGGATAGATTCACACGTCCATTACGCCTGAATACACTGACCTCCAGGTTCCTACCCACCCTCAAACTTATTTTTTACTTCCCAGAACTTCCCTTCCTTTAAAAAAACCCTCCAAACAGCATCCCCTAAGATGATATAAGCCCTGAGGGAGATTATTTTCCTCAGGGACTGCTGTGTGTAACTAATGTAAAAAAGGGCGATACTGAGAGCATCTTCCACTGACGTGTCACGACTTTGATACACCTGATTCACTTGTGCGAAATACATTCATACATCGACTCAAATACTATTATTTTATTCCGATACTATTGTTACACCTGATTCACTTGTACAAAGCAGAGCTCTCGATGATGTACTATATTTCGTAATTACATTAACGGAGTGTTGCATGACGTCAAATATTTCCTATTAAAATTCAGCCACCCTGTAAAACTGTAAACAGATGTGACGGATTTTATACAAATTCCGTGAAAAAGTTAGTTATGAATAACTGGACAAACTTTGAAATCGAAACGAGAGCAAATATGGTAAAAAGAAAAATCCTGGCTTCTAGACTAACAATGTATACTATTTTTCATATTAGTTATTACTTATTTATAACAAGTAATCATTTTATCAGTGAGGAAGGTAGTTGACGCATGTGAAACAAATATAAAGAATCATCTTTACTTCTGATATGACAACATTATTTTTTTTATGTGATGAATAAGAAATCCCGACTGCCCAGAGCCAGGGGAACTAAGGCACCCCCCATTTGGAAGAATTTTTAATAAAGTAAGTGGGGGGGGGGGGAAATAAAACCCTCAGGCCTCGGGCCTATTTTGTCGGAAGGTCAAAATATTTCCGCTTCGCGGTAAAATCCAAAAAAAAAAATATTTCTAAATGCATCTGAAAATTAAAAACTGAGGTTAAAAAGTGACAAAAATACACATTCAATTTTATAATTCACTATTAGCTAGTTCCCGGCATGCGTTGCAATGCCATATTCAAAGAAATAAATGTTTTCTCCCTGCGTCCGCGTTCCCCTCCCGCATCCCCTTCCCCTCCCGCGTTCCCCTTCCACCTTAACTGCCTACCTTCTCCCCTCTCCCGCTCCCCCCGTCCCGCCAACCCCCCTCCCGCGTTCCATATATTCAGTCCCAGTACATTTAGTTTTAATATTACAAATACTCATTTTTGTATATTATAAGAACAATCAATCAATTCTTTTGTTGCAAAAAAACAGCTGCCTGCTGAATTCAATTTCATCAAACGCGCGAACTGTAAAACATGCGAAGTTAAAATAATCGTTAAGTTTTCTGAAATTATTCAATTTTCTGCGCAATTTTCTTAATTTTTCTTTCCGTAAGAACCTTCTACAAAGTATTATAAAACTCAAAAAAAAGATGAATAAAATAGGTCATTCTGAAGTTATGGAGTGACCAAATACAAATGAATCCCTAACTAACTTTTTGGTCGTTTCTTAAAAATAATTAATAAAAAATTCCCAAACTCTCATTTTTTTCATACTGGCGATGTTCCTAAAGAGAGTCCTGCTGGAGAGGTCAAAAGATTTCCCTCAACCAGTCACTCCCGATCGACCCGCAGCACAGTTTCGACGCACCCACCGCCAAGACCCTCACCCCATGAACTCAGACACCCCTGCTAAGACGCCAACCGTAGCGAACCTCTTGGGGTGACCAATGACATCGAGTAAATTATTCCCGGGGAGGCGGTACACATACCTGCCCGAACGGCCTATTTCAGTTCTGATCCAAGCATTTTTAACACGCATTAAAATCTAATACACGCAATCTCATTATTTGTCGGGAAAGAACAAAAGATAATTATATTTTTTTCCGTGTCTTTGTATCTAAAGTATGTCATTGTAAAAATATTTAAAAAAAAAACGGTGGTATTATTTTTCTTTGTGTATTTTGGCTCTAATTGGAAAATTGGAGTAAGAACATAATATATGAAATAGGCGGTTAGTTGGTTTGGTGTGGGAACTGAGAGTGTGATTATTTTGACTGTTTAGTTTTGGTTTTGAATGTTATCTCAGTCTTCTGGTCAGTGAGTAATGCGTTATTACGGAGGGAAAAAACACGCGACGTCTTGACAGAAACGTGTGGATTCTTCGCACCCACTTGGGCCCCATTTAAAGCAGGAATCTTTTTTTTGTTTGATACAAACAATAACTTACATTATTTACGTTGGAATTATTTGATAATGTGGGTCTCACTTAGGGAATGCAATCTCGTTCTCGCGAGATCTCGGCCTTTTTTAGCGAGATTGATCTCGGACGAAAAAAGGGCGAGATCTCGCGAGTTTAACGAGATTGCACTCGAGCATAAAAACGTCTTATTCGAAGCGCGGACTGACACGGACGGAGTTGCATTTCATCTGTAATTTCTATAGTCTGACTATTTGGAATATTTTGTTCATTAATCTGTAATATCTAATGGATCTACTGAGTAGATATAGTTTTATTTAATTCATCATAATATCTCAGTTTAATAGTCAACTCAACTTAGATAATAGGTTTAATTTTTTTTGACTTCTCGTTGTTTTGTTTGTTATAAAAAAACTGTTTTATTACTAAAATATTTTTGTTTGATATTAGACGAGAAGACTGGTTGTTTCTTTCATTTGTTATTTGATAGATACATACGTCAAAGTTTACCACTTAGAAGTTTATTAAGAAATTATAGACAAATACGTCAAACAATGTTTGATGCATAAAAGTCTATTGAAAAATTCGTGAAAATAAATGTTTTTCTTATATTTAATACTTATAATTTTTATTATTTTTTTCCTAATTTATTCAAATATTGTTATTATTTGCAAAAAAACACACAAAACTGCCAATCTTGCGAGATCTCGAAGTTGGCGAGATCTCGCAGTATTTTTATTCATAAACTCGCGAGATTTGCATTCCCTAGTCTCACTGGTCTTACCCGTATGGAGGCCCCCATTTTACAATACAATATTCAATAAAATATGAAATAATAAAATTGATGTCTATTTTGTAAATGTCTCTTGAGGTGATTTTTCACAAAAATGGCGCTCTACAAAATAACCAATTATTATTATTATTGTTGTGTATTATGTGTATGTTTTATTATTTTGATATAATTTTTTTTGGAATTTTACCTTTTGTTCTGTTTTGTATGCTTTTGGGTACAACTCACAGGTCTCATAGAAATCGTTTTATCTCTTACTATCCATAGTGAGAGGTATAATCTAAACGGTATTGGAAAGAGAAAACAACACGCTTTATATTCTAATCTAAAAGATAACGCCAAATAATTCAAATGTACACTTACCTTTATGAAACCAAAGTTTCCAAACGCAAAAACAATTTTTTGTAATTATTTTAGTTCATTTGTCTAATAAAATATATGTGTTTTTTTCGTTATTAGTAATTTTAGTTAGAAAAAACGTAAGGTGAGCCATTTTTAAAAAATTTTAAAGTATGCATTAAAAATATATATATTAAAAATATTACATGGTTAGTTCTAATAATAGAATTTTAAAGCTTATTTTATCACCTTTCGAAAACAATTTTTAGTTTTCGGAAACTTCCATTTGTTTGAATTTTATTGCAAGACGGAAGTATTTTTATCTACTGCCAAAATACCCTCGAATCTTGAAGGGCTAAGAATGTGAAAGAATGATTGTAATGTGAGCTCAGGCGTTATGAATTTTTGCAATAGGTGGCACGCGAGTTGTTTGAAAAATGAGTGTATTTCATATAGTTTAACGGCAGGGAGGGAATGATGGAGGGGGGTAATCCGGGAGGGAAACAGCGGGGAAGGTGGAGGGGGAACGCGTGAGGGGAATGGAAGGCGGAAGGGGAATGTGGAAGAATGGGAAAGGACACGCAGTGAGAAAAAAAATATTTTTTTATGTGGCAAATAAAAAAAATAGAATAACTTCAAAAGTTGGTTTTATGAAAAATTTCAGTTGTAGAATCACTGCACTAACTTTGTATAATATGGATACACTAAATTACTTGAGTACCACGTGGTATATCGGGTACGTCCTGTTACACCCTGTATATAAACAAAATATGAATGGAATATTATTATAATTGGTATAACAAAAGCAATAATAAAAATAAAGCACTTATCCAAGATTCGCTCCTCGATCTAAATATCTCAGAATCACACCTAAAAACTGTACATAAGTACTGTGGGAACGAATCCAACATTAGAACAATAGGCAAGCGTATTATTTTTATATTATTATTATTGTAGGTATGTATGTAATATATAAAATAACATTTCCATAGGAATTGCTTTGTAGTACTATGTATTTATCTGAATGAAATCATTTGTCTCATAAATAATATAAAATACACTGGGGGCCATTACAGTGATGATGATTCTATGTAGTTTTTATCTTCAAATCAAGATAGTTGTATGATTAATTATTTTGTTGTAGTTGCTAGGTATATGCTCTTGTAGGGAGGACAGACTAACATTATAAATATTAATATAATAATGAAAATGTCAAATCTTATCTTCTTTTCTCAATGAAATCAGCAACTGAATTAGAAATCTGTATATTTTCAGGGGCATTCCATAATATCATCGTTACACGCACAAAATAACATATGTGGAATATTAGGAGATAATAAAAAAAAATCAGAGTGTGCAATTCACACGCGGTAGAAGCGAAACCATCAGAAAACTAAAGTAGACAACAATGGAGAGGCTACGAAGCACTGCACAAAGAGGAAACTGGTAGACTACGAAGCACCGCAGAGAGAGGTGACCGATTAAACTATCTCATTCTCTCGCAGGCTAAATCCTATAGATGTATGTGTTTGTCTCTTTTTAGTGTTGCTACTTTTCGTTACATCGAGTTTCAAATCACAACGGTGCTAAAGATATTTTCACTTCAAAGGTGGACTGTATGTAAAATTAAAACTAATTTTTCTTAAATCTTGCATAAGTACATGATTTTTTATGTGCACTGTTTACTGTTCATAAGATATTTTGTGTAGCAAACGTAGGAACAGCAGGGTGGCCTTATACATATTAGGAATCTTAAATTTGGATTTGAGGTTAAAATACCCAAACAAACTGCGATATTATTTTTTTAATCAAAAAGTGAAGGCGAAAACAAGGGATGATTTTTTTTAAATATAGCTAATAACCTAACCTAACATAACATAAGGCCTCGTCAAACAGAATGGGTGATTAACGCGACGGCGTTATTAACGTCACGTTGCTTACTTTCTGTTTGAACGGCTTCAGCGTTAGGCAGAGCGCAGACCCGATTGATTTATTTCAATTCCAATGTCCTCCCACAATCTCTTCTTATTACTAAACTTATTTTCTATGTAATAATCTATAATGTGTATGTTAAAGAATAGAAAAAAAAATTCAATCAACTTTTCAATATTCATTTTTACCACTGTCAAGCAATAATGTCCGGCGTTAAAAAAAATTTTGTAAATAAATACAACGCGACGTCCTAACGCCGCGTTAGAGTATCGCTTGATGTTAACGCGCTCGCTCTGTTTGACTGGTCTAGTAATGTTCAGTACAACACAACGCAGCGTTATTAACGCGGCGTTATTCACGCCTAACGCCGCGTGAATCACGCGTTCTGTTTGACGAGGCCTTTACTTAAAAAAGTTTTATTTTTAATTTTTATTCATAACTTTTAATAAATTATTCAAGGGAGTGATGAAGTTGCACATCGTTGAGTTGTCCGGTCACCATCGTATACCGTATACCAAAATTATAACATTAAATAAAAAATTACATACCTTCAAAACTTTTTTTAAATTTCAAGAAAACATTCGGTGGAGATTAAAAACAAAAATCACCCTTCAAAATATAAAAATTGACAAAAAATATATAGGTATGTATAAGTTATATTTTTAAAAAATATAACAACTGCCAGCAAATTCAATAAAAAAAAATAGCACGCATAGCCAATCATATCAGAAATTACAAAATGAAAACCGTCAATTTGTATTAGCTCTAGATAGTGAAGAAAAAATTCTGAAATCTTCAGTGTGGGGTAAGTGTAAAAAAAAAGCTATACAATCAGAGCCGCTATTGCATACCTCGTTGAAACGTTTAACACTAGCGATAATCGGTACACACCGCCCATAGACCAGATTTTGCAGTTTCTGGTCGTTCAGCATTAAGAATGTTGGAGGCCAAATCGTACTAACTGGAAAAACAACAGTGTAACCCGTTTTTTCACTTCACTTCTTATCTATGTTTAATAAGCTTCCTCTTCACCTAACCCACTTCCTTCAGCCTTACGAGGAAGCTATAGTCCCGTTGGCTCCGCAAAGTCGGGACAATCATGTCACATAAAAACGGATAATGATAAAGACGACCGGTGGAGATAACAAAATCCTGCAAACTTGTTCATTCATCTTAAAATAAGGCGGTCTAATCAGTTTTCTAAAATTAGACATGATGTAACGTTGTAATATCAAAACAGAGAGTGAAATAAACTAAATATTAATAATAATATTGGAAGAAGTGCATTTGTAAATAAATAGAAGTGTTATACGTTATAATATGGAGATGGTAGCTGAGTAGTGACCCCCAGGTTCATTCATAGTAGCGACAGGGCGTGTTTGTGTCATATTGAGGTTATGTCTACATCATTGCGATTTTTAGCTAGCTCATAGAAGTAACAATTACTAGAAGTAATAATTATTAGCCGGACACACTCATCTACTCGAACCCGCGTCCTTCTGATATTCGGTCAAATGCTCTACCATTGAGCTACGTCGGCTTAATCAATGTCAATAATTAATCGGATATCAGAAGGTCACGGGTTCGAGTCCCGTCGGCGGCATGTATCTTTTCTCGGGAGATTTTTTCAATGTAGTTGAGTGTTTCAGGCTAATAATTATTGCTTATAATAATTGTTACCCTTTGTGATATGCATAAAAATCTTGTCTTAAATATTAGTTTATCAATTAAAAATAATAATTAGCTCATAGAAGATTGGAGCTGGCAACACGATATTGCGTATAAATACGTTATGCACATAAGCACACACTTTATCACTATCGATTACATATCTGCCCTGACGGTGGACACTGTAATGCTTTCCGAAACATCGGCTAAAAGAGGAGGTAGCGCAACATGACCCCAAAAATAAATCACAATAAATGCAAAAAATGTTTTACACATCCAGTAGTAATTTTGAATTTTTATTGTGTTTCGTTTTCATCCGAGATGCACACAAATATAATATGACATTATTCGAAAGTGACATCTGGCGAATTTTATAAAAGCTCAGATGTCACATGTACAAAGCACGATAAAAGCCAGCGGAAGGTGCGTCGGTGCGACAAAGTACGAATATTTTGGTCCTAGAGATAGTAGAGAGGGACATATCTCTCCTCCTTAGAGACAGAATATTTTTTGGATGAAATATTCCATAGGAATTATCTACGCGTAGGTGCTTTTGAATTCCGCTCTTATGAATGAATTTTCACACGGACGGGCGGATATAAGAGTGAAGCGCGCTGTTCAAAATTTTGTGATATTAAAATTCCTCCCTCCACACACAGTCCCCAAAGATGACATAGGCCCTAATTTTTCTCGGGGCCTCTTGTGCGGAGTTATAGTAAAAAAAAAAAAGTGTATACATATAGAACCCATGAAAAAGAAAAGTATTATGCTAACATTGATTATTATTATTGAGGTATGTTATTATAAACACCTTGTAACCATACTTCATGCAGTATTAACTCCTTAGGCATCAATGATATTTTGTCAGAGGGTTAAAATAATTTCCGTTTTACAATAAAATCCAAATAAATGGAATATTTCTGAATGTATCAGAAAAATAAAAACTGTTTTTGGTTGGTGATAAAATACTCTTTCAAATTTTGTAAAATAAAATAAACATACCCATATTTTTTTAAATATAAAAATTTTTGCATGCAAACATAAAAAAAGTTTTAAAAATGGCTCAACATTTTTCTAACTAAAATTACTGATAATAAAAACATAAACACATTTTTTAGACAAATGTATTAGAAACGTTATTGTCATCTCACTTTCTTGTCGTTCCATGCAAAAATAATTAATAAAAAATTCCCAAAGTTTCAAAAATTTATTTCAAATTGCTATTTGAAACTATGATTTTGAATACAAAGCGTGGTATTTTCTCTTTCTAACACTGTTTAAGTCATATTTCTCACTTTTGGAGGACTCAAAGGAGACACAACGATTTCTGTAAGACATATACGAGTTGTTCCAAAAACTGAACAAATAGACTGTAAAGGTTAAATATATAAGTAAATAAAGTTATTCAAATCTAAAACATAAACACATTAGTAGCCCTGCTTCACAAGTGCTACATGCTGATAACTTGAGTGAAAAGATATAAGCACTCCCATCCGACAGAATAATCTCCAGTCCCAAGACAAACTACCAGTCAGCTTTATCATTTGTGATGCTAATTACAAATCATATTCAAAGGAGATGCCATTATTATATTTACAAGTAGAATCCAGTCACATCCTGCGCTCACTAATTATCTTTATCCTTGGTGAATCCTTCCAAACAGAGGGGAGATCGGATCGAGGTTAGGATGCCAAAGAAATCGTCCGATGGATATCTAGTTTGTTTAACAAAACACGCGACGCTACAAGCATATTTGTATTAGTTGAAAACTCATTGATAATGAGGTGGTCGAAAATAATCAATCAAACTGAGCGAATAGTTATAAGTAAAAAAAAAATATATATTTTTCAATTGTTTCTGGCTTTCGCCCTTCAAGGGTGTTCTAGGCCATCATTTAATATTTACAGAGAAAGGAACGGTGAATTTATACATTAATTTTATTTAAATGTGCAAATTTCTGAATTATATGGAAGATTGTAGTCGAGTAGAGATGAGATGTTGAATGGAGGGGAGGCAATTTTAGATAACTTTTGATAGAAGAGAGGATATTTATTTAGGAAGAGACAACCAAAAAATATGTGATCTAATCAAATTGGTTCAATATAACATAATCTCGATGCCACCAAAGCAAATAAGCAGTCAACGAGTATCTTCAAGAAGATACTCTCAGTATCTCCCTGGTATAAGATCACAATTAAATTGAATTAAAACATTGCTTTAAATGGCTTTAGCCATGTTTGGTCACCAGATCTGAGGAGCCAGGTAGCTCCTTATCTCCTTCCCCTCCCCACTACCTTCAGCCTCATAACATACCCCAATTGGGATGCCGTAATCTCACTGGCTCTAGACGGGAGCAGTTGGGACTCTTGTGCGGTATACTTATAAAGCTAAAGAGAAGGAAAAATAAAGGAAAGGCAAGATAGAAGGTACATGGCTATTCAGAACTAGTTACTAAGCATTTGATCTTTCACCAGGTATCATCAATTAAAAGATAGTATGTGTCATCCAATCTGCACAAAGTGCAAACATATTATTTAAAATTTCATCAGGGTTATGAACCCATAAACTCAGAAATCGACGCTAAAACTCTTACCACATGCAGCATACATAGTTTGTCAAAAAAATAATGTACAAATCCAACGAGAATCAAATTCGCAAACTCTGAATTTATATTATAACTTCTGCACTAGAAAGAAAATATTTGTAGCTGTGAAGTTGTAAAAAGATATTTTAATAAAATCATAAACCATACAAAGAATTCAATGAAATGTTTGAATTGAATCAATACCGAAATCGATACATGCACATAATAAATAATCCAACACACAATGATTGTCATTCATAACAATATATTATAATACATTCTGTTTCACAACAGACTATAACAACATAGGTGAGACTTCATTTTATATTGTATTTGTGTAGCATTCACACCTGAGATACTCTACTTATAGATGGGACACACTATTATTCATTCATGGCAGATATAAGCATGTGTGTGTGCTGTGTCTGTATTAAAATGCTGTGAATGTGTGCGTGTGCTAGTATTGATAAGAAATGCTGATTACAGAGTATTCCAAGCATCTAAAACTGTGGGTGTATTCGCTATGTGAATGAAATTTTATGGCCATGTGGCTTGGACTTTATTATGAATGGACTTCTGCTTTACAATTCAGATTGAATTCTTTTTTGATGAATTATGTATGCATCCACTGCAAAATGTATTTTGCTCTTTAACACGTTACAAACACAACTTCTATTATATACAAGTGTTTACGTTGTGACATAAATAGACAGGGTGAATACTACTACCAAACAAAACTTGACTTCCCTGTCCGTTGTGTTGTAACGCTTCCCTGAATAAAAGACGTACACTGTGTAAGTTGTATCATATCACATCTCCTCTAAAATGGCGTCAATAGATGTTGGTCATATCAAATCTCCTCTAAAATGGCGTCGATAGATGTTGTGTCATATCACATCTCCTCTAAAACGGCGTCAATAGATGTTGTGTTTTAACACATCCCCAAAACGGCATCAACAGATGTGATATGACACAACATTGATGCCGTTTAGAGATGTGATTTGGGGCAACATCTATTTGATGCCATTTTAGAGATGTGATATAACACAACATTTATTAATGCCGTTTTAAAGGAGTTGTGATATGACACAACATCTATTAATGCCGTTTTAAAGGAGATTTGATATGACACAACATTTATTAATGCCGTTTTAAAGGAGTTGTGATATGACACAACATCTATTAATGCCGTTTTAAAGGAGATTTGATATGACACAACATTTATTAATGCCGTTTTAAAGGAGTTGTGATATGACACAACATCTATTAATGCCGTTTTAAAGGAGATTTGATATGACACAACATTTATTAATGCCGTTTTAAAGGAGTTGTGATATGACACAACATCTATTAATGCCGTTTTAAAGGAGATTTGATATGACACAACATTTATTAATGCCGTTTTAAAGGAGTTGTGATATGACACAACATCTATTAATGCCGTTTTAAAGGAGATTTGATATGACACAACATTTATTAATGCCGTTTTAAAGGAGTTGTGATATGACACAACATCTATTAATGCCGTTTTAAAGGAGATTTGATATGACACAACATTTATTAATGCCGTTTTAAAGGAGTTGTGATATGACACAACATCTATTAATGCCGTTTTAAAGGAGATTTGATATGACACAACATCTATTGATGCCATTTTGGAGGAGATGTGATATGAAACATCTATTTATGCCATTTTAGAAATGTGATATGGCCACATAAAACGGCTACATCTCCTCTAAAAAAATATCAATAAATGTTGTGTCATATTACATTTCCTCTAAAACGACGTCAATAGACATTGTCACCGCGAATGTTTTAACTTTGGAAATAAACCAAATTTTTTAAAAAGAGCCAGTAGGACTATGCCCTCCCAATTGGGAAATCGTGTGAGGCCAAAGAAAATGGGGAGGGGAAGGAGATTAGAAAAAAGTACCTGTCTATTCAGATCTTGTCACTAAACATGGTTAAAAACCAGTTGAAGCAATGTTTTGATTCTGAATGTTGATCTTTCATCGGGGCAATACTGAGATATCTACCATTCTGCAAATGGGTAATGCAATAATATAGAAGAAAACTGGTGCAATATAAATATTCATTTGACTTAGTTAGCTTGTATATTTTGTGTAAATATTGAATATGATAAACAGAGAAATAGCATTTAAACAAAATGACAGTAGGTTTCAAAACCTGACATATTATCAGTATTGTAAGACCATTGTGAACATTGAGAAATAATTGTGAACATTGAGAAATCATTGTGAACATAGTGAAATCATTGTGAACATTGAGACATCATTGTTAACATTGAGAAACCATTGTGAACATTGAGAAATCATTGTGAACATTGAGAAATCAATGTGAACATTGTGAATATTGAGAATTCATTGTAACTATTGAGAAATCATTGTGAACATTGTGAAACCATTGTGAACATTGAGAAGTTTTTGTGATCATTGAGAAATCATTGTGAACATTGAGAAATCGTTGTGAACATTGAGAAATCATTGTGAAGATTGAGAAATCATTGTTAAAATTAAGAAATCATTATGAACATTGAGAAATCATTGTGAACATTGAGAAATCATTGTTAACATTGAGAAATCTTTGTTAACATTGAGAAATCATTGTGAACATTGAGAAACATGTGAAAAAATCAACTCCAATCACAATTATATCCTGCAGTAAAAAAAATCTCATCAATCGCGATTATTATTGTTTCTACATTTGTCAATCAAAAATTATATTAATATGTTTATCATTCATCCTTTGACATTCCGTTGAAAACATATATTTTTTATCAAAATCATTAAATCAATGACCTCCACAATGCAAGATATGAACAAATACAGCAATGTGCAAAAAACACAGCTGTGGAAATAAAGGCTACGGAAAAAACCTATCGCAAAATATTATCATTATTGTTTTTTGATTTACAATTTATATTTACTACAAGATGGTTCATTTTTAAAACGATTAATTTTTAAATGATAAGTAAAGGTGAACACTAAGGATGGGTTGTATCAAAAAATTTGAACAATTCATCAAACATTTGATGAAGCTATCATAGCGACTATCAGCACCATCTTAAATTTTTTGGTATTTAAATGATCTTCGTTGAGTGCTAATATGCTGTCTTTTTCAGCGTTTGTTGAAATTATGATCAACGGACAAACATAATTATATTCGATGGCTGATTGCAAATTAAAGTTCAACAGAGACTGTTCGAATGTCTAAATGTTGTTTATGGAATAGATCTGAATATCCAGGTATTTCTAAACCTTTCTTTTCCCCATCTCCCTCCCTTCCCACTACTTTCAGTCTCACAATATACCCCAATTGTGGAATTCCATAGTCCCGTGGACTCCGAGCAATAGGAAACACAGAAGCCGGCAAATCGTTCCACAACCGAGCTGTTGAACTCAAGAACAAGTTGTAGAAATGACCCGTTCGCATGTCAATATTGGTCGTTTGGCGTGTTTCCCAACTACGCACCGATGCCGAAGGGATCAATGTCCCTAGTTCATCAGAGCATATTTCATTTAAATACCGTTAGAACAAGAGGGCTTTCTTACCCTACGCCCATGCTCCAAAGATTGCAAACCATTTGTTAAGAGAGGGGAATCTAAAATAATCTGCATTGTCAAGTATTTTAGGGTTCCTGACCATAGGTGACTGTCAAATTCAACATTCAATTCAATATTTTATATATATATAATATTTTCCATACTGTAGTATTTATTGTTTGATTTGTAATCTACACATGTCTTTCTCAACTTCTGTTTTCTAATTCTTGGTGTTTTACAAGCTCACTAAAGCTGTCTTTTTCATGTTGTAGTTATACCTGAAACCTTCAATATCTTGTACATGTGATGAGACATCCAGAGAATTATGAGATCTTGCATCTTATAATGCAGGGAAAGATTGCCGGAAGACGGGGCCCTGGAAGAAGAATCTCACGGCTGAAAAACCTGAGACAGTGAGTGGTTTGGCCAGTCTACCGTAGAACTGTTCAGGGCCCTGGTAAACAAAGTCTGCATAGCTAACACGAAAGCAACGTCCGTTAAACGGACAGGGCACAAGAAGAAGAAAGTTATACCTGATAATGTCATATTATGTAGAAGCCGAAAAGCGTTAATATTATAAATAAATAAATATTGGTAGATATAAAACTAATAAGAGACAAAGAATATTACTCTCTACCGTCATCATTTTAAAAATAACATGCAAAACTCAAACGTAAAAAAAAACAGATTACAAATTATGAATGTCTGTTAAAAAGAGACTTGTGGTATCTTGCCTCTGCAGTTATCACACGCTGCTGCTAGTAAAGACATTATTTACGCCGCCGAGAAATTAAATGAGATACTGTAGCGGCGATGCATTTATCTACACAGGAAGCGATGTCCCTTAACCTGAGATCGGAGAGGTCAAGCTGCGTGACCAGGAGATGCCACAACGCAAGCGATACTCCGCTGCTAAAAGAGCTACATGCAACAACTTGCAGTGGGCTGCAGACATTGCTATCATTGAAGAGTTTAAGGGGAATACACAACCCAAAAATGTGTATATTCTCAAAAATGTATGCTTGAATATATTGTAATAGAATAAGCATAAAAATCGCTTGGCCAACGGTTGATTTTTATTTATTTTGTGAATAATTTTGTAAAAAATTAAAAAGTTAATCAAGGGAAACTATGACAGGTAATCTACACCATAAAAAAAAATTTAAATTGTTTCTTACATGCGTTCACACATTTCTAGTGAAAAAATACATTTTTTAGTAGTTTACGCTTAAATTTTTTGTAAAGTATGTTCCCGTGTTCCCCTCCCTCATTCTCCTTCAACCTTCCCCGCCTTCCCTCCTCCCGGACCTCCCTTCAGGATACCCCTCTCTCTTTCTCCTTTCCTCCCTGCCGCTAAACTATACAAAATACACTCATTTGTCAAACAAATCGCACGTCACCTAATGTAATTTTTTTATTTACACTTCATAATGCCAGAGCTCTCCAGTTATATAGAAAACTTCGTAGGCGTGCACACAACACCTAACTAAAGTTTCATAGCAACCAGATGAACGGTTTAGGAAACAATTTCATAACACCAGAGTTCACCATTATACATAGAAACCTTTGCGGGCATGCTTACAACAAATCACCAAAATTTCATCGCAATCGGATGAATGGTTTAGGAACCCATAACATTAAGAAACATTAACCAGAAACATTAAGTTTTATATATTACATATTAAGATTTCAAGTAATAGACTTAATGTCTGCTATTTCAAGCAAAAGGGAGTACAGATAATGCAATAATGCAAAATTATCATTTATAATACTACCATCAATCAACAATAACTTCAGCCGATTACCTCGTATGTGCAAAAAGGCAATGCAATATTTATAAAGTAACATACATTAGTATTTGCTTTGACATGGTAATCTATATACATAAAAATTAAAATATGTAATCTTAATATGTAATATATCATAAATGAAATATTTATATACTCAATACTCATTTATAATATAAATATCATATATTTATATTATAAATGAGTATGCGAGATGTCTACGTGTTGCTAAACCATTCATCCGATTGTGATGAAACTTTGGGGATCTGATGTGCGCATGCCCGCGATGGTTTCTATATACAAAAGTGAGCTCTAGTGTCATGAAATTATGCGTTGCTAACCATTCATCTGATTGCGATGAAACTTTGGAGATTTAATGTGTGCATGCCCGTGATGACTTCTATATATAATAGTGAGCTCTGGCATTATGAAATTTGTTTAAAAAAATTGCTATAGGTGGTACGCGAGCTGTTTGAAAACTGAATATACCGGGACTGAATGTATGGAATGCGGGAGGGGGTTTCGCAGGACGGGGTAAGCGGAAGAGGGGACGCATGAGGGAAAGGGAAGACGGAAGGGAAAAGGGACGAATGGGAAAGGACACGGAGGGAGAAATAATTTATTTATTAGTGGCATTGCAACGCATGCCGGGAACCTGCTAGTACATAATAATTCTTGTATTTATAAACAAGCCCGGTGCCATAGCAGTTAATTAATTTGACATACAGCAGTACTATAATATGGAACTTGTGAAACAATAGTGAGGATCAAACCCACAACCTCCCGCATCAAAGTCAAATGCGTTAAACCATTACGCCCGGTCCACACGAGGCAAGTTTTTCAAGCCAGGATAGCAAGCTAGTAAGCCGGCATTTCGTCCTGGCAAGGACCTAGCTTGGCACAAAATAGAGCGGTTTACTAAATGCCATGAAATTTTAACATCTCTAATTTGTTCAGTTTTCTGAACAACTCATATAGGTCTCATAGAAATCGTGGAAAAAATTCGGTTTAGTGGCGAAATTCCTAAAAATACAAACTAGTTATTTTTATACTAACTATGGGCCGGGGAATACGAATCTGAAAGAATTAGGCGGCGGCAAGCAATATTAACTGAATTATACGACTTTAAAAATTTTTTTTACACACATAGGAAAATGGCCATTTTGGAAGCATTCTGATTCCTAGAAAATCAAACTAGTTATTTTTATACTAACTTTGGGCCGGGGAATCCGAATCTGAAAGAATTAGGCGGCGGCAAGCAATATTAACTGAATTACACGACTTTTAAATTTTCAATAAACACAAACGAAAACAGCCATCTTAAAAGCATTTTAACACATGAAAACCATAGAAACCATAGAAAAACAACAATTTAAGTGTGGCCATTAAACAATAATATCATCGAACATACCTTATAAATCAAACACATCTTCGTAAAGTAAAACTTTCCGACACGATAATTCTTCACATGATAATTCATCACATAACACATTAACCTGATGAATTATGACTATCTCAACGGCCGTATTCTTAAACCAAAAGTATGAAAATTCGTAGTCTTAAAAAGTTGTTACCTAGACCGGTCACCAATATCAATGTTATTATATAAAACCTAACCTAACCTAACCCAACATGGTTTGTGCCCCTTTATACCACCCGCTCGCGTCAATTTAAAAAAACATCCCAGTTTTCAAGTAGTTTAGCTGCTACGCTAGGTTTGTGTAACATGGTTTGTGCCCCTTTATACCGCCTGCTCGCGTCAATTTAAAAAAACATCCCAGTTTTCAAGTAGTTTAGCGGCTACGCTAGGTTTGTGTAACATGGTTTGTGCCCCTTTATACCGCCTGCTCGCGTCAATTTAAAAAAACATCCCAGTTTTCAAGTAGTTTAGCGGCTACGCTAGGTTTGTGTAACATGGTTTGTGCCCCTTTATACCGCCTGCTCGCGTCAATTTAAAAAAACATCCCAGTTTTCAAGTAGTTTAGCTGCTACGCTAGGTTTGTGTAACATGGTTTGTGCCCCTTTATACCGCCTGCTCGCGTCAATTTAAAAAAACATCCCAGTTTTCAAGTAGTTTAGCGGCTACGCTAGGTTTAGGTAGCATGGTTTGTGATACAAAAGTGAGTAAAATTTATAAAAAGTAAGTACTTAAATTATAAACATGTTATTTTACGTTATTGATATTACTGCTTAATGGCAACACTTAATTTTATGTGATGTAACATCTTTATTCTTTTTCTATGTTTTCTTGCGAATTCGATAATGTCAAAATGTCTTCTTTTTGTGTCTGTTTATAGCAAATTTTAAAGTCGTATAATTCATTTAATATTGCTTGCCGCCGCCTAATTCTTTCTGATTCGGATTCCCCGGCCCAAAATTAGTATAAAAATAACTAGTTTGATTTTCTAGGAATCAGAATGCTTCCAAAATGGCCATTTTCCTATGTGTGAAAAAAAATTTTTGAAGTCGTATAATTCAGTTAATATTGCTTGCCGCCGCCTAATTCTTTCAGATTCGTATTCCCCGGCCCATAGTTAGTATAAAAATAACTAGTTTGTATTTTTAGGAATTTCGCCACTAAACCGAACTTTAGCCGAAATCGTTGTGTCTCCCTTACTCTAGTGGTTAGAAATATGATCTAAACGGTGTGAGAAAGATAAAAAACACCACACTTTATATTACTTACTTAACCCATCTAATCACAGGAGACCCAAGTTGTCCCAAAACATCATATGCCGTTATAATAACAAGAGACCCAGATTGTCCCAGAGCGACCGTGCATTATTAAAAGTTATATATCTCTCTTCCTGTCATGCGAATATTTGTGATTTCTTTTGTGTTAGAGAGCCAAAGAAATAATGCTTCTCATTGTCTTAGGATTATATGAGCTATGTTGTTGAGATATTTTACAAACCCGATCATAAGTGACGGTTTTATTTCGAGCCAATTTTTGACGTAACAAACATTTAATTTTAAAATAAAATTGTATGAAAGTGATAAAAAGTGAGGTGACAGTTTTATTACAAATTTTGTTAAAAAAAGGAATCTGTATTTAAAATTTTAAGTTTATTCTATTTTAAGTACTTTAATTCCAATATTCGCAGGTATCATAGACATACAAATAACTAGACGAGAACTTACAGATGAGGGGTAAAAACCAACTATGGCGGGGCGAAGAGAGGAAAGAGACTTGTGATTCGCCAAGTCTTCTTCATTGTCTAAGTATGTGTTTCATAGACATACAGCGTCCACGCATAAAATGTACGACGAGAGCACGACATTGGTCCGGACACGCCCAGCCGGTTCCGAAAAATGATTCCAATGGGAGGGGGAAATAACACGTTTTTTAACACGTAAGGGCATGTCCATATATTTTGTACGTCCGTGGCAGGTATGCATTTTTTAGCTAATTTACATTTCCAATATCAAAATTTTAATATTTAGAAAAAAAAAGTTGATTTCTAATAAACACATCGGAAAGATTGTTTTATCTAGATTTTAGAACAATTATTGTTGTTGCAAAAGGGTTCAAAATAACCCATAAATAGGAAAATTTAAGATGCATGGCAAGAACCAGGAATTTTGCGAGCGAACCTTGACAGGCAAAAGGTTACAGATATTATTTTCTTATTATTCGAAGGGTTAAAATATAAAAATTAACCACAAAATAATTAAAATGTACACCTTTAAGAATCCAAAGTTTCTCACCGCAATTAGAAAAAAAATTATGAATCTTTGGGAATTTTTTACTATTTATTTTTACATGAAAAGACAATAAGTGAATTGACTATAATGTTTATAATTATAATACACTAGCAAGTTTCCGGCATGCGTTAATATGTTACTTAATAAAGAGATTGTTTCTCCCTGCGTGGCCTTTCCCATTCGTCCCTTTACCCTTCCACCTCCAATTCCCCTCCCACATCCCCTTCCCCTCACGCGTTCCCACTCCGTTGTAATAAACCAGAAACCTTCGCGAGAATGGAATTAAGGTATTTTGAAAGTTTCAAACATTTCCTATGCTTAATATAGCAATACATAGACAACTCGTAACTCATGTATGCTCGAGCATATTTTGATTTTTATATACATAAACACAAAAGATCGAATTCTGGTGAAGAACCACTTCGATGCAGCGTTGTACGTTCACAAATAGGCAAATTCATTCGATTAACGGAACAGGAAACGAACATTTAATCTAGATAAATAATTGTTGTGACAAAATGATAAGAGATGTATAAAAACAGGTAAACACACTGGTATAATACTGGTACTAAAGACATAATAATGTTATTCATCTTTTTTTTTCTATGTGAGTGTGGGATGAGATTTTTTAACGGTTTATTGTAATTTAACGGTTTTTGAAGTTTTTTTTTCTTTGGTTACAATAAAAAATTATGTCTCAGGGGATAAGCATAAATTGAAGGAAAACAAAAAATTCCTTGCAGAAAAGATTATTTATTATTTGTATAAAAAAAATCAATTTAGGAGGCGGGTATGGGTATGCCACCCCGGGAACCATCAACTAAATAACCAATTCACGGAGTGAGGTTTGTCCGGGCCTTGGCGGCGAATGTGTCTGCCCACCAGCTGCATGGCAGGCCGGATCGGGAGATAATGGTTGAGGGAGTCCCTTCGACTTCTCCAGCCGTACTCTCTCGAAACATCGCCTCGCACCGCAGTGGGAGGGATGGATTCATATGACGTCACTCCTGGACACACTGACCCCCAGATTCCTACCCACCCCTAATACCCCTTTCCTTCCCAGAACTTCCTTTCCTAAAAAGACCCTCCACACAGCATCCCCAAAGATGACATAAACCCTGAGGGGAATTATTTTTTTGTCATGGCCTCCTGTGTGGAGCTAATGTGAAAAAAAAAGAAAAGCTTCTGTGGTGGGTGGGATGGATTTGATTTGTATGCAAATCTACAGTTTTATTCAGATATTGATGAAATTTTGCACACTTGACCTTCAAAACAAGAGAAAGGTCACTGTCTACATGAGATTTCGAAAAAACCACCCCATACCCTTTTCCAACCTTTACAGCCTCATTGGAGTGGAAAATGTATATAATAAAATATATGGCGTATCCAATTGGTAATCTGACAATAATACCTTCTGTTTGTAGAATTTTTACAATCAAGGAGGTATGGACTTCATCTGATTTCGAAAAACTCCGGGGTCTTAAAAAGTAAGGAAAAAGAAATTATAATAATTGAGATAGAAGCAAGTCTCAAAAATAAAACCAGTGTGCTTTAGACCACACGACTGAAGTAAAACCAGTGTGCTTTAGACCACACGACTGAAGTAAAACCAGTATGCTTTAGACCACACGACTGAAGTAAAACCAGTGTGCTTTAGACCACACGACTGAAGTAAAACCAGTGTGCTTTAGACCACACGACTGAAGTAAAACTTCACTAACTTATGCCGTTCATTAACAATATAACAAAACCAGTGTGCTTTAGACCACACAAATGAAGTAAAACTTCACTAACTTATGCCGTTCATTAACAATATAACAAAACCAGTGTGCTTTAGACCACACGACTGAAGTAAAACTTCACTAACTTATGCCGTTCATTAACAATATAACAAAACCAGTGTGCTTTAGACCACACGACTGAAGTAAAACGTCACTAACTTATGCCGTTCATTAACAATATAACAAAACCAGTGTGCTTTAGACCACACGACTGAAGTAAAACTTCACTAACTTATGCCGTTCATTAACAATATAACAAAACCAGTGTGCTTTAGACCACACAAATGAAGTAAAACTTCACTAACTTATGCCGTTCATTAACAATATAACAAAACCAGTGTGCTTTAGACCACACGACTGAAGTAAAACTTCACTAACTTATGCCGTTCATTAACAATATAACAAAACCAGTGTGCTTTAGACCACACGACTGAAGTAAAACTTCACTAACTTATGCCGTTCATTAACAATATAACAAAACCAGTGTGCTTTAGACCACACGACTGAAGTAAAACTTCACTAACTTATGCCGTTCATTAACAATATAACAAAACCAGTGTGCTTTAGACCACACGACTGAAGTAAAACTTCACTAACTTATGCCGTTCATTAACAATATAACAAAACCAGTGTGCTTTAGACCACACGACTGAAGTAAAACTTCACTAACTTATGCCGTTCATTAACAATATAACAATAACAGGAATAAAAACATCCCCATCCCCTCAACATCCCCATCAACTCAACTCAACACTCAACTCTCAGCTCTCAGCTATCAGCTATCAGCTCTCAACTCAACTCAACTCAACTCAATTCAATTCAACTCATATCCATTGATTAGCGTTTCACATTGATAACGTTTCATATTGATTAGCGTGTCTCATTTTTTCGTAACGTTTCATATTTTTCCGTAACGTTTCATATTTTTTCGTAACGTTTCATATTTTTTCGTAACATTTCATAACGTATTCATCATTTTAGTGTCGAGGAGCGTGCGTAAAGAAGTTTTACTTCAATAAATACAATTTCAGTGACGTAAACGAAAGTTATTGGTTAAGTCTAAGTTGGACTGAACACTGAACTCTTAAAAAAGAAAAAAAAGGTAGAATATTTCTGTAGCAATAACGGCATACCACATCGTACAAAATACTAACAAACATAGAGATATAAAAAGATAAAGCAGAGGTTAACACATTCCAATCGAGTCGTCCCAAGTTGGAACCTACAGGGTGAAGACTGCTCTGATGATAACCAACATCCGCTAGAAGAGGGCACCAAAAGTATAAAACTGTATTGTAAAGTTTTATTTGACCAAGCTCGTCGCGCCTTAATAGAAGAGACCCAGAGGCAGACCGAAGAAGAGATGGATGGAATGCGTTGAAGAGAATTAGAACAGGGGGAAGGCACGATGATTGTATAAGAACGGCTGGAAACGAAGTTAGCGGATAACATTTGTGAAGGAGTCCAAATCCAACACGACTGTTAATAGTCTAAGATCCGAACTAGAAACGACCTTCACCCATCTGTTTAATGGATGATGAAAAGTATTTTATATCAAATTTAATATATTAGAATATATCTCGAGTGGGTTGTCTAAAAAATTCCTTGCAAGACTATGATTAATTTAAAAATATATTAATTGAAAGAGAGCGCTTCATAAACATTGTTTCAATATTCGTGCAACAGAGAAGGATAGTGATATTGAGCATTATTTTGGAGTAGTTAATTTAAGTATTTACTAATGTATCGCTATCCTTCTCTGTTGCACGAATAAACATAAGCGCTCTCTTTCAATTAATATATTTTTAAATTAATCATAGTCTTGCAAGGAATTTTTTAGACAACCCACTCGAGATATATTCTAATATATTAAATTTGATATAAAATACTTTTCATCATCCATTAAACAGATGGGTGAAGGTCGTTTCTAGTTCGGATCTTAGACTATTAACAGTTGTGTAGAATTTGGACTCCTTCACAGATGATATCCACTAACTTCGTTCGCAGCAGTTCTTATCCAGTCATCGTGCCTTCCCCCTGTTCTAATTCACTTCAACGCATTTCATCCATCTCTTCTTCGGTCTGCCTCTGGGTCTCTTCTATTAAGGCGCGACGAGCTTGGTCAAATAAAACTTTACAATACAGTTTTATACTCTTGGTGCCCTCTTCTAGCGGATGTTGGTTATCACCAGAGCAGTCTTCACCCTGTAGGTTCCAACTTGGAACGACTCGATTGGAAAGTGTTAACCTCTGCTTTATCTTTTTATATCTCTATGTTTGGTAGTATTTTGTACGATGTGGTATGCCGTTATTGCTACAGAAATATTCTACCTTTTTTTTCTTTTTCAAGAGTTCAGTGTTCAGTCCAACTTAGACTTTACCAATAACTTTCGTTTACGTCACTGAAATTGTATTTATTGAAGTAAAACTTCTTTACGCACGCTCCTCGACACTAAAATGATGAATAAGTTATGAAACGTTACGAAAAAATATGAAACGTTACGAAAAAATATGAAACGTTACGGAAAAATATGAAACGTTACGAAAAAATGTGACACGCTAATCAATATGAAACGTTATCAATGTGAAACGCTAATCAATGGATATGAGTTGAATTGAGTTGAGTTGAGTTGAGTTGAGTTGAGTTGAGTTGAGAGCTGATAGCTGATAGCTGATAGCTGAGAGCTGAGAGTTGAGAGTTGAGTTGAGTTGATGGGGATGTTGAGGGGATGGGGATGTTTTTATTCCTGTTATTGTTATATTGTTAATGAACGGCATAAGTTAGTGAAGTTTTACTTCAGTCGTGTGGTCTAAAGCACACTGGTTTTGTTATATTGTTAATGAACGGCATAAGTTAGTGAAGTTTTACTTCAGTCGTGTGGTCTAAAGCACACTGGTTTTACTTCAGTCGTGTGGTCTAAAGCACACTGGTTTTACTTCAGTCGTGTGGTCTAAAGCACACTGGTTTTATTTTTGAGACTGTTGCTTCTATCTCAATTATTTTAATTTCTTTTTCCTTACTTTTTAAGACCCCGGAGTTTTTCGGAATCAGATGAAGTCCATACCTCCTTGACGGTAAAAATTCTACAAACAGAAGGTATTATTGTCAGATGGGTGAAGGTCGTTTCTAGTGTGGATCCTCTACTATAAGGAATTTGTATGATACAACAATTATGACTTTCGCGTGGTAGTTGCATAAAATAAAAATACATAGATTGTAGATCCGCAGCACTATCCAACGGAACTCTTATGCGACATCACATAAAAACACGTTGTCAAGAGCCAGTCTGAAACTTATTGTGGCATGCGACGCATTATTCATAGGATGTGGTAAAAACTTGGAACACGTACATTATTATTAATATAGATATTATAATAGAATCAGTTTCTGAATGAGATATATATAATTTTATATCTTATCTAGGTTCTCTAGACAAAGTACAATCAGATTCAACTAGGATGAAAAAATATTTTTTTTACTATAATAATAATTTTACTCTGTAAGACATTTTAATATCTGTACAGGATGTATTTTACAATCAGTTGATTTTTAGTGGATCAAAATACACAAGTCATGTTTCTTATCTTTACGAATACAACACGTTTCTTTTAATCCAGATACTTGATCAGTCTTGCCCCGGTGAAAAAAAACAGAGTGTGCAATTCACACGGGGTAGAAGTGACACCTTCCGAAAACTAAAGTAGACAAGAGTGGGGAGGCTATGAAGTAACGCACAAAGAGGAGACAGATTATACTATCTCGTTCTCTCCCAGGCTAAATCCTATAGATGTATGTGTTTGTCTCTTTTTAATGTATCTATTTTTCGTTTCATCGAGTTTTGAATCACAACATTGCTAAAAAAGTTTTCACTTAAAAAAAACTACTTACATATTAGAATCTCGAAACGTCGCTTGAATGCTATATTTTTATATTAGCTCCATATAGAAAAAGGCCTGAGGAAATAAAATCCCTCAGGGCCATCTTTTAGGGGTGCTGTGTGGAGGGTATTTTTAGAGAGTAGATGTATAAGAAGTTCTGGAAAGGAAAAAGGTATGAGGGGTGGGTAGGTAGGAATCTGGTGGTCGATATGTCCAGGAGTGACAGACATATAAATCCATCCCTCTTACTGCGGTGCAAGCCGATGGGTCGAGAGAGTCCGACTGGAGAGGTCTAGGTTTTGTCTCCCTCAAACAGTCTCTCCCGATCCGGCCCGCCACGCAGTAGGTGGGCAAACACATTCACCGCCAAGATCTGGAGAATCCTCAGCCTGTGAACCCGGGCACCGCTTCTAAATCACCAATGTTGGTTATCCAATAAATGGTGGTACCCATACCCGCCTCCCGAATTGTAATAGTAATAATAGATCTGAATAGCCAGGTGGTTCCCAACCTCACCCAAGGGACACATGAATACTGCATAAGAATCACTACTGTTCAGAGGTAGTGAAACTATGGCACCCCTTAGTTTGGGCAACGCTCTGAGGCAGAAAGAGGGGATTACGGGAACGAGATTGAAAAGAGGAAGGTTGGGAAGTATCTGACTATTCAGATCTGGTAACTAAACATGGCTACAGCCAACGTTTCTATTCTGAATGAGTCTTTCACCAGGGCAATACTGAAAGTATCTACCACTCTTGCACTGATTTACCTCATTATTAGATTAAAAGATGCCTGGATAAAAAGGTGTGGCATTATTTGTTGTCATTTGTACCGAGAAAAATTTTGGAAAAGAATAAGGAATATATAAATAATTTTTTTTTTTTTGCATTGAGAAAACCAATGAATTAATTCATCCTATTGATTATATACTCGTTGTATTATAGCATACAGAAATATGTAGTTATCGCATCGAAATATTTGGTTGGACTGCATGTAATACTTTGGATAGATATTAAATTGTAGATATTAAATTGAAATACGAAAGGATTGCTTGTACTGCGTGTAATACTTGGGACAGATATATGTAGTTATTATATTGAAATATGAAATAATTGGTCTTACTGCAAGTAAGTAATACTTGGGACTGAAATATGTACATAGTTATTGTATTTAACAATGAAAAGATCGGTTGTACTGCTTGTAATACTTGGGATAGAAATATGTAGTTATTATATTGAAATATGAAAGAATTGGTCATACTGAATACTTTGGGTGGAAATGTGTAGTTATTAAATTGATATTCGATTGGTTGTACTGCATGTAATACTTTGGATAGAAATATGTAGTTATTGTATTGAAATATGAAAGGATCGGTCATACTGCATGTGATGGTGGGATTACATTTGTCAGGTGTGTCGTGATGTGATGTGCTCTGTCGTGATGGCTGGTTCACATCTATATGACGTGTTCTGATGCTTTCTGACGATATTTTGAATCAAAACAGTCACCACAGCACTGGCCCGTGCACACTTGTCTGATCTGTCATGACGGCGTCCCCCACGCCCCTTACCTTCACCGCTCTGACAAAAATCGAGATAGCGTCTGTTGCGACACGACAGAACGCATCACGACAGATAGCGACACACTAATATAAACGTCACTATACTGAATGTTCTGACGGGTCACGACAGGACACGACAGACAAATGTAATTCCGCCTTAATATTTGGGATAGAATTATGTAGTTATTGAATTGAAATAAGAAAGGATTGGTCGTACTGTGTGCAATACTTGGTGTGGTGAACGGTGAACGTATGTCTTGCGGTATGAAAGAGACATGCGTGTATGAGTGAGACAACATGAGGAACGTATAAAAGGGTGTGATTGTTGTCCATTCGTCCTCTTTACCTTTAAGACTTCCTTAGAAGAACCACTGTACATAATCCCGGAATAAACATCAACAGACTACCTACGTCTTATTATTACCAGCACCCTGTACTGAGATCATCACATTCAGAGAAATCTGGATCCATCAAAAGGAGTCCAGAAATACATGGGATAACCGGCCTCGGTCATCACACTTGGGATAGAAATATGTAGTTATACTGAAATACGAAAAGATCGGTCGAACTGCATGTAAATACTTGGGATAAAAATATGTAGTTATACTGAAATACGAAAAGATCGGTCGAACTCCATGTAAAGAAATTATTGAATAGAAACATGAAATGTTTGGTCGTACTCGTCGTCGTCGGTATGTAATACTTGAGACTGAAATATGTAATTACTGAATTTAAATATGAAAAGGTTGGTTGTACTACTTGTACTGCATGTAATACTTGGGACTGACATATGAGGCGCTCAGCGGAAGAGTGGCCCAACCCAAAAAAATTCGTAATCAGCGAGAGCATCATGTTATATATTTTTGTCATATCTATAAAGTCACAGTGGCCCAATTTTAGTTTTCACTATTTCAAAGATCCTTTGAAATCGGCAAAAACTAAAATTGGCCACCGTGGCTTCATAGATAAGACAAAAATATATAACAATATGATGTTTTCGCTGATGAGGGTTGGGCCACTCTGCCACTAAGCGCCTCATATGTAGTTATTGTGTTTAACAATGAAAGGATTGCTCGTATTGCATGTAATACTTGAGACTGAAATATGTAGTTACTGAATTTAAATATGAAAAGGTTGTTTGTACGTTGTACTGCATGTAATACTTTGGACAAAAATATCTAGTTATTGTATCATAAAAATGTTGAGCGTAAGTAACGGTCGTACAGAAATATGTAGTTATTTTATTGAAATATGTAAGGATTGGTCATACTATATTATGTAATATACATACTATGGAGATACTTATCTAGTTATTGTATTGAAACATGATATTAGATGATAATATACTTAATTTAGAAGTGCAGTTATCAGATATGGTAACTAACACCAATCCCACTCCAATTTATTGATAGTTATTAGTCAATATATTAAAATTATCCATAGATAATTTGTTTTAAGTACATTATGAATATTCATTGAACAATAATTTGTCCATATTATATGAACCTGTAAATACAATATATAATTTCTTCTAACACAGCAAACTTATTTTGTGGCACCATTTTATTTCAAATTAATAAAATACTTAGTTTTTTTTTTTTTTAAACTACTTAAGTAATTTATTAATTTGAACAATATATAAAATTATATTTGTCGAAAACAATGAATAAACAGGAATCCATTTCATATATCCTCCTATCTTAACAGACACATTGCACAGACACATTTCTTTATAAGTAACAAGGATATCAGATGGGAAAGCTGTGTTTGGTATGCCGGTATCTTAATTGAAAATGCTCTGTATAAACACAGTAAAATACATCAATTGCAAATAACCAGAGGGTTTTTTTTACATTAAGCGGAGTCTCCTGCGACAAAATGTTGTACAAAACATCCAACAAAAACATTTGGGTAGAGTCACAACGTTTTTTGTTTACTATTGGCCACGGAAAACAAAAATATTGCAGGTCTGACCTAACTATCCACAAAATGAGTACCGTGTTTTTGTCGCAGCAGACCGGTCTTTAACTCAACACTACGTCATCTTCTGGAATGCTGTGTGGAGGGTCTTTTTGAGAAAGGAAGGAGTGAACATGGGTCTTGAAGAATACCCACGTTGTAGGAGGGAGGAAACACACGAGTTCCACAGCCGAGCTATTGAACTCAAGAACGAGTCGTAGAAACGATCCGTTATTACGTGACAAATGTCAACTATGTACAAATGTTGGGCGCACGTTTGGCGTATTTCCTGACAGTGCACTGGTGCCGAAGGAATCAATGACGCTAGTTCCTCGGAGCATCTTCCATTGAAATACTGGTAGAACAAGGACAACATTCCCACCCGGCGAGATTGCAATCCATTTGTTAAGATAGAAGAATCTATCAAATGGACCGCCCATTTCCACACTACTAACCCGCAGAGTCCAGGGTTTTTTTGCAGGTATTTTGGACCTCCAGAAGTCGCTGCCAAATACAACGATAGGGCACTCTTGCGATTTGCGCAGGGTTAGCAGATGTATACTATTAAAGTATCTGCGGGCCCTGTACAGCACGCTCAGCTTCAGAGAAGCTAACTTAACTCTGACTTCGATGGAGCCCCCATAACTGTGCTAGTCACTTAGAGTTACACAAAGCATATCAATGGAAAGCCTGTTCGGAAGATTGCTGAGAGTTTGTGCCAATTCAACGTAAAAACATATTATTAAGTTGGTAGTGTTGGTTGTTACCATACTTCATGATCGTTTGGACAGAACGAATATTTCTATAAAAATGGCCATCATCATACATGTCATGGCTACAACTGATATTGTCTTTGTACAAAAGCATACATTAAATAATTTTCATAAAGTAGGCACTTAACAAGTCAGAAATTGGTATAAAAATAAATGTAAAATGATCCTGCTGCTGAGAGCTACGTTGCAACGTGTCTTTCTATTACATGCGTCGTTCATGAGAAAGAGGGAGACGTTACAAGTTACAACAAATCTATCAGTAAGTAATACAATGTTCATAAAAAGTAAAATATAAGAAAATATTCTTACCGTTTAAAGGTACATCCACATTCTGATCAATAAAATAATTTAAAATAAATATTTAGGTACATGTTTAACGCAAGTTGCACTTGGTAACATTAAAAACAGTTACATTTTGAGTGCTGAGTGCTAAGTTTCACTAAGTACCGGGTTATCAACTAAAAACAACAATATTTTGTTTATAAAGAAATTTGGTGAAAAAAAACCTTTTTAACGAATAGTTTTGAAGATTTTTCAAAACATTTTTTTACTTCATAGGTTGATCTCACAGACCGGAACGCAATGGGCACTGATTTCAGAAACCGATGCAGAATTCTGGTTATGTGCGGTTGAAACTAAGCAATATTTCATTCGCATTCATTATTATGGGAATATTGGTAACATGGAGTAATTTTTTCAGAATGTGGGTTTAGCTATTAAAACTTATAGAAGGGTTGGGATATTCCCAACTATTCAGATCTGGTAACTAAATACGGCATAAGAAATTCAAGCAACGTTTCTAATCAGTACTGTAGATACTCTCAGTATCACCCCGGTGAAAGACAACTAATGAGAATCAAAATGTTGCTCGTAATGACTTTAGCCACATTTAGCAACAAGATCTGAATAGACGGGTACTTCCCAACCTTACTCTTCACATCTAATTCTCCTCCCCATCACCAAGAGTCTCACAATATACCTCAAATGGGGATGCCAGAGTCAAAATAACTTTGGGCAGATGTGATTCTTGTGCAGGAATACACATAAAAAGATGGCTAAGTAGGTACTTCAAATAATATTGCGCAAATCTCTACACTTGTTTCATATGCACCCATAAGAAAAGAAAGCAATGTTGTAGCTACGAGTCAATATTTATTATGGCCGCCGCAAAAATGGCCCAGCGCATCAAGAAAAGGGTTTCCGTGTTTAAAAAGTCAAGTCTCGCAGAGCAAGACATTGATCCGGCATAAAAAATGGTAATTCGGTGTGCAACCTTCATGTGCCTTCACGGATCATCGCCAGCGAATCGACAAAGGAAAACAAACAAACGATTATATGAATGAAAATCGAACGGGCGATGAATTGACGGTAAGGTTAGGTGCCGATTGGTATAGCGAACAGCTAACGTCAAAATGTCACAAAACTCAAGAAAACAGACGCCAATTCGACGTCAAACCGACGTAATAACACAAATTATGGTAATATATCACCATTAATTGTTCTATGAATGAGTCAAAGCCTATTTTACAACTCGGCCCGATCGTTCAAATAGGTACGCATACACAGTCAATTTCATTCATTCATAACAAAAAATGTTGGGATACAAAAGGGTTAGGACTTGTAACGAACGCTTCCTGCGGCCTAAATTTCGCGTTTCAAAGCATAATTTGTATAATTTCCGCAAGAAAACACATTATTGAAGACGCATATCGTCCAAAACTTGGGATACAATACGGATTTTACGTTTTATGTCAACTTCTGTGGTACCACCTGTTTTGAACGGACATAGGTGACAACAGATTCTGACAGGGAGGTAAAGAAACGCGAAGCACTGAACAAACACATGTCGCACAATAAACGTAGAAACAATTGAATCATTTCTGCAAACAATTAGCACTTAAATCAACGTTCACGTACCGATTTTAATTTTCAATCTCTCCTCAATTCGCACATCACGGGCGTCTCCGGCCATGTTGAATCCATAACTGTCTGTCTCGCTCGCTCGCAGCGCGCACCCTCTCATTCTGGCGCGGTTTCCTGAGTTTCATGAAGCCCTACTTACAAGCCAGCGCAAATCACAATCTTGAACAACTACTAAAAATAAAAATCAAAAAATTAATTTCTAACCTTACTCTTAACAATTTTAACATCATTTTCAAAATATCAAGCAACAAAAAATCTATTTATATTTTTTTAATACTTTTTTATACATAAATTTAAAAAATACGGTTTCTAAGATTGTGGGTTAAAGATTCAGAGCTATATGCTAGCTCATATAAGTTGGGCCTATAATGAACGGCAGGTCCACACTGGGCTAGTTGTGGTAGGCACCTCGCCAAAGGACCTGCTCTATCGTGTTTATTATTTGTTTAGTTGTTCATTCAGTAAAATATTGCGCGAATTTTTTATCAATGGTATGTGTTGGCGGGAGGGGCAATATTTTTTTTGTGAATTTAGCCGTTTTTTATTTCTTTTTATGAGAAATTTATCTGAAATATTGATTTCTCCGAAACCTTAAGTTAAAATGATAGATTATCAACGTTGTGTAATAAGAAGAGCTGAAGTTTTAAGTTGATTTTCTGAAATAATAAATAATTTCCCTCATTTGCAATTTTTTCTTTGGGCTATAAAAAGAAGCTAATTATTTTACGTGTAAGTTGTCAGTAGTCAACAAGCATAGGTGTCTGCTACTACAATAAAAGGTGAAAAAAGTATTTTTAACATAAGTCGATGATGTTATGACATTTTTGGTTAAAAAATGTGTTAGAAAAATGTGAAATTATATATTTCATTTTATCAACATTATGGAGAGATTAATTATGTTGATTACAAAACTAAATATAAATCAGAAATAGTGAGCTGTGACGTCATGTAACTTGCACACTGACATATTTTCTGCAATTTATAATAGTTCAGTGCAACTATTTTCAGTTCGCAGCATAATTTCCGTAAATACCTTTAGCACGTTGAAAAAATTATTAGTTAAAATTAAAAGCATTATTATCAGAAAAAGACATGACGCCATATTGCTTTTTTCATATAATCAATCATCATCATCATCAAACAGTATTAATGGGCTTGCGTCTACGTGGTTGAATTTGAGAACTCGTCTTCGAGTGCATGTCTGCCGCCGGCCGCACGCGCATGAGAACGTGCCCCCCTAGGTATAAGTACTACAATTTTGTAAATTTGAGCAACTCTACTAATATTTATTTTTATTTTTTTATTAAATATAACACACAACGAAATTGCACTCCCATGAGTTATCAAAACTCATTAAGGGATCACCACTTGGTACTTTTGAAAAGTTAAACCCAACCCAACCCAATATGCAGATACAATATATACGAAGAAAAATTTTACAAAACATTTCACAGAAGCAACATACAGACACAACATATGAAGAATCACTTTATAAATATTTCACAGAAACATGTCTTATAAGATTTTATGAATTATTATAACCACTCATTTGATTTATGTTCTGTTGGTGTCAAAAAGTTAAAATAAAGTATTCTCCGTGATGGACTATAGAAATGCATAAAAATATGGAAAGATTGACGGAAATAGTTGATTGTAAATAATAGTGTCACGCGGCTGTAATGGTAATTAAGTCATTACCTGTCCCGGTTACTTTGTCCCAGTGACTAGCTATCACTGGATCACAATGGATCCAAGGAACGGGTTATCCTTGGAACCTGTTCCTATCGGATTTATAAAATGGTCACCACCACTGACTAGGCGAAGCCGAACCAAAAACCGCCCGCAGGTCCTAGCACCAAAAACCTTTTAACTGCTAGTCTGATGGTATTAATAACCTAGCGTCTGTACGATTGAAATTTAAGAACCTGGCTTCAAGTACATCTCTGACGCCACGCCTTATGCAAACTCATTTTTGTATGTGAAGTTTGTTACAAGGCCACTGGCCGGTTAAAACTTTTTTCCGGTTAAAGTTTTCAATTATTTATTAAATGCGAAAAGAATGCTGAGATAAACCAAATTAAAACTACATACCTACATGATTTTATTATGAAAATAACTTGACAAATTAATAATGTCGTAAATCATATACTTAATTTTAATAACTCTAAAGCATGTGATCGCCGCCCCTGTATAGTTTTGAGATCATAGTTCTGTATTAGGATTGAACTTCATGCATTTTCGACTCGGTGGCCATCTTTGCTGTCAGAATTCTAGAAGCTTCGGGTTGGAACGAGCGGAAGCTAGCTCGCTTGAAACGCTTTTTTATTATTACACACTTTAAAACATTTATTTTAGGATATTTAGACTCGGGTCTGCCGTACTACACGGATTTCAATATCCATCGGCCATAATTCATAGTTTTCTACGAGCAAATGGCGGCCCCATTCGAGAAGAAAAGAAGAAAATTTCACGATATATCTCTAAATTCAATGCCCCATGAAGAAAATCGTCATTCAATTATACTAACTTAACAAAAAACTCTCAATAATTTTCACTTCACAATGAAAATCTCAATACTTGGCGATGAAAATCTTCATATCCACGAATCTTACGATAAATCATATAGGTAGGTAGTACCTACTTCGCGGCGAAAATCCGGCAATAGAATAATCTATACATACCTACTTCACGCTTCGTGGGGAAAACTTCATGATAACTGCACAATGCAAGAAGCTCAATAATAATAATTGTTCTTGTATTGTTTTGTATTTATATATAGTGCACTTACATAGCGTGAAATGACTAGATAAACATTTGGGGAAAAGTGTGCGAAAGGGTTTAGTTTTTCCTGTGGGGAAGATTTAACCTAAGGACATGAAATCGGGAGCACCATTAAAAATTAATCGTACACGCATTGTAAATACATGTTAAATCACGAAAGATTTTTTAAATATTTATATTCAGGGATCAGTACCTACCCAGGATTTATCGGTGCAGTAACCAGTTAGGAGTTCTACCGAGCCGAACCCTCTGATATGAAAATATCTGGAGTCGGTGAATTATTTTCCCATTTGGTCTCTGATTTTGTATTTATTATACTTATATAGTGCATCTACATAGCGTGGATTCACTAGATAATCATTTGTGGAAAAGTGTGTGGAAGGGTTTATACCTTGGCGAAAATGTGCTTCACTGGGATTTTTTTTAATACAATAATTCATTAAATTTTATTTATTGCATTTTGTATAATAATTAACTATTAAATTGTAATACTAAAATTAATTTAATACTAATTAATCAATTAAGATTTAATAAGTACAATAATTGATTATTTTTTTTAATACGATTATCATCGATATATAAATGTAATGAATGACTTACGTCTATCACAATTATAAAATTATGCAATATTGAATTAATTAAATTTATAAAATTATTAATTAAATTGGACCTGGTGCATGAAAATTACTAATGGTTTGCGATATCTGTAACACACAATGTCGAAACAAATCATCGCAAATATTTTTTAAATTTGGTTAATTTATCCTTCAGCTAGACACATTCAACGTTGCAGCCGGTGAAGTTGCAAGTGTAGATTTTGTGAATGGGTGCAATACAATTTGATAATCTTTTATTTTTATTTTATTATTCTACGGATTCTTTCGTAATCCTCTAACTAGCTAGGGCTTTGCAATACCCTTTAATGTTGCAATGATAACTGTGTCAACCTGAATATGTCAATTTTGTTTTTAATGTCACTCAAGGGCGTTTATTAGGGGGGAGGGGGGGGGGGTCTAAAACCCCCATCGGCCTCAGTATTGCATAAAAAAGAGAATTAATAGCAGGTACCTACCTACTCGTAGATAACATTCCAGGAAAATTATTATTTGCATCATCTTTGTTTTCAATGTGATGTCAATAATAAGTTGTGGTAAGTAAAGTTCGCAAAAAAAAATTGCAACCCCCCCCCCCTCTTTCTTTCTTGCCTATCCCAGTATCCACCCCCCCCCCCCCCCTCCCTCTTAGGGTCGCACCCCCCATGTGCAGGCACGCCCTTGTTGGCAACGCACAGTCGCACGCGAAACTTTTTCATTTCTTTTTTTGATTCATCAAATATTTGAAGTTAATTTTCACGTTCTGTGTAAGTTCAAGTTCTGTGATTATTTCAGTTTTATGAAGCAACTGGCCTGGCATATAACAGCAGAACTTGATATAACTTACACATAACGTATAAAAATTTTTTTTAAACAACCCGTCCAAAGGTTTTTTTTAACATTAACTCCACACAGGAAGCTCTTAGGAAAACAATTTCCCTCGTGGCCTACGTCATCTGGGATGCCGTGTGGAGGGTCTTTTTTAGGAGAGGAATGAATGAACATAGGTCTTGAAGAGACCCATGTTGTAAGGTATAAGGTATCACTTAGAAGATGTTTTTACTGTTAGTTGAAAAATGCAATCCAAAAGCATGACAGAAAACAACTCCGCTCGGTGTACTGATCAAACATTACTTGAATGAAGTTCCTAGATACATATGCATTACTTATTACTTCCCGTCGTGAAACTCTCTTATAGATAACTTTGTCTCTTTCTCACATAGGTAGCTCTCTCAAACACACATTAACGCTGTCCACAATGAATTGATAACTCGCCACAAGACAAACTACCTATGCACTATACATAATAAAATTATTTGTAATAATTTATTGCAAATAAAATTCTTTTATGACGTTTCATTTTTCAAATGTTAATGTTTTTCCCGCTATAATGAAGTTTGCTCTTTTGTTTTCGCTTCGCATTTCGAAAGAATCGAAAATTAAGTTATATCCCACACACAAGGCGAACACAGTTGGGAAATCATCGACAATGTGTCCTTTTCACATCTCCCACCATTGTTTGCGTACATTTTAATATGCGTGAGCGTGCATTCGCATAAATACGATTTGTAGTTTTATAGTTTGAAGTTTGAACATCGTGAAATGGGCCGCCATTAAAAAATACTATGAACATCTCACATATTCAATGAAACAATCAAAAGCAAAATGCGCATGAATCAATTGAATCATATACTACCGCCACCTAGTAGTTGAGATTCGAACTCGTAAACGAACAATACAAAATCACTACACAAAATTCTACGTCATTTTAAAATTACAATTTTTTAGTATTGGTTTTGTAATTCTCTGCCACGCCGCTAGAGTAAATTATAATTATTTTTTATCTATTTACGATTGAGCTTTCCGCTTGTGGTTCATAGTATCTTGGTTTATGAACAATGCATTGTACAAGCGAAGACAATGTGAAAAAATTATGAATGAATGGAAAATACCTCATTTTCCCACTGAAACTCGTCGCGCCTGCGCAGTAAAATGTGCGCAACGAAATTAATTCTCGGTTCATTTTTATACAACTTACTCATTTGCTCCCAATTCAATAGAAGCGTACGCGTGATAAACTAATGTTTAATATTATCTTTGTTCGATATTATTCAAACCTTTTTTCGAACCTACATTACCTACTTACCATTTCGATAAAAAGCCGTCCAGAAAACGGAAAATCTGAGCAGTTCAACGTTTTTTTTTATTAAATACTTTAAAAACTCGGGCGTATTTTACCAGTAGGCAAAAATATTTGCGCTGTGCATTAAAATCCAAGTAAATGGAATATTTGTGAATGTAACTAAAAACTGTTTTCAAAAAGGTGTTGAAATACACTTACAAAATGTATCATTAGAAATAACCATATAATTTTCACACTTTAAAAAGTTTTAAAAATGGCTCCCTTTGCGATATTTCTAACTAAAATGACTGATATCGAAAAAAAAACTCACGAATTTTATTAGACAAATGAATTATAAACGCTATTGTCACCTCACTTCGTTGTAGTTTCTCATGTAAGTAACAATAATTTAAATATTAACAAGGTTTCATTATTATTATTTTTTAATTGTGGTCGGAAACTTTGGTTTTATAAAGGTGTACATTTTAGTTTTTTCGTGGTTAACTTTTAGATTTGAATATAAAGCGTGTTGTTTTCTCTTTCAAATTTCTTTGAGGTCATACTTCTCACACAACGATTGCTATGAGACATATGTGAGCTGGGACAAATATGATTTAAAAGGAACACCAATCAGCTGATGTTAAGCCCCTAGCGACCGAATTTTGAAGTAAAACTTCTTCACGCACGCTCGACACTTGGGAGTAAACTGATGAATGCGTTACGAAAAAGAATATATATATTTAGAAGCGAACGCTAATCGATGAGAACGGTGATCGATGCGAACGGTGATCGATGCGAACAGTGATCGGGTGAGGCGAACGGTCGGGCCTATATTTTATTCGTGTTACTGTTATATTGTTAATGGACTGTTTGTCCGTAAATAAATAAATCAATAAATAAATTATATACAGCGGGTACCCGGCATGCGTTGCAAGGCCACTGTAACCTCGCGGTCAACTAAACTGTTTAAAGGTTCCATCCCAAGTCCCGGGAAACTACATTGTAATGCAAGCGCCTGCACTATATAACATTATATACAACGGGTACCCGGCATGCGTTGCAAAGTACTTTAACCGCGGGTCAATCAAACTGTAATGGTTCCATCCCAAGTCCCGGGAAACTACATTATAATGCCTTAATTCAATATAATAATTAATTACACAATATGTGTATATATTTGCTTTATCCCCATAAAAAAGCAGGGCTTGTGTGTATGGGGGTGTTATTTTATTGGTTTAATTGTTTTATTTTTTATATTCAGTCCAAATTTTCGGTATAATTTTTAAGGTGAGTTTTAAATTTTTTGATATTATCTACTGTTCATGTTTCTGATTTTTTCAGGAAGTGAATTAAAAAATTTTACTCCGAGATATTTATGACTTAACTGTCCTAGTGTATTTTTTTAATTTTGGAGTAGGAAGTATTGATGTTTGTCTAAGATTTTTGTTGTTTTTAAATGGTGCAACTTTATTTTGTGTATTATCTTTATAAATTTGTAATGTTGCATGATAAAAATATATTGCACTTAATTTTGACGAATATGAGTAGGGTTTTTTTTAATTTGTTTTTATTATTAGTTTTTGTGATACGTAAATTGTTTGTGTTTGATTTGTATATGTACCTACCGCCCCATCCTATAATGCCGTATTATATAATTGATTGACAGAAAGCGAAGTATGTGGTTCTAAGTAATTTTTCGTTTAAAATATCTCTTCAACATCTAAATATATATGTTAGTTTCCTTATTCTGTTGTTCAGAATATTTATGTGTGGGGACCATTTTAAACGCTGGTCTATTGTTATGCCCAGGTACTTAATATCGGTCTTGCTTTCTATGTTTGTACATAATATTTTAGTTTTCTGTATTTGTCACAGAGTGGATTATTACGTTTATTTCTAAAGTCAACAGGTTTTTATCAAACCATAATTTTAGTGCATTGATATCTGTATTTGCCATTTTATTTAATTCAGACCAGGTGTTTGCTTTTAGTAGTAGGACTGTGTCATCAGCGTAGGATACAATGTCTCCAATTTTGGAAATATGGATAACATTATATACAGCGGGTACCCGGCAAAAGTTAGTGAAGTTTTACTTCAGTCGTATGGTCTAAAGCAAACTCGTTTTTTTTTCAAATTGACCTAAAAATTCAAACATCGAACTCGAAAACGAAAGCTCTAGGAAGTCTAGGTATTCAAAAACAGCTAGGTATACCTACCACAAAATCGACGCCAAATATGATAAAGATTCACCATTTTCATCTTTGTAGTGCGGCTTACGGACACATGTGTAGTGTAACGTCAAATGCGTAAATTGTTCAGAAATGACAATTATTTGTCTTTTCTCACTTTCCGTCTTGGCGACGGATGTGTTTGCCCACCTAATGACCTAATGCGTGGCGGGTAGGATCAGGAGAGACTGGTTGACCTCTTGACATCTCCAACCGGACTCTCTCGACCCATAACACGCAGTAGGAGAGATGGATCCATACGTCCGTCGTTCCTGGATACATTGAACCCCAGATTCCTAACCACCCCTCATACTTTATTCCTTCCCAGAACTTATTCTCTCCTTTCCTTCCATAAAAAGACCCTCCAAGCAGCATCCCCAAAGATAACTTAGGCTCTGAGTGTTTTTTTCCTCTGGGCCTCCTATGAGGAGCTAATGTAAAAAAAACATGTGAAAGTGTACAACAAGCCACAATTTTACTAATCTAAAGCAGCTAACACATTATGCTTTTGAACTTTTGAAAAAGAGATATTCTAGAAAATCTAGAGTACCTACCTACTTTCGGATACTTTACTACCAAATAACAACCAAAATCTGACATAGGCAATTCTAGCATTAATCCCCAGATATATACCTACTAGTGATGCAACGGAAGTGTTTGAACGGTAGCAGAAACGGAAACAGATGTCAAAAGTAAATCTTAGCGGAAGCAGAAACGGAAGCGAAAGTGTTAATACTATGAAGAAAAAGCACAACTTTATTTTTTTTGATTTGTTTAATTAAATTTGTATTTTGTACTTTTAGTACCTACTCGAAATTAAACACAGGTAAATTATATTTAATAAAAAGTAATTTGTCTGCTCTTACACCTTTGAGTCTGTTTCGGTGTACTTCATATATTAAACCTTATATATTCTCCGTTTAGTGTTCTGTTATAAAGTTTGCGGAACCAGAAACGGAAACGGAAGTGAAAAAAACTTGCGGAACTTCTGCAGAAGTGGAAGCGCAGTTCTGTTGCATCACTAATATGTACGTAGGTTAGGTTAGGTTATTATTTTTGAACTGAATAAAACTTGATGAAACGAAAAAAAGCTACAAACACATACACATCCAAAGGATTCTATCTTATTCTCTCGCATCTAAAGGATGCGAGAGAATAAGATAGAATAATCAGTCTCCTCTTTGTGCGGTGTTTCGTAGTCTTCCCACTCTTGTCTACTTTAGTTTTCGGAAGGTTTCACTTCTGCCATGAGCTGCACACATGTCTTTCATCATCGTTTTTCGACACTTTTCTTCAAAGTTCTGTTTTTCTACCGTTCGCGCTTTTGCCAAGGAACCATTTTTTGTACATCACTGCAAATTGCAGTCCTTGTTCACGTTGGGAGTAAAAAACCCTCAGCGTATCACATTTAGCCACTGAAAACAACAGATAAAAGTAATCTGCACTGCAAAAACCCTAATATTATTATTTTCTAAGCGCAATTTTCCAGGTAGGTAGGTACCTGCTTTCAAAATATCGGAAATACCTACTATGTTACTGCGGTTTATCATGGAATTACCTTCTTTCAAAACATATTGCATTAAAATATTCATAATATCAAATCGCTAGAATTATTATTATTATTATTGGATGATTTTTATAGCGCCATTTTCGTGAGAAAATCACCTCAAGGGCGCTTTATAAATTCATTTATACATTTAATCTATACCTATATAGTATAAGTAGCTTATATTATAACTAAGATTGATAACTACTAATGACTTACAACTAAGACTTCTGATTAGACTAGTGATTTAGAACTATTCTTATTTTTATAACCGAGTTTGTACATATAATTGCAAGCCATAATACAATACGAAACGAACAGAGCAGTATTGTTACTGCTCTATTCGTATTATGACTTGCAACTCTCTTAAAATTAGTTATTTACGACTAACATACTTATTTACGTTTATAAACTCATGTTGTTATGTTACTGCCCGTGCTGTCAGTGTAAGTCATGAAAAAATTACAAAAAAAAAAAAAGTTTTCGCGTAATAAGTTGTAATATAGTGTCAAAAGTTGCGTAACAACGTAAAAGCTGGTAATGAAGATACATCAATTTAGGTAATTCCCATGGACTGAGTAATGAAATACTACTAAAAAAGTTATTAAGTTATTTTTCGGGATATGATAATGTGAAAAGGTGGGTTTTGAGCTTTGCTCTGAACTCAGATGTACTATTGATCTTTCGCAAATGTGAAGGGAGTTTGTTCCAAGCTGTTGGGCCTGCTACTGCAAAAGCCCGGTCTCCGAAATTGGTAATGGGATTGCGCATAGGCACTGAGAGTCTACCTATGGCTGTTGAAGATGCTAATCGAAGGGTTGCTTGCCTAGTATTGACATCATTCGGAATGCACAGTTCCGACAGGTTGGGTGGCGCCATGTCGTGTAGTGCTTTAAAAACCATCCAGCAGAGTTTGAACTGAATTCTCTCAGGACACTTAAGCCAATGAAGGTTCCGCAGATGTTGGGAAATGTGAGAATATTTGGAAACGCCGGTTATCAGTCTCGCTGCAGCATTGAAAACTGACTGAAGTTTATCAGTGTATATTTTAGGGAGATTTGCATATATGCCATTGCAATAGTCAAGTCGCGATACAACGTAAGAGTTTACCAGCATCTTTGTGGCCTTAGTCGGAATATTTCTCCTTATAGATTTGATTTGGCGCAGGTGAAAGAATCCCGCGCTTACTGTTTTATTAATCTGGGATTTAAGGGAAAGATCTTGGTCTAGATGTACACCTAGGAGTTTGACGCCATTTTTAGGGATTATGTTACAGCCAGAAGTAATGAGAGGAGATTTGTCTAATAATAATAGATAATTTGTCTAATAATAATAGAAGTACCTAGGTACCTATCAACCAAAATTTGGCTTTGTCATTTTACAAAAAATTACAAAGCCAATAGTCAAAATAGTTTACGAAGGGGTGAAATGAAAATATCCTACGGAAAAACATCCCCCAACAAGATATCTACTGAAACCTAACCTAATCATAAATATGCTCTCGAATTATAACGTCTCTATTCTATCTAACCGGCGAACATACCTTGACCTCATGACTCTATATAAAATCTGCAACAACGTTATTGTCTGTCCTGACCTACTGAAACTTATAAACTTAAATAAACTTCAAAATACTAATAAACTAATATACTTCAAAATACCACCCAGAGTAACAAGGCTTAACGACTTATTCCATATTAGCCGGACGCGTACAAATGCTAGTTTCAGGGATCCAATCAGAAGAATGTGCAAAATCAAAACCTCAAAGATTCCGACTTATTTTTTGATACACGCAGTACTTTTAGTAGAAAATTGAAGGCTGTTTTCCTACAAAGTACAATAACTTAGACATTACTTGGTTTTTAATTTTAACTACTTTTCTTTTTTAAATTTCTGTATAACATTATTTTTCATCTATATATTTTTGGTCTTACCATCAAAATTTTTCCAAAAATAATTTGTAAACTTTTATAAGGATATTGCGCATTTTTTTCATCTCTCTATTTGTAAAATAATATTCTTATGTCTATCCATATTTATAAGTAAAAATATTTGTATTTGTTTTTATCAGCTGTTAATGTTAATTCGTGAGAAATAGTTTGGATGCAGGTGAGTTCTCTAGTTATTGTTTTGTATATTCTTGTCAATTGACATATGTATATGTATTTTCTCCTTAATAAATAAATAAATAAAAAAAACCTAACCTAACGAAAAATGGTACAAAAATAATATAGGCATCCTGTAAAGACAATAAATTATTGTTTAAAAACAGTTATAAGAAAGAATTCAACGTAGTGGAGAGATACATTTTGTCCTTGGGATGTTATGTCGAAGGATATTTTGTCGGGGATATTTTGTTGGGGGATGAAAACAGAAACAGAACAGATCAATAGAATTATGCACATGGGGTAAGGTTAGTCCGGATCTTGGCGTCTGCTCACCGATTGCGTGGCAGGCCGGTTCGGGAAAGGCGGACTCTCTCGACCCATTGCCTTTCATCGCAGCGGGAGGGATGGATTCATACTTTCGACACTCTTGCATGAAAATAATCTGAACGGCTCAATATTAATCAACAAAACTGAAGTCAAAGATTTGGGAGTGACATTGGACTCTAAGCTTATTTTTGATATTCATATAGACTCAGTCACATCAAAAGCCTCTAAAATGTTAGGATTCATTCTTAGGACATGTAAAAAATTCAATAACTTTAGAACAATGAAAATCCTATATTTTGCTTATGTCCGCAGCTTACTAGAATACGCGTCACAAGTTTGGAACCCGCAATACATATCATATGTAGAAATTCTAGAACGTGTTAAAAATCGTTTTCTACGATACTTAGATTTCCGGAGCTACCGCCCACACCTAAGTCACCAAGATTCAGCCGCGCACTTCAATATAATATCATTGGAAGTTCGAAGAAGCTCGGCGATGTACTCTTTCTTCAAAAAATAGCCAGATCCGTCGTTGATTGCCCAGAACTCCTACAACGAATACAGATACGAGTTCCTAACAGACGAACCAGGTCAGACATGATTCTTAGCCTCCCTCGGTGCAACACTAATTCTAAGCAGAACTCTTTCATCTATCGTGCGTCCAATACTTTTAACACACACTACACAAAATTTGACATATTTAATTCTGCACCGCACTCCTTAAAATCACACAGACGCTCTCTCGATACTTTACAACAACAATAACTATAGATACCTTCTAATACCACCAGTCACCATTCTATTAACTTCCTTTTTTTCTCTTTTAATTTTTTGTTTACGCATATTTTTATTACTATACCTCAACCTAACCGATCCCCCCATCCTACCCCCTCCCTATTCCACCCTAATTAACTTGTCTCTTGAAATATAATTTTTTTTCTTTAGCAAATATCTCTGGAATCACTACACTTGTATACAATACCCATGTTAAAACCTGTAAATGGTTCAATTATTGTGACTCAATTACTATTATGCTCTGTTATTAATGTAAGCTGTTGGTCTCCCAAATAAAATAAAACAAAATAAAATAAAAATATATTCGCCCTTCAGGTGATTTTTCACAAAACCGGCGCTCTTTAAATTATTATTTTTTTTTTTGTTTTAAAAGAAAGACAAACATTCCCGGGTTACGAATAACCCAACAATGTTTGAAAATCTCCTACTACCACCACAGAAAGCCATTATTATTATATATCCAATTATTATTTTTATTGACCCCAGATTCCTGCCCACCCCTCATATATGTTTCATTCCTAAAAATTTCTCTCCCTCCTTTCCATAAAAATATCTTCCACACAGCTTACCCAAAGATGAATTAGGCCCCGAAGTGAATTATTTTCCGCGGGGCCTCATGTGTGGAGCTAATGTAAAAAAATAGAAAATTCGTATTCCCGTGGGTAAGATAAGAAACAATAATATTATGCATTCAGGAGGAGAGAAAAATCATAATACATAGTAAATTGTTCACCTCGAGTTTTAGTGTTTTCCTTCGCAAAACCGCGAGAGCCCGGTGGTCAATTCGTCACCTTCTCAAACACGGTTTTCACGCCAACTAAATTTTACACTTATCCAATAATAATAAAAATTAAACAACATTATTGGAATAAATAAATTTTCTTTACGCACAACGGGAATTCATTCAATGATCATGGGTGAAATAGGTGAAATAGCAATTGATAGGGATAGGTAGAATAGTTTCACCATTATAAGATCCTCCGGTGTACGATTGTTCATATTAACTTCCTATAGTTTTGGTCAAAAATTTGGCTGTTTGGACAAGATTTGAACACGTGGGCGACGCTGAGAGTATTTTCCACTCCGGAACGTGCCGCTAATGTACTATATGTATATTATTTTTAAATGAATGAATTAATTAATTAAATGAATTAATTGCAAACATGCTCAGCAGAAGATTCCGCCTTTGCAGTACCGCTGTAAAAAGGATGCTATTTCTTTCCTTCTGCGCAACGCTGTACACGTGCGAACTCTGGGCAAACTACAAGAAGAGTAGTATAGAAAGACTTCGAGTTCAGTACAACAACGCCTTCCGCATAATATTTGGTCTCCCCAGATATTGCAGCGCTTCCCGGATGTTCACGGAGGGGCGAGTTCCCGGCTATGCAGCCCTTATTAGATCCAGGGTGGCAGGAATGAGGGAAAGGATAAGCAGCTCTGGAAATATCCTCGTCATGGAAGCCCGCCTCAGTCCATCATCCAGCATTGATGCACATTGGAGAAAAATACTGGCACCTAATGTGGTCACAGAATCCTAAAAGCTAATTATTATGATTTTATTTTGTTATTACCTTTGTTCATGTACAATCATATCACCTGCTTCTCTATTTAAAATGTATATTTTATAACCCTTATGGAATGTGTGGGATTGCACTATTCTCCCCACATACTGGAATAAACATTTATTTATTTATTTATTTAATTGTGAAATAACGCAAATTAATCAAATGAAATTTATTTGCGTACGCCGGGATTCAATCCCGTGACCTTCGGATTGTAAGTCAAGAGCCTTACCCCTCGACCACGGCGGCCGTTACCAGTCCAATACCTACTGATTTTTTAAACTTTTAACATTCTTTTTGGGACTCAAATCGCTGCGCCGAGAAAAGAGAAGTTTTGAAAATATTGTAAGCGCCCGTTCTAGAAGCGCACTCAAAAAGTCCTGCTCCCTCGGCGGGCCCTGATTTCTGGTACAAAAGATGATCTACCTCAAATAACTGTGGAGAGACCTCTCAGTGAAAATTATATGTATTTAAAATATATTTCTCGTTTTCTTCTTTTAATCTTCTTAAAATACTTGCTGTTACATTTCAGTCTAGTCCCTGGCATGCGTTGCAATATGATTTTTCAAGTCTGTTAAATTATATGATTTTTGATACATGCATTCGGAATAAATCAGATGTTTTATGAACGCGCGAGCTAGCCACGTACACACGTTCAGCAAGTCAGTATGAGAAGCATGTATATTCCAAATTCTATTGCCTGCTATCCCCTACCGCTACTATCAGCGGCGGCTAGTGACTTTTGGGTGTGCTAGAGTCATTTAAAAAAATGGTGTTTTTGATGTTATCCTCTGTCTGTTGTGTATAGATACAAGGGCGGATCCAAGATTTTTTTCTGGGAGGGGCATTCCATATGGATGGACCAATTTTTTATGAAGTCGAAATTTGTGTTCGTCAACTTTAATGGGGGGGGGGGGGGGGGGGCTTTTCCGACCGCACTTTCCCCTGACCGTACCGCCCTCGCAAACGCTGATTATCATCCTTCATTTGCATGTGCATGAATTGGATGCAACGAACAAAATTCGCAATTCCAGCCAGAAATAGACAAGAGTTTGACTCATGTTCTTTCCGTTATTTTATTCATATATTTTAACTCTGATAATTTGATTTGCTTCTAAGTATGTACTGTGATGGAATCTCCACAGTACACAAAAAATACCGTCCTGGGGGGGGGCACGTGCCCCCGTACCCCCCCCCCTAAATCCGCCCTTGGATAGGAATAATAAATAAAATAAATTGTTCAGTAGTGTGTGCGGCCATTCTCTCTAGTGGTAAAGATGCTAAACCGTACTTGGTTAGATCTGGTTGCATGCAAGTTCGTGCAAGAAGAAATGAAATGATTGCCTTTGTGTTCTGGTGCGTAATTCGTATGTTTTTAATAATAGCATGAATGGAGTCCCACGCAACACCTCCCAACTCCCTCCTCCCACTATTGCCACTCCAGCGCCGCTGATTCATACCTAAACAACACGTAATACAGATATACAGAATACAAACCAAGTAGCTACCTAGGTACCCAGAACTAGACTCACAATGCACTAGTACTTTCATTGTGAATACAAGACTACGACTATTTCATAAGTTTTCTAAAACCCATGCAAGGATCTGAAAAAGTTTAATTTCCCAACGACAAGCATTTTATTTTTAATTAATTAAGACAATATTAGCGACACTCAATCGAAAATCGGAAACAGAAAAATCACAAAAAGATAGACCCCATGATGTGACTATCTTTTCTCGTACGCCTTGCCGGGTCGGAACTCTACCAATTGAGCTAATATATTCCTATCCAAATCGGTCATATTTAACTGTATCATACTTCGACTGAGAACTACCAACATTATCTTCATTTTCTTAACGCATATTTTTATTGGCTGCTATCTTTATGTATTATTGTAAGATTCAAACCCGAAGCTTTCTAGATAGTGTCTTTGACATATTTAAAAAAATTTAATACATATTATACGACATTTATTGACTTTTCTGCAAGTCTAGAATGAATATTTATTTTTATTTTTTACTTAATGAGTAAAATCTCAAATTGTAAAATTTTAACTAGTGAAGACATATTACTTACCTTTTTATAAAACCATTAAAAATAAACCTAAAGACAACCTTAAAATTAGAATCCATAATACTAGTTGCAATCAAGAAATGTGCTTCATGTGCAACGAACTCACTTATGTCGAAAATATAAAATATTTAGGAGTATCAATAGATATAAATCTTAATTGGAAATCACATATTAATCAAATCACTTCTAAATTAAGATATCTGACCTACATATTTTATAGACTTAAGGAAGTTCTAAACATTGAGAAATTGAAAATGATCTACTTTTCCCTGGTGCAATCTTCAATCACTTATGGCATTATAGGATGGGGTGGTGCACTTGATACATTTATTAAGCCTCTACAAATAATTCAAAAACACATAATTAAAGTCATATTTAACAAAAATAAAACATTCTCGACAAACTTATTATACAAAGAAACTAAAATATTAAATATACGTAAATTATTTATATTATAAACTTTGAAATATGTATTTAAAAACAAATATAATTTCGAAATAAATGAAAACAGAATGAGCAAAAGAATAAATAATATATTTTACACCCCACAAACCAATACTAAATTATTACAGACACATAGCAGTTTCATTGGTCTTCGTACATTTAACCTTCTACCACTACAAACTCAAATGATAAATAAAATGATAAAATACATAAAAGAGGTAAAATTATGGTTGAATAATGTAGATATTGAAACGCTTTTTCTATAAATTTATCCATCTTCATACAACTCACTTTCTGTAACTTTCCAAACTGTAGTACAATATGTTTTCTATATATATATTTTTTTTAATAACTAAAAAAAAAATATATATATATTTAAAAAAATATTTAAAATCAGTATGTTTTTATCCATATTTTTATTTTACTTATATAATAGTAAAAAAAAACCTTTTTCACTTACTCTCCTATGAAATACTGACTTTATATTTTATATGTTTTTTTTAAAGTCTATTTTATACTTTTTGTACTTAGAAATATAGTTTTTTGTTTTAATATTACCCACACTCAGGAAGTGCCTTAGTGGGTTTTCATTTCTTGTTTATACTATATATTATTATGTTTTATGTTATAATATACTATTTGCTATTATACATTATATGTACAAAGAAATGAGAATAAATAAAGACAAGCTTTTTTTATTGTTTATGTGTATACCGAACAACAGACCCAATTGCTCCCAACAGCCTGAAGCCAGTGAGACTATGGCACTCCCACTCGGGGTATGTTGAGAGGCTGAAGGTAGTGGAGAGGGAAAATGAGATGGGGAAAATGAAGGCGAGGAGCTATGTGGCTATTCATATCTAGTCACCAACACGGCTAAAGCCATTTTTAAGCAACATTTCAAACGTTGATTGTGTAATATACCCACATACCCGCATCTAAATAGGGTACAAATTTAATTTCTCTAAAATTTATATCCATGTTAAAAAGAATGGGGTCGGTAGGAACATAGCATTTTTTTTTATACAAATCTACAGTTACTTTATGTTGGCCTTTAAAACAAAATGATGAGATTTCGAATAACCAGCCCATCCCCTTTATCATCCCTTAACAATTTTCCAAACCCGAAGCAATGACATCGATGTTCAACTGCATTATACGATCAAAATTAGAATACGCTTCTGCTGTTTGGGCTCCATACCAGCAAAAATACATAGATTTATTAGAACAAATCCAAAAAAAATTTCTAAGGTATCTTTATATGAGAATGCATGGTGAATACCCGCGATTTATGCATCATCTAGATTTGCTATCTGAAACGCGCTTCGAAAGTCTCCAATCTAGAAGGAATGGGACCCTAACAGTAACAGCTTTCAAAATTATAAACTACTACATTGACAGCCCATACCTCTTAGAATGCTATAAATTGTTCGTACCGAACAACTACTGCCAGGGTCGCCACCACGACTTGTTCTATATCCCACATGGCAGAACAGACGTTCTGGCCCAACACAGCATGACAAGAGGTATGGTACTGCTAAATGATATTTCTAGGTCTCTTGACATTTTCAACATTAGTCTTGAAGGTTTCAAGAATAAATTTAGGCAGGGACTCTAAAATATGTATTATTGAAAAAATTATGTATATATGTTACCTACGTGTATTTTAATAGGATTATATTAATCTGTAATGCACAAAAAAAAAAAATTAAAATTAAAAAATTAACGGGTCGTGTGCCGATCGTGCTCCGGAGACCTTTTTTTTAAGTTAAACTTGCCCATGGTGCTCTGGAGACCTGTCCTAATACCATCCACTCTGGATTTTTTTGGCGAAGACTCTAACTAACTAACAAACAAGCCGGTTTCTTGCTAGCATGGCTAGGCAGTGAGGACGGACCGCCACACAACACTGACTTAGCACACACTCCTTGCGTACATCGTCCGAAACATACTGTTTGGCTTTGAAATGAAAATTTGCATAGTTCTTACCTACCGAGATTGTATTTACCCAGTACCTACCTTTGCCGAACCACTGATGGAACGTTTTTAAAAATGGAACAATGACAAGAGAAAAATGTCAAATTCGAGTGCATTTGTCTTTTTGACAAACAAAAGATGAATTGCAACTATTTTTGAAGCAATTTGTTGGTATTGATCGTGTTCATAATCTTGTTTTCGAACTAAATAGAAAGTTTTTGACCATATCGAAAGTAAACAATATCGTTTTATACTTTATTTGTGTTGTTGTGGCGATAATTAACTCGAGATACCGCGGTGGAACTGTATTAACTATATTTGTGATTGTCTTGTGTGCTCCTTCTCAGATGGTAACCAATCACTTACCTATAGGTAAGTGATTGTGTAATACCCACCTTAGTCATCCGACAGCTTATCCTAGAGCAAAAGAACATCCTTCTCAGGATGGTGGAGTCAGGGATTTGAGGTCATGAATATATTTGAAACACTTATTTTTGTAGTGAAATTTATAATATTTTATTGCACTTTGCAAGGAAAACATACCAAAGAAGGCTTATCAAAAAGAACATAAATACCTTTAGCATCTATCAATAGATTTGGAGAGAGAGAGTTAAATCAAAATTACGTTTAGTTATTAATACCGCATACGTCCCGTCGTCGTGATTCTCCTCCAAACGACAACAGCAATCCCCAAAACGTCTTCCAGCACGTCATGAGGCCGCTCGGTTAAAGGGAGTCCTCCCAACAAAACAGGCACAGCAGATTCTCACCCATCAAGCGGCATGAGCCAATCTCACCGGCCAAAGGAACAGCAAAGGAATATTGGCGGGTCCAACCAGAGTCTAGGAGCCCACCCAAAGGGAATCCACCCAACAAAACAGGCACAGCAGATTCTCACCCATCAAGCGGCATGAGCAAATCTCACCGGCCAATGGAACCACCAGCAAAAGAACCCTTGCGGGCAGTACATCACCCGTGGATTCCGGTCTAAATTGACCTCGGCACGCGGATTAATCTATCTCGCGGCATCCGGCGAGGGATTAAACAAAATGAATAGGCTTCAATGCCATTTGAGTCGTCACACACTCACGCGACGTTTAAAAATAATATTTCTAGGCTACATAGCACTAGTATCTCACTTTATCCTCCCAATCGCCCCGAAAAACACTCCCCCTGCACAAAATCTAAGTTATATCTCCCGCCATGATTCCCTGAATCAATCCCTTTCCGGTCTCCTTCCAGTTTTGCCAACCAACAAAGTTAAAATCAGAAAAAAAAATAATAATCAATAGACAATAAACAGTACCTACTTTGCGCAGTACCTGCTCACGAAATAGACATGTTACATTTCCCCGCAACCCCCGAAAATTTTACGCCGCGAAGTGAAGTAAAATTATTAGGACACCGCTCAATACGACTCTCTCTATCCATATCTGTTAAAAAAAAATAACAAATCACAGTATTAGAAAAACATAAACATACTAAAGTAGCAAATTAAAAAACAAAAATCATTCACAGAATGGAGTACAAAAGAAAACATTGAAAATGAGGTAATACCTCCACTTTTACAAGCTCGCTTGTAAGATTACCAACACGTTACTCACATGACGAGAGATAATCTCTCAAGAAAACACTAGTGAGTATGGAGAACTCAAGCTCCCACTTTCATGTATAGAAAAAGCAACACTTAGTTATTATTAACATAAAAAAAAAATAACTCTCTCTCTCCAAATCTATTGATAGATGCTAAAGGTATTTATGTTCTTTTTGATAAGCCTTCTTTGGTATGTTTTCCTTGCAAAGTGCAATAAAATATTATAAATTTCACTACAAAAATAAGTGTTTCAAATATATTCATGACCTCAAATCCCTGACTCCACCATCCTGAGAAGGATGTTCTTTTGCTCTAGGATAAGCTGTCGGATGACTAAGGTGGGTATTACATTGGCGCCCAACGTGGAAGGAAGGTTCTTTTTGATAAGCCTTCTTTGGTATGTTTTCATTGCAAAGTGCAATAAAATATTATAAATTTCACTACAAAAATAAGTGTTTCAAATATATTCATGACCTCAAATCCCTGACTCCACCATCCTGAGAAGGATGTTCTTTTGCTCTAGGATAAGCTGTCGGATGACTAAGGTGGGTATTACATTTGAGTCGTCACACACTCACGCGACGTTTAAAAATAATATTTCTAGGCTACATAGCACTAGTATCTCACTTTATCCTCCCAATCGCCCCGAAAAACACTCCCCCTGCACAAAATCTAAGTTATGTCTCCCGCCATGATTCCCTGAATCAATCCCTTTCCGGTCTCCTTCCAGTTTTGCCAACCAACAAAGTTAAAATCAGAAAAAATAATAATAATCAATAGACAATAAACAGTACCTACTTTGCGCAGTACCTGCTCACGAAATAGATATGTTACAATTGGTTACCCTTCTTCCTTGCATCCATTGTTTTCCTTACACTTACCTATAGGTAAGTGATTGGTTACCCTTCTTCCTTGCATCCATTGTTTTCCTTACACTTATTATCACCCAATTTCAGCAAACACCATTTCTTTTCGTTTCATTGTTAGTCAATACAGTCCATTACCAAGTGCATCTGATTCGTAAGTAGTTTCGGAAGCATCACATACTCATTACTCATTATCAAGTGAATCATTACCAAGTGAAGCATTACCAAGTGAATCTGATTCGTAAGTAGTTTCGGAAGCATCACATACTCTTCTGTTATTCTGATTCTTGACTGATTCACTTGATTGTACGAAGCCTGCGAGGCCCTGTCAGGTCCATGAGTCCATGTTTAGTTTTGAGAGGGCGTCTACCTGCGAAACGCATCTGCGTTCCAATCCTACTAAGGAAGGACGGGTTCAGTACTGAATCACAGCACAGACACCCGTCACTCCCGTGCATACCATCATTCCATGTCTCCGCAAGAGCAGGCAGAGTCATCCGGCAGATTACCGAAAACCCTTTGTTCAAATTTTCAAACTTTTCTGGAACCTTTTTTTTGGTGTCAACAACTGCCTAAGTCCCCAAGTCAATGGGATCCCCTGAGCTCTTATTCGAAAAAAAAACAGCATTATTAAGAACGTGTCGCAGATGCGACCGGCGCATTATTCTTACGCAATACTTTGACAAATGGGGAGGGAGGGGTAAGGTTAAACCCCATAAACCTCCAATTTGGAAGGCGGGTTTGCAAAGTTTTGGGATTTAGCAGGAATGTCCGGATTCGTGGGGTGAGGTATGTCTAGGTTTGCGAGGTTTGTCTAGGTCGGCGAATGCGTTTGTCCACCTACAAGGTGGCAGGCCGGATCGGGAGAGACAGGTTGAGGGAGACTTAACCTAAAACTCTCCAGCCGGGCTCTCTCGACCCATCGCCTTGCACCGCAGTCGTTGACATTACCTAAATAAATGCATATATTGACAGTAAACCGAAACTTATCTGAATATATGGAGTGCGGTCTTAAATTTATCAATCGTCGATCGAAATATCTTTTACCAATCGTTTATCGTGATCCCGAATCCTAATAATTGACCATAGACGACGGATTTGGCCAATATCGTATTGATATAGGGTTTTATCGATCGACAATCCTGGGGTAGACCCCGGTGAAAAGGTCTTATGACCTAAATAGCCACATCATTTCTATGTTAAATCCGTGTAGATCACACTTCTAACACTATTCGTTTATCTATGACGATATCTACATAATAGGTGAGACAATCTTTTGGTTTCAATTTAGGTGTAGTAAGCGGCCCGCTTTCTCAAAATGGGATATTTTCGCATCCCGACGGTTTCCCGGGAAAAACGGGACAGTATCCCTGAAAATGTGACGGTCTCGTTCAAAGCATGACGTTTTGTCACGTTGTTATGGCTTCATTCGATATACAAGGGTTGTCCAAGAATTAAGGACGGTTCTTATTTTAAAAAAATCAGGAAAAATGTATATTAGATTATGAGATTTTAGCTACATATCCACACAATTTTTTGACATAGTCCTCCTTATGATCGATGTACTTGGTGAGCCGTGGCACTAGGTCCTCGATTCCCTTATTTATTTATTTATTTATTTATTTACGCCCTAGTGGGCTTTTACAACAGAAATTAAAAACATAAAAAAATTAAACATCATAAAAGAAATGAAATACTATGAGTAATAAGAAAAAATCAGTAATAAGACCAGAAATACAATAAATTGCAATGTGTAAAAGCTAGTTGGTAGGTATAAACAAACAATTATATGTGTATAATAATGTACGATGATAAAACAGAACTAAATAGAACAGCAAAATAAAATAAAATAAGGTTATAAATTACTGGTAAGATTTTAAATGAGAGGAGGTTTTATGAAAAGAACAAAAATAAGAAAAGTTAATTATTAACAGATAAAATAGAGATGAGTTGTCTCTTGAATATTGCAAAACTGTCAACACCAAATATATCTATAGATTCACAATGTTTATTTGCAAGGCTATGCATTCTAGGGATTGGTGAATTAATAGAATAGTTAGTATTGAGGGTATTGTTAAAATTGAAAATATCTTTATTGCGAGTTAGTCTAGCAGGTACATTAATACAGATTAATTCTAATAAATTAGGGCAGTCAACTAAAGATTTGATAATTTTGAATAAAAATAACAAATCAATTAACACTCTTCTATCTGATAATTTAAGGAGTCTGGTTTCTGCGCGTAAGTTATTATAATTTATAAGTTCAATTGGAATTTTCATTTTAAAATTAATATACCGAAGGAATTTGTTTTGTACCTTTTCCAATAATTGAGAATGGATTTTGTAATATGGTGACCAAATGGTGGAATTGTACTCTAATTTGCTTCGTACTAACGAGCAGTACAGATTTTTTAATGTTGATACATTTTTAAAATTTGCACCCATTCTCAAAATAAAACCAAGAATTCTCATTGCATCACTTGTTATTTCATCGATGTGAACATTGAGCTGTAGACTCTCATGGAATATGATACCAAGATCACGAATCTGTGATACACGAAGAAGATTAACACCATTCATATAATAGGAAAACTTAAGAGGATTTTTACTTTTGTAAAAACTAATAATCTGACATTTACCAATGTTTAGTTGTAAATCATTGACAGAACACCACGTAAATAGTTTGTTCAGGTTCAACTGCAGAATGGCGCGATCATCATCGTTTTTGATTGTTCTATATATCTTCAGATCATCAGCAAATAACAGAACTTTAACATTACTAAAAATATTAACTATATCATTAATGAATAAGCAAAATAATATCGGGCCTAAGTGAGATCCCTGTGGTACTCCGCTCGAGGCTGCAAATGTATAAGAAGTAAACGAATCAACCTTGACCGCTAAGTACCTTCCCAATAGATAACTCTTAACCATTTCAAAATATTCCCTCTAAATCCCAACAATTTCAGTTTTCTTAATAAGATTTTGTGGTTTACTTTATCAAATGCCTTACTGAAGTCAGTATATATGGAATCAGTTTGATGTGATGCAATCAAGGCATTAACAATATCATTCGTATATAATATTAAATTGGAAAGGGTTGATCTTCCTTTAATAAATCCATGTTGAAGCGGTGAGATGGTGGGATTAATTCGGGATATCAACTTGTCTAGTACTAGACTTTCAAAAAGTTTGGGTAATGTAGACATGGTGCATATTGGCCTGTAGTTTTTTACGTCCCTCTTATTACCTTTTTTGAAAATGGGCGTCAAAAGACTAAACTTCCGGAGTCAAAAGACTAGACTAAAGATCCGGGAACACACCTGATGAGAGTAATTTTGTAAATAACTTATGTATAGGATATGACAATGTATGCATACAATTAACTAAGAACATGGGTGGAACTTTGTCAGGTCCTGCAGATTTACGGGAATCAAGACTCTTTAACTTGGATATAATATCACCAATAGTTACAGTAAAGTCAGATATATCAAGAGTCTCAACCAAATCAGAGCATGTGATATTGCTATCTACATTTGCATTAACATATACACCGTATTAATATATTATCGTAGAACTCCCCCGCCAAAAATGCTATCACCTCTCCCTCCGTGTCCTAGTCGGTCTCCGAAGGTTTTCCGGACCAATTTTGCTTCGGGTGAAGAAAAATATGCAAATCATGTCATTGTTTGTCTTTTTGATTCCGGGGTTTGGTGGTGAATCCATGTTTCAACCTAAAAAAGCCTCACGTTGGTTGGAAAAAACAGTTCGAAGTGACCCGAGCGCTTTCCTTACGATTTTGCTCTTCAGCATTTTGGAAACCCAACGAGCACGCAATTTGCGAATGCCATTTTTCCCTTAAAATCGTTTGTGTGGTAGACTTACTGACATCTAGGATCAAACTGCGAGCTTACGAACTTCAACAGGGCGTACTCCCTCTTAGTTGAGAAAATGAGTATTTCCACGTTTTTTTTATTGCTTAAAAAAATTATTTTTATGTTGACGAATTAATTTTCTACAGCGAGTCAAAGTTTCCCATTTTTGAATTACCGCTAAAACGATATTTTGGGGTGGGGCTATCGTGTGACGTCGTAAGCGTGGACGCTCACTGACAGTATTTATTTATGCTGGCCAAGCTGAGCGACACTTGTGACGTCACAATCCGATTTGCCAACCACGGGCCGTTTTGATTTTGTCAGTTTTAGATAGTTTTTAAAATCAATAATATTGAATGAAAACATAAAAAAACAAATATTTTTAGTAGGATGTTTAAAATCAGAAAAATTATCTTTAAATATTCCGTACATTTTCAACAGAATCCATCGTTTGTGGAAATACCCCCTTACCTCACAGGCGGCGGGATTCGACAGCGGAGCGTCCATCTTAAACGGAGAAAAAAATCGCACCGAAGGAGCTACCATGCCGGAAAAATCATCATTTTTAGGGAAAAGTCTGAGCTACACGCTATCTTTAATTTATTTTACTTTGCTTTCAAAAATCTTTAATTCTTGGACAACCCTCGTACATCATTATCCACGACAAGAGAGTTGTAAAATATTGTGACGCAAGGATAGTAGGTAATAGCAAGGTGACCGTATGTTCTAAAGATTTCTGGAAATTTAATTTGATCATAATCGACGCTAACTAAACGACCTTTCTCTGAATGATTATCCAAAAATGTAGATAGGTTGGGACCTACCTTAATAAGTCAGCGTGGTAACGTAGGTACCTTCTTAATTTCGATTTCATCAATGGATGAAATACTGATATAATATAGATGACATAATCTCTAGTAATCAGTAGATCAGATTGCATGTATGTGCATATTTGTGCCTTTTTTTATTTTTAATGCATATTTTCAGTAAATGTATTCTTCAAAATATGAACTGATAAGATAATGAAATAACTGTAGAATTTTGGCGGTGAACACAATTAGCATTTAAAATTATTTAAAAAAAATACTACATGATATATGTTTATAACTAATTCATATTAATTTCTTATAATTAAATTATAACATGTAAATAAAATCCTCAGCACGAGAGATCCCAGTGAGGATATCATTATCTCTACATGCTACTAAGAAAGACAATAAATCATTATTATTATTGTTATTAATTCCCACGATAATTAATACCTACACTTGAAATTCTATGAAACAACTGGGCCTTAGTATTTTCTTTTCCCCGTATCACATAAGTCTCTGAGATGGAATTGGAGACCCGGGTCAACAACTTAACTCCTTTCGCTCTCCGTGGCTAGAGGCTACTCCTCCGCACTCCGCACAGCATCCCACGAGATCGTGAACCACGCACAGCGCACACCTCCAGCACACTGTACCGCAGTCTCCAATACAGATTTTAGCGGCGTATATTTGTAAATTGTTGCGATAAATATAAAATGATTTGAATTTATTAAGAACAGAAAAATATTTTACGTCCCTTTATTTTTGTGATTCTCTTCTTTTGGTGCACATATAAATCAAAACAAATAAAATTGGAGACAAATCACCATTTTGTGATTTGTCAATAAATTGATTTGACGGTAACCAGACAACTAGCATTGGAATATTACTAGTCATTTTTACAATTTCGCGCAAATTGCTGGCTGCGTAAAAAAACTGATTACAAATTCCAAATCGGGTAAACAAAAGTTCGGGCTTGTTTCCAAAATGGAATATTTTGTTACTCTATTTAGTTTTGACACTTTTACAAACGTGTTATAATCTACCCACCTGACTCAATTTTTATTTCGCTGTTTCAGATCCTGCGCAGAAAATTCCACAATGGACTGCGCTGCAAAAATTTGCCTTAGGGGCATACATTAATTACGTGAGCAGTTTTTCTTCTAGACCCCCCCCCCTCCTTGATGAGATAAACTTGGTTCGTATATTCTTTTCATGTAACGTGATATTTTGCTGGACCCCCCCCCCCCTTTTTGAGCTCACGTAATTAATGTATGCCCCCTTACTTTAGCGAGATTTACTTTTCTGCGCAGGTTCTGGTTATTTCAATGTGCGCTCTTCGGTCGTCTTCAGTTTGGGAGGCTATGGGTACCGACATCCCGGGAACCATTTATGGATAACTAACCCCTCTGCCGTAGGTCACCCCAAGTGGTTCACTACCCGCCCACCGTTTGGGATGAGGTTTATTCGGATCTTGGCGGCGGATGTGTCTGCCCCCTGTGTTTGAGGGAGTCCCTTTGACGTCTCCAGCCGGACTCTCTCGTAACATCGCCTTGCACCGTAATGAAAGGAATGGATTCATACGTTCGTCACTCCTGGACACACTGACCCTAAGAACCCCTCAAACCTTTTCCTTTCCAAAAAATCTTCTCCTTCATTTGACGTAGGCCCTGAGGGGAATTATTTTTTCCACGGCATCCTGTGTAGAACTAATGTAAAAAATCTGAGGTCGTAGTTTACTCCCAGCATTCTCGAGACGTCCTGGTTCCAAAAATATGGTCACGTGGTTTGCGTTTGCTCGTCGAAATGATACCCATATTTCATGTTAGGCAAGTCTATCAATTTGGATATCTGATGATTACACATCAATGCCTGAAACATGTCTTATATGCGTAGGTACGCTTTGTGTATGCTGCAAGTTTAGTAAAGTAATTATTTTTTATTCCCACGACATTTCAATATGCAAACTAATTCAATCAGCAATTAAATCATTTCCCTTCAGATCAGGTACCGTTTGATCCGGAATGCCGACAGGCCATGTATAATTTAACGCATTCGCCACTAACCATAGATAAACGCACATTTTTTCACAATGAACAATGGATTTTTTTCTTTAATTTTATCTCCCCATTGTGTTTTTTTCTATGAAAGAGAGAATACCGCTATAAAAAAATATTACTTCTCTCGTCAGGCGAAATGTAACAATTGCGTGGTGTGAATTTCGCAAATGATTTTTAATTGCGTTATCGAAGTTTCTATCATACAAAGATCTTAGATTAAAATAAATAATCTCAATACAATATAACATGGTTTGTGTGGACTCCAATTTTATTGTGAAATAATGTATTCAAGAACAAAAAATTACATGTTTTAATTGTAGGGCAGACTCTATACATTGAAAAATGTATAAATAGGTAAGTACCTATTTTTTTAACGTGATTCCCAAATGCTCCCTCTTACCCGGAGCCAGTGAAACAATGGCAAATGATGGAGAAGGAGGTTGGGTATTAAAGCACCTAAACACGACTAAAGCCATTCCAAGCAAAATTTCTCTTATGAATGTAGGAGTTTTCACCTGGGCGATACTCGGGAATTTTTCGAAATCAGATGTAGATTTCAGTTGCGTAAATTTTTTTTTGCATTAGCCACATGGGAGACCCAAAGGTCCCTCTGGTCTCTGTCATCTTTGGGGATTGCTGTGTGGAAGATATTTTTAGGGAAAGGAAGGAGAGGCAGTTCTGGTAAGTTCTGGTATGAGGGATGAGTTGGAATCTGGGGGTCAGTGTATCCACGAGTGGCGGACGTATGAATCCATTCCTCCCTCTGCGGTGCAAGGCGATGGGTTGAGAGTTCGGCTGAAGAGGTCAAGAGGTCTCCCTCAACGAGTGTCTCATACAGAAGGTGGGCAAACGCATCTACCGCTAAAACCTGGACAAACCTCGCCCCATGAACCCCATCAATACAAAGGTAAAGTGTGCAAAATTTCATCAATCTCAAGAAAATTGAAGATTTAGTTCGAACATAGAATATTTTTTGTTCGTGTGACTCTGTTAGGAGCATAAGATGAAATCAATTTAAATAATGTAGGGCTCTCAATAAGGGAATGAATGATTTTTAAAAGAGAAATGACATCTGATACCAAGACAGTTACAATAGAAGTGTATTTATAATTTATATGTCTTAAAAATTTGTGCTGTATTTATTGAATCTGGGTGAACCTTATAATGCAGTGACCAAATAGGTAAGTTATACTCAACTTAGCTTTGAACTAATAAAGCATAAAATAATTTAGAATCTACAAAAGTCTTTGACAAGTATTTTTATGAAACCGAGAATTTTCGTTGCTTTGTTCGTAGATAATAATATTTATATATGACAAAAAAATTATTTTATAATCAAAGACTATTATACCCAATTTTAAAGCTGTTTGTTTTCCAAATAAAGATATTATTATTATTTGATGTGCGTAAGCCCGCAAACGGTTTCTAGATAAAATAATGCGTTCTGGCATCATGCAATTATGCATTACTAACCATTAATCCGATTGCGATGAAACTTTGGGGATTTGATGTGTGCATGCCCGCGATGATTTTTATATATAATAGTGAGCTCTGGCATTATGAAATTTGTTTGAAAACTGAATGTACCGGGACTGAATGTATAAAATGCGGGAGGGGGAGGGGAACTCGGGAGGGGGGTTCGCGGGACGGGGGAAGCGGGAGAGGGGTGTGGGGATAGGGTAGTGAGGGAAGGGGATGCGGGAGAGGGAGGGTAGGCGGAAGGGAAACGGGACGAATGCGAAAGGACACGCAGGGAGAAACAATGTATGTATTAAGTGGCATAGCAATGCATGCCGGGAACTCGCTAGTGGTTATATAGAAATATATATTTATGTAGATTTGGTAAGTACTTAGTACAAATCTTGCGTATAGGTACTTACAACTTTGAACAACAGGTCATCCAGCAAACCCAATCAGGTTAGGTTATAATAACACACATGAGGGGGCATACATTAATTACGTGAGCAGTTTTTCTTCCAATCTAGACCCCCCTCCCCCCCTTTGGTGAGATAAATTTGGGCCATTTCGTATATTCTTTTCAAGTAACGTGGGATTTTGCTGGACCCCACATTTTGAGCTCACGTAATTAATGTATGCCCCCTGACGAAACGAAAAAGATTAATTTATCATCTGACTTTTTCCCATAGGTCTGTTGTATTGATTAAAAAATAACTTCAATTCAATCCAAACCTGACATGAATTGCACAGGAGCGGATTTACTTGTGCTCTGAATGTGTGCAGTAACAGGGCGCCTCGAACGAGGGACAATAAAAAATCGTTTGTGGTACTGCTCTAGTGAGATGGGTGGCTTATTATTTTTATTTTGTACATTGATGACTAGATCTGAATATCCCACCTTCCTCTTTCCCATTTCCTTCCCTTCCCCGCTAGCTTCAGCCTCACAATATACTCCCTACTAGGGATATTATATGATAAACCATAACAAAAAATCAAAACTAAAATTAAACTTGTGATGAATCGCAGTGGATACGAAAATATAGTAGCTTCCACCTTACGAATGAATAAATAATAATTCAGAATTATAACGAAATCAACACACTAGCGACATCTAGCTGATTAAGTTTGATTGGGCCATGGAGACTGCAGAGATCTATAATTATTAAATTAATGTCAAGTTTTGATAAATAGAACACAGAGGGATCCAATTATAAACACTTAAGATTGATCTACCAATCAGAGAAGGGGGAGGTTACCTTTTTTCAAGACAAAGAGATGGACTTTGGACTAGACCATTAGTCTGAGATTTATGGGGTAAAAATCATCATCAACCCGAGAGATCAATACGCTTTAAGATAAACACAATCCCACGTTCGGTGCATTTGGTACAATGACCCTAATTTTAAAGGTAAATATTGAGTGCAACAGAGGAATCGACAACCGCAGTTAACGAACAAATAAATCCATATTATGTTGAAAAAATGATGCAATAAAATAGCAAGGAAATATAATGAACGGAAGATTAAAGAAAAGACCTGGAAAACGTGGGAAAAGCTACTGTAGGGATACTCAATTGCATAACGAGAACGTGAAGAACAAAAGGAGGCCAGATTCAGAGGAAAACGTACGTTTGATATTTAAAAGAAAGAAAAACGATGGAAATTAGGAATGTCACTTCTAAATGAAGCAATACGGTCAGGGAAAACGATTTGAAAAGAAAATCTAATAAAAAAAACGGACATTTAAACGGAAGTATTTATTGAACAATATAAGATTTCGACTTAATTTTGCGTTTTCAGACGAGTTTAAATAGATATCGTTATATATTTGAAATAGGATGGTTATTCTAGTTATATTACGTTAGATTAATTCAAAGGAAGGGATCGTTTTTACGTCATTTGCTATGAGAAAATACTATAGACGATAGAACAAATTGCTGAGGCAATTGATGTAAAAAAAGGTTGTCGACCCCACATGTATATTGTTGATATAAACAAGGAATATTCGAACATGCCTTTTGTTTATTTAAGGCCCATTATCCATTAAAAAGGGTCATAAAAATTAACATTGCTCTTACCTAGTATTGAGATTATAGAATTTCCGTAAAATTTAATTATAAACACATTAAAATGGATTTATCGCCAAGTATGTAGAAATCGTAATGTATACACACGTCAGGGCTTGCAGTTTATGGGATTTTGAACAAGAGAGAGATGGAAAATTGGGCGGAATTTGATCGAAGTAGTTAACTTGACAGATATCCCAGGATAGGAATAGTTAGTGGGCCGGAAAACACCATAAATAATATATCAAAAAAGGAAAAAAGGGTTTTAGCGGGAGATGGAATCACGGCAAAAAGGCAAACGTCAAATTTCAATAAGGGATCATTGGGTTAGGAGTGGGGGGAGAGAACGGAAAACCGACATAACCGGAAAACTCAGATAAGGAAATGGGAAAAACTCAAAACGTTATAAGTAGAGTAGATACGGAACCAGGATATGATTCCTTATTAACAACGAAGGGAAAATCATTTAAGAATAGTTGTTAAAACACCGTTACTAGAAGGAAAATTAGGTGGGAAAATGGAAAAGTTGAATATGCCACATAAATAATGGAAATACGGTTCTGAGACATAATTGCTTACGTAGACTAGGGGAAAAGAAATAATTTTCGTGGAAATTTATACAGGACAACTAGCGTTTAAAACTAGGAGACCGAAGAATCTACGTTTTCCCTAATATTTATGCCAATTAAAACACAGTTTTAGCAGATCACTTATGGGAATGTTCAAAATTGAAAAAAAAAACAAGATTAAAACCATGTTTATAAAACATATTATGAAGACCTGAAGACAAAGGAACGACGGGGCAAAATTTGACATAATGGTAGGTTCGACACTGGAACAATTTACGTAAGAGACGGAAGATTTCTAAAATCAAAGGGGCCGGACTTAACACGTTGATACGAATATAACAGAATTGATATATGAAATCTCGAGTTGTTAGAGTTTGAATTAGAAAATCAATGAACGCGTAATTAAGATGTTCTAATCCTGGAGGTACATATAAAACCTAGGACTTAGAAGAATCGGGATCAGTTTTCGGTGTTAGTTGTCGTGAAGGAGTCGTCGGGGACCAATCGTCGGGTTAAAACGTGGAAGTTACGTGACGTAGCGTCTAAAACGGTTATTAGTTGAAAATTTCTTAAGTGTTGTAAAATTTTGAGACTTAGAAAAATTCGGAGTGGGAATTCTGGGACTTATAAAAATTACGGTCGTGATTAAATCTGTGGAGTGTTGAAAATTAAATAAAGTGTTTTATATAGTTTTACAATAAATTCAACTTGTCATTAAAATAAAAAGTTTATATAGTGTAGCGAATTTAAAAAGAAACAACAGTGTTTAAAGAATTTTATAACAGCAGTGAATAATAATATATTTATTTATAAATTCAACTTGTCATTAAAATAAAAAAGTTTATATAGTGTAGCGAATTTAAAAAGAAACAACAGTGTTTAAAGAATTTTATAACAGCAGTGAATAATAATATATTTATTTATAAGTTCAACTTGTCATTAAAATAAAAAGTTTATATAGTGTAGCGAATTTAAAGAAAATCAACAGTGTTTAAAGAATTTTATAACAGCAGTGAATAATAATATATTTATTTATAAATTCAACTTGTCATTAAAATAAAAGGTTTATATAGTGTAGCGAATTTAAAAAGAAACAACAGTGTTTAAAGAATTTTATAACAGCATTGAATAATAATATATCTATTTATAAATTCAACTTATCATTAAAATAAAAAAAAGGGGTCCTTCGACAACTGGCAAGGTTGATTAAAACGTCGCGCATGTTGTGAGAATTACCCTGGTAATTAATTAATAGAGTCTAGAATCAGTTTTTATACTTAAAAATTTCAGTGGTAAAATAGAGTCTACAATCAGTTTATACTTTGATAAAACAGGGAGTGAAGTGCCCGGATAGGGTTAATCGTGCAATTTAACGGAGTGTATGATCTTATAATAAATCTAAAATCAGTGTTTGCAATAATTTCCGATTCAATAAAATCTAATAATTAATTAATTAATTACAAATTCAATGCGGGAGGAGTTTAATATAGTGTGTTTGAATTGCTTTAAATTTGTTCTATGAAGGTTAAAATAGAGTTATTTAGTCCGAGGTTATATAAAGAAAATTACAGTCTAATAAGTTTCATTAAATAAAAAATTTACGTTTAGGTCGAAAGTTGGAAATTTTATTACGAGATATTAATTATCGTTAGGTGACAACGCAATAATAATAATTGATCCGAAATCTGGAAAATACTTAACATAATTAGATAGGATCGTTCTTCTTCAATAATAACGGCAGATATTAAAGGAAAACGTGAGGATTTTTACATCAGAGATCTATTCAAAGGAGAAAGGAAGGAGATGAGTAGTTACACAGGTAGTATGGATGCTCTAATAAGTTTCTCGCCGATGATAGTAACCCGGTGGAGCTGAAATTAAGACATTAGAGCTTGGTGAGTCCTTACAATATTTAAGCTTTTACAGGTTCCTGTGGATATCCTGACACTGATGGACGTAACGCCAAGTAAGGGTAAATAAATAATTAACCAATTTATTAGCATTCGCATGTCACACCTCCCATACAGAATGAAATGTTGCTAAACAAATACTTAACACATAATTAGATAGAAACGCATCACTAAATCAATTTTGGTATCTTAGCGTATTTGTAAGATAAATACCTATCGTTTCTTTTCACTAGCACGATTAGGGTATGGTTATATGACCTTCGATAGTGTACCAAAATTTCGATTTGAGTTCAAGGCCATCCATTGACCCAGTCACCTAAATTCATTAACGAATAAACAAAACAAAACTTAACGTCAGGGACAAGTTTATCAATTATAGCTTGAGATGAAATCTGCGGTCAATATGTGAAGGCGACATTGACGTTTAAATTCACTCAATTCTAAACGACTTGATTTTACTAGAGCGATCGCCAATAGGTAGCATTGATTCAGCATGCAAAAATTTCGCAAAGTAAAGTACTGTGACTAGCTTCAAACTCTAAGAGAGCACATCACAATAATTCAGTAGGTCATTGATTCAATGTCGACTTGATTTATCTCATTTTTAAATCTTTCTTATAGGAAGTAGGTATCCAAGAACCCATAAATACCCATTATCCTAAATACCTAACACACGAGGAGCTAGTGACCTCATTTAAACAACACTGGTGTTCAAATACTCATACAGTCCTGAATCCTAACTTGTCTTCGAACGTAAACTTCAAGGCTTCTGTATGTAGGTATGAGCCATCTGGAAATGTAAGTGTCAACCTTTCTCGAACGGACGGCTTTGATCTTGTGGCGGTATTGTCGAGGTGGGCATGCGGGGAAGAGGAAGGACGTATGCGGACAGTACGCTGACGCGGCATTAAAGCCACAGGTTATTTGCATACCGTGAGTCTTGTCGAACCTGAAAGCAAACATAAGGTTCACGAGGTGAGTTTTATGTCAGCTAGTCAGAGGTGGAATGTAACGCTGGGTCGGTTACGTGGGAGGAAGGATCTGCCCGTCACAAGCTTACGCCACATTTAACGGATAGAGGCATGATAAGGGAAGACATGAAATACCCCTTCTAGACTCAGTAGAGTTAAATTCAATCCGGCGGAGATGGAAGTCGGAGTGAGGCAGAAAAACGGCATGAAGACTTGGTATTCCCCCATCTGGCGTGAAGAGTCCCTTTCGTAACAAGAGACGCTCGTCGAAGAGAGTAAAACTCGGACTTAAGGATAAGCTTAGCAAACGTACTTGGGAGAATCCGGTTTGGAATTGTTGTTCATCGGTTTTCACTTGGTTAGCGGAGGTGCCGACTTTTTTAAGCAAACATATTATCCCCTCTCCATATCCCTCCATTCCTGCTCTTTCAACAATTTTGCGAATACTAACCAATAGCTCTAACTATGACTACAAACACATTATGTTAGGAGAAGTTGCAGACAAGGACTTCAATTGAGAAAACTGGACCTTCGAGTTCGATCATCCTAAGGTAAGGTTTGCTTTCTTGAAATGTTTAATTTATTAACTGTTGTTTATGTTATCGATGTATCAGCGGTGATAGGAAGAATTAAATAAACACACTAAATTCCTATGGAAATCAAATAGACACAAGGTTTAGGGCGGGGGTAGTTTATCAAACTCGGTTAAATATTCTAAAATAATAATAAATAAATTGATCGGAAAATTCTCACCCTTTCTCTAAAAGAATCTATGGGTTACCACACGTAATACATTATCTTCTCTACATATGTGTGCATATTAAGTATGCAAACAGATGTAAAATCTAAAACAAAAAAAATTACACAACGCAGATTATAGAAATAATGTGAACAAAAATCTTAAATCTTGATTACTGTGAGAAAATCGCAGGGATTTAAGAAGATAGGGTAGGTTTAGCTAGATTATAAGGTATAGGGGTTTAGAAATCACGAGCCTGAGGTAGAAATAAACCGAAAGGAGGGTTGAGTCAGGCCATCATACCTAGTGGTGTGATCAGTAGGACATAAGGGTAGAATTATGAGCGTGGCTACGAGACAGGAGCTACGAGATTTAAACTACGAGGTAGAAGCTTAGAAAAGTAAATCAGCTAGGTAGGGTTCATCACAATTGGAGTCAGAAGCCAAGAGTGGCACCTCATTACAACTGTTGCTGCGTGACCAGGAGAGTTAAGGTTACAAGTTGAGAGAATTCTGAGATATTATAAAAATAAAATAGAATGAACAAATAAATGAAATTATAATTAATTGGAAAAAAAAAAGTGAATATTTTAAACGAAAAGTGAAAAACGTGCCATTAAAACAACTTCAGATTACATAAAACAAGTGGAATAAAAAATTCGCATCATTAAATTATACAGTAGAAATATAACAATAAATCAAAAAAATAATTTAAACGAAAAGTGAAAAACGTGCCTTTAAAACATCTTCATTAAACGTGATACAAGTGGAAAAAAAAAACGTACCATTAAATAAAACAGTCGAAAAAAAAAATAATAACTCAAAAACCAAATATTTTAAAACGAAAAGTGAAAAACGTGCCTTATACCAGATAAAAATCATAAATCACATAACGCCTAGGAATGTTGACCCAGATTTAGAAGGGTGGTGCGTATTGAAAAAAAAAAGCCGTTATATAAATAAAAGCGCATTCCTTCGGTGATCAATAAAATTATCATTCAAATTGGTTCATTGACTGAAGCCCGAATGTAAACAAGCGATTGAATAGACATCGTCGCGAGGGTATGTTTGTGTTGCCACAAACATAAGTGGTCTTACTGATAAATATGTTCGTAACAGAATAGATAAATCTTTGTTATGTTCGCATTGGAACATCTCGAGATATTACTTTAAATAATAAAGAGATACTTAGATAGTTAATCAAATGACGTTGTTTATGTTAATAGTGGTCGAGGGTATTATTGGTTCCTTCGAGTTGAAGGATTTTATAAATAAATACTTCTTTTGACACGGCGACATAAAAATAAATAAAATCAACATAACATACAAAGCAAAGGACGGATAAAAATAAAATAAAATATTACACATAAAACATAAAAGTGAGCTTTTCAAATCGTTGCATTCAAACATTTAACAGGGGTGGATTGGACCTTTAGATACACCATTACATAGATGTCAGCTGAATAAATTAGAAATTTAGCCTTACTGGGGGTTGGCATATTTCTCGGGTGACCGGTTTATTTCCGATTTGCAATAAAGAGCAAATAAGCGGAGTGGTTTAAAACGCATACGAATTTAGGAGGGGGGGCTTGTTTAAAACGGGGTTTAGGTACATTATACAATTGTGTATACGTGCAAATAAATAAATAAACAAACAAAGCCGGTGAAAAAAAAAAAAAAAATGAGATAGTAAACGTTATGGAGTGCATTCGGATGAGTAAACATACAACATAGATCAAATAAACCTCAGATAAAAGATAAATAAGAACAGCATATGAAGAGATTACATAAAAGTTGATTCCCTCAAGAGGTTTCTAGTAAACATTTTGAAACGAATAAACATCTCGAATCAATATTTGATTCTAGTGTGTACAGTTGGGTTAGATGCATTTAGCATTATCCTTTCAGATGTTCAGATGTTTGTCGTATTGTCGATTGTCTCAAACTAATATCGCTGCAGTTGAATGCAGATAAATGATATGTCAATTAACGTATTCAGAACTTGGAAGGCTGTCTTAAATGAAAAAAAAAAATTGCGCAATTATATTTAGTATTTCGAAGTGGAAATAGTTAGTTTGGGTACAAGTGTTTTAGGAGCGGGGATTAAATCACCTGCGGTTAAACAAGTTAAATTATACCTAAACTGTTTTGAAGTGCAAGAATAAGTGTATAGGGATGCTTATATATGTGTATATGTATGTGTATATATATGTATGTATATATATATATATATATGCGTATGTGTGTGTGTATGTATATATATACATGTGGATATGTAAATTTTTCAGAAAAAAAAAAAAAAATAAGTGTAAGCAAACGAAAATTGGAAATTTAAATAAGTCAATCTCTGTCATCGGGTTTTAAAGGGAAAAAGGAATATGCCTAGGAATAAACGTTGTCCTGAGGCAAGGCAGGAGAGGGAACGCATAGAATTTGTGGCCGCCGTCGAGAATGCTGCGAGTAACAATGTTCAGATGGATGTAGGGCAAATTACCCTAATCATACAGCAGGCCTTGGGTCCGTTGGTCAGTAAGATACAAGAAATGGAGAAACAAAGGGAGGTTATGCCGGTGACAACCACGACAGGGGAGGGAAGTACGGCGCGAAACGTACTTCAACTCGTAGAAATGATGCCCACGCAGGAAAAGCCCACTTTCAGCGGGGGGACTCAGAACCCAATAGCTTTTCTAGAGGACCTTAAGGATTATGCAAAACGTACGAATCGCACTGACATCATGATGGTAGTTAAGGAGAGTTTAAAAGGAGGTGCTAAAAGCTGGATGAAGCTCTATTCTAAACGTTGGAATAATATGGAAGATTTCGAAAGGGATTTTATTGCCAATTATTGGGGTGATATATGTCAGAAAAACATGAGACGGAGGCTATCAGATGCAGTATGGGAGCCAAAAAAGGGAATCACCATGCTGGCGCACTTTGCGAAGTACTGGGAGCTCGCCAAAGCACTAAAAATCACCGACACACCATTAGGAGTAATTAATGAGATAATGAGGCATTTCCCGAAAGAAACCCAGGCATTGTGGTTTTCACGCGAGCAAGGAGATGAGTTAGACGCGGCGGAATTCCTGAGAAAACTGGATAATATGGTCTGCGCCCCGCAGGACAAAACTACAGAGAAGAGGGGTAGGGATGACAGGAATGGACACGACAACAGAGACCGTCGACACGCGATACGCCCGAAGGTTGGGGTTATTGAGGGAGCACCACAGGCGACGGGATGCAGGACGTGCTGCGGGCCAAGTACGCAACCAGCAGCTAGCAGTAAAACAGCACCAATCAGCGGGAAGGAGGTATGCAGAGTTGAAGATGCGGGAAACGACAGCGAGTCGGTCCAGGAGCTCTGAGGATTACGACTCCAGAAGAAATAAGAGCAGCGACGCCAAGACACAACGTAGCTTTAAAAATAATGTTGAAATATAATTGGGATGTTACAAAGGGTTTAGGGAAAAACGAACAAGGAATAACAGCACCAATAAAAGCATGCAAGGCGGTACGCAGAGACGAGAGTGCAGATGATGAAAAGACGTATGAAAGGGGGGAAGTGACTGCGTGTGTGAACTCTTCGCAACAATTAAGCGACGTGTGGAACGCGGTGGAGATGTATGAAAATGACATAGGAAGAGAATGCATCGGATTTAACACCGTATTTGAAGACGAGGATTATGAAGAGATAGGACGGGGAAGTACATTACCGCAATTACCAGAGGCTAGGGCTTACATAGATGAATTAAAGGTAAATTGTTTGATAGATACGGGTAGCCAAATAACGTGTATTGCACAAGAATTTTGGGAATGTCATTTGAGCGATCAATCGCTATATCCAATCATGCCGGTAGCTTCAGTACAAATTAAGGGGGCTATGGGACAGAAAAGTCAGAAAATTTCACGGTTAGTACTAGTACCATTACGTTTTGGGGATATCCGAATCAACACATCATGTCTCATAGTATCAGGGTTAATAAGATCTATAATACTAGGGGTAAACTGGCTAGATAATTACTCGGCAGAAGTAAAGTGTGGGAAAAAGCGGGAATTGATAGTCACTACTGAGCGGGGAAGAAAAAAAATTAAATTAATAGATTCCGGGGTTGTGAGAAGTGAATTAGGAAAGCAGTTGAGTGAGGAAAACACAAATAGTGCAACCCAGTCGATAAACGTCATAGAGAATAACCAACTTTCGGATTTTGCGGAGGAGACTAAACAGCGAATTGCGGCAATGGTAGCTGGTTTGGAACTGGATGACGTCAAGAAGGAAAAATTAAAGAAGGTACTAGACAAACATAATCGAGTGTTCCTAGGTAAACCGGGGCTAACAAATATGTATATCCATGAAATTAAAATGATAGACGAGACGCCATTTGTAAAGAGGTCGTATCCGGTCCCCTTCGCGTATAGGAATAAGGTGGATGAGAAAATTGACGAATTAGAAGCTTTAGGCATAATCAGCCGGCGGGCGACTCCTTTCGCGAGTCCCTTAACCTATACAATGAAGAAGGACGGTACTGTGCGTATATTACTTGATGCTCGCGAATTAAATACGAGAATGTCCGGGGAAACGGAGAGACCACCACTTACATCGGAAATATTGCAGCAATTCCACGGGGTTAAGCACGTGACTACTCTAGATTTGGACTCGGCGTATTTCCAGGTACCCTTATGTGAAAGTAGTCGTAAATACACCGGTTTCGTCTATAATGGCAAGTCATACGTCTACAACGTATTACCGCAAGGACTGAAGACATCGGTTGGGAGCTTCTCCCGCGCCATGAATAAAATTCTGGGTAGTGAGATGAAAGCGTTTTGCACTAACTATTTAGACGACCTAGTCGTGTTCTCATCTGGAGATTTTGACGAGCACCTAAACCATTTAGATGCAGTTTTGGGAAGGTTACAAACAGCCAATATGACCTGCAAATTGGAAAAATGCCAATTTTTGTTCACGGAAGTAAAAATGTTAGGCCACATTATAACGCCTTATGGGATACTCATGGACCCAGGGAAAGTGTCGGCGATTAAGAACTTCCCAGCGCCTAAAAAAGTGAAGCAGGTAAGAGCATTTCTGGGGTTGTGCAATTATTACAGGAGATTTGCAGATAGATATGGGGCTTCAACACAGGTATTATGCAATTTATTAAAGAAAAATAAGCCTTGGAGGTGGACTGCTGTAGAGCAGGAAGCATTTGAAAACGTAAAAACTTTATTCCTTGAGTCTGTGATATTAACTCATCACAACCCCAACAAAAATTATTACCTACAAACTGACAGTTCGGGGTTCGCCATCGGGTCGGAATTATATCAATTAGACGACGAGAATAATCATCATGTGATCGGTTTTGTTAGCAAATCACTAACCGGGGCCGAGTTAAAATGGACCGTTTCCGAACAGGAGTTATATGCAATAATCTATTCGTTACGCAAATTCGAAACCTATCTGCGAGGCGCACAGCTAATCATACGTACGGATCATCAGGCGTTATCGTTCTTAAAGACTTGGAAATTATACAGCGCTAGGGTGACACGGTGGATTTTATATTTAAACCAATTCAATTTTAAAGTCGAGTATGTAAAAGGCAAGGAAAACATCGGACCCGATATCTTGTCTCGCTATTCTCAGGATGCGGTAAATGTGCAGGAGGAAAAAGTAGTATGTCCTGAAGTGGCCGCATTTGCAGTGAGTGGGAAACAGTTAATAAAATCGCACTTAGAAAATCTAGAACAATTACAAAATCAAGATGAGTTTTTGGGAGAGGTGATAGAACATTTGGGAGGTAAGTCTCGCAAGACACCCACAAAAGGAGTGGCTAGGTATTTGGAAAATTACAAGTTAGACGGTAAGACATTATATTACAAAACGAGAAATGACGGTACGGTATTAGCTATACCTAGTAATTTATCCGGAGATCTTATCGAACTGGTACATCAGGAAATTGGTCATGCGGGCGGGTTAAAGACAGTTCAAGCGTTGAAAAGTAGGTACTTCTGGCCGAAGATGTATAAACAAGTTAAATGGGTTGTGAAAGCTTGTCATCTCTGCCAATTAGCAAAGCGCGAAATTCGGCCAACGGTAGGACCGGGTAGGTCAATCATAACGAAGAGGGTAGGAGAATTGGCCATGGCTGATTTATACGGGCCGTTGCCTAGGAGCATAGGGGGGGTGAGGTTTATTTTTGTGGTCCAAGACTCTTTCAGTAGATTCATTCAGTTGTATAAATTAAAGGTTGCCAACACTAGTACCGTATTGAAGTGCGTAGAGCTTTTCATAAAACAGGTAAAGGTTGAGGCTATGTTAACGGACAACGGGTCTCAATTTTCCTCAAAGAAATGGAACCAAGGTCTGGAAAGGATGGGGATAAGGGTCATGCATACGTCGGTGCGAAATCCTGGACCAAACATCACGGAAAGGGTGAACAAGGAGTTGGGACGGATTTTTAGAATATACTGCCATGAAAAGCACACTAAGTGGCCAATGTTTCTAAAGGACATTCAAAGAACATATAATAACACAGTACATTGTACGACTGGATTTTCACCTAATGAGGTAGTATTTGGAAAACAGCCACAGTATAGCTTAGATAAATATATGCGTCAAAGTAACATACCTAAATTAACAGAAGAAGAGATTAGGAACGCGGTTCAAAAGAATCTAATAAGAAACGCCGAAAAAAGACAGCAATTCTACAATATAAAGAAAAGGCTAGAGACATATGAGGTAGGAACATTTGTGAAACTCAAAAAGTACACTCAGTCAAATTTACTCAGGAAGCATACAAAAAAATTCGCCCTTTTGTTTGACGGTCCGTTTGTTATAGCAGCTGTGCCCTATTCCAACAATTACACGCTGATGGATCCAAAAACAAAAGAGATACGAGGCGATTACAGTGCGATCCACCTGGCTAGATATTATTTTAATGAAACGGAAAAACAGCAGAAGGAAATACAGGTGATAGAAATTGACTAGAAAAAAAAAAGGCGAGGTTAGGATAGGTTCGGTTAGGTTAGGTGTAGAATAAGAAGAAGTGGGGATAGTTATTTTGCGAGATTTCGAAATTTGGTGTGATCATTTTGGATAAGGAAAAAATAGACAAGTATAAGAAAAAAAAAAAAAATGTAATTTAGAAAAATTCGAGAAATAAAAACGTTTTACTTAATCTATAATACCGTCTTTTAGGGATATTAGGAGGGATTTCACCATATTATGTTATGTTAGAAAAAAAAGGGGAAAGATAGCGAGTTTAGAGAATAAAATAATATGTTATGCTTAGGAGGGAGGGAGAGACGGGAAAACAAAGGTTATTTTAAGAAATGTTAAAATACAGATTATGGCAAGGAGAGAAATACATATTAAGATGTTTCAGCTAAATGGCAACTCAGTAACTAATTTTAGGCTTAGGAAACTATAAAATTAAGAATTCAACATTAGGTTTAGGAAAACGGAAACATAGAAAATGAAGAATCTAACCTTAGATTTAGTTTGTGTGACATTAGATTTTAGGAAATTACAAAAAAAAAAAAATGTAACTTGAGATTTAGGAGAATAAAAGATTAAGATTGCAACGAAGTTTTAAATAGCTTTAGGGTTTTCAAAGGAAAAAAGGGGGAGGAAGGAGACGTTCGAGTGGAGAAGCATGCTTGGATGATAAAAGGGTAACCCACTGAACGAAGGGGATGAATTCGGACAGAGAGAGAGAGAAAAAAAAAATAATAAGAACACAGATAGGATAAGAAAAAAAAAAAAAAAAAATTCTTGGAAAAAAAAAATATCTCTACATAGTAACATGTAAACCAAATGAGGCACGGGCAAATTGCGAAGGAGTATAATAAATAAGGGTGCTCACATGAGTACAGTCAAAAAAAAAAAAAAAACAACATCTAAAGGGAAAATTTTTTTTAACAACTGAATAACTTTCTGCAATTCACCGTAAATCATATGGTCAATAGGACCGCGAGATTGATTCAATCTTTGATTTGACCATGTACAGGAGGCTCTGGTCCAACAGGTTGGGGGTCACTGGGACACGCGAGTCGAGGGGCGTGCCCATTCAAAAAAAAAAAGGGGTGTGTATGTGTGCATATATGTGTAATACGTGTATGTTCATATGCGCATTGTTGCCATTAAAACGTTCCTGCGAGAAAAATTCGTGTGGAATTCTAGAATCGCGAAAAAAAAAAAAAAAAAATATATATATGAATAAGGAAAATCAAAGGTTGGAAACCGTCTCGATGAAGAAGAGGGAGTAAGGGTCATAGGGGGGAAGGTATAGGGGTAAGAATCTTAGGGGGGTAGGACAAAGGAAGGGACAACAACTGACGTAAGTTAGCCGACTTAAATAGGCCATTGGGTAGACAAGAGTAAATTGAAAATTGGTTTCAGCTCAGAGGAACACCGAACAGGATTCTACGATATGAAATAGTGAAAGGTAGGGGCGCGCAACCAGTTAGAATTTCGAAAAAAAAAAATGCAAATAAGAATAAAGAAGACTTAAAGAAAATTGTAGAAAATTTGATTGCCTATGTTTAGTTTTAATTCCATCAACTAACACTAGGAGGCGTGTTTACCGCTGGAATTATAACTATAGGGGGGCTGTGATGAATCGCAGTGGATACGAAAATATAGTAGCTTCCACCTTACGAATGAATAAATAATAATTCAGAATTATAACGAAATCAACACACTAGCGACATCTAGCTGATTAAGTTTGATTGGGCCATGGAGACTGCAGAGATCTATAATTATTAAATTAATGTCAAGTTTTGATAAATAGAACACAGAGGGATCCAATTATAAACACTTAAGATTGATCTACCAATCAGAGAAGGGGGAGGTTACCTTTTTTCAAGACAAAGAGATGGACTTTGGACTAGACCATTAGTCTGAGATTTATGGGGTAAAAATCATCATCAACCCGAGAGATCAATACGCTTTAAGATAAACACAATCCCACGTTCGGTGCATTTGGTACAATGACCCTAATTTTAAAGGTAAATATTGAGTGCAACAGAGGAATCGACAACCGCAGTTAACGAACAAATAAATCCATATTATGTTGAAAAAATGATGCAATAAAATAGCAAGGAAATATAATGAACGGAAGATTAAAGAAAAGACCTGGAAAACGTGGGAAAAGCTACTGTAGGGATACTCAATTGCATAACGAGAACGTGAAGAACAAAAGGAGGCCAGATTCAGAGGAAAACGTACGTTTGATATTTAAAAGAAAGAAAAACGATGGAAATTAGGAATGTCACTTCTAAATGAAGCAATACGGTCAGGGAAAACGATTTGAAAAGAAAATCTAATAAAAAAAACGGACATTTAAACGGAAGTATTTATTGAACAATATAAGATTTCGACTTAATTTTGCGTTTTCAGACGAGTTTAAATAGATATCGTTATATATTTGAAATAGGATGGTTATTCTAGTTATATTACGTTAGATTAATTCAAAGGAAGGGATCGTTTTTACGTCATTTGCTATGAGAAAATACTATAGACGATAGAACAAATTGCTGAGGCAATTGATGTAAAAAAAGGTTGTCGACCCCACATGTATATTGTTGATATAAACAAGGAATATTCGAACATGCCTTTTGTTTATTTAAGGCCCATTATCCATTAAAAAGGGTCATAAAAATTAACATTGCTCTTACCTAGTATTGAGATTATAGAATTTCCGTAAAATTTAATTATAAACACATTAAAATGGATTTATCGCCAAGTATGTAGAAATCGTAATGTATACACACGTCAGGGCTTGCAGTTTATGGGATTTTGAACAAGAGAGAGATGGAAAATTGGGCGGAATTTGATCGAAGTAGTTAACTTGACAGATATCCCAGGATAGGAATAGTTAGTGGGCCGGAAAACACCATAAATAATATATCAAAAAAGGAAAAAAGGGTTTTAGCGGGAGATGGAATCACGGCAAAAAGGCAAACGTCAAATTTCAATAAGGGATCATTGGGTTAGGAGTGGGGGGAGAGAACGGAAAACCGACATAACCGGAAAACTCAGATAAGGAAATGGGAAAAACTCAAAACGTTATAAGTAGAGTAGATACGGAACCAGGATATGATTCCTTATTAACAACGAAGGGAAAATCATTTAAGAATAGTTGTTAAAACACCGTTACTTGAAGGAAAATTAGGTGGGAAAATGGAAAAGTTGAATATGCCACATAAATAATGGAAATACGGTTCTGAGACATAATTGCTTACGTAGACTAGGGGAAAAGAAATAATTTTCGTGGAAATTTATACAGGACAACTAGCGTTTAAAACTAGGAGACCGAAGAATCTACGTTTTCCCTAATATTTATGCCAATTAAAACACAGTTTTAGCAGATCACTTATGGGAATGTTCAAAATTGAAAAAAAAAACAAGATTAAAACCATGTTTATAAAACATATTATGAAGACCTGAAGACAAAGGAACGACGGGGCAAAATTTGACATAATGGTAGGTTCGACACTGGAACAATTTACGTAAGAGACGGAAGATTTCTAAAATCAAAGGGGCCGGACTTAACACGTTGATACGAATATAACAGAATTGATATATGAAATCTCGAGTTGTTAGAGTTTGAATTAGAAAATCAATGAACGCGTAATTAAGATGTTCTAATCCTGGAGGTACATATAAAACCTAGGACTTAGAAGAATCGGGATCAGTTTTCGGTGTTAGTTGTCGTGAAGGAGTCGTCGGGGACCAATCGTCGGGTTAAAACGTGGAAGTTACGTGACGTAGCGTCTAAAACGGTTATTAGTTGAAAATTTCTTAAGTGTTGTAAAATTTTGAGACTTAGAAAAATTCGGAGTGGGAATTCTGGGACTTATAAAAATTACGGTCGTGATTAAATCTGTGGAGTGTTGAAAATTAAATAAAGTGTTTTATATAGTTTTACAATAAATTCAACTTGTCATTAAAATAAAAAGTTTATATAGTGTAGCGAATTTAAAAAGAAACAACAGTGTTTAAAGAATTTTATAACAGCAGTGAATAATAATATATTTATTTATAAATTCAACTTGTCATTAAAATAAAAAAGTTTATATAGTGTAGCGAATTTAAAAAGAAACAACAGTGTTTAAAGAATTTTATAACAGCAGTGAATAATAATATATTTATTTATAAGTTCAACTTGTCATTAAAATAAAAAGTTTATATAGTGTAGCGAATTTAAAGAAAATCAACAGTGTTTAAAGAATTTTATAACAGCAGTGAATAATAATATATTTATTTATAAATTCAACTTGTCATTAAAATAAAAGGTTTATATAGTGTAGCGAATTTAAAAAGAAACAACAGTGTTTAAAGAATTTTATAACAGCATTGAATAATAATATATCTATTTATAAATTCAACTTATCATTAAAATAAAAAAAAGGGGTCCTTCGACAACTGGCAAGGTTGATTAAAACGTCGCGCATGTTGTGAGAATTACCCTGGTAATTAATTAATAGAGTCTAGAATCAGTTTTTATACTTAAAAATTTCAGTGGTAAAATAGAGTCTACAATCAGTTTATACTTTGATAAAACAGGGAGTGAAGTGCCCGGATAGGGTTAATCGTGCAATTTAACGGAGTGTATGATCTTATAATAAATCTAAAATCAGTGTTTGCAATAATTTCCGATTCAATAAAATCTAATAATTAATTAATTAATTACAAATTCAATGCGGGAGGAGTTTAATATAGTGTGTTTGAATTGCTTTAAATTTGTTCTATGAAGGTTAAAATAGAGTTATTTAGTCCGAGGTTATATAAAGAAAATTACAGTCTAATAAGTTTCATTAAATAAAAAATTTACGTTTAGGTCGAAAGTTGGAAATTTTATTACGAGATATTAATTATCGTTAGGTGACAACGCAATAATAATAATTGATCCGAAATCTGGAAAATACTTAACATAATTAGATAGGATCGTTCTTCTTCAATAATAACGGCAGATATTAAAGGAAAACGTGAGGATTTTTACATCAGAGATCTATTCAAAGGAGAAAGGAAGGAGATGAGTAGTTACACAGGTAGTATGGATGCTCTAATAAGTTTCTCGCCGATGATAGTAACCCGGTGGAGCTGAAATTAAGACATTAGAGCTTGGTGAGTCCTTACAATATTTAAGCTTTTACAGGTTCCTGTGGATATCCTGACACTGATGGACGTAACGCCAAGTAAGGGTAAATAAATAATTAACCAATTTATTAGCATTCGCATGTCACACCTCCCATACAGAATGAAATGTTGCTAAACAAATACTTAACACATAATTAGATAGAAACGCATCACTAAATCAATTTTGGTATCTTAGCGTATTTGTAAGATAAATACCTATCGTTTCTTTTCACTAGCACGATTAGGGTATGGTTATATGACCTTCGATAGTGTACCAAAATTTCGATTTGAGTTCAAGGCCATCCATTGACCCAGTCACCTAAATTCATTAACGAATAAACAAAACAAAACTTAACGTCAGGGACAAGTTTATCAATTATAGCTTGAGATGAAATCTGCGGTCAATATGTGAAGGCGACATTGACGTTTAAATTCACTCAATTCTAAACGACTTGATTTTACTAGAGCGATCGCCAATAGGTAGCATTGATTCAGCATGCAAAAATTTCGCAAAGTAAAGTACTGTGACTAGCTTCAAACTCTAAGAGAGCACATCACAATAATTCAGTAGGTCATTGATTCAATGTCGACTTGATTTATCTCATTTTTAAATCTTTCTTATAGGAAGTAGGTATCCAAGAACCCATAAATACCCATTATCCTAAATACCTAACACACGAGGAGCTAGTGACCTCATTTAAACAACACTGGTGTTCAAATACTCATACAGTCCTGAATCCTAACTTGTCTTCGAACGTAAACTTCAAGGCTTCTGTATGTAGGTATGAGCCATCTGGAAATGTAAGTGTCAACCTTTCTCGAACGGACGGCTTTGATCTTGTGGCGGTATTGTCGAGGTGGGCATGCGGGGAAGAGGAAGGACGTATGCGGACAGTACGCTGACGCGGCATTAAAGCCACAGGTTATTTGCATACCGTGAGTCTTGTCGAACCTGAAAGCAAACATAAGGTTCACGAGGTGAGTTTTATGTCAGCTAGTCAGAGGTGGAATGTAACGCTGGGTCGGTTACGTGGGAGGAAGGATCTGCCCGTCACAAGCTTACGCCACATTTAACGGATAGAGGCATGATAAGGGAAGACATGAAATACCCCTTCTAGACTCAGTAGAGTTAAATTCAATCCGGCGGAGATGGAAGTCGGAGTGAGGCAGAAAAACGGCATGAAGACTTGGTATTCCCCCATCTGGCGTGAAGAGTCCCTTTCGTAACAAGAGACGCTCGTCGAAGAGAGTAAAACTCGGACTTAAGGATAAGCTTAGCAAACGTACTTGGGAGAATCCGGTTTGGAATTGTTGTTCATCGGTTTTCACTTGGTTAGCGGAGGTGCCGACTTTTTTAAGCAAACATATTATCCCCTCTCCATATCCCTCCATTCCTGCTCTTTCAACAATTTTGCGAATACTAACCAATAGCTCTAACTATGACTACAAACACATTATGTTAGGAGAAGTTGCAGACAAGGACTTCAATTGAGAAAACTGGACCTTCGAGTTCGATCATCCTAAGGTAAGGTTTGCTTTCTTGAAATGTTTAATTTATTAACTGTTGTTTATGTTATCGATGTATCAGCGGTGATAGGAAGAATTAAATAAACACACTAAATTCCTATGGAAATCAAATAGACACAAGGTTTAGGGCGGGGGTAGTTTATCAAACTCGGTTAAATATTCTAAAATAATAATAAATAAATTGATCGGAAAATTCTCACCCTTTCTCTAAAAGAATCTATGGGTTACCACACGTAATACATTATCTTCTCTACATATGTGTGCATATTAAGTATGCAAACAGATGTAAAATCTAAAACAAAAAAAATTACACAACGCAGATTATAGAAATAATGTGAACAAAAATCTTAAATCTTGATTACTGTGAGAAAATCGCAGGGATTTAAGAAGATAGGGTAGGTTTAGCTAGATTATAAGGTATAGGGGTTTAGAAATCACGAGCCTGAGGTAGAAATAAACCGAAAGGAGGGTTGAGTCAGGCCATCATACCTAGTGGTGTGATCAGTAGGACATAAGGGTAGAATTATGAGCGTGGCTACGAGACAGGAGCTACGAGATTTAAACTACGAGGTAGAAGCTTAGAAAAGTAAATCAGCTAGGTAGGGTTCATCACAATTGGAGTCAGAAGCCAAGAGTGGCACCTCATTACAAACTGAGCGAAAAAAATTACATTTCAAAGAAAATAGGAATAAAAAAAATCAGAGTATGCCCTTCACACGCGGTAGAAGTGAAACCCTCAGAAAACTAAAGTAGACAAGAATGGAAAGGCTTCAAATGTACAAAGCACCACACAAAGAGGAAACCGATTAAATTATCTCATTCACTCGCTGGCTTAATCCAATAAATGTATGTGTTTGTCTCTTTTTAGTGTCGCTATTTTTCGTTTCATCGAGTTTCAAATCACTACGGTGCTAAAGAAGTTTTTACTTCAAAAACACACAAAAGTGTATTATAAGACTTCCCCTTTAAAATAAGTCAAAATCACCCAACTCATTTTAATTGTATGTACATGCGCAATTAGACGCTTTAAATACAAAAAGGCAATTCACATACGTACCTTATCACACTAATGCTGCAGCTCTGTCTTACACATTAAATAATGATGAGACAAAAAATGAGACACACAGTGTAGGCTACGTATGTCTGTTTCCTCCAAAGAATGACTTTTTCCTTAGGAAACAGACATATATGCATTGAGTGTTTCATCTTTTGTCTCACCATTATTTAATGTGTAAGAAAGAGCTGCAGCATTATTGTGACAGGGAACGTATATGTATTGCCTTTTTTTGTATCTTCGCCGTTTCGTGGGGATATTAAAAGCGTCTAATACAAAAGAAGCGTATAATGATTAAAATTAATAAAAATAAAAATGAAATACTCGTGTAAAAAACGAGTGTGCTTTAGACCACACGACTGAAGAGAAACTTCACTAACTTATAAAAAAAAGAGAGAAAAATGTATGCGCGCGCACTGCTCTCTATGCTCCTACAGTGTGATACAGACAATAGGCCTGCACTGTGTCTTAGATATACGAAACGTAACTGGCTACGAGAGAAAGAGAGAAAGAAAATGTGTGCTCGCATCTATCTCTCTTGCCCCTACAGTAATATACGAAACGTAACTCTCTTTCTATCTGCACTAACTTATATCTCCCTCTCAACTTCCGTTCGCATCGACCGATCACACTTTTCGTAACGCTCTCGTCACGAATTCACCAGCTTACTACCCAAGTCAAGCGTGCATGAAGAAGTTTTACTTTAAAAAAAAAAGTTTGTAAATATTAAATAAAAACAGTTATACAATAGAACGTCATTAATAAGCTCATTAAGATGAAGCCATACTAAATAATGCAAAATCATACAAAATCGTGTGTTTTAGTTTTGAAAATTTGACCGCTTAGAAGTATTATAGATGCTTCAATTAAATACTGCGTGTAAAACATACTTTGGCCCTTAAAAATATCGGTCTTTTTTTTAATAAGTCTTTTAATAAGCTTAGAAAAAAATAAAGTATTAGGTCTATAAAAACATTTTTAACTGAAAACTCTCCTACTTTTTCGAGTATGGTTTTATTGCATAATGTGGCAAATTTAGTTTCTTATATAATTATCGCGAAAAAAAATTATATTTACGCCCGAACCTCACAAAATAAAATATAATATGCATTTTCGCGTTGGTATTTTTGACATCACGGCGACAATACGGCAGTCGACGAATTTGTTATATCAAAGTGAACCTTATACCGTCCACCGAAGAACGACTGGCAGCCGCCCCCCTGTCTTGCGTCATTACTCCTCCGAACGGAGCGGAGAGCAGTCGTGTTATGCTCCGCGCCGCTTATTTTCGTGAAATCAATTTAAAAATTCCGTTTTATTGCAATAAACAATGCATAAAAAAGGAATTAATGTTTTTTACAGGCCTTTACGAAATCAACATGTAAAAAAAAAATCTCAAATATCTTTTCCAACCTTTCCAAAAGCTTTTTCTCAAGTATTTTTAAACTCCTCCCATAAAAGGGCGTGAATTCCGATTTCGATTTTTTCCTGTACTAGTGGATCGCCTTAAAGCGAAAAGGGCCAACAAATGATTAAATCCGGCCCTGCATGTAGGCAAGTAAGTACCTACTTTTCTACGCAAGTAGGTGAGTACTTTTGGCGCACATTCTGCCAGATGTCGACTCCGTACCTTACCTTGTAAACTACACACTATAGCCAATGAACAGATATGCCGGCAGAAGTGTATTGTGGGCGTATCCAAGCGCCCGAAGTACTTCAAGCATCATTTTCCTTACTTCTGCTTAAATTATTCAAACACTAGCGCAGGAATGTGGAAATCACGGGATAACTGAATTCTTGGAACAAGTAAAAATTTTGAAAATTACAATAAAAAAAATTGTTAAAATAATATTATTCTGTTATAGAATCACTTGTCGGAACACTTGATAAGAAAAGAAAATCATTTCCAACACAATCATTTCCAATTTTGAAAATTACATTTAAATTCAAATCAACTCCGAGTTCATTGAACTTTAGTAACAATCACTCACAGAGTGACAGACCTGACAACCGAAGTTACCACCGAAAACGGCTATGCAATAATGTAATGAAAGTTATGCACTTGACGTGTAGGTTGAAATAATGACGGGGCGCCGCTGTGCATACATGCTATTTGCAGTAATAAGTATGGTTGAACACTTTGTGTGCTCGCTTTCTTTTTTTTCTCCCTATATCCCAGACAGCTCTCTCATCGTATATCAATAAGATATTGACTAAAGACGTCATCAATATTTGCGAGCCTGGTCAACAATAAATTGATAAGAGATATTCCGGTCGACGACGCGACGCGTTGATAAATTATGCCTGCCAATTTACAAATTATTTTGACTTATATCATTCGTTATGTAAAATAACTGCATTATTAATAAACGGAAGTTAACTAAAGAAGCTCTTATAAGTGAAAGAAATGGTATACGTGAACCATAAACTTAATAAATGTATCTAAGACGCGATCAATTCATTCATTTCGATCTTGAAGAAAAAAGTGGTAACACAAAAACACACTTTATAAAACACCACTTTATTTGAATTAATATTTAATAGCCAACCAGGTTTCGCTTAGCTCAAGCTTCATCAGGGCTTATAAATCTTAATTAACTCCCATTTAGTCTCAAAAAGTACACGCGAAACATGGAGAACAATTAGTTACACACAGAATAAGCAAATGATTATCCTCCGAATTTTGCAGCATGTGGTATGCACGTCATCCCGAAAAATTTAAGAATGGATCTGTATGCAGGAAGTGTTTTAATGTACACCCAGAATATAAAAACTGATCATGTTCTCGAAAGGAACATTTAAAAGTGCACAAGCTTTCTCAAAGTAGAAAAAAACCTTGGTATGTTCCGATTGCAATTATATATATGCTAGAAAGAAGACTTTAAAACTCACTTTCTAACATCTAAATGTTCAGTGTTCACACTGCACAGTGGTCAGGTAGGTGTTGTGGCAGGTACAGCGTACACCTGGCCAAGGTGGGCGCCTTTCCTTAAAAGGGAAACTGGTCCCATTTTATTTTCTTGACCTAAACCCGTGCTGAAGTGTCCACTGTGTCGCGAGGTTTGCGAAACTATTCGCGTTTTTCACCTCACACTTGAGTCGTTTATTACATCGACCAACAAAGTGTTTTATTGATTTATTATGGTTTATTGACCATGTTTGTAGAGAAGGTTAGATTCCTCACTCATGAGATTCATTTCCATTAATAAATGTTAATTGAGTTTTTTCGTCAGATCGTTTTTTTTAAATTGATTTCACGAAAATAAGCGGCGCGGAGCATAACACGACTGCTCTCCGCTCCGTTCGGAGGAGTAATGACGGAAGACAGCCGGGCGGCTGCCAGTCGTTCTTCGGTGGACGGTAAAAGGTTCACTTTGATATAACAAATTCGTCGACTGCCGTATTGTCGCCGTGATGTCAAAAATACCAACGCGAAAATGCATATTATATTTTATTTTGTGAGGTTCGGGCGTAAATATAATTTTTTTTCGCGATAATTATATAAGAAACTAAATTTGCCACATTATGCAATAAAACCATACTCGAAAAAGTAGGAGAGTTTTCAGTTAAAAATGTTTTTTATAGACCTAATACTTTATTTTTTTCTAAGCTTATTAAAAGACTTATTAAAAAAAAAATGACCGATATTTTTAAGGGCCAAAGTATGTTCTACACGCAGTATTTAATTGAAGCATCTATAATACTTCTAAGCGGTCAAATTTTCAAAACTAAAACATACGATTTTGTATGATTTTGCATTATTTAGTATGGCTTCGTCTTAACAATTATTATACCCTTTGTGCTATGCATAAAAATCTTGTCTTAAACATTAGTTTAATTATTGCTTATAATAAAACTAGGGTCTTACACAATTTGGGAGGCTGGAATGGAACCGGGAACCTTTATTGGATAACCAACACCTCTGCCTTAGGTCACCCCAAGTGGCTGGCTACGTTTGGTGATTTAGCAGGGGTGCCCGGGTTCATGGGGTGAGGTTTATCTAGGTCTTGGAGGTGGGTGACCAGAACACACTGAACCCAAAGATTACATAGGCCATGAAGGAAATTATTTTCCTCAGGGCCTACTGTGTGGAGATCATGTAAAAAAAGGATGATATTACGAGCACCTTCCACTCTGTGACATTTCGCGAATACGCAATATATTATTTTAAATGCATAAAATTAAGAAATACCACAAATTAATCAAATACATTTTATTTGCCCACGCCGGGGTTTGAATCCGCGTCCTCCAGTTTTCTAGACGAAAGCCTTGCGCCTCGACCACGGAGGCCGTCAAAATGTTGTGTAGTAATATTATTATTACAACACACAATATAATTATTACTAAAAAACATTTTGACGGCCTCCGTGGTGATGAATTATTCATCTATTATTTTTGTAAAGCGCACATAAATTCTAACTTTCACAAAAGCGGCGCTATGGGTCATAACCTTAATATTATTATTATTCAACAATTAATTGTTTTTGTGTTTAATTCGTAGAACTCCATTTTAATTTTTAGAATTTTAATTAAATTTAAAATTTGATATGTTAATATCGAGTTCTGCAATTATTTAAGAAAGTATTTTAGTTACAGCTGTTTCGACTTGTAAGGTCATTTTCAAACTGTGGTGAAGCTACGTACGGACGACTTATTTATAACATTTCAAATGTCAATTTATGAAGGTGTCAAAATTGATTTATTACCGGTAAATCCAATTTGCAGAGACACTAATTGAGAGAGTGATTAAGTGGGATTCTGAATCTTTCCCTTTTTGGTTTCACTTGCACTAAGTGCAAGGGTTTTCTTTATTGATTTAGAATGATGTTATTTCTATGACTCATTTAAGTGCATTATATTGTTTAGGTTTGGTAAAAATACTAAGTAGTGGAGAATAAATAATTTTCCTTACTTTATTAATTAGTGTTAGGTTGGGGTCATTCGTTCGTTTATTGATTTCTAATTGTTCAAGCAAATTTAATCTAAGACCCTTTCGTTCTATATGTAATGGTTTTGGCTGGTTGTTTTTAAGTGGAACGTGATTATTTTCTAAGAGATGTTCTGCGAATTTTGAAGCGGTGTTTTTATTTTTATAACATCGTAAATGTTCTTTGAATCTAGTTGAGAATGCCCTACCCGTTTGTCCGATGTAAGTAGCATTACAGTCGGCGTGGTCACATTTTAATTCATATATGCCACCGTTATTTAGTTTAGGATTTTTACTTTTTGAGTTTTTAAGGTTTGTTCCCATATTATTATTGGTTCTAAAAGCTATATTTAAACCACATTTTTTAATTTCTTTTGCAATTTTTAAAGATATTGGGCCGAGAAATTCGAGACATGCAAATTTTTCCAATTTTTTGTTTTGTACCGGATATATTAAATTAATTTTATTTTTGTATTTCTTGTTTTTTATTATTTTTTCAATGTTTTTTGCCTCATAGCCGTTATTAATCGCGATTATTTTAATAGTTTCCTTTTCTTTTACGTATGCTTTATTATCTAAGGGAATGTTTACGAGTCTATGTACCATTGAATGGTAAGCTGATAATTTGTGGGACCAAGGATGAGTTGAATTTGCATTTATTGTAGTATCAGTAAATGTTGGTTTTCTAAATATTTCGAAGGTATGTTTATTATTACTTCTACCGATTGTCAGATCTAAAAAATTGATTTTACCTTCAATCTCATGTTCAACTGTGAAGCAGATTTTATTATTAATGGTGTTGGCCCAATTGGTAAAGATATCTAACTGTCGGTTGGTGCCGTTCCAACAAATAAGGATGTCGTCTACATATCTGACATAGTATATTATGTGTTTTGCTAAGGGAGATTTAAGAATTATATTTTCTATATAATCCATAAATATCTCTGCTAGAAGTGGACTTAATGGCGACCCCATAGGGAGACCATCGTTTTGTTCATAGTATGTATCATTAAAAAGGAAATAATTAGTTTCAACGCAAATTTTTATGAGTTGGAATAGCTCTTTTCTTATTACCGGGTTAATATTACATTTTTCCAAGATATTTTCAATTATTTTAAGGCATTCTTCAATGGGAATATTACTAAATAAGGATTTTACGTCTAATGAAATGAATTGGCAGTTATGTGGAAGATCAAAATTTTTAATTTTATTAACTAGTTCTATCGAGTTTTTAACGCTGTATCGTGGTGAAAAATTAGTAAATTTTTTGAAGATGAAGTTAAGCCTTTTCGCTAAGTTTGTCGTAGGAGCATTAATAAAGGATACAACGGGTCTTATGGGAATATTGACTTTGTGAATTTTAGGTTGGCCATACAAAGCTGGGGCTCTTGGGTTCATAACCCTGACATTTTTCTTGGACCATTCGGTGGGAAATATGGCGTTACAACTATTTATAAGGATGTTGACATTATTAACAATTTTATTGGTAGGGTCTTTAGTTAGAATTTTAAAATTTTCTGGTAACAAGAAGTCTTCCACTTTACTGATGTAATCTATTCTATCCAGAATTACTATTGAATTACCTTTGTCGGCTTTGGTTATAGTTAGATTATTATTTTTAATTTTATTTTTAATTTCATGTAAGGTTTGGTTTTCTTTATTGATAGAATATTTATTTTTATTTTTATTTTTAATCGATTTAAGCGTTTTCTCTAAAATAACTGCCGTAACGTGTTTTGTTAAGTTATTATTTTCCACTTTACGCAGAGACATTTCTGTATCAATAGCTAATGATTCTATTTGTTTGCATGTTACTTCACTGGGGATTTTATACTTAAAGCCTTTATCTAACAAATTATTCTCTTCCGTTTCAAATGTTGTGGTCGACAAATTCACAGTTTTCTTATAAAATTGAATATTATCATTGGTGGGAATCTCGTTTATTTTCGTAGTTTTATTTTTCGTATTTTTTTTTTTTTTTTTTTTACATGAATACCTCACAAGAGTCCCAACTGCTCCCGTCTGAAGCCAGTGAGACTATGGCATCCCCAATTGGAGTATGTTGTGAGGCTGAGGGTAGTGGGGAGGGGAAGGAGATAGGGAAGAGGAAGGTGGGGAAGTACCTGGCTATTCAGATCTGGTCACCAAACACGGCTAATGCCGTTTCAAGCAACGTTTCAATTCTGAATGGTGGTCTTACACCAGGGCGATACAGAGAGTATCTTCCACTCTGGAACGTGCCGCAAATATACTATTTATTATTTTTAATGAATAAATTGTGAAATAACACAAATTACTCAAATAAAATTTATTTGCCACGCCGGGATTCGATCCCGCGACCTTCGGTGCGCGAGTCAAGCGTCTTACCGCTGCGCTACGGCCGGTCGTCATCAATTAATCTTTTGAGTTTATTTTGTTGCGTTTTAAATTTTTCAAATATAATTACGTTAATATGTTCACGGGTATCAAAATCAAGGGTATCAAATTCCCACGCATGGAGTTTAAAAGTTAATTCTGAGTGGATGACCTTTATGTAGTGAAGCAATGAGTCCCGTTTCCGACAGCACTCCTTTGTTTCTTCCTTCAGCCATATCCTCTGTGCTCTCACCACAGTGGCTATGGCCGCCGCAGATGTACTTTTAATGGAGATCTGCACGTACTTTGGAATCACATTACACTTCAAGCACTTTTGGTTAAACCACAGATTTTGAACTATTTTACGATGTTTGAGTTTAAGTCGTCTGTATAAAATCACAAGGGTAGCTATATCAGCCACCTTTAATTTATTAATTGTTTTTGTGTTTAATTCGTAGAACTCCATTTTAATTTTTAGAATTTTAATTAAATTTAAAATTTGATATGTTAATATCGAGTTCTGCAATTATTTAAGAAAGTATTTTAGTTACAGCTGTTTCGACTTGTAAGGTCATTTTCAAACTGTGGTGAAGCCACGTACGGACGACTTATTTATAACATTTCAAATGTCAATTTATGAAGGTGTCAAAATTGATTTATTACCGGTAAATCCAATTTGCAGAGACACTAATTGAGAGAGTGATTAAGTGGGATTCTGAATCTTTCCCTTTTTGGTTTCACTTGCACTAAGTGCAAGGGTTTTCTTTATTGATTTAGAATGATGTTATTTCTATGACTCATTTAAGTGCATTATATTGTTTAGGTAGGCATTATATTGTTTAGGTTAGGCTTCACCATTCATTCATTGTTTAGGTAGTGCATTATATTGTTTAGGTTAGGCTTCACCACAGTTTGAAAATGACCTTACAAGTCGAAACAGCTGTAACTAAAATACTTTCTTAAATAATTGCAGAACTCGATATTAACATATCAAATTTTAAATTTAATTAAAATTCTAAAAATTATTCAACAACATTACTGGGAAGAATAGTAATAATTATAAGTTTATAAGTACATATATAAGTATTACATTTTAATTTTTTTATTATTATAATATATTATGTATCAAGAAGTTATTCTCTTGAGCAAGACTCTTGTCAGTAGTGAGTATTGATGGTCGACCTCCGAAATAGGCCGTTGCTGCGGTTCCGGTTACTTGTTATGATTAACTCCACACATGAAGCATAGAAAAAAGTATTTCCCTCGTCGTCTCAGGAAGGAGTGAACATGGTACTTGAAGAGACCCACGTTGTGGGATGAAAGAAATACAGATGCCGTCGAATCGTCCCACAGCAAAGCTGTTGAAGTCAAGAAAGAATTGTAGAAACGACCCTTTCTCACGACAATCGTTCCTCGGAGCATCTTCCATTTTAATGCCGGTAGAACAAGGACCAGATACAGATGGTAAGATGGAAAAATATGACATAATTGATGTTATTATAGCTGATTTTTGGTGAGGCACAGTCTCTAACCTGAAATTTAAAAAAAAAATAGTGAAAAAAGTAGTTCGCTACCTTTGGTGACTTAGCATGGGTTTCAGTTTCATGAGGGGGGGGGGGGTTAAGTTGGTCCGTGTCTTGGCGGCGGATGCTTCTGCCTAACAATTGCGTGACAGGCCGGATCGCGGAGACTGGTTGATGAGGACCTTTCAACCTCTTCTGCAGGATTCTCTCGGAACATCGCCTTGTGCCGCAGTGAGAGGGATGGATACACTGACCCCCAGGTTCCTACCCACCCCTCATAAATTCCCATTTTTCCTTCCCAGAACTTCCTCTCCTTCCTTTCGTAAAAAGGCCCTCTACGCAGCATCCACAAAGATGACTTACGCTCTGAGGGGAATTATTTTCCTCAGGGCCTCCTGTGTGAACCTAATGTTTAAAAAAAGGCACAATATTAAAGGCATTTAGAATTTTTTTCACAGGTTCACATTTAGAAATAATTTTTTTTTATTAACTGATCATGGGCCGTTTTCTGAGTGATTTCAAAATATCCAAGAGATGGCAGCACTGTGTTTACCGGTCCTCTTGTCACCTATTCTGTCGACTAAATATCCAAGAGATGGCAGCACTGTGTTTACCAGTCCTCTTGTCACCTATTCTGTCGACCAAATATCCAAGAGATGGCAGCACTGTGTTTACCGGTCCTCTTGTCACCTATTCTGTCGACCAAATATCCAAGAGATGGCAGCACTGTGTTTACCAGTCCTCTTGTCACCTATTCTGTCGACCAAATATCCAAGAGATGGCAGCACTGTGTTTACCGGTCCTCTTGTCACCTATTCTGTCGACCAAATATCCAAGAGATGGCAGCACTGTGTTTACCGGTCCTCTTGTCACCTATTCTGTCGACCAAATATCCAAGAGATGGCAGCACTGTGTTTACCGGTCCTCTTGTCATCTATTCTGTCGACCAAATATCCAAGAGATGGCAGCACTGTGTTTACCGGTCCTCTTGTCACCTATTCTGTCGACCAAATATCCAAGAGATGGCAGCACTGTGTTTACCGGTCCTCTTGTCACCTATTCTGTCGACCAAATCTATGGACGGAGGTCTTCCAATGATCTGTCATTTCGATAGCTATTTGCAATTTGTTTTCCGACAACAAACCTAGTTTGCTCGATTTGTAAGTAAAATGCACAGAAATTACGGTCAGTGGACTATTTTCCAATTGAAGGAAGAATTGAAAGGACGTAATGCCAAAACTGTTGGTAAAAAAGCAATTCTCGTAGAAAGGTTAGTAAATACACCACTATTGCTTATTTATATGGTAAATGTTCCGCTATTGAGTCCACGCTCAAAACACACTTTAAAAAATTAAAATAAATTTTACTAGGTAGATAATAGTTAGTAATAAGTAATTCAGTAAGCGGAATTGAAAAATATTGCGTTTTTATGGTTATTTTGTTATCTTTAAAAACGCGAAATGTCACTTTTCAAGGACCGCCATGTTATTAATTACAACTATGAAATGTGCACTTTTTAAAGGAAAAATCACTTTCTGTCAGTTAGACAATAATAAGAAGTATGAATGCAATCTTCGGAAATGATAAATAATGCGTATTAATCATTATTTTGTTCGGTTTCATAAACACGAAAAATCATTACTTATTACGCGCGCATGACGCGAAACGCGAGCCGCGAGCCGCGAGCCCATATGAAGTATGAAAATAATATGAAATTGGGCCATGTGAAACATTAACTACAATATGCAATTCTAAAATGAGCACCACCAACCTGAAAATATAAAAGCGTTCACGAAAAGAGTAGCTAGAAACGGCATATCGACAATATTATTGCGAAAATAACTGATTTGCCTAATTACGTAAGTAATTATTTTTATACCTAGAACGAAAATAAATAAAAGAACACGCACGCGTTTTTCTTTTCAATAACACCCCAAATTTTGAAAGGTTTGTACCAGAGGCGGCTCTAGGGCTCCAGCTGTGGAAGGTCATTTGAAAAAAAAGTTATTAATCTTTATTTGATATTGAGAAAAATGCCGATACATTATTATTTCTATCAATTTAAAGATAGGTAGGGTCATGAATACGCAACTCAAATTAAATAGGTATTATTTGTAAATTGCAAAATCGCTACATAATACATGTACTTGCAGGCACATCATTTTAAAGAGGGCATTTTCAATATAGTTGTGCACATCAATAGTGCCTAAATATCCAAAATTTAAAAACAAAATTAGATTAGAAATAATATTCACTGTTTATAAGAAAAACTTTCTTTTTGTAAAGTCCCAGATGCGACCATTGTCTTTTTTCTGTTTTTCTGTGTCTTGTTCTCTTTCATATTTTGATTCAGATTATTATTGTTAACTTATTCTAAAATAAATAATAGACACCGGTACCTAAAAAAAAAAAAAAAAATTAAAACAAAAATTGTTTTAAATCAAGCTGTTTTCTATGTTCGTTGAAATCTGATCATAATATAATAAATAATCATTGAAAATATCTACTTCTCAATGTACCACCAAACCAAAGTTGAAATGTCGCAAATTACATCAATAACAATGTGAATAATTATTTCAAATCTCTCCCGAACTATTCAATACAAAAACAACCATTGTTTCATGCGAGACATACGTGCAAAAAGCAAAACCGACCTATGTTTATATCACCATCTCTTTCAACAACACAAAGATTCATAATGCTGTCTCCCTCACGGACATAACCCAAGCGTAGTTAGGATTTCTTTACTACCTATGCGGGAGAATAAACTCCAGGCGAAAAAGATAGTGCCATCTCATTTGTTGTATGGCGCGCATAGAGAGAGAAGATATTAACTCTGAGGACATTGGCAAAATTGACCCAGGGAATACTGTGTGAATGAGAGCTTCCATTTTATGCAACAGATGTCACTGCTCGTCTACGTCGCCGCTAGCCTGCCGTTATTTCGCGATTCATTTCAAATAAATAATTCGATGCTTCGAGCAGTTTTATCCGTAAAAATGTATTATTATTATGTCATAATTTTGGGGGGTCAAACACCCATTGTCCTAAGGGCAGTGGCGTACCGTGGGGGGGGGGGGGGGGGGGGCCGCCCCGGGCGGCACTTTTGGGGGGGCGGCAAAATTTCACAATCAATAATCATCTTGTAAAAATTTGGATTGTGGAAGTCGCGGGTTCTATTCTCGCGTCAGGACTTAAAAGTTTTTTCTAGTTTATAGTTTCTTAACATCTTTCTTAAGTTTTATATACTGTTAAAATCAAAATATTAATGACAGACGTTTTGTTTTTATTTCTAACACATACATTATTTTTAAATAAAAATGTAAATGGCAACAGTATCATTTTAGCTCTAATTGATTGTCGATTTGTGTTTTATATTCGTGAAGCTTTGTGCGCCCTGCTGAAAGCGCACAAAAAATTACACTTATACGGTTTTCTTCCACGTATATATCACGGTGATATATTTTAAATTTATTATCACAGAAAAGTTAAATAGCTGACAGGTGTGTGCATACTTATTCGACTGCAGTTATAAAATTCTAGATGCACACTATCTATGTGCTGCCAGAATCAAAGAAAAACCATTTTTATGTTCTGAGTGAAGTTTTAATTCACCGCATACATATTTAATTAAAAGCAGTTTTGTGTTCAAAATGTATAATTCCAGTTGTGAATTCATCTGACGACACATTTCGAAGGAAAACATTATATTATTTAAAGTGCTTTATAAAATTCTTGCAGACAATTTATGTGCCGCCAGAATCAAAGAAAAAACATTTTCATGTTCCGAGTGTAGTCTTAATTCACCGCTTAGAGATTTAATTAAAACCCCTTTTGTGTTCAGAATGTAAAATTCCAGTTGTGAATTCATCCGACGACACATTTCGAAGAAAAAACTTATTTGAAGTGCTTAATAAAATTCTTCCAGACAAGTTATGTGCCGCCAGAGTCAAATAAAAACCTTTTTCATGTTCTGAGTGTAGTTTTAATTCACCGCACACAGATAAAATTTAAGCCAGTTTTATTGTTCAGAATGTAAAATTCCAATTGTGTATTCATCTGCTGACATATTTCGAAGGAAAACATAACTTTTTTCGAAGTGCAAAAAAAAAATTCTAGTTGCAGACAATTTATGTGCTGTCAGAACCAAAGAAAAACCGTTTTCACGTTCTGAGTGTAGTTTTAATTCACCGCATACAGATTTATTTAATAAATATTAAAAAAAAAAAAAAAAAAAGGATCACTACCCCCCCCCCCCCTTCCCTGAAGAAGTACCTATATAGGGGGGGGGGGGGCGGCAAAATTTTCCTCCGCCCCGGGCGGCTGATACCCACGGTACGCCACTGCCTAAGGGGAGAGCCGCCACTGGTTTGTACTGCAAGTAGGATTAGTATTATAGACATGTATTTATAACAGAAGAACATGGAAAGAAATGTATTAGAATAATTACACATACCCGCTAGACAAACCCTGCTTTGCCAAACAAACCATTCAAAACCTAGAATGTTTTTTAAAATTATGATGACATGCGAGTTTATTTTAGAGAATTTATTTTATGTTCTTCTGTTATAAATACAGGTATAAACTTGTCTAAAATGCATTCACTTAACATGCCTCATACTGAACACGGGTTTGGGAGGGGAATTGGCGTTACAAACCCGTGCACAGTAGGATGGCGGTTGCCTTTTACTGGACACGGGTTTGGAGAAAAAATGGCATTACAAACCCGTGTTGAGTTCGAGGCATGGTTGCCTCGTATTGAACACGGAAAAGAAATACGCGCCCCGCGCCACTTCAGACTGCCGCACAGAAAAGTCTCATAGTGAATTGTGTTGTAAACCGTTATTCGATCTTTGAACCTGAATTGCCGTGGAGCACAGTCGCTCCGAACTCTACGTGTGAGGGGTGAAGTAATTTATTTATTTAATATAAGAATATTGTACATTGTATATTATTTTTGTGTTATTTCAACCGCCATGCTAGGGATGTCCCTGTGTTATGGCGGGTGAAGTTTTCAGATAGTAAATTATACATGTTATGTTTGTTACCCTAGCGAGACAGGCATCGAATAATATATTGTAAACATCACGTATATAGATCAATAAAAAAAAAAAAAAAAAAAGTAAAAATTTAAGTTCTACAAATTAAATCAAGTTGCACATACTGTATATCATGGTTTTTAAATGTAATAATAATTATATTCTTTAATAATAATAAGAGTAAAATAATTAAACAATTAATAATATTAATAGAAATAATAATTAGGTCGTTAATAAAATTCAATGTGAGTAAAAGTTATAAATTTGTTAGTTCAAAAAAATTTTGTTAAATTATACAATTTAATTGCGAAAGAATAGTCATAATAATATGTAATAATAATTAGGTCGATAATAAAATTCGATTTAAGTAAAAGTTACAAAATAATTTGTTAATTTAAAAAAAAATTATAAGTTATACAATTTAATTTCGAAAGAATAGTAATAATAATATGTAATAATAATTAGGTCGATAATAAAAATCAATGTAAGTAAAAGTTACAAAATTATTAGTTAATTTAAAAAATAGTTATAAGTTATACAATTTAATTACGAAAGAATAGTAATAATAATATGTAATAATAATTAGGTCGATAATAAAATTCAATGTAAGTAAAAGTTACAAAATTATTTGTTAATTTAAAAAATAGTTATAAGTTATACAATTTAATTGCGAAAGAATAGTAAGAATAATATGTAATAATAATTAGGTCGATAATAAAATTCAATGTAGGTAAAAGTTACAAAATTATTTGTTAATTTAAAAAAATAGTTATAAGTTATACAATTTAATTACGAAATAATAGTAATAATAATATGTAATAATAATAAGGTCGATAATAAAATTCAATGTCAGTAAAATTTACAGAATTATTTGTTAATTTAAAAAATAGTTATAAGTTATACAATTTAATTGCGAAATAATAGTAATAATAATATGTAATAATAATAAGGTCGACAATAAAATTCAATGTAAGTAAAATTTACAGAATTATTTGTTAATTTAAAAAATAGTTATAAGTTATACAATTTAATTGCGAAAGAATAGTAATAATAATATGTATAGTAATATTAGGTCGATAATAAAATTCAATGTAAGTAAACGTTATAAAATTATATGTTCATTTAAAAAATTGTTGTTAAATTATACAATTTAATTTGATAATAATAGTATTAAAACTTTACAATTCAAGTAACAAGTTTTATATAATATAATGGTTTCTAAATGTAAGGATCCATTGTGATAAAAGTTTTTTAAAGGTGTGGGGTTGGGATTCGGTTTTTATTTTTTCAGGGAGAAGGTTAAATGTTTTAGGAGCTAGGTATATGAAATGTCTTTGAGCTGACGCGGTATGTAGTGTAGGTACATTGTAGTGTCGGTTGGTTATTGTTCTAGTGGTGTAATTATGATGTAAAAGGGTTTTTTTCTTATATTTAAACAAAGTACGTTAAGGTAAATTTTAGATGGAGTTGACGTATGTTTAGGACATTACATTCGGTGAATAGACGAGTGGAGGGGTATGTTGTCGGTCGCTTTTTGATAGCACGTAATATCGTTTTTTGGGCTTTTTGTAGGGGATCAATAAGTTTATGAGCACAGCCGCCCCATATTATGATGCCATATACTAATTGGGATTGGCAGAGAGCATAGTAGACTGTTTTTAGTACTGTGGGAGTAAGGATTTTTCTAAGAGTTCTAAAAACATAAGACAGCTTGCGAATTCGGGGAGTTAGACTGGTTAAGTGCTGATCCCAACGAAGATGATGATCAATTAGGACCCCCCAGGTATTTTATATGCGATACTTTTTCCAAATTTGGGCAAGTACAAGAAGAGTAAGGTCTCGGACAACAGTGAATTGTTATTTTCTCGAGGTTGGGTTGCAGCAGACAGACTAAAGGTTAAGAATTTGGTTTTACCAGCATTGAGGGTGAGGAGATTGTCATCTAACCAATTTTTTACAAGGCCTATGTCGTGTTGAGCTATGTCGAATGCTCCTTTCCAATTTTTATGTCGAGCTATAAGCACAGTATCATCTGCAAAGGATATTAGTTTTCCCGTTATGGATAGGTTGCAGAGTTTATTGATGTATATGAGGAATAAAATTGGGCCTAGAACACTTCCTTGTGGGACTCCGAATTGGATTGGTAAAGGGTTACTTAGGGCTACGTTGTTAATTTTCACGGTTTGTGATCTACCAGTCAGGTATGAGGAGAACCAGTTAAGAGTTGAATCCCGGATGCCTATTTGAGACAATCTTTCTAGAAGTATGGGGTGCGAAACGGTGTCGAATGCTTTGGCTAAGTCTAAGAATATGGCTAGGCAGGAATCGCCTTCGTTCAGGCTGTTTGTGATGTTTTCAGTCAATTCTAAGATTGCAGATTCTGTACTAATTTTTTTTTGGAAGCCAAACTGATTGTGTGAGAGAATCTTCTGGGTTTCAAGATGGGAGATAAGTCTACTTTTAACAATTTTTTCAATGATTTTTGATAAGACACTTAGCAAAGAAATGGGTCTGTAGTTTTCGATATTTGTTTTGTCGCCACTCTTATATATTGGGATAACCGTTGCATGTTTTAGTTGGTTGGGGAAGGAGCCACTATTGAAACTTAGATTTACAATATGTTTTAACGGTGTGGTAATAAAGTGAGCTATACTTTTTAGTATGTATGGTGAAATTTTGTCAATACCCGCTGCACTATTTGTTTTTATGGAAAGTATTGTGTCAAAAATTTCTTTAGTGGATGTAGGGGCTAGGATAAGTGAGGGATGAAGAGAATTCTGTTGTCTTACCCGTGAAGTTAGAAGGTTTTGGGTTTTATTTGTGGCTTTAAGAATTTTGTTGGCTAAGTTCGTGCCGATGTTACTAAAATAATGGTTGGCGTGATCGGCTACGGTTTTTGGGTCTTCGTGGACTTTGGTATTTTTCCCATTAATAACTAGAGATTGAATATTGAGTGAGGTTTTTTTATTTTCTGAGATGTCATTGACTACGTTCCAGATTACTTTACTGTCATAACCTGAATCTTCAATTTTTTTTTAATAATATTTTTGTTTGGTTATTATTATCAGGTTATTGCAAATGTTGCGATATTTTTTGTAGAAACGTAGGACTTGGGGGTCTGGGTTAATTAGTGCTTGTTTATGGAGTCTGTCTCTTTTACGTATGCAGAAGATAAGGCCGTTCGTAATCCAAGGTTTTAGCTTCTTTTTTTTTGTTGAAGGCTGTTTTGGTGGGGAAGACGCTTGATTAATGAGGGCAGTTAGTGATGTAGTAAACGTTTCAAGAGCTGTGTTAACGTTTTCAGAGAGCAGGGTAGACTCCCATTTTTCTCGTTCTACAGACTTTATCAGATGATCCATATTTACAATGTTATGAGTAGGATAAATAGACTTAGGGGGAGGTGATTTTGAGTTGTGTAATTCTAGGATGGTAGAGTAGTGGTCTGTTACAGAAGATTCAAATACAATTGATCTGACGGTTCGTTTTGTTCTGACCATGATGTGATCTATGCATGTCTTAGTAGTGAGTGTGACTCGGGTAGGTGTGTTGATGTATGGTATAAGGCCATGCAGACCCATTAGGTTTAGGTATTTTGTAGTATGAGGGCTAGCTTCGTTTAGGATGTCTATGTTTATATCACCAATTATGATGAGATCCTTCGTTGAGTCATCAATATTTTTTTCAAGAGAGTAGAGAAAAGATGAAACATTGTTGGACTTTGGGGAGCGATATATGGCGAAGACATTTAAGTTGTCAATTGTGATTTTGAGGCAATTTGCATGGTCAACTGTAGTTTCAGAAACTGTTGGGTTTAAGTAGGATTTGACATAAACTATGACCCCGTCGGATTGGGTCCTGTGCCGAGTTGTATTATACACGGAGTAGTAGTTGATTATTTTCGGGATATAATTTGCATTAATCCAGCACTCTGACAGGACAATTATATCAAATTCATTTCCTAAGTCAGTTAGGAGTACAAGTAAATTGTCGAAGTTTTTATTGAGGCTACGGATGTTCATTGCAAATATTTTTAGTGCTTTAGGTGTTGAGATAATTTCATTATATGTTTTAATATCGTTTGTCGTTTGAACCGTGATGTTCAGAAAGTTATCAATAGAGTTAGCTGGGTCCATTTTTAACGTCTGTGTATGGTGGGGGCTCGAATACAACAGAGGCATTGTAAGTTAAGTAGATGTATGAGGATAGTGGAAGAACCGTAGCAATTAATATTTGAGATGTTTTTTGCAGATGTTTAGTTGCTCTAGTGCTTAGGAAAAACACAGTTATAAATGGAATAATTACACTTAGAAGAACTAAAATAGTTGGATTTAAGTTTTGAATAACATTATTTGGAGAAGTTAATTGGAAAAATTGATTGAAGTTAGATAATTTTATTTGGTGATATAATAATTTTGTTGAAGTAATAATATAATTTAAAACAATTGAAAATATCGCATGTATCAAATTTGTAAAAATATATTGATAGTTTAGAATAGTTATATAAATGGGAATTATGGAGTAAGTTAGGATAAATATTTGAAATAAGTTGATGTAGTTAATATGGTTAATAATAATAGTAAATTGATTTATAATATGATCAAAAGTTACTGTGAAAAAAATATAGATCAAATGTATAAGATAAGTAAGCAGATTTTGTAAAGTAATTTTTTTGTGGACCGCAAGTCACATTTTTTTAATGTCCGATTCGTAAGAGATTCTAAGGATTTTGGTGTCTTCAGACTTGCGAACATAAACCTGACCATCTTTCGTCCAAGAGAACTTGTAGTTTTTAATTTTTGCCTGTTGCTTTGTTTGTGCCAGGAGGAATTTTTTTCTTGGTGTCAGGTGGTCGGATATATAGATGGGCGTGCCCATCTGAGCATGTTGTAGTCCTAGTGAAGTAGTAGTTATTCGTCCTTTGCTTTTGATATGATCTTTGAGTTTGGCCAGGAAAAGATCGCGCATCAGTTTAGAACTGAGTGTGATAATTATGTCTCTTGGTTTTTTTTTAGTTTCATCTGAGCCTTTCCTACCTCCCACCCGTACCACAGACGTCACATCTTCGGGTTGTAGCACAGTTTTTATGACGTTTGTGGAAAGGTTGTGGAAAACGTTTGTTAAATTTTCCTGAGGAGTTTCTGGGAAGTTGCGAAGTTCTAAGATGTTTGACTTAGCCTCATACTCCTGTTGATCGATTTTATTTTCAAGATACTCCACTGTTTTTTTAAGGTCTTGCTGTTCCTTTTTGAACATTTCAATTTCTGTTTCTATTTTTTGGTTTGGAATTATGGTTTGATCGATTTTTTGTATTATGTCATCGTATTTTTTGCTGATGAATTCGATACTTTTTTGTGTTTCTTCTTTGAATAGCTCCATTTTTGTTAAGATTTCCTTTTTCATATTTTCCATTTTCTTATCTATGTGTTGAATAATTTTTTTCCATATTTTTGTCTTCAAGTTCCAACGCACTTTTACCTCTAGTTGCCATGATTAATATATGTTATGTTAGATTGTATTTTTTTTTATTTTATTAAAAAAAATATATTATTTTATGTTTATGATTTTTTTTTTTCAATTTTTTTATTGATTTTTTTTAATTGGAATATATTTATTTTATCTGAGTTTTAATTTTAAATTGTATTAATTATATGTATGTTGTTTTGTTAAATTAGTATTTATTTATTTACATATAGTGCCATCTATTGCGTACTAGCCGTATCTCGTTAGATGAGTTTTTCGATTATTGTATAATTAATTACCGCCATCTATTGAGAGGTATTTTATAAATGTATAATGCTGTTGGGTTATTTTTAAGTTAGCTATATTTTAAGGTTTGAACGCAATGTTGTTAAGTTTTAGGTAATTTAACAGGTGGTGCTATTTATTATATTATATTCTAGTTGATTTATTAAAAGAAAAAAAAAATCAACATTAATAATTGGTGTGGGTCAAATTAAGTACTTCGTTATAGTAATTAATAGACATCGGATTATATGCACTAACAAAGTGCCAAAATATGCATGCAAATATGCACTAAAAAAGGCCGAAATATGCAAAAAAAACTCTTGATATGCCTAAAATATGCACAATGCAAAATAAAAAAACCATTTTTATTTTTATATATTTTAATTAAGGGCCTTCCTTACTAGCGATCTCAATCGTTGTATGGAGTATCATGAATTCTCAGATTAAAACGACAATCTAAGTTATTAATCGTCAAAATATCGATGATGTAGCCACGTTAAGCTATCATAAATACATTTTTCTCTCGAGATATATGCTTTTATTAACAATTTATTTTCGTTAAATACTTTATAATGAACATCTAAAAATTCTCCTACTCATTCGGCTCTATGAGGTGGCCGTGAACGCACGCTTCCTACGGTCCGTCGTGTCAATCTTTTTTCAAAGTTCGAAATTCCGCGTAATTATTATGCTTCCATGCGACGTTTCAACAATATTACACTCTATGCGTTGAGCGTAGGGACTATAATAGTGTGTCGCCTTTTTATGCTTCGTCTGTGAGTTTCCGTCGAAGCTGTGTAGTGTCAAAAAGTAGATATTTTTAAGAATTAATTTGTTATTAACATTTTTTCGGGTTTCTAGGAAATAAACAATTTGATATTTTTAAAATATAAAAGTATGGAAATGGCCACTAAAAAAAAAGTAAATATCCATGCTCTGGAAAAGGAAAGTTCTTTGCTTCAACCGGTAGTGCGCCAGGGGAGATCTTTTGAATCGCATGACTAAGAATGGATTTAAGGGAGTTCACTTGCATCAAATGGCTATGATTTTAAGATATCTTACTATATAAATAAATTCTGTATGTATATATATATACAGTATTGGATTTTATTATATACATTTATATTTTATAAACATATATATTTTTTATATTATTTTTTTAATTATATATATATCTCGTGTCTGAGATATAGGTGTTAGAAAAAAATGATTTTAAGGCCGATACATACTGTTACGATACGCCCTTGAAGCGAATAGTTTCGAGAACGCGAGCAGCTAGCCACAGCTGGCCGCCCCCTCTTCCCCCCCATATCCTGTCTGCCTCTCCTCACCGCCCCGCTTGCCCGGCGACGCGGCGGCCGGCAATCCGTTGCTCGCCACAGAAGCAATCTGAGTGCCTTGGCGAACGGACACGCTAGCGGCGCACTTTAAGCCGGCGGACCCAATTCAACGGCCGCGATGTATTATTGAAGTACCTTTGTGTATAATTGGCCTTTTGCCGCACCATAGTTCGGTCTATTTAGACTATGAAAGTGCCTGATGAAGCTGCCACATGAGACGAGGTTCCTGCCCACCTACATGTAAGCTGTATCTTGATTTCCTCTTTAAATGTTGTCCGTAATACAGTGAAATGTAGGGCCCCCGTGGAAATCACGACCCGGAGAGTTTCGTTTTGAGAGACAGTCAGAGAGAGTTAAACACTTTAGCTAGGTTTGTGTAATTTGCATTTCTTGTAATTGAATTGTACTGTAGAAACCTATGTATGTGTTTGAGCTTACAATACATGTCTAAATGATTTAACATTGTTATTATTCTGCTACGGCGGGAGGATTGTTGGCCGGTGAGGATCCCGTGGGTCACCGAAGGATGGAGAGAAGTTCCCTAGCCTTGAGCTGCCCACTCCCCTGAATAGAGAGTACCCTTGTCCCGCTGAGAGCTAGCCAGGGACGTGTTGGTGTGCTGATGCTGGTTTAGAAGCCGGCATCGGGGTACCCTAACAATTGTCGCCCGAACGTGAGGCTGGAATTTTTTTTTCCCTATCCCGGTCGCCTTGCGGGACCCTGGTTTGTCGAAATCCTCCCCGCATAACAACTATTTTGTAAAACATTAATTATGCCTTGTCATTCTACAGTGAATCCTGTGAAAAAACCACAGAAACCAATATGTAAATTAGATCCATAACGGATCTGACTGGAATTATAAATTGCATCGCAAGTTGAAACAACGGCCATTTTGAGCACCCGAGGCGCCACGAATCTGTTTGCGCACGCGTCTCCAAACGGCGGGCGCGTTAACAACAGTTATTCCCGCCCAAAATCCAACGGCTTTTGTTCCAAGCGATAGTCCGGATTGCGCGCAAATGCTTTGTTCCCGCCGGAATCCTAACCGACTGTTGCTAGGCTGCGTTTTAAATCCAAACCGTTTTTTATGACTGAACTGGGTTACCAACGGAAATCATTATTATAAATTTGATTCTGGAACCCCAGTTATTTTGCGAATTCCTTAATGAAAATTTCGGACTTACGTATTTTTTATTATTTCTGCACAATATACCAATTGGCCCACTTGTGTCTGTCAAATTAGTACAATTTAATGTTTCTCCAAATGGACAAAATAATGACTTTCTTTCCCCATTGTACATTATAGGTACTGTTTTTTTTCAGCATAAGTGAAAGTGAATTGTGTTTTTTTTCCTTACATAAGTGAAAAGTGGAATAATAATAAAACCAATGACTGATTCCATGAATAAATAAAATAATTTTAATATGGTGGGATGCAATAAACCCCATATTCAGTCATTTTCATTCGGAAGTTTGTCCTTTATTTGCCAGAAATGTGCCGTTTGTGAACTTTAGTGCCTTTCTCAGTGTAAAGTGTTTTTGTGAAAATAAAAAACCTGTTTTCTAAAGGTCAGTCCTGGAAAAATTTTTCTAAAATAAATAAATACTTGTGAATTTCACAGTTTTCTCAAAAGTGATCAGTGAAATACAAAAACCTTTACCACTAAGGTCTTTCCACGCAAAATTTTTTCTCGTCTGCCTTCCTTTGACAAGAATTCTGGTGTCATGTATACAAAACACATTTGGAAGTGCCAACAGTGATCACCAAGTGAAAAGTGCCTCACAAAAATTAATTTTTGCGCTTTCTAAAGGAAACCCCTGGCCAATTTTTTTTTTCTTTTCCTCACCACCCAGGAAACTCACAATGGAGGACAAGCAAACTATTACATCATCCAACTTGGGTACCATTCCCAATGTGCATAGTTTATCCAAAGCCCACTTACAAGCTGCTTTAAGGGATAGAGGACTCTCGCCATCAAGCAAATCTAAATCTACATTGAAGGCATATGCACTTTTATTCAACAAAAAGTACATTAGGAGAATAAATCTCGCCCCCTCCAACGAAAATAATTCATGTTCGGCTACGCAAGTTTTGGATAATCTTGACAAAGAACCTACGCCGCATGTAATGATAAAACAGGACGTCGCACCCATCTTGACACAAGATAAAACTTACGATTTATCCTCTTGGAAAGTCAAATATAATGGCGTCTCCGATGTGCTGGATTTCATTGACCGTATTGAAGAAACGGCTATAATCAAAAATATCCCATTCGAGATTCTACGGAGAAACTTTATAGAACTCATCTCCCCAGAATTAATTCCGTGGCACCGCATCCAAAAGACTAAATGCAAAGATTGGAGTAAACTCAGAGCTGCCCTAATCTCTAGCTTTGGAAAAAAGGAGGCCCAGCACCGGATCAAGCTATCTCTACTATCTATTAAACAACTAGTAGATGAACCTGTGGCTACATTCATAGAAAGGGCTGAATCCATCAACATCAAGCTTTCACATCCTGTTCCGGAAGCTGAACTATTACCAGTCATAACTGATGGCCTTTTAAGCAAATACGAGAACATCATCACCTCACAAAAAATTGCATCCCTGGCCCAGCTAAACGAAGTCTGTCTCCTCCTGGAATCGTACCAGGATAGGAAAAACATAAAGAATGTGTCGAATAATGTGGTTGTGCCAAGCCGTTCGTCTGGTTTAAAGCCAGAATTCGACAACAAAAAAGTGTGCTCCTTTTGCAAAAAAGTAGGCCACCTGGCCGCTACTTGTTTCAAGCAAGCAAGACTTCTGGAATCCAAGGAACCCCGAACCTCCAAGAGACATCACTCTAGGGACCGCTCTCCTCCATGCGACGAACTGCGCAACATTTTCAAGAGATCAAGGCACAATGCAGAAAGGTTACAAAACCTAAGCGATGTCAGACCTCAGGTGGATTTCTCCAAGCCCCCACCAAATTTCTACATGAAGAGGCCAAAAAACTAAATAATAACCTCTCAGGTACCCATTCTGAACCAAGGTCTAAAGAATGGACTGATTGGTTATCACACATTAAGTATTTTAACCAGACCTTAAATGTTTCCTCGGTTTGTTGCAAACAAGCTAAAGATGGGAGACCCTATGCTCTTTTCTCTGTTAACAATGTCCCCTTTTCCGGATTACTTGATAGCGGTGCATCTGTCAGCTGTCTTGGCAACAATGCTCACCTGCCTTTTGTTAACAGTGATTTTAAAATTTCGCCACAAACAACACACCTGACGACTGCGGATAATGTTTCCCAGCCGGTCATCGGTACCCTTGCACTGCCAATTAATTGTAACAATAAAATAATTACAATCAATTTTCTAATAGTGCCCTCTATATCCCAGAATTTCATCCTTGGCGTTGACTTCTGGAAGGCTTTTAACGTTGCTCCTCAAGTATTTAATACCCTTGGCGAAACCTCCACTGCTGCTCAAATTAGTGAGATCCGCACAATAATACCTCACGAAAATTTAAGCACGGACCAAGCTCTCCAACTAAAGGAAATGGTCAATAAATTCGAATCAATATCTTTCGAAAAATGTGGATTGGGTTTGACAAATTTGGTAGAACACCACATTAAAACCAATGGCCCACCCATAAAGCAACGTTATTACAACTTAGCCCCCCAAAAGCTTAAACTTTTGGAAAAAGAACTTGATGAAATGTTAAAAATGGGTGTGGTGGTTCCCAGCAGAAGTGCATGGACCAACCCAACTCTTTTGGTTTCTAAAAAAGATGGCTCCGCACGTTTCTGTCTTGACAGTAGACGTTTAAATTCTTGTACGGAAGCTGACGCATACCCCTTACCTTACGTCCACGCGACCTTAGACCAACTGCGCAACGCCAAGTTCATCTCCTCTGTTGACCTAAGCAAAGCTTTTTGGCAAATACCTTTGGACGCAGAATCGTGTGAAAAAACTGCTTTCGTTGTACCTGGTAGGGGAATGTTCCATTTTAAAAGATTACCTTTTGGTCTAAAGAACAGCCCCGCCGAATTACAAAGACTGATGGACAAACTCTTCGGTCCTGAAGTCGATAACAGCCTGTTTTGTTACCTTGACGACCTCATCATCGTCAGCGACACCTTTGAAAAACACCTATTAATGTTGGAAAAGGTTTTTCAACAACTCAAGTTCGCTGGTTTAACCATCAACTTGAAGAAGTCTGAATTCTGTAAGTCCCGTTTACGTTATTTGGGATTCATTGTCGACGAAAAAGGTCTAAGAACAGACCCCGCTAAGGTGGAAGCCATGGCAAATTTCCCCCGACCCAAAAACGCGAAAGAAGTCAAAGGTTTCCTTGGACTTGCAGGTTACTACAGAAGATTCATCAAAAATTTTTCCACAATTGCAGCCCCTTTAAATAAAATCACCGGCACCCGTAAAGGTGTCAGCAACTTCCGATGGTCTGCTGAAACTGAAGAAGCGTTTACAACTTTAAAAAATGCCCTTCAAAAAGCCCCCGTTCTGAATTGCCCGGATTTTGCACTCTCTTTTACCCTCCACACGGATGCCTCCAACGTAGGAATCGGTGGAGTCCTAACTCAAGAGTTCCCAGATGGCGAACACCCTGTAGCGTATTTTTCCCGTACACTAAATAAACACGAGAAAAACTACGGAATTACCGAAAAGGAGTTATTGGCTGTATTGGATTCTGTTCACCATTTCCGCGGTTACATAGACGGTAGCAAATTTACTGTAGTCACAGACCATAGTAGTTTGAAATGGTTGATCTCTTTAAGTAATCCCTCCGGTAGACTCGCTCGTTGGGCCTCCCGTTTGTCTCAATTCAATTTTGATGTTGTACACCGTAAAGGCGCGGACAATATTGTTCCTGACGCTCTTTCAAGAATTGAATTGGCTTCATTAAATGTTGACACAATTGCCCCCCCTCCATCTACAAAAGATGAATGGTACTTGAAAATCTTCGAAGGTTGTAAAAATAATCAACAAAAGTTTCCTAATTTTATCATAAAAGAAGGACAACTATACCGTAATTGCAAGGCACCACTATCCATCCTCGAAGATTACTCTTGGAAACTTGTCATTCCCCTCGAAGGAAGAGAACAAATAATAATTGACAATCATAGTGCTCCCGACTCTATACACCCAGGAACTTTCAAGACGTATAAAAAGATTTCTTTGAAGTATTACTGGCCTGGTCTTTTCAAACAAATTCGCAATTACATCTCTAAATGTGAAACTTGTAAAGCTTATAAACATAGCACGGCAGCACCTGCCGGCCTAATGGGTAACCCCAAACGTGCCGACAGACCCCTACAGTCATTGTCAATGGACCTCGTCGGACCTTTTCCTCGAAGTTATGCCGGACACATGCACATACTTAGTGTAGTGGATGTTTTCACCAAATTCTGTTGGATCTTCCCTTTAAAAAGAGCCAATGCGTCCGCCATCATCAAACTTCTGGAAAAACACATTTTTATACCTTACGGAACACCCAGAACCGTAATTGTTGATAACGGAAAACAGTTTATTGCCCAGGAATTCAAAGAATTTCTTGCCAAATACGGAATCAAGGACATTTATTATAACACCTTGTACACTCCCCAAAACAACACTGTCGAACGTTACAACCAAACAATCAACACAGCTCTAGCTATTCTAGTTGATAAAGACCAACGCACTTGGTGTAAAAACCTAGATAAAATTCAGGCCGCTATGAACAACACTGTTAACCTGGCCACTGGTTACACACCTTTCTTCTTAAAACACGGTATGGAACAAGTCGTCCATGGTTCTCTACATAGGGACACAAACTTTCCTACGTCATCTGCCACCACAAGCAACCCTACCGCAGATTATGCCCATCGCTTGGAAGAACTGTCGGCCATTTACAGTGAAGTCACTGATGCTTTGCTCCTGGCTCACCAAAAGAGTGCGGACAGATATAACTTACGTAGAAAACATGTCACCTTCAATACAGGAGACATAGTTTGGAGAAAGAACAACACACTTTCCCAAGGAGCCATGTATTTCTCTGCTAAGCTGGCACCACGTTTCGTGAAGGCCAAAGTCCTAAGGAAAATATCAGACCTAGTGTACTCCTTGTCTGACTCATCTGGAAAGCACATTGGTAATTACCACATTAAGGACATTGTAAAGTCTGGAAGTGAGGAGTCAAGTAAAACTGCCCCCACTATCTCAGCAAACATAAAATGATCCAGTATGCATCACCTTTTTTTGTAAGCTTACAGAGTCTTACTACGTCAGGCGTGTATTGTGTCAATCACATGCCCATCGTTTCATAAATGAAACAAGTTGTAAATTATTTTGTAAATTAATGCGTACTCTCCTTGAAGTTACTTTCAAATGTTGTTTTTGCACTGTTTTTTCTTTCCCTCACGGCAATTTTTTTTTCTTTTATTTTTTTTTTCCACCTGTTCTAAAACTGATCACTTTGGAACGGAGACACTTTTTGAGTTTCAATGTTTGGGAAGTCGCGAGCCCATTTATTGTCTCAACACGTACACTACGCAATGTTCATGCCATGTCATACCCTGTCTTGTCATGTAATTTTGTAATTTTTCTCCTATTTTTTTGTTGCATTTTTGTCGTGTGGAAAGGAACTTTCTCACCTGTTTATTTTGTTCATGTAAAGTAGTTGACAATTGCCCATCGGCGTGTCGTTCTAGAAGTCGGGTTTTGTAAATTCCAAAGTGTTAAATTCCGACTCAGAACCAGTTAACTATCTTTACAATTTGTCCTTTTATTTTGTTCATCATGAGTTGTAAAACCTTCCGAGGTATCTCTAGCATGAAAATCAAACAGTGGTTACTTACATAGTCGCCCCTCGTGTATATAAGTTTTTTTCAATTTTTTCCTCTTAAATTAAAAATTGATGGCGTCCTACCCAAATTCATGCTCTTGTACCAAATTGGATATCGACACGTCCATTTTGGAACTTGTATTTATAAAACCAATGATTGGTCTTTATAACCCTGTATATAAATCAATTTGGCTCGTTTCAACTAAAGTACGTAAAACCGAATCATCCGGTCTTTGGTTGTTATAACAAAGCCACTGTTTTCTTGTTATTTTTTGCTTGTACGTTACGTATGTCTTATATGACACGTTTCAACCCTACGAGACGGGTTAATAAAACCTTATGGTCATCCTGATTTTGGAATTCACAACTTTTAGGTGTTCATTTAACCAAGTATTTGCAACCCAAATTGCACATAACCTGGTATGTTTGTAACTGCACAAAGGGTATGTAAAACCGTAATTGGTCCCTTTTCTTTGGTCTTCCTCACTGCAGGTTGCCACAACAGACAGTATGTAAAACCATTATAGGTCTGTCTTTGTTTTAAAATACTTGGTGTAAGTAGAATTATACTCTGCCATCACCCTTGTATTTTGTAACACATGAAGTAGCATCAAATTGTCTATCTTCTCTGTCGTACGCTCTTGGGCTACGGAGTTAGTTAATCTAACGAATCTTTATAAAATGTGTTAAAATCAAGCATTGTTAACGTTTATTGTGTTGTATTTAAACGTAACCCACCGTCATAGGAGAGATCCTTAGAACATCCACCGTCATAGGAGAGATCCTTAGAACATCCACCGTCATAGGAGGGATCCTTAAAATACCTGCCACGATACGAGAAGTTCGTCATAATCACTTTTGCTCATAGCTAAATGTTATTGAGTGGGTCGTGTGACATATTTGTCATGAGTACCACCCTTTCTGTACAATCTATTTTGGTCGTGTGTCATTCATTTGTCATGAGTACCGCTTTTGTATTTTGGTCGTGTGTCATTCATTTGTCATGAGTACCGCTTTTGTATTTTGGTCGTGTGTCATTCATTTGTCATGAGTACCGCTTTTGTATTTTGGTCGTGTGTCATTCATTTGTCATGAGTACCGCTCTTGTATTTTGGTCGTGTGTCATTAATTTGTCATGAGTACCGCTTGTATGTATAATTGTGTACAACCCTTGTACACGAGACGTGGAGACGTTAAAACACTTACCGTGATTCGTGCGAACGACATAATATCGGCCTTGCCATCTTCTTTAAGAGGCATTGTATAAACTCTTGACTTCTGTCTATAATTGAGTTTTATCTTGTATGTACTTACATGTTTTATACACTATACGTGGAGACGTTAAAACACTTACCATGATTCGTGCGAACGATACAATATCGTGTGTCATCTTTTATGATGCAATTTGTGCCTTTGTAAATAACTCGTTGTCTGGGGAACGGATAAGAAAACCCCCCAGGTTTGTGAAATTGGAGCAAGGGTCTGTCTTTTCTCACAATCACGCAGGAGTTTTTAAAATGACCCCTAATTTTTTGCCCAATACACGCAAAAGATTAGTCTCTTTGTTAATGTGTATTCAAATTTCTCCTCATCCTTTTAACAATTGTAAAGAGTCAGGAAATCTGCTGGTTGATCATGTTTCATTCTCACATGGAGTTTGAAGTGGAAATTAGTCCAGTCTCTAGCAAGTTTCGTCACTCAACTCCTTTCCTTTTCCTTTCCTTTCTCCTCACCATCATGTTCTCAGGTATATGTTATGAAGAGGAAAATCTGTTGTTAACCATAATTCGCCCTCACTGGGAGTGCGAATCGGTAAATTGACCAATTATCAGCAGGCTTTCTCCCTCACTCTCTGCATATGTCTCACCTTTTGTTCTCTTGTCTCAATTTTACGAAACACATTCATGAATGTTGGATATGTACGATATGCACTTGGCGTACCGTCTGTCTCCTTTTGACAACCTTTATTCATGAATTGGTTTCTCTGCTTTTACCGTGACTCATTCACGACTTCTTTGTCTTGTTTTTTGAAATTCTACAAAAAATGTTACCACCTTTATGTTAACATAGGCCATGGAAGGCCGGTTGTTTTTTAACCAAGACATATTGTCACTCGGCAAACGCCAAGTCATTCTGGTAAAGGAAAATGTTCATGTAACCACAATTTAGTTAGAAAACTCTCTCTTCGTCACTCTCTGGGTCGGTGATTAAAACTTCGTTTATTTCATAATCTGGACACATTTTGTTTCTCTCCAAACCTTTTCTTCATTGGTCCCTAGGCAGGTAAACTTCAAGAATTTTGCTCTAATAATAATTTCTCCCGGATTAAAAAGAAGCCCAGGCGGATGTCATCACCAACAGCCAAGCTGAGCTCCACTTCCTGACAGCACGCGCTGTGGTTACTAGGTCCCCCCTGCCGCCATTTTTCTACGCATTTGTTCCTGAAAGCACAGACCATACCGCCCATATGTATGTTGTTTTGTCGTGCCACAGCAAGTTGAGTTGTCCCACTATACATTATGACACTCTGAACCACCTTTTGGGCACGCTAGCTCCTAGGTTTGTTCTTACTCTTGCTATCAATGCCAACCATGTCGTCTCTTGCGCTGTCATGCAGTGACGCATATTTCGTCATGTGTAAACCATCATTACCTTGACCTCCAGTATTCGCTGAATGCGTACCAATACAAGTTATGATTGAGCTACATTATGCCTCAATAACCATTATATACGATCCGTGTTTACCTTAATAACACTTTAGGATTCGTACTGGCATGCCTGCAGACACTGGATTCTCCTCTTCAATGACCTCTGTAACCATAGTCGCGGCACAGCAACCACAGTCTCCACTTCGTGAACTTCGACGTCTTCGACAAAACCAAGTGTTTTCTAAGGCCCAAGTGTACTTCTGAGTGTTATCTCAAAGGGGTCTGATTACAGTGATAATGTAATCCTTAGAATCTGTGAAACCACGTCCTCCTCTTCGAAATTCTCCGAAACCAAACAAATCCACGCTTCGCAAACTTAGCTCCCAGACCAATGAAACCTTAGAATCACACAGGCATTTTTGTTCTTGTTTTTTTTGTTCTTCGATTGTACAAATATGAATTGTTATTTTTCAATTGCATAACCATGTATTGTTATTTTTCAATTGCATAACCATGTATTGTTATTTTTCAATTGCATAACCATGTATTGTTATTTTGTTCAATTGCATAACCATGTATTGTCATCTTTCAATTGCATAATCTTGTATGTTGTTTCACACCATGTACTTTCACCAAAACTGTTCCTTTCCAAACATTGTATGTACCCCTCACCCATTCCCTACAAACATTGTGACCTAAACTATAACATAAATTGCATGTTCTAGCTAGGCATCTCTCAAGCAACGAATCTCTCAAAAACCCCTATGGAAGTTTAAGAGGATTTTTTTTATCCTACAGCTCCATTGCCACGTCGCTTTTTTTCCGAGCGCGGGGGGAAGTGTTACGATACGCCCTTGAAGCGAATAGTTTCGAGAACGCGAGCAGCTAGCCACAGCTGGCCGCCCCCTCTTCCCCCCCATATCCTGTCTGCCTCTCCTCACCGCCCCGCTTGCCCGGCGACGCGGCGGCCGGCAATCCGTTGCTCGCCACAGAAGCAATCTGAGTGCCTTGGCGAACGGACACGCTAGCGGCGCACTTTAAGCCGGCGGACCCAATTCAACGGCCGCGATGTATTATTGAAGTACCTTTGTGTATAATTGGCCTTTTGCCGCACCATAGTTCGGTCTATTTAGACTATGAAAGTGCCTGATGAAGCTGCCACATGAGACGAGGTTCCTGCCCACCTACATGTAAGCTGTATCTTGATTTCCTCTTTAAATGTTGTCCGTAATACAGTGAAATGTAGGGCCCCCGTGGAAATCACGACCCGGAGAGTTTCGTTTTGAGAGACAGTCAGAGAGAGTTAAACACTTTAGCTAGGTTTGTGTAATTTGCATTTCTTGTAATTGAATTGTACTGTAGAAACCTATGTATGTGTTTGAGCTTACAATACATGTCTAAATGATTTAACATTGTTATTATTCTGCTACGGCGGGAGGATTGTTGGCCGGTGAGGATCCCGTGGGTCACCGAAGGATGGAGAGAAGTTCCCTAGCCTTGAGCTGCCCACTCCCCTGAATAGAGAGTACCCTTGTCCCGCTGAGAGCTAGCCAGGGACGTGTTGGTGTGCTGATGCTGGTTTAGAAGCCGGCATTGGGGTACCCTAACAATACATACAATCGGACTTAAGATCATTTTTTTCTAACACCTATATCTCAGACACTATAGGGTCTACTGTGACTAATAATATATCAAATTGTAGTAAATTTAGTCTACTGTAAAAACATAAAGAATGATATTTGGAGAAAATTTTGTTGTTTGGGGTCAAAGTGACAAAAACGATTTTTGGCAAGATCCGGAGATCTGACGAGATGGAAAATTTAGATTTTTCATTAGTCCTTCATCATATAGAATATGTAAAGAAAATCAGAACTACCCCATTTGATGCAAGTGGAAATGTTTAATTTTACTTGACTATATAGTATAGAAAACTCATAAAGCAATTAGAATTAAAAAGATTGCAGAATAAATAAAGTTATAAGTAAAAAAAAAAGAAAAGGAAAAATCCTGCAGCTCGCTTCAGCAAAAGATTAGCATTATGGTCCCAATGCAGAAAAACCTGATATGGACCAAGCATTGTATGAGGCAGCTAAAGATGAATTTTAGAAAGGCTTTTCACCAAAGCCAAAGAAAGGCAAGCAATTGCAAGGGCGACAGTAGGTACTTCAAGCATCTAGTGGAAAGTGGATCGAGATGCGCTGCAACATGATTACGGCATCGTGGTTTGGAAAAGTGTGCAAACGGTGGCAAAATATCAGTTGCGCTCCATTAGTCAAAAATATACTGTACCAGCAATCCTTATCAAATATTCCTTTAATTCGACACGGACAAAAACATGAATACAATGTCCTGAAGGAGCTTGCAAAACAAGAAAGCATTACCATAGAAAAGTGTGGTCTTTTCGTAGATGAAGAGTATCCGTATATGGTTTATGGGTGCGACCCCAGATGGAATTTCTTCTGAAGACACTATGATTGAATTTAAATTTATTTTCACAGCACGCCGCATTCTCATATATGAAGCAGTAAAAACCCAAAAAATTACTTTCTGGAAACTTTAAAAAAATGGAGAAATACTGGTATATGCATCTCACGATTGGTTTTACCAGGTTAAGGGCGAATTACATGTAACAAAAAAAGATTTTTGTATGTTTGTTGTATGGACTAAACTCGGAATAAAATTGAAATTTTTTTACGGGATGACGAATTTTGGCAGACTAATACGGTTGAACAGCTGAAACGCTTTTACAATTTTGCATGCTACCCAAATTCATTGATCCTCGACATAATCGCTGCATGGCTATGAGAAACTTTGAGTATTTAGAAAAGTTTATAATAGCGAAAAGAAGTAAAGTAAAATTGGTTTCAGCTAAAACCAAAACATGTAAGAAGAAATTGTTTCGAAGAAATCAATAACATTTTATTTCATTGAAGTGTCTTCAGAAGAAATTTCATTTATATTCCTAATTTATATAGTCCACATTTTTAGAGATAGGGAAGAGGAGGGTTGGAAACCATTTTATAACATTTTATTTCATTGAAGTGTCTTCAGAAGAAATTTCATTTATATTTCTAATATATATAGTCCACATTTTTAGAGATAGGGAAGAGGAGGGTTGGGAAGTTCCTGGCCATTCAGATCTAGTCACTAAACATATCTACGCCGTTCTCAAGCAACTTTCAATTCTGAATTATGGTCTCTCACCAGGGCGATACTTAATGTATATTCCACTTTGGGAGGAGGTACAGATTCATTAAATGTACCTAAATACATTTTATTTTAATTCTACAATATGATTTACTCATATAAATTAAATTAAATTTGTTTTTTCCTCACCGATTTTGAACCCGAGACCTCAAATCAAACTAGACAATTTAATATTAACAGTGCCCCGCCGCACTGCGAAACCAGCCTGGAACAAAGGCCAAGCCTTTTGTCAATGTTTATAATTGTATTACTATGTGAACCTTTTTCATCTATGTATGGATCAAAAAAAAATCCAAATAAAAAGTTACATTAAATGTTTTAAGTTACTCAGAACCTCCTCCACGAATCAAGCTATCGTTATATTGCATTACATTCTAAAACATATTTTAACATTATTTTTATAATCACAATATTTTTAATTAATAATAATTGGTTTTGTTCTGTGCGTGTCTTGATTTTGAATGGAACGCACCGGCCAGCTGCACGTGCAGCTAGTTCGATATTCGAATTCGAGCTGGAAACATTTAATATCGAGGGCCCTTAAAGACGATACAAAAGCAGCGAAATATTCTTAAAACTATGAATAGTTTTTGTGACAATATACAATTAAGTATTTTTACAAATTTTCGAGCAAAAATTTTTGATATTTCTCACCCAAAACGCCGAAAACGACTTCTCTACGTCAACTGACGTCATCCGACAAAATTTAAAAAAATTGGCGCCATTTCTGGAGATACCTGTTTATGCAGGGTAGGTATGACCTGTGCCGTTGATGTAGGCATTAATGTTCTTTATGTCTTCAAGACTCGGATTTTTAAACAAAACAGCGTCTAACTTTTCACGAATCTTTTCTGATATTGAATTGGGAAGAGCGTTAGCGAGTTCAATCATTGTTTCCAGTATTTCTATTGATATAGAGGAAAGTTTTTTGTTTCCAATTTCTCTATGGTATCTGGTGACTTGTGGAAATGTGTTGAGATGAGGGCGATATTCTGTATAATGGATGCCTCTTCAAACGCTAAATATGCACGATTGGGAAAAAAAGGCTAATATATGCATTAACGCCGTAATTAGAGAGTTATATGCATTTGCATATGCAAATATGCAAATGCATATAATCCGATGTCTAGTAATTAAATTGACTGTGTTTTATTTCTAGCCACTCGTTTATAGGTTGGTAGTATCTATTTGCGATTTGTACATTACAGTTTCACACGGCACAATTTAATACGGCATGCATACTGAGTAATAATTTTTCGTGTTTAGGAAACCGAACAAAATAATAATTAATACGCATTAATTATCATTTACGAAGATTGAAATATGAACTTCTTATTATTATCTAACTGAAACAAAGTGATTTTTCCTAAAAATGTGTATTTACCGTCGTAATTAATAACATGGCGGTCCTTGAAAAATGACATTTCGCGTATTTAAAGTTAACAAAATAACCATTAAAACGCAATATTTTTAATTCCGCTTACTGAATTACTTATAACTAACTATTATCTACCTATTACAATTTATTTTAATTTTTTAAAATGTGTTTTGAGCGTGGACTCAATAGTGGAACATTTACCAACATCTTTCTTAAGCTGTCTATATACACTATAATTGTAACACTATATTGGAAGCCAATGTGAGTGTGCAGCCGGCGTGGGGCCTAATGCACATTGCAACCACGTATTTGTAGTTCTACATGGAATAGTAGATTTTAGTGAAAATAAAAAAAATGTTGTTCAACAAAGTTGTACAAGCATGTTACAAAATTTTCATTCACCGAGGAAATATCATGGTGCGCCTATAAAAGCGGAATAAAACAGCAGCTGTCCCAACAACAGCTCCTTGATTTTGATCCTAGGCCTACTACTTCCATTAAAAACAAAAATTACCCAACTTTGTTCCGTAATTTAGCTATAGGATTTTCTGCACATAATTCAAATTTAAGGCACATGCCTATCATGGAAATTATTCCACCAGCAGACAAATATTCTGCCACATTTGATCATTTCTATGAAAGGGAAACTGTTGAACATTCTTTCCTTAAGATTTATAAAAAATCACAAGTAGAACTTGATTTGATTGAATCCTCAACTAGACTTCAGGGTAAGTCTAAAAACTGGTTCACTGAACGATGCCTACACCTAACTAGTTCAAATTTCGGCAAAATATGTAAAAGTACGGTGAAAACTAATCATAGAAATCTGGCAGGATCTTTTTTGAAAGTTTTTGTTGTCAAAGCTGCATCATTAGAATATGGATCAAAATTTGAGGCTGCAGCGATAAGAAAATTTGAGCTTGTAACAAATACTTCCACTTCTCCCTGTGGAATTGTCATTCACCCTGAACATCAGTTCTTAGGCAGCTCTCCCGATGTACTGATTGGTGAAGATGCTCTATTAGAAGTCAAATGTCCATATACAGCCAAGGACAGCATCATATCTGTGGAGACTGTCCCATATTTGTATTTAGGTGAATTCTCGGACCAGCTGGAGTTAGACAAAAACCACAACTATTATCAAATAGCTGCTATGCACTCACAGGTCTAAGGCATTCTTAGCAATATTTACCTTAAAGGATTTTCAAATCATTGAAATGGAAAGGGACCAAGATTTTATTGAGAAAATGTTACACAAATTAATAAGTTTTAATGAAGATTACTTTAAACCAGTTTTGTTAAAGGAGCATGTTTACAGGGACAACCTTTGGTGAGCTGACAGAGGGAACGGCCCCACTAGGAATTGGCACCGGCTGAAGGGCGTGGGCATCTGATATCGCTTACGGTCAGGCTGAAGCCCTTGTGCATTCTTCTGGGACCTGCCAGTTGTAAGGTGGATTACCAATTCTGCCCAAGTGTTTCTTTAAACCATATGTATTTCCAACACAATTTACAGGTGCTTGCAGTATACAGACAACTACCTTGCTGCTTCTTCCTGCCTCTTAGTTTTTGACGTACTTACTTGACGCCCTTCCGCCCCCCTCCGGCAAATCTACGCTTCCATCCTTAAGGTCTTCGGGTATGTCCCCCCACTCACTATCGTCAAGGCATAACCGAGAAACTGGCTAAAGGACGTGGACGTTGAGATTCGTTAACGGTCAGTCCGACAGCCATACACATTCTCGCTGGTACTGCCTCATGACGAGAAAGGTATCCAACGCGATATTAGCGTTCTTCACCATACTTGTTTTTGTTGTCATTTCTTGCAGATGCTTGCAGCATTCGCAAGATACCAATACCTTGTAAGCAGCAGCCTTGTATGTTTATGTTTTTAATTACTTTATATTTGAAATACTGTATATTATTGATCATATATCATTCGCATTTGTATATCATGTAAGCACTTGCATACTGCTTCCTAACATCGTATGCGGGGACACTGGAGGTCTTGATTCGTTCAAACTTAAATGTAGATTCGTTCTTTAAAAAAAATTAGAGTCCTTGCGAGAGCCTTGAAGGAATAACCATCTGTTATTTATACCAGGGCGGGAAAGCGGTGGATAACCTCCAATGTCCTTGATTATTAATTGTGATAAAGTTGAAAAATTGACCACAATGTTTGTTTTTGTGTTGTGTTTTTGGCTTGGAAAACATTCGAACGAGATGACAGGCTGCTAACGAAATTAATAGGTACGCTAATTAACCATAATTGTAATGCTTAGAAGAGGTGGGAGAATAAATGAGTAAGATGAAAATAAATAAACTATGGACACGAAAAGACATTTGGCAACTTATAAATCATTTTAGAGTAGCAACTTCGAACTGTCATTTCGACATGAGTTAACCCTAAAGAAGCCGAATTTTTTTTTTAAATAATTTTTTTTTTTAAATTTTAAATTTAAAAATGCTTAAATTGAAAGTCTTTATGTTTATTTGGGTTCTCTATGTGATGTAGGTTCACCAGTTTTCCGCTTGTACTACGAGTTTCCGGACACCGTGCATATCACGGTGTATATATTTTAAATTTATTATCATAGAAAAAGTTAAAACATAGCTGACAGGTTTGTGCTTAATTATTCGAAGTGCAGTTATAAAATTCTAGATGCACACTTTCTATGTGCTGCCAGAATCAAAGAAAAACCATTTTCATGTTCTGAGTGTAGTTTTAATTCACCGCATACATATTTAATTAAAATCAGTTTTATTTATTTAAACGCCATACATGTGGCTTTTACATTCAAGTGATACATGATTCAATGGTTCACAGGAGGATATCAGTATGTTAAAAATAACAGAAATAAAATAGTTAAGTTATTAATTAATAATATGAGAGGTTTATATAAGACGTAACGTAAAAACATGTGAAGTATGTATGATAAAAGTTAGTATATACATAGGTATATGATACAAATATGTGTTCCAACCAAACAAATAATGTGGACATTAACATTATATTTGCGCAGAATAAAAATATGTAAGATAAAGGTGGCTTGTTAGCAAGTAGAATCGAGCAAAGTCTGGAGTATCATACATTCATACATTCGCGTTTATTTGCAAATCTAGGAGTTGATTATAAATAGAATAATTTTGTGAAGAGTTTATTGTTACCTTAAAAATTAACTTTGCTTAAAATGACTGGGCAGGTATAGTTAGCAAATTAGCTCTATGGTTTCAGGGCTGTCAGTTGGAGATTTGATAATAGTTACCTAGGGATTAAAAATAATAAATTTTATTAAAATAGTGCACTTATTAGCTATGACACTGTTATGCAACACAACAAGCAAGCAATTGTTTTTTCGCGCGTTTAAGTACGAACCTAGCGAAGACGGCGGGCAGAAGCTGGCCGCCCGTGACCCCCCGTCACCCGCCGCTGCCTGCCCGTCACGCCCGTCCGAACCCACGACCCCAACACCCGCCAGTCACACTACGGCCCTAGCGGTGTCAACACATATCTCGGCACCGCGTTCGTCGCGCCGAGCTCCCGCCTCAACACGCATTTTGCAATTACGTAAGGTGTGTCTTGCCTCGAGAACCCTTGCGAATGTTAACTTAACTTTCGGTGTGCATTCCGGTATCCTCCCGGATTGGCGTGAGGATGCCACCTGGAACCCTGCCCACCTGAAAAGGGAGCTGCCGCCCCTATGCTGTGAGTAAAACTCCGACCTAATCTTAATGTGTCCACTCGTTCAGATAATTTTCGGGATGTTTAGACCCCAGGCTCGGAGAGATTAATTAGGCCATTTCTTAGATAGGGCTATGTACCGTTTCTCTTGACCCATGTAATCTGTACCTACCTTTCAATACATTGCTTTATTTCACCCTGAACACTCTTTCATTTGAATCAGTCCTCCTGTGTGGGCCTGGATGGAGAAACCCTAGTTCCAACTCTTTTTAGCCACAACCGCACCCCCCTGATGATGAGAGAAACCCTACCGACTGCCTGAGCTAGCCTTCGGGACGGTTTATTGCAAACGTAGGCGGACGCCAACGTATTCCTGTGGTAGAATGCCCGCCTGCAGACGTAGCCCTGGTGCCCCTCGTGGGCCCAGGATTAGCACCAACGTCACGCATAGCAACACTTGTGTCTGATGGTTAAGATATTTTAATTAAGTAGTTCTAAATCTCTAGTAAAATATGATAAAGAAGCCTTGCAGATAAATATTACCATGAATATCATTGATTATTATGATTGAGGTATGTTATTATAGCCTTCTTATAACTATATTCCGTGCAGTTGAACATATCTACTACTTCTGAGAAAACATTGCCAACTGCATGCAATCTAGGTATAAGCGAATATCTAAATGACTCAGTCCTGATATTGTTGTTGCAATTAAAAAGAATTTTGGATCGAGTAGTTCTTGTAGGTATATGGAAGGTAATTAGACTTAATAAATCAGGGCTGTCTATAATACCATTAACAATTTTAAAAATAAAAGTCAAGTCCGAAACAAGTCTTCTATCTGAGAGTTTTATTAAGTTTAAGTTTTTCATCAAGTAATTGTAATTTATTGATTCAATTGGTAGACCGAGTTTATAGTTAATGAATCTTAGGAATTTAAGCTGAAATTTTTCAATGGAATCGGAGTGGATTTTGAAGTGAGGGGAACAAATAGAAGAATTATATTCAACTTGACTTCGAACTAGAGAGGAATACAAGATTTTTAATGTTGCAATATTTTGAAAGTCTTTGCCATTTCGAAGAATGAAGCCTAGCATTTTTAATCCTTTATTGGTTACTGTATTTATATCTGTAAGAAAGTTAAAGTGTTTTTGTGTTCAGAATGTAATATTCCAGTTGTCGAAATGTGTCGTCAGTTCCATCTGACGACACATTTCGCAGGAAAAAATTAAATTATTTGAAGTGCTTTAAAAAATTCTTGCAGAAAATTTATGTGCCGCCAGAATTAAAGAAAAACCTTTTTCATGTTCTGAGTGTAGTTTTAATTCACCGCATACAGATTTAATTAAAAGTAGTTTTGTGTTCAGAATGTAAAATTCCAGTTGTGGATTCATCTGACGACACATTTCGAAGGAAAACATATTATTTGAAGTGCTTTATAAAATTCTTGCAGACAATTTATGTGCCGCCAGAATCAAAGAAAAAACATTTTCATGTTCCGAGTGTAGTTTTAATTCACCGCTCACAGATTTAATTAAAACCACGGGTTCAATTCCCGTTGGCGGCCAGTATCTTTTCTCGGAAGATTTTTTCAATGTAGATGAGTGTTTCAGGCTAATAATATTTGTTAACCACTTTTGTGTTCAGAATGTAAAATTCCAGTTGTGAATTCATCCGACGACACATTTCGAAGGAAAAACTTATTTGAAGTGCTTAATAAAATTCTTGTAGACAATTTATGTGCCGCCAGAGTCAAATAAAAACCTTTTTCATGTTCTTAGTGTAGTTTTAATTTACCGCATACAGATAAAATTTAAGCCAGTTTATTGTTCAGAATGTAAAATTCAAATTGTGTATTTATCGGCTGACATATTTCGAAGGAAAACATAACTTTTTTCGAAGTGCAAATATAAAATTCTAGTTGCAGACAATTTATGTGCCGCTTGAATCAACGAAAAACCTTTTTCATGTTCTGAGTGTACTTTTAATTCACCGTATATAGATAAAATTTATGCCAGTTTATTGTTCAGAATGTAAAATTCCAGTTGTGGATTCATCTGACATATTTCGAAGAAAAACATAACTTTATTCGAAGTGCAGTTATAAAATTCTAGTTGCAGACAATTTATGTGCCGCCAGAATTAAAGGAAAACCATATTCATTTTCTGAGTGCAGTTTTAATACGCCGCATATATATTTAATTAAATAATAATAATAAGTTGTTTATTTCAGCCGAACAGAGCGGTGGGTGCAATACTCTGTCAGCCATATAAAAGTATACATTTCATAAAATGGATTTACTAGATAAAAAAATAAAATAAGATAAAAAAGATTTAAAAATATATATATATACACATATTTAGTAGGTAATAATATATCTACTACGGGGGCTTCAGATGAATTCTCCATGTTTGGTGAAGAGGCGCGCCCTGCCACTGGGCCACGGCCTGGACGAGAGTGTTCTCCGATCTTTGGTAGCGCTGACTCACCCCGGCTATTCTGTGGCGCATCAAAGCGGCGAACCCATGTACCCTTCCTTCTGCGAACATCTGCGAGGCACTGCATCGCCAAGGTAGGCCGAATAGCGCCCTATATGCGTTGTTGTATTGTACTCGAAGTGTGTTCATGACGCCTTGTGAGTATCTTGTCCATAGTTCGCCGGTGTAAAAGCTCATGCAGTAGCTCTGGAATATTTGCTTCTTCACCGGAGAACTGCACCTGTTGAATCTCCTGGCGAGCATGTTGGCTCGAACGCTGAGTACTCTTCTTTGGCGTTCTATGTCATTTTTATCATTTAGGTCATCAGTGACGACATGCCCCAAATATTTTATTTCCCTGCAGATTTTGACAGTGTCTCCGCCGAGGAGAATAGGTGGAATGACAGTAGGACCAGTATTTGCTTTAAACACCAGCAATGATGACTTTTTGGCATTGTACATCAAACCATGACTATCGACGTATGCTTGGCATATGGCCAGAAGTTTTCTCATTGCCATTACTGATGGGGCTAGTATAAGGCGGCCAACTTTATAAAATATCAATGCGGGGCACGTGGCGTCGGCGTCAGCCGGGGGGTAAAAATAGTTTTTTATTATTTTTTATTACGACCTCACTTTATGCCGATTTTTATAACCACATAATTGAGAGAAAGAGATCCAATAAAAATCCTGTTTATAAATTCTACCACAAATTTATAACTGCTATCTCGGAAATCGAGATTGGTAACCATGTAATAGGATGAATATGCAAGTTGTTGATATATACTGAACCCAAAACTGGTTTAAATTAAATCTGTATGCGATGAATTCAAACTACACTCAGAACATGAAAATGTTTTCTCTTTGATTCTGGCAACACATACACAGTCTTCAACTAGAATTTCATAACTGCATCTCGAATAAGAGAATGTTTTCCTTCGTAATGTGTCAGCAGATGAAACCACAGCACAAATTTTACATTCTGAACACAAAAGTGGTTTAAATTAAATCTGTATACGGCGAATTAAATCTACACGCAGAACATTAAAATGGTTTCTCTTTGATTCTGGCAGCACACACATAGTCTGCAATTAGAATTTTATAAATGCACTTCGAAAAAGAGAATATTTTTCTAACTGGAAAGTGGTGAGGTTCCCTCCAATCTCCAATGCACTTCGAATAAGAGAATATTTTCCTTCGAAATATGTCAGCACACGAATCCAACTGGAATTTAACATTCTAAATACAAAACTGGTTTAGTTATATGTGTATGCGGCGAATTAAAACTACATTCAGAAATGAAGGTAAACACTTTTGCCAAAAATGAAATTCTTTTTGCAAGTTTTCACTGAACTTACATCATCGCTTTGTCGCGGTCGGCGGCAAGTTCAACAAATTATTTGATTTGATTTGAATGATAAATATGGGTTATCAATATTAGGGATCACGGCATGCACTAATTCGTAAACAAAACAACTCAATCATTACTACACTGGCGCTCTTTGACTCTTGCTTTTAAATAAATAAACCTATGCCTAGATCGATATATTCGGGCCTTTTCTAGGGACAAATTTTGTCTTGAACTTAACCAAATGGCAAAAATAGACTAAAGATAGAGGAAGTTTATTTGACAACCATAGACAATATAAAAAAAATATAGGAATGCGGGACATGCGGGACGCTTTAGACGATTTGCGGGACTTTTTTTGTTAATATTGCAATGCGGGACAAGAGCTGTCAATGCGGGACGGTCCCGCAGAATGCGGGACGGTTGGCCGCCTTAGGCTAGTATGACCATGTCATCTGCATAACTTATGTTATTCATACATACTCCGGCAACGTGGCATCCGATTCTTGTTTTGTTCAGTATTTTACTAAGTTCGTCCATATATACATTGAACAGCACTGGGGACATTGAGCCTCCTTGCCTAACGCCGCAATTTAATTTTGCTGCTTCTGACAGGCTGTCATTCCATCTGACGAAGTTTTCCTGTTGCTTGTACCATATATACTCAATATATTTACAATTTGTGGTGGTAATTGTCGGTCCGTCAGTTTTTTTCCATAATTTATCATGACAAACCATGTCAAAAGCCTTGCTTAGGTTTAGGAAGCATGCATATACCGATGTTTTTCTGGCTTTGTAATATTCTATTGATAGTTTCATGCTATATATGGCTGTATCAGTAGAGCACCCAGCTTTGAAGCCCATTTGGGAATCCTCTGTAATGAGCTTGTCTTCCGTTAAATTTAAAATCACCTTTTCAAATATTCTTGCTATTATGGTGGCAAGAGATATGGGCCTGTAATTAACGGAGGATGTCAGGTTTAGTTGGCGACTTTTTGGGATCGGTACTATAATGGTTTTGGTCAGTTCTTTCGGAATGTGTCCAAGCCCAACCATGGCAGTGAAGAGAGAGGCGAGCAGTGTTGTGTTCAGAATGTAAAATTCCAGTTGTGTATTCATCTGCTCACACATTTTGAAGATAAACATAACTTTATTCGGAGTGCCGAATTTTATAAAATAATTTATTTTTATTTATAAATATTTTTCTAATCTAATTATTTATTAGATTAGAAAAATATTTATATGTTTAACAGCAATAAAAGCCAATTTTATTTTTTTTATTTTCATAAAATTCTAGTTGTAGACTATGTCTGTACTGCCAGAATCAAAGAAAAAACATTTTCATGTTCCGAGTGTAGTTTTAATTCACCGCTTACAGATTTAATTAAAACCACTTTTGTGTTCAGAATGTAAAATTCCAGTTGTGAATTCATCTGACGACACATTTCGAAAGAAAACATAATCTTATTTGAGGTGCTTTAAAAAATTCTTGCAGACAATTTATGTGCCGCCAGAATAAAAGAAATAATATTTTCATGTTCTGAGTGTAGTTTTAATTCACCGCATACAGATACAATTTAAGCCAGTTTATTTTTTCAGAATGTAAAATTCCATTTGTGGATTCATCTGCTAACACATTTCGAAGGAAAACATAACTTTATTCCACCTGTAGTTAGTTGCAGACAAATTATGTGCTGCCAGAACCAAAGAAAAACCGTTTTCATGTTCTCAGTGTCGTTTTAATTCACCACATACAGATTTAATTAATAAAAATCTGCAAAAAAAAAGTATCACTACCCCCCCCCCCTCCCTGAAGAAGTACCTATATAAGTGGGGGGCGGCCAAATTTTCCTCCGCCCCGGGCGGCTGATACCCACGCTACGCCACTGTATCAGACCTATATATAAATCAGGAAACCACAAAGATTTCACAAACTATCGACCAATAGCGATTCTCTCATGTGTTGATAAAATTATTGAAAGAGCTATCTTTAACCAAATACAACTTTTTATAGAAAAAAATAAAATCATAAATCCCATACAATACTGATTTCAAAAATAAAAAGTGCTAGGTACACAATTACTGTCTAAATTCACTGCCCATATAAATTGTCATTTAAATGAAAAATATTATGTTGGTTTAATTTTTATAGACTTTAAAAAAGCCTTTTACACATTGGACCACGAAACATTATTAAGGGCAATGGAGGAATGTGGTATTAGAGGTCCTTTAAAAAAATGATTAAAAATTATCTATCAAATAGAAAAATTAAAGTTAAAATTGACGGAATTTTTAGTGATGAAATGTTAACAAATACCGGAGTAGCAACAGGGTCGATACCGGGGTCTACATGTTATATAATGCATGTAAACAGTCAACCAAACGTAATAAAACGTTGAAAATGCTACATGTTTGCAGACGATACTTGCATTAGGTATATGTGCTGACAAAGATCCACTAAAAATTGAGGAAATTTTACAAACAGACCTAAATAACATAATTAAATGGTCCCACGACAATGGCATTATTATTAACGCAAAAAAACAAATTTATGCTTAAAGACACACCATATGCACATTGTCAGGAAAAGGAATTGCATATAAAAAGTCATTCATATGATTTTTTGCACACAAAAAACCAATTCCAGCAGTGTAATTGCCCGAATATAGAAAAAGTGTACCAATATACATACCTTGGTCTTACAATAGATGTCAACTTTAACTGGTCAAATCATGTTGAAAATGTATGTAATAGAGATCCATATATTGTCAATGTCACTTTTGTCAGAACGATTTCTGACAAAAGTGACATTGACAATAACAAAACACCTCAACCTTTATAAGGACGTAAAAAATTAAACAAAATAACTTTAAAAAGTGCAGTGAGACATGTGCAAGTCATAATCCCTGATAAAGTGTAAATTGCTTCTTAGTATAATATATTAAAGTAATATATGTGTATGCGGCGAATTAAAACTACATTCAGAAATGAAGGTAAACACTTTTGCCAAAAATGAAATTCTTTTTGCAAGTTTTCACTGAACTTACATCATCGCTTTGTCGCGGTCGGCGGCAAGTTCAACAAATTATTTGATTTGATTTGAATGATAAATATGGGTTATCAATATTAGGGATCACGGCATGCACTAATTCGTAAACAAAACAACTCAATCATTACTACACTGGCGCTCTTTGACTCTTGCTTTTAAATAAATAAACCTATGCCTAGATCGATATCTTCGGGCCTTTTCTAGGGACAAATTTTGTCTTGAACTTAACCAAATGGCAAAAATAGACTAAAGATAGAGGAAGTTTATTTGACAACCATAGACAATATAAAAAAAATATAGGAATGCGGGACATGCGGGACGCTTTAGACGATTTGCGGGACTTTTTTTGTTAATATTGCAATGCGGGACAAGAGCTGTCAATGCGGGACGGTCCCGCAGAATGCGGGACGGTTGGCCGCCTTAGGCTAGTATGACCATGTCATCTGCATAACTTATGTTATTCATACATACTCCGGCAACGTGGCATCCGATTCTTGTTTTGTTCAGTATTTTACTAAGTTCGTCCATATATACATTGAACAGCACTGGGGACATTGAGCCTCCTTGCCTAACGCCGCAATTTAATTTTGCTGCTTCTGACAGGCTGTCATTCCATCTGACGAAGTTTTCCTGTTGCTTGTACCATATATACTCAATATATTTACAATTTGTGGTGGTAATTGTCGGTCCGTCAGTTTTTTTCCATAATTTATCATGACAAACCATGTCAAAAGCCTTGCTTAGGTTTAGGAAGCATGCATATACCGATGTTTTTCTGGCTTTGTAATATTCTATTGATAGTTTCATGCTATATATGGCTGTATCAGTAGAGCACCCAGCTTTGAAGCCCATTTGGGAATCCTCTGTAATGAGCTTGTCTTCCGTTAAATTTAAAATCACCTTTTCAAATATTCTTGCTATTATGGTGGCAAGAGATATGGGCCTGTAATTAACGGAGGATGTCAGGTTTAGTTGGCGACTTTTTGGGATCGGTACTATAATGGTTTTGGTCAGTTCTTTCGGAATGTGTCCAAGCCCAACCATGGCAGTGAAGAGAGAGGCGAGCAGTGTTGTGTTCAGAATGTAAAATTCCAGTTGTGTATTCATCTGCTCACACATTTTGAAGATAAACATAACTTTATTCGGAGTGCCGAATTTTATAAAATAATTTATTTTTATTTATAAATATTTTTCTAATCTAATTATTTATTAGATTAGAAAAATATTTATATGTTTAACAGCAATAAAAGCCAATTTTATTTTTTTTATTTTCATAAAATTCTAGTTGTAGACTATGTCTGTACTGCCAGAATCAAAGAAAAAACATTTTCATGTTCCGAGTGTAGTTTTAATTCACCGCTTACAGATTTAATTAAAACCACTTTTGTGTTCAGAATGTAAAATTCCAGTTGTGAATTCATCTGACGACACATTTCGAAAGAAAACATAATCTTATTTGAGGTGCTTTAAAAAATTCTTGCAGACAATTTATGTGCCGCCAGAATAAAAGAAATAATATTTTCATGTTCTGAGTGTAGTTTTAATTCACCGCATACAGATACAATTTAAGCCAGTTTATTTTTTCAGAATGTAAAATTCCATTTGTGGATTCATCTGCTAACACATTTCGAAGGAAAACATAACTTTATTCCACCTGTAGTTAGTTGCAGACAAATTATGTGCTGCCAGAACCAAAGAAAAACCGTTTTCATGTTCTCAGTGTCGTTTTAATTCACCACATACAGATTTAATTAATAAAAATCTGCAAAAAAAAAGTATCACTACCCCCCCCCCCCTCCCTGAAGAAGTACCTATATAAGTGGGGGGCGGCCAAATTTTCCTCCGCCCCGGGCGGCTGATACCCACGCTACGCCACTGTATCAGACCTATATATAAATCAGGAAACCACAAAGATTTCACAAACTATCGACCAATAGCGATTCTCTCATGTGTTGATAAAATTATTGAAAGAGCTATCTTTAACCAAATACAACTTTTTATAGAAAAAAATAAAATCATAAATCCCATACAATACTGATTTCAAAAATAAAAAGTGCTAGGTACACAATTACTGTCTAAATTCACTGCCCATATAAATTGTCATTTAAATGAAAAATATTATGTTGGTTTAATTTTTATAGACTTTAAAAAAGCCTTTTACACATTGGACCACGAAACATTATTAAGGGCAATGGAGGAATGTGGTATTAGAGGTCCTTTAAAAAAATGATTAAAAATTATCTATCAAATAGAAAAATTAAAGTTAAAATTGACGGAATTTTTAGTGATGAAATGTTAACAAATACCGGAGTAGCAACAGGGTCGATACCGGGGTCTACATGTTATATAATGCATGTAAACAGTCAACCAAACGTAATAAAACGTTGAAAATGCTACATGTTTGCAGACGATACTTGCATTAGGTATATGTGCTGACAAAGATCCACTAAAAATTGAGGAAATTTTACAAACAGACCTAAATAACATAATTAAATGGTCCCACGACAATGGCATTATTATTAACGCAAAAAAACAAATTTATGCTTAAAGACACACCATATGCACATTGTCAGGAAAAGGAATTGCATATAAAAAGTCATTCATATGATTTTTTGCACACAAAAAACCAATTCCAGCAGTGTAATTGCCCGAATATAGAAAAAGTGTACCAATATACATACCTTGGTCTTACAATAGATGTCAACTTTAACTGGTCAAATCATGTTGAAAATGTATGTAATAGAGATCCATATATTGTCAATGTCACTTTTGTCAGAACGATTTCTGACAAAAGTGACATTGACAATAACAAAACACCTCAACCTTTATAAGGACGTAAAAAATTAAACAAAATAACTTTAAAAAGTGCAGTGAGACATGTGCAAGTCATAATCCCTGATAAAGTGTAAATTGCCCGTCCAACAGGACTAATCTCAACTTGAGTAGCTCCCTTTTAGTGAACATTTGTGCATTAAAAAACATTTTCAAAACATACAAATAACCTCTCTCATCATCTCCTTGATTAAAAATTAACTCTGCGGGAAAAAAAATAGTGTACATAATAAATACAATCCCAGTGAATAATTATATACAATTATCTGCGTTCAATTTACCCTAATAATCAAAATAATAGTAAAATAAAACTCGACACGATTGTGTTTTGATTACAAATCGAGACGTGCTAGTCCGATTGCCCACACACGAATTTTCAGGCGCAAAGTGGATCAATAAAACCAGTTAAATTGGTGAACCCATAATGGGTGAACCGTTGTAGGTACGTCAATTATTCTGGAACAGATCGCCTAACAAAGACATCAGAACCAAAATTTAGCACTCGTGTTACGAATTTTGCCTACCAACAGGCGCAAGGACAACTCTACTACGTAACTAACATAATAATATTTCACAACATGAATAATTGCAATGCCTGTTCAGAACCCACTCTCTCTAACGAGTCCGTATTTACCTGCGCCGTGTGCAAGGGAATATTCCATTTACACTGCGGCGGAGTGGCAGAGAGCTCATACCGTCGACTCACTAAGGAGCGACGCGCCCAAATTAAATGCAAGAAATGCCTATCTGACACTCCGGCTTTCAACGTCACTGCCAGCGGTGCCTCAACTTTGGACAACGAACTGCTATTAAAACAAAACGCAATATTTGACCAAAACACCCAAATTCTCGCCACAATCTCAGCAATGAGTAAACAATATGAGGATATCCTACTTCGAGTCCACGAACTTGAGAATATAAACAAAAAAACTTGAAAAAAAAAACTGTGATCTTGAAGCGCGCTTAGAGCAAATAGAAGGAAAATTTGAAAATGTAGACAGGGAAAACAGGTCGAAAAACGCGGAAATACGAGGAATCCCGGAAATAAGCCGAGAAGACTTAAAAAATGTTGTTTTCAATATCCAAAAAATTACAAATTCCGGAACAGAACTGAAAAACGTGGAAGCAGCCTACCGTACTGGACAAAAAACCAACAAAGATTTACAACGGCCGATAATCCTCAGATTCAAAACAAACGATGACCGTGACATCTTCTTGAATGACATAAAAACATTTAACAAGCGATCTGCAAATCGGGAGGATAAACTAAACACAAATATCATAGGAATGGCAGGAAAGAGCTCCCAGATTTATATCAGTGAACACTTGACATTTCGAGCTAAACATCATTGGTTCCTTGCACGTAAGGCTGCACGAGACAATATTTTTAAGTTTGCCTGGATCAGAGGGGGACAAATATATGTACGCAAAGAAGTTGGGACGCCCGTTATACTTATCAATGAAAAAACAAAAAACCTTTTATCTCCCTCACCGAATAACTTATAATCAATTTTCGTCCTTTGGTATACTTTTATTTTACTTGATTCTCTTGTATATTGTTGTATATTCATTTATATGTTACTTGATACTCTCTGTTACAAAAAACATATTATTGAATTTTTCTAGCCCAAAGACATTTAACAAAAGCATATACCCCATCATCGTTTTCAATCGATCAAATAACTTAATACAATCACCTCTTTCCGGTAATCTAGTTTTCTTATTATGTAAAAAATGTGTTATTGTTATTGCATCAAAACCATTACAACTTACTATGCTTTATACAAACATTAAAAATGGTAGATATAACTGATCAATTGGACAATTTGTCCATAATTCCATGTACAGAGACAAACAGTCCTCTCGAAGTCCAAAAAATATTAACTCAACCTGCCCTAAAAATGTTCTCAATGAATGTCAGAAGCATAAACCGTAATTTCAACGAACTATTGTTAGTTCTCACAGATCTGAATTCAGACTTTGACATAATCATTTTAACTGAATGCTGGATCAATGAAAACTACATTCCAAAAAACATAACAAACTACACCCACTACAACACACAGAATAACCGAACACAGAACGAGGGAGTTATCGTATTCATCAAAAATCATATATCTCACTCAGTGAACGAAATCATAATCAACGACTCAAATTCTCTCAAAATTGAAATAGAAAACCATGTAACCATATTTTCTATATATCGATCACCAAGCACATCTAACATAACCCCATTTCTAAATTCACTTAATCAATCTCTATCATGTGTGAAAAATTGTGATAATATCCTTATTATCGGTGATCTCAATATAAATATAATTAATTCCACACATCCTCAAGTCAATGAATATGTAAACTTACTAACACTACAAGGTTTCGTCCCAGCCATTACAGCACCCACCAGGATATCTGGCTCGTCTGTGAGTTGTATTGATCATGTATTTTCAAAATGTAAATTAAAAACCATATCTCTTGTATACCAATGCACTGTCACAGACCACTATGCTACCATAACATCTCTGTCTCATAAAATACATAAACCACCGCAACACGTAATCACACAAAAGAAAATATCTTACAATACACTTTTTGACTTGGTCTCTCAAGAAAATTGGTTAAATGTTTACAAACAAACTGATCCCAGTCTGGCCTGCAAATCTCTTGTTGACACACTACATATCCATCTAACCAACGCTACATCAGACACAACTCACAAAACTAAACGCCATGATTCTAAACTTAAGCTTTGGATAACTGTTGGTATCCTACACTCTATTCGTAAGCGCGATAAACTCCACGCACTCTGTAAAAAAAATCCCAACGACCATGAATCTCACCTGTTTTACAAGAAATACAGAAATGTGTGCAAAAAAATTACTTTAAAGGCCAGAGAAGATTACTATAAAAAACAAATAAATAACGCAGAGAATGACAAAAAAAATATGGAATATCATTAAAGACATATCTTACACTAAAGTAACGACAACACCCATAAACAAGATTAACGTTGATGGTCATTTACTAACAAACACAGGTAATGAATCTGAAAAAATCGCAGATCATTTCAATGAGTTTTTCACCACAATTGGTTCTAACCTTTCCAATCATATTTTGACAAGAAATAGTGTTTCGGAACATGAACTTGCAAACGAAATATCCCTGACTCACATGAGGTATAGTCCCTTCCTTTTCACCCCCACTACAGAATTAGAAATTATAGAAATCATATCAACTTTAAAAAATACTCACTCAACAGGAATAGATGAAATCTCTACTAAACTTACAAAACATTTAAAAATACTTATAGCCAAGCCTCTAGAGCATATTATAAAGCTTAGCCTCCAATCCGGTATATTCCCAAACTCTCTAAAACATGCCTCAATCATCCCTATTTACAAATCAGGTGACAGATCTTCCCTAAATAGTTACAGGCCAATATCTCTACTGAGTACAATCTCCAAAATCATTGAAAAAGTAGTAAAACTAAAACTGATTAAGTTCCTTGAGGAAAATAAAATCCTTTCAAATAACCAGTATGGCTTTCGCAAAAACCGTAGTACTGATGATGCAATTGCAACCTTCACGAAACTGATATCCGATAACCTTGATAAGGGTAATAAACCTCTTGCTGTCTTTCTAGACTTATCTAAAGCTTTTGATACTATTTCACATCACATTCTCCTAAAAAAACTGCAACAGATTGGGATAGAAGGTACTGCCCTAAAATGGTTTAAAAGCTACCTTACACAAAGATCGCAAACAACTGTCCTTCACTCAAATCGAGCATATAGAAGTAAATGTCTATCTATTTCCTACGGTGTGCCCCAAGGAAGTGTTTTAGGTCCGCTCCTATTTCTCATATATATGAACTCCCTATTGAAACTGGACATTGATGGCAATATAATATCTTTCGCCGATGACACGGTTATCATATTCACTAGCAAAACATGGAAGACATCAATAGAGAAGGCAAATTATGGTCTTAACAAAATTAAAAAATGGCTAGACTCCAACCTCCTCACCCTAAATGTACAAAAAACACAATGGATACACTTTTCAATCCGTAAATTCACACTTCCAGAAAACCTTCCTAAATTAATCATTCACACGTGCTCACAAAACCTAGACACATCTCCACTATCACCCAATAATAGCTGCTCATGCCCAAATCTTAAACCATCAAATGAAATAAAATACCTAGGTGTCATTATAGATAACCAATTACGCTGGGAGGCCCATATTAACTCCATAACTAAGAGACTCCGTAAGTTATGCCATATTTTTTATTCTCTACGATCAATCCTTGATATAAACACTCTAAGAACTGTATATTTTGCTCTATTTCAATCGATAGCAACGTATGGCATTATAGGATGGGGAGGTTGTGCAGCATCCATCCTATACCCTCTAGTGACCGTTCAAAAACTTTTGCTAAGGGTCATCTTCAAATGTTCCCCCTCTCATCCATCAGAGCCACTTTTCAAGAAACTCATAGTCCTTGACATTCGCCAACTGTATATCAAGATAGCTCTTATCCATATCTGGAAAAATGGATTGATAAACTCTACGCAAACGGACATACATACACGCTACTCAAAGCATGGAAAATGCATAATTCCTGTAACAAAAACCACTTTTTCACAAAGGCAGTTCTCATACATCGCACCCAAAATATTCAACACGTTAAATAACGACATCAAAACATCAAAAACACTTACTCACTTTGCAACCGGTGTGCATAAATGGATATCTGAAAAGGGGCGAAATTTCTTAAAGGAACATATGAACCTATACCACCAGTAAATAATTTAAATAACTTGTATATTACAGAACAATATATTCCTCTTTCATGTTCATCATTAAAAAATGTTTAACACCACTGACATGTTTCTTATACTCAAGTATTTATTACGAAAAATATTGTGACAATAATTCCATATTTGAGTACATATTTTTAGCCTTAGCTCAAACGAGGATTTACACAAAAATTGCTGATATATATCTATATACCTATGTTACCATAACACGCACATGCAAATCACTCATCAAGATATAACTTATCCATACTTTCTTACCAAATAGTACTTTCTTTGATTTTATATTATATTTCTATCTTTTTACAAATACACTTGTACTTAATGTACTTGTATTTTTATTATACAAGGTGTCCGGAAACTCGTAGTACAAGCGGGAAACTGGGGATTCCCCATCACATTTGGAGTCGATTTTGTGGTATAACTTTTTTTGATTTGAGCTTTCGTTTTCGAGAAAATCGAGTCAGAAGTTGATTTTTTTTTTGGTCAAATTCTTGTTAATTATTACCGACGATCATAGTACCTAACTAATAAAAACAATTTAAAAGAAAACCAAACAAAGAAATCGGTATTTAAAGCATAATTTTGAAATTGCCCATCAATTAATTCAACATAAAAATAAAAAGTTCGCTCGTTCCACGGTTCAAACACAGCTGTGCACAGCTGTTACTACATATTCGCAGCTTCTGTTAAAATAACAATGCAAAATAAGCTCTATCTCTTTCTACGCTAGGTACAATCAACACGTGAAAGAAGAGACGAGATAGCGTTTTCGATATTTCGTAAACAGGTACCATACGGACGAACTAATAATTAAAGGGCTCTTCACACGGCACTGCATGCAGGGAATCTGCCGCAGAGTTCCTGCAAATTGGGTGGTTAGTAGTCAGAACCGCCTGCCGTATTATTATTTACCCTCTTCGAATTCTCTGTCGTGTCAGCCGCAGAGGGTCCGCCTCCAACTTGCGACCAATCTGCCGGAATGAACATGTTACGACACGTCGTTGGCAGCGACTTGTACCAGAACAGCGATTAGGATATAAATATTATTATTTTACTCATCATGCATTGAAAAGGAAAAAGAAGTTTGGGTAGAAATTTTTGATTTATAGATGCTTGTGTGATATTTACCACAAAAAATATTTGCGGCGAGATCTAAACCATAGATTCTCAACGTGGGCGATAAGGGGGCGACAATTCAGGGGGCGGTACAATTAAAGGAGAAAATTGACGGCGTTTCAGACTTTCAGGTGGGCGGTAGGAGATCCAGATAAACCCATCGCACCCTATCCCATTAGGGGCCATCCAATCACAAAAATAATTTCCCTATCCCATTACGCCCCCTCCGTTGCGGCAAATGTAGCCCCATCGTGATATCCCGTTACGCCCCCTTCGTCGTGGTGATGGTGGTGTACCGATACGCCCCCTCCGTTATGGCAAATGTAACCCTGTCGTGGTATCCCATTACGCCCCCTATTGCTGTTTCGGATAGGGGGCGCTAGGATAAAATTATTCTTAAAGTGGGTGGTGGGCAAAAAAAGGTTGAGAATCTATGATATAGGTTCTCTACGTGGGCGAAAACGCCCCCTTGGGGACTTTTCAGACCTTCAGTTGGGCGGTAGAATACAAGGAGGGAATTGGGGGGCGTTTCAGACTTTCAGGGGGGGGGGGGTAGGAGACCCAGAAAAACCCATCTCACCCTATCCCATTAGGGGCCATCCATTCACAAAAATAATTTCCCGATCCTATTAGGCCCCCTCCGTTGCGGCAAATTTAGCCCCATCGTGATATCCCGTTACGCCCCCTTCGTCGTGGTGGCGGTGTACCCAGGTGTAGGGGGACCCAGAGGAACCCATCCCACCCTATCCCATTAGGGGCCATCCATTCACTAAAATAATTTCCCTATCCCATTACGCTCCCTCCGTTGCGGCAAATGTAGCTCCATCGTGATATCCCGTTACGCCCCCTTCGTCGTGGTGGTGGTGGTGGTGTACCGTTACGCCTCCTCCGTTGTGGCAAATGTAACCATGTCATGGTATCCCATTACGCCCCCTATGGCTGTTTCGGATAGGGGGCACTAGAAATAAAAATATTCTCAAAGTGGGCGGTGGGAAAAAAAGGTTGAGAATCTGTGATCTAAACGGTGCGGTGTTATAAATATACAACACCACTTTTTAAATTCGAACCTAAAAGTTAACCTCAAAATAATAAAATATGTACACCTTAAGAAACTTAAGTTTCTGACCACAATCTGAAAAAAAATTGTGAAATTGTGGGAATTTTTGAATTAATTTTATGCAAGAAACGACATAAAATGAGTGGTTAATAATGTTTATAATAAATTTGCCTAATAAAATATGCGTGTATTTTTATTTTTTTTCATTATCGGTAATTTTAGTTAGAAAAATACGTAAGGTGGGACATTTTAAATTTTTTTTCATTTAAATTGTTCCATATTGTACCAACCTTTTCTCATTTTTTCCATTGTTACCGTTGTCTATGTTTATTATTAGTCTATGTCTGTTATTTTTCCTTGACATCGTGTTCTATGTCTATTTTTTAAAAATTAGTATTATTAAAACCCCGAAGAAATAAGCGTTGCTTACGAAACATTCGGTTTTTATAAACAATAAAAATTGTAAAAACTAAGTAATTTATTCATTTGGACTTTTTTTATTTGTCAGGGTGTAACAGCACGTACCCGAGGAGATTTTAACCAGAGATACCCGAGCTTATTTGGAGTAAAAAAAATTATAGTCATTTTGAAATTTAAAGTCATTAAAGTCAGTCAGCGAGCGCTCCGAACACGTACGCACAGCGCAAAAACTAAGAACTCTCTGCAAATTTGGTTGTTGCCCTGCTTGCATGAGTGCCTGCTTGCAGGGGTGCCTGCTTGAAGTGTCTACAAATCGGGCCGTGAGGAATGCCCTTAAAACATGGCCGTTCATTATTATAACGTACTTCCTTGCTTTGTTTGGGCAAGTTCAAGGTTAGTTCCCGCTGTCACGCGTTTGATTGAGGTCGTTCACATCTTTTAACCGTTCTGTTAATTAAACTCTTTTTTTGTTTTATAAAAAAACAACAAAGTGTGTTTGTGAATTATTTGTGTCATTTTCATATTTTAAAGTGATTAATTATTGTGTATAATACCAACGCAGAATAATTATGACGTATTTTTTGTGATGTGCAGTGTTTTAAGTTTTTGGATTACCTTTCCTCGGAACATTTCCACATAATGTAAGTAGGTTAACACCTATGCTAATAATTTCTCTCACAAGGATTGTTCGAATTGGTCCAGTACTAAGTCAAGTAGCGTGTACACTGAAATGTTGCTGAAAATCGTTCGTGTTGCTTTCAAGTACAATACATTTTTGCCCGCCGCCCGTTACAAATTTAAACCCTAAAGTAGCCGAAAAAATTCATTTATTATTTTTTTTTTAAATTTTAAATGTAAAAATGCTTAAATAGAAAATCTTTATGTTTATTTGGGTTCTCTATGTGATGTAGGTTCACCAGTTTTCCGCTTGTACTACGAGTTTTCGGACACCGTGTATTTTAATTGTTTTTTAATTACACAAATGTACTTGTATTTTTTTTTTTTTTTTGATACATGCTCCTTGTATTATTTTTAATTCAATAATACGTATCTTCTTTCATATACTTTTTATATTATTTTAATTTTTCTGTTTTCCATACTTATTTTTATATTCATATATCTTAAACGTATGTAGATATTTTGTATTATTTTTAATTTCTTTATACTTCATACTTGTTTTAGATGTATAAATTATTTTATTTTATTTTTTTATTATTCTTTTTTTCATTTAACTTATTTTACACTCAACATAAAATTGGCCACTACAACACGGGCATGTGCCTAGTGTGATGGCCAAAAAATTACCCATTTTCTGTAATATTGTATAAACTTTACTGAATAAAGAACATTAAAAAAAAATATATATATTAGGAAAATTTTACCACCCAAATAATTTTCTTAATAAAAATATATTATACTGTATATACAACGCATTAGCAGAATCAATTACAGGATACGCAATAAATAGTTACGGATTAACGTACAAAACATACTTAAATAAAATAGAACAATTACAAATCCGTTTCCTAAAATTGATCAGGCAAAAAAAAGTCCAGTTATGTGAAGGTGATTATAAAAAAATGTTCTCCTTGTGTAATGTCCTCTCTATACACAGTAAGGTAAATTACCAATTAAAGCTAGATGAATTCTGGAATACAGAATTCAAAAAACCTGTAAACCACAACTATCCTACTAGGCATAGAGAAGCACAAATGTTTATTATCAATAAATCTCAAAATGTATACGGAGATAAAACAAAAAGGCATACAATTCCGGAAATATTCAACGCATTACCTGAAAATATCAAAAAAGAGACATCTTATTCAAAAATCAAAACAAAAGTTAAGTCTTTCTACCTCCGAAGAACATGAAATCAAATAATATAGTTCCTTTCTATTTTTTTTCTCACCGTATGTTTGTACTGTGTAAAATATTTTTACTACAACGCAATTCAGAAACATTATAAAAATTAGTTTGTCGTAATAATTAGTATTTTAATATTAAGTATTATATCGTCGGCCTACTGGCAAAGTCCACTATGTCACTAAAACACAATCCTGAGATAATCGCATTTCAATATTTAGCAACTTTGGAAAGGCTATAGGTGGATGAATATCTTCAAAATATGTATTTTTAAATATTTTATAATTTAGAATGAACCCTTAAGTTTCTTATCAAAACAAAATATTAGTTAAAAGCAATAACAGCAACCTATAATCAAAGATTTACAAAAAATGAGCCGGACTTAGTGGGTTTTACAAGTCAATAATGACTTAGTGTATTTTGCTTGTTAAGATTAGTGTTAAATTGTTAAAATTAATGCCGCGAAATGCCTTTTAGATTATTTTAAAGCTGACTAAGTGTATTTTGCTTGTGTTTTAAATATTTTAAAGCTGACTTAGTGGATTTTGCTTGCGTTTTAACGGTCTAAATTGATGTATTATTGACATTTAGAGTATAATGTTTGACTTAATGTGTTTTGCTTGCCAATAATATCGGATCTATGACTTATGGTAAATTTAAAAACACTTCTAAATCGAAAACGATGAAATATACGATTTAATGGAGTATGCCAGTCGAAACAGGACGATTTTTTACATAAGACCTCATACTTAAGTCATTTCATGAAAAAACGTGACTTAGTGGACTTTGCCACTAGGCCGACGATATTTAGTATTTACTATGTAAAACTGAAAAGTATACTGTATTAAATAATTATTTATTTATTTATTTGGAATTTCACGCCCAGCTGGGCTTCTACATGCATTTTTTTTAAAACAAAGAACATCTAAATCTAAATGTGCATAACAAAATAAAAAAACAAAATCATTAAAAATAACAAAATCAGAATCAATATCAATATTAAAATCAAAATCACAATCAAATCTATAACAAAAATAGAGTAAAAAACAAATTAAAATAAAAACAAAATACTCCACCATGCAAGATGGAAAAACTGTAATCTGGGAAAAGTGCAATACATGTGAAATAATACGAAGCAGAGCTATGCAGTTGGATAAATGAAATTTGTGGTTGTTCTTTCTGATATAAATTCTACTATGGCTTGTTTATATTTAGTGAATGATGTGTTAAATATGTCATGTAACAGACGTGTGCTACAAGACTGTAGAAAAGGGCACCGGTGGCTGTGCACGTGGATGTCGACTATTGTAATATCGCTTGAAATTCAGTACTGGCTGGCCTTCCTTGAAGGTGACAGCCCTGCTGTACTGGAGGGTGGCAACCCTGGATCTGCCTCCCTGCACCCAGAGCTGGTGAGTGGTAGCCCTGGATTTCCTTGGTCTCTGCCTGAGCCTGGCGCCTTGCGGTGTCCAGTAGTTGGGCCGGCTTGTCTTGAGGAGGTAGGCACCAGACTTGTTGTTCAGGCAGAGCTTCAGCAGGAGGCAGGTCGGAGAGAGGTTTCTTCCAGAGGAAGGAGTAAAACACGAAGATTTAAAGAAAACGTAGGAACTGATTTTTTTTTTTTTTTTTTGATTCTACGGATTCTTTCGTTATCCTCTAACTAGCTAGGGCTTTGCAATACCCTTCATGTTTCTAGCTACTAGTACTACGGCTCATTTGGCCTTTTTACTATTACCTTCTGAAGGTCGTATTTAATTGACTGAATTTAAGTTACAATTAGTGTCATCGTGAGGAAAAAGTCTTTACTGGATAAAAAACCTCACGCAAGTTGCAAAGCAATGGAACATAAGTTCTGAACTTTTTCTCAAAATTTTACATTTATTTTTACTGAATGTAAGTATTTTATTTCTTCAGGTCTGCGTCTCGTCCTTGGAGCTGGTTCTGGTGCCTATGTCTAGTGGAGGAAAGAGGGAAGAAAAACATCATTAATTTCGGCTCGATCTGCGTTGGTTTTTACGCCAATGCCCATCGAGCACAAAAAATCCGAGTAAACTCGCCCACTCTACGCCACTGGATGCGCAGATGGAATGCGCGTAATTTTGGTCTGCCAAGGGTACCGTGCCCAAGCTTCTCTACGAGCGGGAATGTGGAATGTTGTGGTAGGTCAGGTATTGTTGGTATGGGTCAGTTATGTCGGTAGGTATTTGCGTAAAAATGGCGTCTGTCAGTTGTTATCTGTTTCGTCATCGCTGTCTTCGCTCTCAGGAATTTTTAATATGAGGTGTTTTGGCATCCTATGTTTGTAGCGGAAAGGAAGATCATCTGGCGACTTGTAATTGCCCAGCCCTTTGATAAGGGGATTATCCTTGTTCAGAGTTCTATAGAATTGTGTAGTCAGTTGGAAAGCATATTCTTGAAGAGTCGGGATTTCTTTCCTATCATGCAGTTTTTGTAGATTGGTGTAACTCGGGGTATTATAGATGATTTTAATACATTTATTCTGGAGGACTTGAAGTCTCCTGTAGGTTGAATTTGCTATATTGCTCCACACGGGGAGTGCGTATGTCAGGGCTGGGCGAATTTGAGTCAGATACAGTAGTAGTTTTTTCTTCTCAGCGAGAGGGCTTTTTCTGTTGAAGATCGGCCCTACCGAGCCTGCTGCTTGTAGCATTTTGGTTTTTGCATTCTGCAGGTGTGATTTCCAGTTTAGTCGGGTGTCCAGGGTTAGGCCAAGGTACTTTACTTCCGGTTTCCACTCGAGCGCAACTCCACTCATGATTATTTTCTTTGGCGGTATTCTGTTTTTAATCCGTTTCGTGAACATGATGGCTTCTGTTTTGGCCTCATTTAGTTTCAGGCGCCATTTTTGATAATAGGCTGATGTTTTGTCGAGGCCTTTTTGTAGGTTTTTAATGGCAATTGCGGCCTTGGCAGATGTGGCATACAGGCTCATGTCATCGGCGTAGGTTGCCTTTTCGCATTTCACGAGTGGAGGGATGTCGTAGGTGTATAAGTTGAAAAGGTGCGGACCGAGTAAACTTCCTTGTGGCACGCCCTTTGGCACACCCCTGGATGATGATTTCGCATCTCCCACCTTAACGGTGAACGTTCGGTTTTTCAGGTATTGACGTATTATTCTTATAATGTATAAGGGCGTGTTGGTGATATACAGTTTGTATATGAGCCCGTCCATCCATACTGTGTCGAAAGCTTTTTCGAGATCGAGTAGTGCCATGGCAACGTATCTCTTGGTGTTGAAAGCTCTCGAAATGTCTTCTGTGACACGTGTCAGTTGGTGGACCGTCGAGTGGTTACATCTGAAACCGAATTGCTCGTTCGGCAGGGTCTTGTTTTCGTTATGATGTGGGAGGTATCGATTGAGGATGATTTGTTCCAAAACTTTGCTCATTGTGGGCAGCAGGCTGATAGGGCGGTAACATGACGGATTCGAGCGGTCTTTTTTTGCTTTGTGAAACGGTAGAACGCACGCATTTTTCCAGGATGACGGGAAGTGGCCCAGCAATAGGCAGGCGTTGAATATTTTCGTTATGAAAATAATCGCTCTCTGCGGTAGGTGTTTTCGCAGGGCATTGGTAATTTGGTCTTCGCCTGGGGCCTTTTTCTGTTTGAGGCGCTTTATAATGCTGGCCACTTCCTTCGGAGTGCAAAGATGTACATCCTCCGTATCCGTTTGATTGAGGAGTTCAAGTTCTTCAAGTGCTCTGTTCACCGTTTCATTTACAACCGGGTCCTCCATCCCATCGGTGGTTTGATATGCTTTCTCGAATCCGTCGGCCAGGGCGTTTGCCTTTTCTTCGTCCGAGAGTGCCAGGGTTGTCGAGTTGGGCCACTTGAGAGGCGGGATGCTGTTATCCTGATAGCGCAGGGCCTTTGACATTTTCCATATCGAGTTATCCTGCGTACTTAGGGATGTTACTTTCTCTGACCACAGAGTATTTTTCAGGGTCGCTATTTCGTCTTTTATTTCCCTTCCCAGAGAGTTTACTGCCGTCTTGAAGCACCTCTCATGGGTATTGTGATGGATTCGGCGAAGTCTATTTTTTTCTGTGATCAGGAATTTTATGTGCGGTGTTAGCTTCACAGTAAAGGGCTGGATTTTTTTCTTTGGGATACAATCGTCTCGTGCTCTTTGTATGATATCAGTCAGCGATTCGACGGCTTCGTCGATTTCGGCTGTCGTGGTTAGAGTCTCGGATGTTAGATATATTTGAGCGTTGATCTCCTCTTTGAATCTTTTCCAGTCGGCTTTTTTAAAATCAAGTTGAGTCCTCGTTATTCTCGTGATTTTGCCGCCCACTGTGAAGCTAACAGGCAGATATACAATTGTGATTCTGTGTTGGAGTTGTCACAATAGAATGGTAGATAGTGCCTCGATGTAGAATTGCGAGGTATAGGGAAAGAAATCAAGTATAAAAGTTCAGAGCTGTCAATTATTGAATTTACGATTTTATGTAAACACGTAGGTCATATATTATTCTACGTTCGGATAATTTTAATAAATTAAGTTGACATAGTAGATAATCATAGTTGATACATTCCCTTGTAATACCCATTCTGAAATTAATATATCTTAATAATTTATTTTGAATTCTTTCTATCGTGAGTGAATGACTAACATAACTAGGTGCCTATACTGTCGAGTTGTACTCGATTTGACTCCTAACCAATGACATGTACAATTTTTTAATGGTTTGAATATTTTTTAATTGGCTGCAAATTCTTATTACAAAACCCATCATTTTCAAAGCTTTATTTGATGTAATTTTAATATGATTTATAAATTTCAGTTTTTGATCAAAGTTTACACCTAAATCATTCACCTCGGTTACAGCTTAGTTCATTTATGGTTACAACTGTTAGTACTACATCATTAATGGAGTATTCATAAATTATTGGATTTTTTATTCTATGAAATATCATAATAAGGCATTTACTTAAATTTAGTTGTAGGTAGATAGTTCTCTTGGCACCAAACAAAAAGTTTAAACAAGTTATTAGACAATGTTTGACAGTCATTAATATTACTTATAGCTTTATATATTTTCATATCATCCGCAAACATTAAAACTTGAACATCGTTGAAAATGGAAAGAACATCATTCACATATATCAAAAATAAAATTGGTCCCAAATGTGACCCTTGTGGAACGCCGCTAGTAGCGATAAATAAATATGAAGTAAAGCCGTCGATTTTAACGGCTAATTACCTATTACTTAATAACTTTTGAACCACTCGTATAAATACCCCACTATTCCTAATTTGTGAAGTTTTTTTAACAACTCATGATTAACTCTGTCGAATGCTTTGCTTAAATCGGTATAGACTGAATCAACTTGTAACTTTCTTTCGGATATATAGTTTTGGTAAATTAAAAGATTAGACAAGGTAGATTTTCCTGAAGTGAAACCATGTTGGTTAGGTAAAATTACTGGCTTGATGCAGTGGATGATTTTATTTAAAATAAGTTTCTCATACAATTTTGGAATGGTTGATAACAGGCAGATCGGTCTATAATTGCTCACCTCGTTTTTGTCTCCTTTTTTAAATACCGGGGTGAGGAAACTGTATTTCCATTTTTCAGGAAAATGTCCCGTTTGTAACGACTGGTTGAGAAGAAAATGTAGTGGATATGCAAGAGTGGTGGCACAATTCTTTAAGAAAACAGGTGGGATATTATCAGGACCACCGCTCTTACTTTGATCCAGTTGTTTTAACTGAGTCAGTACATCGTTATATTCAATTGTTACATGAGATAAATTTAAATAATGATCTGAGGAAAAACTGGGCGAGCAATCGTTGACTGCTGTTGAGTCACGGACATAAACATTTTTTTAAAAGTCTGCAAATAGGTGAGCTATGTTTTGAGTGTCGTTGGCTCTTTTTCTTTCGTAGCACATGTTAGAGGGTATACTAACGTCATCATTTTTCAATGACTTTGTGAAATTTCAAAAATGTTTAATGTCACCATTAATTGAATTTTCTACTTTATTTGAATATGTTATGTTATTGTTGTAACAGATTTTTGACAAATTTTTGCATTCTTTTCCTATTTTACTAAACTCTATATAATTTGGAAGGGATCTCTCTTCTTTATAATGTTTTATGTAATTTTTTTTTCGTTATTAGTTGGATTAATTCTTTACTAAACCATTTTGGATGATTTAATTCTTTGTATTCAATTAATGGTATGCAGTCTACGATAATGGCATTTAATTTGGAATAAAACGAATCTATGATAAAGCTCATATCGCTTTTCTCGAGAAACGACCAATCCACTTTGCTGAGATGTTCATCAATTTCATTGTAACTGGCATTTTTAAAATTATAACTAGACTTGTTAGTTTATTACTTCTTTTTACATTGTTTGGAATAATTACTGACAGTGGAGGATGATGATTATATATGGGAAGGATAGATTCTGATGCTTTACTAACTACTATGTCTTCTTCATTTGAAAAAACAAGATCTAGTAGGCGATTACTCAAATTATGTACATTATTAAATTGGGTGAGATTCAGAAATATTGACATGTCTAAGATTTCCCTTTCGCATAATGTTATTGATTGGGAATCAATACAGTTGAAATCACAATTTGGAAGATTGTAATCTCTGAAAATTATTTATTTATTTAAGAATTCACGCCTTGAAGGCTTTTACAAAAACACGTTAATACAGATACATAAGTTTTTCAGGAGTTCAATTAAAGTAATATATAAAATAATATTATTTAACATAATAAACTGAACAATAAGGATATAAGCAGAATTAAAAAGATATATCAACAAAAACCATATTAGAATAATAATAATAAAATTTACATAAGAATTTTAGAAATTTCTGTTATAAATTTAGGTAAAGAATAAATGAAAATATCAACCGAACTGAATTCATTTCCAAGCCTATGAAGTCTTTGGATTGGGGAATTAATGAAATAGTTTGTTTTAGACGGATAAACAAAGAACAGCTCAGGAAGTCTCGTGTCACGATTAGGTACTCGGTAAGTTATTAGTTTTGTTAAGTCAGGGGCGTCAAGTGATCCATTAACTAATTTGAATAATATAACCAAATCGCTCTTGGATCTTCTACACGATAGGTCAGTTAAATTAAGCATTTTCATTAAATTAACATAATTAATTTGTTCAATAGGTATGGAGAGTTTGAAATTAATGAACCTTAAAAATTTATGCTGAACTTTCTCAATTTTTATTTTGTGTGCTTTATAGTATGGAGACCAAATAGTGGAATTGTATTCTAAATTACTTCTAACTAAAGCAGTGAAGAGAATTTTAAATGAATAAAGTGATGAAAAATCTTTTACTGTTCTTAAAATAAATCCCAAACATTTCATAGCCTTATTAGTAACTTCATTAATGTGTGGAACAAATGTTAATTTTTCATCAAAAAGGATACCCAGATCCTTGATATTAGACATCTTTTTAAGGAAATATTGTTAATACTATAATGAGACATAATAGGATTTTTATTTCTACAGAAAGATATAAATTGACATTTATCAATATTTAAAAATAGTTCATTATAATTACACCAATCCTGTAAGCGATCAAGATTAGCTTGAAGAATATTACAATCATTAATTGAGGTAATCGTTTTGTAAATTTTTAGGTCATCAGCAAACAAGAGTATGTTTACTTCTTTAAAAATTTTTACAATATCATTAATAAATATTAAAAATAAAACAGGTCCTAAATGTGAACCTTGAGGAACTCCACTGGAAGCCACAAATTGTTTTGAAATGTAATCTAAAATTTTTACAGAAAGTTTTCTACAAGACAAGTAACTAATGAACCAGTTTAACAAACTACCCGAGATACTGAGAGCTTTTAGTTTTTGGATTAAAATTTCATGAGATACCTTATCGAATGCCTTGCTTAAGTCTGTGTACACTGTATCAATTTGGAATCGTTTATTTAATGATTCAATTATGTGATGTTGATAAATCAAAAGATTTGTTAGAGTTGATCTTCCCGAAATGAATCCATGTTGAAATGGTGAAATAACTTTACTAAATTCCTTATTAAGTTTCGTTAATAAAATAGATTCAAATAATTTAGGAATTGCAGATTGTATACATATAGGTCTATAATTTGAGACGTCATTTTTATCACCTTTTTTAAATATAGGTGTTAAGAAACTATTCTTCCATTGATCAGGAAAAATTCCAGATTTCAAAGAAAGGTTAAAAATTTTCATTAGTGAAATTGTTAATATGGATACACATTTTAATAAAAATATTGGAGGAACGTTATCAGGGCCTGCTGATTTATTTTGTTTTAAAGTGATAATTTTCTTTTTAATATCAGCTTCATTAAATATACAATTTTTAAAGTCAATAGAATCGCCAAATGTAAAATCATGTGATGAGAAATCAGTATTATAGACTAGAAAAACATTGCAAAACGAACATTAATTCCAAACATCCAAAATCAAAATATTCTTACTTTTGCAATGCAACTTACTGACTGCAGACTGAGCACTCGCCGCATACTGCAAACATTCACATCGGGGAGGTAGTTATCTATATCCGTAAAGGTCATTTCACCTGCGCTTTCTTCCTGGGACTCTGGTTCCACCTTGATGGAAAAAATTTCTGGGTTGGTAAGATCCATGGTCTTCTGTGATAAGAGTTCCGGTATAAAATAAAGATGATAAATTGTGTCAGCTAAAAATAAATTAGACCTGCGACAGAACCTTAATACATCATCCTTTTTATGAGTGGTTCTAATAGAGCTTTAAGTTATTTAAAACTTTCAAAGCTTCGGAAGTGATCTGGACAACTCTACAATAAATTTAATAATCATAGACAGTTTTAAAACCTCGAGCATCAAATATCAAGGTGGATGAAAAACCCGTTTTGCTCTGCTATCTCGTGTCAATTCGAGTATGTATAAACATAAAAATTATAAAAAAATTCCTTCCGGTGATTGCTTATTGCGTTTGTGAGTCATTCGTTTGATCGAGAAAAACAAAAGAATTTATTTAAACATGTCTTTACAATGACGATTGAAGTATAAAATATCTTACAGACGGTTTTATTAAATAAACGATAAAAGAGAGTCCACTCAGTTAAGCCTCCGCTATCCGCGTTTTTCCACATATTTCTTATATATCTCCCTTAAACATTTGCAGCCTTATTAAAAAAAAACCACAACACGACCGATAACCTGTGTTTTTGCAGCAACATCAATAAAACAAATTTACACTAAATCACGAAATATTACCTGTTTTTAATATGTTTATTCAGTTTTAATTTTACAATATTTTATTTTACAAATCTTACGAAACTGATCAATCAGTTTGATTGTAAGAAATCTCTCATTTTTTTCTAATTAATTCAATAGTTACATTTAATTTACACAGAGCGCACGCAAAAAAACGCTCCACAAAGTTCATCTGAATTTATAGCATATAATACATTAAAAACAAGAAAATTATCGGTAAACCTTTTCGTGAAGAACAGTTCCGTGAAATACCCTACTTTAATGAATTCTGACCGGTTTTATTAAGAGAATTAATAATTTTTTTCAAAGTGATAACTAGTTTTGCCGTCGAAATACCTATCAGACTATTTCTAAGCGTATTTCTGCAAAGATTATTGATATTGCACTTATTTCACACTACGTCACAGACGGGCAACAGCCAAGGGGCGAGAACGGTCACCGGAACGGCTCAGCTATCTGAAGCAAGTCAGTTCGAATCCTACTCTTTCAAATTTTATTTTATACCTCTTTCAAAAGAATTTTTTATTTTATTTTTTTTAACAAAAATTAACAATACTATACAAAATGGATTCTCAAGCGTACATAAAAGTGGCCAAAGACGCCGTAAATATACTTACTAACATGGTAATGGACCCCAATAGTCAATTTACCAAAGAACACATTGCGAAAATAATTCCGAAGACGAATGAAATACTGGGAACGATAGCCGGTATGGCTGCCAGAATGGCAACTCTCGAAGGAGAACTTATAACATACAAAAGTCAACCACCTCATCCTCAGCTTCCTTCAAGGGCCAGTGCGGACGTTTCTGGAATATCAGAAACAATAGCTGAAATAGAGGAGAGAAAAAAACGCGCCGATAATTTTTTTTTGTGCATTACAGATTAATATAATCCTATTACAATACACGTAACATATATACATAACTTTAAACGAGATAATTTTTTTCAATAATACATATTTTAGAGTCCTTGCCTAAATTTATTCTTGAAACCTTCAAAACTAATGTTGAAAATGTCAAGAGACCTAGAAATATCATTTAGCAGTACCATACCTTTTGTCATGCTGTGTTGGGCCATAACGTCTGTTCTGCCATGTGGGATATAGAACAAGTCGTGGTGGCGACCCTGGCAGTAGTTGTTCGGTACGAACAATTTATAGCATTCTAAGAGGTATGGGCTGTCAATGTAGTAGTTTATAATTTTGAAAGCTGTTACTGTTAGGGTCCCATTCCTTCTTGATTGGAGACTTTCGAAGCGCGTTTCAGATAGCAAATCTAGATGATGCATAAATCGCGGGTATTCACCATGCATTCTCATATAAAGATACCTTAGAAATTTTTTTTGGATTCGTTCTAATAAATCCATGTATTTTTGCTGGTATGGGGCCCAAACAGCAGAAGCGTATTCTAATTTTGATCGTATAATGCAGTTGAACATCGATGTCATTGCTTCGGGCTTGGAAAATTGTTTACTTATTCTTATCACAAATCCAAGAAGTTTGTAACACGATGATGTCAACTCCACTATATGATCTGAAAAAGTAAGTTTGGGATCAAATGTAACCCCGAGGTCCTTGATGGATTTTACTGATGACAATATTTCATTATTTAATTTATAATCAAATTTAATCGGGTTTTTAGAACGCGTATAGGTCATAGTGACACATTTTTTTACATTAAAGAAAAGTTTATTCTCATCTGCCCATGAAGATATTGCGTCTAAATCAAGTTGTAACTTAAAACAATCTTGAATGTCACGTATCATCCTGAGCATTTTGAGATCGTCAGCAAAAAGCAAGCAAGTAGTACTCTGGATGCATTCTTGAATATCATCGATTAATATCAAGAATAGTAGAGGTCCCAAGTTTGACTCCTGAGGTATTCCTGAAAATGCAGGGAATTCCCTGGACTCTTGGCCACCGATGCATACATACTGTGTTCTATTTTTTAAATATGTCACAATAAACTGTATCAGGGGTTTGTCAAAGCCTATTTTATGTAGCTTTCTTAAAAGTACGTCATGATCTACACGGTCGAAGGCTTTTGCAAAGTCAGTGTAAATAACGTCTGTTTGATATAGCGCGTCTAATCCTCTTGCTACTTTATGTGAAAGTTCAAGGAGATTGGATACAGTCGATTTTTTTGACAAAAAACCGTGCTAATTTCCCCCAAGAAGCGGTTTTATTTTATTTGTTAGTTTTTCACAAATAAGTTTTTCAAAAATTTTCGAAAAAGATGATAAGACAGCTACTGGACTATAATTGTGTGCCTCTGTTTTGCAACCCGACTTATATATTGGGCTCACCTTGGTGAGTTTCCAAGATTGGGGAAAGGTGGAAGTAGCAATACTGAGGTTTATTATATGGCACAAGGGTTTATATAAGTATTCCCCTAACGTGATGATAACATGAGGTGGAATTCCATCCGGTCCCGTGGCCTTATCGGGCTTTTGGTTCTGAATGCAAATTTTTACTTCCTCAGGTTTAAATATATCAAGGGAGATTAAATCTATAAATTTAGGCACCTCTTGCCGGAGACTTTCCGCATTTAATTTGGGACACGTTTGGTTATAAACCGATTTGAAGTAATCCGCGAATATCTCTGAAACTAGTGGGGACACTGGATGATTTCAATGTTCAACGTTCCTGAGAGCACAGCAACAATGCAATCGGACTGCATAAACGAAGATCGCAATCAAGTTTCCAGTATACTCCAAAAGGTTGACAACATTGACACCACCCACCTACAAATGTATAGGTTAGGACGAAAAAGTACTGAAAAAACTCGCCCTATCAAGATTGTACTATCAGATTCGAACCAAGCCAAACTTGTACTACTGAAAAAAACTATACCTCTACATAAAAATACTATTAAAATAAAACACGACCCAACCGTACTGCAACGTCAACAAATTACAAGCTTGTGGAAGGAGTTGGAAAATAAACAAAACAATGGTGAAACAAATTTAACTATAAAGTACATAAATTCAACACCCAAAATAGTTAATTCACTTCCAAAAAACTCGTCAAGCCGTCATCGAGAAGACTCTACTACCAGAACGTCAGGGGCCTAAGGACAAACTAAATGAATTTAGGATAAATGCCGCAATTATCTCACACGATGTCATCGCTCTTACGGAAACCTGGCTAGAACCGTCGATCCACTCAGCGGAGCTCGGTCTACCCTTTCATCAGGTCTACCGGCTCGACAGAAATATCAACACCAGTTCCAGATCCAGAGGTGGAGGGGTTCTTATAGCAGTCCACAAAAAATGTCCCCAAAAGTGTTAAAAACTAAAAATCGTGATGTTGAACAAATTTTCATTATGGTAAACGATAAAAATCTATATTACGTCATTGGTTGCGTGTACATTCCTCCCTCAGCTATATCTACATTATATATTGTTAGCAATAATAAAACGCTAAGTTAATATTTATGATGAAATATATTGTCTCCACGTTAATTGACAATAACAACATTCAAGAATCAGCAAGATTATATTCCGTGTTCCGCCATTTGTAAATCCAGCCGTTGGCTGCAGTGTCAGTCGGTAGTTCTCTCCTTTACCGGCAGCCGCGCGCCGGCCGCCTGAACGGTGTAGTCTCCCCGTTGGCCGCCAGAGGCGATAGCAGTACCTCTGGTGGCGTAAACGTGTGAAGCGGCAATATTCAAATATGCTGCTAACACGGCCATACTGACCACTGCTTTGACCTCAAAGCAGGAAGCTAAAAGAAAAGAATAAAAAAAATATCACAGGGATTGAAATTTTTTTCAACCCCAAAATGGTACTGACAAACAGATTACCCTGCTCGCCCTTCCCGACCATTGCAGAAATTTGTTCATCCGGTCAATTCCTCATATTTTCATATGCGACCATCACTCTGTGAGTGCTGCCATTGGGTCTGTTACCCAACACGTCAAAACGATCGTTCGGCGAGACTTCTACCACCTTATAAGGCAAGCTCCGAAACCGACCTTTCAACTCTTGTACACGTCAAAACGATCGTTCGGCAAGACTTCTACCACCTTATAAGGCAAGCTCTAAAACCGACCCTCAACTTCTTTGTACCCCGGATTTCCCTTAGAAATCCATATCAAAACAGTATTGCCAACGCGATACGAAGGTTTAATGAACTGTTTCGCATTGAATCATTTCATCTGCCGCCTTTGATCTGCATCAAAACGCATGAATCGGTTCGAGTTAAACCGTTTCATCTGCTGCCTTTGATATTTATCAAAAAAACCCGTGCCTCAGCACGTAAGACCATAAGGTCCTGCTACTCACCAACCTGTGAGTTTATGAATCGGTTCGAGATGAACCGTTTCATTTGCCGCTTTTGATATTCATCAAAAGAACCCGTGCCTCAGCACGTACGACCATAAGGTCCTGCCACTCACCAACCTGTGAGTTTATGAATCGGTTCGAGATGAACCGTTTCATCTGCCGCTTTTGATATTCATCAAAAGCACCCGTGTTTCAGCACGTAAGACCATAAGGTCCTGCCACTCACCAACCTGTGAGTTTATGAATCGGTTCGAGATGAACCGTTCCATCTGCCGCTTTTGATATTCATCAAAAGCACCCGTGTCTCAGCACGTATGACCATAAGGTCCTGCCACTCACCAACCTGTGAGTTTATGAATCGGTTCGTGATGAACCGTTTCATCTGCCGCTTTTGATATTCATCAAAAGCACCCGTGTCACAGCACGTATGACCATAAGGTCCTGCCACTCATCAACCTGTGAGTTTATGAATCGGTTCGAGATGAACCGTTTCATCTGCCGCTTTTGATATTCATCAAAAGCACCCGTGGCACCCCAAAAAGGTACGCCATCGCCAAAATTGTCATGATGACAACTTTCATGCTTGTTTCTGCCTTTGCCTCTAATCGGCAGTTTTTTTCATGAAGCCATCCTCGAGAACAATAACACGCAGCATTCCGTTCACGCTCTTCACGAAAGATCATAGTAAATTGATCTACGTGCTCAACGCAACAGCAAAAGACATCTCCATTTTCTAAAAACCCCGGGCTCACATATCACATCGCCCAGTATCTCATTTTCCAACCAACATTTAAAATAGTTTTTCACATATTTTGTGATAACATTCCTCTTCCATGGAAACCAGTATTTGTCCCGGACGGCAGCCAGTGTTTGATAAACACCTCGATGTCCAATCTCATCATGACGAATCCAAAGGACGCCACACCTGACATTTCTAGGTGTTCACCATTTCGAATATCTTCGAACCATTCAACATTGAATCATTTTGATTATCTCCGAATCCTTTCAAACCACTTTGAATCATTTTGATTATCTCCGAATCATTTCAAACAACTATAAATCATTTCGATTAACTCCAAACCATTTCAAATAACTTCGAACCATAATACTAGGTTTTGACATAGATAGTCGGCATAATTGTAATTCAACATGATTACAACTTCTTTTCGCCACACATAGACGGGCTTTAATTTTCGCAAACATATTTCCTTTTAGTTATTGCAATAAGGCATCTGCGATGTCCATACTCAAAAGCAAATCACCATATTGATCCCTTTTTGTCAGCTAGACGGCTACCAAGATCATACTGTCATCGCCGCGTAAACTTTCAGCATCGTAATTTTGAAACATTTTGAGGTTCCGAACATTTAACCAATTTCCATCAAGAGATCATATCCATCTGCTATCTTCTGGACCTGAAGTCAGCTTCTCTGATTCACCATGTATTTCAGTTTATGCGCTCAGCATAATGCTAGCGACTTTATTTTGACAGCCGTTGTTGGCATTTTGGACAAATGTCTTCGATCATCAAATTAGGCTCACGATGATAAACACGAAAGGGAAAGGCCTTTTTGACAAACCCATTGAACCACAAATGAGTTTTCAAGCACCAAATTAAAATTTTCAATGCGTCCTTTACGATCCACGCATTCCTCCGATATCGGGCATCAATGCATCTGTCATCACTGTAATTACGCGGCATTTTTACGTAAATTCACAACAGAAGTCCAAACATTTCACATATTTTCAGAAGTCCGATACACAGATTGTCATTTAAATCACCGGCATCAAACATAAACAAACTCGAGAGACGCCATGATGGACGATGGACGCCGTTTGTATACAAAACACGAGTTTTTGTCAGGTGAACGAAACAAAAGCCAATAAACACTTGCTTTTACGAATCCCACTTCTGATGTTAGCAATAATAAAACGCTAAGTTAATATTTATGATGAAATATATTGTCTCCACGTTAATTGACAATAACAACATTCAAGAATCAGCAAGATTATATTCCGTGTTCCGCCATTTGTAAATCAAGCCGTTGGCTGCAGTGTCAGTCGGTAGTTCTCTCCTTTACCGGCAGCCGCGCGCCGGCCGCCTGAACGGTGTAGTCTCCCCGTTGGCCGCCAGAGGCGATAGCAGTACCTCTGGTGGCGTAAACGTGTGAAGCGGCAATATTCAAATATGCTGCTAACAATATCTATATATAAAAACCATTCCGAAGATGTTGAACTTTTAAAATCAAAATATAAAAAACATAAATTCATAAAACATAGATGTGCATCATCCACCTCTGGTAATTTATTGTAAAAGTACTATCATGAAAAAAACTAGTTACATATTAAACTTTTTTAAAGCTGATTTTACAAAAATAAATGAGTTGCTTTCCTCGACAGATTGGTCATTTTTTAACTTAAATGATAACGTAAATTTGTTGGTAGAAAAATTTTATGATATTTTATATAAAGCTTTGTCCATTGCGCGGGCAAACGCCAGACTTTTGACAGTCCAACACAACAATCAAGGTCATAAATGTTAACAATTTTTGCCAACACTCAAGGCCATAACTTTACTTAAGCTCCACACTGCTAGCGAAGTTCCTCGACGAAGTACTCGGGAAAGTTGACCGAAGTCCGAAGTACGTTGCTACTTGCTACACTCTTCGTTCAACTTCGCGAGAAACTCATTCGCGCGGTGTTGCCGTCACGGCTCGCACGTCATGGACGCTCAATTAGCAGCTGCCATCGCAATGTGCACGCTCGCGTATTATAACTTATAACTATGTGCATATTTATCAAACGAAGAAATATAAAAAAAGGAGGAAAGAAGGTGGTGGATGATTGCAATGCACCGGAAGAGAACAATAATAATAATATTTGAACAATTTGTATTTGTAGAGCGCCGTTTTTATGAAAAATCACCTCAAGGGCGCTTTACAATTTATTATGAATTCTTAGGCTCTATCTAATTTTATTATTTACAACAAGGTTAGTTTAGTCAACTAAATTATGACAAGAGAACCACTGGGAATAAATAAACAAATGGGTACAAAAGATTTTTTATTTTAAAATTTATTGTATTTTGTACAGACGTAGGTAGACTCAAGACGGACCCAAGCACCGTTAACTTTCTTTTTGTCCTTATGACCTCTCTCATGTGGGTTCCAAATAATTGGATCCGCTTGCAATGTTTCCAGGAGCAACATAATTTGCTCATGCGACCACTGCGTACCACTCATAATGAAAAAAATAATGAATAGCGCGCGCGTGTATTCACGACAACGTATTGAAGCGAACTGAAGTTAGCCGAGTAGTGTAGACAGTCACTTCGTGTAGGCACTTCGTGCAACTTCGAGTCCTTTGACTCGGGCGCAAAAACTGACAAAAAATGGAAGTCGCCCAAGGCGAGCCGAAGTTGGACGAAGTAAGACGAAGTGCCCCTCCGCACTATCGTATTCGCCTAACTTCGTTCAACTTCGCGAGTAGTCTGGAGGGAGCTTTACACCAACATCGTTTGGGGTGAAGTTCGCGCGGTCCACACAATTTGACAAGTGGTCTGAGGTACGGACGTGTCCACGGCACGCACACTTGACTTTATATCAATATTAAAATGCGTTCTGATGACAAAAGAGATGCATCAGGGAGAAAACACAGATATTTCAATAGATATTTATTTATCAGGAAAGATTTCCGACTAATACGCACGACCTAAAGTTACTATTTATTAAGAATTTAGAGTGAATACGTTTTGTTGCTACGTAAATAATTACGTAGCATCAAAAATAGAATATCGATTTACAATGGTCAATTTCTCCCGTGTCTCTGAAACCGATTAATAAATTAATAGACTTTATTTACAAGTGAGTTCACGAAAGAAATAATCATCCATTACGACAGTGTGTTTATTTACAACTTAAAATCATAATTATTAGGTCCGCGTACCAAAAAATTTGACGTTTATCGTTTGCATAAATGTTAAAATGCGTTCGATGTAGAAAAGATGCTACCTGCATCAGGAAGAAAACACAGATCAGGGTTTATCAGGAAAGATTTCCGACTAATATCGATTATTGCACCAATGACATTATATAATAACGTCATTTTATTGCACGACCTAATTTAGAACTATAGAATCTAAATTCTATTATCTATCTAAAATCTAATTCTACTCTAAAGTACGTAAATATTTACGTCAACAACAGAATATTTCTATTATTATATTATATTTAGGTATAATAATATTTTAAACTCGTGATTATGTTCGCTCATACATAGCACATAACCACAAAAATCCGTTCCGATTTTTCTACATACACGGACCGCACCGCGCGACTTCTGTCAAAAAATGAATTCTCCCCCCGCCGCTGGACCCCGCCTGCCTTCCCGCTTCACCCGGGATGAGATGTTTAAGTTTTGTTTTCCGCCGAACACGGGAAGCACAAACACTGCGGCCTTGAGTGTTGGCAAAAATTGTGACCTTGATTGTTGTATAGGACTGTCAAGCAAAATTCGGGCGTTTGCCGGCGCAATGGACCCCGCATCAGACGGACATTTTATATTAGTTCACAAAGTCTTTAATTGCCGTTCGTTAGTTATTTACTTAAAAATGTAATTTTTACATTAGCTCCACACAAGTGACCCTGAGGAAAAAATTCTCCTCAGGACCTAATGTCATAATATATGTCCTGTGTGGAGGGTCTTTTCTCATTTTCTCCTCATGCCTTTTTTCTTCTTTTTCTTCCTGGGAATGAAAAAAGGCTTGAGGTGTGGGTGGGAATCGGGGTTCTGTGGGTCCAGGTCTTCTGCCACCAAAACCTAGACAAACCTTACCCCAAGACCCCGGGCACCCCTGCTAAGTCACTAAACGTGGCAAACATGAAAGAAAAGAACAATATGAATTTCTCGTGCAACGACAGTTATTCTAGGGAGTTACTTTTAGTTCTTATATATACTGTATGATTAACATCTATTTCCATCCAGAAAATAAAAATTCACCGCTAAAATAATATATTTGGATATTCGTCGATGTACCCATCCGATATTTTTATTTTAATGTATTGGGTATTTGTACCCGCTAAGCTATTGAAATTTGCTATCGAAAAAATAAAATTAAAACAATAACATAACCGATATAATAGATCCAACAATAAATGCAAATAATAATTAGGTAGGTATATAAACATCACCTACACACGACAAATTTTATATTTAATACTAATTTGTCTTTATACATTTAATCGATGGATTATTGTTATTGTTATTCCAGGTAGCATTAATGCGGAGAATGTACCCATCAAGGCAGAACTAGGACCCCGAGAAGAAGATGGGGAGGGAATTCCTTATTCCTTGGAAATAGACATAGATCTGCCAGATGTCAAAAAGGAATGTTTAGACCACTCTGAAAGAATTACCGAGACTGCTGCGGGTAATATATATTTTTTTGTCTGAATAACTTTATTTTTTTTTCCTTTCATTATAGAAACCACTAATTAAGCTCTTTATCCGCTTTGTTTTATAAACATGATAACAGACCTGAAAACGCTTCCTGGCGAGAAACCTCATTCATGTTCCTCCTGTAAGAACTCCTGCTCATCCAAGATCCAAGTCAACGTTAAAAAGGCTTTTACGCACCCATGCTGGAGAAAAACCTTATTCATGTCCCCGTTGTAAATACTCCTTCTCAGACAAATCAACGTTAACAAGGCACTTAAGCACCCATACTGGTGAAAAACCCTTTTCATGTCCCCATTGTAACTACTCCTTCTCGCGCAAGTCACATTTAATAAGGCATTTACGCACCCATTCTTGAGAAAAGCCTCATTCATGTTCCAAATGTAACTTCTCCTGCTCAGACAAATCAACGTTAACAGTGCACACTCGCACCCATTCTGGAGAAAAACCTTATTCATGTCCCCATTGTAGCTACTCCTGCTCAGACAAATCGGCTTTAACAAGGCACTTACGCACCCATTCTGGAGAAAAACCTTTTTCGTGCTCCCATTGTAACTACTCCTTCTCACGCAAGTCACATTTAATAAGGCACTTAAGCACCCATTCTGGAGAAAAGCCTTATTCATGTTCCCAGTGTAACTACTCCCGCTCTGACAAATCAACGTTAACAGTGCACTTACGCACCCATACTGGAGAAAAACCTTATTCATGTCCCCATTGAACCTACTCCTGCTCAGACAAATCGGCTTCAACAAGTCACTCACGCACCCATTCTGGAGAAAAACCTTTTTCGTGCTCCCATTGTAATTACTCCTGCTCACGCAAGTCAAATTCAATAAGGCACTTTCGCACCCATTCTGGAGAAAAGCCTCCTGCTCACAAAAAATAAGTTTAGCAAAGCACTTATTCGCCCAAACTGGGGAAAACCCTTTTTCATGTTCCCATTGTGACTACTCCTGCTCAAATAAATCAAATTCAACTAAGCACTTACGCACCCATACTGGAGGAAACCCTTTTCCTGTTCCGACTGTAATTAATTATTTCCAAAAAAGCCAAATTTATAACGTCAAATGCTGACTCACAGTAGACCAAAAACTGCTCTGTTTGTAAATTAAATTAATTTTATCTTCAGTAAAGTTTGTGGAATATACTTACCTGTTAGGTGCTTAAGACACATTCAGACTCATTCAAAGAGTATCTTGAAACTTACAGATTCTCGGTTTAAAGAATGGACGTAACACCAGGGAGTATTCATTATTAAAAAATAACAATGAGTGAAAATGGCGGCAGATTTTGAAATCCATAATTTTTCATTGATGTAGAAAATAATATTAATAAATCTAAATGAGACATAAAACGGCACCGCAATAAAAACTTATCAGTCGCAACTGAACAATAGCTTACTGGGCTAAGCGGGAAAATACTCTACTACTGAGCAACTTCTTCTTCTTCTTTCGTAAGGTGGGGATCAGAGGGGGTCATCTAGGTCTGCGAGCTAGTCTAGGGTGTCAAACGTCGCCCTGTGGACCTCGTGAATCCCGCCGGATTCAAGATACTGAGACCTGATTATTTCTTCGATTATTGTTTTTCTAATATTTTAAATTTGAGAATATCCAATACAAATATCCTTAATTAATTCCTTTCTATTTTTTGACTACCGTATTTATTTATAATTGTAAGGCAACTACCCAAATATATTTCTAATACCAAACAAGTGCTTTGGATGTGTATTTAAATACGCAAGTTTATTTTATTTTAAACATGGTTACAGAGATCGCAAAATACTCAGAAAAGTAACTTAAATTTAATAAGGATATGAAATTTAGGTTCTCTCGGAATACGAGTATACGAGGTCTATCCGTAAAATATGGTCTCCAAGGTGCTGTTGTCGCGAGGAACGACTTTACGCGCGACCCGGCAACACTGGCGTGTAGCCTTGTTCCCTCGCGCCAAATCCCCACCACGCTGCGCTCTTTGAGACGCTTAGTCTCTGCGTGCCAGCCGTTCGCGATGGAGCCTTCACTTGCCGCACCTGCCTGGTGTGAATTACGTTCTCTAGTTCGTGTTTTGTGTGCAAATAATAAAACCCCAGTATATATTCTTTCTCAGCTACGTTATGTATATGGAAAGCATTGTACCTATGAGCGCGAATAACTTATGCATTTTTTTTAAATTTTAATTTATTGAGTTAGATTATACTACATAAATAAAAATTTATAAGCACAATGTAACATTTCATTTGATAAATTTAAATATTTTTACAGTAAGCATAACATTTCTTCTTATGGTAGGAGAGGGGGTTAGATCATAAATGAGCTAATACCTAGATCGATATCTTCGGGCTTTTTGTATGAAACGGGTGTCAACACTATTTGACCATAAAATGATAATGGGAATTTCGGATAATACACAATATCAGTACCTACCTACCCAAATCATTAGCCTAAAAATTATTTTAAAAATAAAATGAAAAACTCATAATAGACTAGGAGACGAGGTAGGTAAACCCTACGTCATCGAGTACACGGATGAAACTACTTTTTAGTGATAATGGACACTTAGAAAACCTTAAAAAAGCTGGTCTGCCGGTGCGCCTCTTGGCAGGAGCCGCGCTGCCATGGAAATAGTCAGCGATTTTTTTCGAAAAAATTACGTCATCGAGTACACGAACGGGAATGGTGTCATATGATAAAGGTCGATTAGAAAATGAGAAAAAAGCAGGGCTGCCAACCGGCAGCCTGGCAAGTTCGCAGGCAGCCGGCGTCAAAGTGGGGTAAAAAATAGTAATTTTTACGTCATCGAGTACACGACTGAAACTAATGAATAACTTTTCGACTGCCTCCCCTGCCTGCGGTACGAAGTCACTACAGAATCTGGATGTCGAGCAAATTATGCAAGTAGTTCGACGGTGTATCGCATCGGAGTTCGAGGCCTTCCACGCAAAACTCAACATTCTGCCGGAGCTAAAAGAATCCGTAAACTACGTCTCGGCTGAGTACGAGGACCTGAAGAAAATGTTCTCGGAATCGCTGACTACTATCAAAAGTTTGCAAGCCGATAACACCAAACTTCACACACAAATACACGATCTTAACACACGCGTGTCCCACATGGAACAGATGGCCAGAGAGACTAACGTAGAGATTCAATGTGTACCTGAGCATAGATCCGAGAACTTGGTAGCTATCGTCCAACGGCTTGGAACCTTAATTACGCGCCCCATTGCCGAGTCGGAAATACTAAACATACACCGTGTTGCCAAGTTCAAACCAGAGTCCAACCGACCCAAGGCAATCATAGTAAAGCTCCCAAGCGTGAGGGTAAAGGATGAAGTCCTGGCTGCAGTGGCTAACTTCAATAAGAAAAATAGGACAAACAAGCTAAACTCTGCGCACCTAGGCATTGACGGCACGAAATCACCAATATACGTAAGCGAACACCTCTCTCCCGCACACAAGGCCCTGCACGCAGCTACAAGGATCAGAGCCAAAGAAACTAATCATAAATTTGTGTGGATCAGAAATGGGCGTATCTTCGTTCGAAAGGATGAAAACTCCGCGCGCGTGGTGTTAATCCGTAATCATGACTCCTTGGCTTCTCTTACCTAATTTATCAATTGTTATATAACTATATAATGTATAATATGTATGTCAAATTCACAACAAAATGGATATTAAAATTTTCTATCAAAATGTAAGGGGAGTTAGAACAAAAACAAATGACATAAAAAATGAAATTATGATCAACAATTACGATGTTATCTGCTTCACTGAAACTTGGTTAAATTCATCAATATTTAGCAATGAATTGTTTGACGAGCGTTATCTAGTTTTTCGAAGAGATCGCGAATCCACTAATTCTACATCCAAAGAAGGCGGTGGAGTTTTAGCAGCAGTCGATAAAAAACTAATAACAACAAACAAATCATCTTGGGAAAGTGATGGTGAGGATCTATGGTTATCGATAAAACTGCATGAATATTCGAACTCATTTATTTACATATGTATACTTTATATTCCCCCCAATTTGTCTGTTGATGAATACTCTAAAAGAATCAAGAATATTCAGGATGTTTATTTACAACATAGTAATCCCAAATCTAAATTTTTAATTATTGGTGATTTTAACTTACCTGAGATTAAATGGACTGCTATGCCGGCTGCTGTGTCGTGGGTTTTATTATATAATAATGTAATGCCATCCCGAACTTTGCGGTTACACCGCGCGCCAATACTCGGTTCACGAGTAATGTTCGAGATGGGGAGAGCATTAAGACTGTCTCCAGAGCATGGGCACAAATGGACTACAGGTTGCACCGATAGTAGTGAAATGAAAGATAGTTTTGCAAAGCATAAATCATCAATTATATTTGACTTAACATGATACATTAAATGAATCAGAACTTACCCCCAGGGATCAGGAATTAGTTATTAGTTCTATCTAATCTGACTAGCACTGACTAGGTACCACTTATTAACGGTGAAAGAGCAAGGAGCATCTAACCGGCTGGCGGGGATCTGTCCCTGACAGACCCAGCTGGCTTCATCTGGGCTTTGGTCCGAGGGGATCGTCCCAGGAGACGGGTCCAGCGTCTCCGGCAAGGCGTTTATAGAGCGACACGGATCCAGCGTTAATCGAGCCAATCCATCAACGCCATTGTGGAGCTGATCGGTCAGATCACCTGCGCGGGTGCAGTCCTGGCGTGTGACCCCAATTACGTTTCTCTATTATAAAAAATACGGCTTGTGCAGCGCCACTTGAAGTCCACGCTTCAATAACGGAATCCGCGGAACACCGTTCATCGCGGGATCGCGTCAATAATTCCCGCAATCTCTTGAGATTTCAACGAACCAGCACTGCGTTTAATTATTGGAACTTCCAGACCCGACTCGGCCTTTGCAAAATAAATACAACAACAACTCGCGTCATTGATTAAATAATGTCGAACACATCTATATCACGACTACCCGTCCGGGGTACAATTATTTAAAAATTTGATTGACGGTGCTACCATTTCACGGCCGCCCAGGTTCGTGAAACAATTCCAGCGTGAATCGGAAACGGAAAACAACCATCGACCCTCTGCGGTCTGTGTGTTGCCAGCCCGTGCTCTTCATAATCTTAATTAAAATTACTACAAATAATGGTACTTGTTCTGAAGAGGTGTTTAAAATAATACTACTTAACACCGCTTCATAACAGGACACCTGACATAGCATTTAACAACAAAATTCTTGCTCCGTCAAACTACATTAGCCATAAAGCTCACTGTGTTGTCAATTTGGCCTCGGTGTGTAACCTTCACCAATTTAATTATGTTCTTAATGGAAATTCTAATATTCTTGACCTGATTTTTTGCGATCATTGTAATATTAATCTGTCCAGAACAACAGGGTTATCTAATGTCGACATTCATCATCCCCCTTTTGAAATCATTTTAAAACATGAAAAATTAAAATACTTAAAAGATAATCACTGCCCTTTTCAAATACAATTTTAAGAAAGGAAGTTATGAAGGATGTCGTCTGGACCTGTCAAATGTTAACTGGATCTCACTTTTCAGTAACTCAAATGTCAACAATAAGGTACAATTATTCTACGATACTTTATGGGATATTATTGATAAACATATTCCAAAAAAAAAGACACAAATTGGAAATCACTACCCCAGATGGTTTAGTCAGTCTCTTATTAAGCTCCTCAAAGAGAAAAATAAGGTAAGACTGCGGGCTAATAAATATAAAAACCCACTAGACTATACAGAGTTTGCTATTCTAAGAAAAAGATCGAAAAAAATGCAAAAAGAATGCTATTTATCATACATTAACTCTGTTGAACAAGGCATAAAGGAAAATGTAAAAGCTTTCTGGGCATACTCAAAATCAATGCGCACTACTAAATGCATTCCCAAATCAATGCACCTGGACTCTATATCTGCAGATAATGGACAACAGATTGCCAATCTGTTCTCTAATTATTTTGCATCCGTTTATACCCAATCTAATCCCTTATTATATACTGCCACGCCGAAAGTTATACAAAACAACCAATTTAATCTTGGCATAATCAACGTTAGCATGGAAACCATCAAATCTTGTTTAGAAAAAATTGATACATCCAAAGGTCCAGGACCTGACAAAATACCTCCCTTGTTTGTAAGATGTTGTTCCAGCGCGCTGATTAAGCCACTTTTTATAATTTATAATGAATCATTAACTACAGGAACTTTCCCAGATTTATGGAAAAATGCAAATATTGTTCCAATACATAAATCTGGTGATCAATCTTTTGTGAAAAATTATCGACCTATCAGCATTTTATCGTGTTTTGCAAAAGCCTTTGAATCTATAATTTATATTTCTGTATTTTCACACTTTAAACCCCAATTATGCATTAATCAACATGGATTTGTTCCCAACAAATCCACAATCTCAAATCTTCTCGACTTTTGTTATTACGTTTGTAATGCTTTTAATGAAAGAACTCAAGTAGATGCCATTTACGCAGATTTTCAAAAGGCGTTTGATAAAGTTAACCATTCTATTTTACTACAGAAACTTGATCGAATAGGTATTCACGGTGATCTATTTAGATGGTTTAAGTCTTACTTGGAACATAGAACACAATTAGTACTTATTAATGGGTATGAATCACCTCCCGTAATTGTAACATCAGGCGTACCCCAGGGGTCTAACCTTGGCCCTCTGCTATTCTTAATCTTTATTAATGACCTTGGCCCCATGTTACGCTGTGATTTTGTTCTATTTGCCGATGATCTCAATATTTACCGTAAAATTTCCACTGATTCTGATCATGTTAAGCTTCAAGAAGACCTTTACACACTAAATAACTGGTGCATTCAAAACGATATGTTTTTAAATATTGAAAAATGTTACATTATTACTTTTACTCGTAACAGAAGACTAAAGGATTATGCATATTCCATTAATAATGTTCTATTAAATGCAGTCACCACTATAAGAGATCTAGGAATCACTCTTGATTCAAAGTTTATGTTTGATGTACACATCAGTAAAATTATAAGTAAATCATTGAAAATGATTGGATTCATCCATAGAATATCAAAACCATTTAAATACCCCCAATCCATTATAACCTTGTACAACTCGTTGGTCAGAAGCAATTTGGAATATGGGAGTGTTATCTGGAATCCACATTATTTAAAATATTCTAAAACAATTGAATCTGTGCAAAAAAAATTCCTAAGACTGCTATCATTTAAACTTGGATTTAATGCCATACTCCAATCCTATGAGGAACGATTACAACACTTTAATTTTACAACATTGGAAAAAAGAAGACAATTTGCTGACTTAATATGTTTATATAAAATTATTCATGATAAACTTTTAACCACTCATTGTCTGAGCAACATACATATTAAAGTTCCTAATATACGTAACTTAAGAAGTCAAAATATATTCCATATTGAAATATTTAATAACAATATTGCATACTTCAATCCACTGTCTCGAATGTGTCGTTTGTACAACACAATTGAATGTGACCTTATTGATATCTTCGCAAACAGTCTCGAATATTTTAAAAAACAAATTAAAAATCTTCTACCATGATATGTCATGGAAGAAGATTTTTAATTATTGTTAATTGATGATATGTCATGATTGATGATATGCTACGATTGTTAATTGCTTTATTATTATGTCTTTTCTTTATTTTAACTTGATTATCCTTTCCAGAAACGTTTCTTTCTCTGTACACTTACCATGTTTTAAATTTCTTGTCTTATATTTCTTTTTTATTATTATTATTATTTCTGTTTTCTTTTCACTACTAGCATCTCCGTCTAGCAACAACTAAACCTTAATTACGCATGCTGTGAACATTTCTAATTGGAGTGTTAATATCAGCTCATATTCCAACGTAATAATATTAATGCAATAATTTGTTAACACTCTGTAAATGTTTCAAACAATAAATAAATAAATAAATAAATATAGTCCAGATCATTCCGTTTAAGAATTTCTTGGTCTGCCGACCAGCAGCCTGGCAAATTTTTGTGTACGATTTTTTAAAGTTTTTTTTTTTTTTTTTAATTTTTCGTTTATCTTTATTATTACTTTTATTTCATTATATTTTTTAAAACTTTGAATGCCATATTTTAAAAATATAAACGATAATGATAAAAAAAAAATAATTTGAGAGTTCCGAGTGTACCCATCCGTCAGGTGAGCCGTTCGACGCCAAACCACTTACGAAACCTGCCGCGGTGCCCCTCACCGCTGTCGCGTGTCAATATTATTGTACAAATTTATAATATTAATAGTCCTTTTAAAATTGCCTAATAGTCCATAGTAGTTGGAAGTTCGAAAAACCAACACACCATTGCTGTAAGAGCTGCGTTCGTCCGTAAAACGACGGAAATTTCTGAAACCCCGTTCGTTTCATATCGGTTTCGCTTGCCCTGCTGCACCGATTACATCGAATACAAGATCGAAACTAATTAAAAACTGTAGTCTAAATTATCTCATTCATGACTTCTTTGGTCTGCCACCAGCAGCCAGGCAGTTTTTTGTGTACGATTTTTTAAAGTTTTAATTTTTTTTATAATTCTTAAATAAATTTTTTCAATATCTTTATTAATATTTTTATTTCAATATGGTTTTAAAAACTTAGAATGCCAAATTTTAAATAAAATAAGTGGTAATGATGAAAAAATAAATTTTCGGTATTCCGAGTGTACTCATCGGACGGGAGAGCCTTTCGACGCGAAACAACTTACTGGAAACTGGCCGCGGAGCCCTTCGCCGCCACCGCATGCCCATATTATTATACAAATTTATAAAAATAATAATTTTTTAAGATAACCTAATAGTCCATAGTGGTTGGAAGTTCGAAAAACTACCGCACCGCCGCGCCGCCGTAAGATCTGCGTTCGTCCGGAAAACGTCGGAAATTTCTGAGCCTCGTCCGTTTCATATCGGTTTCGCTTGCCCTGCTGCATCGATTACGTTGAATGCAAGATCAAAACTAACCAAAAGCTATAGTATAGATCAGGGGTCTCCAAACTACGGCCCGCGGGCCACATCCGGCCCGCCAGTGTCATCAATCCGGCCCGCGACAGCTAATGACGAGTGTCATCTATCAGGCCCGCGACAGCTATGATTTATTGTTGTTGTGAGAAGTTAGATAAAAAACACAGAACGATCGGTTTTGTTTACTTGCTAGGTGAAGCCTAATGACAAGTATAATACGCAGAAAATTTAACTTAAGTATAGTAACGAAAAAATAATTGAAATTAATCCAACTAAAATTATAAACGTATATAATCATTGTAATATATAAACACATAATCATTTAACATATAAACATTATAAAATGCTAATGAGGTTTATGTACCTAACTGTGATTTTCCACTGACAATAGTTTGTAGTTAGCAAATTTAGCAAGCGTACTGTCGCTCAGGGCGCATACTCGGTGACTAGTCTATATATACTATAAACAACTAGCTGGTACCCGACATGCGTTGCATGTCCTTTCCCATACGTCCCGTCCCCTCCCTCTCCCCACCTTTCCCCTCCCTCGTCTCCCCTCCCACGACCCCCATCTCCTTTGTTACACTCCCCTCCTGCCTTCCCTCCCTGCCGCAAAAATATATAAATATATAATACACACATTTCAGACCTCTCGCGCACCACCTGTAGTAAATTTTCATGCAAAATTTCATAACGCCAGAGCGTACCATTATATATAGAAACCTTCGCGGGCGTTTGCACAACAAACCACCAAAGTTTTACCCCAATCGGATGAACGGTATGGCAGCGCATAAAATACGAACAAATATTGATTTTTATGTACATATAAGGTGGCAAGAAAATTAAAACGGTTTTGGCCCTTGGAACTTACTGGAGTACTTAATATGGCCCTAAGGCTGGAAAGTTTGGAGACCCCTGGTATAGATCATCCCATTTATGACTTCTATGGTCTGCCGACCAGCAGCCTGGCAATTTTTTGTGTACGATTTTGTTAAGTTCTAATACATTTTTTAATTAAAATTTTATATTATTTTTATTTCAATATGGTTTTAAAAACTTAGAGAGCCAGATTTTAAATAAAATAAGTTGTAATGAACTTTGAGTCTTCCAAGTGTACCCATCGGACGGGAGAGCCTTTCGTCGCGAAACAGCTTACTGGAAACTGGCCGCTGAGCCCTTCGCTGCCATCGCATGCCCATATCATTATACAAATTTATAATAATTATAGTCTTTTTAAGATAACTTTTAGTCCATAATGGTTGGAAGTTTAAATAACCACTGCATCGTTACCGTAAATGCTGCGTTCGTCCGGAAAACGACGGAAATTTCCAGGGCCCCGTCCGTTTCATATCGGTTTCGCTTGGCCTGCTACATCGATTACACGAGTATAAGATCAAAACTAACGAAAAACTGTAGTCTAGATCATCTCCTTTATGACTACTTTGGTCTGCTAGACAGCAGCCTGGTAGTTTTTTTATGTACGATTTTTATTTTTATTTTTTTTTGTTATTATTATCAATACTTTTATTATTATTTTTATTTTAATATGGTTTTAAAAACTTAGAACGCCAGATTAAAAAAAAAGTGGTAATGATAAAAAAATACATTTTGAGTGTTCCGAGTGTACCCATCGGACGGGAGAGCCTTTCGACGCGAAACAACTTACTGGAAACCGGCCGCGGAGCCCTTCACCGCTATCGCATGCCCATATTATTATACAAAATTATAATAATAATAGTCTTTTTAAAATAACCTAATATAACATAGTGGTTGGAAGTTCGAACAACTACCACACCGTCGCAGTAAGTGCTGCGTTCGTCCGGAAAACGACGGAAATTTCCGGGCCCTGTCCGTTTCATATCGGTTTCGCTTGCCATGCTACATCGATTACTCGAGTACAAGATCAAAACTAACGAAAAACTGTAGTCTAGATCATCTCATTCATGACTTCTTTGGTCTGCCGACCAGCAGCCTGGCAGTTTTTTGTGTACAATTTTTTGAAGTTATAATTTTTTTTTTTTAATTTAAAAAAAAATATTTTCAATATCTTTATTACTTTTTTATTTCAATATGGTTTTGAATACTTAGTATGCCAGATTTTAAATAAAATAAGTGGCAATGGTAAAAAAAATAATTTTGAGTGTTCCGAGTGTACCCATCGGACGGGAGCGGCTTTCGACGCGAAACAACTTACTGGAAACTGGCCGCGGAGCTTTTCACCGCCATCGCATACCCATATTATTATACAAATTTATAATAATAATAGTCTTTTTAAAATAACCTAATAGAAAATAGTGGTTGGAAGTTCGAACAACCATCACACCGTCGCCGTAAGAGCTGTGTTCGTCTGAAAAACGACGAAAATTTAAAAACCCAGTGCGTTTCACATCGGTTTCGCTTGCCCTGCTGCATCGATTACACTCGGAACACTCAAAAAATTTTTTTTTTATCATAACCACTTATTTTATTTATAATTTGGCATTCTTAGTTTTTAAAACCATATTGAAATAAAAATAATAATAAAGATATTGAAAAAATTTATTAAAAATTAAAAAAAAAAATTAAAACTTTAAAAATTCGTACACAAAAAACTGCCTGGCTGCTGGTGGCAGACCAAAGAAGTCATGAATAAGATAATCTAGACTACAGTTTTTCATTAGTTTAGATCTTGTATTCGATGTAATCGGTGCAGCAGGGCAAGCGAAACCGATATGAAAAGAACGGGGTTTCATAAATTTCCGTCGTTTTACGGACGAACGCAGCTCTTACAGCGATGGTGCGTTGGTTTTTCGAACTTCCAACTACTATGGACTATTAGGCAATTTTAAAAGGACTATTAATATTATAAATTTGTACAATAATATTGACACGCGACAGCGGTGAGGGGCACCGCGGCAGGTTTCGTAAGTGGTTTGGCGTCGAACGGCTCACCTGACGGATGGGTACACTCGGAACTCTCAAATTATTTTTTTTTTATCATTATCGTTTATATTTTTAAAATATGGCATTCAAAGTTTTAAAAAATATAATGAAATAAAAATAATAATAAAGATAAACGAAAAATTAAAAAAAAAAAAAAAAAACTTTAAAAAATCGTACACAAAAATTTGCCAGGCTGCTGGTCGGCAGACCAAGAAATTCTTAAACGGAATGATCTGGACTATAGTTATTCATTAGTTTCAGTCGTGTACTCGATGACGTAAAAATTACTATTTTTTATCCCACTTTGACGCCGGCTGCTTGCGAACTTGCTAGGCTGCCGGTTAGCAGCCCTGCTTTTTTCTCATTTTCTAATCGACCTTTATCATATGACACCATTCCCGTTCGTGTACTCGATGACGTAATTTTTTCGAAAAAAATCGCTATTTCCATGGCAGCGCGGCTCCTGCCAAGAGGCGCACCGGCAGACCAGCTTTTTTAAGGTTTTCTAAGTATCCATTATCAGTAAAAAAGTAGTTTCATCCGTGTACTCGATGACGTAGGGTTTACCTATGTCGTCTCCTGGTCTATAATTGCATGTAGTATTTTAATGCTTTATACAGAATAACACAAAAAAACAGAAATACAATCTTGAGCAAACACATTTAGAAGGAACTGATTACAATATCTCAGTAATTTCACCTGGAAAGGGAAGGTTTTTTTAATCATAACTAATAAAAAATGAGTAATAATAATAAAAAAGGAAGTGTTTGGATAGATTTTTAGCCCACATGGGAGGCCTTGAGGAAAAAATTCTCTCAAGGCCTATGTCATCTTTAGGTATGCAGTGTGGAATCTTTTTAGGGAAAGGAAAGGGAGGAAGTTTTGAAAAGGAAAAATGTACAGAGGGGTAGTTAGGAATCCGGAGGTCAATATGCTCAAGAGTGGTGGATGTATGAATCTATCCGCCTTACTGCGGCTAAGGCGATGGTTGACAGAGTATGGCTGCAGAGGACTGAAGACAATGTAATAACAGAGTGCAATTCACACACGGTACGCTGCTCAGCCTAGGGAACACGTTTGGTTCTGAAATAAACATATTCATCACATTAACCAAAGTTCGCAAGCAAAACATAGAATATTATCTCCTTTAATGAAATATAAATACAGATGTATACCTGTATAATCTTCCACTACTTTTTTGGCAGAAAAACGCACGGTACTCGGCCCAGGTAGAACACGTTTGGTTCTGAAACAAAAAAAATCATTACATTACCCAGCCTCATCCTATGAACTATATCCTACCAGTGCAGAGTATAAAAGAGAAAATAAATGAAGAGCAACGATCACGCGTCTCGGATACGCGCCTGTCATATTAAATATCTTAATAATAATGGAATTGCTGTGTTTGAAGAAATAATAAATGTATTGAATATCTTAATAATAAGAAAGACTCAGTGAATCAACATCTATCTCTATGAATAAAATAGGTTGATGCCATATAGAGTATAGAGAAGACATTTTTTATACCTTTTAAACTGTAATTGTGGTCTTGGACGGCACCATTCGTGCTGGACACTCCAGGTAGAACATGGATAAAGTCTAAAAACGAAAATAGATACAATTTTTAGGTGAAGTTAAGGAAAAGTTACAAAGTATTGTTATGATACGCCCTATAGCGGGTGGATTCAGATCCCATAACGGCAACTAGAGCGCGGGACAAGCCCGGACACAGCGCGGTCTCCCCTCTCTCCCCCCTGTTTCCTGCTCCCTGCTTCCCTTCCGCTTGCCCTGCCACTTGGCCCATTCCGCCGCCGACAGTCGAGAAATAGGCGCCCTCACGTACACACGTACCGTCGGATCGATTCCCACATACGCGGGCGGTGTCGGGCGACCGAACCAAACTCAAATGTAGCCCGCGATGTTTATTGAAAAACCTACGGGTTGGAGCCGGCTTACGCCGTGCTTGTGATAACTTCGGTTTGTTCTAACTCGGGAGGTGCCCTGGTTGAACTCCAAAGAAGACGAGGACCCTGCGAATCCCACATGTAAGCTGTATAATTATTTCCTCTTTTAATTGTAGGGCCCCGCGAAAACCACCACTCGGAGAGTTTCGTTTCAGAGAGATAATGAGAGTTAAACACTTTAGCTAGGTTTGTGTAATTTGCATTCCTTGTATTGAATTGTACTGTAGAGACCTGTGTACTGTGTTTTGAATTTACAATACATGACCTATTAATTCAATCTTGTTATTATTCTGCCACGGCAGGAGGGTTATTGACTAGAGTGTATCCCGCCAGACGCCGGAGGGGTAAGGAGAAATTCTGTAGCCTTGTGCGACCTGCTCCCTGAATAGAGGGTATCATTGTCTCCGCTGAGAGCTAGCCTGGGACATGTTAGGGCCCCCTTGGCCCCTGAGCTGGTGTTGGTTTGTGAAGCTAACATCGAGGGCCATAACAGTATATTAGGAACACTGAACAAACAAAAGATTCGCACCTGTATTTTGGTTCCAACCACGTATCCTACGTACGTTTACGTTTTCTTTAGGTAAACCCCGATGTGTTCCGATTCCATGAAGATTAAGGGTCGGCAAAGCATCTTTTTTTAACGTGTCATTGGAATTTTTGCAGTTATTAGTGAAATGGGAACCAAACATAACCACAACTTCCCAAAATCGGATAAGTAATAGTCAGATCTGCCGATTCTCAACGCCCATTCCCATAACGACTCTCATTATTTTCGTAGTTAGGTACTCTGTGTCGAACTGAAACACTATCCTCACAGCCTTCGACACTGCAACGATATTTAGGAAGCATTTTTTCAAAATATTTCGTTGTTTTAAATGTTCGGACTGTTACGGCCAACGTGCTATTTGACATAACTCTCTCTCTGGTTTCAATCCTGGGATTGGTTTGCAGCAATTTCCTCTAATTTTCTCATCCATTCTTCCCTTTCTTGTGCGGCTCTTTTGAATTCTGCATATGATGAGCAGCGCACGTCCACCAGCAGGTCGTCTAGGTACTCTCGGCGTGGCTGTCCCCTAGAGTTTGTCCCCTCGGTAATACCCTCCATTATGGCATGCAAGAGGGCTTCTTGTCGTATAACATGGCTGATCCATCTTGCATGCCTTTCGGACAAGGTCCTGAGAAGGTGTCTTCCTCCTTCGATTCTTTGGAGAACCTCCTCATTTGTAATGTGGTCTCTCCAGGAAATTCCTAATAATCTTCTATAGGACCACATCTCAAAAGAGTCTTGTCTTCGTTTATCTCTTTCGGATAGGCACCATGTTTCGCAGTCGTACATCAAGATACTCCACACATAGGTCTTGATGAGGAGTATTCACAGTTTTAGGTCTATATTATTTGATTCAATTACTTTCGACCTTTTATTGAATGCAAGCCTAGCCTGGTGTATACGGCTGTCGACCTCGCTCTTAGACCGACCGTCCCATGTTATTTTGCTCCCGAGGTAGACAAACTCCTTGGTGTTCTTTAGTGGAACTCCTGCCATCTCTACTCTTATCCGATGTTGCGTTCGGCCTACAGTCAGCAGCTTTGTTTTGTCTTTATTTATCTTCATGTTGTAGTTGTTTTGAAGAATGCTTTGCATGGTTGTTAAGGCCTCTTGCAGTTCTTCTTCGCTTTCAGCAACCAAAGTAATATCGTCAGCAAACCTTATCATACCCAGCTTTTGCCCGTGTATCTTTACACCTTTTCTGTGAATCATTCTCTCTCTCAAATCGTCAATCGCACTCTGTATATAAACGTTAAAAAGAACAGGTGACAGAGAGCATCCCTGTCTCACCCCTTGTCTTATACTGGCTTATTTTGTATCATTGTCACATCTAATTATAGCGGCCTCATTCTTGTATAGCGCCTGGATTATTCGTCTATCTCTATATTTGATATCAATTCTCTTCAGAATCTCGACGAGTCTTTTCCATTCTACTTTGTCGAAAGCCTTCTCCAGGTCTATGAATGCGATGAATGTGTTTTGGTTTCTTTTTATTCTTTTTTCTAGTAGTATTCGTAGCGACAATATTGCTTCTCTGGTTCCTACACCTCTTCTAAAGCCATACTGGTCTCCGGAAAGGATGTTCTCTACTTTTGGTTCGACTCTTTTTAGAATGATATTAGTCAATATTTTTGAGGCATGGGATATTAGATATTAGGCTAAGAGTTTTGTGTTGTTCATATTTCGTCGTGCCTGCCTTCTTTGGTAATGCAACAATTAGGCATTTTTCGTAATCCTCCGGTATCTCTCCAGTCTTATACATTGTCTGTACCATTTTAAACAGGGCATTTGTTGTTCCTTTTCCTGCTGGCTTAATGAGTTCAGCCGGAACGTCATCGATTCCGGGTGCTTTCCCGTTTTTGAGATTTTTCAGTGCGAGGTCATACTCTTCTCTAGTGATTGGATCTCCCAAATCATCTGCGTCTATCTCATTTTCTCTTTCTATCAATGTTTCGTTGTCAGTATTTGCCTTTCCATTGCACAGCATTTATTTTCCATCTCTCTCCTATTTGGTCATTTTCGAAAAGTATTTTGACATATAATACCATAAATATCCCACTGTATATACCACTCAGTTCTCAAAAGTTTTTCTATGGAAATTGTAAGATTCCTATTGGTAGTCATACCCCCCAGGTCAATCAATTTCATGTTCCGTCTGCAACTATTCATGTTCTCAAAAGGAACATTTAAAAGTCCACAAGCCGTGTCATATTAGAGAAAAAACCTTTTCCATGTTCCGACTGCAACTATTCATGTTCAAGAAATTCACAATTTAAAATCCACATGCTCACTCACTGTGGAGAAAAACCTTTTTTATGTTCCGACTGCAACTATTCATGTTCTCAAATGGAACATTTAAAAGTCCACAAACCATCTCGTAGTTTAGAAAAACCTTTTGTATGTTCCGATTGTAATTATTTATGTGCTAGAAAGGAAACTTTAAGAACTTACAAGTTTACTCGTAGTGGAGAAAAACCATTATCATATTCCGACTGCAAATATTCATGTTCTCAAAAGGAACATTTAAAAGCCCACAAGCCGTTTCACAGCGGAGAAAACTTTTTTCATGTTCCGAATGCAACTATTCACGTTCTTGAAAGTAACAACATAAAATCCAGATGCTCACTCACTGTGGAGAAAAACCTTTTTTATGTCCCGACTGAAACTAGTCATCTTATCAAAAGAAACATTCAAAATCCACAAGCCGTCTCACAGTGGAAATAAACCTTTTTCGTGTTCCGACTGTAACTATTCATGTTCTCAAAAGTAACATTTAAAAATCCAGAAGCCGTCTCACAGTGGAGAAAAACCTTTTTTAAAGGAAGTTTGATTGTAATCCATGCCAAAATTTTAACCTTAAAAAATTGCAGTAAATATCTTGTTAATGTACATCCAAATAAAATAAAGCATAAAGCACTTATCCTGTGTTTCTTTGGTAGTACCTATTTATGCGAGCAGATGTTTTCCGTTTTGAAAATAAATAAGAACAAACATGGCTCAAGGCATACGGATGAACAACTCCAATCGATTCTTAAAATAACTACCACGAATGTGACACCCGACATCAATGAGCTTATCAAAAACAAGATAAGTCAGGCATCCGGCTCAAGATAATTTACCATTTTACCCTCCCTTTTAACAATTTTAACTGAGTATGAGTTTTAGGTTTTTGTTTGGCCCGCTTACACACGCTACATCTCATAATCGCTATGGCCCTTAAAAAATCCAGTTTAACACCTCTGCGTTTCGTAATAAATTATAATTTCCAGCTCATAATACAGATGATGATCGGTTTGTATTGGTCTGCAGCATTTTGTAATTATTCTGGTCAAAACATAGATGATCGTTTTGTATGTGTCTTTAATAGATATATATGCTTAGGTTGCAGTATTTTGTAATTATTCTGGGCAATACCCGAATCCGGTAATTTTTTTTTTTTTTTTAGTACCATAGACAATTATTTGCCTGATGAGCATACCATAAGCAAAGAATCGACCAGAAACGATGAATCGATGAGAACTTCGAAAAATCGGGAGATTAAATGCCCATTCCGGTAGATCGGGAGATAAAGTGAAAAATCGGGAGATCTTCCGTAAAATCGGAAGCTTCGGTAACACTGCGAGCAGCCACGGAGTGCACATTTTTTGTACTGAATCTGTCAACTTGACATCTGTCATTCACGGGTCTAGGCAGCTCCGTAATTAAAATGACCCTCCTCTCCTGTTTTCGTTGGAGTGTAGAACTTTTGGCATATCGCCTCAGGAGCGGTTAGGGCGTAAGATGTGCATTGTCTATGGTTGATGTGCGCAAAAAGCGCATAGGTGTGAACGGTCTGAAGGGATTGTATGGAGAGCGATATTTGGCTTGCTATGATCTTTTATATTTGATGTGCCTGTCTGAACACAGCTTAAAACAAATTATTTACTTCAATACTTTATTGTTAATCCACAAAATAATCAATGGCCATAAATCTGTTGAATTAGCGATCATTCACCCCATTCCAAAGAAGGGTGACCGTTCCAACCCAGCCAACTACCGCCCCATAGCGATCACATCTGTTCTGTCAAAAGTGATGGAACGTGTGATCAATGACAAACTGCTCACATACTTCGAGAAGAACAAAATTATTAACCACCGTCAATACGGATTCCGGCGGAACCGCTCGTGCGGTGATCTTCTCGCGTATGTGACTCATGTTTGGGGGCGGTGCCTGGAACGTTTCGGTGGGACCCAAACGGTTGGACTGGATATTTCCAAGGCCTTTGACCGGGTTTGGCATTGAGCGCTTGTCAACAAACTGCGTTATTACGGACTTCCCGCATGCATGTCGTGTGCGTGGATTGCCGACTTTTTTAGGGGGAGGTCGATTCAGGCAACAAATTACTTTTTTTAAACCTTATTTGTGAATTTGTGTAGGTACAAAATAATTTCTTATAAAATTAAAACAAACATGCGTTTGGCCGTGAAAAACACTTCGTATTTAACCACATAACCTTTACTATACTATAATTACATAATTTATTATAACCTATAATTTCTTCTAAACTTTGGTCAGATTGTATGGCACTCTTTAAATACAAATAATACTTAATGTATGAAAATAAGAAGCATTTTCTCTCAAACTAAATGAAGAACAAAATAATAATTTCTTATAAACTTTGGTCATATAGATTGGCACTCCCGGATTCAGTTTTGGTTTCGGCCGTAGTTTCGGCTGGATGGCGGCCGAAACCGAAACTCGGTTTTTGGCCGAAACTAGGCCGAAACCGAAAGTTCGGTCGGACACTATCAGCGAGAGTTAGTAAGTAGCAATGACACTGAATGTTTCCCAAATTTTGAATAAGCCTCGCAGGCGTATAATACTGCGACGTTGAATAAGAAAAATTACAATAATATGATGGTGGTAGGACAATTACAAGATAACCTGGAACGGTATTAAATAGTATAGAAACCTTGATGATTTATATCTTAACTATTTTATTTCCTGCTAGGGCAATGCTGATCAATAAAACTCATTTTAGGACAGGAGAAACATACAATAATTCATGTATGCGAGGAAGTAGTTAGAATTTTACGCAGGAATTTTGATATTAAAAATATAACTCTCACATACATGGACGAAAAATATCTCAATAGTAAGTTACCTAATTTTCAAATGTTTAGTGTGAACATTGAAGTAAATATGTAAGGGATGCTTATCACCCCAAATGTAGAGTATTTTTACAAAACTTATTCGTAAGTGTAAGTGATACAATATTATTTTAAAATATTAAAAAATGTTCTGAACAAATTAAATATTGTGAAATCATTGCAAAATACAGTTTAAAGCGTTCTGAAAGATTCATTTTACCGTCATTGAATTGTTACTCCCTGTTCAGAATTCTTTTGAATAATATTATGCTTACCGAAAGTAAGAACAGTCGGCAGCCATCTCTTATTTTTATGCTCATTTTCTACAATTTACGCTTATCTTTGGAAATGTCATTGTACGAACGTCGATGCGCAATACGATTTTGGCTCCGTTTTGTATTAATTGAACCAGTGGCGTACCGTGGGGGGGGGCGGGGGGGGCGGCCCGCCCCGGGCGGCACTTTTGGGGGGGCGGCAAAATTTCACAATCAATAATCATCTTGTAAAAACTTGGATTGGGGAAGTCGCGGGTTCTATTCTCGCGTCAGGACTTAAAAGTTTTTTCTAGTTTATAGTTTCTTAACATCTTTCTTAAGTTTTATATACTGTTAAAATCAAAATATTAATGACAGACGTTTTGTTTTTATTTCTAACACATACATTATTTTTAAATAAAAATGTAAATGGCAACAGTATCAGTTTAGCTCTAATTGATAGTCGATTTGTGTTTTATATTCGTGAAGCTTTGTGCGCCCTGCTGAAAGCGCACAAAAAATTACACTTATACGGTTTTCTTCCACGTATATATCACGGTGATATATTTTAATTTTATTATCACAGAAAAGTTAAATAGCTTACAGGTGTGTGCATACTTATTCGAATTGCAGTTATAAAATTCTAGTTGCACACTATCTATGTGCTGCCAGAATAAAAGAAAAACCATTTTTATGTTCTGAGTGAAGTTTTAATTCACCGCATACATATTTAATTAAAAGCAGTTTTGTGTTCAAATTGTATAATTCCAGTTGTGGATTCATCTGACGACACATTTCGAAGGAAAACATTATATTATTTAAAGTGCTTTATAAAATTCTAGATGCACACTATCTATGTACTGCCAGAATCAAAGAAAAACCATTTTTATGTTCTGAGTGAAGTTTTAATTCACCGCATACATATTTAATTAAAAGCAGTTTTGTGTTCAAAATGTTTAATTCCAGTTGTGGATTCATCTGACGACACATTTCGAAGGAAAACATTATATTATTTAAAGTACTTTATAAAATTCTTGCAGACAATTTATGTGCCGCCAGAATCAAAGAAAAAACATTTTCATGTTCCGAGTGTAGTCTTAATTCACCGCTTAGAGATTTAATTAAAACCCCTTTTGTGTTCAGAATGTAAAATTCCAGTTGTGAATTCATCCGACGACACATTTCGAAGAAAAAACTTATTTGAAGTGCTTAATAAAATTCTTCCAGACAAGTTATGTGCCGCCAGAGTCAAATAAAAACCTTTTTCATGTTCTGAGTGTAGTTTTAATTCACCGCATACAGATAAAATTTAAGCCAGTTTTATTGTTCAGAATGTAAAATTCCAATTGTGTATTCATCTGCTGACATATTTCGAAGGAAAACATAACTTTTTTCGAAGTGCAAATATAAAATTCTAGTTGCAGACAATTTATGTGCTGCCAGAACTAAAGAAAAACCGTTTTCACGTTCTGAGTGTAGTTTTAATTCACCGCATACAGATTTAATTAATAAATATTTAAAAAAAAAAAAATTAAAAAAAGGATCACTACCCCCCCCCCCCCCTCCCTGAAGAAGTACCTATATAGGGGGGGGGGGGGGCGGCAAAATTTTCCTCCGCCCCGGGCGGCTGATACCCACGGTACGCCACTGAATTGAACAATATTTGTGTTCCATTTCTGCAGTTTTGGGTAACTTCTGTGACCATCATAATTCTATTCTGAAGTTAATGACATTATTGCATTTCGACTTTTCTATTGACGTTTCTACAACACATTGGAGTTGACCGCCGCGCTAATTGTACGTAAGTAGGTTCATGTCACATTGACTAAGGACAAATGTCGGGTTCAGATGTTTCAATGTGAACCTTCTTTTAACAAAGATGATTAAGTTTTGTCAAACACTTTTTGTCGTTCAATAAAAGTCGATCAACTAAAATTGAAAGGATTGAACCTGCTATGAACCCCTTTTATTATGAGCAAACCAACACCAACCAGGTTAACACGCGACAGACGAGACTACATGGGGTTGTTTATTTTAGATTTACGACCGCTGTCAAAATGTCATCCAAGCAAATCTTTACCTATAATATTAAATATAATTCTGATAGTAGGTACCCTTCACTCAGATGACAGTAAAGTCAATTGGATCGGCCCATGTAATCTATACCATAATGAGTTTGAAATTTCTACACTTTGTGTTGCTACGGTCACGAACATAAATCATTTATGTTGGTATTGAACCGATTAAGTATATTTTCTGCCGGTCATGTTTGTAAAGTCAACATTGCATTAGGTAAGTTCTCTAAGTCCATAAGGCTCCGCAACCGGGCTCGAAAAGAAGAAGATGGAGAGATACGAAATTACGAGTGTTAGAGGAGCGCACTAACATTTAAACCGATAAAATCTATGCGAAAATTGCGAAAATGTTTTATAAAACACGACTCGTTTAGAATATAAATCTCGTGGGGATCATTTAACATAGCATTTAAAGAAACACCGTGAAGTTTTTCATGGATATAACATCTAGAATAAATTAAATGAACGTGTTTATGATAAAGCAGGATTAAAAAGACGGAGTGGAACAACAATTTGTTTCAAATAAACGTATCTTTATTTAAAAATAAATGTTGGTAACTGAACGCAGTTGTGTTGTGTTGTGGACCGCGGTTGATTCGAGACTGAAACACGCTGAACTCAATCTGCCTTAAGAGCGAATAACCAGCAAATTTAAATTCAGATTCCGACGTCAGCGCTACACACTTGCTAGCGGGCATTTTTAGAACTAGAGTTCGTTCCGCTCCAAGCTTAGTTTCGAGATCTACTAGCTCACGCGCTAGGACTGTATAGACGCCACAGTATGGGTCAGGTGAAGATGTTAAATTATCGCTTCCAGAATTTTGATGAGTAGTAGTTATTTGTTATTTGTATATCGAAGTGCATAAACATAAATAGATACAAGTAAAATGCGTAAACCCAGTAGGTATTAAGTAGATACCTACATGAATAAACAATTTGTTATATTCTTTTTAATATTTTGTTTTTAATTGTATTTTACGGCCATTAGATATCTCAGTATCGCCCTGATGTAAGACCACCATTAAGAATTGAAACGTTGCTTGAAATGGCTTTAGCCGTGTTTAGTGAACAGATCTGAATAGCCAGGTACTTCCCTACCTTCCTCTTCCCTATATCCTTCCCCTCCCCACTACATTCAGCCTTACAACATACCCCAATTAGGGATGCCATAGTCCCCCTGGCCCCAGACGGGAGCAGTTGGGACACTTGTACAGTATTAATGAAAAAAAAAAGTAATATTCAGTTGGATTGTAAAAAATTACTCATTTTAAAATATTTATTCGTGTGCATATTTGTTTATTTTATATTTATGTGAATACCGCACAAGAGACCCAAATGCTCCCGTCTGGAGCCGGTGAGACTATGACGTGACTATGGGGTATATTATGAGGCTGAAGGTGGTGGGGAGGGGAAGGAGATGGGGAAGAGGAAGGCGAGGAATTACCTGGCTATTCAGATCTGGTCACTAAACACGGTCATAGCCATTTCTAGCAAGTTTCAATTCTGAATGGTGGTCTTACACCACCCAGGGTGATACTGAAAGTATCTTCCACTCTGGAACGTGACGCAAATATTTTATTTTTAATTTAAATAATTGTGAAATAACCCAAATTATTCAAATAAAATTAATTTGCCTACGCCGGGATTCGATCCCACGACCTTCGGATTGCGAGTCAAGAGCCTTACTCCTTGACCACGCCGGCCGTCAATATGTAGTATCAGTAATTTGGAAGGCGGGTATGGGTACCGCCGCCCCGGGAACCATGTATTGGATTATCAACATCTCTGCCATAGGTCACCCCAAGTGACTTAGCAGGGGAGCTCGGGTTCATGGGGCGAGGTTCGTCTACGTGGAAGGTCGGATCAGGAGAGACCGTTTTTTTTTACAATCGCTCAACACACTGCCTATCTCTACTTTGGGAATGCTGTGTGGAGGCTCGTTTTAGGGAAAGGAAGGAGAGGAACTTCGGAGAAGGAAAAGGGTATTAGGGGTGGGTAGAAATCTGGGGGGTCAGCGTGTCCAGGAGTGCGGATGTATGAGGCCATCCCTCCCACTGCGGTGCAAGGCGATGTTCCGAGAGGGTAAGGCTGGAGAAGTCAAAGGGACTCCCTCAACCACTTTTTCTAGATCCGACCTGCCATGCAGCTGGTGGGCAGACGCATCCGCCGCCAAGACCTGAACAAACCTCACCCCCACGAACCAAACGTTGCGAACCACTTGGGATGACATACGGCAGACGTGTTGGTTATCTAATAAATGGTTCTCGGGGCAGTGGTACCCATACCTGATTCTCGTGTTTGTTATTTTTGTAATACCAAAAATGGATATAAAAAAGTCCTACCCTCCCACCCCTTCTCAACCCCCCCCCACCCCCACCTCTAACACCTCTCTCCACCCCCCGGCTCCTTTACCCCCCCCCCCCCCCCCTCAGCCACCCCTTTCATCTCATCTCAACTCACCTCCAACCTCTCTCCCTTGGGAGCTGTTGGAATCTTATGCGGTATTACATAACAATATTTTTTTGGAGCATTTGGGACTCTCGTGCGGTATTCACATAACAATAATTTACAATATATATATATTTTTAAATTTAGTGTGCTTTAGAATCTTTAGACCACACGACTGAAGTAAAACTTAACAAACTTATAACAATAAATTTAAAAAAAAACGTGCTTCTCAAACGGACAGCTGTATGCGACCTGCGGACGTGTCGGACGAAAACACAAAAATTTATGTGAACCTATTCAAAAGCACTTCAACAAACAGAATTAAAGCGCACAAACCCTTTCTTTCTTTGAGTGGCCTTGCAACGCCCGCCGGGTGTCCGCTATATATAATGTTATATAGTGCAGGCGCATGCATTATAATGCAGTTTTCCGGGACTTGGGATGGAACCATTACAGTTTAGTTGACCCCGAGGTTATAGTGGCCTTGCAACGCATGCCGGGTACCCGTTGTATATAATGTTATATAGTCCAGTCGCTTGCAATATAATGTAGTTTCTCGGAACTTGGGATGGAACCGTTACAGTTTAGTTAACCCCGAGGTTACATTGGTCTTGCAACGCATGCCGGGTACCCGTTGTATATAATGTTATATAGTGCAGGCGCTTGCAATAAAATGTAGTTTCTCTGGACTTGGGATGGAACCATTACAGTTTAGTTAACCCCGAGGTTACATTGGTCTTGCAACGCATGCCGGGTACCCACTGTATATAATTTATTTATTTATTTACGGAAAAATAGTCCATTAACAATAATACGAATAACATGCGTTCGTTAAGGCCCGACCCGCCTAGCAATCGATCACCGTTCGCATCGATTACCGTTCGTAGGACATTTTTCGTAACAATCATCACTTTTCGTAACGCATTTACCAGCTTACCCTCCATGTGTCGAGCGTGCGCAAAGAAGTTTTACTTTAAAAAAATTATTTTGAAGTTGTTGGGACTCTTGTGCGGTATTCACATAAGAATAATTTACAATAAAAAAAAATTTCAAAATTTTCATAAAAATATTCAATGAACATGAATTTTTGCGTTCGGTAAACCCTGTAGTTTTTACAAACACGAAACAATGAAATCGTATTATTTGGTTTCGTTTTAAATTCGTCATTTCCAAATATTACGATACAGAGCGCCGCGGAGAAAACCGCCGGCTGCCACGTTTGCGGGCAGAGTAGAAGTGAGTCGTTCGCTAACGAGTCGGCTCAGTGAGCCGGATTTTCACACGGATCCGTAAGATCCGGATCCGAACGAACGATCTTCACGGTTCGCGGATCTTTGCGAACCAACTGACCCGCCAGATCCGGTGAGCCGACTGACCCGTGGGAGCCGGAGCAGTGTATCGTTCAACGGATCTCGCGGCTCGCGGGTCGCTACTGATGCGGATTGCTCGCTCGTTCGTTCGTTCGTTCACAGCCACTTCAGTCAGCGACGCAGAAAAGTAAAATATGAAAGTAAGGTAACGGCTTACAGCTCAGTTCACCATGAGACTTTTCTACGTGGTGGAGTACCGTGGCTGCTCAGTGTGCATGTAATGAACGAATTACAATTAATATAATAATATCGGAATTCAAGCGTGTGTGCGTGCGTAATACGTCAGTCGTGACGTCAGCGCTCCCGCCACATTATTTTGTTTATTATAACAGAATGATTGAATGTTAGAACATTACTTGTAAATAATGGAACGGGATTATTCAGAGTTTGAATTATCCTCAGTTGACATTTATTCCTTGATTTGAACGGTGGGATGCTTCGATTTCTTAATTAATTTCTTCGATTTTCTAATTAATTGCGAACAGTACGTGCATTTGGCTTTATTATTAGTGGCAACGGAAAAATGATTCCAAATTTCACCCGTATTTCTTGATGACATCATGAAATTTTAAGTTACAGTCACAAGACTAACAATTCAGTAGTAATAAATAATATTAAAATACGTAATTATGTATCCCGGGACGTCCCGGGTACAACGGGACGTGCATTATGCGATTACCTTTATTATTGAGATTTCGATACTGACGTTTCATAAAAACAAAGGATTTCCGAATAAAAAGGGAACCCCAAAATATTGGGGTTCCCTTTTTAATAAAGTGAGGAGGGCCGAGGGAGGGGAGGGGAGAGATGGACTAAATTCAGTCGTTTAATCGAGCCGGTTCACTGACCCGGATCTTTTCACTGAACGAGATCTGGTGAAGCGGCTCGCTCAGCTGAGACGCTTTGCCCGCCTCTAGGGCAGAGTGAATTCCCAATTCTCGAGTCGTCGAGCTATAAGAAAAATGGTAAAACGCGAGCTGTAAATTAATTAATATTAATTACTTCTTATGATTATTTTTCGATCAAAATTTTTATGAGTTGTCAATAAAATGTCTTAGCAAAATAAGTATTTAAAAAATCTTGAAATATATTAGTTTGGAAGTACGCAAATAAATACACAAACTGACCAATTTACGTCAAGAAACACATGTACGTATATATTTTTTAATGATTTTATTTAAACTAAAATTAAAATTCTAAAACATACGTTTACCAGATAATGTATGGATTTATTTAACTGCATGATTATATGATTTGAAATTGGTGTTGTATAATACATGTACTTTTTTGAAAATATAGCAAATCTGCCAACGACCTATGGTATAACCTTATTATACTTAAAATAAACATTTTTTCTCAAAATTTAATCCATAAGTTTACTAGATAAAAGAACAATCTTTCAAAATCAATTTATATTTTTTTGTGGAAACGAGTCAATAAGTCTAAACACTGATTTAAAAATGACATATTTCTGGTTTCTCTGGTAATGTCCTCTTAACACTTCCGCCGTTCAAGTGTTTCTTATTTATCACTACATATCATGTCTAATTTAAAACACAGATCCTGGAAACGGTCTCGCGGCAGCGCCTTTGTAAATATATCCGCCCTTTGATTTTCAGACGGAACGTATTCAACTATGATCTCTTTATTATTTACTTTCTCGCGAATAAAGTGAAAATGTACGTCAATGTGCTTTGTTCTTTTGTGATTACCGGATTTTTAACCAATTGAATAGCACTTTGGTTATCAACATAAAGCGTTGTTTCTTCGACACAAGGACATCCGATGTCCGATAACAACTTTCCAATCCAGACTACTTCCCGAATTGCTGTCGATGCAGCTACATATTCAGCTTCCGTCGTACTTAGCGTCACGAGTCTTTGCCGCTGTGATGACCACGTTACAGCCCCGTTCGCGAGACAGAAAACGTATCCTGTTGTAGACCTTCGCGTTTCTATATCTCCGGCGTAATCAGCATCCGAGAAACCTATCAATTTTGCTTCGCTGCCGCCGCTTTGATATTCAATACCATAATTAGTTGTGCCTTTTAGATATGCGAATATTTTCTTTACCGCTTGCCAATGTGACGAGTCGTACTCGTTTAAATACTTGCTGACTGCATTTACAACGCGATATCTGGCTTTGATACGGCCGCTAGAAAGACTAGGGAACCTATTGCTTCGCGATACGGTACATTTCTCATTTTTCCAACATTTTCCACGACTAGAGCCAGCGCTGCGTGTGGATCCGCCGGCACGCTCACCGTTTTCGCGTCCGCCATTCCGAATTTTTCAATTATTTTCTGCGTGTATGCGCTCTGATGAATCATCAGTTTACCCATCTCCATCCCACCCTACCCATCTCTCTATCCCTTTTGATTTGCAACCCGACAAAAACATTCGAGTTTTCGACTGTAATTTTAAACGATTCGCTTAGTTGAATAATTAATATAAAACACACACTTGTCTGCTTCGCACTCTTCTAAGTTGAATTGAATTCACAAAAACTTAGTGAATCATTGATTCCAACATCTTGGAGCTTGTTTGAGTCCATAAAGTGACCTCTCGAGCTTGCACACGACGTTCATTTTATCTTCTTCTAGCTTCAGTCCTTCCGGAACTTTCATGAAGATTGTTTCTTCCAGTTCGCCATATAGGAATGCAGTTTGAACGTCGAATTGCATTACTTCAAGATTTTCGGCGGCTATCATTGCCAGCAAAATTCTCAGTGAGTCCTATCTCACCACTGGAGAAAACGTTTCCTTGAAGTCGATCCCCTCTCTTTGCAGGAAGCCCCTTGCGCATAATCGAGCCTTGAAATGATGTCACTTCCCGTCTACATCCGTCTTTACCCGAAATACCCATTTCGAGTCGATTAGTCTCATCTCTGGCGTTTTCTTTACGAGTTTCCACGTACGATTGTCTTCATGTGCTTTAAATTCATTTTGAATAGCACCCGCCCACTGCACGGCTTCAGTGCTATTCGTCGCTTCTTCGTACGTTAATGGGAGTATGTATAAGTACTCGGCCACATTTGCATTGTGTTGATATCTTCTAGGAGTTTGAATCAGTGCTCGATCTTGCAGGATTCGTCGTCCTTCTTGCTCGTCCTCTCGTTCGTCGCCCTTGTTGTTTTCTTCTTCTTGTCGTTCTCCAATGTTGTCGTCGTTTTCTTTGTTGTCGATCACGTTCTCGTTCTCTCTTGCCTCGTTTTCTTGTTCCTCGTGTCGTGAAAGAATTGTTTCGTATTCCTTCTCCATCTCGTTTTGTTCCGCCTCTGGCGCCCCGATTTTCTCGTTGAACACGACATTTCGAACTACATTGACCTTTTTCTTTTCAGGATCATACATTCGGTAATTCGTCGATTCTTTCGAATATCCGACGAAGATCTTTTTGCTCGCCCGCGCGTCGAATTTTCGCGTGAATTGTTTGGGAGTGTGCACGTACGCGTCTGATTCAAAAATTCGAAGATGCTTCAGGTTCGGAGCTTTTCCAATCCACGCTTCGTACGGCGTTACTGCACCACTCGTCCACACGGTTCGGTTGAGAATGTATACCGCACAGTTCACGGCTTCCGCCCATAAAGTTAATGGAAGATTCTTCGCGATTATATATATATTTTTTTCTTTATTCTTAAATACCAAAATAGGGTTACATTAGTGGATTTTTCGACCACCATGCTAGGTTGATGCCCGTGTTATGGTGGTCAATTTTACATAATTTAATGCAATAACAATCAAACGTTCGTGTAATATTTGTGACGAAAATAAATATAAATATGAAATAAATATAAATATTAAAACTCTGTCAAGAGTGCATTAGAAATGTATTAAATGAGTATAAAACTCTATAAACATATTGATATATATTTTTTTCTACTTTCCTCCTGTTATAATAATGTAAATTTTTGTTGTTGCAAGATTACTATTTAATTTCTAGACACAATATAATGGTATGATGCGAAAATCTATAATTTGTTTCTCATTTTGGTAAATTATACATGTATAAATTAATCCAATTGTAAAGTGTTGATTTCCCCAAGATAAATAATAACTAAAAGGAGTTTTAATTTTTAGTAATTTTTGTACAAATAAATTCCTGTATTCAGCCTATTTATACTGCATTGATCTTCTTCCACTATACAAATTAAAATATAGTCACGTCACCCTATCCCCAACAATTTTGGAAGGGATCGGCATCCTTAAAAGTCATTCCAATCTCCCAGCCCGTACTGTTAATAATATGTTCAATGACATTATTTCTTCTAAATGGCCCAACTCTTCTCTTTTATTTACTGATGGCTCCAAATCTCCCGACTCTCCTAACTGTGGTATAGGCATTAACGTTTACCACAATAATTCTAATGATAGATTATTTTATTCAATTTCAAACCAATTTTAAATATTTTCTGCTGAGTGCATTGCAATAATTGAAGCACTCAAATACATAATCAAAAATAATTATGAACATTCCCTTGTTCTCTCTGACTCTCTCAGTTCCCTCCAAAAACTTAAATCCTGTCCTCTTCTTCATCGTGATGATCACTTTGTATGTTTCATTAGAGTGCTGATAGCCTCCATTCAAAGCTCTGGAAAAACCGTAATTCTTGTTTGGATCCCTGGACACATTGGCATAGTGGGTAACGATATTGCAGATTTTTTGGCAAAACAAGTAGCGTCCAACCCTATTGTTACCCTCGTAAACCATATTCCCCTATCTGATATTTTTCCATCATCAAAGATAGATCCCGCAATGTTTGGACAGAGTATTGGAACATTGCCAGTCAATCCAAGGGAGCTCGCTACGCCTCAATACAAAGGACTATCCCATCAAAACCGTGGTTTCAAAAATTTCCCCATTTTTCCAAAAAAGAAATTTCCTCACTTATTCGAATGAGAATCGGTCATTGTTCCGTTCCTTCTCACCTTTTTAAAATTCACATCCTTGACTCCCCAGATTTTACGTTCTGTGGTCTAGATGTGGGCACTTTAGATCACATATTTTTTGGTTGTCCCTCTCTAAATAAATATCCTCTCTTCTATCAAGCGTTATCTAAAATTGCCTCCCCTCCATTCAACATTTTATCTCTTCTAAGTCTGAACTCGACTCCGATCTTCCATATAATTCTGAAATTGGTACATTTAAATAAAATTAATATATAAATTCACCTTTCCCTTTCTCTGTAATTTTAAATGATGGCCTAGAACACCCTTGAAGGGTGAAAGCCAGAAATAATTTTAAAAAAAAAATCTATTTTCTTTGAAGAAAATCTTTAAAGAAATTTCGCCCCTTTCCGGATATCCATTGTTGGACACCGCATGCAAAATGAGTAATTGTATTTTAAAATATGCAACCCTTTCATCTGGAGTACCCCAGGGGTCTGTTCTGGGCCCACTTCTTTTCATCCTCTTCACAAATGATGTCGCTAAAATAATCGAATCATTTGGCCTTCTATCTCACTGCTACGCTGATGACCAACAAGTTTACTTTTATTGCTTACCAGAGGAAGTAGACAGTCTAAAAACTCGCATAATTTAGTGTCTAGAAGCAATTACCCGCTGGATGACCTCAAATAGATTGAAACTAAATCCGTCAAAGACTGAGTTTCTCTGGACCGCCACAAGCAGACGTCAGCATAACATTGATAACTCCCCAATAACCATTTCAGGAAGCGACATCACTCCAAAGACGTGTATAAAACTACTGGGTGTCAATCTGGACGCTGATTTTTCCCTTAACGCGAAGAAGGAATAGGTATAATATCCGTACTAAACTGCAACAGAGCACTCCAGCGGTCAGAACGGTCTTTATCATTCATTTTGAGATTATTTTGTTTTCAAAAAGTTTCGTTAAAATCCGAAAGATGCCACTAGAAAAATAAATATTATTTATTTTACTATTCAACATGTCGCATCTGGTAGCATCAAATAATTCGGGCGACTAGCCGGCCAAGGGTACTATGCACGTGTCAATACAGTAAAGTTTTGAGAAAAAACTACCTGAAGTCTTAGTGCCTAATAATAATTCTAGAACATATGAAAGCGTAGGTACCTATCGATATTCCAGATGTGGTATGTTGTGAGGCTGAAGGACGTGGGACCTTTCTTTAAATTATCTCCGCACAGGAGGCCCTGAGAAAAAAAAACCCTTAGGGCCTATGTAATCCTTGAGGATGCCGTGCAGTAGGTCTTTTTAGGGAAAGGGGAAGTTATGGGAAGGGCAAAGGTATGTGAGGCGGGAAGGAATCTGGGGGTCAGGTGTGATGAACGTGTGAATCCATCGCTTCCACTGCGCTGCAGGGAAGGTCAAAAGGTCTCCCTCAACCTTTCTGTCCCGATCCGGCCCGCCACGTAGTAGGTGGACAAAATCAACCGCTTTCAAGACAAAAAAAACTCGTAAAAAACTAATAACGGATAATGATAACATTTTATATTTCCGTCGAATTCGTCGGAATTATAAAATTAAGGAGTTATGTGTCAAGACAGAGATCCTATACCTACTGATTTATTATCATTTATGAATGGTCAAACACCATGCACAATGATTCTCAAATGGTAAAACACCGTACACAAACAGAGAATTTGCTTCTGCGGAGAGAGCTTATGACTAAAGCTGTAATTTATGGCAGAATCAACGAAAAGACTGCGATAAATTTATACGAGGAAAGACATAAGGTAAAAGTATTGCCATGTGGTCTTTTTTTATATTTTTTTTTATAGTGAATACCGCACAAGAATCTCAACTGCTCCCGTCTGGAGCCAGTGAGACTATGGCATCCCCAATTGGGGTATGTTGTGAGGCTGAAGGTAGTGGGGAGGGGAAGGAGGTGGGGGAGAGGAAGGTTGGGAAGTACCTGGCTATTCAGATCTGGTCACCAAACACGGCTAAAGCCATTTTCAAGCAACGTTTCAATTCTGAATGGTGGTCTTACACCAGGGCGATACTGATAGTATCTTCCACTCTGGAACGTGCCACAAATATACTATATATTATTTTAAATGAATTAATTGTGAAATACCACAAATTAATGAAATAAAAATTATTTGCGCACGCCGGTTTCGAAACCGCGACCTCCGGATTGTGAGTCAAGAGTCTTAGCCACTGGACTACGGAGGTCTATTTGTAAGAAAGGAATGGCCATACTTGGGGGCAAGTCCAGATGAATTGGTTGGAGAAAATGGTTTGGTGGAAGTAAAATGCCTACCCTCAATTGGAAATAAACCCATTTTTGACGCTGCTCTGGAAGACAACATCTTCGTCGCCGTGCAAAACGGAATACTTGAATTGAAGTAGTCACATAATTATTCATTTCAAGTTCAAGGCCAATTGTTCATTACAAGAAAGGTCTTCTGTGACATTATAATTTATTCTGAAAGTGGAATAGAAGTAATAAGAATATATCCTGACAATGATTTTGAGCTGAAAGTGTTACCACGTCTGACAAAGTTTTTCAACGAATCACTATTGCCAGAGTTAGCGGATAGCCGAATTCAACGCGGTATGAAGATTAGAGAACCTGAACATGTTATAAATGCTCAAAAACCAAAATGTTCAATGTGATCAGATGTATACAGCTATTATATGTATATCAGATATATATGAAGTTATTATATTTTGTGCGTAGGCTTGTCTTTAATAATAATAATATTTGGCTAATTTATATAGCGCCGTTTTCGTGAAAAATCACCTCAAGGGCGCCGGGCTTTATTGGATTCTTTGTGTTAGTTTGTGTTGGTTGAAAAATTTTATTTTGGTAAAAAATGTATTTAATTTTATATATTTATAGTACGTCAAATGTGTTGAATACCAACTTGATCCATGTCAAACATTCGTTTTGTGTAATCTTATAGATATTATAAAGGCGAAAGTTTGTATGGATGAGTGTTATTCTTTCACGCAATAAACACCGAACAGAATTTAAAAATTCTTTCACTAATCGAAAGCTACATTATTTGCGAGTAACATAGGCTATATATATTGGTAAGCTCTGGCGTTATGAATAAGCTGTAGCGTTATGCAATTATTTTTCATACGTTTGCTGTCCCTAACAAAATCAAATTATTGCAAACGTCAAACAAATTGTTACCTTGGAAACAATGTTTTTTTTTTTAATTAGGCAATTCACCCTAAAAATAGTGCTTTGTTGGCGTCATAGTTAATATCTACCTATCTCTAAAAGTGTTAATTGTCCGGACGAAAAGCATAGTCACTTTTAAAACTTTTTAATATTTGCATTCAAAATATAAATATTTCAAAAATAAAATGCTTACTTCTAATGATATAATTTGAAAGCTTATTTAATCACCTTTCAAAAACAGTTTTTAGTTTTTGGATACATTTAGAAATATTTAAATTATTTTGATTTCATTGAAACGCGGAAATTCTCAAGAAATCGCTGGCATTTGACAGGACTTTTATGAGCAGTATCAATAATATAACTCAAATCTTGAAGGGTTAAACAATAATTATTTTTTATTAGACAAAAAAGCAAGAATAATAACAATTATGCCAATAATTATGCCAGTAATTTCCCACTAATTCCATGCGAGCGAAGCCGTGGGTAAAAGCTAGTACTTTTATAATAGTTTTGATGTCCGATTTTATTACTATCTATTGCTGAATTTATTGTTTCCATTATTTGATGTATCCATCTGAGATTATGATCAATCATGATATAGACTACTACTAAATATGAAAATATAGATTTCAATACTATATATATTATAACATTGCTTTTTAATACTATCTATAACGCTTCTATTATTAATCATTACATGTATAAAATGAAGTCGCTCAAAATGTTGGTGCGCTTAGATCTTTTAAACTACGCAACGGATTTTCATGCGATTTTCACCAATAGATAACGTTTTAAGAGTAAGGTTTATTATAGTAGAGAAAAGCCGATAAATTGAAATATTCAATTCAGGCAGCGGGCAGCTGGCAAGCGGGTGGTGTGGATTTTGTAAAGGTTGGGTAATGGCGTTGTGTTTCGTTAGTCACAACAACGTGTGGCCGGGTCTGCTAGTTCTGCTGCCCCGGGAACCATTTATTGGATAAGCAGAGGTGCCCGGGTTCATGGTTTGTCTGGGTGTAGTTAGTCCGGGTCTTGGCGACGGATGCGTCTGCCCACCAGCTGCATGGAAGGCCAGATCAGGAGAGAATGGTTGAGGGAGGCCTTTTATCCTCCCCAGCCGGAATCTCTTGGAACATCGCCTTGAACCGCAGCGGGAGGGATGGATTCAAACGTCCTCACTCCTGGAAATACTGCCCCCAGATTCCTACCCACCCCACATACCTTTTTCTTTCCCAGAACTTCCTCTCCTTCATTTCCTACCCGCCTCCCATAGCCGCCTCCCAAATTATACCTTGACCGTTTTGTAGATTTAAAAAAAACATTTATGTGAATACTGCACAAGAGTACCAACTGATCCCGTCTGAAGCCAGTGAGGTGGGGAGGGGAAGGAGATGGGGAAAAGGAAGGTAGGGAAGTACCTGACCATTCAGATCTGGTCACCGAACACGGCTAAAGCCAAATCAAGTAACGTTTCAATTGTGTTCGGTGGTCTTACACCAGGGCGATACTGGTATCTTCCACTCTGGAATATGCCGTAAATATGGTATTGGTACTCAACGCATTTGACGTAGGTACTAGAAATACATAAAATAACATTTTTTTACAACACAAACACACCACGTGGCTATGGCAAGAATTGTGTACGGTAAGGTACCTAAATGACCCTGTTGAAATACCACATTTCAGAATTCAGATTGTAATGTATGTAGACCCCATAAATACCTAGTGATAGGTCTACATAACAAAAATAAATAAAGTAGTTTTTATTTTTTTTTGTGAATACCTCATAAGGGGCTATCCTAAATTACGTCACACGAATTTTATGATTTTTTTACCTCCCATAATAATATCTTAGATTCTCACCGCGTTTGATTACTGCCATCTTTTGAAATAATTTGAACAAAGCTTTTAGTTTAAAATTGTCCCGTAAGCCGAAAGATAAAACGGCGCCACACGACAGTGGGCATTTGCTAGTAATTTAAAATCCCCTATGTCATTGTTAAATTGTAGTTTAAAATTATAAAATTATCTTTAAAAAATGGAGAAAGATTTTAATATGTTGTTGTCATTTCGTTTTTTCTAATAAACTTAACCTACGTTTTGTAATTTGAATTTTAAAAAACATTGAATTTAGGGCTTATGAAAAAATTTAACCAAAACCCTATTCTTGATTTTTTTTTAAATTTACGTATGTCGGTTTAAAGAAAAACCTCCAGAGTATTTTTAAGGGTCTTCATCATTTGAAAATATTTTGTAAAACATATGGAAGAGCGGTCAGAAAAGGGTCTGATTTCTGATTTATTTTTGATAAATGCTGACCCCCTGTAAATTTTAAAAATACGAAATATTTTTTTTTCCCAATAAAAACATTATACTTATCGTATTACGAAATAAAATTTTCGTTATTTCGAAATAATTTATCATTACATTCCGCCTTAAAACTCAAGTGAACAGAACCGTAAGCACGGGGTTCTTTCAATTAAGGCAAATTAAAGCAGTAAGGAGAAATCTACCAACAGAAGCGACTAAATTACTAGTCAATTCGTATGTTGTTTCACGTTTAGATTATTGCAACGGAATATATGCAAGTCTTCCAAAATATCAAATCAACAAATTACAATCCGTTTTCAACGCTGCGGCAAGACTTATCACCGGCGTTTCTAAATATTCCCATATTTCAGAGCATCTCAAAAATCTTCACTGGCTCACATGTCCTGAAAGAATCCAGTTCAAGCTCTGCTGGATGGTATTTAAGTCCCTTAACGGAATGGCTCCGGCATACTTATCGGAATTGTGTGTTCCAAAAAATTCCAATTCTCGACAGTCAACCCTAAGGTCAGCAGCGTCATCAGCTGTTGGAAGGTTAAAGGAACCAAAGCGCACACCAGATACTAAGTTCGGTGAGCGCGCTTTCGGAGTGTCGGGACCTAAAGCATGGAATGCACTGCCACATGACTTAAGAACGATCACAGACTCGGCAGAATTTAGAGCTAAACTTAAAACCCACCTTTTCAGACAGTCGTATCCATAAACTCAAATTCTTTCACCTTCACATTCAATGCCCGCGACACTGTAAATAACTAACCTGAAAATGTAGAGAAAAAAAAAAAAAAAAAAAAAAACTATTTGTTAGCGTTTTTAAAGGTCATTTTAGTAACATTCTCCAGCCCCTAAAGAGTCCTAAATTCTCCAGTCTTTTAAAAAACATATTTTGATATTATCAACTCCACTTTTGCCACTAATCTTTTAAAATGTTATACTTATAGTGATGGGGGTAGCAAATGTAAAATCATGCAATGTCCAGTGTTTTAAATATAATGTCCTCCGCGAGCAAAGCCGTATCTTCTCCAAGCACAAACTTTCTAATTAAAGTGTTTATCGGAAGTGACCTGCAGGTAAGTATGTTTCTGTATCCATTTGTAAATATTAAAATTCGATAGAACCTAAGAATTATGAATAAATTGTACAGCGCCCTTGACGTGATTTTTAACAAAAACGGCGCTCTATAAATTATCCAATTTTTATATTACGGTGCTCCAGATTTTATGTCCGGGTTGAATCTTTCCCAAATGAAAGACTAAACCCTTCCACACACTTTTCCACAAATGAATATCTAGTAAATTAACGCAATGTAAGTGCACTATATAAGAATAAAAAAATACAAGAACAATACGTCAATCCACCAGAAACATAATAAGAAAATATTTCACCGACTCCAGATATTTTCATATCAGAGGGTTCGGCTCTTTATTATTATTATTTTTTTTATTATTATTATTATCAGATCTTTTGATGTTGTTATTTAATGCGTTGAATATTTTAGGTGCGATGTATAAGTATTGTCTCTGTGAAAATGTGGTTTTTGTTTTAGGTATTTTGCATTTTCCGTGTGTTGAGTAGCGTGTGGGTATATCTTTTTGTGTGGGAGTTTATGAGACCATTCTTCCATATATGTATGAGAGCTATTTTCATATACAGTTGACGAATGTCTAGTACTGCGAGCTTCTTGAATAGTGGCTCTGATGGATGAGAGCGAGGACATTTGAAGATGATCCTAAGCAAAAGTTATTTAACGGTTACTAGAGGATAGAGAATGGATGCTGCACAACCTCCTCATCCTATATTGCCGTATGTTAATATAGATTGGAATAGAGAAAAATTAACATTTCTCAGAGTTTTTGCATCAAGAATTGATCGTAGAGAGTAAAAAAATGACATAACTTACGGAGTCTCTGTATTATGGAGCTAATTTGGGCCTCCCACCGTAATTGGTAATCTATAATAACACCTAGGTACTTTATTTCATTAGACGGTTTAAGTATTGGGCTCGAACAGCTGTTTATAAGAAGTAGTGGGGAAGTGTCTAGTTTTTGTGGGCAAGTGTGGATGATTAGTTTAGGAAGGTTTTCTAGGAGAGATTATTTTCGTATTGAAAAAAGTATGTATTGTGTTTTTTGAACATTTAAGGTAAGAAGGTTTGAGTCTAACCATTTTTTAATTATGTTCAGTCCACAATTTGCTTTCTCAATCGATGTTTTCCACGTTTTACTTGTAAATATGATAACAGTGTCATCGGCGAAAGATATTATATTACCGTCAATATCCAAGTTTATTAAGGAGTTCATATATATGAGAAATAAGAGCGGACCTAAAGCACTTCCTTGGGGCACGCCGTAGGATATTGGTAAACATTTACTCCTATATTCTTGATTTGACTGAATGACAGTTGTTTATGTTAGGTAGTTTTCAAACCATGGTCAGTACCTTCTACCCCAATCTGTTGCATTTTTTTAAGAAGAATATGGTGTGAAATTGTGTCGAAGGCTTTAGACAGATCTAGAAAGACAGCAAGCGGTTTATTGCCTTTATCGAGTTTTCTCAGATATCAGTTTGGTAAAGGTTGCGATTGCATCAGAAGTACTAAGATTTTTGCGAAAACCGAATTGGTTTTTTGAGAGGATTTTATTGATCTCGAGGAACTTAAGGAGTCTTAGTTTTACTACCTTTTCAAAGATTTTGGAAATTGTGCTTAATAGCGATATAGGCCTGTAATTATTTAGGGAAGATCTGTCACCTGATTTGAAAATGGGGATGATTGAGGCATGTTTAAGAGAATTTGGAAATATACCTGTTTGGGAGCTTAAATTAATAATATGTTGGAGGAGGGGTGGCAATAAGGGTTTTAAAATGCTTCATAAGTTTAGTAGAGATTTTGTCTATTCCTGTTGAGTGGCTACTTTTTAATGTAGAGATGATTTCTGTAATTTCCAATTCTGTGGTGGGAGTGAAAGTGAATGGAGTATAACTCAGGTGGCCCATGGATATTTCGTTTGCAAGGTCATGTTCTGAAACATTATTTCTGGTTAAAATATTATTGGAAAGGTTAGATCCGATTGTGGTGAAAAATTCGTTGAAATGATCTGCAATTTTTTCAGAGTTTTTATTTGTGTTTACTAGTGATCGGCCTTCAATGTTAATATTATTAATGGGTGAAGTCGTTTGTTTGGTGTAGGATATGTCCTTAATTAAACTCCATATTTTTTTCGTGTCATTTTCGCCGTTTTTGATTTGTTTTTTATAGTAATCTTCTCTGGCCTTTGAAGTAATTTTTTTGCAAACATTTCTGTATTTCTTGTAAAATAAGTTAGATTCATGGTCGTTGGGATTTTTTAACAGAGTGCATGGAGCTTATCGCGCTTGCGGATAGAATGAAGGATACCAACAGTTATCCATGGTTTGAGTTTAGTATCATAGTGTTTTGTTTGAGTTGTGTTGGATGTACCGTTGGTTAGATGGTTGTGTAGTGTTTCGACAAGAGATTCGGAGGCCAAATAGGAATCATTTAGTTTATAAAGATTTGACCAATCTTCCTGAGAGACCAGCTCAAAAAGTGTGGTGTAGCATATTTTCACTTGTGGGATTACATGCGGTGGTGGTTTGTGTATTTTATGAGAAAGAGAAGTTATGGTAGCGTAGTGGTCTGTGACAGTGCATTGGTATACGAGAGATGAAGTTTTTAGTTTACATTTTGAAAATACATGATCAATACAACTTACAGACGAGCCAGATACTCTGGTGGGTGCTGTGATGGCTGGGACGAAACCTTGAAGAGTTAATAGGTTTAAATAATCACTGGCTTGTGGATGCATGGAATTAATTATATTTACATTGAGGTCACAAATAATAAGGATATTGTCGCAATCACTCACAGAAGATAAAGATAGGCTTAGTGAATTTAGAAAAGGGGTAATGTTAGATGTGCCTTGTGATCGATATATAGAAAATATGGTTATGTGCTTATCTATGACCATTTTGAGACAGTTAGAGTGATTGATTATGATTTCATTTACTGTGTGAGATATGTGATTTTTTATGTATATGATAACTCCATCGTTTTGAGTTGTGTTACTCTGTGTGTTGTAGTGGGTATAGTTTATTATATTTTTGGGGACGTAATTGTCATTGATCCAGCATTCACTTAAAATGAGTATGTCAAAGTCAGAGTTTAGGTCTGTGAGAACTATCAATAAGTCATTAAAATTTCGGTTTATACTTCTGATATTCATAGAGAAAATTTTTAGGGCCGATTTAGTTAATATTTGTTGAACTGCAAGAGCACTATTGGTTTCTATACATGGAATTTGACACAAATTATCCAAGTGATCAGCTATTTCTACCATTAGTAATATTTGTAACAAAACACAGTCATAAGTCGCATTAAATATAACAATGGATTTGACATCTCAATAAAGAATTTCAAATAATATAATAATACATAAAAGTAGAGGTTGAAGTAGTAGACGGGTTCAACATATTCATATAAGAGGTTGAAGTTAACATTTAATGCAGTGATAATGGCAAAATTTGTTTGTTGTAATATTCTACTATTATAATTCTTAAAAACAGAGCAATGAGAATAATTCTCCGAAAAAATAGATTTTCGAAAATAAATAAAATGTTAAAGGAACCCAATTGGTTAACAGTGAAACAAATCCTGACCTTTATTCACAAAATATTAAACAACATGTTACCAAAATACTTCTCAAATAAAATCGTATACAATAAGGACATTCACAGACATTACACAAGGACGTGCAAGGAAATAAGATTAAACAAAAAGGACAAAACGAATACGCAAAACAGTTTGCTATACAAAGGAATTAAGTTATATAACACACTACCAGAAACTCTAAAATGCTCACCAATTGAAAAGTTTAAGATGTATTGTAGGAGCTACATAAAATAAGAAAAAAAGAAAGAAAAAATATATATTGAATTTGAAATATTATAATTAATTAGCTGAAATATAAAATATTATAATTAATTAGAAATTTGTAACCTTAACCCGTCTGCTTGTTTAGGAATGAATACATCCCAAAACACGATATTGCGCTATACTTTCATAAGACCAAATACATCCCAGAGCGACCCTACATTTTAAAAGCTACATATCTCTCTTCCTCTCATGCAAAACTTATGTATTTTTCTTTTAATCAGAAAGAGAACGAAATAATGCTTCTTATTGTCTTTGAAATATGAAAGCTATCTTGCATAGATATTTTACAAACTCGATCCAAAGTGACGGTTTAACTTCGAACTTCGCGCCATTTCGTCAGGATAATCGTTCGTGCAGTGCAAACTAGGTGTCACAAAAAGTGAAATTTTTCGAAAAATACTACGAAATGTCTAGGTAAGTAAATTTGTATTTGTTATTTAATATATTGTATGCTTGTTTAGGTTTTGATGATTTATAATGCAATAATTAAATATAGAAAATTTAAAAAGCTATAAAATCGCTGGAAACACATTTTTGAATCCATTTTTACTAATTGAATTTCCATTATTTAATGAATATTCTTGGATAAAAAGTGGAAGCATATATTTACATTCAATATTCCAGAAAAACAGTAATGTCATTTCAATATATTTATGTAGTTTTATCGGAAAATATCAACCCGAGTGTCGAAATGTTTTATTAGCTGTCAAATTCAACTGTTTCTTGGAGTAGTGATGGGGTTGTCACTCAACTAGTAAATAAAATTGAATCGATATTTTTATTCTATTTATTAAAAGATTATGGGTATTTATCTAAGTTTTTTTGTCTTTGTTTTGTATAACTCCGTTTTAATTATATTTTTTTATAATAATTATTATCATTATTGTATTGTACAAAAAAATTTAAATTTAATATCATAATTTTTTTTAATAATAAACTAAAGTTAATAAGACAAGGTTTTTATGCTTAGCACAAAGGATAAAAAAATATTATTAGCAATATTTAAAAAGTTCGAGTCTTGTCGGCGGCATAATTTGATAAGGTGGAAGATTTTTTCAGTTTGTATGGATGTTTCAGGCTAATAATTAAGGTGGAAACACATTATTAAAACCCGACGCGACCCGACGAAACGCGATGCGTGTTGAGTCGAATCAAATGTATTGTTTTCTATGGACCAGAATCACACTATGAACACCCGACGCGACGCCATGCGCGCACACGCCACCCGATCCAGACGTGCCAGGTCGGTGTGTTGCCCATGGTGGGGGTAAACACGCCATCCGACGCGGCCTGCGCGGTATGTTTCTAGACAACACCCGACGCCATGCGTCAGTCGTTCGAGAACTGTCACAGAGCATATACGGACTTTATGCCAATTAAATATAATTTTTTGCATTTATTTAGCGAAATGACCGACGAATAATTAATTGAGTTGGTAAAACGATATCCTGTTCTATATGACATGAGTTTAGCTATATACAGTGATCATAATTATATGTAATTTTCTTACTGTACAATATTTTGTAATATTTTGCAGTATTTTTGAAAATATTATTTTTCAATTTTTGTAACTTTAAATATTATTATCTAAATATATATAATTACATCGACTAGCTCCCCAGTTAGACCCGAGAATATTTCTCTACTAATTGGGTAACCAAAAAAAGTGATGAAATAGTAATGAGTCAGATATGAAATGTAATATTCATTTATTGTGAATATTTACTTTTTTCTAAATAAAAAAAAAATAAAAAAAATAATGTGAGAAATAATGCATAGGAAGAAATTGCCGAGCAAATTTCGTGTCTTTCTTGCCTATGTCACTTTGAATAAATTCGTGTATTTCTTTAAATTGTGTTTTAGTAATCCGAAAATACATATTATGAAATCTTTCAGTATCTTGAAGTAAGTCTGGATACAGAGTATGATATTCACCACACATACTTCTCTTTTTATTTATTTCATGTACCCAGTAACGCCTAGTTATTCTCTTTTTCTTGAGTGGTTTAAGTATCATGTATGTATGTACCCAAAATTTGCATAAAATCTTCTTCAAAGTCTTCATTTGACTCGTTATTTATTAAATCCATAGTACATAACCATACACTTCCACTGCTGTTAGATAACTGTATTCATAAATTGCTAGTGTGTCGTGGCGTCGCGTGTTGATAATGTGCACGGTGCATATCGGGTGTCGACACGTGGCGTCGCGTCGCGTTTTAATAATGTGTTTCCACCTTTATTGCTTACAAAATATTTTTTTATATTATAATTGTTTTTATGTATTACCGTAATAATATTTAGTATCAGAAATGAATTGGAGAAATAGTTAGGTAATTAATGAATTAATAGATAGGTATCTAGTTGCAAAGATATTTTGGCTGCCAAAATTCAGCTGTAGAATAATATATAAAACTCATTATTTTTACATTAGGAAAATTTGGAATTGTGCAACGGAAGAGGAGCCACCGACCGAGATGCTGGAGTTTTTGGAGGCTGATTTTAGCTTCAGCGAGGAAGAAGAGGACGAACACATGAATGAGGGTGAAATTATTAACCCGGTTGATGTTGATGTTGATGTTGATGTTGGTGATGTTTACGTTCAGGTATTTTTAAAATTAATTTATTTAACACTGCTCTTGAAATAATACGGTGAATAATGTACAATAATAATATTATTTATTTATTTACAGTCGTCAACATTTTTTTCAAGTACGATGGAGGTGGGAATGATGGAGGTAGTTTTCGCGGACGACGGTATGAGTTCAAGCTAAAATTATTGTTGTAATAAATACGTAACATAAAGCACAGTTTTTAATGAAGATGTTTATATCGAGTTTTGTACTTGCATTCTAACAATTTGTTATATTTTCAGAATTGATGACAGACGTCAGTGGTTGCGATGCTGGCAAGGCGGGTGGCAGCCATGCAGAACGTAAAATCATTTATATTATTTTTTTGAAGATATGTATATCGAGTTATGTACTTGCATTTTAATAGTTTGTTATATTTTCAGAATTGATGACAGACGTCAGTGGCGGCGATGCTGGCCAAGCGGGTGGCAGCCATGCAGAACGTAAAATCATTTATATAGTTTTTTGAAGATATATATATATATATCGAGTTATGTAATTGCTTTCTAATAGTTTGTTATATTTTCAGAATTGGTGACAGACGTCAGTAGCGGTATTGCTGGCCAGGCGGGAGGCAGCCACGCAGAAGGTACATTGATACATATTTTTATATCTATTTGTTTTTATTCTGCATTAAAGAAATTACAAAATATGATAAAGTAACAATTTTTCTATATTTAACCATTACTTTTAGATTTCGAGTTTGATGTTCCGCTGGAGGTGTCACGGGGAGGTCGACGCGGCCGCGGAAACAGAAGCGCCCGCGGAAACAGACGCGCTCGCGGAAACGGTCGTGGAGCCGCAGGCGGAAACATGGTCCGCGATTCTGTCCGGCAACGCCGCTGGAGGGGACGTCCTGTTGGAGCGGGAGATACCTGGGTACCCGGGAATTTACCTACTGAGGTTTATGCGACGGATGACCAGGTACCTCCTGAGCTCTCGGCTTTATCTCAGGCACAAATCACCCGTATGGCTCGCGGTGGGCGCATTCGCCAAGCGCGAGGTGCACCGTTGCCAGCGCGCTCTGATTATCGGTCAACAGATGAGGCAGACGGTGAAGAAGTGGATGACCCCACTTCGGATACCAGTGCTCATTTTTTGACCGATGATGAGAATGCATCGGAGTTCTCTTGGGCCGGCATCAGTACATTTGCCGGTCAAAGGGAAATGTTTGTGCCCCAGATGTCAGGGCCTACCGCGTTATATAATTCCATCTATGACGCATTTCGAGCTATATGGACTGATGATATTCTGGATGTTATTGCAGCAGAGACGAAAAGATATGCAATGGACGCTCTGCGTGGTGATAGCCTAAGCCTTACATGGAGGAACACTAACAGGCATGAAATTTTAATTTTATTCGCGTTTTTCATGATGATAGGTATTATTCGCATGCCAACAATAAATTCATGCTTTTCAACTCATCGTGTGATGAGAACTGATATATTTCGAGAATTACTGTCTTATAAGCGGTACTGCGAGTTGGCCAAGTGTTTGCACTACGCCAGCGATGATGGTACATACACTAGTCCTGAAGACAAAAAACTTTCGAGCATATTACCTATAATAAATCACCTTAATACCAAATTTCGAGAACTTTAAATATAAATATAACGTAAAATATTACCTATTACTCAACTCACCATATTACCTCCTTCTTGGAAATCTCACAATCCAAACCGCTACAGCATAATGAACAATGAAATGCTGAGCCGCCATGATGGCGTCAGTGGGTAGGAATTTGCAATGAAAAACCAGCATTAACAAATGGTGACAAATAGGCAACTAGTTTATTGAGATAAATCCTCTGTACAAAGCAATGAGACTATTAATTACTACTATTATTATGTTCCAGGCCAAAATATTGCAATCGATGAGTCCTTAACATTATGGAAAGGTCGATTGGGTATGAAACAATATATTAAAACAAAGGCTGCAAGATTCGGAATAAAGACTTTTGAACTGTGTGATTCCCTGACTAGCTATTTGTGCTCTTGATTCGTCACCTGGTATTTTAAAATCTACATCCACAGTGCTGAGGCTTGTAAAGCCACTGTTGAATAAGGGCTACACTCTTTGGATGGACAATTGGTTCAATTCTCCTCTATTAGCTAGGTTCCTCAAGAGAAATAAGACTGACTGCGTCGGGACGTTGCGCACTAATAGGGCCAATGTTCCACCAGAATTCAGTCGTATCAACATGGCGGACGGACATTATTTCGGTCGTCACTGTGGTGATGTCGCCGTACTATCGTGGCAAGATAAGAAAAAGGTGTCGACAATATCGACCTATCATGGCGCGGAAATGGAACTTGGACCTTCCAGGGGTAGGACAAATATATACAAACCGAAAGTTGTCAGAGAATACAATAAATACATGGGAGGTGTTGACAAAAAAGATCAGATGCTGGAACCCTACTTACTTTAACGCAAGAGGTGCCCTAAATGGATCCACAAGATGTTCAAGCGTCTGCTCAACGTGAGTATTCACAACTCTGTTGTGTTGTATCGCCATTCGTCGGCGTCGGCAACAACTACTTTGGTACACCGGATTTCGCTTGTGTCGCAGTTGATGGACAAGCATCTCAAGTTGGCACAGAGTGGGATGCCGGCTAGACGACTAGTAACGACTGACAAATTTTCCAATCCTTCCCGCCTCTTTGATGGTAAACACTTCCCAATATTCAACTTCACAACCACTGACTCACAGACTGAAACAAACGACGAACAACCTTCACCGGTAGGGAATAAAAAACGGCGCCTTCGGTGCATTTGGTGTACCGACCGCAACAGGGTTGAAAAGAGAACAGCTGTTATTTGTAAACTATGTGAGGTACCACTCTGCGTGATACCATGTTTTGAATATTATCATACTTTCGTTTAGTTTCGCAGGTATGGTGTATTTATTGCGGCGACCGTGGTGTGCGCAGAAAGGAATCTTATTAGTTTTTTTAAATATAAATAAATCAGACTGAATACTCATATTGAGTGGAGTAGGGTTACAGTGTTTTCTACTTGTCATGACTTATCACCTATTGTTGATTGTTATCATCTGGATGGCTAATTGTGCGTATAGTTCCATCCCTCAGTCGGTCCAATACCTGCTTTGCACATTATAATTCTATGTAGTCGTCACTCGACCGCTCGTCGTGATTCTCTTGAGGAAAATACGCAACTGCGGAGATTTGTATTAATTAGTCTGTCTAATGCATGTTTCTTTATCAACGTTGACGAATTATCTTCAGCACTGTTGCCTGTTGCCTGCAATTCACCTACTATCAACTCTCGAGTAGTTTTCTTTGACTTTTGTACATAAGAACGATCACGGGCTCTAGCAAGCACGGTTACGGTTTCAATAGTTAGTTTTCCGAATCTAGAGGCAAAATGTTTATATATTTCTGAAAACCAATAAATCTTTTCATCTTGTTATGGTTTTTTTTTTTTAATTTTTTGGTTTAGTAAAGTGATTGACTTTTATTATTCTAGTATTTGTTGCGGGTTTGCTTTTATAAGTTTCTTGTTTTGATGGCAAGTTTTGTTAACGTTTTTCAGTCAAGTATTTTACCTAACGTAATAGTTGTCAAAACTTTTGGGACTAAACATGGCTTAGTTGTCAACTGCTTTTGGTGTCGTATGTACTTGTCACAAAATACTAACATTATTAATTTTTTATTACTGTTGTGATCATTCATGAAGGCTTAGAAGATGGAGACACGAATCTGTTTTGATCTGCTACAGTACTGTGCGAATTAATGTGAACACGTGATAATTAGCACAATAATCTTGTTGTTCTCAGTTGTATGCAGCATATTGTAAAAGCGGCCATTTTGTTTTCTTGTTCGTGCGTTAAATTTCGTCATTTTTTAGAATTACAGTTTTTTTGCACAGGTAAACTTAACTAAAGCTTTTTTGTTTCTAATTTTGAAGATGGATATTTCTCTTAAAAAACGCACTAAGATTGTTAATATTTCAAAGACAAAAAAATACATACCTTGAATAGCCAGGTAATTCTCCGGATCTTAATCCAATTGAAAATCGGTGGGCTATAGTTAAAGCCAGACAAGCACAACAAAAACCAAGCTGATTGAGACAGTGATTCAGATATGGTTTATAGACACACAAATATCAGAAAATTGTAAATAAAACTTGCTGATTCTATGCCAAACCGTGTACAAGAAGTTGAAGGAGGACACACTTGGTATTAAAAAAAATTGTAATTGTTTCTCTATTTTTTTCCTCGATAAAGAATCTTTATTATTTTTTCCAATTGATCACTTGTGTTCACATTAATTCGAACAGTACTGAACAATAACATTATTTTCTTCTTCTTTTTGTATGGCTCGAATGAGTCATACATTTTTTAAATTCTGGTAGCCTTCGCACAGGACGTCCCGATGGTTATGTTAACGACTTTATTGTTGTCTTTTTGTTATGAATATTGATATAGTTGTTGTTATGTAACGATTTTTAATGTGTTTGTTTTCTTGTTGTTTTATCACCATTTTTTTAAATTTATCTTGCCTATACTGTTCTAAAAAAGGAATATCTTTAAATTTATTTATTTTATAATTATTTTAGATAACCACTACGTAACATATATATAATTGGTTCATAGTATACAATATTTATTTACAGCGAAAAAAAAGGTTGTTCAAAAGATTTGTAATCTGGTTGAAGGCAAAAGACAGAACAGAAGCTAGAAATATTGTAAATATCTAGTGCATAATTTTACAGTAATTTACACTGCACTCAATGTCTAATAAATGAAAAATATATATGGCATTACCTTTTCTGTAATGATTCTAAATCTTATAACTGCCATACTTATTATATATATATATATATATATATATATATATATGTATTTTTTTTCATATAACTGGTACACCATTATTTTTTAATTTCTATTTTATTTAAAAAAAAAAAAAAAAATATTTTAAGTACGTATTTTCCACTTGTTTTTATTATTTGTTAATTACCAGCTTCAGAACTTGTCTAGTGAGGAGGGTAATGAGAAAAATATGTATGTACAAAATAAACGCCAGGGTTTCCGGCACTGAAACTTTTTTTTTATTTTTATTTTTTTTTTATTTATTTATTTATATACATATTTATTAAATACATTACAAGTGGTACTTTGTCTGTCCAACTGGGAAGGATACCCGTTTTAGGACAGTCAAATTGTATATTTAGTTCATAATATTTTAACAAATATTAATCGAAATAACTATTAAGAACATTAAATTTTGTTTTATGAACGAAGCGATGGTTTCTATATGCCTTTGAAAGAATCGCAAAGATGTGTTTTTTCAAGGTCATTTTGAGGAACATTAATACTTGCATTCAGAGTGGATGAGTGGTTTCTTTAGTGATATCACAAGTAGGAGATTCTTTCCAAGTCATTATAGAGAACATTTACAATTGTATAATTAGGATTTACATATATGATATAAATTCTCAGTGTATTTATGACTTTAATAAAGTACTACAAATTTTATAATTTCTTAAGTAGTAGTATTTACACATTTATAAACCCAATATATGACAAGTGAAATTTTTTATTTTGAAATTGTTTATTTATTTGTTTTATGTTTTATTTTACGCCCAGAGGGCTTTTATATAAATAATAATAAAGGCAGTTCATCTTAACCATGAGAAAAAAATAGAACAAATAAAGTTACTGATAAACTAAATTTATTTTTTTACCCAAATGTAGCTAAAACTAAGCGAAACCGGATTGTCATGTTAATAAAATTCCATGGTTTTTAGCAAGATTATTGTTTTATTTCAGTATAAAAAGGTATGAACAGATTGAGTATGAATAGGGTACGGTACAATCTCAATTTTTTTTTACCAAAAATTATTCAAATAAAAAAAAATTCACGATAAGAATACTCTTTCTACAACGTTTTGGATATTCACATTTCAAATTACGTTAAAAACGCTTTTTTCGCGCTGTTTTGGCTTGTGACGTCACTACGCAGCGCGATTTACTTCTCGACTACAAACTAATGTAATTAGTTTTCGATGATCAGTTGTTTTTCGAAGAAAATGTCTGTAATAACCGTTTATAGTCCCATAGTGTACAATAAAGTATTTATTGCTATTTGAATTTTCATACAACTTTTAAAGTGAAATATTGAATTCTTTTTTTTTTTGGGTTTTACGTACGATATTCGAATATATTTAAATTATTTACATATATTAAATGCATTGAAAACACTAAATTACATACACTACATGTATGCACTGCATTTATATAGTATTTTGTTGTATAAAAACTACCAACCCCGGTTCCGCGCCAAAAGTCGATTGATCATGTAACTGTGACGGTCAATAAATCGATGACAACTCAATTTCTCATGTTTTTCGGAAGTTTTGCGGTGCGATTTTTTCGGTCCAGTTCGATTTCCAAATTGTAATTTGTTATTTAAAATTATAGTATTTCGGTGTGATTCTAAACATTTTATCAATAATGTTTCATTTACTATTGGAATTGCTATTTATGTCGAAGTTATTTCTTACGGATTTCTCGGAAACTAGTTTTTACAATAAAGTGATTTTTGAGGTTATTTTCGACTAAGATCGGTAAATCTATCAAATACTCAATAAATTCAGCAATAAATTAACAAAAGTGATATTAATTTATTATATAAATGCCTTAGGCATATGTGTATTGTAAATATACCTGGTAAATGATTATATAATGCATTAAAAACGTGATTCGACTAATGGTAAATTTTTAACCTAAAAAAAGTTTCAATCCAGTTTATCATCAAATAAAAAAATAAAAATGTATTAAACGGATAAAAAGTGAAGTGACAGTTTGATACAAAATAGTTTTAAGTACAGGAATGTTATTTCCAAATCTTCAGTTTAGTAATTTTTATAGTGTTTTTTCATCAAAATACACGGGTAAGTTTTTTTTTGCTAATATTGATTTATAATATCAAAATTCAATTAGTTTGAAACAAAAACATTGATTTCTAATAAATTCATCCTAAAGATTATTTTATCTAGTTTTTAGAACAGTTTTTGTTTTGGCGAAATGATAGAAAATAACTGTTTTGTCGGAATTATTGTAAAAGTCGGAACAATTCAGAATTTACGCGCGAATCCGAGGCTTCCATATTGTGACTTGTGAATATTTTGAAGCAAGCAGACGGGTTTTAAATGTACAAATTACTAAAATAAAATTCAAATAAAAAAATAAAAATAAAACTAGCAAAGTAACATTAAATATAACAATGGATTTGACATCTCAATAAAGAATTTCAAATAATATAATAATACATAAAAGTAGAGGTTGAAGTAGTAGACGGGTTCAACATATTCATATAAGAGGTTGAAGTTAACATTTAATGCAGTGATAATGGCAAAATTTGTGTTTGAAGATAATGCATTTGAGCTAGAAATTAAAAAATAATATTCTACTATTGTTTATACTGAAGACATTAAGAAAATATAAAAATGTATAAAAGTAATATAATAATATAAAAAAGTAGGTTTTTTTAGCTAAGCGAGTTTTGTTTACAGATTACTGGGCGAGGGAGACAGAAGATGTTTATTTTTGTCTTTAATCGTTCAATTGTCATTCGGCCTTGCCATTTTGCTCCGTATTGTATGGAGTTGTTGTCTCTCGCTTTATTCCGCATTCTTTGAGGTATTTATCCATCTGGTCATTGCAAAATTCTCAGCCATTGTCAGAGCGAAGAATTTTCATTTTTCTTCCAAACTTGTTCTCGGTCATCTTCTCGAAGATCTTTAAATTTTAATACACCTCGGATTTCGTTTTCATGAAGTATACATGTCTGTAGCCGGTTGCTTCATCTTTAAGTGTCAAAAAATATCTCGATCCTCCGACAGAGTTCATTGACATCGGCCCACAGACATCCGAAAGCACTTTCTCTCCCGGCTTTATTTTCTTATTTCGCTCCAGATTCTTGTTGAAGGGTAGCCTGTGCAATTTACCCAATCGGCATGGTTCACAGAAAACGTCACTTTTATCCGAAAATGTCACTCCACTCACGAGCCCTTTTTCCGCTAATTCGTGAATCGCCCGCTTTCCGACGTGTCCCAATCACTCGTGCCACAAAGTTAAATTTGTGGTAGCCACGTTAGCTTCTTCAGCGCTTCCTTGTTTCGCGACCTTGAAGAACATGCGATAAACGTCATTGTTTTGTTTCATGCCCGTCCCGAGCACTTCAACGTCGCGATCCACGATAACCCGATTATTTTCGAAACGCACTCCGAATCCCTTCTTTGTACATACCTACTCCGACGGAGAATAAGTTTTTTCTTAATTTCGGAACGTGTAGCACTTTTTCAATTCTTGCGTCTTGCCACACTCCATCAATCATTTTTTTAATTCGCACCGTGCCTTCACCAGCAACGTTGCATATCTGATTATCACCAAGCGATACTGTAGCGCCCGTATTATCCGGCTTATAGTCAGTCAGCCAGTCACGTCGGTAGGTTAGATGCTTCGATGCGCCACTATCAATCAGCCAGACCTCGCTTTGATCGATCGCCATTACGCGGCTCTCCGTCCACAGTACACAGGCGCTTTCCACACTTTTCGAACCCGACGCGATCGAGCTACTTGTCATTCCTACAAACGCGCAATCACGTGATTTATCGCCGCCGGTTTCCGCTTGTTCCGACACTGACTAGCGATATGTCCCATTCCTTGGCACTTATAACACTGAACTTCCTTTTTATTTTCAGTCTTTTTATTTTCAGAACTTTTTGTTCCTCGCCCACGACGATTTTTGGCTGTTGCAGCCAGCGCTTCCGACATTTCTTCTTCGCCGTTGAGTCTCGAATCCTCTCTTATTAGCCGTTCCTGGAGATTGTCAAGAGTTTGTCGAACAGGGTCCACACTGTCCCACGCCACCTGCAGCTTGCTAAACTTCGTAGTGAGACTCGCGAGTATTTTCGCCATTACCATAGCGTCCGATACTTTCTCGCCGACGTCCTTCAGTTGACTCGCTATATTCATCACCCTGGCTACATGCTGAACCGCCGTATCTGCTTCGCTCATTCGATAAGCATGGAATCTTTGCAGCAGACCCAGCTTGTTTGTCGCGGTTTTCTGCTCGTGAATGAGATACAATTTGTCCCACATCTCTTTCGCAGAGATGCACGACAGCACACATACTTGTTGAGCCTCGTCAATGTTTGACAGAATTATAAATTTTGCCGTTGCGTCATCTTTCATGTTTTTCTTTATCGCGGCCGCATTCCCGTCACCACCAGCAGGTGTCTATCTCGTGCCATCGACGACATCCAGAACATCGTTCATCACAAATAGTGCATTCACTTGAGCTTTCCAGCCCTGGAAATTTGTTCCATCAAAAGGCTTCACACCCTTCACTGAGGTACCGACGGACATCGCGAATTTTATTCACAACTTGCACTTTTGAAAAACTGACACACGAACAATGGCGGATTTCCGTTCCGCGACACGTGAGACTGCCGAATAATTTCACTCGTGTTATCTTTATTTCTACAGTTAGACGTTAACTGGGCCCATAACCTGATAAAGCAGGATTAATAAAACGGAATGGAACAACAATTTGTTTCAAATAAACGTATCTTTATTTAGAAATACAATATGTTAGTAACTGAACACAGTTGTGTTGTGCAGTGGACCGCGGTTGATTCGAGACTGAAACACGCTGAACTCAAAATGCCTTAACATTTTATAATATACTTTTGAATGTAGCTATAACTTTGTGGTAATCCATCATAGATAAATGAAACAATGTTACTTTGTTTGAACCACTTGTATATTTGTTCGAAGCCGACCGGTTTCGGAATGACCATTCCTTCCTCAGGGCGAACATGACCGGTTTCAGAACGACCTGTCCTTCCTCCGGGCAAACATATATGTTTGCCCTAAGGAAGGAACGGTCATTCCGAAACCGGTCGGCTTCAAACAAATATAAAAGTGGTTCAAACAAAGTAACATTTTTTCATTTATGTGTTTATAATAATTTTCGGAGAATACTTTGCGATTTTTTCTATCGAGAGAATTTCATATAATTTACGTTTAAGCGTGGGGAACATCCAGACATTATCTTAAAAAAATAACATATATTTTTTAAAGAGCTTAAAAACTTCAAATGTTTAAGGGAGATATGTAAGAAATGCGGATAGCGGAGGCTTGACTGAGTGGACTCTCTTTTATCGTTTATTTGATAAAACCGGCTGTAAGATATTTTATACTTCAATCGTCATTGTAAAGACATGTTTAAATAGATTATTTTGTTTTTCTCGATCAAGCGAATGACTCACATATGCAATAAGCAATCACCGAACGGAAATTTTTTATAATTTTCATGTTTATACTCGAATTAACACGAGCAGAGCAAAACGGGTTTTTCATCCACCTTGATATTTGATGCTCGAGGTTTTAAACTGTCTATGATTATTGTTAGAAACTTTCTTGGAAGGTGGGAAATTAGGAAGCGTAAAAAACTCACTGTTAGATGTAGCAGGCTGGATCGATGGTGTCCACAAAGGAATTCACAATTCACTAAATGTTCCCATCTGTGCACAGAATATCTGGTCACCATCAGTAGTTAGACTTTTAATACTTATATAAGGTAATTTTGCATTTAAGAAGATTAATACACATAGACACTGTTTTTTACTGCTTGCTTGTTCGGAAGTTATCACTGCACTGATTTGCAATGTCATTCGTAGGTAGGAGGAAGTATGTAGGTAGGTAGGTGTGTAGGTATGTAGGAAATTGTAGGAAAGGCAAAATGATAGAAATATTCCCAAACAATTATTAAATTTATTTTAGAGTTGTCCAGATCACTTCCGAAGCTTTGAAAGTTTTAGATAACTTAAAGCTCTATTATAACCACTCATAAATAGGATGATGTATCAAGGTTCTGTTGCAGCTCTAACTTATTTTTAGCTGACACAATTTACCATGTTTATTTTATACCGGAACTCTATCACAGAAGACCATGGATCTTCCCAACCCAGAGAGTGTTTCCATCAAGGTGGAACCAGAGTCCCAGGAAGAGGGTGGAGGTGAAATGCCCTATACGGATATAGATATCTACCTCCCCGATGTGAAGAAGGAATGTTTGCAGTATGCGGCGAGTTCTCAGTCTGCAGTCAGTAAGTTGTTGCATTGCAAAAGTATGAGAATGTTGTTTTTTGATGTTTGGAATTAATGTTCGTTTTGCAATGTTTTTCTCAGGCGGACATTTTATAGTAGTTCACAAAGTTTTTTTATTGCCGTTAGTTATTTACTTAAGAATTCTCCTCAGGGCCCAATGTCATAATATATGTCCTGTGTGGAGGGTCTTTTTAGGAAAAGCAGGCGACAATGGCCCTTTTCTCATTTTCTCCTCATGCCTTTTTTCTTCTTTTTCTTCCTGGGAATGAAAAAAGGCATGAGGTGAGGGTGGGAATCGGGGTTCAGTGAGTCCAGGTCTTCTGCCACCGAATCCTGGACAAACCTTACCCCAAGACCCCGGGCACCCATGCTCAGTCACTAAACGTGGCAGACATGAAAGAAAAGAACAATTATGAATTTCTCGTGCAACGACAGTTATTCTGGGGAGTTACTTTTAGTTCTTATATATACTGTATGTTTAACATCTATCTCCATCCAGAAAAAAAATCACCGCTAAAATAATATATTTGGATATTTGTCGATGTATCTATCCAATTTTTTTTATTTTCATGTATTGTGTATTTGTACCCGCTAAGCTATTGTAATTTACTATCAGCTTAATCAATAAAATAGATCCAATATAATTGTAATAAATAAAATTAAAACAATAATATAAACAAAATAATAGATCCAACAACAAATGCAAATAATAATTTGGTATATAAATATCACCGACCCACGACAAATTTGATATGTAATACTAACTTGTATTTATACATTTAATCGATGGATTATTGTTATTGCAGGCAGCATTAATGCGGAGACTGTACCCATCAAGGCAGAACCAGGACCCCGAGAAGAAGATGGGGAGGGAATTCCTTATATGGAAATAGACATAGATCTGCCAGATGTCAAAAAGGAATGTTTAGACCACTCTGAAAGTATTACCGAGACTGCTGCGGGTAATATATATTTTTTTCTGAATAACTTTTTTTTTTGTTTCATTATATAACCACTACTTAAGCCTTATCGGCATTGTTTTATAGACATGATACCAGACCTGAAGACGCTTCCTGGAGAGAAACCGCATTCATGTTCCTACTGTAACTACTCCTGCTCATCCAAGTCAGCGTTGACAAGGCACTTACGCACCCATACTGGAGAAAAGCCTCATTCAGGTTCCCAATGTTACTACTTCTGCTCAGACAAATCAAAGTTAAAAAGACACTTGCGCACCCATACTGCAGAAAAACCTTTTTCCTGTTCCCACTGTAGCTACTCCTGCTCAAATAAATCACATTTAACCGTGCACTTACGCACCCATACTGGAGAAAAACCTTATTCATGTCCCCATTGTAGCTACTCCTCCTCAGAAAAATCGGTTTTAACAAGGCACTTACGCACCCATACTGGAGAAAAACCTTATTCATGTCCCCATTGTAGCTACTCCTGCTCAGACCAATCATATTCAATAAGGCACTTACGCACCCATACTGGAGAAAAACCTTTTTCCTGTTCCCAATGTAGCTACTCCTGCTCAAATAAATCAGATTTAACCGTGCACTTACGCACCCATACTGGAGAAAAACCTTATTCATGTCCCCATTGTAGCTACTCCTGCTCAAACAAATCGGCTTTAACAAGGCACTTTCGCACCCATACTGGAGAAAAACCTTATCCCTGTCCCCATTGTAGCTACTCCTGCTCAGATCAATCGTCTTTAACAAGTCACTTACGCACCCATTCTGGAGAAAAACCTTATTCATGTCGCCGTTGTAAATACTCCTGCTCAAGCAAGTCAAATTTAATAAGGCACTTACGCACCCATTCTGGAGAAAAGCCTCCTGCTCACAAAAAATAAGTTTAGCAAAGCACTTATTCGCCCAAACTGGGGAAACCCTTTTTCATGTTCCCATTGTGACTACTCCTGCTCAAATAAATCAAATTCAACTAAGCACTTACGCACCCATACTGGAGAAAACCCTTTTCCTGTTCGGACTGTAATTAATTATTTTCAAAAAAGCCAAATTTATAACGACAAATGCTGACTCACAGTAGACCAAAAACTGCTCCGTTTGTAAATTAAATTAATTTTATCTTCAGTAAAGTTTGTGGAATATACTTACCTGTTAGGTGTTTAAGACACATTCAGACTCATTCAAAGAGTATCTTGAAATTATTTATTGTTATCAAGTTTAATTTGTAGAACTCCATTTTAATTTTTTATTTATTTTATATATTCAATACTTTTATTATTAAATTAATAAAAACAGTTTATTTATAAACAAGTTCTGCTGGTAATTATTATTACGCGTGACAGCTGTTTCGCCTTCTGAGGGCATTAGTTTGATACAGTTCGACACAGTTTGATAATGCCCTCAGAAGGCGAAACAGCTGTCACGCGTAATTTTAATTACCAGCAGAACTTGTTTATAAATAAACTGTCTTTATTAATTTAATAATAAAAGTATCTTGAAACTAACAGATTCTCGGTTTAAAGAATGGACGTAACACCAGGGAGCATTCATTATTAAAAAATAACAATGAGTGAAAATTGCGGCAGATTTTGAAATCCCCAATTTTTCATTGATGTAGAAAATAATATTAATAAATCTTAATGAGACATAAAGCGGCACCGCAATAAAAACGTATCGGTCGCAACTGGACAATAGCTTACTGGGCTAAGCGGGACAATACTCTACTACTGAGCAACTTCTTCTTCTTTCGTAAGGTGGGGATCAGAGGGGGTCATCTAGGTCTGCGAGCCAGTCTAGGGTCTCAAACGTCGCCCTGTGGACCTCGTGCATCCCGCCGGACTCAAGATACTGAGCCAACCCTTGTGATGGTAACGCCTTTGGGCCTACGAAATAATTCTTTTAAAATTGAGAGATCGATTTAGAAATATATTTAATTTTGTAACAGGGTATGGTTTCAGAATACGATTCTCTGTTCTCAACTCTTAAGGGTGATTTATGGAACCGGGCCATTACTAGGGTAAACACGTGTGCCAAAACACTTTGGTTGAAGAAGGAGTCCTAAAGGATATGTCATTATCAAGTCAGGGGCGGCCGATGAATATTTACCCGAGTGGTGACTGACTTTAACGCGAGCAAATTGATTTACGAAACAATTATCTGGTGAATTTTCTATGGCAGTAGGGAATTGAAAATTAGGCAATAAAGATCAATCGTTGGTGCATTTAAATATACTAGAGCGACGCGCCGATTAGGGGTTAAAATATTTAACACATTTATCAAAATAAGATTGCAGAATTCGTTAAATAGTGACGCACGTAGAAAGGACGAAAACGTGTACAGACAATGAATATATAATATTATTATATAGCCAATAAAGTTGACGCAAGTAATGAAGACGAGTAATAAATTAAACTACGCCACTGTATTCTGCTTTAGAAGGTCCAGGGATAATTTATGACTCCGGCGCAGACAAAATTAGTTTGTATTTTGTTATTTAAGTTACACACAAAAAAATAGCAAACATGAAAATTGCACTGGATTCTTGAAATTTGGGATGTGATGTGACAGGACACTATTGAGCGTTGAGATATGCATATTGGGAGATGTGCTTATCACTTGAGGTTTTAAAAAGTGACTAATAAATTATTGAAACCACACAAGGAGATGGGTGGGAGACAGTCGGGGTACAGAAGTGTTGGGGGACAGTCGGGGAAAGATCCTGAGGGCGCACGGTCGAGATAAAATCATCGAGTTGTGATAAACGGTAGAATAATAATTTGGTGCGCGTAAACGGGAATAATTCATTTAATTAAAGGAAAATAGTCCACGCGATTGAGGACAGTGAAGGTTGAGAATTAAGATCGTCGAGTTCTGATAGTCGCGAGGAGACCAGCTCGGTGCTTCTAAATCGGGGATATTTCATTTTAACTAAACAAAGGATAGTTCGTCTTTATTAAACAAAAAGAGTCCACGCGAATAAGGAAGTCAGAGATTGCGGCTTGCGAGTTCATATCTGTGAAGTTAAATAATATAATTTGTAATTTGAGGCGGTCAATGTTAATTTAATATCAATACAAAATGCACTTTCGGGGCATTTATCAGGGACAGGATAAAATTTAATACAAACCGACGCGAAAGTTAGACCGAAATAATAAGTGCTTTAATTAGTGATTAATCAATTAGTGCACGAGGGATGCTGGTTTTGGATTGTGATTCGTGCATGTCATGTTTTGGTGTGCATGAGAGTGGTAAGTTTGACAAATTGAATTAATTATTAACAAGATTAATGTTTGGATTTCGTACAAACTAGGGTTAAAACAATAGAATCATCATTACTCCCCGAGTATTTTAATTGTTTATAATTGTTCGTCTAGCTTGTAGTTTTCTAGATTTTAAACATGTATTATAGTTTATATAGCGCCCTTTAGGTGATTTTCCATAAAAACGGTGCCATGTGGATCGTTCAAATATTAGTATTATTATTATAGCTACTTTAATGGGGCCTTTAATAAGGAACCATGTCATCTAAGTCGGATGATTTAATCGGAAAATTATAACGGTAACATTTAAAAAGCTATCGGATAATTATCGGTAATCGTAAAAAAGGGGCGTTCCCTCCGTAGGTCGATCCGGGGCTGCCTGATGTTGACCGGCGACGATTTCTTGAGACAAGACCGTTGTAAAATAATAATTTTGGGATGCAATTAACTAAATAGCATTTGAAGCACAAAGTGCGCTTTCGGGCAATAAATCTTAGTCGAGAGACTTCATTTAAAAGACGGGATTTTGAAACCGCAAAACAATAATAAAATCCTTTAAAAGTGCTTTGTTGGTGATCGAGAAAACTAGGTTACTGGGTATTCTCCAATACATAACGGGTAACAAAATACATAGGTATAGAATATAGGTATAAATTAATGTGTAAAGCGCCTTTGAGGTGATAATTATTATTTACGAGTCTCGCAATAATATTTTTAAACGTAGCTAGGGAACTATATTTAGGAAAGGGTTTTAGGCAAAGGCATTAGGTAATATAACAGTTTATGGAAGGTGCGTAGCATGGGCACCTTTGTCTACTAACGAAATCTGACATAATTGAATTCCCACTCCTAAAATTTCCCATACCTTATTCCAAATTTTAGGTATCACAACAAATCTATTACATAGGACTTTACATAAACTTGGTTCGATATAAAGGGTTTTAGGCAAAGGCATTAGGTAATATAACAGTTTATGGAAGGTGCGTAGCATGGGCACCTTTGTCTACTAACGAAATCTGACATAATTGAATTCCCACTCCTAAAATTTCCCATACCTTATTCCAAATTTTAGGTATCACAACAAATCTATTACATAGGACTTTACATAAACTTGGTTCGATATATTATCATATACTCACCTTTTGGTTTACGATTTAGGTATATTCCATTCGATATATTCGATTAAGCAAAAACTTTCACATTGTCGGTTGAATGAAGTCGTCGGTAGGTATTCATATTTTAAGCGTAATGCGTTATATCCACCTACATAAGTAGCGAACCTTTTATTAACTCCCTCACACTAGAAGTAGGGATCATCCAGCATCAGGGTGGGAATGTACTCTGGACGAAAGCGCAGCAGGGGAAATAGAAGGAAGGGAAGCCAGATTCACGACCTGGTGCCTTTCATTCTTGGACCCAGCACCCTGGAAACCGAGCTTGACATTCCTTCTTTGAGCTGATATTTGAGTTTGAGCTTGGGGTACGCCTATCGTAGAGCATATGCCCGTGACAACATATCGGGGAAGGTCCCAAGTTACGCTTGTGTATGTTATGCGAGAGGACGTATTTTTCATTCAAATCAAACACTGATGACCATCGGGATTGCAGACTGGCGCGTGTTTCTGTAACGTGCCTAGGAAAAACGTAATTAATATTTCTACTGGTTCGACGTTTCTTTGTTGGAATCCGGATAAGTTTTCTTAACATCCTCAAAACTAGAAGTAGGGATCATCCAGCATCAGGTTGGGAATGTACTCTGGACGAAAGCGCAGCAGGGGAAATAGAAGGAAGGGAAGCCAGATTCACGACCTGGTGCCTTTTATTCTTGGACCCAGCACCCTGGAAGCCGAGCTTGACATTCCTTCTTTGAGCTGATATTTGAGTTTGAGCTTGGGGTACGCCTATCGTAGAGCATATGCCCGTGACAACATATCGGGGAAGGTCCCAAGTTACGCTTGTGTATGTTATGCGAGAGGACGTATTTTTCATTCAAATCAAACACTGATGACCATCGCGATTGCAGGCTGGCGCATGTTTCTGTAACGTGCCTAGGAAAAAACGTAATCATTATTTCTACTGGTTCGAGGCGGCGTGCTGGACGGAGAACGGGACTATTGAGGACATGAGTGACTGCCAAGGCGAGGGTCGGTGACATCAAAATCTTCCTTAATTAAATTCATACATCGCCATATCAGAGGAGAGAGCGGCCCCACCGATCTCCTGACATTGCCGATTGTCTAATCAACTTCGGTTTAATGTTTATGCTCGATGCTTTAGGAGTTAATGGAACTCAAGTCATCGGCATGCTGAAGAACTTCAACATCATCATCATCATCGATCCAGAGTAGGATGTCACGATCTAAAACCTCGTGCCACCCACGCATTTCCTGAATAGTTCCTGACATCGACTATCACACCATTAATCGGAGCAGACCCTCATATCAAACGGTATGAGATGACCTTTCATCATCATCATCGACGCATTTATAATTTGGCGGCGTATTGGTCGATATTATTCCCATTACCACTCTATGATTCAGAAACACACATCAAACCCTTTCCCGACAGAAGGCAAAACATGTCGATTTTCATTCGTCGCTTGCGACCTTAACATTCTCTGGAGGCGTTGGAATTGGAATCTGATTTGGCGGTCTATGACCATCACCTTATCAGTTGGGCTATGGAGGAGTCCAATTATTTAAACAGCACATGTTCTATCTCATGTTAATCCAAAATACCTACCCGTAGAATCAAATTAACAAAATAAAACAAGCTAGCTAACTAACAAACTGCATCTAGAACTGTAAGTGTGGAATTATTGCACTCCGTACTGATTTGAGTGTAAATCTTTTGTTAGAATATACATAAATGTCAAATTATTTTTATGATAGCATTTTATAGAGCCGCAGAGAGTACGCGACATCGCTTCGAAAGGTAGGATCTTCTCGATTCGCCGTTTAAATGTAAATTTATTTACTAGATGCTAGGAGAAAAAAATGCGGATTACCTCAAGAAAAATAGTCGTCGATGGGCATAGGTGTATGACAGGTGATAGGGGAGGAAGCTGAACGAATATAGATAGATAATTAGTTACTTTTCAAGTTAGTCAGACTCAGTCATTGTTATTCGAAGCCTTGCAAATTGTAACACGCCATAACTTAAAGAACAAGGGTTTACCACAAATAAATTATTAAATAAATTGGATTAACTATACCAAACCACTAAAACAAAAAAGTACACAACGTTGTGGGGTTAATTACAAATTGATTAATTAGAAGCATCTCGTCACGTTTGCATAAAAGTATTACGTGATGGAGTTGAGAAGGCGCTGCAAAAGAAATGCAGGGGAGAGACGCGAGAACGAGCGAGCTACGAGCTTTTAAAGGCCGGGCGGGGTTGCGCCGGTGGCTGTAGCTGTTGCAGCAATTGTGGAGAAAAAATTTATAGGCATTACTACGTAGTGGGGGGGGGGGGGGGATATATCACACCCTCCAACCCCGAATTCCAAACTCCAAAATGGCGGACATGGAACAGCTGTAGCAACGTTGTATCTTATCAGGTTGCCTATAATTATTACGTACGTATTATTATGTACTTATAAACACGACATGTTTTCAAACAATTGTTATACCACTCTCCGTAATAATATCGTCATTTTAATAGTACGCGGCACGCACGTCTTTTTTTTAAAATATGTTGACTCAGTTTTAATTTTAAAATATTTTATTTTACAAATCTTACGAAACTGATCAATCAGTTTGATTGTAAGACATCTCTAATTTTTTTCTAATTATTTAATACAATATACTTTTCAGTTTTACATAGTAAATACTAAATATAATACTTAATATTAAAATACTAATTATAACGACAAACTAATTATTATAATATTTTAATGTTTATGAATTGCGTTGTAGTAAAAATATTTTACACAGTACAAACATACGATGAGAAAAAAATAGAAAGGAACTATATATTATTATTTGATTTCATGTTCTTCGGAGGTAGAAAGATTTAACTTTTAGGGTCACATCTAGGCCCAATACTGTTCCTACTTTTTTATAAATGATATCATCACTGTTTTTGATAATAATGTTGAAGTGTTGCTTTTCGCCGATTACTTAAAACTATTTAAACTTATAAAAACGATAAATGACTGTATTCACATTCAATTAAATTTAAATAAACTACAAGATTGGTGCAAAACTAATTAACTTTATCTGAATATAAGTAAATGCCAGATAATAAGATTTTTCAGAACAAATCAACCCCTTAACTATCAATATAATATTAATAATGTTTCCCTCACCTGTCAGTGAGATTAATGATCTTGACATTATTTTCGATTCCAAATTTAACTTTCTTTCACATATAAATACAGTAACCAATAAAGGATTAAAAATGCTAGGCTTCATTCTGCGAAATGGCAGAGACTTTCAAAATATTTCAACATTAAAAATCCTATATTCCTCTCTAGTTCGAAGTCAAGTCGAATATAATTCTTCTATATGGTCACCTCACTTCAAAATCCACTCCGATTCCATTGAAAAAATTCAGCATAAATTCTTAAGATTCATTAACTATAAACTTGGTCTACCAATAGAATCAATAAATTACAATCACTTGATGAAAGAATTAAACTTACTCAAACTTTCAGATAGAAGACTTGTTTTTGACTTGACTTTTATTTTTAAAATTGTTAATGGTATAATAGACAGTCCTGATTTATTAAACCTAATTACTTTCCACATACCTACTAGAACTACTCGATCCAAAATTCTTTTTAATTGCAACAAAAATATCAGGACTGAGTCATTTAGATACTCGCTTATACCTAGATTGCATGCAGTTGGCAATGCTTTCTCAGAAGTAGTAGATGTGTTCAACTGCACCGAATATAGTTATAAGAAGGCTATAATATCATACCTCAATCACAATAATCAATGTTAGGTATAATAGTGTTCATCTGCACTGCGTCTATATCATACTCTACTATAGATTCCAAACTACGCACTTACTTCATTTATATTAACTATCAAGCAGACTTGTTAAGTGTTAGCTAATAAATGTATAATTTTTTTTCAAAATTATTATTTTTAAACAAAGTTATTATTGAATCTGTAACTGACAGCCCTGAAAAGCAGAACTAATTAGCAGTACCTGTAGTCATTTCAAACTGAAGGTAACAATAATATCATGTACTCCATTTTAGCCAATTCCTGGAATCCAACGATATGTTCAAATAGAATTAAAGTATATTATACTTGATGTTAACAATTTTTCTAAGAAGTTACCTTTATTTACTTATTTTTATTCTGCATAAAATTTGTATTCTCTATACGAGCTCATATTCTTTTTTTTGGTTGTAATACATAATTGTATCCTATAACTAAATACTAGTTGTTATCACACGTATATATGTACTTGGTTTAATGTACATTCTTATTTTGTTATCATTATAATTACCCTCCTGTGTACCACTGTGTATCATGTATCACCGGATTGTAAAAGGCATTTTATGGCGTTGAAATAAATAAACTTTTGTTTTGATTTTTGAATAAGATGTCTCATTTTTGATATTTTCAGGTAATGCGTTAAATATTTCCGGAATTTTATGACTTTTTGTTCTATCTCCGTATACATTTTGAGATTTATTGATAATAAATATTTGTGCTTCTCTATGCCTAGTAGGGTAGTTGTGGTTTACAGGTTTTTTGAATTCTGTATTCCAGAATTCATCTAGCGTTAATTGGTAATTTACCTTACTGTGTATAGAGAGGACATTACACAAGGAGAACATTTTTTATAATCACCTTCACATAACTGGACTTTTTTTTTGCCTGATATCAATTTTAGGAAACGGATTTGTAATTGTTCTATTTTATTTAAGTATGTTTTGTACGTTAATCCGTAACTATTTATTCCGTATCCTATAATTGATTCTGCTAATGCGTTGTATATACAGTATAATATATTTTTATTAACAAAATTTTTTGGGTGGTAAAATTTTCCTAATATGGATCTTAATCTATTACATACATTTTCAATATGATTTGACCAGTTAAAGTTGACATCTATTGTAAGACCAAGGTATGTATTGTTAGCAATAATAATATTTATGATGAAATATATTGTCTCCACGTTAATTGACAATAACAACATTCAAGAATCAGCAAGATTATATCCCGTGTTCCGCCATTTGTAAATCCAGCCGTTGGCTGCCCGTCCCGTGCCAGTCAGGAAGTGTTCCTTCTTTACCGACCGCAATAGCTGGTGTAGTTTCCTTGTTGGCCGCCAGAGGCGATAGCAGTACCTCTGGCGGCAGATGAGCGGCAATATTTAAATATGCTGCTAACACGGCCATACTGACCACTGCTTTGACCTCAAAGCAGGAAGCTAAAAGAAAAGAAAAAAAAAATTAGAGGGATTGAAATTTTTTCAACCCCACAATGGTACTGACAAACAGATTACCCTGCTCGCCCTTCCTGACCATTGCAGAAATTTGTTCATTTGGTCAATTCCTCATATTTTCATATGCGACCATCACTCTGTGAGTGCTGCCATTGGGTCTGGTACCCACCACGTCAAAACGATCGTTCGGCAAGACTTCTACCACCTTATAAGGCAAGCTCCGAAACCGACCTTTCAACTTTTGTACACGTCAAAACGATCGTTCGGCAAGACTTCTACCACCTTATAAGGCAAACTCCGAAACCGACCTTTCAACTTTCTGTACCCCGGATTTCCCCCAGAAATCCGTATTAAAACTGTATCGCCAACGCGATACGAAGGTTTAAATAACCGTTTTGGATTGAATTGTTTCATCTGCCGCCTTTGATCTGCATCAAAAAGCATGAATCGGTTCGAGTTGAACCGTTTCATCTACCGCCTTTGATATTTATCAAAAGAACCCTTGTCTCAGCACGCAAGACCATAAGGTCCTGCTACTCACCAACCTGTGAGTTTATGAATCGGTTCGAGATGAACCGTTTCATCTGCCGCCTTTGATATTCATCAAAAGAACCCGTGCCTCAGCACGTAAGACCATAAGGTCCTGCTACTCACCAACCTGTGAGTTTATGAATCGGTTCGAGATGAACCGTTTCATTTGCCGCTTTTGATATTCATCAAAAGCACCCGTGTTTCAGCACGTAAGACCATAAGGTCCTGCCACTCACCAACCTGTGAGTTTATGAATCGGTTCGAGATGAACCGTTCCATCTGCTGCTTTTGATATTCATCAAAAGCACCCGCGTCTCAGCACGTATGACCATAAGGTCCTGCCACTCACCAACCTGTGAGTTTATGAATCGGTTCGAGATGAACCGTTTCATCCGCCGCTTCTGATATTCATCAAAAGCACCCGTGGCACCCCAAAAAGGTACGCCATCGCCAAAATTGTCATGATGACAACTTTTATGCTTGTTTCTGCCTTTGCCTCTAATCGGCAGTTTTTTTCATGAAGCCATCCTGGAGAGCAATAACACGCAGCATTCCGTTCACGCTCTTCACGAAAGATCATAGTAAATTGATCTACCTGCTCAACGCAACAGCAAAAGACATCTCCATTTTCGAAAAACCCCGGGCTCACATATCACATCGCCCAGTATCTCATTTTCCAACCAACATTTAAAATAGTTTTTCAAATATTTTGTGATAACATTCCTCTTCCATGGAAACCAGTATTTGTCCCGGACGGCAGCCAGTGTTTGATTAACACCTCGATGTCCAATCTCATCATGAAGAATCCAAAGAACGCCACACTTGACATTTCTAGGTGTTCACCATTTAGAATATCTTCGAACCATTCAACATCGAATCATTTTGATTGTCTCCGAATCATTTCAAACCACTTTGAATCATTTCAATTAACTCCAAACCATTTCAAATAACTTCGAACCATAATACTAGGTTTTGACATAGATAGTCGGCATAATTGTAATTCAACATGATTACAACTTCTTTTCGCCACACATAAACGGGCTAATTTTCGCAAACATATTTCCTTTTAGTTATAGCAATAAGGCATCTGCGATGTCCATACTCAAAAGCAAATCACAATATTATACACTTTTTCTATATTCGGGCAATTACGCTGCTGGAATTGGTTTTTTGTGTGCAAACAATCATATGAATGACTTTTTATATGCAATTCCTTTTCCTGACAATTTGCATATGGTGAGTGTATAAGCATATATTTGATTTTTTTGCGTTAATAAAATTGCCATTGTCGTGGGACCATTTAATTATGTTATTTAGGTTTGCTTGTAAAATTTCCTCAATTTTTAGTGGATCTTTGTCAGCACATATAATGCAAGTATCGTCTGCAAACATGTAGCATTTACAACGTTTTATTACGTTTGGTAGACTGTTTACTTGCATTATATAATATGTAGGCCCCGATATCGATCCTGTTGCTACTCCTGTATTTGTTAACATTTCATCACTAAAAATTCCATCAATCTTGATCGTCTACCGTTCGCAGACGGATGTGTGGACAGCTGCGGCAGACGTGTTCGTGTGAGTTGGCCAACTCGAACTCCAACCTTCCAACTCGAACTTCCAACGCACGAACTCCCCTCCACACGATCGTCCAAAGTTTGAAGTTGGAACGTTGGCCGCAGTGTGGGCTTACCATCATAATTGCATGTAGTATTTTAATGCTTTATACAAAATAACACAAAAAACGGAAATACAATCATGTTCAAACACATTTAGAAGGAACTGATTACAATATCTCAGTAATTTCACCAGGAAAGGGAAGGTTTTTTTAATCATAACTAATGAAAATATGAGTAATAATAATAAAAAAGTAAGTGTTTGGATAGATTTTTAGCCCACATGGAAGGCCTTGAGGAAAAAATTCTCTCAGGGCCTATGTCATCATTAGGGATGCAATGTGGAGTCTTTTTAGGGAAAGGAAAGGGAGGAAGTTTTGAGAAGGAAAAATGTACAGAGGGGTAGTTAGGAATCTGGGGGTTAATATGTTCAAGAGTGATGGATGTATGAATCTTTCCGTCTTACTGCGGCTAAGGCGATGGTTGACCGAGTATGGCTGCAGAGGTCTGAAGACAATGTAATAACAGAGTACAATTCACACACGGTACGCTGCTCAGCCCAGGGAACACGTTTGTTTCTGAAATAAACAAATTCATCACATTAACCAAAGTTCGCAAGAAAAACAGAATATTATCTCCTTTAATGAAATATAAATACAGATGTATACCTGTAAAATCTTCCACTAGTTTTTTGGTAGCAAAACGCACGGTACTCAGCCCAGGTAGAACACGTTTGGTTCTGAAACAAAAAAAAATCATTACATTACCCAGCCTCATCCTATGAACTATATCCTACCAGTGGAGAGTATAAAAGAGAATATAAACAAATGAAGCGCAACGATCACGCGTCTCGGATACGCGCCTGTCATTTTAAATATCTTAATAATAATGGAATTGCTGTGTTTGAAGAAATAATAAATGTATTGAATATCTTTATAATAAGAAAGACTAAGTGAATCAATATCTATCTCTATGAATAAAATAGGTTGATGCCATATAGAGTATAGAGAAGACATTATTTATACCTTTTAAACTGTAATTGAGGTCTTGGACGGCACCATTCATGCTGGACACTCCAGGTAGAATATGGATAAAGTCTAAAAACGAAAATAGATACAATTTTTAGGTGAAGTTAGGGAAAAGTTACAAAGTATATTAGGAACAATGAACAAACAAGAGATTCGAACCTGTATTTTGGTATCCTACGTTCGTTTACGTTTTCTTTCGGTAAACTCCGATGTGTTCCGATTCCATGAAGATTAAGGGTCGGCAAAGCGTCTTTTTTTAACGTGCCATTGGAACTTTTGCAGTTATTAGTGAAATGGGAACCAAACATAACCACAACTTCCCAGAATCGGATAAGCAATAGTCACATCTGCCGATTCTCAACGCCCATTCCCATAACGACTCTCATTATTTTCGCAGTTGGGTACTCTGTGTCGAACTGAAACACTATCCTGACAGCCTTCGACACTGCAACGATATTATTTAGGAAGCATTTTTTCAAAATATTTCGTTGTTTTGAATGTTCGGATTGTTTCGGCCATGTTTCGGCCAACGTACTATTTGACATATAATACCATAGATCTCCCACTGTAAATACCACTCAGTTCTCAAAAGTTTTTCTATGGTAAATGTAAGATTCCTATTGGTAGTCATTACTATGACGCAGTGTTACCGAAGCTCCCGATTTATCGGGAGCAGTGTTCCCGAACTCAAAATTTCAAAATCGGGAGAATTTTCGCCTAAAAATCGGGAGAAATCGGGAGAAAACGGGAGAATTTTGAAGAAATCGGGAGATTACTAGAATTATTATAATAAAATTCTTCCCTTGTCAATATTCCGAATCCCTTTTATTATTCCGAAGCAGAACCTTAACAACAGACGGCCGGCGTAGCGCAGCGGTAAGACGCTTGACTCGCGCACCGAAGGTAGCGGGATCGAATCCCGGCGTGGCAAATAAATTTTATTTGATTAATTTGTGTTATTTCACAATTTATTCATTTAAAATAATAAAAAGTATTTTTGCGGCACGTTCCAGAGTGGAAGATACTCTCTGTATCGCCCTGGTGTAAGACCACCATTCAGAATTGAAACGTTGCTTGAAACGGCATTAGCCGTGTTTGGTGACCAGATCTGAATAGCCAGGTACTTCCCCATCTTCCTCCTCCCTATCTCCTTCCCCTCCCCACTACCCTCAGCCTCACAACATACCCCAATTGGGGATGCCATAGTCTCACTGGCTTCAGACGGGAGCAGTTGGGACTCTTGTGATGTATTCATGTAAAAAAAACAATTAAAAAAAAACCCATAAGCAGCGCCATCAATACGATTATTGTAGACGTTGCCCGTGGAATAACGCTATTTTCCCTAACGTTCAACGGGGACTTACTTTACGTTTGGAAACTCAGCACAAATTTTTGTGAAACTTTGACCTTGGGGGCCGTTCAAGTATTAAGTACGTAACGCAATTTAGGGGGGGCGGGGTCTTGTTTAACGTTACTGTGCGTTATCGGTCCGGGAGGATTCGAAAAACGCGTTACGTAACATGTTTTTTTTATTTAAATAAAAACTATGGAATGCCCAAGTTGGCAAGCCTTCTCGTTTATGTTTTACAGGGAATCCGTAAATGAAGATTTGCAGTCAGGACATGAAAAAGGTTTCTCTCCACTGTGATTCAGCGAGTGCTTTCTCAGACGTCCCTTTTGTGAACATGAATAGTTGCAGTCGGGACACGAAAAAGGTTTTGGTTCACTATGGGTTAATATGTGATATTTTAAATATTCCTTGCGATAACAAGAATAGTGTCAATCGGGACATGAAAAAGATTTTTCTCCACTATGGGAAAACTTGCGATTTTTTAGATTTATCTTTGTAGTACATGCATAGTTTCACTCAGAACATGAAAATGGCTTTTCTCCACTATGAATCGCGCTGTGGATTTTAATTCGTGATCTTTAATAACTGCATTCGGGACAAGAAAATGGTTTTTGTCCGCTATGGATAAACATTTTTGGTGCCTCTTTGTAAAACAATAATATAATAATACATAAATTGTCGCAGTAGAAACATGAAAAAGGTTTTATGTCACTGTGAGTCGGCAAATGAATTCTAAGAAGTTCTTTTGTACAACATGAATAATTGCAGTCGGGACATGAAAAGCTTTTTCTCCATTGTGGGTAAACATGTGATTTTTAGATTTCTCTACGTAGTACAAGAATAGTTGCAGCCGGAACATGAAAAAGGTTTTTCTCTACATGAGTCGGCAAGTAACTTCTTAGATATCCCTTTTGAGAACACTTATATTTGCAGTCAGGACATGAAAAAGGTTTTTCTCTTCCGTGAATTATTCTGTGGATTTTTAAATCTTCCTTTTGAGAACCTGTATAACTGCATTTGGGACAAGAAAATGGTTTTTGTCTACTGTGGGTAAATATGTAATTTTTTGGTGCCTCTTTGTAGACCATGAATAATTGCAGTTGAAACATGTAAACGGTTTTATGTCACTGTGAGTCAGCAAATGATTTTTAAGAAGTTCCTTTGTACAAAATGAATAATTGCAGTCGGGACATGAAAAATCGGGAGATTTTGATGCCATTCCGGTAGATCGGGAGATGAAGTGAAAAATCGGGAGATCTCCCGATCAGTGTTACCGAAGCTCCCGATTTTACGGGAGATCTCCCGATTTTTCACTTCATCTCCCGATCTACCGGAATGGCATCAAAATCTCCCGATTTTTCGAAGTTCTTAGCGAATTCGTTTCTCATCGATTCTTCGTCCGCTCAACTAGCAACTAATTGTGTATGGTTAAAAAAAATTCTTGAGATTCTGGTATTGACCAGAATAATTACAAAATACCGCAATCTAAGCATATCTCCATTATAAACCTATGCAAACCGATCATCTATGAATTATGAGGTGGAATTTATAATTTATTACGTAACGCCTCTTCGAATCAGAAGGTTTTTCAGTACTTTGTTCTACTAACTTAAAATATGTATATATATTTTTTTTAAATTATGACCACCTCAGACCCTGATGCAGGCGCAGGTACGAGTAGAAGTATTTCTAAAAATGAAATATTCCCAATATTATATAAAAAAGTGGGAAATTGGCCTGCTCCTAGCAAAAAAGTTGCAACAAAGACATCAACGTTGTCTCTGGAGGAGATGCACTAACAAGGCGCTCAAACTATTTTCATGTCCTGACTGCAAATATTCTCCTCCTCGAAAAAATAACTAAAACGGCACTTGCTAACTAACAGTGATGAAAAACCTTTTTTATGTCCCGACTGCAATTATTCATGTTGTACAATGTACAAAGCAACTTCTTAAAAATCATTTGCTGACTCACAGTGACATAAAACCGTTTACACGACTATTCATATTGGTTCTACAAAGAGGCACCAAAAAATTACATATTTACCAATAGTGGACAAAAACCATTTTCTAGTCCCAAATGCAGTTATACAAGTTTTCAAAAGGAAGATTTAAAAATCCACAGTAAAATTCACGGAAGAGAAAAACCTTTTTCATGTCCTGACTGCAACTATTCGTGTTCTCAAAAGGGATATCTAAGAGAATTCACTTGCTGACTCATAAAAAGAAAAACCTTTTTCATGTTCCGGCTGCAACTATTCTTGTACTACGAAGAGAAATCTAATAATCACATGTTTACCCACAATGGAGAAAAACCTTTTCATGTCCTTACTGCAACTATTCTTCTTCTCGAAAAAAATTAAGACGTTATTCATGCACTATAAAACGGTATCTAAAAATTCACATGTTTACCCACAGTGGACAAAAACCTTTTTCATGTCCCGTCTGTAATTTTTCATGTTGTACAAAAGAACTTCTTAGAAATCATTTGCCGACTCACAGTAACATAAAACCTTTTACATGTTTCTACTGCGACTATTTACTATTAATGTTTCACAAAGAGGCACCAAAAAAATCACATGTTTATCCACAGTGGACAAAAATCATTTTCTTGTCCCGAGTGCAGTTATTAAAGATCGCGAAAGGAAGTTTTTTGCAGTTATTAAAATCCACAGCGCGATTCATAGTGGAGAAAAGCCATTTTCATGTTCTGAGTGAAACTATGCATGTACTACGAAGATAAATCTAAAAAATCGCAAGTTTTTCCATAGTGGACAAAAACCTTTTTCGTGTCCCGACTGCAACTATTCATGTTCTCAAAAGGGACGTCTAAGAAAGCAATCGCTGATTCACAGTGGAGAGAAACCCTTTTCGAGTCCTGACTGCAACTCTTCACGTTCTTCCCTTGTCAGGAGAGCCTTTATAGGCCAAGAACAGTTGATGATGTGAATAATTCGCTTTTGAGGAAATTATAGTAACTCACTTTAACAACACTGACTACAGCAATTTGTGTTTATGCGTGTTTCGTGTTTAAAACACTAACGAATACTGACAACAAAATAAAATAAAAATGACGTACAATACAGTCGAGGGATTCTCTGTAAAACATAAACGAAAAGGCCGGCCAACTTGAGCATTCCCAAGTTTTTTATTTAAATAAAAAAATCATGTTACGTCACGCGTTTTTCGAATCCCCCTCCAGCACTGGTAACGCACAGTAACATTTAACAAGACCCCCCCCCCCTAATTTGCGTTACGTAATACTTGAACGGCCCCCAAGGTCAATTTTCACAAAAATTTGTGCTGAGTTTCCAAACGTAAAGTAAGTCCCCGTTGAACGTTAGGGAAAAATTGCGTTATTCCACGGGCAACATCTACAATAATCGTGTTGATGGCGCTGCTTACGGTTTTTTTCATTTGTTGTTAAGGTTCTGATTCGGAATAATAAAAGGGATTCTAAATATTTACAAGGGATGACTTTTATTACAATAATTCTAGTCATCTCCCGATTTCTTAAAAATTCTCCCGTTTTCTCCCGAATTCTCCCGATTTTTAGGCGAAAATTCTCCCGATTTTTAAATTTTGGGTTCGGGAACACTGGGCGTCAGTCGGAATTGAAACGTTTCACCTAGTGCACGTATCTGTTCTCGGCGACGCGCTTTATTATACGAACTTCCCAAGTTATTTTTTATGTTAACAAATTCTTGTTACGAATTGAAAGTGATGGATTCTAATGAAGAAGGTAAGAAACTTACAAATTACATTATAAAAGTCATGGTAAACTACAAAACAAGATTATTATTTCAACTTATAAAAAATGTCTTTTTCGTACTCTGATTTCCTTCAATATTTTTCTTTACTAGTGTTTTTGTTCATGTATCGGGGTAGATCGGGCTATGGTTATTATTACAAGTTGTTATATGATCTTTTCCCTTATAACTAGTATCAAAATCGTGTCCGGAAACTTCCGGATAAATATAGTTTTGAGGCGTTAAAGATATGTAGCGAAATTTCGTATAAAATTGGAAATGTTTGTTAGTGTCTTTTAACTTATTGTATGTTTGTTTTAGGTTCAGGGGGTGCATCAGGAGTAAAGATTGTGACCCGACAATATTTATTCGACCACATGAAGAAGGAAAATTTGCCTAGTTTAGATGCAAAACTAAACTATCTAAAAGATCAACTTTTGTCATGTGAAAATTATAATGAAGACCAAATTATTAAATTGAAACATGGTTTTGCCCTTTTCAAAACAGAACTGAAACAAAGGTGGGTCAAAGCTCATTATAAAGAAGCTAATTTTCTAAAATACAACCAATCTTGGCTAGAAGGTACTTTCGAAATACCTGTAGTTGAGACACGAAAACGGCCAGGTCGGCCATCCAAGTCGTTTGAAGACTTAAGTGAGAGGAGCAAAAGGCGAAAGACTGAAGAACTTCGTTCTAATTTTGAAAAGGATATCATAATCCATGCTGCGACAGTGGAACTGGGAAAATCTGGTAAAAAAGATGCATCAAATGTCTTAAAAGATATCACCAGTACTCCGACACGAGCAACTAAATATAAAAAGGCATTTTACTGTAAAAAATCAAGTAAAAAGCAAGCCTCCTCCTTAACACCAATGCAAGCTTTGCAAATGTTAGTAGATGCCGATTTGACACTTGGACAGTACGAAATTATAAGAAAGACCAATAAAAAGTTTTTTCCATGCTATAGCCGCTTACTAAAAGCCAAGCAGACAATTTATCCACCTCAAGAATCGATTACGGTGACAAGTACTAGTGCCGAAGCTCAATTGCAGCCTCTAATGGATGTTACCGCTAGGCGTTTATCAGAGTACCTAGAAGAGCTATTGGAGACTTTAAAGGAGCAAGAGCGTGAATGCCTAACTCTCATAAGTAAATGGGGTTGCGATGGGTCCCAGCAATCACAGTTTAAGCAAAAACTACAAAATGATACCGATTCGGATGCAAATATATTTCAAAGCTGCTTTGTACCTGTCCAATTGATTTGTGGAGATAATAAAGTTTTATGGAACAATCCAACGCCCTCTTCACCGCGATTTTGTCGACCAATAAGATTCCGTTTTGTCAAGGAAACAACAGATGTTACTGAAGAGGAAATAAGACATGTTAAAAGCGCTATCAACTCGTTAGTCCCAACAGAGGTCAATATAGCGGAGAAAAAATTCTTAATAAAGCACACATTTGTACTGACCATGGTAGACGGAAAGGTCTGCAATGCCGCCACAGGTACAATGTCCACAAGTAGGTGCTATATATGTGGAGCAACCTCGAAAGATTTCAATAAATTGGACTACACAAGAGAAGTGAATTTTGCAGCCCTTGAATTCGGCATATCGGTGTTGCACGCCAGAATTCGAATTTTTGAATGTATCTTACATTTAGCCTATAAACTCCAAGTACAGAAATACAGGGAAAGGAAATCGAAGGAGGAGAAAGACCTAGAAGAGCAAACCAAGAAAGAGATACAAAGAAGGTTTCGCAATGAAACAGGGCTAATAATAGATATGCCTAAGTCCAATTCGGCAATACCAATGATGGCAATACAAGCAGAAGGTTCTTTGAGAACCCCAAATTAGCTGCGAAAATAACTGGCATCAGCTATGAGCTAATTTACAGACTAAAAGTCATATTGGAAGCAATTTCAAGCGGATTCAAAATTGATCCCGTAAAGTATGAAAAATATGCTTCAGAAACTGCTCGCGTTTATGTGGACCTATATGATTGGCACCCTATGACGCCAACAATGCACAAGCTTTTAGTCCATGGCGCAGTCATCATCGAAAAGGCATTATTACCAAGGAAGCAGCTGAGGCTCGCAACAAACATTTTAGATGTTACCGCCAAGATTATGCGAGGAAATTTTCAAGGGAAAGTTGTAATCAGGATATTTTTAATCGCCTTCTACTTACTTCTGATCCTATGCTAAGTAGCATGCGGATTGTAAAAAAAGGAAATCTGGAACATTTTAGCCATGTTTGCACCTGCAGACCCCAATATATCAGAAAGTTCATCGGAGAGTGATGACGAATGCCAATAAACTAGCATTTGTATTGTTGTTTCCCTTTGTACAGACCGAAAATTGTACTATTTTGATTTTTGTAAATATATAATGTATACAATCTTGAAAATATATATATATATATATATATTTTTTTTTTTTTTTTTTATTAGCATATAAATTATAGTATACATTTAGATAATGTTATAATTAGCATACATGTTCATGTTCGAATGTTAATACCACTCTTCCATAGAAGCATTAGCTTGTGTCTGGAAGAGTAGTGTACATTTTTTAATGCTATATTATGTTATGAGTTCTTAAATTACTATGTGAATGTAAAAAACAATAAGTTGTAAGTTCGGTGATATGTAATTAAAAGTATTTTTCTACTAATAAACAATTTTACTATTAGAATAAAGTATCTTGAGTTATTGTAATTAGTTGTTAAAAACAAAACAAAATTTACCTTATTTAAAAAACGGGGTATCACTTGGAAAAGAGTTATAAGTTGTTCTTGAGATTAGATTAGTCGGAAACTTTTTTTTTGAGATTATCTTTAAAAAAATTTTTAACAGAGTTTATTAATTGGATTTTATCATTAATTTTTCTAATTTCATCCGGTAATCGGTTGAAAATAAGTCTTCCTTGATAATTATAATAATTTTGTGCGAAGGAAGTGTTTAATTTAATATATTTATGTCTAGTACGATTTTCAGTTATAAATTGATACTTCTCTTTTTCTTTTATGATTTGAATCAATGTATTTCTATTGTACAGATCTTTGAAAGAAGGTACTTGGAATTCCTTAAATAATTTATCCGTTGGGTAGTCAGATGGTTTTTTTAATATGATTTTAATAATTAGCCTCTGCACAACTTCAATTGGGGAAAGATTAGTTTTGTATGCGGATCCCTAGCTAATGATAGCATATTGTAAAGTTGATTGAACCAAAGCGTAATATATTAGATATAAATTTTTTACAGATAAAAAATTTCTGATTCTTAAAAATATGTAAATCAATTTTCCAATTTTTTTTGCAACTTGACAAATTTGTTCCTTCCATTTTAAATTTTTATCGATAATAACTCCTAAATATTTTATTGTGTTTGTTGTTTTTAATATTGTGCAGTTTTGGATACAATAATTTTTACTATGTGTTGTAGAATTATCATGGATGATGATATCAATGTTTTTAGGGGTATCATTTTTGTGTATTGCAAATGGAATTACAAATGTTTTATCACCATTTAGTGATAGCAAATTTACGTCGAAGAAATTCTTTAAAATATTTATGTCTTCGGTGGCTTTAAATGTTACTTTTTCCCAAGTTATATCGCTAATTATTAGTACCGTATCATCGGCATATGAAGTTATTTGGCCATGTAGTGGTTGAAAAAAAATGTCATTAACATATATGGTAAAGAGGATTGGTCCGATTACTGTACCTTGCGGGATTCCAAAGTCTGATATTTCTTTATCGCTATTAATCTGATTTATTATTTTTACGACTTGCGGTCGATTTTTTAGGTAGTTCGAAATCCATTTAATCGCATTGTCTTTTATACCTATATTGTTCAGTTTTTTTAGGAGAATCACCCAACCTACACCAAGATTATCACAATAGTTTAAAACAAAGTACAACTGTAGCCCTGAATGAAGTTTCATTATTGAAGTTTACTTCGAATGGAAGATTAATTCCATAAATAAAATTGTTCCAAGGATCCCTTTTTTAATTTTATGATTTATTTATGCGAAATATACAAAGTTGCAGTTTTACTTTATTGCCATTCGTTATGCAACACAAAAAAACAGAAAGGAATAATGTTTAATAACATTTTTTAGCAACAATTCCAAGTTCCCTCTAAGAAGTTCCCTGAGTTCTCGTATCTTTTGCCTACTTTGCATATGGCGGCCGCCGAAACCGGAAGACCGGCCAATTTAAGCGAGTCATCCATCCAGTTATTATATATATATCTATGTACCACTCAGTTCCCAAAAGTTTTTCTATGCAAATTGTAAGATTCCTATTGGCAGTCATTACTATGACGTCACAAGCCACGCGACAGGGTTACAAATACTGACGGAGTTATACCCCCGGGTCAGATGAATTACCGAGCAGCGGAGCAGCCACGGAGTGCACATTTTTTGTACTAAATTTGTCAACTTGACATCTGTCATTCACCGGTCTAGGCAGTTCCGTAATTAAAATGACCCTCCTCTCCTGTTTTCGTTGGAGTGGGGAACTTTTGGCATATCGCCTCAGGAGCGGTTAGGGCGTAAGATGTGCATTGTCTATGGTTTATGTGCGCATAAAGCGCTTAGGTCTGAACGGTCTGAAGGGATTGTATGGAGAGCGATATTTGGCGTGCTATGATCTTTTATATTTGATGTGCCTGTCTGAACACAGCTTAACACAAATTATTTGCTTCAATACTATATTGTTAATCACCAAAATAATCAATGGCCATAAGTCCATTGAATTAGCGATCATTCACCCCATTCCAACGAAGGGTGACCGTTCCAACCCAGCCAACTACCGCCCCATAGCGATCACATCTGTTCTGTCAAGAGTGATGGAACGTGTGATCAATGACAAACTGCTCACATACCTCGAGAAGAACAAAATTATTAACCACCGTCAATACGGATTCCGGCGGAACCGCTCGTGCGGTGATCTTTCGCGTATGTGACTCGTGTTTGGTGGCGGTGCCTGGAACGTTTCGGTGAGACCCAAACGGTTGGATTGGATATTTCCAAGGCCTTTGATCGGGTTTGGCATCGAGCGCTTGTCAACAAACTGCGTTCTTACGGACTTCCAGCATCCTCGTGTGCGTAGATTGCCGACTTTTTGAGGGGGAGGTCAATTCAGGCAACAAATTACTTTTTTTAAACCGAATTTGTTTAGGTACCTACACTAAACAAAAAATACTCTTTCATCTTAAGAACAAAATAATTTCTTATAAAATTAAAACAAACATGCGTTTGGCCGTGAAAAACACTTCGTATTTAACCACATAACCATATAATTTCTTCTAAACTTTGGTCATATTGTATGGCACTCTTTAAATACAAATAATACTTAATGTATGAAAGTAAGAAGCATTTTCTCTCAAACTAAATGAAGAACAAAATAAAAATTTCTTTTAAACTTTGATCATATAGAATGGCACTCCCGGATTCAGTTTCGGTTTCGGCCGTAGTTTCGGCTGGATGGGGGCCGAAACCGAAACTAAACCGAAACTCGGTTTTTGGCCGAAACTAGGCCGAAACCGAAAGTTGGGTCGGACACTATCAGCGAGAATTAGTAAGTAGCAATAATGACACTGAATGTTTCCCAAATTTTGAATTAGCCTCGCAGGCGTATAATACTGCGACGTTGAATAAGAAAAATTATAATAATATTATGGTGGTAGGACAATTACAAGAGAACCTGGAACGGTATTAAATAGTATAGAAACCTTGAGGATTTATATCTTAACTATTTTATTTCCTGCTAGGGCAATGCCGATCAGTTATAAAACTCATTTTAGGACAGGAGAAACATACAATTCATGTGTGCGAGGAAATAGTTATAATTTTACGCAGGAATTTTGATATTAAAAATATATCTCTCACATACATGGACGAAAAATATCTCATTAGTAAGTAACCTAATTTTCAAATGTTTCGCAAATGTTTAGTGTAAACATTGAAGTAAATATGTAAGTGATGCTTTTCACCCCAAATGTAGAGTATTTTTACAAAACTTATTCGTAAGTGTAAGTGATACAATATTATTTTAAAATATTAAAAAATGTTCAGAACAAATCAAATATTGTGAAATCATTGAAAAATACAGTTTAAAGCGTTCTGAAAGATTCATTTTACCGTCATCGAATTGTTATTCCCTGTTCAGAATTCTTTTGAATAATATTAAGCCCCGTTTATAATAGGAATAAGCCGTAAGAATAGGCCGGTGCCGTAATCTGTAAGCAGTAATATTTTAGAACGTCGTTTATAATTGGAATAGGAATAGAATAGAATACGCCCATAGAAGTGACTATCCCGCTGTCACTTGTCTACGTCAACCAGTGTTACCGAACCCAAAATTTCAAAATCGGGAGAATTTACGCCTAAAAATCGGGAGAAAACGGGAGAATTTTGAAGAAATCGGGAGATTACTAGAATTATTATAATAAAATTCTTCCCTTGTCAATATTCCGAATCCCTTTTATTATTCCGAAGCAGAACCTTAACAACAAATGAAAAAACCCATGAGCAGCGCCATTATTACGATTATTGTAGATGTTGCCCTTGGAATAACGCAATTTTCCCTAAGGTTCAACGGGGACTTACTATACGTTTGGAAACAAATTTTTGTGAAACTTCGACCTTGGGGGCCGTTCAAGTATTAGGTACGTGACGCAATTTAGGGGGGGGTCTTGTTTAACGTAACTGTGCATAATCGGTGCGGGAGGGGGATTCGAAAAACGCGTTACGTAACATGTTTTTTTTATTTAAATAAAAAAACTAGGGAATGCCCAAGTTGGCAAGCCTTTTCGTTTATGTTTTACAGGGAATCCGTAGATGAAGAGTTGCAGTCAGGACATGAAAAAGGTTTCTCTCCACTGTGAATCAGCGAGTGCTTTCTTAGACGTCCCTTTTGAGAACATGAATAGTTGCAGTCGGGACACGAAAAAGGTTCTTGTCCACTATGGGTTAATATGTGATATTTTAGATGTTCCTTGCGATAACATGAATAGTGTCAATCGGGACACGAAAAAGATTTTTCTCCACTGTGGGAAAACTTGCGATTTTTTAGATTTATCTTCGTAGTACATGCATAGTTTCACTCAGAACATGAAAATGGCTTTTCTACACTATGAATTGCTCTGTGGATTTTAATAACTGCAAAAAAACTTCCTTTCACGATCTTTAATAACTGCATTCGGGACAAGAAAATGGTTTTTGTCCGCTGTGGATAGACATGTGATTTTTTTGGTGCCTCTTTGTAAAAAATTAATATAATAATACATAAAAAGTCACAGTAGAAACATGTAAAAGGTTTTATATCACTGAGTCGGCAAATGATTTCTAAGAAGTTCTTTTGTACAACATGAATAATTTGCAGTCGGGACATGAAAAAGGTTTTTGTCCACTGTGGGTAAACATGTGAATTTTCAGATAAGGTTTTGTAGCGCATGAATAGTCGCAGTCGGGACATGAAAAGATTTTTCTCCATTGTGGGTAAACATGTAATTTTTAGATTTCTCTACGTAGTACAAGAATAGTTGCAGCTGGAATATGAAAAAGGTTTTTCTCTACATGAGTCAGCAAGTGACTTCTTAGATCCATTTTGAGAACACGAATAGTTGCAGTCAGGACATGAAAAAGGTTTTTCTCTTCCGTGAATTATACTGTGGATTTTAAAATCTTCCTTTTGAGGACATGTATAACTGCATTTGGGAAAAGAAAATGGTTTTTGTCCATTGTGGGTAAATATATAATTTTTGGTGCCTCTTTGTAGAATATGAATAGTCGCAGTAGAAACATGTAAACGGTTTTATGTCACTGTGAGTCAGCAAATGATTTTTAAGAAGTTCCTTTGTACAACATGAATAATTGCAGTCGGGACATGAAATTGGTTTTTCATCACTTAGTTAGCAAGTGCCGTTTTAGTTATTTTTTAGAGGAGAAGAATAGTTGTAGCCAGGACATGAACAGATTTTGAGCGCCTTGTTAGTGCATCTCTTCCAGAGACAACGTTGATGTCCTTGTTGCAACTTTTTTGCCAGGAACAGGCCAACCTGCATAATCGGACTAAATTTCCCATTCTTTTTTATAATATTGGGAATATATATTTTTTAGCAATACTTATACCTGCGTCTGCGTCAGGGTCGGAAGTGGTCATAATAAAAAAAAAATTAAGTTCGTAGTGCTGAAAAACCTTCTGATTCGAAGAGGCGTTACGTAATAAATTATAAATTCCACCTCATAATTCATAGATGATCGGTTTGCATGGGTCTATAATGGAGATATGCTTAGATTGCGGTATTTTGTAATTATTCTAATAATTCTAGTCAAAACCCGAATCTTAAGAATTTTTTTTAAACCATTCACAATAATTAGTTGCCTGTTGAGCGGACCATAATCAAAGAATCGAGGAGAATCGAATTCGCTCCGAACTTCGAAAAATCGGGAGATTTTAATGCCATTCCGGTAGATCGGGAGATGAAGTGAAAAATCGGGAGATCTCCCGAAAAATCGGGAGCTTCGGTAACACTGACGTCAACTGTCAACCGATAATACATTATACTTTGTTTTATATAAATAAATATTGAAACGATGGATTTGTCGGACATTGTTGCATGTGGAATGTTTTTGTTTATTTTGGGGCTAGCATATACTGCATATGGAGATGTACAGTTGATGAAAAAACACAAATAAATAACGTTTTCTACGACAGTAATTCTGTCTTTATAATCTTTTTCTTTCTTGTTATATAAAAGACGAAATTGTTCGACCCAAGAAACCAATTCCGCGTCATTTATATTCATTTTTACATTTATATTAGATCATTTTCGTCTTCAACAAATATATATAAAATAAAATTATTGTTCAACTAAACTGAATATTGAATCCAAAGCCATAGAGTATCGATTGAAAATACATAAATCTCAACATATATCTAAGCTTTCTGCAAGCCGTAACCGTAAAAGATAAAGTTGAACCATCTTTTCGGTTATGGAAAAAGTTAACGGCTTGCCATCTATTATAAACGGATACACAGGTTTCCTATCTTCCAACTTCTACGGCTTAGGGCCTCCTTTCATGGAGATACTGACAATCTACGTAATTGTGACGCAACCACAAGTACCCTGCTGATATACAACTTTATAATGCTGGTCTTCGTACACGGCGCTACCCGAAATATACTGAACTTGATCATTTTTCACGTGTAGCCGCGCAGTAAACACGATGTCAAGCGATTCTAGCGACGAAGATAATAGAATAAAAAGCGATGTAATAGGAGATTTTGGGTTCACGCATACATCGAAAAAAATCTGAACTGTAGGGCATTCGTTGCCGCCAAGGAACTGCATGAGAGTGATGACAACAAGTTTAATTGAATGTCGAAGGATACTTACTTAAACTTGGTGCAATTATTGACCCCTAGTATCCATTACAAAAATACAACTATGCGGGCGTGTGTCAGTATCGAGGGAAAATAATAAAGCTCAGGTAAGAAAAGCATAATATATGTTTATTTATTACTTATACATAGTGGGTATCTTAAGATAAGTCAAATTTTTCGACGTTTAAATCAGATTCTGGGATCACAATATCTGAATCATCGGGTTCTGGGATTACAATTGGTGTAAAGTTTTGATAAAATAGAGCCACCTCCGAATTTTCCATTTAATAAATTGTAGTGCAAATTGCATGACTTCATTTAAATAGTAAGGTTTCTTTTTCTTTGCTGCTGATCCACTTTTTGCAGGTTTCAGATTTCGGACAAAAACACTGTGAATATTCCTCCACGTTTCTTTACATTCGGGTCCTGAAAAAGATAACAGAAGTTTTAATTTAATAATTATTTTTTCCAGGTACTTAGTTGAAGGATCGACATTTATGAGCCTGGCTTTTTATTTCGCGAGAGGAGAATGTACAATTTCTAAAATGGATGCCAATCTCAAGTATAAACGATTATTTAGCCAACTATTTTATCACTCCCCGGGCTTCGCTACCTTGGCAGTTCAATTATTGTGTTTGATATTATTTGTGACAAAAGTAAACAACATTACGTACCTGTTAAATTGACTTTTATTCCCACATCAATCCATGCCCTCTCCACTAAATCCTTTCTTACGTATTCTGGTAAAGCATAGTTGTATAAACACGCATGGGTAAATATTCGGAACAAACGTCAACGGTTAATACGCACTTTTTTTATAAAACCTTTAGATTCTTCTTAATTACCATAAAAGACAACTATTTGCATTGGGGGAGGTTGAAAATGATACATTTTTAATTTTAGTTACGTAAATTGAAGATTTGCTTTCGTATTTAGACACAACGCTTCACCATATGCAATTTGTAATGATTATTGTCATTTTATTATGTTGGTATTACTGATACTATATGGAAGGCTACATCATACCGTAACTGACTTCATGGCAATATATTCAAAGGCGCGTAACCGAAAAAACCTATACAAAAAAATACGCTAGATTTGTGTAACATGGTTTGTGATTCAAAAGAAAGTGCCCCTTTATAACGCCTACTCACGTCAAGGCAAAAAAAAACATCCCAGTTTTCAAGTAGTTTAGCGGCTACGCTAGGTTTGTGTAACATGGAATGTAAAATATCAGTAATACCAACATATTAAAATAACAATAATATTGCAAACAGAGTGATTTGACAGTGTCAAAGCAAATTTTCAATTTACGTAACTAAAATTAAAAATGTATAATTTTCAACCTCCCCCAATGCAAATAGTTGTCTTTTATGGTAATTAAGAAGAATCTAAAAGTTTTATCAAAAAAAATGCGTATTAACCGTTGACGTTTGTTCCGAAGAATTACCCACGCATGTTTTTCCACTTCCAGATCAAATCTAATATTACTTTCTTGTTCCGATGCCATTTCTGTCAAACGTCAAACGAATTAAGTAGCTGACATAAATGACGCGACGCGTCGCGTGCGACCAGCACTGTCGGTATCGTGGAACTGAGCGGAAACCGACAGTCACCGCGTAGCGCCGTGAGCGGACACCAGCAAAATCGTATGGGGGGTACTTACGATCGACGCATATGATACGCGCACGTGGATCGAGTCGCTTGTAAGTTTCTCAATGAAAGGAGGCCCTTACGGCCTACGGCTTACGGCTTATTCCTATTATAAACGGGCCTTAAAGCTTACCGAAAGTAAGAACAGTCGGCAGCCATCTCTTATTTTTATGCTCATTTTCTACAATTTGCGTTTATCTTTGGAAATGTCATTGTACGAACCTCGATCTCGATGCGCAATAAGATTTTGGCTCCGTTTTGTATTAATTGAACAATATTTGTGTTCCATTTCTCCAGTTTTGGGTAACTTCTGTGACCATCATAATTCTATTCTGAAGTTAATGACATTATTGCATTTCGACTTTTCTATTGACGTTTCTACAACACATTGGAGTTGACCGCCGCGCTACTTGCACGTAAGTAGGTTCATGTCACATTGACTAAGGACAAATGTCGGGTTCAGATGTTTCAATGTGAACCTTCTTTTAACAAAAATGATTAAGTTTTGTCAAACACTTTTTGTCGTTCAATAAAAGTCGATCAACTAAAATTGAAAGGTTTGAATCTGCTATAACCCCTTTTATTATGAGCAAACCAACACCAACCAGGTTAACACGCGACGGGGTTGTTTATTTTAGATTTACGACCGCTGTCAAAAATGTCATCCAAGCAAATCTTTACCTATAATATTAAATATAATTCTGATAGTAGGTACCCTTCACTCAGATGACAGTAAGTCAACTGGATCGGCCCATGTAATCTATACCATAGTGAGTTTGAAATTTCTACACTTTGTGTTGCTACGGTCACGAACATAAATCATTTATGTTGGTATTGAACCGATTAAGTATATTTTCTGCCGGTCATGTTTGTAAAGTCAACATTGCATTAGGTAAGTTCTCTAAGTCCATAAGGCTCCGCAACCGGGCTCGAAAAGAAGAAGATGGAGAGATACGAAATTACGAGTGTTAGAGGAGCACGCTAACATTTAAACCGACAAAATCTATGCGAAAATTGCGAAAATGTTTAATAAAACACGACTCGTTTAGAATAGACCAAAAATCTCTTGGGGATCATTTAAAATAGTATTTAAAGAAACACCGTGAAGTTTTTCATGGATATAACTTCTAGAATAAATTAAATGAACGTGTTTATGATAAAGCAGGATTAATAAGTCCATCATCCAGTATTGATGCACACTGGAGAAAAATACTGGCTCCTTACGTGCTCACAGAATCCTGAAAGCTTAATATTATTATTTCTTTTGTTTTCCTTTTACTACTATTAGCTTATTATCTTTTTTTTTGTTTCGTGTACATTCATATCCACCTTCTTTTTCTTTTTTTTTCCTTTCAAATACTTTATACTTTGTACATGTATGTTTATATTATACCCTTATGGAATGTGTGGGATTGCACTCTCCTCCCCACATACTGGAATAAACACTTATTTATTTATTTATTTTTATTTATTTTTATTTAATAAGACGGAGTGGAACAACAATTTGTTTCAAATAAACGTATCTTTATTTAGAAATACAATATGTTGGTAACTGAACGCAGTTGTGTTGTGTAGTGGACCGCGGTTGATTCGAGACTGAAACACGCTGAACTCAATCTGCCTTAACACTTCCGCCGTTCAAGTGTTTCTTATTTATCACTACATATCATCTCTAATTTAAAACACAGATTCTGGAAACGGTCTCGCGGCAGCGCCTTTGTAAATATATCCGCCCTTTGATTTTCAGACGGAACGTATTCAACTATGATCTCTTTATTATTTACTTTCTCGCGAATAAAGTGAAAATGTACATCAATATGCTTTGTTCTTTTGTGATAGCCGGATTTTTAACCAATTGAATAGCACTTTCGTTATCAACATAAAGCGTTGTTTCTTCGACACAAGGACATCCGATGTCTTCTAATCCAGACTACTTCCCGAACTGCTGTCGATGCAGCTACATATTCAGCTTCCGTCGTACTTAGCGTCACGAGTCTTTGCCGCTGTGATGACCACGTTACAGCCCCGTTCGCGAGACAGAAAACGTATCAGCATCCGAGAAACCTATCAATTTTGCTTCGCTACCGCCGCTTTGATATTCAATACCATAATTAGTTGTGCCTTTTAGATATGCAAATATTCTCTTTACCGCTTGCCAATGTGACGAGTCGTACTCGTTTAAATACTTGCTTACTGCATTTACATCGCGATGTCTGGCCTCGATACGGCCGCTAGAAAGACTAGGGAACCTATTGCTTCGCGATACGGTACATTTCTCATTTTTCCAACATTTTCCACGACTAGAGCCAGCGCTGCGTGTGGATCCGCCGGCACGCTCACCATTTTCGCGTCCGCCATTCCGAATTTTTCAATTATTTTCTCCGTGTATGCGCTCTGATGAATCATCAGTTTACCCCTCTCTCCATCCCTTTTGATTTGCAACCCGACAAAAACATTCGAGCTTCGACTGTAATTTTAAACGATTCGCTTAGTTGAATAAGTTCTTTAGAGTCTCTACATTATTGGAGGCTACTAGCCCATCATCGACGAATAGAGCCAGATACACTTTGTCATTTTTAAACATTCCAGTAAACACACACTTGTCTGCTTTGCACTCTACTAAGTTAAATTGAATTCACAAAAACTTAGTGAATCATTGATTCCAACATCTTGGAGCTTGTTTGAGTCCATAAAGTGACCCCTCGAGCTTGCACACGACGTTCATTTTATCTTCTTCCAGCTTCAGTCCTTCCGGAACTTTCATGAAGATTGTTTCTTCCAGTTCGCCATATAGGAATGCAGTTTGAACGTCGAATTGCATTACTTAAAGAATTTCGGCGGCTATCATTGCCAGCAAAATTCTCAGTGAGTCATATCTCACCACTGGAGAAAAATGTTTCCTTGAAGTCGATCCCCTCTCTTTGCAGGAAGCCCCTTGCGCATAATCGAGCCTTGAAATGATGTCACTTCCCGTCTACATCCGTCTTTACCCGAAATACCCATTTCGAGTCGATTAGTCTCATCTCTGGCGTTTTTTTTACGAGTTTCCACGTACGATTGTCTTCATGTGCTTTAAATTCATTTTGAATAGCACCCGCCCACTGCACGGCTTCAGTGCTATTCGTCGCTTCTTCGTACGTTAATGGGAGTATTTATAATTATATAGATATTGCAGCGCTTCCCGGATGTTCACGGAGGGGCGAGTTCCTGGCTTTGCAGCCCTTATTAGATACAGGGTGGCAGGAATGAGGGAAAGGATAACCAGCTCTGGAAACATCCTCGTCATGGAAGCCCGCCTCAGTCCATCATCCAGTATTGATGCACACTGGAGAAAAATACTGGCTCCTTACGTGCTCACAGAATCCTGAAAGCTTAATATTATTATTTCTTTTGTTTTCCTTTTACTACTATTAGCTTATTATCTTTTTTTTTTGTTTCGTGTACATTCATATCCACCTTCTTTTTCTTTTTTTTCCTTTCAAATACTTTATACTTTGTACATGTATGTTTATATTATACCCTTATGGAATGTGTGGGATTGCACTCTCCCCACATACTGGAATAAACACTTACTTACTTACTTATAAGTACTCGGCCACATTTGCATTGTGTTGATATCTTCTAGGAGTTTGAATCAGTGCTCGATCTTGCAGGATTCGTCGTCCTTCTTGCTCGTCCTCTCGTTCGTCGCCCTTGTTGTTTTCTTCTTCTTGTCGTTCTCCAATGTTGTCGTCGTTTTCTTTGTTGTCGATCACGTTCTCGTTCTCTCGTGCCTCGTTTTCTAATTCCTCGTGTTGTGAAAGAATTGTTTCGTATTCCTTCTCCATCTCGTTTTGTTCCGCCTCTGGCGCCCCGATTTTCTCGTTGAACACGACATTTCGAACTACACTGACCTTTTTCTTTTCAGGATCATACATTCGGTAATTCGTCGATTCTTCCGAATATCCGACGAAGATCTTTTTGCTCGCCCGCGCGTCGAATTTTCGCCTGAATTGTTTGGGAGTGTGCACATACGCGTCTGATTCAAAAATTTGAAGATGCTTCAGGTTCGGAGCTTTTCCAATCCACGCTTCGTACGGCGTTACTGCACCACTCGTCCACACGGTTCGGTTGAGAATGTATACCGCACAATTCACGGCTTCCGTCCATAAAGTTAATGGAAGATTCTTCGCGATTATATATATATATTTTTTCTTTATTCTTAAATACAAAAATAGGGTTACATTAGTGGATTTTTCGACCACCATGCTAGGCTGATGCTCGTGTTATGGTGGTCAATTTTACAAAATTTAATGCAATAACAATCAGACGTTCGTGTAATATTTGTGACGAAAATAAATATAAATAAATATAATTATGAAATAAATATAAATATAAAAACTCTGTCAAGAGTGCATTAGAAATGTATTAAATGAGTATAAAACTGCATAAATATATTGATATATATTTTGTTCTACTTCCCTCCTGTTATAATAATGTAAATTTTTGTTGTTGCAAGATTACTATTTAATTTTTAGACACAATATAATGGTATGATGCGAAAATCTATAATTTGTTTCTTATTTTGGTAAATTATACATGTATAAATTAATCCAATTGTAAAGTGTTGATTTCCCCAAGATAAATAATAACTAAAAGGAGTTTTAATTTTTAGTAATTTTTGTACAAATAAATTTCTGTATTCAGCCTATTTATACTGCATTGAATTCTTATTTTAACAATTTTTGTCTCAGCAGAATACAAGTAAGGCAGTAGAGAGAGTAGAGTACATCGAACATATCAGTTGTGCCAAACAATTTAAAGTCATGAATGGAAAAGAGAATGGGAGAATAATCACTTGCTCCATTTAATATTGAAAGGCAAGATAGAGGGTCGCCGAGGGCCTGGTAGGAGACAAATGTCTTGGCTGCGAAACATACGAGAGTGGACCGGCATTAGAAGTGTGGAGGAGCTATTCCGGGCAGCGCAAGACAGAGAGACCTTTTCAAGAGTGATCGCCAACGTCGGGGGGACCTGATAAGGCACATAAAGAAGAAGAAGAATGGAAAAGAAAATTGTAAAAAGTATTCAATGGAAAAAAAAATTAAGTTTTATTTTACGGTTATTTAAATGTTATTAATCTATATTCTTTGAAGAAAATCTTTAAAGAAATTTTGCCCCTTTCCGGATATCCATTGTTGGACACCGCATGCAAAATGAGTAATTGTGTCAAAACTTTTGATGTTGTTTTTTAATGCGTTTAATATTTTAAGTGCGATGTATGAGTATTGTCTCTGTGAAAATGTGGTTTTTGTTTTTGGTATTTTGCATTTTCCATGTGTTGAGTAGCTTGTGTGGAGTTTATGAGACCATTTTTCCATATATGTATGAGAGCTATTTTCATATACAGTTGACGAATGTCTAGTACTGCGAGCTTCTTGAAAAGTGGCTCTGATGGATGAGAGGGGGGACATTTGAAGATGATCCTAAGCAAAAGTTTTTGAACGGTTACTAGAGGGTAGAGAATGGATGCTGCATAACCTCCCCATCCTATAATGCCGTATGTTAATATAGATTGGAATAGAGCAAAATAAACACTTCTCAGAGTTTTTGCATCAAGAATTGATCGTACAGAGTAAAAAAAATGACGTAACTTACGGAGTCTCTGTGTTATGGAGCTAATTTGGGCCTCCCACCGTAATTGTTAATCTATAATGACACCTAGGTACTTTATTTCATAAGACGGTTTAAGTATTGGGCATGAACAGCTGTTTATAAGAAGTAGTGGGGAAGTGTCTAGATTTTGTGGGCAAGTGTGGATGATTACGTTAGGAAAGTTTTCTGGGAGAGATAATTTTCGGATTGAAAAAGTATGTATTGTGTTTTTTGAACATTTAAGGTAAGGAGGTTAGAGTCTAACCATTTTTCAATTATGTTCAGTCCACAATTTGCTTTCTTAATCGATGTTTTCCACGTTTTACTTGTAAATATGATAACAGTGTCATCGGCGAAAGATATTATATTACCGTCAATATCCAAGTTTAATAAGGAGTTCATATATATGAGAAATAAGAGCGGACCTAAAACACTTCCTTGGGCAAGGGCGGATTTAGGGGGGGGGGGGCACGGGGGCACGTGCCCCCCCCAGGACGGTATTTTTGTGTACTGTGGAGATTCCATCACAGTACATACTTGGAATCAAATCAAATTATCAGAGTTGTTAAAATATATGAATAAAATAACAGAAAAAACATGAGTCAAACTCTTGTCTATTTCTGGCCGGAATTGCGAATTTCGTTCGTTGCATCCCTTTCATGCACTTGAAAATGAAATATGATAATCAGCGTTTGCGAGAGCGGTACGGTCGGGGGAAAGCGCGGTCGGAAAAGTCCCCCCCCCCCCCCCCGATTAAAGTTGTCAAAGGGACCGTTCAAGTATTATGTAACGCACTTGAGGGGGGGGGGGGGGGGGGGGGGGGGGTCGACCAACGCGTTACGTAACATGTTTTTTTCTATTTAAATAAAAAATAGGAATTAGAAACTTAATGCACATTCTAAGGCTACGTCAATGTTTGGGTAAATTGTTTTAAGTTATTTATGTTTTAGAACCTAAAATGTAAAATCGCTTTGGTTTTTTGGGGCAGTTCTCCGTCTCAAGCTATCGCTGTTAAATAATATTGTAGATGGATACATTTATCAAAAAAGCACTTTTCTAAACCTCCAAATTTATGTCGTTACTAACATACTTACTCGCACTATTTTGAACTTCTTCAGTGTTCAAATTTTGATGGAATAAAATTTTCTGATAAAGGGTTTTCTCCTCTGTTGGTAAATATAAGATTTTTTAGATATCCCTTTGTAGTACATGAATAGTTGCAGTCAGAACACGAAAAAGGTTACTCTCCACCGTGAATCAGCTAGTGCGTTCTTGTACGTCCCTTTTGAGAACATGATTAGTTGCAGTGGGGGCACGAAAAAGGTTTTTGTCCACTGTGGGTTAACACGTGATTAGATGTCCCTTGCGATAAAATGAATAGTGTCAATCGGGACATCAAAAAGATTTTTCTCCTCTGTGGGTAAATATGTGACGTTTCATTTTTTTATTTTGTAGAACATGTATATTTGCAGCGAAAAAGGTTTTTATCCACTATGGGAAAACATGCGATTTTTTTTATTTCTCTTTGTATAAGCATAGTTACACTCACAACATGAAAAAGGTTTTTTTTCACTATGAATCGCGCTGTGAATTTTTAAATCTCCCTAAAGAGAACTTGAATAACTGCATTCGGGACATGAAATGGTTTTGTCCACTATGTATAAACATGTGATTTTCTTGGTACCTCTTTGAAGAACGTGAATACTCGCAGTAGAAACATGTAAAAGGTTTTATGTCAATGTGAGTCAGAAAATGAATTGTAAGAAGTTCCTTTGTACAACATGAATACTTGCAGTTGGGAGATGAAAAAGGTTTTTGTCCAGTGTGGATATGTGAATTTTTAGATACCGTTTTGTAGCGCATGAATAGTCACCGTCGAGACATGAAAAAGGTTTTTCATCGCTGTGAATCAGCAATTGCCGTTTTAGTTTTTTTTCGAGAAAAAGAATAGTTGCAGTCAGGACATGAAATAGGTTTTTATCCACTGTGGTTAAACATGTGAATTTTAGATTTTCGTTTACTTCGTAGTACATGAATAGTTGTATTTACTTCGTAGTACATAAATAGTTGCAGTCGGAGAATTTTCTCCACTAAGAGTCAGCAAGTGACTTCTTAGGTATCTCTTTTGAGAACACGAGTAGTTGCAGTCAGGACATGAAAAAGGTTTTTCTGTTCTGTGAATCATACTGTAGATTTTAAATCTTCCTTTTGAGAACTTGTAAAACTGCATTTGGGACATGAGGAAAGACTGTTAAATTGTGGAGATCCGGAAGGAATACAAGGCGGATAAAAATAATAATAATTCCCAATTTTTTTATAAATAGCAACTTGCATAAATAAAATAAACAATATACGCATGTATCGCGAGTTAAACTCTTTTTTTATTTATTACCGCAAACGCGATTAAAACAAGAAAAAAGGTATTTAAGCGACTTTACAGTACTTTGCGCAACTTAATTGTGACTTTCAGGTAAAAATTGTCACTTGGGCGTTACGTTACGTTTAGGAAGGGGGGGGGGGTGTACAAGAAAACGTTACTGCGCGTTACATGGGGGGAGGGGGGGTCAAAAATCTTCAAAAATTGCATTACGCAATACTTGAACGCCCCCAAACATAAATTTCGACTTCATAAAAAATTGGTCCGTCCCAGGGGGGGGGGGAATGTGCTCTTGAGTGGCACCCCCCCCCCCCCCCCCATCGGGTGGCACCCAGGCGGGCCCCCAATCCGCCCCTTGTGCCCCCCCCAGAAAAAAATCCTGGATCCGCCCTTGTCCTTGGGGCACGCCGTAGGATATTGGTAAACATTTACTCCTATATTATTGATTTGACTGAATGACAGTTGTTTGTGTTCTTTGTGTTAGGTAGTTTTTAAACCATTTCAGGACAGTACCTTCTATCCCAATCTGTTAGAAGAATATGGTGTAAAATTGTGTCGAAGGCTTTAGACAGATCTAGAAAGACAGCAAGCGGTTTATTGCCTTTATCGAGTTTATCAGATATCTGTTTGGTAAGGCTTGCGATTGCATCAGAAGTACTAAGATTTTTGCGATAACCGTATTGGTTTTTTGAGAGGATTTTATTGATCTCGAGGAACTTAAGGAGTCTTAGTTTTACTACCTTTTCAAAGATTTTGGAAATTGTGCTTAATAGCGATATAGGCCTGTAATTATTTAGGGAAGATATGTCACCTGATTTGAAAATGGGGATGATTGAGGCATGTTTAAGATAATTTGGAAGCTTAAATTAATAATATGTTGGAGGAGGGGTGGCAATAAGGGTTTTAAAATGCTTCATAAGTTTAGTAGAGATTTTGTCTATTCCTGTTGAGTGGCTACTTTTTAATGTAGAGATGATTTCTGTAATTTCCAATTCTGTGGTGGGAGTGAAAGTGAATGGAGTATAACTCAGGTGGTCCATGGATATTTCGTTTGCAAGGTCATATTCTGAAACATTATTTCTGGTTAAAATATTATTGGAAAGGTTAGATCCGATTGTGGTGAAAAATTCGTTAAAATGATCTGTAATTTTTTCAGAATTTTTATTTGTGTTTACTAGTGATCGGCCTTCAATTTTGATATTATTGATGGGTGAAGTCGTTTGTTTGGTGTAGGATATGTCCTTAATTATACTCCATATTTTTTTCGTGTCATTTTCGACGTTTTTGATTTGATTTTTATAGTAATCTTCTCTGGCCTTTGAAGTAATTTTTTTGCAAACATTTCTGTATTTTTTGTAAAATAAGTTAGATTCATGGTCGTTGGGATTTTTTAACAGAGTGCATGGAGCTTATCGCGCTTGCGGATAGAATGAAGGATACCAACAGTTATCCAAGGTTTGAGTTTAGTATCATAGTGTTTTGTTTTGTGAGTTGTGTTGGATGTAGCGTTGGTTAGATGGTTGTGTAGTGTTTCGACAAGAGATTCGCAGGCCAAATCGGAATCATTCAGTTTATAAAGATTTGACCAATCTTCCTGAGAGACCAGCTCAAAAAGTGTGGTGTAGCATATTTTCATTTGTGGGATTACATGCGGTGGTGGTTTGTGTATTTTATGAGAAAGAGAAGTTATGGTAGCGTAGTGGTCTGTGACAGTGCATTGTAGACATGGGCATATTCATTCCCAAGAGTGAATCGATTCAGTCTGATTCTCCTGGCCTTTTGAATTGATTCCTTGTATTCATTCATTATTCCTTTAAAAAAAAAAAAAAACCTTTTTTAATATGTGTAGGTATATATTATCTACACGCGGTTGAAGTGAAACCTTCAGAAATCAGAAGCAAACATGAGTAGGGAAGCACCGCACAAAGAGGAGACCGATTATACTATCATTCTAATCTCATTACCACGCAGACTAAATCTTATAGATGTATTTATTTGCCTCTTTTTAGTGTCGTTATTTTTCGTTTCATCGGGTTTCAAATCACAACGGTGCTAAAGAACAGAAAACACTCTTCTTAGGGTCAATTATGTCGTTCTGAAAAAATGTACTAACGACGCGCGAAGGGGTTAACGTAATATTTTAATGTGACTTATATTGACAACAAAATGTTTTTTTGATAAAAAAATAAATTACATTAAGCTAGCAATTAAATTTTTAAATTAAACAGTTTGTGGTTTCACCCCTAAAGTTTTACTAATTTATTAAACTTAAAATTGTTCCAATTTAAAAACCACTTCACGTGATCTAATATAAATAAACATTTTAACAATATTTTGTGACGGCTGACCACAGCCGATTGGCCTTATAATATCTGCAAATTCATATATTATATCTACCTAACATCTGCGTCTAAAAATATGTAGGTACTTATATTCCAATAGTTTTGGTACGTACCACAAAACAACCAACAATGTAATGAAATTGACGGCTTGGCGCGCGGAGAGGAACGAATGATTAACCTCACAGGCCGATTCGCGGCAGGCATTCAAGAATGAATTAGTAACTTTTGACTAGTGTCTGCAGTAACTCGCTAGCTGCAGACCAAGTAAAGACTAGCGATGATCGAGTCATGATCGATTCGTTTGAACATTTGGTCATTTTTGTTTGTTTGGTCATTTGTCTGTCAACTGAACAAGACGCTAAAGTTAATTCACGAATAGAGTGCTTCAGACATGACTCGATAGCGACAGACTAGACACGCGGATCTGGAACGGGTGGGACCTCAAATTGATTGATTCTTCGCACAAGTGAAAGGACACAACGCGTCATGGCTTGGAACTCAGCTGACTCGCTGCCGGTTTTTGCTTATGCGGGGGACAATGATATACATACGCGTGATTTTATGAATGGCGGCGCGGGAATGGGATAGGTATTTTACTTTAGGCAAGTTCGCGGCGCGCCACCCATATAATAATATTTAAATACCTACGAAACATTATAAATTATAATCTTTTAATTGTTTACGGTACACATCATTAATTGAAATAATTTAACAGTAAATTAAATGGAAAATAAAAAATTAATGTGCCGTTAAAAATCGTAGGATACAAGGCCAAAGGTAAGGAATGAAGAATCAATTCCTTTTGAAATTGAGAATTAGATAGAGTGTGTCACAAGATTGAATTTATTCATTTAATTCAGTCAATCAATTTTGCCCACGTCTAGTGCATTGGTATACGAGAGATGAAGTTTTTAGTTTACATTTTGAAAATACATGATCAATACAACTTACAGACGAGCCAGATACTCTGGTGGGTGCTGTGATGGCTGGGACGAAACCTTGAAGAGTTAATAGGTTTAAATAATCACTGGCTTGTGGATTGTAACGTAAATAGTTCCGGGGAACCATTTACTAGTATTATACATAAATAGGTAGAGCAAGCGAGTCTCCTCAGGATTGTGGATGGAAATACGGGATTCTCCCCAGCATGATTAGGTTTATCTTTTTTGTTTGAAATAAAAGAGTTCTTTACTAAATAACAATATTAATTGTGTATTTCAAAAAAAACATATAGCCAGGGGGTTTCAATTACCCCAAAACAACACCGGTAAGGGCGACCAAATCAACAATAAAACAAAAAGCAAATCGCATACCTGTTGGACCAAGTCATGTTTCCTAAAAATAATTCTAACACTCAAGAACGCTTATTTGAACTGTCGCCGCGAAGACGTGGGAAAGTAATCGGGGAGCGCATCCATGGGACGCAACTGCGCCAACTGCAAATCGCCAGCGCATATCCCGCTGACTCTGGCTATCCGGACAGCCGGGCAGCAGGTTCCACCGGATGACCAGGATTCCGGCTGAAGTCATCAAGGGACTCTGGGCATTTTTCAAGCACAAGGCAAGAGCCACGTCAAAGGCTTTCCGCCAGGAATTTGCCACAACTACTCGAGGCAGACGGCAGGCAAGGGCACAAAGGTGTTCCGTCGCGTTTCATGTCACTCTTCGACAAACGATTACGCGGATTTATGTCAATGCGAACATCGCGTGGCACAAGTCATTCTCCCACCGACAGCCGTAACGCCCGCTTAATTACTCCGGGTCGCGTTTATCAAAAATCATCTTTAATGATCCGGCTCGTGGTTTTAAATAATAAAATAACAATATAAGGGATTATCCCATGTTAAAAACTTGTAAAAACTGACACCTAATTGACGAGTCGAATATCCGTCGGCTGCCGTAACGGCGGATATTCAAAAAGTGCCGGAAACTAGAAACTAATGTTGCCACCCGCAAAAATAAAACCAAAGGCGGTTCAACAAATAACACGAGCGGCCAGGTGAAAGTTAAATAGGTCACGAGAATAATTATTCGAATTTAATAATTATTATCATGACAATTCCCCCTTTCCCGCGAAAATGTTTGCCCTCAAACATGAAAATCACGTCAAGAAAATTGAACAAACTAACTAACCAAACATAGGTCCAACAAGTATTCATTTATAATCAAATAAATTAGTATATAGTAAACAAGAAACATAAACTTAAAACTAAGTCACTTAAATTTACAGAAAACAAAACAATAACAACAACAAAAAAAGGTAACATACATAGAGAACAGAGTACAACCAATAGGTATGCACGAGGCATCACTTTTCCTCTAATAGGACACTTTGCCAATTTAGGCTTCACTTTAAGGGTGGTAAACCAGCCCACACTTACACTGAATTTAAGAGATTTGTTTGAAATCTAGTAAAACTAATCTTTCTACCTAGATCCAACAGGTCGCTTTGAGAAAAAAAATGTATGCATAATATTTATGTATTGATGCGTAAGCTAGAACAGTTAAAAACTGTCTACTATAAGTAAAAGTGGTTAGAGTAGGGATTCTCTCTCTCTGGTTTCAATCCTGGGATTGGTTTGCAGCAATTTCCTTTAATTTTCTTTTCCATTCTTCCCTGTCTTGTGCGGCTCTTTTGAATTCTGCATATGATGAGCAGCGCACGTCCACCAGCAGGTCGTCCAGGTACTCTCGGCGTGGGCGTCCCCTAGAGTTTGTCCCCTCGGTCATACCCTCCATTATGGTATGCAAGAGACCTTCTTGTCGTATAACATGTCCGATCCATCTTGCACGCCTTTCGGACAAGGTCCTGAGCAGGTGCCTTCCTCCTTCGATACTTTGGAGAACCTCCTCATTTGTAATGTGGTCTCTCCATGAAATTCCTAATAATCTTCTATAGGACCACATCTCAAAAGCCTCTAGTCTCCGTTTATCTCTTTCGGATAGGCACCATGTTTCGCAGCCGTACATCAAGATACTCCACACATAGGTCTTGATGAGGAGTATTCGCAGTTTTAGGTCTATATTATTTGATTCAATTACTTTCGACCTTTTATTGAATGCAAGCCTAGCCTGGTGTATACGGCTGTCGACCTCGCTCTTAGACCGACCGTCCCATGTTATTTTGCTCCCGAGGTAGACAAACTCTTTGGTGTTCTTTAGTGGAACTCCTGCCATCTCTACTCTCATCTGGTGTTGCGTTCGGCCTACAGTCAGTAGGGATTACATATTCAATTACCTATCTATCAAAGTGGTTAAAGTAGGGTTTACATATATAAAATACCTATTTGTCAAGAAAATTAGACGAGGTTTTACAATACCGAAGCACTACCTATCTACAAAAGTGGTCAGATTAGGGTTTACATATATAAAATACCTATCCATCAAAATTATATAAAGTCAATAGGAACACAGAAGCAAAACAGGATATATAATGTTAGGCTTAGAGCTTAGGGATTACAATTTAAACAAAAACACCTAGCTATTTTAAAAGTGAACCTCAAAAGGTACTCTTGATTCTATTCAAAAAAATACAAGAAGTAACTATGATAAACCATCCTCAGAGGGCGTTGCTTATGCAAGAAAAGGACTAAGGATAAACCCAGGTGGCATTCCTTAAAAAAATAACATTTACAGAAATGCTAAAAGTCAAAATTTCTTGAACAAACAATAATATTTTGGTGATCGAATATACTTATTAGATAATCGACACTAGTAGACAAAATTAACAGTACAACACTGGTTTAAGCAGTGAGAGACCAATAGATGTATATACTTACTTAAGGTTAACTTAAAACTAAAAGACAAAATACACTTTCCTGTATTAGAGGTAAGGTGATAAACTTGTAATATGAATTATTATACTGGGTAGGCATGCCAGAGCAGTACCACCTTTGTTTGTAACAAGACAAATTTTCTTAACAAAGAAAAAACTTAACTAACTGACTTTAAGGAAAGTTAAACCAGACTTAATATGTTTAACACAGCTATGGTATATTTATGACAAAATTTACTTAATCACTAATTGGTGAAATTTAAACAATCTGTGCATAAGAAAGTCGCTCAAATCTCTCATAAACAGAAGTTTTGAATCGTTCTTTCCAAGTCCTTGGAAAATCATTAATCAGGAGAAAGCTCCAACGAACTTGAGAAGAAGGATTCAGACTTAAACAAAAGAATAGTACAACAAAACCTGCTGTTTTACGAACTCATCAGTGTGTAAGTATAATCGCAGCAAAGATATACTATGAGGAAGACGAAACGTCTTGTTTTATACAATAAATTACTACGATTTTAAACCAGAGAAAAAAAAATAAATCTCGTCAAAGAATATGTCAATTACAAAATTATGACCTAAAAAAATAATGGGCGCCACTGATCACATGGATCAGAGGAAACGACATTCATTACAAACATCGTCTCCTAAAAAAAAATTCAGAAGAATTTTTAAAAATATTATGATAGTAAGAATGAGGAAATTTTGTGAAAATTCTAGTCACAACCTCTTGAGGGTACCAAGCCCCAAGAGCAAGTTACTAGAAAAACACTGACGAAACAAACGGAACAGCATGCAAGGTTGGTAGCCCCGCATACTATCACGTTGGTTTCATCTAATTATAAAGAGCAAGAAATATTTAATCAACGCGAACAATATCTTTTACATGAAAATTTCCTACAATTTTACCGTTCATATCAGCTAGCTTATAGACCAAATTAGAGACTTTACCTTTAATAACATTGCGAACGAATCTAGGGGCCAATTTGTGAGAAAAATAATTCGGTCCACTGGACTGGACAAAATTCTTCCTCCAAACCACATCTCCTACTTCATAATTGACCGTCTTACGGCGCAAATTGTAGTGTTGGGCATTTTTCTTAAAAGCTTGTAACAAAGCATTTGAAACTTGTTCATAAATTGGAACCAAGTCTTCTAACTTCTTAGCAAATTCATCCCTAGATTGCTGCAACGTAGTGTCTACGACACTAGAAGATAAGTGATTTTTATGAAAGTTTCCGTCAATAATTTGTTCCCTACCATGCATAAGGAAGAAGGGCGTGAAGCCGGTTGCAAAATTAACTGTATTATTTAGAGCTGATTGAATTTGAGGCAGATATCTGGACCAATTACGCTGGTCAGACTCGGTTAAGATAGACAATGCAGTTCCAATAGTTTGGTTATAGCGTTCCACAACATTATTTTGGGGGGTGTAATAGGCATTATAAAAAGGTGGAGGTACGTTATACTCTGCTAACAATTGTTTAAAGTCTTTTGAAATAAATTGTTTCCCGTTGTCGCAGACGCACGTTTGCGGCACCCCGTGTACAAGGAATATGTATTGTTCAATGTTTTTAACAATGCTTTTAGTAGTTGCATTTCTAAGCGGAAAAATCCAGGTATATTTAGAAAATACATCAACAACCGTTAAAATATACATAAATCCTGCATAGCTACGCGGAAGAGGACCGACAAGGTCAATAGACAACATTTGCATCGGTCTTGTGACTATTTTCGGGTTGGTAGAAATGCCTGCCGGCGCAGCAGTATTAATTTTATGTGCCTTACACGTTTTACATTTTTTAACAAAATTTTTGACGTCATTATACATCCCTGGCCAAAAATAATGAAGTTGAACCTTTTTGTAGGTTCTAAAAACTCCTGGATGACAAGAAATATCCGATTCATGTTCTTTAGAAAGGATTGCGTTACGGTCCTCAAAAGGAACAACAAGCTTCCAAGCTGTGTCCTCCTGCAGAGCGAAACGAGATTTAGTGTGACGAAACAATTTATTTTCCCTAATTTGAAAATTGTTAAAGCGTTGTGGATTTGATTTACAATTGGAAAATAACGTATTATACCAAGTATCCGTACTCATGGGAACGGAATCAATGGAAGAAATTAAAGAAACGTCTTTACGTGAAAGAACGTCCGGAACCGTATTTAATTTACCTTTCCTGTGTATAACATCAAAAGAGTACTGTGACAGACGAGTAGACCAGCGAGCAAGTCTACCTGTTGGATTTGATAACGACACCAACCATTGTAGACTAGAATGATCTGTTACCACAGTGAAGTGGGCACCTTCTATGTAGGGCCTAAAATGGTTGACCGAATCTAACACCGCTAGGAGTTCGCGCTCCGTCACGCCGTAGTTTCGTTCATGTACATTAAGACACCTAGAAAAATAAGAAACAGGGTGCTCCTCTCCATCAAAAACTTGGGTAATCACCCCTCCGATCCCAACGTTGCTCGCGTCACAGTGGATGGTGAAAGGAAGCGAAAAATCCGGACAATTAATAACAGGGGCAGAAGTCAACGCCTTTTTTAATTTCTTAAAAGAGTCTTCCGCTTCAGTAGACCACGAAAAATTACTAATTCCCATCCTTGAACCAGTGAGTTTTGTTAAAGGAGCAGCAATGGTTGAAAAAATCTTTTATAAATCGCCTATAATACCCGCACAGGCCAATGAAAGCTTTAACCTGTTTAGAATTCTTTGGAATGGGGTAAGTACGAATACATTCCAACTTAACTGGGTCTGTGCGAAGACCTTTTGCATCTACAATGTAACCGAGATACTTCAATTCGTCCTTACAAAACTCACACTTTTTTAAATTGACTGTTAAGCCTGCTTCTTTCAGACGTAAGAAAACCCTATTTAATTGCTCTAAATGTGAATCAAAATCTTCCGAAATTATAATTAGGTCATCCAAATAACAAAAAACGTTTTCGTCGAACTCCGGACCAAAAAGTGCATCTACTAGACGCTGAAGTTCACTAGGTGCGTTTTTTAACCCAAACGGCATCCTAACGAATTCAAACAAGCCATGTCCAGGTACTACAAAAGCCGTTTTGGAGCAAGAGTCCTTATGTAATGGTATCTGCCAAAAACTTTTCGACAAATCAATAGAGGTTATAAAGCGTGCACCACGAAGGTTGTCTAAAATTCGCGAAATATATGGCAGCGGGTACGAATCCCTTGTTGTGACGCTGTTAAGCTTTCTGGAGTCCAGGCACAACCTTGCAGAACCATCCTTCTTAGGCACGATCAAAACCGGATTCGACCAAGCCGAACGCGAACGGCGAATAACACCTAAATCTAGCATTTCCTTAAGTTGAGATTCAAGTTGTTGCTGACGTGTTTTAGACAAAGGGTAATACCGTTGCTTAATGGGATCTCCCGTTGTTTTAATTTTGTGCTGAACTAAATGAGTTCGACCCAAACCACATTTTTCAAAAGAAATTGACTTATATTTATCTATAACATCATTAAGCCTACGATTGTCTTGAGGGGACAGTAGGGAAGCTGACGTGATCTTGCGAATTTCACCTATAGTATTCTCAACATCACGACCACTGTTGGCTTTTGAAAACAATTGAGGAGCGATGTCGAATTGCTTCCAAAAGTCGACTCCCAAAACTATCACAGGAGAAAGAGACGGAATTACAAAAAAAATTACATATTTTTTAACATTATTATAAGTAACTAGTACTCGCATAGTACCAATTACATCTTGACGTACCCCATCAGCGGTGGTAACGTAAGATTCTAACTTATCTAAACTAAAACCTAAACTAATAAAGAAGTTGTAAAGAGAACCGCCAAAACAACTGACAGTCGCACCACTGTCCAAAAGACCCGAAAAGACAAGATTTTGAATAGAAATATTCGCATGGGGTCTGATGTCTTGTCCAGAACTAGCCATCGGCATGCATGCGTCCATGTCACGCCTGAAGAACCGGTTACTGGAGCTATCAACTAAAGGTGATGATCTCCTGACATCCTTGCTAGCAGGACGCAGAGGATCACACTCTAGTTTTTTGGGTTTGTGCGAGCGGAGTCATCTTTACGTTTACTGGAATCCCTCTGAGATTCAGACTTCCATTTCCTACAAAATTGTTTTGTATGACCCTGCGCCTTACAATAAAAACAATTAAAAGTTTTTCTATTATTCGAAGAAGAAGTATGTGTTGATGAAGAGGCAGTTGCTTGAGAAGAAGAAAAATGCGGTAAGGGTTTATCTACCGAGAGCTTTTCGAATCTCCTACACACATTTACCAAAGAAGTTAAGTCCTTTTCTGCAAAATATGCGATAGCCAAGGCGTATTTAGGTAACAGACTATCAGAAACTAGGTCTACCAACTGTTCCTCTGTAAGTTGAACGTCTAATCTGAGATTAGCCAATTTAATGTCTTCGACGTAATCCACAACACTTTGATTAAATTTTTGTTTCATAGCGAATAAAGCTTTTAGGGCCTCTGTTTGATTAATACAACGGTCAAAACGTGCTATGAGGTGATTTCTCAACTCAGGCCAAGATAAAGAATCTTTATAAATTGTTCGATACCAAGAGAGAGCTCTCCCCTCCAAAAGATCAGCAAAGGAAGTCACAACCGATGACAGTTCCAAATGACGGCATCTAGATAATTCCTCCACACGTTGTATAAAATCCCTAACATCAGAAGAACCCGCAAATTTAATACCCCAAGAATGCACGGACGTATTTGTATTTACAGTTTGATAATAATTATTAACTATGTTAGTAGTATGACTTGCATTATCACTATTACCTTCATTTTGTTGTGAAGAATCACTACCGGATTGTTTTAAGCTCCTATTATACATACGAGCCTGTTCCCGCATACCTGATAGCATAAGCTCTGGAGTGATATTCACTTCAGTTAACATCTGTATCATCTCCTCCTTTGTTGCACCGTTAATATTAGAAATCGCCATTATGGAAATGCTCAAGGAGTGAAGCTTCGCAAAACAATAAAAAAATTCGAAAAAGAAAATAATCAAAATGATTATTTGGAAAAGAGTATTTATTGTTAGCAGCTAATAACGGACACCCTGTAAACAAATTTTCTTAAAAAGAAAATTTTATTTGAAAAAACAAATCGAAGTTATTTTCCAAAGAAATAATATAATTTATAATGTATGTAGATCACCAGACACTGTGTAAAGGAGAGAATAAATCGAACCCACGAATATCTCATTAAAGAACAATTAATTCAAAAAGAATTAAATATATTCTAAATATAAAGTTACGTATTTAAAAGGTAAGTTGCCTAAACCACAATACTGAAACGTATTTATCATTATGATGATAAACAAACCGCATATTATGGAAATGACAGCTGACGTAAGATTCACGTATTGCCAGTCAAGAGAAAATAATTTCCCCACAAATTATTTAGCTGACTCAGATAAGCGAGTACATTTAAATTGACAAAGACAATATTTTATCACTCAAGTTATTTATGTGGCAACACATAACCAAACAGAAATGTCAAAACGTATGCAACAAAGAAAATATAACCTAAAAGGTCCACACTGATACGCTGTAAAACAACATTTTATAACCATTTCTTAAATATAAACAAAAGGTTGGGCAGCCACCCGACTTAATTAACACTTATGGGCATAACTGCCGCAAACGGTACATTGTAATTTGACAATGACGTCTAAATACAACGCTAAAAATGCTGGAAAAAATACCGTATTTATGTAAGTGCACCTGTAGAATAAATTCCTAAAAAACGTTGGCGCCAATTGTAACGTAAATAGTTCCGGGGAACCATTTACTAGTATTATACATAAATAGGTAGAGCAAGCGAGTCTCCTCAGGATTGTGGATGGAAATACGGGATTCTCCCCAGCATGATTAGGTTTATCTTTTTTGTTTGAAATAAAAGAGTTCTTTACTAAATAACAATATTAATTGTGTATTTCAAAAAAAACATATAGCCAGGGGGTTTCAATTACCCCAAAACAACACCGGTAAGGGCGACCAAATCAACAATAAAACAAAAAGCAAATCGCATACCTGTTGGACCAAGTCATGTTTCCTAAAAATAATTCTAACACTCAAGAACGCTTATTTGAACTGTCGCCGCGAAGACGTGGGAAAGTAATCGGGGAGCGCATCCATGGGACGCAACTGCGCCAACTGCAAATCGCCAGCGCATATCCCGCTGACTCTGGCTATCCGGACAGCCGGGCAGCAGGTTCCACCGGATGACCAGGATTCCGGCTGAAGTCATCAAGGGACTCTGGGCATTTTTCAAGCACAAGGCAAGAGCCACGTCAAAGGCTTTCCGCCAGGAATTTGCCACAACTACTCGAGGCAGACGGCAGGCAAGGACACAAAGGTGTTCCGTCGCGTTTCATGTCACTCTTCGACAAACGATTACGCGGATTTATGTCAATGCGAACATCGCGTGGCACAAGTCATTCTCCCACCGACAGCCGTAACGCCCGCTTAATTACTCCGGGTCGCGTTTATCAAAAATCATCTTTAATGATCCGGCTCGTGGTTTTAAATAATAAAATAACAATATAAGGGATTATCCCATGTTAAAAACTTGTAAAAACTGACACCTAATTGACGAGTCGAATATCCGTCGGCTGCCGTAACGGCGGATATTCAAAAAGTGCCGGAAACTAGAAACTAATGTTGCCACCCGCAAAAATAAAACCAAAGGCGGTTCAACAAATAACACGAGCGGCCAGGTGAAAGTTAAATAGGTCACGAGAATAATTATTCGAATTTAATAATTATTATCATGACAGGATGCATGGAATTAATTATATTTACATTGAGGTCACCAATAATAAGGATATTGTCGCAATAACTCACAGAAGATAAAGATAGGCTTAGTGAATTTAGAAAAGGGGTAATGTTAGATGTGCCGTGTGATCGATATATAGAAAATATGGTTATGTGCTTATCTATGACCATTTTTAGACAGTTAGAGTGATTGATTATGATTTCATTTACTGTGTGAGATATGTGATTTTTTATGTATATGATAACTCCATCGTTTTGAGTTGTGTTACTCTGTGTGTTGTAGTGGGTATAGTTTATTATATTTTTGGGGACGTAATTTTCATTGATCCAGCATTCACTTATAATGAGTATGTCAAAGTCAGAGTTTAGGTCTGTGAGAACTATCAATAAGTCATTAAAATTTCGGTTTATACTTCTGATATTCATAGAGAAAATTTTTAGGGCCGATTTAGTTAATATTTTTTTAATTGCAAGAGCACTATTTGTTTCTATACATGGAATTTGAGACAAATTATCCAAGTAATCAGCTATTTCTACCATTAGTAATATTTGTAACAAAACACAGTCATAAGTAGCATTAAATTTAACAATGGATTTGACATCTCAATAAAGAATTTCAAATAATATAATAATACATAAAAGTAGAGGTTGAAGTAGTAGACGGGTTCAACATATTCATATAAGAGGTTGATGTTAACATTTAATGCAGTGATAATGGCAAAATTTGTGTTTGAAGATAATGCATTTGAGCTAGAAATTTTAAATAATATTCTACTATTGTTTATACAGAAGACATTAAGAAAATATAAAAGTAATATAATAATATAAAAAAGTAGGTTTTGTAGCTAAGTGAGTTTTGTTTACAGATTACTGGGTGAGGGAGACAGAAGATGATTATTTTTGTCATTAATCGTCCGATTGTCATTCGGCCTTGCCATTTTGCTCCGGATTGTATGGAGCTGTTGTCTTTCGCTTTATTCCGCATTCTTTGAGGTATTTATCCATCTGGTCATTGTAAAATTCTCAGCCATTGTCAGAGCGAAGAATTTTCATTTTTCTTTCAAACTTGTTCTCGATCATCTTCTCGAAGATCTTGAAATTTTAATACACCTCGGATTTCGTTTTCATGAAGTATACATTCTTGTAGCCGGTTGCTTCATCTTTAAATGTCAAAAAATATCTCGATCCTCCGACAGAGTTCATTGTCATCGGCCCACAGACATCCGAATGCATTTTCTCACCCGGCTTTATTTTCTTATTTCGCTCCAGATTCTTGTTGAAAGGCAGCTTGTGCAATTTACCCAATCGGCATGGTTCACAGAAAACGTCACTTTTATCCGAAAATGTCACTCCACTCACGAGCCCTTTTTCCGCTAATTCGCGAATCGCCCGCTTTCCGACGTGTCCCAATCACTCGTGCCACAAAGTTAATTTTGTGGTAGCCACGTTAGCTTCTTCAGCGCTTCCTTGTTTCGCGACCTTGAAGAACATGCGATAAACGTCATTGTTTTGTTTCATGCCCGTCCCGAGCACTTCAACGTCGCGATCCACGATATCCCGATTATTTTCGAAACGCACTCCGAATCCCTTCTTTGTACATACTCCGACGGAGCATAAGTTTTTTCTTAATTTCGGAACGTATAGCACTTTTTCAATTCTTGCGTCTTGCCACACTCATCAATCAATTTTTTAATTCGCACCGTGCCTTCACCAGCAACGTTGCATATCTGATTATCACCAAGCGATACTGTAGCGCCCGTATTATCCGGCTTACAGTCAGTCAGCCAGTCACGTCGGTAGGTTAGATGCTTCGATGCGCCTCTGTCAATCAGCCAGACCTCGCTTTGATCGATCGCCATTACGTGGCTCTCCGTCCACAGTACACAGGCGCTTTCCCAACTTTTCGAACCAGATGCGATCGAGCTACTTGTCATTCCTACAAAAGCGCAATCACGTGATTTATCGCCGCTGTCACGTGGCTTCTGCTTGTTCCGACACTGACTATCGATATGTCCCATGCCTTGGCACTTATAACACTGAACTTCCTTTTTATTTTCAGCCTTTTTATTTTCAGAACTTTTTGTTCTTCGCCCACGACGATTTTTGGCCGTTGAGTCTCGAATCCTCTCTTATTAGCCGTTCCTGGAGATTGTCAAGAGTTTGTCGAACAGGGTCCGCACTGTCCCACGCCACCTTTAGCGTGCTAAACTTCGTAGTGAGACTCGCGAGTATTTTCGCCGTTACCATAGCGACCGATACTTTCTCGCCGACGTCCTTTAGTTGACTCGCCATATTCATCACCCTGGCTACATGCTGAACCGCCGTATCTGCTTCGCTCATTCGATAAGCATGGAATCTTTGCAGCAGACCCAGCTTGTTTGTCGCGGTTTTCTGCTCGTGAAAGAGACATAATTTGTCCCACATCTCTTTCGCAGAGATGCACGACAGCACACATACTTGTTGAGCCTCGTCAATGTTTGACAGAATTATAAATTTTGCCGTTGCGTCATCTTTCATGTTTTTCTTTATCGCGGCCGCATTCCCGTCACCAGCAGCAGGTGTCTCTCTCGTGCCATCGACGACATCCAGAACATCGTTCATCACAAATAGTCCATTCACTTGAGCTTTCCAGCCCTGGAAATTTGTTCCATCGAAAGGCTTCACACCCTTCACTGAGGTACCGACGGACATCGCGAATTTTAGATAACTTAAAGCTCTATTATAACCACTCATAAATAGGATGATGTATCAAGGTTCTGTTGCAGCTCTAACTTATTTTTAGCTGACACAATTTACCATGTTTATTTTATACCGGAACTCTATCACAGAAGACCATGGATCTTCCCAACCCAGAGAGTGTTTCCATCAAGTAGGAACCAGAGTCCCAGGAAGAGGGTGGAGGTGAAATGCCCTATACGGATATAGATATCTACCTCCCCGATGTGAAGAAGGAATGTTTGCAGTATGCGGCGAGTGCTCAGTCTGCAGTCAGTAAGTTGCATTGCAAAAGTATGAGAATGTTGTTTTTTGATGTTTGGAATTAATGTTCGTTTTGCAATGTTTTTCTCAGGCGGACATTTTATAGTAGTTCACAAAGTTTTTTTATTGCCGATAGTTATTTACTTAAGAATTCTCCTCAGGGCCCAATGTCATAATATATGTCCTGTGTGGAGGGTCTTTTTAGGAAAAGCAGGCGACAATGGCCCTTTTCTCATTTTCTCCTCATGCCTTTTTTCTTCTTTTTCTTCCTGGGAATGAAAAAAGGCATGAGGTGAGGGTGGGAATCGGGGTTCAGTGAGTCCAGGTCTTCTGCCACCGAATCCTGGACAAACCTTACCCCAAGACCCCGGGCACCCATGCTCAGTCACTAAACGTGGCAGACATGAAAGAAAAGAACAATTATGAATTTCTCGTGCAACGACAGTTATTCTGGGGAGTTACTTTTAGTTCTTATATATACTGTATGTTTAACATCTATTTCCATCCAGAAAAAAATTCACCGCTAAAATAATATATTTGGATATTCGTCGATGTATCTATCCAATTTTTTTTATTTTCATGTATTGTTGTACCCGCTAAGCTATTGTAATTTACTATCAGCTTAATCAATAAAATAGATCCAATATAATTGTAATAAATAAAATTAAAACAATAATATAAACAAAATAATAGATCCAACAACAAATGCAAATAATAATTTGGTATATAAATATCACCGACCCACGACAAATTTGATATGTAATACTAACTTGTATTTATACATTTAATCGATGGATTATTGTTATTGCAGGCAGCATTAATGCGGAGACTGTACCCATCAAGGCAGAACTAGGACCCCGAGAAGAAGATGGGGAGGGAATTCCTTATATGGAAATAGACATAGATCTGCCAGATGTCAAAAAGGAATGTTTAGACCACTCTGAAAGTATTACCGAGACTGCTGCGGGTAATATATATTTTTTTCTGAATAACTTTTTTTTTTGTTTCATTATATAACCACTACTTAAGCCTTATCTGCATTGTTTTATAGACATGATACCAGACCTGAAGACGCTTCCTGGAGAGAAACCGCATTCATGTTCCTACTGTAACTACTCCTGCTCATCCAAGTCAGCGTTGACAAGGCACTTACGCACCCATACTGTAGAAAAGCCTCATTCATGTTCCCAATGTTACTACTTCTGCTCAGACAAATCAAAGTTAAAAAGACACTTGGGCACCCATACTGGAGAAAAACCTTTTTCCTGTTCCCACTGTAGCTACTCCTGCTCAAATAAATCACATTTAACCGTGCACTTACGCACCCATACTGGAGAAAAACCTTATTCATGTCCCCATTGTAGCTACTCCTGCTCAGAAAAATCGGTTTTAACAAGGCACTTACGCACCCATACTGGAGAAAAACCTTATTCATGTCCCCATTGTAACTACTCCTGCTCAGACCAATCATATTCAATAAGGCACTTACGCACCCATACTGGAGAAAAACCTTTTTCCTGTTCCCACTGTAGCTACTCTTGCTCAAATAAATCAGATTTAACCGTGCACTTACGCACCCATACTGGAGAAAAACCTTATTCATGTCCCCATTGTAGCTACTCCTGCTCAAACAAATCGGCTTTAACAAGGCACTTTCGCTCCCATACTGGAGAAAAACCTTATTCCTGTCCCCATTGTAGCTTCTCCTGCTCAGATCAATCGTCTTTAACAAGTCACTTACGCACCCATTCTGGAGAAAAACCTTATTCATGTCGCCGTTGTAAATACTCCTGCTCACGCAAGTCAAATTTAATAAGGCACTTACGCACCCATTCTGGAGAAAAGCCTCCTGCTCACAAAAAATAAGTTTAGCAAAGCACTTATTCGCCCAAACTGGGGAAACCCTTTTTCATGTTCCCATTGTGACTACTCCTGCTCAAATAAATCAAATTCAACTAAGCACTTACGCACCCATACTGGAGAAAACCCTTTTCCTGTTCCGACTGTAATTAATTATTTTCAAAAAAGCCAAATTTATAACGTCAAATGCTGACTCACAGTAGACCAAAAACTGCTCCGTTTGTAAATTAAATTAATTTTATCTTCAGTAAAGTTTGTGGAATATACTTACCTGTTAGGTGCTTAAGACACATTCAGACTCATTCAAAGAGTATCTTGAAATTATTTATTGTTATCAAGTTTAATTTGTAGAACTCCATTTTAATTTTTTATTTATTTTATATATTCAATACTTTTATTATTAAATTAATAAAAACAGTTTATTTATAAACAAGTTCTGCTGGTAATTATTATTACGCGTGACAGCTGTTTCGCCTTCTGAGGGCATTAGTTTGATACAGTTCGACACAGTTTGATAATGCCCTCAGAAGGCGAAACAGCTGTCACGCGTAATTTTAATTACCAGCAGAACTTGTTTATAAATAAACTGTTTTTATTAATTTAATAATAAAAGTATCTTGAAACTAACAGATTCTCGGTTTAAAGAATGGACGTAACACCAGGGAGCATTCATTATTAAAAAATAACAATGAGTGAAAATTGCGGCAGATTTTGAAATCCCCAATTTTTCATTGATGTAGAAAACAATATTAAATCTTAATGAGACATAAAGCGGCACCGCAATAAAAACGTATCGGTCGCAACTGGACAATAGCTTACTGGGCTAAGCGGGACAATACTCTACTACTGAGCAACTTCTTCTTCTTTCGTAAGGTGGGGATCAGAGGGGGTCATCTAGGTCTGCGAGCCAGTCTAGGGTCTCAAACGTCGCCCTGTGGACCTCGTGAATCCCGCCGGACTCAAGATACTGAGCCAACCCTTGTGATGGTAACGCCTTTGGGCATACGAAATAATTCTTTTAAAATTGAGAGATCGATTTAGAAATATATTTAATTTTGTAACAGGGTATGGTTTCAGAATACGATTCTCTGTTCTCAACTCTTAAGGGTGATTTATGGAACCGGGCCATTACTAGGGTAAACACGTGTGCCAAAACACTTTGGTTGAAGAAGGAGTCCTAAAGGATATGTCATTATCAAGTCAGGGGCGGCCGATGAATATTTACCCGAGTGGTGACTGACTTTAACGCGAGCAAATTGATTTACGAAACAATTATCTGGTGAATTTTCTATGGCAGTAGGGAATTGAAAATTAGGCAATAAAGATCAATCGTTGGTGCATTTAAATATACTAGAGCGACGCGCCGATTAGGGGTTAAAATATTTAACACATTTGTCAAAATAAGATTGCAGAATTCGTTAAATAGTGACGCACGTAGAAAGGACGAAAACGTGTACAGACAATGAATATATAATATTATTATATAGCCAATAAAGTTGACGCAAGTAATGAAGACGAGTAATAAATTAAACTACGCCACTGTATTCTGCTTTAGAAGGTCCAGGGATAATTTATGACTCCGGCGCAGACAAAATTAGTTTGTATTTTGTTATTTAAGTTACACACAAAAAAATAGCAAACATGAAAATTGCACTGGATTCTTGAAATTTGGGATGTGATGTGACAGGACACTATTGAGCGTTGAGATATGCATATTGGGAGATGTGCTTATCACTTGAGGTTTTAAAAAGTGACTAATAAATCATTGAAACCACACAAGGAGTTGGGTGGGAGACAGTCGGGGTACAGAAGTGTTGGGGGACAGTCGGGGAAAGATCCTGAGGGCGCACGGTCGAGATAAAATCATCGAGTTGTGATAAACGGTAGAATAATAATTTGGTGCGCGTAAACGGGAATAATTCATTTAATTAAAGGAAAATAGTCCACGCGATTGAGGACAGTGAAGGTTGAGAATTAAGATCGTCGAGTTCTGATAGTCGCGAGGAGACCAGCTCGGTGCTTCTAAATCGGGGATATTTCATTTTAATTAAACAAAGGATAGTTCGTCTTTATTAAACAAAAAGAGTCCACGCGAATAAGGAAGTCAGAGATTGCGGCTTGCGAGTTCATATCTGTGAAGTTAAATAATATAATTTGTAAATTGAGGCGGTCAATGTTAATTTAATATCAATACAAAATGCACTTTCGGGGCATTTATCAGGGACAGGATAAAATTTAATACAAACCGACGCGAAAGTTAGACCGAAATAATAAGTGCTTTAATTAGTGATTAATCAATTAGTGCACGAGGGATGCTGGTTTTGGATTGTGATTCGTGCATGAGAGTGGTAAGTTTGACAAATTGAATTATTAACAACATTAATGTTTGGATTTCGTACAAAGTAGGGTTAAAACAATAGAATCATCATTACTCCCCGAGTATTTTAATTGTTTATAATTGTTCGTCTAGCTTGTAGTTTTCTAGATTTAAACATGTATTATAGTTTATATAGCGCCCTTGAGGTGATTTTCCATAAAAACGGTGCCATGTGGATCGTTCAAATATTAGTATTATTATTATAGCTACTTTAATGGGACCTTTAATAAGGAACCATGTCATCTAAGTCGGATGATTTAATCGGAAAATTATTACGGTAACATTTAAAAAGCTATCGGATAATTATCGGTAATCGTAAAAAAGGGGCGTTCCCTCCGTAAGTCGATCCGGGGCTGCCTGATGTTGACCGGCGACGATTTCTTGAGACAAGACCGTTGTAAAATAATAATTTTGGGATGCAATTAACTAAATAGCATTTGAAGCACAAAGTGCGCTTTCGGGCAATAAATCTTAGTCGAGAGACTTCATTTAAAAGACGGGATTTTGAAACCGCAAAACAATAATAAAATCCTTTAAAAGTGCTTTGTTGGTGATCGAGAAAACTAGGTTACTGGGTATTCTCCAATACATAACGGGTAACAAAATACATAGGTATAGAATATAGGTATAAATTAATGTGTAAAGCGCCTTTGAGGTGATAATTATTATTTACGAGTCTCGCAATAATATTTTTAAACGTAGCTAGGGAACTATATTTAGGAAAGGGTTTTAGGCAAAGGCATTAGGTAATATAACAGTTTATGGAAGGTGCGTAGCATGGGCACCTTTGTCTACTAACGAAATCTGACATAATTGAATTCCCACTCCTAAAATTTCCCATACCTTATTCCAAATTTTAGGTATCACAACAAATCTATTACATAGGACTTTACATAAACTTGGTTCGATATATTATCGTATACTCACCTTTTGGTTTACGATTTAGGTATATTCCATTCGATATATTCGATTAAGCAAAAACTTTCACATTGTCGGTTGAATGAAGTCGTCGGTAGGTATTCATATTTTAAGCGTAATGCGTTATATCCACCTACATAAGTAGCGAACCTTTTATTAACTCCCTCACACTAGAAGTAGGGATCATCCAGCATCAGGGTGGGAATGTACTCTGGACGAAAGCGCAGCAGGGGAAATAGAAGGAAGGGAAGCCAGATTCACGACCTGGTGCCTTTCATTCTTGGACCCAGCACCCTGGAAACCGAGCTTGACATTCCTTCTTTGAGCTGATATTTGAGTTTCAGCTTGGGGTACGCCTATCGTAGAGCATATGCCCTTGACAACATATCGGGGAAGGTCCCAAGTTACGCTTGTGTATGTTATGCGAGAGGACGTATTTTTTATTCAAATCAAACACTGATGACCATCGCGATTGCAGGCTGGCACATGTTTCTGTAACGTGCCTAGGAAAAAACGTAATCATTATTTCTACTGGTTCGAGGCGGCGTGCTGGACGGAGAACGGGACTATTGAGGACATGAGTGACTGCCAAGGCGAGGGTCGGTGACATCAAAATCTTCCTTAATTAAATTCATACATCGCCATATCAGAGGAGAGAGCGGCCCCACCGATCACTGTTTTTGATAATAATGTTGAAGTGTTGCTTTTCGCCGATGACTTAAAACTATTTAAACTTATAAAAACGATAAATGACTGTATTCACATTCAATTAAATTTAAATAAACTACAAGATTGGTGCAAAACTAATAAACTTTATCTGAATATAAGTAAATGCCAGATAATAAGATTTTTCAGAACAAATCAACCCCTTAACTATCAATATAATATTAATAATGTTTCCCTCACCTGTCAGTGAGATTAATGATCTTGACATTATTTTCGATTCCAAATTTAACTTTCTTTCACATATAAATACAGTAACCAATAAAGGATTAAAAATGCTAGGCTTCATTCTGCGAAATGGCAGAGACTTTCAAAATATTTCAACATTAAAAATCCTATATTCCTCTCTAGTTCGAAGTCAAGTCGAATATAATTCTTCTATATGGTCACCTCACTTCAAAATCCACTCCGATTCCATTGAAAAAATTCAGCATAAATTCTTAAGATTCATTAACTATAAACTTGGTCTACCAATAGAATCAATAAATTACAATCACTTGATGAAAGAATTAAACTTACTCAAACTTTCAGATAGAAGACTTGTTTTTGACTTGACTTTTATTTTTAAAATTGTTAATGGTATAATAGACAGTCCTGATTTATTAAACCTAATTACTTTCCACATACCTACTAGAACTACTCGATCCAAAATTATTTTTATTTGCAACAAAAATATCAGGACTGAGTCATTTAGATACTCGCTTATACCTAGATTGTATGCAGTTGGCAATGCTTTCTCAGAAGTAGTAGATGTGTTCAACTGCACCGAATATAGTTATAAGAAGGCTATAATATCATACCTCAATCACAATAATCAATGTTAGGTATAATAGTGTTCATCTGCACTGCGTCTATATCATACTCTACTATAGATTCCAAACTACGCACTTACTTAATTTATATTAACTATCAAGCAGACTAGTTAAGTGTTAGCTAATAAATGTATATTTTTTTTTCAAAATTATTATTTTTAAACAAAGTTATTATTGAATCTGTAACTGACAGCCCTGAAAAGCAGAACTAATTAGCAGTACCTGTAGTCATTTCAAACTGAAGGTAACAATAATATCATGTACTCCATTTTAGCCAATTCCTGGAATCCAACGATATGTTCAAATAGAATTAAAGTATATTATACTTGATGTTAACAATTTTTCTAAGAAGTTACCTTTATTTACTTATTTTTATTCTGCATAAAATTTGTATTCTCTATACGAGCTCATATTCTTTTTTTTGGTTGTAATACAAAATTGTATCCTATAACTAAATACTAGTTGTTATCACACGTATATATGTACTTGGTTTAATGTACATTCTTATTTTGTTATCATTATAATTACCCTCCTGTGTACCACTGTGTATCATGTATCATGTATCACCGGATTGTAAAAGCCATTTAATGGCGTTGAAATAAATAAACTTTTGTTTTGATTTTTGAATAAGATACGTCTCATTTTTGATATTTTCAGGTAATGCGTTAAATATTTCCGGAATTTTATGACTTTTTGTTCTATCTCCGTATACATTTTGAGATTTATTGATAATAAACATTTGTGCTTCTCTATGCCTAGTAGGGTAGTTGTGGTTTACAGGTTTTTTGAATTCTGTATTCCAGAATTCATCTAGCGTTAATTGGTAATTTACCTTACTGTGTATAGAGAGGACATTACACAAGGAGAACATTTTTTATAATCACCTTCACATAACTGGACTTTTTTTTGCCTGATATCAATTTTAGGAAACGGATTTGTAATTGTTCTATTTTATTTAAGTATGTTTTGTACGTTAATCCGTAACTATTTATTCCGTATCCTATAATTGATTCTGCTAATGCGTTGTATATACAGTAAGGCGGGTCACGATTGTATGGGGGAAAAAAAAAACTTGTTTTGGTTTGTCTGTTAGTGATAAAAGGGTGTTAAATGAAGATGTAAAATCACGTAATTTTTTTAATAATATTTGGATATCATCTTCTTCCTCCGGATTGAGTTTGAAATTTCACAAAATAGAGAAAAACCCACCCTTGTTAAATCTCTAAAAAATATTAGTTAACAATTAAAAATGAACTTTTTTTCAATAAAATACAAATTAGAGAGAATATTCTGACTTATTTATTAAAAAAATATATGATTATAATTAACATTATCTCAAGACAGTGTATTCAAATACCAGCAAAATCCTTCTTACTCTCAAATTTCGGCATTATTTTGCGAGACTCAATCTTTGCCTTAATAAGACCTTCTCTTTCAGACTTCGTACATAAAGTAGTCGAGGCTTCAGTAACAGTCTTTACAGCTCTTTCAACTGCTTGAGTATGACATGGCAGACGCAGAAGAGGCAATTTACCTTCTCCCCCCTGTGCTACAAATAATTGAAGATCTTCATCCGATATATTCTTCAGTATTGGGGGTTCGGTTACATTTTGCTGCCAATTAATAAGGTCGTAGTAATATGATGCATCGAGGTTTATGTTTGGAAGTTGGAACAGCCTTGTTTTACTTAGTTTCTTACTGCGTGCTTTTAGAACACGACGCGCAGCTAATTCCCGGATATGCTTGTGAGGGTCAGTTAACATTGCAAGTATTAAATTTTCGGGGTGTGCGAAGTAACTGTTTCTTTCTATGACTGGATCAATTATAGTTTTTAGTTCAGGGGATAAGTATCTAGACGCTGAAATTATCTGCCATAGGTGACGTGCTCCATCTTTACAGGTGGGATGAGTGTTAATACTGAACCAAGTCGGAGCATAAACTTTAACAACGTACGTTGCTAAAATAATAAGATTCTCTGTAGGAGCTTCCGTTGCAACATAAAGACGAAGAATTCGGTTAGCACGCGTAAGCCATCTGGCATGAGACATTTTTCCAGGAGATTTGTGGCCTAAATCTTCAGGTAATTCCCCCACCGTAACTGCAGATACGATTTTATACAAATATAACTGATCTGTACTTAGGTCTTTAGTTAATAATTCAGGCAACTATCCGTCAATTTTCTGAAAATAACCAATAGGCTTTTTTTCACAGTTTTCTAAAGCTAGTCCTATTGTCCCTGAATATGTTTGAGGTCCAGATGTCTTACCGTCAAGATGTGTGAACAAATGACGAAATGGTAACTCGTTCACGTGAAGCAAGCAAATTATCCATTGCAATGGTTTATCCAAACGTTTTTCAATCAAACGTATTATACCTCCATGTTTTCCAACGTTCACGTTCGTTCCGTCACATCCAATAGCCATTAATGGTTCAAATGGTATTTCTTCCTTTAAAAAATAATCGACAATTGTTCTTTCTATAACTTTCGACGTGCCAGAGTTTGGTGCAATATAACCCAAATATATTGAGTCTGGCTCTTTTATCATTGAAATATGCTCTTCAATGATTAGTTCTCTGTAATGCCTCCCCCCTTTTTCCCTGATAATTAATGTTTTATCTTTCCGGCCATCAAAATATAATGCGGGTATTTGTAAAACTATGTGTTGTGCCTTAATATTTTCCCTTGTTTTTTTTCGTTCTCTGCAAAGTTTACTTTTGTCAATAACTGGAATATTAGACTTGATGTCATACAGAACTGCTGAGGCAATGGCTGCCGCTGCTCTATCCGAAACTCCATATCTATCACAAGTTTTCGACAGTGTAGAATAATCAATAGTGACCGCAGCCTGCTTCTGAGGCATTTGAGATACAACATTTGGTTTGAAAACATCATTGCAATCGGATTCATTTGATGCAGAAGACGTGGAAATATCGATTAGAGAGGTAGTTTGCTTACCTGTGCTTTCCTTTTTAGACGTACGCAAGGATTTTTGCTTCAGAAGTTTTCTTTTCAACGCAGTTTTCATTCGTTTTGTTGTAGCGGTATCCACATTTCTTATTATCATTTTTCGTGAAGTACGTTGGTCACTAATGAAACTCTGTTCATTTACAGGTATTTTTTATCTTAAGGACAGTCCACATTTACTGAAATCTTTGCATTTGCAAGACGAAATATCAAACAGCACTTTATTTCTGCGACGGAATTCCTCCATTTTTTTCTCCGGTATTTTAGGATGTGACTTAAGAAGGTTTTTGCATTTAAAATGATATGACCTCAACATGCGTGCTACTCGCGAGTGTGTAACGATGGGAATAGAAGCCTTTCTCCATATTTCTTCAATTCGTGCTGTCACAGTACACTCTATTTGCTGAAATTTGGGTTCTAGTTTGGTCTCTTGATTTAATTTTATTTGATGCCTGGTCCACTCAAAAAACTTCATAACATCACAATAAGTTGGTAAAACATTGTCTTTAACGTCGCAAAATTTCACCAAATATGGGACTTTTTAACGCATTTTGAGTACGTTCCAAGTAGAGTACGTAGCAAGTAGCAATACTGACTCCAAACTCCGACGTCGGTTGCGCAGAGTCGCTGCGCTTAGTGCAATCGGTGCTTCCCCCGCCCTCACCTCGAGCCACTAATAGTCAAAACTCGGATTTTTTGTAAATGAATTCGTAAATACGTACCATATTTGCCATAGAATATTACAAAAAAAATAGTATAAAGGATTCGTAGTAACTTTTATACACACTAGAAAATGCCTCTAAAAATGAAAAATTTCAAAACTTTGAAGTGAATCCGGAGGAAGAAGATCGTATCAGAAATTTAAAAAATTTTAAACACGTCGGTTTGAACCCATTTGGCACCCTTTTATCGCTAACAGAATCTAAAATTATCATTTTTTTTTAAATGACCCACCTTAATATACAGTATAATATATTTTTATTAACAAATTTTTTTGGGTGGTAAAATTTTCCTAATATGGATCTTAATCTATTACATACATTTTCAATATGATTTGACCAGTTAAAGTTGACATCTATTGTAAGACCAAGGTATGTATATTGGTACACTTTTTCTATATTCGGGCAATTACACTGCTGGAATTGGTTTTTTGTGTGCAAACAATCATATGAATGACTTTTTATATGCAATTCCTTTTCCTGACAATTTGCATATGGTGAGTGTATAAGCATATATTTGATTTTTTTGCGTTAATAAAATTGCCAATGTCGTGGGACCATTTAATTATGTTATTTAGGTCTGCTTGTAAAATTTCCTCAATTTTTAGTGGATCTTTGTCAGCACATATAATGCAAGTATCGTCTGCAAACATGTAGCATTTACAACGTTTTATTACGTTTGGTAGACTGTTTACTTGCATTATATAATATGTAGGCCCCGATATCGATCCTGTTGCTACTCCTGTATTTGTTAACATTTCATCACTAAAAATTCCATCAATCTTGATCGTCTACCGTTCGCAGACGGATTTGTGGACAGCTGCGGCAGGCGTGTTCGTGTGAGTTGGCCGTCGGGATCGCCTCGAAGGCGATCCCGGGCCAACTCGAACTCCAACCTTCCAACTCGAACTTCCAACGCACGAACTCCCCTCCACACGATCGTCCAAACGTTTGAAGTTGGAACGTTGGCCGCAGTGTGGGCTTACCATCATAATTGCATGTAGTATTTTAATGCTTTATACAAAATAACACAAAAAACGGAAATACAATCATGTTCAAACACATTTAGAAGGAACTGATTACAATATCTCAGTAATTTCACCAGGAAAGGGAAGGTTTTTTTAATCATAACTAATGAAAATATGAGTAATAATAATAAAAAAGTAAGTGTTTGGATAGATTTTTAGCCCACATGGAAGGCCTTGAGGAAAAAATTCTCTCAGGGCCTATGTCATCTTTAGGGATGCGGTGTGGAGTCTTTTTAGGGAAAGGAAAGGGAGGAAGTTTTGAGAAGGAAAAATGTACAGAGGGGTAGTTAGGAATCTGGGGGTTAATATGTTCAAGAGTGATGGATGTATGAATCTTTCCGTCTTACTGCGGCTAAGGCGATGGTTGACCGAGTATGGCTGCAGAGGTCTGAAGACAATGTAATAACAGAGTACAATTCACACACGGTACGCTGCTCAGCCCAGGGAACACGTTTGTTTCTGAAATAAACAAATTCATCACATTAACCAAAGTTCGCAAGAAAAACAGAATATTATCTCCTTTAATGAAATATAAATACAGATGTATACCTGTAAAATCTTCCACTACTTTTTTGGTAGCAAAACGCACGGTACTCAGCCCAGGTAGAACACGTTTGGTTCTGAAACAAAAAAAATCATTACATTACCCAGCCTCATCCTATGAACTATATCCTACCAGTGGAGAGTATAAAAGAGAATATAAATAAATGAAGCGCAACGATCACGCGTCTCGGATACGCGCCTGTCATTTTAAATATCTTAATAATAATGGAATTGCTGTGTTTGAAGAAATAATAAATGTATTGAATATCTTTATAATAAGAAAGACTAAGTGAATCAATATCTATCTCTATGAATAAAATAGGTTGATGCCATATAGAGTATAGAGAAGACATTATTTATACCTTTTAAACTGTAATTGTGGTCTTGGACGGCACCATTCGTGCTGGACACTCCAGGTAGAATATGGATAAAGTCTAAAAACGAAAATAGATACAATTTTTAGGTGAAGTTAGGGAAAAGTTACAAAGTATATTAGGAACAATGAACAAACAAGAGATTCGAACCTGTATTTTGGTATCCTACGTTCGTTTACGTTTTCTTTCGGTAAACTCCGATGTGTTCCGATTCCATGAAGATTAAGGGTCGGCAAAGCGTCTTTTTTTAACGTGCCATTGGAACTTTTGCAGTTATTAGTGAAATGGGAACCAAACATAACCACAACTTCCCAGAATCGGATAAGCAATAGTCACATCTGCCGATTCTCAACGCCCATTCCCATAACGACTCTCATTATTTTCGCAGTTGGGTACTCTGTGTCGAACTGAAACACTATCCTCACAGCCTTCGACACTGCAACGATATTATTTAGGAAGCATTTTTTCAAAATATTTCGTTGTTTTGAATGTTCGGATTGTTTCGGCCATCGTACTATTTGACATATAATACCATAGATCTCCCACTGTAAATACCACTCAGTTCTCAAAAGTTTTTCTATGGTAAATGTAAGATTCCTATTGGTAGTCATTACTATGACGTCGTAAACCACGTGACCGGGTTACAAAAACTGACGGAGTTAAGGCCCGGGCTAAAGTTCGGTTTAGTGGCGCAATTCCTAAAAATACAAACTAGTTATTTTTATACTAACTATGGGCCGGGGAATACGAATCTGAAAGAATTAGGCGGCGGCAAGCAATATTAACTGAATTATACGACTTTAAAAATTTTTTTGACACCTCTAGGAAAATGGCCATTTTGGAAACATTCTGATTCCTAGAAAATCAAACTAGTTATTTTTATACTAACTTTGGGCCGGGGAATCCGAATCTGAAAGAATTAGGCGGCGGCAAGCAATATTAACAGAATTACACGACTTTTAAATTTTCAATAAACACAAGCATTTTAACACATGAAAACCATAGAAAAAGAATAAAGATGTTACATCACATAAAATTAAGTGTTGCCATTAAGCAGTAATATCAATAACGTAAAATGACATGTTTATAATTTAAGTACTTACTTTTTATAAATTTTACTCACTTTTGTATCACAAACCATGCTACCTAAACCTAGCGTAGCCGCTAAACTACTTGAAAACTGGGATGTTTTTTTAAATTGACGCGAGCAGGCGGTATAAAGGGGCACAAACCATGTGACACAAACCTAGCGTAGCAGCTAAACTACTTGAAAACTGGGATGTTTTTTTAAATTGACGCGAGCAGGCGGTATAAAGGGGCACAAACCATGTTATACAAACCTAGCGTAGCCGCTAAACTACTTGAAAACTGGGATGTTTTTTTAAATTGACGCGAGCAGGCGGTATAAAGGGGCACAAACCATGTTACACAAACCTAGCGTAGCAGCTAAACTACTTGAAAACTGGGATGTTTTTTTAAATTGACGCGGGCAGGCGGTATAAAGGGGCACAAACCATGTTATACAAACCTAGCGTAGCCGCTAAACTACTTGAAAACTGGGATGTTTTTTTAAATTGACGCGAGCAGGCGGTATAAAGGGGCACAAACCATGTTGGGTTAGGTTAGGTTAGATTAGGTTAGGTTAGGTTAGGTTAGGTTAGGTTTTATATAATAACATTGATATTGGTGACCGGTCTAGGTAACAACTTTTTAAGACTACGAATTTTCATACTTTTGGTTTAAGAATACGGCCGTTGAGATAGTCATAATTCATCAGGTTAATGTGTTATGTGATGAATTATCATGTGAAGAATTATCGTGTCGGAAAGTTTTACGTTATTGATATTACTGCTTAATGGCAACACTTAATTTTATGTGATGTAACATCTTTATTCTTTTTCTATGGTTTTCATGTGTTAAAATGCTAAAGATGGCTTGTGTTTATTGAAAATTTAAAAGTCGTGTAATTCTGTTAATATTGCTTGCCGCCGCCTAATTCTTTCAGATTCGGATTCCCCGGCCCAAAGTTAGTATAAAAATAACTAGTTTGATTTTCTAGGAATCAGAATGTTTCCAAAATGGCCTTTTTCCTAGAGGTGTCAAAATTTTTTTTAAAGTCGTATAATTCAGTTAATATTGCTTGCCGCCGCCTAATTCTTTCAGATTCGTATTCCCCGGCCCATAGTTAGTATAAAAATAACTAGTTTGTATTTTTAGGAATTTCGCCACTAAACCGAATTTTTTCCAAGGCCCGTTTATAATAATAAATAAATAAATAATAATAATCTTTATTTGGAAAACAAACAGCTTTACAAAGATGCATAAAAATAAAGAGTGCTAAAATAAAACAGTAAGCCTAAAAACATGTTTTCGCTGATAAAATTTGTTTTTTTTTCGCTGACAAGAAAAACATAAAGAAAAACTAAGAAAAAAATAGTTAAGAGAAGCTAAATTAAACATAAAGAAAAACTAAGAAAAAAAAAAAAAAATAGTAAGGAGAAGCTAAATACTTAAATAATGCATGATAAAATATAGAAAAACACAATAAAGGGTAAGCTTATGATCTTATAGGAGTATATGGATGATTTTTATGTAATTAGGGAATATGAAAATATATTGCAAATTAGGAAAAGGAATCTGATTAATAATATAATAAATAAATATAAATATGGATGTTAAGTGGTGTGTTGTGATGCATTACATTTATCTGATAGTGTTGCTTTGAATTTGTTGAAAGTTATATTGAAGATGTCTGTATATGTGAGGTGTGTGTTATGATAGTGGCAGGCTCGATGTATGAATTCATTTTGTAAGTAGTTGGTGTTGGAGCGGCTGTTATAAAAAAGGGATACGTTTCTGCCATTGCGACCAGGAACTCTAATATCTATTTTTTGTAAAAGATACGGGGAAGATATCGTATTATTTAGGATTCTGTACAAAAACAATTGATCAGAAATAATTCTCCTACAATTTAATTTCGGGATTTTAAAGAATTGACGAATATCTTCATTTGATTGGAATGCATAAAACGACCGAAAATTTATGTAGGAGAGAAATTTTTCCTGAACACGTTCGATTCTATGAACATATGTTATATATCTTGGATTCCAAATTTGTGAGGCGTGTTCTAGGTGCGGACGAACATAGGTATAATAAAGAAAAATAAATGTATCGAGAAAATAAAATAGTTTTGATGTTCGTAGTATAAATCCTAACATTTGGGTGGCTTTAGTGACAATGTTATTAATATGTAATTGGAATGTAAGTTTGGAATCTAAGGTAACACCCAGGTCCCGAACTGATTCTTTTCTTTTAATATCGACATTGTTTATTGAATATTTAAATATTATTTTGGTCCTATTTCTCGTAAATGATATTGAGTAACATTTATCTATGTTTAGGAACAAGCAGTTAATTTTGCAATATTCGCTGAGATTATTAAGGTCCTCCTGTATTTTTAAGCAGCACGCGATATCATCGATTGGAAGGTATAGTTTCATATCATCTGCATATAAAATTGCCTTGCAGTGTTTAAAACAACTCGTAATGTCATTAATATAGATATTAAACAGGAGAGGACCCAAAATTGATCCTTGTGGAACTCCTGATGTAATATTGACCCAATTTGATTTGAAACCACTTAGCACAACAGCTTGCGAACGGTTTCTGATATATGAGTCTAGCCATCTTAGTGGATACCCGCAAGTTTTAGTTTTCTAAACAGAATGGAATGGTTAATTTTATCGAACGCCTTGCTGTAATCTGTATAAATGGCATCAGTTTGAATACGCTTATCCATATTATGAAGTATAAAGTTCGTAAAACAAGCTAAGTTAGTAGTGACGGATTTACCGCTTCTGAAGCCATGTTGGTGTTCACTAAGAATGTTCTTTAATGCGTTGGAGATTTGGTCTGCTGCAAGTTTTTCGAATAATTTTGAGAAAATTGATAGTTTGGATATTGGCCTGTAATTTTGTACAAGATTTCGCGGACCGGACGTATAATAGGAATAAGCCGTAAGCCGTAGAAGTTGGAAGATAGGAAACCTGTGTATCCGTTTATAATAGATGGCAATAAGCCGTTAACTTTTTCCATAACCGAAAAGTTGGTTCAACTTTATTGCTAGGTCCACACCGAAGCCAACCTTCCAACTCCGAACTTAGTTCGGAGTTGGAAGGTTGGTCGATCGTGTGGTGGCTGCGGCCAACCCTCCGACCCCGAATTCCGAACTCCAAAATGGCGGACATGGAACAGCTGTAGCTACGTTGTATCTTATCAGGTTGCCTATAATTATTACATACGTATTATTATGTACTTATATACACGACATGTTTTCAAACAATTGTTATACCACTCTCCGTAATAATATCGTCATTTTAATAGTACGCGGCACGCGCGTCTTGATCGCCTGCCGTTCGCAGACGGATGTGTGGACAGCTGCGGTAGGCGGGTTCGTATGAGTTGGCCGTCGGGATCGCCTCGAAGGCGATCCCGGGCCAACTCGAACTCCAACCTTCCAACTCGAACTTCCAACGCACGAACTCCCCTCCACACGATCGTCCAAACGTTTGAAGTTGGAACGTTGGCCGCAGTGTGGGCTTACCATATCGCTTGCAGAAAGCTTAGATATATGCTGAGATTTATGTATTTTCGATCGATACTCTATGGCTTTGGATTCAATATTCAGTTTAGTTGAACAATAATTTTATTTTATATATATTTGCTGAAGATGAAAATGATCTAATATAAATATAAAAATGAATATAAATGACGCGGAATTGATTTCAGTCGAACAATTTCGTCTTTTATATAACAAGAAAGAAAAAGATTATAAAGACAGAATTGCCGTAGAAAACGTTATTTATTTGTGTTTTTTTCGTCAACTGTACGTCTCCATATGCAGTATATGCTAGCCCCAAAATAAACAAAAACATTCCAAATGCAACAATGTCCGACAAATCCATCGTTTCAATATTTATTTATATAAAACAAAGTATAATATATTATTTGCGCCCTTGGAGTGATTTTCTCATGAAAATGGCGCTATAAAAGTCATCCAATTATTATTATCGGTTGACAGTTGACGTAGACAAGTGACAGCGGCATAGTCACTTCTACGGGCGTAATCTATTCTATTCCTATTACAATTATAAACGACGTTCTAAAATATTACGGCTTACAGATTACGGCACCGGCCTATTCTTACGGCTTATTCCTATTATAAACGGGGCTTTATACCCCCCTGGTTACGGCCAACGTGCTATTTGACATATAATACCATAGATATCCCACTGTATATACCACTCCATAGATATATATATATATATAATAACTGGATGGATGACTCTCTTTGCCGTAGCGAATTTTGAGCGGTCCACCGGAAATCGGCGTCCGCCATCTTGGAAGTTTCCAGTAGGCCATTTCTATACCAGCAGCGCACAGAGTCGTATTTTCACGATCTACGAGGCCAAAAGTCCCAATCTCAAAATAATAATACTATTCATAAAAACCGGTTCCCCGAACAAAGGACTAACCCGTGAACAGAACCCGTCCCTTTTCAACCTGCTAATGCGCACCGCGCACCCGTGGCGTCAGTCGGAATGGTTAATTTATGGTCGGAATTGAACCGTTTCACCTAGTGCACGTATCTGTTCTCGGCGACGCGCTTTATTATACGAACTTCCCAAGTTATTTTTTATGTTAACAAATTCTTGTTACGAATTGAAAGTGATGGATTCTAATGAAGAAGGTAAGAAACTTACAAATTACATTATAAAAGTCATGGTAAACTACAAAACAAGATTATTATTTCAACTTATAAAAAATGTCTTTTTCGTACTCTGATTTCCTTCAATATTTTTCTTTACTAGTGTTTTTGTTCATGTATCGGGGTAGATCGGGCTATGGTTATTATTACAAGTTGTTATATGATCTTTTCCCTTATAACTAGTATCAAAATCGTGTCCGGAAACTTCCGGATAAATATAGTTTTGAGGCGTTAAAGATATGTAGCGAAATTTCGTATAAAATTGGAAATGTTTGTTAGTGTCTTTTAACTTATTGTATGTTTGTTTTAGGTTCAGGGGGTGCATCAGGAGTAAAGATTGTGACCCGACAATATTTATTCGACCACATGAAGAAGGAAAATTTGCCTAGTTTAGATGCAAAACTAAACTATCTAAAAGATCAACTTTTGTCATGTGAAAATTATAATGAAGACCAAATTATTAAATTGAAAGATGGTTTTGCCCTTTTCAAAACAGAACTGAAACAAAGGTGGGTCAAAGCTCATTATAAAGAAGCTAATTTTCTAAAATACAACCAATCTTGGCTAGAAGGTACTTTCGAAATACCTGTAGTTGAGACACGAAAACGGCCAGGTCGGCCATCCAAGTCGTTTGAAGACTTAAGTAAGAGGAGCAAAAGGCGAAAGACTGAAGAACTTCGTTCTAATTTTGAAAAGGATATCATAATCCATGCTGCGACAGTGGAACTGGGAAAATCTGGTAAAAAAGATGCATCAAATGTCTTAAAAGATATCACCAGTACTCCGACACGAGCAACTAAATATAAAAAGGCATTTTACTGTAAAAAATCAAGTAAAAAGCAAGCCTCCTCCTTAACACCAATGCAAGCTTTGCAAATGTTAGTAGATGCCGATTTGACACTTGGACAGTACGAAATTATAAGAAAGACCAATAAAAAGTTTTTTCCATGCTATAGCCGCTTACTAAAAGCCAAGCAGACAATTTATCCACCTCAAGAATCGATTACGGTGACAAGTACTAGTGCCGAAGCTCAATTGCAGCCTCTAATGGATGTTACCGCTAGGCGTTTATCAGAGTACCTAGAAGAGCTATTGGAGACTTTAAAGGAGCAAGAGCGTGAATGCCTAACTCTCATAAGTAAATGGGGTTGCGATGGGTCCCAGCAATCACAGTTTAAGCAAAAACTACAAAATGATACCGATTCGGATGCAAATATATTTCAAAGCTGCTTTGTACCTGTCCAATTGATTTGTGGAGATAATAAAGTTTTATGGAACAATCCAACGACCTCTTCACCGCGATTTTGTCGACCAATAAGATTCCGTTTTGTCAAGGAAACAACAGATGTTACTGAAGAGGAAATAAGACATGTTAAAAGCGCTATTAACTCGTTAGTCCCAACAGAGGTCAATATAGCGGAGAAAAAATTCTTAATAAAGCACACATTTGTACTGACCATGGTAGACGGAAAGGTCTGCAATGCCGCCACAGGTACAATGTCCACAAGTAGGTGCTATATATGTGGAGCAACCTCGAAAGATTTCAATAAATTGGACTACACAAGAGAAGTGAATTTTGCAGCCCTTGAATTCGGCATATCGGTGTTGCACGCCAGAATTCGAATTTTTTAATGTATCTTACATTTAGCCTATAAACTCCAAGTACAGAAATACAGGGAAAGGAAATCGAAGGAGGAGAAAGACCTAGAAGAGCAAACCAAGAAAGAGATACAAAGAAGGTTTCGCAATGAAACAGGGCTAATAATAGATATGCCTAAGTCCAATTCGGCAATACCAATGATGGCAATACAAGCAGAAGGTTCTTTGAGAACCCCAAATTAGCTGCGAAAATAACTGGCATCAGCTATGAGCTAATTTACAGACTAAAAGTCATATTGGAAGCAATTTCAAGCGGATTCAAAATTGATCCCGTAAAGTATGAAAAATATGCTTCAGAAACTGCTCGCGTTTATGTGGACCTATATGATTGGCACCCTATGACGCCAACAATGCACAAGCTTTTAGTCCATGGCGCAGTCATCATCGAAAAGGCATTATTACCAATCGGACAGCTTTCCGAGGAAGCAGCTGAGGCTCGCAACAAACATTTTAGATGTTACCGCCAAGATTATGCGAGGAAATTTTCAAGGGAAAGTTGTAATCAGGATATTTTTAATCGCCTTCTACTTACTTCTGATCCTATGCTAAGTAGCATGCGGATTGTAAAAAAAGGAAATCTGGAACATTTTGGCCATGTTTGCACCTGCAGACCCCAATATATCAGAAAGTTCATCGGAGAGTGATGACGAATGCCAATAAACTAGCATTTGTATTGTTGTTTCCCTTTGTACAGACCGAAAATTGTACTATTTTGATTTTTTGTAAATATATAATGTATACAATTTTGAAAATATATATATATTTTTTTTTTAAATTTTTTTTTTTATTAGCATATAAATTATAGTATACATTTAGATAATGTTATAATTAGCATACATGTTCATGTTCGAATGTTAATACCACTCTTCCATAGAAGCATTAGCTTGTGTCTGGAAGAGTAGTGTACATTTTTTAATGCTATATTATGTTATGAGTTCTTAAATTACTATGTGAATGTAAAAAACAATAAGTTGTAAGTTCGGTGATATGTAATTAAAAGTATTTTTCTACTAATAAACAATTTTACTATTAGAATAAAGTATCTTGAGTTATTGTAATTAGTTGTTAAAAACAAAACAAAATTTACCTTATTTAAAAAACGGGGTATCACTTGGAAAAGAGTTATAAGTTGTTCTTGAGATTAGATTAGTCGGAAACTTTTTTTTTGAGATTATCTTTAAAAAAAATTTTAACAGAGTTTATTAATTGGATTTTATCATTAATTTTTCTAATTTCATCCGGTAATCGGTTGAAAATAAGTCTTCCTTGATAATTATAATAATTTTGTGCGAAGGAAGTGTTTAATTTTGGGCATGAAAAAATATATTTATGTCTAGTACGATTTTCAGTTATAAATTGATACTTCTCTTTTTCTTTTATAATTTGAATCAATGCATTTCTATTGTACAGATTTTTGAAAGAAGGTACTTGGAATTCCTTAAATAATTTATCCGTTGGGTAGTCAGATGGTTTTTTTAATATGATTTTAATAAATAGCCTCTGCACAACTTCAATTGGGGAAAGATTAGTTTTGTATGCGGATCCCCAGCTAATGATAGCATATTGTAAAATTGATTGAACCAAAGCGTAATATATTAGATATAAATTTTTTACAGATAAAAAATTTCTGATTCTTAAAAATATGTAAATCAATTTTCTAATTTTTTTTACAACTTGACAAATTTGTTCCTTCCATTTTAAATTTTTATCGATAATAACTCCTAAATATTTTATTGTGTTTGTTGTTTTTAATATTGTGCAGTTTTGGATACAATAATTTTTACTATGACAATGTGTTGTAGAATTATCATGGATGATGATATCAATGTTTTTAGGGGTATCATTTTTGTGTATTGCAAATGGAATTACAAATGTTTTATCACCATTTAGTGATAGTAAATTTACGTCGAAGAAATTCTTTAAAATATTTATGTCTTCGGTGGCTTTAAATGTTACTTTTTCCCAAGTTTTATCGCTAATTATTAGTACCGTATCATCGGCATATGAAGTTATTTGGCCATGTAGTGGTTGAAAAAAAATGTCATTAACATATATGGTAAAGAGGATTGGTCCGATTACTGTACCTTGCGGGATTCCAAAGTCTGATATTTCTTTATCGCTATTAATCTGATTTATTTTTACGACTTGCGGTCGATTTTTTAGGTAGTTCGAAATCCATTTAATCGCATTGTCTTTTATACCTATATTGTTCAGTTTTTTTAGGAGAATCTCATGGGATATACTATCAAAAGCTTTTCTGAGATCGATAAATATACCGGCACATTTTTTACCTTTATCTAATGATTCGTTGATGTATGAGGTTACATTAGCAATAGCATCTTGTGTGCTAAGTGACTTTATAAAACCAAACTGGTTTTTATGAAGAATTTTATTACTTTCTAGGAAACTGATCAATTGGTTTTTAACAATTTTTTCAAAAATCTTTCCAATGTTTGAAATTAGACAAATTGGGCGGTAGTTAGTTACTTGTTGTGGATCTCCAGATTTATAAATAGGTGAAATAATTGTATTTTTATAGCTTGTCGGAAATATTCCCTCTGTTAAACTTAAGTTTATCAAATGAGTAATTGGTTTTATCAAATAAATTTTCATGGATTTTAGAAAATGTACTGTAATATGGTCAAATCCGGGAGACGAACCTCCTTTCATGCCTTCTATTATTTTTAAAATTTCACCTTCTGAGGTTGTTTCAAATGTTGATAAATTATTTTGATTTTGTACATTTTCAATCGTTTGTGTTTTCGGGTTAAAAGATTTATTGATATTTTTCGCAAGATTTTTTCCTACATTAGCAAAAAAAGAATTAAAAATGTTTGCACATTGTTTAGGTTGAATATTAGCATCTATGATTTTATTTTCATGTTCAATGTATTTTATTTTTTGTGTTTTTTTAGTGTTATCCATGGCTAAGTTGACTGTTTTCCATATTTGTTTACTGTTATTGTCTGTAGAAAGTATTTTATTTTTGAAATAGTCTTCTTTATTTTTTTTGATACAGTTTGTTAATTTATTTTTAAATGTTTTGTAAAAAGTGTATGCTTTTTCATTTAGAGGATTTTTCAATGCTGTTTTATAAAGTTTTTCTTTGTTTCTAATTGATATTATAAGTCCTTGTGAAATCCAAGGCTTTAAAATTCTTAGATTAGGTTTAATGCGGACTGTACTTTCAGTAGTTGAATTTTTTATGTGTTGAGATAATATATTTTCTAAGTTTTTTGAGCAAGTCTCGGTATCATAACTATTTAACACGTTGTTCCATTGTTCATTTTTTAGTTTTTTGGATAAAATTGTCATATTTGTGTAGGATTTTGTCTTTGTTAGATTAAATTTTTTATGTTTAATTTTGTTATCATACAGAAGAATGCATGCATGGTGGTCAGTTATATTAGTTTTCCAAATAATTGATTTCATTTTGTCGATATCTTTAATATTTATATTAGTCCATATATGGTCTAAACAAGATGGTGTGTGATTTTTTATTTCTCTCGTATTTTTATTAATGCACGATATGAAGTTAAATTCAGTCATACAATTAATATATTCATTTTTGAAATTATTTTCTACGTTTTCATTAATGTTTATATTGAAGTCTCCTGCAATAAAGCAGAGTTTATTACTGAATTTTAACAGTATGTGTTTAAATTCATTTATAAATGTCGAGATATTCGAGCCGTGTGTTCTGTAAACAGCTATTAAGTGGTAGTTTGTTTTGTCGAGTTTTAATTGTATTTCAATACAATTTACTAGATGTATTGGATGTTCAGTTATTTTGACAATACTAAATTTATCGTGAATGAATATGACGAGACCACTATTTTTATTGATGTTAATTTTGGTTGTAAGATAATTATATTCTGGTAAATGATAAGTAGGTGATTCGTCATTAGTAAATGTTTCTGATAATATTATGATGTCCGGTTTTTTATTTAGATTGTTTAATTTTAGAATTAATTCATCCCAATTTCGTTCCATACTTCGTATGTTTATATGAAAAATGAAAATATTATTGAGATTCTTTGAGATTATGTCATTACATGATTCGGTGTATACACACTCATATTCTTGTATTTTAAAATTATTTTCTAATTCATTAGCTATGAAGTCATCCATTTAGTAAAAATATTAATGTGATATTGATTTCTTTTAAATATATAGAATATTTTCAAAGTAGAATAAATACTCCTAATATGTAAGTGTATAATGACTAGTGAGTTTGACATATTTTTTAAAAGAAGGTTGCATTGATCAACTGTATTACATACTTTTTTCCCTATATGATAAGTGTTTTCTAGTTCGTTCGTAATAATATTATTCATCCTACCTTGAAAACGTGTCTTATGTATAATATATAAGTGTGTATATGAATATGTTTGGAAGTAAGTTTTGTTGGTAATAGATAGCTGGTTTCTGTTAATATCATTATACTTGGGTGGAACAATAATAATCATAATACAAATAATAATGCAGCTCGACTGGGAGTTGCAAGTACTTAAATATATACTGCAGTTCTGAACTGGCGCTATTGAACAGGGTGTCGACGTATATATATTTATATTTATTGTGAAAAATTGTTTTTTTAATTTATTTACATTGTTTAGATACCAATTCAGTATAAACATAGTTTTGGCCGCGTAGATCGTGCAAATACGACTCTGTGCAGCGCCAGCAGCCAAGCGAGCCAAGCCGTCTAGTTTGAAGTATAGTTTGAAGTTGAAGTACTCTGAAGTATAAAAATATGTCTGTATATAAGTTGTATAAAATTTTTGTCTGTAAATTTTTGCTGTATAAATGTTTGTTGTATTTGTTTTTGTGTAAGTTAAGTTGTGCAAATTTTGTTGTATAAATGTCAACTCTTTTTTATTATTATTTCTACCCTACATTATATACGACTGTTATTTTTTTGGCACATGATGTTCCCATACTAAATATTGTAGATTTTTAAGTAATAAAATGATACTCCTATTAAATCTTGTAGTTTTGTTTCTGTTTCTAAACATATTATGTTACCTACCCAACCTACACCAAGATTATCACAATAGTTTAAAACAAAGTACAACTGTAGCCCTGAATGAAGTTTCATTATTGAAGTTTACTTCGAATGGAAGATTAATTCCATAAATAAAATTGTTCCAAGGATCCCTTTTTTAATTTCATGATTTATTTATGCGAAATATACAAAGTTGCAGTTTTACTTTATTGCCATTCGTTATGCAACACAACAAACAGAAAGGAATAATGTTTAATAACATTTTTTAGCAACAATTCCAAGTTCCCTCTAAGAAGTTCCCTGAGTTCTCGTATCTTTTGCCTACTTTGCATATGGCGGCCGCCGAAACCGGAAGACCGGCCAATTTAAGCGAGTCATCCATCCAGTTATTATATATATATCTATGAGTTATACCCCCGGGTCAGATGAATTACCGAGCAGCGGAGCAGCCACGGAGTGCACATTTTTTGTACTAAATTTGTCAACTTGACATCTGTCATTCACCGGTCTAGGCAGTTCCGTAATTAAAATGACCCTCCTCTCCTGTTTTCGTTGGAGTGGGGAACTTTTGGCATATCGCCTCAGGAGCGGTTAGGGCGTAAGATGTGCATTGTCTATGGTTTATGTGCGCATAAAGCGCTTAGGTCTGAACGGTCTGAAGGGATTGTATGGAGAGCGATATTTGGCGTGCTATGATCTTTTATATTTGATGTGCCTGTCTGAACACAGCTTAACACAAATTATTTGCTTCAATACTATATTGTTAATCACCAAAATAATCAATGGCCATAAGTCCATTGAATTAGCGATCATTCACCCCATTCCAACGAAGGGTGACCGTTCCAACCCAGCCAACTACCGCCCCATAGCGATCACATCTGTTCTGTCAAGAGTGATGGAACGTGTGATCAATGACAAACTGCTCACATACCTCGAGAAGAACAAAATTATTAACCACCGTCAAAACGGATTCCGGCGGAACCGCTCGTGCGGTGATCTTTCGCGTATGTGACTCATGTTTGGGGGCGGTGCCTGGAACGTTTCGGTGAGACCCAAACGGTTGGATTGGATATTTCCAAGGCCTTTGATCGGGTTTGGCATCGAGCGCTTGTCAACAAACTGCGTTCTTACGGACTTCCAGCATCCTCGTGTGCGTAGATTGCCGACTTTTTGAGGGGGAGGTCGATTCAGGCAACAAATTACTTTTTTTAAACCGAATTTGTTTAGGTACCTACACTAAACAAAAAATACTCTTTCATCTTAAGAACAAAATAATTTCTTATAAAATTAAAACAAACATGCGTTTGGCCGTGAAAAACACTTCGTATTTAACCACATAACCATATAATTTCTTCTAAACTTTGGTCATATTGTATGGCACTCTTTAAATACAAATAATACTTAATGTATGAAAATAAGAAGCATTTTCTCTCAAACTAAATGAAGAACAAAATAAAAATTTCTTTTAAACTTTGATCATATAGAATGGCACTCCCGGATTCAGTTTCGGTTTCGGCCGTAGTTTCGGCTGGATGGGGGCCGAAACCGAAACTCGGTTTTTGGCCGAAACTAGGCCGAAACCGAAAGTTCGGTCGGACACTATCAGCGAGAATTAGTAAGTAGCAATAATGACACTGAATGTTTCCCAAATTTTGAATTAGCCTCGCAGGCGTATAATACTGCGACGTTGAATAAGAAAAATTATAATAATATTATGGTGGTAGGACAATTACAAGAGAACCTGGAACGGTATTAAATAGTATAGAAACCTTGAGGATTTATATCTTACTAACTATTTTATTTCCTGCTAGGGCAATGCCGATCAGTTATAAAACTCATTTTAGGACAGGAGAAACATACAATTCATGTGTGCGAGGAAATAGTTATAATTTTACGCAGGAATTTTGATATTAAAAATATATCTCTCACATACATGGACGAAAAATATCTCATTAGTAAGTAACCTAATTTTCAAATGTTTCGCAAATGTTTAGTGTAAACATTGAAGTAAATATGTAAGTGATGCTTATCACCCCAAATGTAGAGTATTTTTACAAAACTTATTCGTAAGTGTAAGTGATACAATATTATTTTAAAATATTAAAAAATGTTCAGAACAAATCAAATATTGTGAAATCATTGAAAAATACAGTTTAAAGCGTTCTGAAAGATTCATTTTACCGTCATCGAATTGTTATTCCCTGTTCAGAATTCTTTTGAATAATATTAAGCCCCGTTTATAATAGGAATAAGCCGTAAGAATAGGCCGGTGCCGTAATCTGTAAGCAGTAATATTTTAGAACGTCGTTTATAATTGGAATAGGAATAGAATAGAATACGCCCATAGAAGTGACTATCCCGCTGTCACTTGTCTACGTCAACTGTCAACCGATAATACATTATACTTTGTTTTATATAAATAAATATTGAAACGATGGATTTGTCGGACATTGTTGCATGTGGAATGTTTTTGTTTATTTTGGGGCTAGCATATACTGCATATGGAGATGTACAGTTGATGAAAAAACACAAATAAATAACGTTTTCTACGACAGTAATTCTGTCTTTATAATCTTTTTCTTTCTTGTTATATAAAAGACGAAATTGTTCGACCCAAGAAACCAATTCCGCGTCATTTATATTCATTTTTACATTTATATTAGATCATTTTCGTCTTCAACAAATATATATAAAATAAAATAATTGTTCAACTAAACTGAATATTGAATCCAAAGCCATTAGGCTCCCCCACACGCACACTTCGGCGCGACCGAGTCCCGCGCCACTTCAGGCCGCCGCGCAGAAAAGTACAGACCGATAGGTTTGCAGCGCAGTTCACCGTGAGTCTTTTCTGCGCGGCGGCCTGAAGTGGCGTGGGACTCGGTCGCTCCGAAGTGTGCGTGTGGGGGGCACTATTGAGTATCGATTGAAAATACATAAATCTCAGCATATATCTAAGCTTTCTGCAAGCCGTAACCGTAAAAGATAAAGTTGAACCATCTTTTCGGTTATGGAAAAAGTTAACGGCTTGCCATCTATTATAAACGGATACACAGGTTTCCTATCTTCCAACTTCTACGGCTTACGGCCTACGGCTTACGGCTTATTCCTATTATAAACGGGCCTTAAAGCTTACCGAAAGTAAGAACAGTCGGCAGCCATCTCTTATTTTTATGCTCATTTTCTACAATTTGCGTTTATCTTTGGAAATGTCATTGTACGAACCTCGATCTCGATGCGCAATAAGATTTTGGCTCCGTTTTGTATTAATTGAACAATATTTGTGTTCCATTTCTCCAGTTTTGGGTAACTTCTGTGACCATCATAATTCTATTCTGAAGTTAATGACATTATTGCATTTCGACTTTTCTATTGACGTTTCTACAACACATTGGAGTTGACCGCCGCGCTACTTGCACGTAAGTAGGTTCATGTCACATTGACTAAGGACAAATGTCGGGTTCAGATGTTTCAATGTGAACCTTCTTTTAACAAAAATGATTAAGTTTTGTCAAACACTTTTTGTCGTTCAATAAAAGTCGATCAACTAAAATTGAAAGGTTTGAACCTGCTATGAACCCCTTTTATTATGAGCAAACCAACACCAACCAGGTTAACACGCGACGGGGTTGTTTATTTTAGATTTACGACCGCTGTCAAAAATGTCATCCAAGCAAATCTTTACCTATAATATTAAATATAATTCTGATAGTAGGTACCCTTCACTCAGATGACAGTAAGTCAACTGGATCGGCCCATGTAATCTATACCATAGTGAGTTTGACATTTCTACACTTTGTGATGCTACGGTCACGAACATAAATCATTTATGTTGGTATTGAACCGATTAAGTATATTTTCTGCCGGTCATGTTTGTAAAGTCAACATTGCATTAGGTAAGTTCTCTAAGTCCATAAGGCTCCGCAACCGGGCTCGAAAAGAAGAAGATGGAGAGATACGAAATTACGAGTGTTAGAGGAGCGCGCTAACATTTAAACCGACAAAATCTATGCGAAAATTGCGAAAATGTTTAATAAAACACGACTCGTTTAGAATAGACCAAAAATCTCTTGGGGATCATTTAAAATAGTATTTAAAGAAACACCGTGAAGTTTTTCATGGATATAACTTCTAGAATAAATTAAATGAACGTGTTTATGATAAAGCAGGATTAATAAGTCCATCATCCAGTATTGATGCACACTGGAGAAAAATACTGCCTCCTTACGTGCTCACAGAATCCTGAAAGCTTAATATTATTATTTCTTTTGTTTTCCTTTTACTACTATTAGCTTATTATCTTTTTTTTTGTTTCGTGTACATTCATATCCACCTTCTTTTTCTTTTTTTTCCTTTCAAATACTTTATACTTTGTACATGTATGTTTATATTATACCCTTATGGAATGTGTGGGATTGCACTCTCCTCCCCACATACTGGAATAAACACTTATTTATTTATTTATTTTTATTTAATAAGACGGAGTGGAACAACAATTTGTTTCAAATAAACGTATCTTTATTTAGAAATACAATATGTTGGTAACTGAACGCAGTTGTGTTGTGTAGTGGACCGCGGTTGATTCGAGACTGAAACACGCTGAACTCAATCTGCCTTAACACTTCCGCCGTTCAAGTGTTTCTTATTTATCACTACATATCATCTCTAATTTAAAACACAGATCCTGAAAACGGTCTCGCGGCAGCGCCTTTGTAAATATATCCGCCCTTTGATTTTCAGACGGAACGTATTCAACTATGATCTCTTTATTATTTACTTTCTCGCGAATAAAGTGAAAATGTACGTCAATATGCTTTGTTCTTTTGTGATAGCCGGATTTTTAACCAATTGAATAGCACTTTGGTTATCAACATAAAGCGTTGTTTCTTCGACACAAGGACATCCGATGTCTTCTAATCCAGACTACTTCCCGAACTGCTGTCGATGCAGCTACATATTCAGCTTCCGTCGTACTTAGCGTCACGAGTCTTTGCCGCTGTGATGACCACGTTACAGCCCCGTTCGCGAGACAGAAAACGTATCAGCATCCGAGAAACCTATCAATTTTGCTTCGCTACCGCCGCTTTGATATTCAATACCATAATTAGTTGTGCCTTTTAGATATGCAAATATTCTCTTTACCGCTTGCCAATGTGACGAGTCGTACTCGTTTAAATACTTGCTTACTGCATTTACATCGCGATGTCTGGCCTCGATACGGCCGCTAGAAAGACTAGGGAACCTATTGCTTCGCGATACGGTACATTTCTCATTTTTCCAACATTTTCCACGGCTAGAGCCAGCGCTGCGTGTGGATCCGCCGGCACGCTCACCATTTTCGCGTCCGCCATTCCGAATTTTTCAATTATTTTCTGCGTGTACGCGCTCTGATGAATCATCAGTTTACCCCTCTCTCCATCCCTTTTGATTTGCAACCCGACAAAAACATTCGAGCTTCGACTGTAATTTTAAACGATTCGCTTAGTTGAATAAGTTCCTTAGAGTCTCTACATTATTGGAGGCTACTAGCCCATCATCGACGAATAGAGCCAGATACACTTTGTCATTTTTAAACATTCCAGTAAACACACACTTGTCTGCTTTGCACTCTACTAAGTTAAATTGAATTCACAAAAACTTAGTGAATCATTGATTCCAACATCTTGGAGCTTGTTTGAGTCCATAAAGTGACCTCTCGAGCTTGCACACGACGTTCATTTTATCTTCTTCCAGCTTCAGTCCTTCCGGAACTTTCATGAAGATTGTTTCTTCCAGTTCGCCATATAGGAATGCAGTTTGAACGTCGAATTGCATTACTTAAAGAATTTCGGCGGCTATCATTGCCAGCAAAATTCTCAGTGAGTCATATCTCACCACTGGAGAAAACGTTTCCTTGAAGTCGATCCCCTCTCTTTGCAGGAAGCCCCTTGCGCATAATCGAGCCTTGAAATGATGTCACTTCCCGTCTACATCCGTCTTTACCCGAAATACCCATTTCGAGTCGATTAGTCTCATCTCTGGCGTTTTTTTTACGAATTTCCACGTACGATTTTCTTCATGTGCTTTAAATTCATTTTGAATAGCACCCGCCCACTGCACGGCTTCAGTGCTATTCGTCGCTTCTTCGTACGTTAATGGGAGTATGTATAATTATATAGATATTGCAGCGCTTCCCGGATGTTCACGGAGGGGCTAGTTCCTGGCTTTGCAGCCCTTATTAGATCCAGGGTGGCAGGAATGAGGGAAAGGATAACCAGCTCTGGAAACATCCTCGTCATGGAAGCCCGCCTCAGTCCATCATCCAGTATTGATGCACACTGGAGAAAAATACTGGCTCCTTACGTGCTCACAGAATCCTGAAAGCTTAATATTATTATTTCTTTTGTTTTCCTTTTACTACTATTAGCTTATTATCTTTTTTTTTTGTTTCGTGTACATTCATATCCACCTTCTTTTTCTTTTTTTTCCTTTCAAATACTTTATACTTTGTACATGTATGTTTATATTATACCCTTATGGAATGTGTGGGATTGCACTCTCCTCCCCACATACTGGAATAAACACTTACTTACTTACTTATAAGTACTCGGCCACATTTGCATTGTGTTGATATCTTCTAGGAGTTTGAATCAGTGCTCGATCTTGCAGGATTCGTCGTCCTTCTTGCTCGTCCTCTCGTTCGTCGCCCTTGTTGTTTTCTTCTTCTTGTCGTTCTCCAATGTTGTCGTCGTTTTCTTTGTTGTCGATCACGTTCTCGTTCTCTCGTGCCTCGTTTTCTAATTCCTCGTGTTGTGAAAGAATTGTTTCGTATTCCTTCTCCATCTCGTTTTGTTCCGCCTCTGGCGCCCCGATTTTCTCGTTGAACACGACATTTCGAACTACACTGACCTTTTTCTTTTCAGGATCATACATCCGGTAATTCGTCGATTCTTCCGAATATCCGACGAAGATCTTTTTGCTCGCCCGCGCGTCGAATTTTCGCGTGAATTGTTTGGGAGTGTGCACGTACGCGTCTGATTCAAAAATTCGAAGATGCTTCAGGTTCGGAGCTTTTCCAATCCACGCTTCGTACGGCGTTACTGCACCACTCGTTCACACGGTTCGGTTGAGAATGTATACCGCACAATTCACGGCTTCCGTCCATAAAGTTAATGGAAGATTCTTCGCGATTATATATATATTTTTTCTTTATTCTTAAATACAAAAATAGGGTTACATTAGTGGATTTTTCGACCACTATGCTAGGCTGATGCTCGTGTTATGGTGGTCAATTTTACAAAATTTAATGCAATAACAATCAGACGTTCGTGTAATATTTGTGACGAAAATAAATATAAATAAATATAATTATGAAATAAATATAAATATAAAAACTCTGTCAAGAGTGCATTAGAAATGTATTAAATGAGTATAAAACTGCATAAATATATTGATATATATTTTGTTCTACTTCCCTCCTGTTATAATAATGTAAATTTTTGTTGTTGCAAGATTACTATTTAATTTTTAGACACAATATAATGGTATGATGCGAAAATCTATAATTTGTTTCTCATTGTGGTAAATTATACATGTATAAATTAATCCAATTGTAAAGTGTTGATTTCCCCAAGATAAATAATAATTTATTTTTTATTTATTAAAAGTATACAATACAGAATATAGTATATTATATAAAGCATTGTACTCCCACGAGTTAATAAACTCATTGCGGGAATTATACGCATTACATGAAACATATAGCTGTATGTATTAAATAGACATATCATAGGACATACACAACATTATTATTTCAGATAGTCATTCATAAAATGAAGTTTGAGCATTTTAGTTTGGGTCTTTTTACATTGACTTGCACATTTGTTCTCGTTGGGTAGTTGATTATATTTTGTGTAAGCTATGTATTCTAGGGATCTTAGTCCATATTTTGTTGATTTGATTTTTGGTATATGAAGTTTGTTGTGATTTCTTGTGTTGTGTTGGTGTACGTCGCAATTGTAATTGAGTGTAGTGTTGGAATGTGCCGAGTGTTGAATTACTTGTAATATAGTTTTTGTTATTTCAAAAGTGGGAATGGTGTTAAAAGGAAGTATTTGGGTGTTTCTGTAAATGTCTTTGACGTGTGTATCCCAAGGTAAACTGAATATATTTCGCAGGGCTCTATTTTGGACGACTTGGACTTCTGAAATCATTTTTTTTGTAGCAAATCCCCAGATTCCGGTGAGATATATTAGATGTGAGTGAATCATAGCATGGTAAATCGATCTTAATAGAGAGGGAGGAAGTAACCCGCGAAGTCTATATAAAACACCAGTTATAGGAGTAATTTTGGATAGAACATGTTTAAATTGGTGATTCCATGTGAGTTGTGAATCAATGAAAAGGCCAAGATATTTTGTAACATCAGCCCTTTCAAGGCGGTTATTATCAAGACTTATATTAAGACTTACATTTTTTTTATTTGCAAACAATATGTAATGTGTTTTTTTTATGTTTAGGCTAAGTTTGTTTAATCGCAGCCAGTTTGCCAGGCAAGATATATCCCTTTCCATTTCCTTTTCTAGTTCGTTTAAATCATTATTGTGATAAAGAATCACTGTATCATCTGCATAAAGTTGTATTGTACCCTTAAGTCCCCATTTAACAATATCATTTTTATATATTAAAAATAGTAATGGTCCAAGTACGGAGCCCTGAGGCACACCATATTTTATCGTTCCCATACTGCTTGTCCCTTTTCCAACAAAGGTCTGACAGTGTCGGTTAGAGAGGTAACTACACAGTAACTTCAGGGGAGTGCCTACTATGCCTAGGTGTTCTAACTTCTTTAGTAGTATCTCATGGTCAACCGTATCGAAAGCATTTTTTAAATCTATAATAAGCCTGCAGTATGCTTACCCTGGTCTATATGATTTTGGAGGGCATATACAAAATCAAAAGCAGCACATTTTGTGTTAGATTGGTTTCTGAATCCATACTGTTGGGATGCGAGTAAATTGTTTGATAAGAGATATTTAATGAGCCTAAGCTTAATAACCTTTTCAAAAACTTTAGAGAAAACAGAGAGGATGGATATAGGACGATAATTAGAAGGATTTTTTTGCAATCATCTTTGTAAATCGGAATTATTTTTGCTATCTTTAGTTGATCTGGGAAGATTCCACTATCCAGGGATTGATTAATAAGAAAAACAAGGTGGTCAGCTAATATATCTTTGCAAAAGTTCAGGTGCACGGGTGTAATTCCATCTAAACCTGGAGATGCATTAGACTTTAGTTGAGAGATGATACTGAGAACTTCTGTTTTATTTGTTTTGGCCATATATAGGGACTGGATTGCTTTTTGATCCGTGTTTATAGTGATAGAATCATCTGGATATGATGCAATTGTAGCTGCTAAGTTTTCCCCAACTGATATAAAGAAGTTGTTAAAAGTTGAAGCTATCTGTGTTGGGCATGTTATTTCTTCATTCTTAATCAAAAGATAATTAATTTCATCTTTCTGGGGTGTCGAACTATTTGTAAGAATTGCATTTATTGTTTTCCATGTCTGTCGCGGATTACGCAGGTTTTCTTTAAATATATTCGTGTAGTATTTAGTTTTAGCATATCTTCTATAGTTGGTAACTTGATTTCTTGTTTTATTTCTCAGTGCTGTGAATATATCACTTTGCTGATTTTTGTTCCAGAGATTAAACGCATTGTTGCGCTGTTTGATAAGTGCATTTAATTTTGCATCAAACCATGGAGTATTACCCCTCCGTTGGTCTCCTATACGTAACTCAGATTTATGTTGGGATGATTTTATTGCTGTTTTGATGTATTCATTAAAATGATTAAAGTTTTCATTGGCATTACTGGTGGTTTCGTGTGGAAAGTTGTGGGATTCGAAATATGCTTTTAACATGTTTTTATCGGTTTTGGTGTTGTTTGAAGAAGAATGTATTCTATTATTAGTGTGATGTTTCAAGCTGTTTTGGTAATCTAATATCAAAATGTTATGGTCACTTAGGCAGGTATCTATATTTGCAGTAGTTGAGGAAATATTTTGTCTGTTTGAGATGATATGGTCTATTAGAGAAGTAGAGGTATCTGTTACTCGTGTAGGATAGGATGTGTTACATATGAAGCAGTTGTAAGAGTCTAGCGTGTTGATGTACTTAAGAGATGTATTATTTTTTTGAAGAATGTCAATGTTGAAATCACCAAAGATAAGGGTATCATTTCTACAGTTATTTAAAATAGATTCAAGATACATTAAGAATTCTTTAATGTTTGAGGTAGGCTTTCTGTAGATAATTGTGATACCATAATACGCGATACGCACGTCTTACCGCCGCGCTGTCATTTAAAAAAAAAATCACGAGTTTTATTCACTTTTGGAAGGAATAATGAGTGACGCCGTGCTCCTCGAATTGAGGAGCATCATATTAGAGCAAAGCAGGACGATAAACGAGTTGTTAGACCGTGTAAAAGCCATAGAAGCAACATTGAATCGGTAGGTGACGAATAATGAAGACAAAAATGTTCTACCTACGAATCTCGCCACTCAGCGCTGGGCTGACGTAGCGGCCTCCCCGGCCCCCCACACCGCGCCTGCTAACCCTTCCGAAGTGCCACAAACCAAGGAACGGATGCGAACTAGAGCGGCCACCAAAGCTAAAAATAACGCCAGTCAATTTGAAACCGAATCTTTTAGCGGCGCCATCCCCAAAACACACGCGACGGAACCACACATTCCTATTTCCGAGCACGAATCGAAAACCTCTCCTAATCAGGAAGAATGGACTAACGTTAAACGCAGGCAACGGACAGTGAAGAACTTGATTGTCGGGAACTCCGATAAGTCTTCAAGTGTAAAAGCATTTCCAAGGATAAAGAATATTATTGTGTCTAGAATATCAAAGGATACAACAGTAGAAGAGATCCGGACGCACCTAGAAAAAAACAAGATAACGAAAAGTGAAATTGAAAAATACATCGCACATTCTCAAGAATACGCAGCTTTCCGCATAGGCGTGACGGAGGATCTATACGAAAAACTTTTGCAGGAGGATTTATGGCCTCGAGGAGTACCGGTAAGACATTATCGATACATAAAACCAAGACAAAATCCAGTTGATAATAACCAAAACCGGCCCAAATCGAATGAAGATGCAGTACCGAAATGACTAGAGAACCCCCTAAAATCGAATTCTCTCCCTTGCACAATTTACTATCAAAATGTGCGGGGATTAAGATCCAAGACCGACGATTTTCTTCAAAGTGTGACAATACAGAACAACGACCTTATACTACTTTCAGAGACGTGGCTTAATGACAGCATTTACAATAGTCAACTCTTCGATCAACGGTATGACGTCTTCAGAAAGGATAGAACATCGGGTCATTCAAGGGGAGGAGGAGTACTGCTAGCCGCGAGACGTGACCGCGCCACCCTTACCCAGAGAGTTACCTTTCTGGAAACTGAAGACGAGAATACGTGGATAAAGACATGCCTAAATGGTTTTGGTATTATTTACATATGTGTTGTGTACATTCCACCGGCTTCGCCAAATAAAACATATACCGATTTTTTTCATAAGGTTACAGAGAACTTCAATTTTTTAATTAATAAAAAAATTGTCGTAATAGGCGATTTTAATCTTAATTCAAGTAACAAAGGCACCCAAATGGATCTCCTTTATTTTATGAATCTTTTTCAAATGGAGCAGAGTAACTCTATTACAAATGTGAAGGGAAACACACTGGACATTGTAATCAGCAACATTAATTTAAAAGTATACAAATCCTTATACTCACTAGTCAAAGAAGACGCTTATCATCCATCGTTATGTATAGAGATTTCGCCGAACAAAAACACAACCAATTGTCAAACACGAAACTTCTTGAATAATATTAATAATAATTATTGGATGATTTTTATAGCGCCATTTTCGTGAGAAAATCACCTCAAGGGCGCTTTATAAATTCATTTATACATTTAATCTATACCTATATACTACAAGTGGCTTATATTATAACTAAGATTGACAACTAATGACTTACAACTAAGACTTCTATGACTAGTGATTTAGAACTATACTTATTTTTATAACCGAGTTTGTACATGTAATTGCAAGCCATAATACAATACGAAACGAACAGAGCAGTATTGTTACTGCTCTATTCGTATTATGACCTGCAACTCTCTTAAAATTAGTTGTGTACGACTAACATACTTATTATTTACATTTATAATCACATATTGTTATGATTACTGTCATAATACGAATAGAGCAGTATTGTTACTGCTCTATTTGCATTATGATTTGCAACTGTCTTAAAATTAGTTATTTACGACTAACATACTTATTTACGTTTATAAACACATTTTGTTATGTTACTGCCCGTGCTGTCAGTGTAAGTCATGAAAAATATTACAAAAAAAAAAAAAAGTTTTTGCATGATAAGTTGTAATATAGTGTCAACAGAAGCGTAACAACGTAAAAGCTGGTAATGAAGATACATCAATCTAGGTAATTCCCATGGACTGAGTAATGAAATACTACTGAAAGAATGAAGTTATTTTTCGGGATATGATAATATGAAAAGGTGAGTTTTGAGCTTTGCTCTGAACTCAGATGTACTGTCGATCTTTCGCAAATGTGAAGGGAGTTTGTTCCAAGCTGTTGGGCCTGCTACTGCAAAAGCCCGGTCTCCGAAATTGGTATTGGGATTGCGCATAGGCACTGAGAGTCTACCTATGGCTGTTGAAGATGCTGATCGAAGGGTTGCTTGCCTAGTATTGACATCATTCGGAATGCACAGTTCCGACAGGTAGGGTGGCGCCATGTCGTGTAGAGCTTTAAAAACCATCCAGCAGAGTTTGAACTGAATTCTCTCAGGACACTTAAGCCAATGAAGGTTCCGCAGATGTTGGGAAATGTGAGAATATTTGGAAACGCCGGTTATCAGTCTCGCTGCAGCATTGAAAACTGACTGAAGTTTATCAGTATATATTTTAGGGAGATTTGCATATATGCCATTGCAATAGTCAAGTCGCGATACTACGTAAGAGTTTACCAACATCTTTGTGGCCTTAGTCGGAATACTTCTCCTTATAGATTTGATTTGGCGCAGGTGAAAGAATCCCGCGCTTACTGTTTTATTAATCTGGGATTTAAGGGAAAGATCTTGGTCTAGATGTACACCTAGGAGTTTGACGCCATTTTTAGGGATGATGTTACAGCCAGAAGCCAGAAGTAATGAGAGGAGATTTGTCTAATAATGACTGACGCTTTTTTGTTGCTGTCCAGAGAAATTCTGTTTTGGTTGGATTTAGTTTTAGTTTGTTCGAAGACATCCAGTCTGTTATGGCAGCAATGCATTTAATGGTAATATCTTTTAATCTATCTCTCTCATTCGGTGCGCAGTAGAAATAGATTTGCTGATCGTCAGCGTAGCAATGGGAAAGAAGTCCGAATGATTCTATTATTTTGGCAACATCGTTGATGAACAGAATAAAAAGTAGGGGTCCCAGCACTGAACCCTGGGGGACTCCAGAAGTGAGGGTTACAAAGGGAGAGTTTTTACCACTGGCTTGTACAGATTGTGTTCGGCCACAGAGGTAGGATTTTATCCATTGAATAGTTTCACCACCCAGTCCAAAGGTTTTTTCCAGTCTTTTGATGAGAAAATCGTGGTCGATGGTATCAAATGCCGCACTCAAATCTAAAAATGATAGCAAAGCTAACTTACCTGACTCATTTGCAAGCATTAAATCTGACAGCACGCGCAATATGCCAGTCTCTGTAGAATGGTACCTCCTATAAGCTGACTGGTACTTTGATAACAGTTCATTTTTGGCCAGATGGGCAGTCATCTGCCTGATTACAATTTTTTCAAGAACTTTTGAGATAAATGGTAAATTGGATACAGGGCGATAATTACTTAAATCTACAGAATCAAAGAAATATTGATAATAGTGTTAGGCGAGGATGGAACTTCGAACATGGCGATTTTAAGACACTTTATTGCCATTTGCAATCTCATGATTGGCAACCGTTGAAGGACATAAATGATGATAATTTAGCGACAAACTTTTTCTATTCCATAATTTATAAATACTTTGATATGTGCTTCAAAATTAAGCGCACTCCGGGGAATGTTAGGAAATATCCTAAATGGTTTTCTAGTGAGGTTGTTAGCGACATTAAACTCAAATTCAAACATTACAAAAAATGGAAGAAAACTGGAATGGTGAGTGAACGGGACATGTTTTGTCTACTTAGAACAAAAATTAAACGCAGTATTCGGTTAGCACATGTACAATATATTAATTCTATTGAAAAAAATATCAAATGTGATCCCAAATCTTTCTGGAAATATATCTCGTCCAAGAGAAGTGATGGCGGGTTCGTTGACCATGTTACTTGGAATAATAAATCTTTCTCAGGAGCAGATATTCCAGAAGCATTTGCAGACTATTTTAAATCAACTTATAGTAAGGAAGCTGCGGACTTGAAATCTTTTATTCCGGGAAAAAAATACGCCACTAATAGCGCAGAATGTTGATATTCCAAATATCACAAACATTGACATCACCGCGGCTGTTAAAAAATTAAAAGTCAAAACTTCTTTTGGACCGGATCTTATTCCGTCATTCGTGTTAAAGGGATGTTTTGAGCCCTTATTAACACCTCTCACGTATATTTATAATCTCTCACTTAACTCCGGAATATTCCCAGACTTGTGGAAAATCTCTAAAGTTACACCGTTGCATAAAACTGGTGATAAGGCTTCAGTCTCTAATTACAGACCAGTGGCGATCCTATCCTCTCCAGCCAAATTGTTTGAACTAATAATTCATAAATGCATTTATTCCCAAGTTGAACCCTTTATAATTGACCAGCAACACGGTTTTAGGTCTGGCAGATCTACTGTGTCTAATCTTATGGTTTTTACGGAGTACATATCTCAAGCTCTTGATAGTAACAATCAAGTAGATGTATCATACAACGACTTTGCAAAAGCTTTTGACTCAGTAGATCCGCTGATTCTCCTAAATAAACTCGACCAATTTGGATTTTCAGCGAAACTTCTATATTGTTAGCAGCATATTTAAATATTGCCGCTCATCTGCCGCCAGAGGTACTGCTATCGCCTCTGGCGGCCAACAAGGAAACTACACCAGCTATTGCGGTCGGTAAAGAAGGGACGCTTCCTGGCTGGCGGCAATGGAGAAGAACTACCTACAACACTGACAGCGAACGGCTGGTTTTACAAATGGCGGAACACGGAATATAATCTTGCTGATTCTTGAATGTTGTTATTGTCAATTAACGTGGAGACAATATATTTCATCATAAATATTAACTTAGCGTTTTATTATTGCTAACATCAGAAGTGGGATTCGTAAAAGCAAGTGTCCATTGGCTTTTGTTTCGTTCACCTGACAAAAACTCGTGTTTTGTATACAAACGGCGTCCATCATGGCGTCTCTCGAGTTTGTTTATGTTTGATGCCGGTGATTTAAATGACAATCTGTGTATCGGACTTCTGAAAATATGTGAAATGTTTGGACTTCTGTTGTGAATTTACGTAAAAATGCCGCGTAATTACAGTGATGACAGATGCATGACAGATGCATTGATGCCTTATATCGGAGGAATGCGTGGATCGTGTTTCCGCCGAAAGGACGCATTGAAAATTTTAATTTGGTGCTTGAAAACTCATTTGTGGTTCAATGGGTTTGTCAAAAAGACCTTTCCCTTTCGTGTTTATCATCGTGAGCCTAATTTGATGATCGAAGACATTTGTCAAAAATGTCAACAAAGGACTGTCAAATAAAGTCGTCAGCATTGTGCTGGGCGCGTAATCTGAGGAAAGCTGACTTCAGGGCCAGAAGATAGCAGATGGATATGATCATATGATCTTTTGATGGCAATTGGTGAAATCTTCGGAACTTCAAAATGTTACAAAATTACGTTGCTGAAAGTTTACGCGGCGATGATAAAATCTGATCTTGGTAGCCGTCTAGCTGACAAAAAGGGATGAATATTGTGATTTGCTTTTGAGTATGGACATCGCAGATGCCTTATTGCTATAACTAAAAGGAAATATGTTTGCGAAAATTAGCCCGTTTATGTGTGGCGAAAAGAAGTTGTAATCATGTTGAATTACAATTATGCCGACTATCTATGTCAAAACCTAGTATTATGGTTCGAAGTTATTTGAAATGGTTTGGAGTTAATCGAAATGATTCAAAGTGGTTTGAAATGATTCGGAGACAATCAAAATGATTCGATGTTGAATGGTTCGAAGATATTCTAAATGGTGAACACCTAGAAATGTCAAGTGTGGCGTTCTTTGGATTCTTCATGATGAGATTGGACATCGAGGTGTTAATCAAACACTGGCTGCCGTCCGGGACAAATACTGGTTTCCATGGAAGAGGAATGTTATCACAAAATATTTGAAAAACTATTTTAAATGTTGGTTGGAAAATGAGATACTGGGCGATGTGATATGTGAGCCCGGGGTTTTTAGAAAATGGAGATGTCTTTTGCTGTTGCGTTGAGCACGTAGATCAATTTACTATGATCTTTCCTGAAGAGCGTGAACGGAATGCTGCGTGTTATTGTTCTCGAGGATGGCTTCATGAAAAAAACTGCCGATTAGAGGCAAAGGCAGAAACAAGCATGAAAGTTGTCATCATGACAATTTTGGCGATGGCGTACCTTTTTGGGGTGCCACGGGTGCTTTTGATGAATATCAAAAGCGGCAGATGAAACGGTTCATCTCGAACCGATTCATAAACTCACAGGTTGATGAGTGGCAGGACCTTATGGTCATACGTGCTGAGACACGGGTGCTTTTGATGAATATCAAAAGCGGCAGATGGAACGGTTCATCTCGAACCGATTCATAAACTCACAGGATGGTGAGTGGCAGGACCTTATGGTCTTACGTGCTGAAACACGGGTGCTTTTGATGAATATCAAAAGCGGCAAATGGAACGGTTCATCTCGAACCGATTCATAAACTCACAGGTTGGTGAGTGGCAGGACCTTATGGTCTTACGTGCTGAAACACGGGTGCTTTTGATGAATATCAAAAGCGGCAGATGAAACGGTTCATCTCGAACCGATTCATAAACTCACAGGTTGGAGAGTGGCAGGACCTTATGGTCGTACGTGCTGAAACACGGGTGCTTTTGATGAATATCAAAAGCGGCAAATGAAACGGTTCATCTCGAACCGATTCATAAACTCACAGGTTGGTGAGTAGCAGGACCTTATGGTCTTACGTGCTGAGGCACGGGTGCTTTTGATGAATATCAAAAGCGGCAAATGAAACGGTTCATCTCGAACCGATTCATAAACTCACAGGTTGGTGAGTAGCAGGACCTTATGGTCTTACGTGCTGAGGCACGGGTTTTTGATGAATATCAAAGGCGGCAGATGAAACGGTTCATCTCGAACCGATTCATAAACTCACAGGTTGGTGAGTAGCAGGACCTTATGGTCTTGCGTGCTGAGACAAGGGTTCTTTTGATAAATATCAAAGGCGGTAGATGAAACGGTTCAACTCGAACCGATTCATGCTTTTTGATGCAGATCAAAGGCGGCAGATGAAACAATTCAATGCAAAACGGTTATTTAAACCTTCGTATCGCGTTGGCGATACAGTTTTAATACGGATTTCTGGGGGAAATCCGGGGTACAGAAAGTTGAAAGGTCGGTTTCGGAGTTTGCCTTATAAGGTGGTAGAAGTCTTGCCGAACGATCGTTTTGACGTGTACAAAAGTTGAAAGGTCGGTTTCGGAGCTTGCCTTATAAGGTGGTAGAAGTCTTGCCGAACGATCGTTTTGACGTGGTGGGTACCAGACCCAATGGCAGCACTCACAGAGTGATGGTCGCATATGAAAATATGAGGAATTGACCAAATGAACAAATTTCTGCAATAGTCAGGAAGGGCGAGCAGGGTAATCTGTTTGTCAGTACCATTGTGGGGTTGAAAAAATTTCAATCCCTCTAATATTTTTTTTTCTTTTCTTTTAGCTTCCTGCTTTGAGGTCAAAGCAGTGGTCAGTATGGCCGTGTTAGCAGCATATTTAAATATTGCCGCTCATCTGCCGCCAGAGGTACTGCTATCGCCTCTGGCGGCCAACAAGGAAACTACACCAGCTATTGCGGTCGGTAAAGAAGGGACGCTTCCTGGCTGGCGGCAATGGAGAAGAACTACCTACAACACTGACAGCGAACGGCTGGTTTTACAAATGGCGGAACACGGAATATAATCTTGCTGATTCTTGAATGTTGTTATTGTCAATTAACGTGGAGACAATATATTTCATCATAAATATTAACTTAGCGTTTTATTATTGCTAACAATATCTATTTTTAAGTTATTTCTCAAACAGACAGCAATACGTAATTTATGGTTTATTCCAATCTTCCAACTTTATCACAAAGAACATGAAAAAGGTTTTTATTTGATTCTGGCGGCACATAACTTGTCTGCAAGAATTTTATTTAGCACTTCAAATAAGTTTTTCGTCGGATGAATTCACAACTGGAATTTTACATTCTGAACACAAAAGTTGTTTTAATTAAATAAGCGGTGAATTAAAACTACACTCGGAACATGAAAATGTTTTTTCTTCGATTCTGGCGGCACATAAATTGTCTGCAAGAATTTTATAAAGCACTTCAAATAATGTGTTTTCCTTCGAAATGTGTCGTTAGATGAATCCAAAACTGGAATTTTACATTCTGACCACCAAACTACTTTTAATTAAATCTGTATGCGGTAAATTAAAACTACACTTAGAACATGAAAAAGGTTTTTCTTTAATTCTGGCGGCACATAAATTTTTTGCAAGAATTTTATAAAGCACTTCAAATAATATAATTTTTTCCTTCGAAATGTGTCGTCAGATGAATCCACAACTGGAATTTTACATTTTGAACACAAAACTGCTTTTAATTAAATATGTATGCGTGAATTAAAACTACACTCAGAACATAAAAATGGTTTTTCTTTGACTCTGGCAGCACATAGATAGTGTGCATCTAGAATTTTATAAGTGCACTTCGAATAAGTATGCACAAACCTGTCAGCTATTTAACTTTTCTGTAATAATAAATTTAAAATATATACACCGTGATATATACGTGGAAGAAAACCGTATAAGTGTAATTTTTTGTGCGCTTTCAGCAGGGCGCAAAAAGCTTCGCGAATATAAAACACAAATCGACTATCAATTAGAGCTAAAATGATACTGTTGCTATTTACATTTTTATTTAAAACTAATGTATGTGTTAGAAATAAAAGCAAAACGTCTGTCATTAATATTTTGATTTTAACAGTATATAAAACTTTAGAAAGATGTTAAGAAACTATAAACTAGAAAAAACTTTTAAGTCCTGACGCGAGAATCGAACCCGCGACTTCCCCAATCCAAATTTTTACAAGATGATTATTGATTGTGAAATTTTGCCGCCCCCCCAAAAGTGCCGCCCGGGGCGGGCCGCCCCCCCCCCCTCCCCCCCACGCTACGCCACTGCTCTAATTACAGACCAGTGGCGATCCTATCCTCTCCAGCCAAATTGTTTGAACTAATAATTCATAAATGCATTTATTCCCAAATTGAAGCCTTTATAATTGACCAGCAACATGGTTTTAGGTCTGGCAGATCTACTGTGTCTAATCTTATGGTTTTTACGGAGTACATATCTCAAGCTCTTGATAGTAACAATCAAGTAGATGTGTCATACAACGACTTCGCAAAAGCTTTTGACTCAGTAGATCCGCTGATTCTCCTAAATAAACTCGACCAATTTGGATTTTCAGCGAAACTTCTATATCTATTTTTAAGTTATTTCTCAAACAGACAGCAATACGTAATTTATGGTTTATTCCAATCTTCCAACTTTATCACAAACTCTGGAGTTCCGCAGGGGTCAAATCTTGGACCCTTACTTTTCTCGCTATTTATCAACGACATTTACCATTGCATAAAATTTTCTAAGTTTCTCTTATTCGCGGATGACATTAAACTATTCCTTTTAATAAAATCTTTGGAAAATTGCTTGCTATAAATTCTATCGTCAAATGGAGTCACAACAATAAATTAGGATTTAATATTAAGAAATGCTCTATTATGTGCTACACCAAGGCAAACAAAACGATTTACTATAACTACAAAATGTCTTATTCATCTCTTCAGCACATTGTTATTTCGAGAGATTTGGGAATCACATTTGATACGCACCTAACATTTCATGTCCACATAGAAACGATATGCAACAAAGCGTTAAGAATGCTAGGATTTGTGCTAAGCAACTCCAGATATTTTTGCAGCTCGGCCGCGATTCGTGTGCTATACTATAGTCTAGTACGTAGCATTTTGGAAAGTGGTTCAGTAATATGGGGACCAGTGGATTTAACTTACTCTCAAATGATAGAGAAAGTGCAAAAGAAGTTTCTGAGATATTTATATCTTAGAGACTTCGGATATTATCCCTGGTTATATCCATCAGCCTTTTTGTCCGGCATGCTGGGTATTAATAGCCTTGCCGATAGAAGGAAAACTGCTTTGCTGATAACAGCATATAAACTTTTAAACGGTAACATCTGTATTCCCGATATAATACAAAAATTTGAGTTTTATGTCCCCGACAACTTCACAAGAGCGCGCAGACACAGAACTTTTGTTGTTCCGAGATGCAGAACTAACTTACCATTAGTAATGCCGCTTGGAAAAATGATTCTGTTACTAAATTACCTATCCCCTGATATAGATATTTTTCAACTTAATATTCAAAAACGCTATTATTACTTAATAAAATACAATGTATGTTTATTATTGGTTATGTATAACTGTAAATGTGCATTTAAAATATAATAAATAAATATAAATATAACATAGATATTTAACGGTTTGAAATTTCTATTGCGGATATTAATTCCTAAGAAGGAATTTTCACTACAATGTTTTTCATTAGTTGTAGCATTTAGTGAATGGTGTGTGTAGAGAATCACCCCTCCTCCTCTTTCATTGGTGCGAGACGCAAATGCACTTTGGTAGCCGTCGATGTTGAAGAAGCACTCCTCACCATCTTCCAACCAGGTTTCGGATATTGCAAGTACGTGTACAGTCGGTGTGATGCTCTTTAAAGTTTCTTCAATCTCGTCAATTTTATTTCTGATACTTCTCGCGTTAAGATACATTATTCGAAGGCTATTTTTTTTTTTGGCTTATAATCTTCAATTTTCTCATATTTGTATTCATTTATGCTGGCCTGGGACCCGGATGCTGTAGTTACAGTTGAGTTAGCCATAGTCAACTCTCTCCATTGTGCGTAACATCATTATGGTTCGGTAGGGGCAGTCCCTATCGTTTGATCTATGTTTTGGTGCCTCAAATTTGCCTTTGGCCATTTTAAAGCAGTTCCAGCAACGGAATTCTTCTTTTTGTTCCTTCTTTGTGCAGTCAGATGATTTGTGTTCGCCAGCACAGTGTAGACAACGATAGTACATCTCGCGGCGAAGTGACCGTATCCCATGCATTTATAGCACTGCATGATTGGGCAGCTGTATTCGACTCGGACTCGCTGGAAACCTATATTTATTCTTTTTTGTTTTAACATAGCCGAATGTACTTCTTTTTTGACGATCAGAATAACATTTCGTAGCCTATTCTTATTTTAACAATTTTTGTCTCAGCAGAATACAAGTAAGGCAGTAGAGAGAGTAGAGTACATCGAACATACAATGAAGTAATGAATGGAAAAGAAAATTGTAAAAAGTATTCAATGGAAAAAAAATTAAGTTTTATTTTACGGCTATTTAAATGTTATTAATCTATATTCTTTGAAGAAAATCTTTAAAGAAATTTCGCCCCTTTCCGGATATCCATTGTTGGACACCGCATGCAAAATGAGTAATTGTATCAGATCTTTTGATGTTGTTATTTAATGCGTTGAATATTTTAGGTGCGATGTATGAGTATTGTCTCTGTGAAAATGTGGTTTTTGTTTTAGGTATTTTGCATTTTCCGTGTGTTGAGTAGCGTGTGTGTATATCTTTTTGTGTGGAGTTTATGAGACCATTTTTCCATATATGTATGAGAGCTATTTTCATATACAGTTGACGAATGTCTAGTACTGCGAGCTTCTTGAATAGTGGCTCTGATGGATGAGAGGGGGGACATTTGAAGATGATCCTAAGTAAAAGTTTTTTAACGGTTACCAGAGGGTAGATAATGGATGCTGCACAACCTCCCCATCCTATATTGCCGTATGTTAATAAAGATTGGAATAGAGCAAAATTAACACTTCTCAGAGTTTTTGCATCAAGAATTGATCTTAGAGAGTAAAAAAAATGACATAACTTACGGAGTCTCTGTGTTATGGAGCTAATTTGGGCCTCCCACCGTAATTGGTAATCTATAATGACACCTAGGTACTTTATTTCATTAGACGGTTTAAGTATTAGGCACGAACAGCTGTTTATAAGAAGTAGTGGGGAAGTGTCTAGATTTTGTGGGCAAGTGTGGATGATTAGTTTAGGAAGGTTTTCTAGAAGAGATAATTTTCGGATTGAAAAAAGTATGTATTGTGTTTTTTGAACATTTAAGGTAAGGAGGTTTGAGTCTAACTGTATAAATTTTTGGGTTAGTTTTTAGCTAGGACTCACACCTCTGAAAATATGTAGATAAAATGAATTGTTTGTTTGGGAACCAAACTAATTAATTGTAAGAATTATTAATAGATGTCGCTAGATGCAAACTCCCACTCAGCCAGGCAAATAATTTATAAAAGATCGAGTTGCGGGTTTTTTATTTCTCTTCTCTTCGACGTAGCCTCATAAACAACATAAACTCCTTGGTCTGCCGTGGGTAGTTGGATCTAACGATATTCACAATGTAATTGGGAATATAACAATAAAAATCACTAGTCCTTTTAATTTCCTGAATGATGCATTTCATTTACAAGTTTCCTTCTTCCAAAATTTTACACTAACCATTTTTTAGTTATGTTCAGTCCACAATTTGCTTTCGCAATCGATGTTTTCCACGTTTTACTTGTAAATATGATAACAGTGTCATTGGCGAAAGATATTATATTACCGTCAATATCCAAGTTTAATAAGGAGTTCATATATATGAGAAATAAGTGCGGACCTAAAACACTTCCTTGGGGCACGCCGTAGGATATTGGTAAACATTTACTCCTATATTCTTGATTTGACTGAATGACAGTTGTTTATGTTAGGTAGTTTTAAAACCATGGTCAGTACCTTCTATCCCAATCTGTTGCATTTTTTTAAGAAGAACATGGTGTGAAATTGTGTCGAAGGCTTTAGACAGATCTAGAAAGACAGCAAGCGGTTTATTGCCTTTATCGAGTTTATCAGATATCAGTTTGGTAAAGGTTGCGATTGCATCAGAAGTACTAAGATTTTTGCGAAAACCGAATTGGTTTTTTGAGAGGATTTTATTGATCTCGAGGAACTTAAGGAGTCTTAGTTTTACTACCTTTTCAAAGATTTTGGAAATTGTGCTTAATAGCGATATAGGCCTGTAATTATTTAGGGAAGATCTGTCACCTGATTTGAAAATGGGGATGATTGAGGCATGTTTAAGAGAATTTGGAAATATACCTGATTGGAAGCTTAAATTAATAATATGTTGGAGGAGGGGTGGCAATAAGGGTTTTAAAATGCTTCATAAGTTTAGTAGAGATTTTGTCTATTCCTGTTGAGTGGCTACTTTTTAATGTAGAGATGATTTCTGTAATTTCCAATTCTGTGGTGGGAGTGAAAGTGAATGGAGTATAACTCAGGTGGCCCATGGATATTTCGTTTGCAAGGTCATGTTCTGAAACATTATTTCTGGTTAAAATATTATTGGAAAGGTTAGATCCGATTGTGGTGAAAAATTCGTTGAAATGATCTGCAATTTTTTCAGAGTTTTTATTTTGTGTTTACTAGTGATCGGCCTTCAATGTTAATATTATTAATGGGTGAAGTCGTTTGTTTGGTGTAGGATATGTCCTTAATTATACTCCATATTTTTTTCGTGTCATTTTCGGCGTTTTTGATTTGTTTTTTATAGTAATCTTCTCTGGCCTTTGAAGTAATTTTTTTGCAAACATTTCTGTATTTCTTGTAAAATAAGTTAGATTCATGGTCGTTGGGATTTTTTAACAGAGTGCATGGAGCTTATCGCGCTTGCGGATAGAATGAAGGATACCAACAGTTATCCATGGTTTGAGTTTAGTATCATAGTGTTTTGTTTTGTGAGTTGTGTTGGAAGTACCGTTGTTTATATGGTTGTGTAGTGTTTCGACAAGAGATTCGCAGGCCAAATCGGAATCATTCAGTTTATAAAGATTTGACCAATCTTCCTGAGAGACCAGCTCAAAAAGTGTGGTGTAGCATATTTTCATTTGTGGGATTTCATGCGGTGGTGGTTTGTGTATTTTATGAGAAAGAGAAGTTATGGTAGCGTAGTGGTCTGTGACAGTGCATTGGTATACGAGAAATGAAGTTTTTAGTTTACATTTTGAAAATACATGATCAATACAACTTGCAGACGAGCCAGATACTCTGGTGGGTGCTGTGATGGCTAGGACGAAACCTTGAAGAGTTAATAGGTTTAAATAAGCACTGGCTTGTGGATGCATGGAATTAATTATATTTACATTGAGGTCACCAATAATAAGGATATTGTCGCAATCACTCACAGAAGATAAAGATAGGCTTAGTGAATTTAGAAAAGGGGTAATGTTAGATGTGCCTTGTGATCGATATATAGAAAATATGGTTATGTGCTTATCTATGACCATTTTGAGACAGTTAGAGTGATTGATTATGATTTCATTTACTTTGTGAGATATGTGATTTTTTATGTATATGATAACTCCATCATTTTGAGTTGTGTTACTCTGTGTGTTGTAGTGGGTATAGTTTATTATATTTTTGGGGACGTAATTGTCATTGATCCAGCATTCACTTAAAATGAGTATGTCAAAGTCAGAGTTTAGGTCTGTGAGAACTATCAATAAGTCATTAAAATTTCGGTTTATACTTCTGATATTCATAGAGAAAATTTTTAGGGCCGATTTAGTTAATATTTTTTGAACTGCAAGAGCACTATTTGTTTCTATACATGGAAATTATCCAAGTAATCAGCTATTTCTACCATTAGTTATATTTGTAACAAAACACAGTCATAAGTCGCATTAAATATAACAATGGATTTGACATCTCAATAAAGAATTTTAAATAATATAATAATACATAAAAGTAGAGGTTGAAGTAGTAGACGGGTTCAAAATATTCATATAAAAGGTTGAAGTTAACATTTAATGCAGTGATAATGGCAAAATTTGTGTGTTGAAGATAATGCATTTGAGCTAGAAATTTTAAATAATATTCTACTATTGTTTATACTGAAGACATTAAGAAAATATAAAAATGTATAAAATTAATATAATAATATAAAAAAGTAGGTTTTTTTTAGCTAAGCGAGTTTTGTTTACAGATTACTGGGTGAGGGAGACAGAAGATGTTTATTTTTGTCATTAATCGTCCGATTGTCATTCGGCCTTGCCATTTTGCTCCGGATTGTATGGAGTTGTTGTCTCTCGCTTTATTCCGCATTCTTTGAGGTATTTATCCATCTGGTCATTGCAAAATTCTCAGCCATTGTCAGAGCGAAGAATTTCATTTTTCTTCCAAACTTGTTCTCGATCATCTTCTCGAAGATCTTTAAATTTTAATACACCTCGGATTTCGTTTTCATGAAGTATACATGTCTGTAGCCGGTTGCTTCATCTTTAAGTGTCAAAAAATATATCGATCCTCCGACAGAGTTCATTGACATCGGCCCACAGACATCCGAATGCATTTTCTCACCCGGCTTTATTTTCTTATTTCGCTCCAGATTCTTGTTGAAGGGTAGCCTGTGCAATTTACCCAATCGGCATGGTTCACAGAAAACGTCACTTTTATCCGAAAATGTCACTCCACTCACGAGCCCCTTTTCCGCTAATTCGTGAATCGCCCGCTTTCCGACGTGTCCCAATCACTCGTGCCACAAAGTTAAATTTGTGGTAGCCACGTTAGCTTCTTCAGCGCTTCCTTGTTTCGCGACCTTGAAGAACATGCGATAAACGTCATTGTTTTGTTTCATGCCCGTCCCGAGCACTTCAACGTCGCGATCCACGATAACCCGATTATTTTCGAAACGCACTCCGAATCCCTTCTTTGTACATACCTACTCCGACGGAGAATAAGTTTTTTCTTAATTTCGGAACGTGTAGCACTTTTTCAATTCTTGCGTCTTGCCACACTCCATCAATCATTTTTTTAATTCGCACCGTGCCTTCACCAGCAACGTTGCATATCTGATTATCACCAAGCGATACTGTAGCGCCCGTATTATCCGGCTTATAGTCAGTCAGCCAGTCACGTCGGTAGGTTAGATGCTTCGATGCGCCGCTGTCAATCAGCCAGACCTCGCTTTGATCGATCGCCATTACGCGGCTCTCCGTCCACAGTACACAGGCGCTTTCCACACTTTTCGAACCCGACGCGATCGAGCTACTTGTCATTCCTACAAACGCGCAATCACGTGATTTATCGCCGCCGGTTTCCGCTTGTTCCGACACTGACTAGCGATGTGTCCCATTCCTTGGCACTTATAACACTGAACTTCCTTTTTATTTTCAGTCTTTTTATTTTCAGAACTTTTTGTTCCTCGCCCACGACGATTTTTGGCTGTTGCAGCCAGCGCTTCCGACATTTCTTCTTCGCCGTTGAGTCTCGAATCCTCTCTTATTAGCCGTTCCTGGAGATTGTCAAGAGTTTGTCGAACAGGGTCCACACTGTCCCACGCCACCTGCAGCTTGCTAAACTTCGTAGTGAGACTCGAGAGTATTTTCGCCATTACCATAGCGTCCGATACTTTCTCGCCGACGTCCTTCAGTTGACTCGCTATATTCATCACCCTGGCTACATGCTGAACCGCCGTATCTGCTTCGCTCATTCGATAAGCATGGAATCTTTGCAGCAGACCCAGCTTGTTTGTCGCGGTTTTCTGCTCGTGAATGAGACACAATTTGTCCCACATCTCTTTCGCAGAGATGCACGACAGCACACATACTTGTTGAGCCTCGTCAATGTTTGACAGAATTATAAATTTTGCCGTTGCGTCATCTTTCATGTTTTTCTTAATCGCGGCCGCATTCCCGTCACCACCAGCAGGTGTCTATCTCGTGCCATCGACGACATCCAGAACATCGTTCATCACAAATAGTGCATTCACTTGAGCTTTCCAGCCCTGGAAATTTGTTCCATCAAAAGGCTTCACACCCTTCACTGAGGTACCGACGGACATCGCGAATTTTATTCACAACTTGCACTTTTGAAAAACTGACACACGAACAATGGCGGATTTCCGTTCCGCGACACGTGAGACTGCCGAATAATTTCACTCGTGTTATCTTTATTTCTACAGTTAGACGTTAACTGGGCCCATAACCTGATAAAGCAGGATTAATAAAACGGAATGGAACAACAATTTGTTTCAAATAAACGTATCTTTATTTAGAAATACAATATGTTAGTAACTGAACACAGTTGTGTTGTGCAGTGGACCGCGGTTGATTCGAGACTGAAACACGCTGAACTCAAAATGCCTTAACATTTTATAATATACTTTTGAATGTAGCTATAACTTTGTGGTAATCCATCATAGATAAATGAAACAATGTTACTTTGTTTGAACCACTTGTATATTTGTTCGAAGCCGACCGGTTTCGGAATGACCATTCCTTCCTCAGGGCAAACATGACCGGTTTCAGAACGACCTGTCCTTCCTCCGGGCAAACATATATGTTTGCCCTAAGGAAGGAACGGTCATTCCGAAACCGGTCGGCTTCAAACAAATATAAAAGTGGTTCAAACAAAGTAACATTTTTTCATTTATGTGTTTATAATAATTTTCGGAGAATACTTTGCGATTTTTTCTATCGAGGGAATTTCATATAATTTACGTTTAAGAGTGAATAACCAGCACATGACAACTTCGATTCCGACACTAGCGCTAACACATCAGGGCTCGCGAGCGGGCGTTTTCAGAACTAAATTTCGTTCCGCGGCAATCCGAGTTTTGAGGGTTTTGTTCACGCGAGCTAGGGCTACCCGCTACTATTACAACTTTATATTACTATTCTCGCTTCCAGAATTTTAATTAGTAGTAGTTATTTGTAATTTGTATATTGAAGTGCATAAACATAAATAGATACAAGTGAAATGCGTAAACACAGTAGGTATTAAGTAGATACCTACATGAATAAACAATTTGTTATATTCTTTTTAATATTTTGGTTTTTTGTTTTTTAATTTTCTTTTACGGCCATTAGAGCGAAAGATATCTCAGTATCGCCCTGGTGTAAGACCACCATTAAGATTTGAAACGTTGCTTGAAATGTCTTTAGCCGTGTTTGGTGACCAGATCTGAATAGCCAGGTACTTCCCCAACTTCCTCTTCCCTATATTTTTACCCTCCCCACTACCTTCAGTCTTACAACATACCCCAATTGGGGATGCCATAGTCCCACTGGCTCCAGACAGGAGCAGTTGGGACTCTTGTGCGGTATATTTATGAAAAAAGTGTAATATTCAGTTGGATTGTAAAAAATGTCTCATTTTGAAATATTTATTCGTATGCACAATTTTTTATTTTATATTTATCTGAATACCGCACAAGAGACCCAAATGCTCCTACTGGAGCCAGTGAGACTATGACGTGACTATGTGGTATATTGCGAGGCTGAAGGTGGTGGGGGAAGAGGAAGGCGAGGAATTACCTGGCTATTCAGATCTGGTCAATAAACAACGTTTCAATTCTGAATGGTGGTCTTACACCAGGGCGATACTGAAAGTATCTTTTACTCTAAAACGTGACGCAAATATATTATTTTTAAATTAAATAATTGTGAAATAACCCAAATTAGTCAAATAAAATTTATTTGCCTATGCCGGGATTCGATCCCACGGCTTTCAGATTGCTAGTCAAGAGCCTTACCCCTTGACCACGCCGGCCGTCAATAGGTGGTATCAGTAATTTGGAAGGTACATCCACCAACTACATGGAAGGCCGGATCGGGAGAGACCGTTTTTTTACACTCGCTCGACACACTGCTTATCTCTTCTTTGGGAATGCTGTGTGGAGGGTCGTTTTAGGGAAAGGAAGAAGAGGAAATTCGGAGAAGGAAAGGGATATTAGGGGTGAGTAGAAATCTGGGGGTCAGCGTGTCCAGGAGTGCGGATGTATGAATCCATCCCTCCCACTGCGGTGCAAGGCGATGTTCCGAGAGAGTAAGGCTGGAGAAGTCAAAGGGACTCCCTTAACTTTTCCAGATCCGACCTGCCATGCAGCTGGTGGGCAGACGCATCCGCTGCCAAGACCTAAACAAACCTCACCCCCTTAAACCTAGGCACCCCTGCTAGTCACCAAATGTTACGAACCACTTGGGATGACCTATGGCAGACGTGTTGGTTATCTAATAATTGGTTCCCGGGGCGGTGGTACCCATACCCGATTCTCGTGTTTATTATTTTTCCATCAAAATTATTTATGATTTGTCAATAATGTCTTAGTAAAATAAGTATGTAATAAAATCTGAAATATATTAGTTTGTAAGTGTGCAAATAAATAAACAAACGGACCAATTTTCGTCAAGAAACACATGTACGTATATATTTTTAAATAATTTAATTTATCTATTTATTTACGCAAAAATAGTCTATTAACAATAAAACAATAACACGAATAACAAGCGTGCGTAAAGGCACGACCCACCTAGCAATCGATCACCGTTCGCATCGATTACCGTTCGAAGGAAATTTTTCGTAACAATCACCACTTTTCGTAACACATTTACCAGCTTACCCCCCAAGTGTCGAGCGTGCGTAAAGAAGTTTTACTTGAAAATAAATATTTTGGAGCAGTTGGGACTCTTGTGCGGTATTCACATAAGAATAATTTACAATAAAAAAAATTTCAAAATTATAAAAATTTTATCATAAAAATATTCAATGAACATGAAATTTTGCGTTGGGGCAACCCTATAAATTTTACAAACATGAAATCCTATTTATTTTGCTTCGTTATTCGTTTGAAAATGTTGCGATGTAGAGCGCCGTGAAGACAACCGCCAGTGGCCGCAGTTGCGGTCTGAATGAGCGCTCTCGATTCGTATTGTCGTCGATAAGAAAAATTGTGAAACGCGAAGCTGTAAATTAATTAATATTAAATACACCCTAAAATTATTTTTCCATTAAAATTATTTATGATTTGTCAATAATGTCTTAGCAAAATAAGTATGTAAAAAAATCTGAAATATATTAGTTAGTAAGTGCGCAAATAAATAAACAAACGGACCAATTTTCGTCAAGAAACACATGTACGTATATATTTTTTAATAATTTTATTTAAACTTAAATTAAAATTCTGACAAATAATTTTACCAGATAATGTATTGATTTATTTTACTGCATGATTATATGATTTGAAATTGGTGTTGTATAATACATGTACTTTTTTGAAAATATAACAAATCTGCCAACGACCTATGGTATAACCTTATTATACTTAAAATAAAAAAATTTTCTCAATATTTTATCCATACCTTTACTAGATAAAAGAACAATCTTTCAAAATCAATTTATAATTTTTTGTGGAAACGAGTCAATAAGTCTAAATACTGATTTAAAAATGACATATTTCTGGTTTCTCTGGTAATGTCCTCTTAAGCGTGGGGAACATCCAGACATTATCTTAAAAAAATAACATATATTTTTTAAAGAGCTTAAAAACTTCAAATGTTTAAGGGAGATATGTAAGAAATGCGGATAGCGGAGGCTTGACTGAGTGGACTCTCTTTTATCGTTTATTTGATAAAACCGGCTGTAAGATATTTTATACTTCAATCGTCATTGTAAAGACATGTTTAAATAGATTATTTTGTTTTTCTCGATCAAGCGAATGACTCACATATGCAATAAGCAATCACCGAACGGAAATTTTTTATAATTTTCATGTTTATACTCGAATTAACACGAGCAGAGCAAAACGGGTTTTTCATCCACCTTGATATTTGATGCTCGAGGTTTTAAATTGTCTATGATTATTGTTAGAAACTTTCTTGGAAGGTGGGAAATTAGGAAGCGTAAAAAACTCACTGTAAGATGTAGCAGGCTGGATCGATGGTGTCCACAAAGGAATTCACAATTCACTAAATGTTCCCATCTGTGCACAGAATATCTGGTCACCATCAGTAGTTAGACTTTTAATACTTATATAAGGTAATTTTGCATTTAAGAAGATTAATACACATAGACACTGTTTTTTACTGCTTGCTTGTTCGGAAGTTATCACTGCACTGATTTGCAATGTCATTCGTAGGTAGGAGGAAGTATGTAGGTAGGTAGGTGTGTATGTAGGAAATTGTAGGAAAGGCAAAATGATAGAAATATTCCCAAACAATTATTAAATTTATTGTAGAGTTGTCCAGATCACTTCCGAAGCTTTGAAAGTTTTAGATAACTTAAAGCTCTATTATAACCACTCATAAATAGGATGATGTATCAAGGTTCTGTTGCAGCTCTAACTTATTTTTAGCTGACACAATTTACCATGTTTATTTTATACCGGAACTCTATCACAGAAGACCATGGATCTTCCCAACCCAGAGAGTGTTTCCATCAAGTAGGAACCAGAGTCCCAGGAAGAGGGTGGAGGTGAAATGCCCTATACGGATATAGATATCTACCTCCCCGATGTGAAGAAGGAATGTTTGCAGTATGCGGCGAGTGCTCAGTCTGCAGTCAGTAAGTTGCATTGCAAAAGTATGAGAATGTTGTTTTTTGATGTTTGGAATTAATGTTCGTTTTGCAATGTTTTTCTCAGGCGGACATTTTATAGTAGTTCACAAAGTTTTTTTATTGCCGATAGTTATTTACTTAAGAATTCTCCTCAGGGCCCAATGTCATAATATATGTCCTGTGTGGAGGGTCTTTTTAGGAAAAGCAGGCGACAATGGCCCTTTTCTCATTTTCTCCTCATGCCTTTTTTCTTCTTTTTCTTCCTGGGAATGAAAAAAGGCATGAGGTGAGGGTGGGAATCGGGGTTCAGTGAGTCCAGGTCTTCTGCCACCGAATCCTGGACAAACCTTACCCCAAGACCCCGGGCACCCATGCTCAGTCACTAAACGTGGCAGACATGAAAGAAAAGAACAATTATGAATTTCTCGTGCAACGACAGTTATTCTGGGGAGTTACTTTTAGTTCTTATATATACTGTATGTTTAACATCTATTTCCATCCAGAAAAAAATTCACCGCTAAAATAATATATTTGGATATTCGTCGATGTATCTATTCAATTTTTTTTATTTTCATGTATTGTGTATTTGTACCCGCTAAGCTATTGTAATTTACTATCAGCTTAATCAATAAAATAGATCCAATATAATTGTAATAAATAAAATTAAAACAATAATATAAACAAAATAATAGATCCAACAACAAATGCAAATAATAATTTGGTATATAAATATCACCGACCCACGACAAATTTGATATGTAATACTAACTTGTAATTATACATTTAATCGATGTATTTTTTTTTTTTAATTTTTCTTTATTCATTAAATACAAAAATTGGGGTAACATTAGTGGATTTTTCGACCACCATGCTAGGCTGGTGCCCGTGTTATGGTGGTCGATTTTACATAATTAAGTGTAATAACAATCAGACGTTCGTGTAATATAATGTAACATAATTATAAAAAAATAAATATAAATATAAAAACTCCGTCAAAAGTGCATTAGAAATGTATTAAATGAGTACAAAACTGCATAAATATATTGACATATATTTTGTACTACTTCCCTCTTGTTATAATAATGTAATTGCAAGATTAGTATTTAATTTCTAGACACAATATAATGGTATGATGCGAAAATCTATAATTGGTTTCTCGTTTTGGTAAATCATACATGTATAAATTAATCCAATTGTAAAGTGTTGATTTCCCTAAAATAAATAATAACTAAAAGGAGTTTTAATTTTTAGTAATTTTTGCACAAATAAATTCCTGTATTTATCCTATTTATACTGCAGTGAATTCTTATTTTAACAATTTTTATCTCAGCAGAATACAAGTAAGGCAGTAGAGTGAGTAGAGTACATTGAACATATCAGTTGTGCCAAATAATTTAAAGTCATGAGTGAAAAAGAAAATTGTAAAAAGAATTCAATAGAAAAAAAAAAAAAAAAGTTTTATTTTACGGCTATTTAAATGTTTTAATCTATATTCTTTGTAGAAAATCTTTAAAGAAACTTCGTCCCTTTCCGGATATCCATTGTTGGACACCGCATGCAAAATGAGTAATTGTATCAGATCTTTTGATGTTGTTATTTAATGCGTTGAATATTTTAGGTGCGATGTATGAGTATTGTCTCTGTGAAAATGTGGTTTTTGTTTTAGGTATTTTGCATTTTCCATGTGTTGAGTAGCGTGTGTGTATATCTTTTTGTGTGGAGTTTATGAGACCATTTTTCCATATATATATGAGAGCTATTTTCATATACAGTTGACGAATGTCTAGTACTGCGAGCTTCTTGAAAAGTGGCTCTGATGGATGAGAGGGGGGACATTTGAAGATGATCCTTAGCAAAAGTTTTTGAACGGTTACTAGAGGGTAGAGAATGGATGCTGCACAACCTCCCCATCCTATAATGCCGTATGTTAATATAGATTGGAATAGAGCAAAATACACACTTCTCAGAGTTTTTGCATCAAGAATTGATCGTAGAGAGTAAAAAATATGACATAACTTACGGAGTCTTTGTGTTATGGAGCTAATTTGGGCCTCCCACCGTAATTGGTAATCTATAATGACACCTAGGTACTTTATTTCATTAGACGGTTTAAGTATTGGGCACGAACAGCTGTTTATAAGAAGTAGTGGGGAAGTGTCTAGATTTTGTGGGCAAGTGTGGATAATTAGTTTAGGAAGGTTTTCTGGGAGAGATAATTTTCGGATAGAAAAAAGTATGTATTGTGTTTTTTGAACATTTAAGGTAAGGAGGTTAGAGTCTAACCATTTTTTAATTATGTTAAGTCCACAATTTGCTTTCTCAATTGATGTTTTCCACGTTTTACTTGTAAATATGATAACAGTATCATCGGCGAAAGATATTATATTACCGTCAATATTCAAGTTTAATAAGGAGTTCATATATATGAGAAATAAGAGCGGACCTAAAACACTTCCTTGGGGCACGCCGTAGGAGATTGGTAAACATTTACTCCTATATTCTTGATTTGACTGAATGACAGTTGTTTGTGTTCTTTGTGTTAGGTAGTTTTCAAACCATTTCAGGGAAGTACCTTCTATCCCAATCTGTTGCATTTTTTTAAGAAGAATATGGTGTGAAATAGTATCGAAGGCTTTAGACAGATCTAGAAAGACAGCAAGTGGTTTATTGCCTTTATCGAGGTTATCAGATATCAGTTTGGTAAAGGTTGCGATTGCATCAGAAGTACTAAGATTTTTGCGAAAACCGTATTGGTTTTTTGAGAGGATTTTATTGATCTCGAGGAACTTAAGGAGTCTTAGTTTTACTACCTTTTCAAAGATTTTGGAAATTGTGCTTAATAGCGATATAGGCCTGTAATTATTTAGGGATGATCTGTCACCTGATTTGAAAATGGGGATGATTGAGGCATGTTTAAGAGAATTTGGAAATATACCTGATTGGAAGCTTAAATTAATAATATGTTGGAGAGGGGTGGCAATAAGGTTTTTTAAATGCTTCATAAGTTTAGTAGAGATTTTGTCTATTCCTGTTGAGTGGCTACTTTTTAATGTAGAGATGATTTCTGTAATTTCCAATTCTGTGGTGGGAGTGAAAGTGAATGGAGTATAACTCAGGTGGCCCATGGATATTTCATTCGCAAGGTCATGTTCTGAAATATTATTTCTGGTTAAAATATTATTGGAAAGGTTAGATCCGATTGTGGTGAAAAATTCGTTGAAATGATCTGCTATTTTTTCAGAGTTCTTATTTGTGTTTACTAGTGATCGGCCTTCAATGTTAATATTATTGATGGGTGAAGTCGTTTGTTTGGTGTAGGATATGTCCTTAATTATACTCCATATTTTTTTCGTGTCATTTTCGGCGTTTTTGATTTGTTTTTTATAGTAATCTTCTCTGGCCTTTGAAGTAATTTTTTTACAAACATTTCTGTATTTTTTGTAAAATAAGTTAGATTCATGGTCGTTGGGATTTTTTTTACAGAGCGCATGGAGCTTATCGCGCTTGCGGATAGAATGAAGGATACCAACAGTAATCCAAGGTTTGAGTTTAGTATCATAGTGTTTTGTTTTGTGAGTTGTGTTGGATGTAGCGTTGGTTAGATGGTTGTGTAGTGTTTCGACAAGAGATTCGCAGGCCAAATTGGGATCATTCAGTTTAAAAAGATTTGACCAATCTTCCTGAGAGACCGGCTCAAAAAGTGTGGTGTAGCATATTTTCTTTTGTCGGATTACATGCGGTGGTGGTTTGTGTATTTTATGAGAAAGAGAAGTTATGGTAGCGTAGTGGTCTGTGACAATGCATTGGTATACGAGAGATGAAGTTTTTAGTTTACATTTTGAAAATACATGATCAATACAACTTACAGACGAGCCAGATACTCTGGTGGGTGCTGTGATGGCTGGGACGAAACCTTGAAGAGTTAATAGGTTTAAATAGTCACTGGCTTGTGGATGCATGGAATTAATTATATTTACATTGAGGTCACCAATAATAAGGATATTGTCGCAATCACTCACAGAAGATAAAGATAGGCTTAGTGAATTTAGAAAAGGGGTAATGTTAGATGTGCCTGGTGATCGATATATAGAAAAAATGGTTATGCGCTTATCTATGACTATTTTGAGACAGTTAGAGTGATTGATTATTATTTCATTTACTGTGTGAGATATGTGTTTTTTTATGTATATTATAACTCCATCGTTTTGAGTTGTGTTACTCTGTGTGTTGTAGTGGGTATAGTTTATTATATTTTTGGGGACGTAATTGTCATTGATCCAGCATTCACTTAAAATGAGTATGTCAAAGTCAGAGTTTAGGTCTGTGAGAACTATCAATAAGTCATTAAAATTTCGGTTTATACTTCTGATATTCATAGAGAAATTTTTTAGGGCCGATTTAGTTAATATTTGTTGAACTGCAAGAGCACTATTGGTTTCTATACATGGAATTTGACACAAATTATCCAAGTGATCAGCTATTTCTACCATTAGTAATATTTGTAACAAAACACAGTCATAAGTCGCATTAAATATAACAATGGATTTGACATCTCAATAAAGAATTTCAAATAATATAATAATACATAAAAGTAAAGGTTGAAGTAGTAGACGGGTTCAACATATTCATATAAGAGGTTGAAGTAAACATTTAATGCAGTGATAATGGAAAAATTTGGGTTTGAAGATAATGCATTTGAGCTAGAAATTTTAAATAATATTCTACTATTGCTTGTACTGAAGACATTAAGAAAATATAGAAACGTATAAAAGTAATATAATAATATAAAAAAGTAGGTTTTGTAGCTAAGCGATTTTTTTTTACAGATTACTGGGTGAGGGAGACAGAAGATGTTTATTTTTGTCATTAATAATAATGACAGGTGTTCCAACGTCTTTACGTACGTACACTTGGCCTCCCCTGGTCCAAGAAAATTTGTAAAAGTTCTCGCGCGTAGCCTTTCGTGCAAGAAACCACAAGTGTTTAGCGTGAAAAGTCAGGTGTTCTGATATGTATATCGGAGAGCTGGGTCCTGACATTCCGATGAGGGTGGTGTTTAGAGTGTCTCCTCGAGTTGTCGCTTGTTTATTGAACTTTTTAATATCACTCAGGAAATCATCGCGGTCCGTGTGGGTTTTGAATTTGATAACGATAGGTCTGGGTTGATTTTTGGTCAATTTTTGAGTGATGCGGTACGCTGCATCGATATTGTTATCCTCGCTTGTGTTGGTGGTTTTTTTTATATTAAATATAATATTTTTTAAGTTTTCCCCATTGATTTCCGGGATCCCCCTTATTTCCACATTTTTTGATTTATTTTGTCTGTCAATATGTTCTATTTGAGTTTCCAAAGCTTCAACTCTTGCTTCGAGGTCAGAGTTCTTTTTTTCCAACATCTTATTTTTATCCTCGAGACCGTTAAAACGTAATATAATATCCTCATATTGTTTCTGCATGATCGCGAGTGTTGCAAGAATTTGTGTGTTCTGTTCCAGAAGTTTACATAGCACTTCGTTCTCCAAAGGTTCGAGAGAAGTCTTTGGTTTGGAAATAGTCTTGATTGAAGGCGTGTCATTTACCTCTGCGTCGCAAGATGTCGCTGGTTTTCTCTGTCTGCTCATTTTGAATTATTTTAGTTTTGCAATATGATTAGATATGTGGGTAGATGGTGCTAATCGTTATTCCAAATTATATTAATAAAAGGATTATTAATAATAAAAAAAGAAATAACAAAAATTTTTGGAATCACTCGGTTTCGAACTGAGGGTGAGTAGAACCGGAGCCAAATGCGATGCCCACTGGACTACTCTCGGTATATTGGCAGTGCCTTTTAATCCCAATATAAACTGTAAAGCTCTGTAGTTGTTATTTTGAATTATGCTGTATCGAACTTTGTGTCACTGGAATGAACGTTTTTTCACTTATTTCAATTGTTTTATATTTACAATTAATTTAGAATCACTATGTTTAGTATTATTTACTTAGATTATTGTATATTATTTGAGATTTACACAGGCACAAGTATAATAGTGATTTGTTGTTAGTTATTTTTATATTGATCACTAAATTCACTTGAGATTACCAACTATGATTTATGGATTTTGGCAACGGAATCACTTATTTTTATTACAAAACTACGCGTATACTATATATTATTGTTATTGTTATTGCAGGCAGCATTAATGCGGAGACTGTACCCATCAAGGCAGAACCAGGACCCCGAGAAGAAGATGGGGAGGGAATTCCTTATATGGAAATAGACATAGATCTGCCAGATGTCAAAAAGGAATGTTTAGACCACTCTGAAAGTATTACCGAGACTGCTGCGGGTAATATATATTTTTTTCTGAATAACTTTTTTTTTTGTTTCATTATATAACCACTACTTAAGCCTTATCTGCATTGTTTTATAGACATGATACCAGACCGGAAGACGCTTCCTGGAGAGAAACCTCATTCATGTTCCTACTGTAACTACTCCTGCTCATCCAAGTCAGCGTTGACAAGGCACTTACGCACCCATACTGGAGAAAAACCTTTTTCCTGTTCCCACTGTAGCTACTCCTGCTCAAATAAATCACATTTAACCGTGCACTTACGCACCCATACTGGAGAAAAACCTTATTCATGTCCCCATTGTAGCTACTCCTGCTCAGAAAAATCGGTTTTAACAAGGCACTTACGCACCCATACTGGAGAAAAACCTTATTCATGTCCCCATTGTAGCTACTCCTGCTCAGACCAATCATATTTGATAAGGCACTTACGCACCCATACTGGAGAAAAACCTTATTCATGTCCCCATTGTAGCTACTCCTGCTCAGACCAATCATATTTAATAAGGCACTTACGCACCCATACTGGAGAAAAACCTTTTTCCTGTTCCCACTGTAGCTACTCCTGCTCAAATAAATCAGATTTAACCGTGCACTTACGCACCCATACTGGAGAAAAACCTTATTCATGTCCCCATTGTAGCTACTCCTGCTCAAACAAATCGGCTTTAACAAGGCACTTTCGCACCCATACTGGAGAAAAACCTTATTCCTGTCCCCATTGTAGCTACTCCTGCTCAGATCAATCGGCTTTAACAATTCACTTACGCACCCATTCTGGAGAAAAACCTTATTCATGTCGCCGTTGTAAATACTCCTGCTCACGCAAGTCAAATTTAATAAGGCACTTACGCACCCATTCTGGAGAAAAGCCTCCTGCTCACAAAAAATAAGTTTAGCAAAGCACTTATTCGCCCAAACTGGGGAAACCCTTTTTCATGTTGTGACCCATTTGTTCCCCATTGTGACTACTCCTGCTCAAATAAATCAAATTCAACTAAGCACTTACGCACCCATACTGGAGAAAACCCTTTTCCTGTTCCGACTGTAATTAATTATTTTCAAAAAAGCCAAATTTATAACGTCAAATGCTGACTCACAGTAGACCAAAAACTGCTCCGTTTGTAAATTAAATTAATTTTATCTTCAGTAAAGTTTGTGGAATATACTTACCTGTAAGGTGCTTAAGACACATTCAGACTCATTCAAAGAGTATCTTGAAATTATTTATTGTTATCAAGTTTAATTTGTAGAACTCCATTTTAATTTTTTATTTATTTTATATATTCAATACTTTTATTATTAAATTTATAAAAACAGTTTATTTATAAACAAGTTCTGCTGGTAATTATTATTACGCGTGACAGCTGTTTCGCCTTCTGAGGGCATTAGTTTGATACAGTTCGACACAGTTTGATAATGCCCTCAGAAGGCGAAACAGCTGTCACGCGTAATTTTAATTACCAGCAGAACTTGTTTATAAATAAACTGTTTTTATTAATTTAATAATAAAAGTATCTTGAAACTAACAGATTCTCGGTTTAAAGAATGGACGTAACACCAGGGAGCATTCATTATTAAAAAATAACAATGAGTGAAAATTGCGGCAGATTTTGAAATCCCCAATTTTTCATTGATGTAGAAAATAATATTAATAAATCTTAATGAGACATAAAGCGGCACCGCAATAAAAACGTATCGGTCGCAACTGGACAATAGCTTACTGGGCTAAGCGGGACAATACTCTACTACTGAGCAACTTCTTCTTCTTTCGTAAGGTGGGGATCAGAGGGGGTCATCTAGGTCTGCGAGCCAGTCTAGGGTCTCAAACGTCGCCCTGTGGACCTCGTGAATCCCGCCGGACTCAAGATACTGAGCCAACCCTTGTGATGGTAACGCCTTTGGGCATACGAAATAATTCTTTTAAAATTGAGAGATCGATTTAGAAATATATTTAATTTTGTAACAGGGTATGGTTTCAGAATACGATTCTCTGTTCTCAACTCTTAAGGGTGATTTATGGAACCGGGCCATTACTAGGGTAAACACGTGTGCCAAAACACTTTGGTTGAAGAAGGAGTTCTAAAGGATATGTCATTATCAAGTCAGGGGCGGCCGATGAATATTTACCCGAGTGGTGACTGACTTTAACGCGAGCAAATTGATTTACGAAACAATTATCTGGTGAATTTTCTATGGCAGTAGGGAATTGAAAATTAGGCAATAAAGATCAATCGTTGGTGCATTTAAATATACTAGAGCGACGCGCCGATTAGGGGTTAAAATATTTAACACATTTGTCAAAATAAGATTGCAGAATTCGTTAAATAGTGACGCACGTAGAAAGGACGAAAACGTGTTCAGACAATGAATATATAATATTATTATATAGCCAATAAAGTTGACGCAAGTAATGAAGACGAGTAATAAATTAAACTACGCCACTGTATTCTGCTTTAGAAGGTCCAGGGATAATTTATGACTCCGGCGCAGACAAAATTAGTTTGTATTTTGTTATTTAAGTTACACACAAAAAAATAGCAAACATGAAAATTGCACTGAATTCTTGAAATTTGGGATGTGATGTGACAGGACACTATTGAGCGTTGAGATATGCATATTGGGAGATGTGCTTATCACTTGAGGTTTTAAAAAGTGACTAATAAATTATTGAAACCACACAAGGAGATGGGTGGGAGACAGTCGGGGTACAGAAGTGTTGGGGGACAGTCGGGGAAAGATCCTGAGGGCGCACGGTCGAGATAAAATCATCGAGTTGTGATAAACGGTAGAATAATAATTTGGTGCGCGTAAACGGGAATAATTCATTTAATTAAAGGAAAATAGTCCACGCGATTGAGGACAGTGAAGGTTGAGAATTAAGATCGTCGAGTTCTGATAGTCGCGAGGAGACCAGCTCGGTGCTTCTAAATCGGGGATATTTCATTTTAATTAAACAAAGGATAGTTCGTCTTTATTAAACAAAAAGAGTCCACGCGAATAAGGAAGTCAGAGATTGCGGCTTGCGAGTTCATATCTGTGAAGTTAAATAATATAATTTGTAAATTGAGGCGGTCAATGTTAATTTAATATCAATACAAAATGCACTTTCGGGGCATTTATCAGGGACAGGATAAAATTTAATACAAACCGACGCGAAAGTTAGACCGAAATAATAAGTGCTTTAATTAGTGATTAATCAATTAGTGCACGAGGGATGCTGGTTTTGGATTGTGATTCGTGCATGTCATGTTTTGGTGTGCATGAGAGTGGTAAGTTTGACAAATTGAATTAATTATTAACAACATTAATGTTTGGATTTCGTACAAACTAGGGTTAAAACAATAGAATCATCATTACTCCCCGAGTATTTTAATTGTTTATAATTGTTCGTCTAGCTTGTAGTTTTCTAGATTTTAAACATGTATTATAGTTTATATAGCGCCCTTGAGGTGATTTTCCATAAAAACGGTGCCATGTGGATCGTTCAAATATTAGTATTATTATTATAGCTACTTAAATGGGGCCTTTAATAAGGAACCATGTCATCTAAGTCGGATGATTTAATCAGAAAATTATAACGGTAACATTTAAAAAGCTATCGGATAATTATCGGTAATCGTAAAAAAGGGGCGTTCCCTCCGTAAGTCGATCCGGGGCTGCCTGATGTTGACCGGCGACGATTTCTTGAGACAAGACCGTTGTAAAATAATCATTTTGGGATGCAATTAACTAAATAGCATTTGAAGCACAAAGTGCGCTTTCGGGCAATAAATCTTAGTCGAGAGACTTCATTTAAAAGACGGGATTTTGAAACCGCAAAACAATAATAAAATCCTTTAAAAGTGCTTTGTTGGTGATCGAGAAAACTAGGTTACTGGGTATTCTCCAATACATAACGGGTAACAAAATACATAGGTATAGAATATAGGTATAAATTAATGTGTAAAGAGCCTTTGAGGTGATAATTATTATTTACGAGTCTCGCAATAATATTTTTAAACGTAGCTAGGGAACTATATTTAGGAAAGGGTTTTAGGCAAAGGCATTAGGTAATATAACAGTTTATGGAAGGTGCGTAGCATGGGCACCTTTGTCTACTAACGAAATCTGACATAATTGAATTCCCACTCCTAAAATTTCCCATACCTTATTCCAAATTTTAGGTATCACAACAAATCTATTACATAGGACTTTACATAAACTTGGTTCGATATATTATCGTATACTCACCTTTTGGTTTACGATTTAGGTATATTCCATTCGATATATTCGATTAAGCAAAAACTTTCACATTGTCGGTTGAATGAAGTCGTCGGTAGGTATTCATATTTTAAGCGTAATGCCTTATATCCACCTACATAAGTAGCGAACCTTTTATTAACTCCCTCACACTAGAAGAAGGGATCATCCAGCATCAGGGTGGGAATGTACTCTGGACGAAAGCGCAGCAGGGGAAATAGAAGGAAGGGAAGCCAGATTCACGACCTGGTGCCTTTCATTCTTGGACCCAGCACCCTGGAAGCCGAGCTTGACATTCCTTCTTTGAGCTGATATTTGAGTTTCAGCTTGGGGTACGCCTATCGTAGAGCATATGCCCGTGACAACATATCGGGGAAGGTCCCAAGTTACGCTTGTGTATGTTATGCGAGAGGACGTATTTTTCATTCAAATCAAACACTGATGACCATCGGGATTGCAGACTGGCGCGTGTTTCTGTAACGTGCCTAGGAAAAACGTAATTAATATTTCTACTGGTTCGACGTTTCTTTGTTGGAATCCGGATAAGTTTTCTTAACATCCTCAAAACTAGAAGTAGGGATCATCCAGCATCAGGTTGGGAATGTACTCTGGACGAAAGCGCAGCAGGGGAAATAGAAGGAAGGGAAGCCAGATTCACGACCTGGTGCCTTTCATTCTTGGACCCAGCACCCTGGAAGCCGAGCTTGACATTCCTTCTTTGAGCTGATATTTGAGTTTGAGCTTGGGGTACGCCTATCGTAGAGCATATGCCCGTGACAACATATCGGGGAAGGTTCCAAGTTACGCTTGTGTATGTTATGCGAGAGGACGTATTTTTCATTCAAATCAAACACTGATGACCATCGCGATTGCAGGCTGGCGCATGTTTCTGTAACGTGCCTAGGAAAAAACGTAATCATTATTTCTACTGGTTCGAGGCGGCGTGCTGGACGGAGAACGGGACTATTGAGGACATGAGTGACTGCCAAGGCGAGGGTCGGTGACATCAAAATCTTCCTTAATTAAATTCATACATCGCCATATCAGAGGAAAGAGCGGCCCCACCGATCTCCTGACATTGCCGATTGTCTAATCAACTTCGGTTTAATGTTTATGCTCGATGCTTTAGGAGTTAATGGAACTCAAGTCATCGGCATGCTGAAGAACTTCAACATCATCATCATCATCGATCCAGAGTAGGATGTCACGATCTAAAACCTCGTGCCACCCACGCATTTCCTGAATAGTTCCTGACATCGACTATCACACCATTAATCGGAGCAGACCCTCATATCAAACGGTATGAGATGACCTTTCATCATCATCATCGACGCATTTATAATTTGGCGGCGTATTGGTCGATATTATTCCCATTACCACTCTATGATCCAGAAACACACATCAAACCCTTTCCCGACAGAAGGCAAAACATGTCGATTTTCATTCGTCGCTTGCGACCTTAACATTCTCTGTAGGCGTTGGAATTGGAATCTGATTTGGCGGTCTATGACCATCACCTTATCAGTTGGGCTATGGAGGAGTCCAATTATTTAAACAGCACATGTTCTGTCTCATGTTAATCCAAAATACCTACCCGTAGAATCAAATTAACAAAATAAAACAAGCTAGCTAACTAACAAACTGCATCTAGAACTGTAAGTGTGGAATTATTGCACTCCGTACTGCTTTGAGTGTAAATCTTTTGTTAGAATATACATAAATGTCAAATTATTTTTATGATAGCATTTTATAGAGCCGCAGAGAGTACGCGACATCTCTTCGAAAGGTAGGATCTTCTCGATTCGCCGTTTAAATGTAAATTTATTTACTAGATGCTAGGAGAAAAAAATGCGGATTACCTCAAGAAAAATAGTCGTCGATGGGCATAGGTGTATGACAGGTGCTAGGGGAGGAAGCTGAACGAATATAGATAGATAATTAGTTACTTTTCAAGTTAGTCAGACTCAGTCATTGTTATTCGAAGCCTTGCAAATTGTAACACGCCATACCTAAAAGAACAAGGGTTTACCACAAATAAATTATTAAATAAATTGGATTAACTATACCAAACCACTAAAACAAAAAAGTACACAACGTTGTGGGGTTAATTACAAATTGATTAATTAGAAGCATCTCGTCACGTTTGCATAAAAGTATTACGTGATGGGGTTGAGAAGGCGCTGCAAAAGAAATGCAGGGGAGAGACGCGAGAACGAGCGAGCTACGAGCTTTTAAAGGCCGGGCGGGGTTGCGCCGGTGGCTGTAGCTGTTGCAGCAATTGTGGAGAAAAAAATTTATAGGCATTACTACGTAGTGGGGGGCGGGATATATCACACCCTCCAACCCCGAATTCCAAACTCCAAAATGGCGGACATGGAACAGCTGTAGCAACGTTGTATCTTATCAGGTTGCCTATAATTATTACGTACGTATTATTATGTACTTATAAACACGACATGTTTTCAAACAATTGTTATACCACTCTCCGTAATAATATCGTCATTTTAATAGTACGCGGCACGCACGTCTTTTTTTTAAATATGTTTACTCAGTTTTAATTTTAAAATATTTTATTTTACAAATCTTACGAAACTGATCAATCAATTTGATTGTAAGACATCTCTAATTTTTTTCTAATTATTTAATACAATATACTTTTCAGTTTTACATAGTAAATACTAAATATAATACTTAATATTAAAATACTAATTATAACGACAAACTAATTATTATAATATTTTAATGTTTATGAATTGCGTTGTAGTAAAAATATTTTACACAGTACAAACATACGATGAGAAAAAAATAGAAAGGAACTATATATTATTATTTGATTTCATGTTCTTCGGAGGTAGAAAGATTTAACTTTTAGGGTCACATCTAGGCCCAATACTGTTCCTACTTTTTATAAATGATATCATCACTGTTTTTGATAATAATGTTGAAGTGTTGCTTTTCGCCGATGACTTAAAACTATTTAAACTTATAAAAACGATAAATGACTGTATTCACATTCAATTAAATTTAAATAAACTACAAGATTGGTGCAAAACTAATAAACTTTATCTGAATATAAGTAAATGCCAGATAATAAGATTTTTCAGAACAAATCAACCCCTTAACTATCAATATAATATTAATAATGTTTCCCTCACCTGTCAGTGAGATTAATGATCTTGACATTATTTTCGATTCCAAATTTAACTTTCTTTCACATATAAATACAATAACCAATAAAGGATTAAAAATGCTAGGCTTCATTCTGCGAAATGGCAGAGACTTTCAAAATATTTCAACATTAAAAATCCTATATTCCTCTCTAGTTCGAAGTCAAGTCGAATATAATTCTTCTATATGGTCACCTCACTTCAAAATCCACTCCGATTCCATTGAAAAAATTCAGCATAAATTCTTAAGATTCATTAACTATAAACTTGGTCTACCAATAGAATCAATAAATTACGATCACTTGATGAAAGAATTAAACTTACTCAAACTTTCAGATAGAAGACTGATTTATTAAACCTAATTACCTTTTACATACCTACTAGAACTACTCGATCCAAAATTCTTTTTAATTGCAACAAAAATATCAGGACTGAGTCATTTAGATACTCGCTTATACCTAGATTACACGCAGTTGGCAATGCTTTCTCAGAAGTAGTAGATGTGTTCAACTGCACCGAATATAGTTATAAGAAGGCTATAATATCATACCTCAATCACAATAATCAATGTTAGGTATAATAGTGTTCATCTGCACTGCGTCTATATCATACTCTACTATAGATTCCAAACTACGCACTTACTTCATTTATATTAACTATCAAGCAGACTAGTTAAGTGTTAGCTAATAAATGTATAATTTTTTTTCAAAATTATTATTTTTAAACAAAGTTATTATTGAATCTGTAACTGACAGCCCTGAAAAGCAGAACTAATTAGCAGTACCTGTAGTCATTTTAAACTGAAGGTAACAATAATATCATGTACTCCATTTTAGCCAATTCCTGGAATCCAACGATATGTTCAAATATAATTAAAGTATATTATACTACCTTTATTTACTTATTTTTATTCTGCATAAAATTTGTATTCTCTATACGAGCTCATATTCTTTTTTTTGGTTGTAATACATAATTGTATCCTAAAACTAAATACTAGTTGTTATCACACGTATATATGTACTTGGTTTAATGTACATTCTTATTTTGTTATCATTATAATTACCCTCCTGTGTACCACTGTGTATCATGTATCACCGGATTGTAAAAGCCATTTTATGGCGTTGAAATAAATAAACTTTTGTTTTGATTTTTGAATAAGATGTCTCATTTTTGATATTTTCAGGTAATGCGTTAAATATTTCCGGAATTTTATGACTTTTTGTTCTATCTCCGTATACATTTTGAGATTTATTGATAATAAACATTTGTGCTTCTCTATGCCTAGTAGGGTAGTTGTGGTTTACAGGTTTTTTGAATTCTGTATTCCAGAATTCATCTAGCGTTAATTGGTAATTTACCTTACTGTGTATAGAGAGGACATTACACAAGGAGAACATTTTTTATAATCACCTTCACATAACTGGACTTTTTTTTTGCCCGATATCAATTTTAGGAAACGGATTTGTAATTGTTCTATTTTTATTTAAGTATGTTTTGTACGTTAATCCGTAACTATTTATTCCGTATCCTATAATTGATTCTGCTAATGCGTTGTATATACAGTATAATATATTTTTATTAACAAAATTTTTTGGGTGGTAAAATTTTCCTAATATGGATCTTAATCTATTACATACATTTTCAATATGATTTGACCAGTTAAAGTTGACATTTATTGTAAGACCAAGGTATGTTTATTGGTACACTTTTTCTATATTCGGGCAATTACACTGCTGGAATTGGTTTTTTGTGTGCAAACAATCATATGAATGACTTTTTATATGCAATTCCTTTTCCTGACAATTTGCATTTGGTGAGTGTATAAGCATATATTTGATTTTTTTGCGTTAATAAAATTGCCATTGTCGTGGGACCATTTAATTATGTTATTTAGGTTTGCTTGTAAAATTTCCTCAATTTTTAGCGGATCTTTGTCAGCACATATAATGCAAGTATCGTCTGCAAACATGTAGCATTTACAACGTTTTATTACGTTTGGTAGACTGTTTACTTGCATTATATAATATGTAGGCCCCGATATCGATCCTGTTGCTACTCCTGTATTTGTTAACATTTCATCACTAAAAATTCCATCAATCTTGATCGTCTACCGTTCGCAGACGGATGTGTGGACAGCTGCGGCAGGCGTGTTCGTGTGAGTTGGCCAACTCGAACTCCAACCTTCCAACTCGAACTTCCAACGCACGAACTCCCCTCCACACGATCGTCCAAAGTTTGAAGTTGGAACGTTGGCCGCAGTGTGGGCTTACCATCATAATTGCATGTAGTATTTTAATGCTTTATACAAAATAACACAAAAAACGGAAATACAATCATGTTCAAACACATTTAGAAGGAACTGATTACAATATCTCAGTAATTTCACCAGGAAAGGGAAGGTTTTTTTAATCATAACTAATGAAAATATGAGTAATAATAATAAAAAAGTAAGTGTTTGGATAGATTTTTAGCCCACATGGAAGGCCTTGAGGAAAAAATTCTCTCAGGGCCTATGTCATCTTTAGGGATGCGGTGTGGAGTCTTTTTAGGGAAAGGAAAGGGAGGAAGTTTTGAGAAGGAAAAATGTACAGAGGGGTAGTTAGGAATCTGGGGGTTAATATGTTCAAGAGTGATGGATGTATGAATCTTTCCGTCTTACTGCGGCTAAGGCGATGGTTGACCGAGTATGGCTGCAGAGGTCTGAAGACAATGTAATAACAGAGTACAATTCACACACGGTACGCTGCTCAGCCCAGGGAACACGTTTGTTTCTGAAATAAACAAATTCATCACATTAACCAAAGTTCGCAAGAAAAACAGAATATTATCTCCTTTAATGAAATATAAATACAGATGTATACCTGTAAAATCTTCCACTACTTTTTTGGTAGCAAAACGCACGGTACTCAGCCCAGGTAGAACACGTTTGGTTCTGAAACAAAAAAAAATCATTACATTACCCAGCCTCATCCTATGAACTATATCATACCAGTGGAGAGTATAAAAGATAATATAAATAAATGAAGCGCAACGATCACGCGTCTCGGATACGCGCCTGTCATTTTAAATATCTTAATAATAATGGAATTGCTGTGTTTGAAGAAATAATAAATGTATTGAATATCTTTATAATAAGAAAGACTAAGTGAATCAATATCTATCTCTATGAATAAAATAGGTTGATGCCATATAGAGTATAGAGAAGACATTATTTATACCTTTTAAACTGTAATTGTGGTCTTGGACGGCACCATTCGTGCTGGACACTCCAGGTAGAATATGGATAAAGTCTAAAAACGAAAATAAATACAATTTTTAGGTGAAGTTAGGGAAAAGTTACAAAGTATATTAGGAACAATGAACAAACAAGAGATTCGAACCTGTATTTTGGTTCCTACGTTCGTTTACGTTTTCTTTCGGTAAACTCCGATGTGTTCCGATTCCATGAAGATTAAGGGTCGGCAAAGCGTCTTTTTTTAACGTGCCATTGGAACTTTTGCAGTTATTAGTGAAATGGGAACCAAACATAACCACAACTTCCCAGAATCGGATAAGCAATAGTCACATCTGCCGATTCTCAACGCCCATTCCCATAACGACTCTCATTATTTTCGCAGTTGGGTACTCTGTGTCGAACTGAAACACTATCCTCACAGCCTTCGACACTGCAACGATATTATTTAGGAAGCATTTTTTCAAAATATTTCGTTGTTTTGAATGTTCGGATTGTTTCGGCCATGTTTCGGCCAACGTACTATTTGACATATAATACCATAGATCTCCCACTGTAAATACCACTCAGTTCTCAAAAGTTTTTCTATGGTAAATGTAAGATTCCTATTGGTAGTCATTACTATGACGTCGTAAACCACGTGACCGGGTTACAAAAACTGACGGAGTTAAGAGCGAATAACCAGCAAATTTAAATTCAGATTCCGACGTCAGCGCTACACACTCGCTAGCGGGCATTTTTAGAACTAGAGTTCGATCCGCTCCAAGCTTGGTTTCGAGATATACTAGCTCACGCGCTAGGACTGTATAGACGCCACAGTATGGGTCAGATGAAGATGTTAAATTCTCGCTTTCAAAATTTTGATGAGTAGTAGTTATTTGTAATTTGTATATCGAAGTGCATAAACATAAATAGTTACAAGTAAAATGCGTAAACCCAGTAGGTATTAAGTAGATACCTATATGAATAAACAATTTGTTATATTCTTTTTAATATTTTGTTTTTAATTGTATTTTACGGCCATTAGATATCTCAGTATCGCCCTGATGTAAGACCACCATTAAGAATTGAAACGTTGCTTGAAATGGCTTTAGCCGTGTTTAGTGAACAGATCTGAATAGCCAGGTACTTCCCCACCTTCCTCTTCCCTATATCCTTCCCCTCCCCACTAAATTCAGCCTTACAACATACCCCAATTAGGGATGCCATAGTCCCACTGGCCCCAGACGGGAGCAGTTGGGACTCTTGTACGGTATTAATGAAAAAAAAATAGTAATATTCAGTTGGATTGTAAAAAATTACTCATTTTAAAATATTTATTCGTGTGCATATTTGTTTATTTTATATTTATGTGAATACCGCACAAGAGACCCAAATGCTCCCGTCTGGAGCCGGTGAGACTATGACGTGACTATGGGGTATATTATGAGGCTGAAGGTGGTGGGGAGGGGAAGGAGATGGGGAAGAGGAAGGCGAGGAATTACCTGGCTATTCAGATCTGGTCACTAAACACGGTCATAGCCATTTCTAGCAAGTTTCAATTCTGAATGGTGGTCTTACACCACCCAGGGTGATACTGAAAGTATCTTCCACTCTGGAACGTGACGCAAATATATTATTTTTAATTTAAATAATTGTAAAATAACCCAAATTATTCAAATAAAATTAATTTGCCTACGCCGGGATTCGATCCCACGACCTTCGAATTGTGAGTCAAGAGCCTTACCCCTTGACCACGCCGGCCGTCAATAGGTAGTATCAGTAATTTGGAAGGCGGGTATGGGTACCGCTGCCCCGGGAACCATGTTTTGGATTATCAACACCTCTGCCATAGGTCACCCCAAGTGACTTAGCAGGGGAGCTCGGGTTCATGGGGCGAGGTTCGTCTACGTGGAAGTTCGGATCAGGAGAGACCGTTTTTTTACAATCGCTCGACACACTGCCTATCTCTACTTTGGGAATGCTGTGTGGAGGCTCGTTTTAGGGAAAGGAAGGAGAGGAACTTCGGAGAATGAAAAGGGTATTAGGGGTGGGTAGAAATCTGGGGGGTCAGCGTGTCCAGGAGTGCGGATGTATGGGGCCATCCCTCCCACTGCGGTGCAAGGCGATGTTCCGAGATGGTAAGGCTGGAGAAGTCAAAGGGACTCCCTCAACCACTTTTTCTAGATCTGATAAAAATCTAGATAAAAATATCTCATTAGTAAGTAACCTAATTTTCAAATGTTTCGCAAATGTTTAGTGTAAACATTGAAGTAAATATGTAAGTGATGCTTATCACCCCAAATGTAGAGTATTTTTACAAAACTTATTCGTAAGTGTAAGTGATACAATATTATTTTAAAATATTAAAAAATGTTCAGAACAAATCAAATATTGTGAAATCATTGAAAAATACAGTTTAAAGCGTTCTGAAAGATTCATTTTACCGTCATCGAATTGTTATTCCCTGTTCAGAATTCTTTTGAATAATATTATGCTTACCGAAAGAAAGAACAGTCGGCAGCCATCTCTTATTTTTATGCTCATTTTCTACAATTTGCGCTTATCTTTGGAAATGTCATTGTACGAACGTCGACGCGCAATACGATTTTGGCTCCGTTTTGTATTAATTGAACAATATTTGTGTTCCATTTCTGCAATTTTGGGTAACTTCTGTGACCATCATAATTCTATTCTGAAGTTAATGACATTATTGCATTTCGACTTTTCTATTGACGTTTCTACAACACATTGGAGTTGACCGCCGCGCTACTTGTACGTAAGTAGGTTCATGTCACATTGACTAAGGACAAATGTCGGGTTCAGATGTTTCAATGTGAACCTTCTTTTATCAAAGATGATTAAGTTTTGTCGTTCAATAAAAGTCGATCAACTAAAATTGAAAGGTTTGAACCTGCTATGAACCCCTTTTATTATGAGCAAACCAACACCAACCAGGTTAACACGCGACAGACGAGACTACATGGGGTTGTTTATTTTAGATTTATGACTGCTGTCAAAAATGTCATCCAAGCAAATCTTTACCTATAATATTAAATATAATTCTGATAGTAGGTACCCTTCACTCAGATGACAGTAAAGTCAACTGGATCGGCCCATGTAATCTATACCATAGTGAGTTTGACATTTCTACACTTTGTGTTGCTACGGTCACGAACAAAAATCATTTATGTTGGTATTGAACCGATTAAGTATATTTTCTGCCGGTCATGTTTGTAAAGTCAACATTGCATTAAGTTCTCTAAGTCCATAAGGCTCCGCAACCGGGCTCGAAAAGAAGAAGATGGAGAAATACAAAATTACGAATGTTAGAGGAGCGCGCTAACATTTAAACCTACAAAATCTATGCGAAAATTGCGAAAATGTTTAATAAAACACGACTCGTTTAAAATAGACCAAAAATCTCGTGGGGATCATTTAAAATAGCATTTAAAGAAACACCGTGAAGTTTTTCATGGATATAACTTCTAGAATAAATTAAATGAACGTGTTTATGATAAAGCAGGATTAATAAGACGGAGTGGAACAACAATTTGTTTCAAATAAACGTATCTTTATTTAGAAATACAATATGTTGGTAACTGAACGCAGTTGTGTTGTGTAGTGGACCGCGGTTGATTCGAGACTGAAACACGCTGAACCAGTGTTGCCAGCCGTGTTTTGTAAAAAGTCACCTAAAATATATAAAAAAGTAACCTTTTTGTGTGAAAAGTAACCTTTCATATTTTTTCTAGTGGTATGGTGAAAAAAATTATATAAAAAAAATTCGTTTGCCCCTCTTAGAAATATTGAAACCAACATCACATAAAGACCAAATATAAATTTAATGAAACTTTTAATTTAATTTAAATTTAACTGGAAAAAGAATCTCCTGAGTCATCACTTAACGATATTTGATCAAGTCTAAAAACAACGCAGTAATTGGGGAAGCTTTAAAGAGAACCATTAATAATTTCGGAAATTTTACTGGGAAACTGTATTGTACTGTAACAGGTAATAAAAATAAAAGCAATAAGTTTTTCATTATAAGTACCTTTTCAGAAATAATAAATTCGTCGGTAAGTGGCCTAAGCACAGTTTGGTAATGCCTCCAGCAATGCAAGCAGCAGTCACGCAATGTTTTTATTAATTAAATAATAATATAATTGAATATATAAAATACACACATGCACACACAGTTAGTCGGCGTAAATAGCGGGTACTCAAAATGCAAAAAGTCAGATTGATCAATCAATCAGATTTGTCGAGTGAGCGAGACGCTAAGGTTAATTTGTAATTTACACAATAGTGTGAAAGAGAAAGATGTAAAGTTTTGCAATATGTGTACAGTCCGTTAGCCAACATAAAAAAAAAAACAAAAGAGCGATCCGTTTGACGTTGGTCCTAATTCCGTAGGGAATTAATTCTACGAATTCCGAAAAATCACCTAAAAGTAACCTTTTGAGTAGTGTAACCTGAAAGAAACCTTTCGGAGTTAAAAATCACCTAAAAGGTTACAAAAGTAACCTTCTGGCAACGCTGCGCTGAACTCAATATGCCTTAACACTTCCGCCGTTCAAGTGTTTCTTATTTATCACTACATATCATGTCTAATTTAAAACACAGATCCTGGAAACGGTCTCGCGGCAGCGCCTTTGTAAATATATCCGCCCTTTGATTTTCAGACGGAACGTATTCAACTATGATCTCTTTATTATTTACTTTCTCGCGAATAAAGTGAAAATGTACGTCAATATGCTTTGTTCTTTTGTGATAACCGGATTTTTAACCAATTGAATAGCACTTTGGTTATCAACATAAAGCGTTGTTTCTTCGACACAAGAACATCCGATGTCCGATAACAACTTTCTAATCCACACTACTTCCCGAACTGCTGTCGATGCAGCTACATATTCAGCTTCCGTCGTACTTAGCGTCACGAGTCTTTGCCGCTGTCATGACCACGTTACAGCCCCGTTCGCGAGACAGAAAACGTATCCTGTTGTAGACCTTCGCGTTTCTACATCTCCGGCGTAATCAGCATCCTAGAAACCTATCAATTTTGCTTCGCTACCGCCGCTTTGATATTCAATACCATAATTAGTTGTGCCTTTTAGATATGCGAATATTCTCTTTACCGCTTGCCAATGTGACGAGTCGTACTCGTTTAAATACTTGCTTACTGCATTTACTGCGAACGCGATGTCGGGCCTCGATACAGCCGCTAGAAAGACTAGGGAACCTATTGCTTCGCGATACGGTACATTTCTCATTTTTCCAACATTTTCTACGACTAGAGCCAGCGCTGCGTGTGGATCCGCCGGCACGCTCACCGTTTTCGCGTCCGCCATTCCAAATTTTTCTATTATTTTTTGCGTGTATGCGCTCTGATGAATCATCCAGTTTACCCATCTCTCTATCCCTTTTGAATTGCAACCCGACAAAAACATTCGAGTCTTCGACTGTAATTTTAAACGATTCGCTTAATAGAATAATTTCCTTAAGAGTCTCTACATAATTGGAGGCTACTAGCCCATCATCGACGAATAGAGCCAGATACACTTTGTCATTTTTAAACATTCCAGTAAACACACACACTTGTCTGCTTCGCACTCTACTAAGTTGAATTGAATTCACAAAAATTTAGTGAATCATTGATTCCAACATCTTGGAGCTTGTTTGAGTCCATAAAGTGACCTCTCGAGCTTGCACACGACGTTCATTTTATCTTCTTCCAGCTTCAGTCCTTCCGGAACTTTCATGAAGATTGTTTCTTCCAGTTCGCCATATATGAATGCAGAATTTCGGCGGCTATCATTGCCAGCAAAATTCTCAGTGAGTCATATCTCACCACTGGAAAAAACGTTTCCTTGAAGTCGATCCCCTCTCTTTGCAGGAAGCCCCTTGCGCATAATCGAGCCTTGAAATGACGTCACTTCCCGTCTACATCCGTCTTTACCCGAAATACCCATTTCGATTCGTTTAGTCTCATCTCTGGCGTTTTCTTTACGAGTTTCCACGTACGATTGTCTTCATGTGCTTTAAATTCATTTTGAATAGCACCCGCCCACTGCACGGCTTCAGTGCTATTCGTCGCTTCTTCGTACGTTAATGGGAGTATGTATAAGTACTCGGCCACATTTGCATTGTGTTGATATCTTCTAGGAGTTTGAATCAGTGCTCGATCTTGCAGGATTCGTCGTCCTTCTTGCTCGTCCTCTCGTTCGTCGCCCTTGTTGTTTTCTTCTTCTTGTCGTTCTCCAATGTTGTCGTCGTTTTCTTTGTTGTCGATCACGTTCTCGTTCTCTCTTGCCTCGTTTTCTCGTTCCTCGTGTCGTGAAAGAATTGTTTCGTATTCCTTCTCCATCTCGTTTTGTTCCGCCTCTGGCGCCCCGATTTTCTCGTTGAACACGACATTTCGAACTACACTGACCTTTTTCTTTTCAGGATCATACACCCGGTAATTCGTCGATTCTTCCGAATATCCGACGAAGATCTTTTTGCTAGCCCGCGCGTTGAATTTTCGCGTGAATTGTTTAGAAGTGTGCACGTACGCGTCTGATTAAAAAATTGGACTTTTCCAATCCACGCTTCGTACGGCGTTACTGCACCACTCGTCCACACGGTTTGATTGAGAATGTATACCGCACAATTCACGGCTTCCGCCCATAAAGTTAATGGAAGATTCTTCGCGATTATAATTTTTTTTTTCTTTATTCATTAAATATAAAAATAGGGTTACATTAGTGGATTTTTCGACCACCATGCTAGGCTGATGCCCGTGTTATGGTGGTCGATAATTTAATGCAATAACAATCAGACGTTCGTGTAATATTTGTGATGAAAATAAATATAAAATAAATATAAATAAATATAATTATAAAATAAATATAAATATAAAAACTCAAGAGTCAAGAGTGCATTAGAAATGTATTAAATGAGTATAAAACAGCATAAATATATTGACATACATTTTGTACTACTTCCCTCCTGTTATAATAATGTAATTTTTTTTGTTGCAAGATTACTATTTTATTTCTAGACACAATATAATGGTATGATGCGAAAATTTATAATTCGTTTCTCATTTTGGTAAATTATACATGTATAAATTAATCCAATTGTAAAGTGTTGATTTCCCTAAGATAAATAATAACTAAAAGAAGTTTCAATTTTTAGTAATGTTTGTACAAATAAATTCCTGTATTCAGACTATTTATACTGCTTTGAATTCTTTTTTTAACAATTTTTTCTCAGCAGAATACAAGTAAGGCAGTAGAATACTACAACACGGGCATGTGCCTAGTGTGATGGCCAAAAAATTACCCATTTTCTGTAATATATAAACTTTACTGAATAAAGAACATATCAGAACAAAAAAAAGAGAGAGTAGAATACATCGAACATATCAGTTGTGCCAAACAATTTAAAGTCATGAATGGAAAAGAAAATTGTAAAAAGTATGCAATGGAAAAAAAAAAAAAATTTATTTTACAAATACGGAACAATAAGTTCAAAAATCGCACCCAAATTTACATTCTGTCCAGCCACATCAGTAGACGTAGAACGTTCCTTTTCCGCTTACAAAAATATATTAAGCGATCGTAGACACAATTTGTCTACAGAACATTTAGAACAGTACTTAGTCATATAAACATGGCTCGTTCCAGAAATAAAATCTCCTGAACTTGGTTTTACAAACCACAAGATATTTCGCCGTGACAGAAACCCAAAATCCAGAGGAGGCGGAGTTTTGATTGCAATCAAGGAAAATATATCCGTGAAAAAACTAAGCACGAAAAATACCTCATTGGAGCAACTATTTGTAAAAATTGTTACTCCCATGGAAAAAATCATCATTGGAACTGTATACGTACCACCAAACTCCGACATCCAAACCTACAAGAAGCATTGCGAAGACATCGAATTTCTTATGTCAAAAAATCCTACATCGAAAATAATTATCGTCGGCGATTATAATCTTCCCAATTTGAAATGGAACTCTAGTGACAATGGTTATATTACTAATGAAAGTTCTAACGACCCAGCACGTGAAGTGATAGATATGATAAACTATTTAAATTTGCATCAACACAATTTTGTACCTAATATATGTGATCGCCTTCTAGATCTTGCCCTATCAAACAGCTCTAAACTGTGTGTTGAAATGTCAGACGATCAGCTCGTACCGGTGGATAAATATCACCCCCCCCCCCTTACACATTATAGTAAATATGTACACAAACAAACCACCACTGAAACAAACAACACTCAACTTCAAAAATGCCGATTACGATTCCATTAACTACCAACTCGCTAATACATATTGGACTTTCTTGACTAATAACAGTGATAGCGAACAAATACTAGAAAAACTCTATGAAACATTTTCTGAAAATATAAAATCACATGTCCCCTCATATACACCAAAACAAAGAACATATCCAATTTGGTTCTCCACAGACCTTATACTCTTACTGAAACAAAAAAAAAACAGCTACACAAAATTTTTAAACTCACTCACCAAATCACCGACTACTCAAACTTCTCAGAAACAAGAAAGAAATGTAAAACACTATCTAAACTATGCTATAAAGCACACATCACCTCCGTTGAGAAAACTGCGCTAGGAACAAAAAATCTTTGGAATTTTGTTAAAAAATTAAACAATGAAAGTACAGACTACCCCCCCACAATGCATTATGATGGAAAAATAGCCAATAGCACCTTTGATATTGTTAATTTGTTTGCGGATCATTTCCAAAGTGTATACGAAGGTGAAATATCAGATAACAACGTACCATCATACACATATCAAAACACAATGCATCTACAGAACTACACCACTACACGGGAATCATGCTTAAATAAAATCATTTCACTTGACCCTAACAAATCTGCATGCCCAGATAACATCCCACCAATATTTTTCAAACAATACGCATCTGCAATATCAGGTCCACTCACCACATTATTTAACCACTTACTTTCTTCTGGACATTTTCCAACCCGTTGGAAATCTAGTTATATTACCCCGATTCTCAAAAAAGGTGACGACACAGACATTAAAAACTACCGTCCTATATGTATACAATCAGCGCTCCCGAAAATCTTTGAATCCCTTATTCTTGATTTAATTTATCCATCAATATTAAAAGTAATTGATAAAAACCAACACGGATTTGTTTCCGGTAGGTCAACTGCTACCAACCTGTTACTTTGCCATAACTATATTACAGAATCTTTTACAAAAAAAAAAACAAGTTGACAGTATCTACACAGATTTTTCAAAAGCTTTCGACAAAGTATCACATAAATTATTACTTAGTAAATTGTATGCCTTAGGACTGAGAGGCAAGTTGTTGGATTGGTTCTCAAATTATTTGTCTAACAGAATCATATTTGTTAAAATTAAACATTCTTTATCTAAGTTATTATATGCAACTAGTGGTCTACCGCAAGGGAGTCATCTCGGCCCCATCCTTTTCTTAATATTCATAAATGATATCATAAGCTGTTTCAACGATGTAGAAGTTCTGCTTTTTGCCGATGACATCAAATTATACAAAGAAATGTCCAATATAGGTGACTGCCTAATCCTACAGTCAAACATCGACAAATTACAAAACTGGTGTGTCACAAATAACTTGTTCCTCAATATCGATAAATGTACTAACGTTTTGTCGAACAAAGACCCCACTATCTTTCAAATACACAATAGATAAGAAAATCTTAGAAAAAGTCAATGAAATTAGAGATCTTGGAGTTGTGTTTGACACGCAATAAAATTTTTTAAATCACATACAACAAATAACCAACAAAGGCATGAAAACACTAGGATTTATAATCAGAACAATCAAAGACTTTATCTCAGTGGAAGTTATAAAAATCATATATATGTTACTCGTACGCAGCTTGTTGGAATACAATTCCATAGTTTGGTCCCCATATTATCAAATTCATATAAAAAATATCGAAAGAGTGCAGCACAATTTTTTAAGATTTATTAACTTCAAGTTACACATACCTATTCAACACATTAACTACACATCCTTACTAAATACACTTAAATTGCATTCCCTAGAAAACAGAAGAAAAATAAATGACCTTGTAAAATTTTGGAGGAAGGAATCTTGTAAATGAAATGCATATTCAGGAAATTAAAAGGACTAGTGAATTTTATTTGTTATATTCCCAATTACATTGTGAATATCGTTAGATCCAAACTACCCAAGACAGAACAAGGAGTTTATGTTGTTTATGAGGCTACGTCGAAGAAAAGAGAGAATTAAAAAACCCAAAACTGGATCTTTTATAAAGTTGCTTCCATGGCTGAGTGGGAGTTTGCATCTACCGACATCTTTTAATAGTTCTTACAATTAATTACTTTGGTTCCCAAACAAACAATTCATTTTATCTACATATCTGGAGAGGTGTGAGTCCTAGCTAAAACTTAACTTACAAATTTGTACATACTCCCGCCCAAAAAACGGTCAGCAGTAGAGTTTTTTACAACACAAATAAAATATAATTGCTAAAAATATCTCACTTATAATACTAAAAGTAACTTATAATATTTATAACTTTAACTGCCTCACACCAGATTAAATTAACTAATAAATTCATAATTTACATGCTGTAGTTAAAGTTAAAGTTAATGATCAAATCAATAATTTCTAAAATAATAAAACATTTAATTTTAGGACACACAATATAATGATAATTGGACCAGGTCTTCCTTCCAGGACAGTTAATTTTGTATCAACATTTGAACGGGCACTTAGTGTTCTTCCCTTTTTTTGGTTGAATTATCATCTTAAATTTTCACTTAGATCAATTTTTTCACTAAAGTGTCACAAGAGGTCATTACCTCCACCACCTTTATTCATTCTTGATTGTTTTTTTTTTTTATTGTTTTTCACTTTTTTATCACAGTTGTTAAAAAGTCTGATTATAGAAACTTGATTATAAAACTCCCAGCCTCACTGGTTTTTTCTTGTGCTTGTGGAAGCCACACTGTGTATTGGCGCTACCGGGTCGCTTCTTATTCTCCCTTGTCCATCTTGGGTAAGTGATCTCCGTATTTGTTGTCCTCAATTGGCAGCAAGCATAGTTTTGATATCGCCCTCTGGACTGTTCCCTGTGCTGTGATGATGGTAGCTACCTGTACTCTTCCATCAGGTCCCGGGTGTACAGCGTGCACTCGTCCTAGCCTCCAAAAGCAAGGAGGCTCGTTGTCTTCCTTCAGAATGACCATCTGGCCTGGTTGGTTGTTAGCTGCCTTTGGTGGTTACCAGTCCATTTCGTCCGGGTCTGCAGCTCAGCCAAGTATTCTTTGCGCCACCTCGACCAAAAGGATTGTATTAGTTGATTTAATTTTTGGTAATGATTCAGTCTATTGACTGCTACATTCTGCAAATTCTGCTCCGGGATCGCTGCTAAGCTCGTTCCAATGAGAAAGTGACCAGGACTCAGGGGATTTAGGTCTTTGGGGTCATTGGACAGCGGACAGAGGGGACGGGAATTCAAGCATGATTCAATTTGACATAATACAGTACTAAATTCCTCATAAGTTAAGAGTGAAGCATTTGCTACCCTTTTCAAATGATATTTTACTGATTTGACCCCTGCTTCCCAAAGTCCACCAAAGTGCGGAGCCCTTGGTGGTATAAATTGCCACTGAATAGATAAATTGGCTAAGTATTTATCGATTTTTTCATTTGAATTTTCCAGAAATTCATAGATCTCCCTTAATTCATTATTCGCCCCCCTAAAGTTAGTGGCGTTATCTGAAAACATTTTACTGGGTTTCCCTCTTCGCGAAATGAAACGTTTAAACGCATTTAGGAAGCTATCAGTGCTTAAAGACATTACTACTTCTAAATGTATCGCTTTGGACACCATACATATAAATAGACATATATAAGATTTTACGCTGTGAGTCTTACGGCTAACACCTGACTTAATCATAATGGGTCCGCAGTAATCCACTCCGGACAATTGAAATGGACGACATTCCGTTATTCGTTCGGCCGGTAGGTCCGCCATCAGTTGTTGTTCTGTTTTCGGGTTACATCTAAAACATATAATACAGTATTTCAGAATCTTTTTAATTAAGTTTTTACCCATAATTGGCCAGTATTTCATTCTTATTAACGCTAAAAATGCCTGCGTTCCTGCATGTAAATATGAATAATGGTAGTGCTTGACAATAAGCTCACTTAGCTTATGATGTGAAGGTAGTACTATGGGGTGTTGTTAGCTTTCCGATATCATTTTTCCGTTGGACAACCTACCCCCCACCCGGATTAAATCTTTAAATAAATAAGTATTTAATGACTTAAACTTACTACTATTCTTTACATTACCCCCGGCCTGCAAGGCCCTCGACTCTTCTGGGAATGCAAAACATTGTGCACGAGATATTAATATGTGAAGCGAATTTTCTAATTCGTAAACAGTTAGCGCTCCACCACGCCTTGACAAAGAATTTCTGCAATTAAAAATAAATTTTAAAATATTAGCTGTCACCCTTTGCAATTTGGTTAAGCAAGAGTATCTGGAAAATATTTCCCAATCCTGTTTTACTGCTGAAATTAAAGTTAGTTTTAATCTATCAATTCGTAACAATACTGTTGTTGAGTGAGGACGTCTGCTTTGTGATACTCCACTGCTTAACCACTCTGAGTATTCACAACAATAAGTTTGTACCTACTATATTACATTCCGTTTACCAGTGATCATAAAGTGTGTTGTAGGGTGACCACCATTCAACATTTAGTTGTGATTCTTTATTTCTTTAAGTTAATAATTTACAATGCCCAACAATCAGAATCTAGTGCAAACTAGGTCTAAGGCATCGGATTCTCCAGCAGTAAACGAGGATCAATTTGGAAAAATTGTAAAATATATGGATAAAAAAATGGAAGAATTTAAGCAACAAGTTTTTGCAAAAATTGAACTTGAATCATCAACATTGAAAAAAAATCTCGAATCTGAGATTTCCGACATGAGAAAAAGCATTGAATTTATTGGTCAACAATATGATGAAATAACTAATAACATAGGAAATATGATGCAATTAAAAAAAATGTGGATAACTTAAAAAACGGAAATTCTATCAAAGATCTAAAAATAAAAAAATTAGAAATTCGTCCTGCTGACATGGAACAACAAAATGTAAGCTATAATTGTGCTGAATTGTCTGGCCTGGAAACCTTGATGAATGAAAATTCCGTGGAAACCGTGGAAAGATTCATAAAAAAATTTGACATTCGGATTGAACCAGGTAGAATAAATAAAGTTACTCAATATCCTGATAAAACTATTAATAAACCCGGAGCTCAGAGGATGATCATCCATTTCAAAGATGAAAAATCCCAATCTGAATTTCTCAATGCACGCAAAAGTATAAAACAATTGAAGGACAGCAACATCTTCATTGGAGAAGTTCTATCATCATATTCCAAAGTCCTTCTTTGGAAAACTAAACAAAAAGCTAAAGAAGCTAAATTTCAATTTGTATGGTTTCGGAACAATAAAATTTGTGTGAAAAAGAACCCAGAACTATCTTCAAGAGTTCTAATCGTCAAACACGAAGATGATTTGAATAAATTGTCGTAATCATCTCCCAAAGTCTGACACTTTTACGGAAAAAAAAAAAAAATGGATGATATAGAAAACATAATTAATATGTCTGACAATATTGAACCTAACATAATTTTTGAAGATTCATTATCTTGCAAACATTTTTTGAAAGATTCAAAATTTTCTTTACTATGCATGATTATTAGAAGTATAAGCAAGAATTTTCATGAAACTGTTTCTATGCTGGATTGCATTAATCATCGTCCGGATGTACTAGTCTTTACAGAGGCTTGGCTGAGCAGTGTAATCATTATGCCTAGCATTCCAGAGTACGTAGTCTACAAAACAATGATAAACAATTTGCAAAATGATGGAGTAGTTATCTACGTAAGGCAAAACATTCAGGTTACTGTAGAGGAAATTGCTCTCCCCGGTGCAAACTGCTTGAAAATGCAATTATCCAATACCATATGTTTAATAGCTGTCTATCGATCTCCATCCCAGACTAAAATAGACAACTTTCTTGACTCATTGAATGAATTCCTTGCATCTGAATCCTTGCAAAATAAGGAGATTATCTTATGTGGAGACTTAAATATTGATACCCTTGATTTGAAGAACATAAAAACACAGAAATACCTATCACTTCTGGCGTTTCATGGTATGAAGCCCATAATAAACTCACCAACAAGAGTAACTCCTAACAAATCAAGCTGCATTGATCATATTATGGCAAAATCAAAATTTAAACCACAGGGAGCGGCTTTTACTACTGACGTAACCGACCATTATGCAATTTTAATGAAGTTTATGAGCTTAAATCTACATAATAATGCAAAACCTAAATTTGTTGTTGACAACAACCTCTTGAAGACCAAATTAAAGGAGGAATCCTGGGATATAGTTCTGTCAACAAATGACGTCAATCTGGCAACTGATAATTTCATTAAATGTTTGAAAACTCATGTGCAAAGTTGTACGTCAGTACAAAAAGAGAGACATATCATGAACCAGCTAAAACCATGGATAAATTCTGGATTAATCAAATGCCTCAGAACACGTGATAAATTGCACAGCAGGTGCAGAAGAGAAATCTTTAACTTGGAACTGTTTGATTATTATAAGCGATATCGAAACTGGTGTTCTAGGATAATACGATCAACAAAACAAGCATATTTCAGAAGAAAATTAGATGACGTCAATGGCAACATTAAACAACAGTGGAACATTATAAAGGAGGCTATAAACCTTAAAAAAGAGCAAACTACCATAAAAAAATGAGAATTAACAATATTATTACTTCAATGGAAGAGAGTCCAAATAAAATTACTAATCATATGAATGACTTCTTCAGAGACATTGGTCCAAGTTTCGCTAACAATTTGTGCAGTGATAATAAAACAAGTGAGACGCGTCTTGTAAATGATTTTAAATCTGAACTTCACTTTACCTGGGACAATTTTGTTTTTAAGCCAACTAACATTCATGAAGTGACAAATGTGATAAATGATTTAAAAATGTCTTTCTCATGCGGTATTGATTCTTTAAGTGTTATGATATATAAACTCCATGTATCCGAATTAGCTAGTCCCATATCTCATATCATTAATATTAGCTTCAAGAGTGGAATGTTCCCTTCTCACTGTAAGAAAGCTAAAGTGATTCCTCTTTTTAAAGGTGGAGATCAACTAGATGTCAATAATTATAGACCTATATCCTTACTCAACACGCTTTCAAAAGTAATAGAGAGATTGGCTAAGTCGAGATTGGTATCATTCTTAGAAATAAATAAATTACTCTCTAGCAATCAGCTTGGTTTCAGAGAAAATAAAGGAACGAGTGATGCAGTATTGATGGTATTGTCGAAAGTTACTAGTGCCCTGGATCATGGAAAAAAAGCCTTAGCTGTGTTTCTAGATCTATTAAAGGCATTTGACACGGTTTCCCATGGATTACTCCTCAAAAAATTATTTTCTCTTGGAATTCAATGTACAGCATTAAGTTGGTTCAAATCATATCTTAGCAATAGAACACAACAAGTAGAGATAAATAATAATTTAAGCATAAGCAAACAAATCTCTTTTGGGGTTCCACAAGGTAGTGTACTTGGACCAATATTGTTTTTAATCTACATTAATGATCTATGTAATTTAGTTATTCCATGTCATATTGTCAGTTTCGCAGACGACATTGCTTTAATATTTGAGGGTAAAACCTGGAAAGATGCTTTTGAAAAATGTGATTCAGGATTAAGAATATTTGAGGTTATTATCCACCACTTACCCGCCCTGGTATAAGTAACAGATGGTTACTCCTTCAAGGCTCTCGCAAGGACTCTAATTTTTTTGAAAGAACGAAGCTACATTTAGTTTAGAACGAATTTAGACCTCCAATGTAGGATTAAGAAAAGTAAAGAGTTGGCTAAATAATTACATTTTAACTTTGAATACATCAAAAACAAAATATGTAACTTTTAGCATATCATCAAAAAGTCAGCCATCCTACATTCATAATCTAACTATACACAATTGTCTGCAAAATTGTAATTGCCACCCTTTAGAAAGAGTAGACTGTATTAGGTACCTAGGTGTAATTATTCAATAAGTCATGTACAAAAAAAAATTTCGTTATCCATCTAAACTATTTTACAAGGAATCTAATGTTATGTGTATAAAACAGCTGTACATCATTAAAATAATTTGTAGATTTTTTATCAATATTAAATCTGCAGAAAGAACCCAACAAACCCATACCACTAGAATTGGCTCAACAATGAACTTTGTGGCAATACATACTAAAACATCTTTTGGCCAAAGAAACTATTTATATCAGGCTCCACTTATGTTTAATATTCTGCCAGATTACATCAAATCTTCCAATTCATTAACTAAATTTAAAAATAATGTTAAGAAATTTATGTTGACTGAGGATTGGCATACTATATTTTCATCCTTGTCCTTTTTTAAATAATAAGATTTTTTTTTTAAATAATAAGTTTTTTTTTTAAATTTGTTTATTTTTTATTTATTTATTTATATTCTCACCATAAATTTTGTTGTTGTTTTTTTTTATATAAATTAACCTCACTAGGACTAATGCCTGTATTGAGGTTAATAATTATAATTTGAGGATGCATTTTACATGTAAACACAATATAAATACACTACTTAACTTTTAAAACACTAATATTACATACTAATTACCCATCTATAATTACCATTTAAATAGTTTTATTGACGTACTGTAATATGATAATATAATATAATAATATGAAGACCAGATGGGTAATTTGAGAATGATTTGTAACAATATTTTATACCTGCCAAAAAAAAGCAAAGTAAGTTCAAAAGAACTAGGGTGACACTTCGATTTGTGCAAATGGAACTCAAATATCTTATTATTTTAAAAAAAACTTATTATTTAAAAAAATCTTATTATGTAAAAAAAGGACAAGGATGAAAATATAGTATGCCAATCCTCAGTCAACATAAATTTCTTAACATTATTTTTAAATTTAGTTAATGAATTGGAAGACTTGATGTAATCTGGCAGAATATTAAACATAAGTGGAGCCTAATATAAATAGTTTCTTTGGCCAAAAGATGTTTTAGTATGTATTGCCACAAAGTTCATTGTTGAGCCAATTCTAGTGGTATGGGTTTGTTGGGTTCTTTCTGCAGATTTAGTATTGATAAAAAATCTACAAATTATTTTAATGATGTACAGCTGTTTTATACACATAACATTAGATTCCTTGTAAAGTAGTTTCGATGGATAACGAAATTTTTTTTTGTACATGACCTTAAGAATTAATTTGTGAGCAATATTTAGTGGTTCTACATTGGACTTTAGACAGGATCCCCAGCATACTATATTGTAAGAAAGTCGAGATTGGACTAAGGCATAATAGACAGATTTTAATTTCTCTTTATCCAATATATGACGAAGTTCTGTAAAAATATAGGTAAGTCTCCTGATATTTTTTGTTAACATATCAATATGGTCGTTTCATCTCAAATATTTATCAATAATTACACCTAGGTACCTAATACAGTCTACTCTTTCTAAAGGGTGGCAATTACAATTTTGCAGACAATTGTGAATAGTTATATTATGAATGTAGGATGGCTGACTTTTTGATGATATGCTAAAAGTTACATATTTTGTTTTTGATGAATTCAAAGTTAAGATGTTATTATTTAGCCAACTCTTTACTATTCTTAATCCTGAATCACATTTTTCAAAAGCATCTTTCCAGGTTTTACCCTCAAATATTAAATCAGTGTCGTCTGCGAAACTGACAATGTGACCTGGAATATCTAAATTACACAAATCATTAATGTAGATTAAAAACAATATTGGTCCAAGTACACTACCTTGTGGAACCCCAAAAGAGATTTGTTTGCTTATGCTTAAATTATTATTTATCTCTACTTGTTGTGTTCTATTGCTAAGATATGATTTAAACCAACTTAATGCTTGTTAGGGTGCCTCGATGTCGGCTTCTAAACCAACACCAGGGCCCAAAACACGTCCCTGACTAGCTCTCAGCGGGACTATGGTACTCTCTATTCAGGGGGGTGGGCAGCTCAAGGCTAGGGAACTTCTCTCCATCCTCCGGTGACCCACGGGATCCTCACTGGTCAACAATCCTCCCGCCGTAGCAGAATAATAACAATGTTAAATCATTTAGACATGTATTGTAAACTCAAACACATACATAGGTTTCTACAGTACAATTCAATTACAAGAAATGCAAATTACACAAACCTAGCTAAAGTGTTTAACTCTCGCTGACTCTCTCTCAAAACGAAACTCTCCGAGTCGTGATTTCCGCGGGGGCCCTACATTTCACTGAATTACGGACAACATTTAAGGAGGAAATCAAGATACAGCTTACATGTAGGTTGGCAGGAACCTCGTCTCATGTGGCAGCTTCATCAGGCACTTTCGTAGTCTAAACAGACCGAACTATAGTGGCAAAAGACTGATTCTACTCAAAAGTATTTCAATAATACATCGCGGCCCCATTGAATTGGGTCCGCCGGCTACAACTGAGCCGCGAGCGTGCGTTCTCAAAGGCGCTCAGATCTCTTCTGTGGCGAGCGCAGCGGGAATGCCGAGTGGCAGGGCACGGGGGAGAGGCAAGGAGAAACAGGATACGGGGCGGGGAGAGGCGGCGGCCGAGCCGTGTGGACTTGTGCTGTGTTCTGTGCTCTCGTATTTACTCGCTTCAGGGGCGTATCGTAACACTTCCCCCCGCGCTTGGAAAAAAAAGCGACGTGGCAATGGAGCTGTAGGAAAAAAAAATCCTCTTAAACTTTCATTGGGGTTTTTGAGAGATTCGTTGCTTGAGAGATGCCTAGCTAGAACATGCAATTTATGTTATAGTTTAGGTCACAATGTTTGTAGGGAATGGGTGAGGGGTACATACAATGTTTGGAAAAGAACAGTTTTGGTGAAAGTACATGGTGTGACACAACATACAAGATTATGCAATTGAAAGATGACAATACATGGTTATGCAATTGAACAAAATAACAATACATGGTTATGCAATTGAAAAATAACAATACATGGTTATGCAATTGAAAAATAACAATTCATATTTGTACAATCGAAGAACAAAAAAACAAGAACAAAAATGCCTGTGTGATTCTAAAGTTTCATTGGTCTGGGAGCTAAGTTTGCGAAGCGTGGATTTGTTTGGTTTCGGAGAATTTCGAAGAGGAGGACGTGGTTTCACAGATTCTAAGGATTACATTATCACTGTAATCAGACCCCTTTGAGATAACACTCAAAAGTACACTTGGGCCTTAGAAAACACTTGGTTTTGTCGAAGACGTCGAAGTTCACGAAGTGGAGACTGTGGTTGCTGTGCCGCGACTATGGTTACAGAGGTCATTGAAGAGGAGAATCCAGTGTCTGCAGACATGCCAGTACGAATCCTAAGTGTTATTAAGGTAAACACGGATCGTATATAATGGTTATTGAAGCATAATGTAGCTCAACATAACTTGTATTGGTACGCATTCAGCGAATACTGGAAGTCAAGGTAATGATGGTTTACACATGACGATATATGCGTCACTGCATGACAGCGCAAGAGACGACATGGTTGGCATTGATAGCAAGAGTAAGAACAAACCTAGGAGCTAGCGTGCCCAAAATGTGGTTCAGAGTGTCATAATGTATAGTGGGACAACTCAACTTGCTGTGGCACGACAAAACAACATACATATGAGCGGTATGGTCTGTGCTTTCAGGAACAAATGCGTAGAAAAATGGCAGCAGGAGGGACCTAGTAACCACAGCGCGTGCTGTCAGGAAGTGGTGCTCAGCTTGGCTGTTGGTGATGACATCCGCCTGGGCTTCTTTTTAATCCGGGAGAAATTATTATTAGAGCAAAATTCTTGAAGTTTACCTGCCTAGGGACCAATGAAGAAAAGGTTTGGAGAGAAACAAAATGTGTCCAGATAATGAAATAAACGAAGTTTTAACCACCGACCCAGAGAGTGACGAAGAGAGAGTTTTCTAACTAAATTGTGATTACATGAACATTTTCCTTTACCAGGATGACTTGGCGTTTGCCGAGTGACAATATGTCTTGGTTAAAAAAACAACCGGCCTTCCATGGCCTATGTTAACATAAAGGTGGTAACATTTTTGTAGAATTTCAACGAACAAGACAAAGAAGTCGTGAATGAGTCACGGTAAAAGCAGAGAAACCAATTCATGAATAAAGGTTGTCAAAAGGAGACAGACGGTACGCCAAGTGCATATCGTACATATCCAACATTCATGAATGTGTTTCGTAAAATTGAGAAAAAGAACAAAAGGTGAGACATATGCAGAGAGTGAGGGAAAAAGCCTGCTGATAATTGGTTAGTTTACCGATTCGCACTCCCAGTGAGGGCGAATTATGGTTAACAACAGATTTTCCTCTTCATAACATATACCTGAGAACATGATGGTGAGGAGAAAGGAAAGGAAAAGGAAAGGAGTTGAGTGACGAAACTTGCTAGAGACTGGACTAATTTCCACTTCAAACTCCATGTGAGAATGAAACATGATCAACCAGCAGATTTCCTGACTCTTTACAATTGTTAAAAGGATGAGGAGAAATTTGAATACACATTAACAAAGAGACTAATCTTTTGCGTGTATTGGGCAAAAGATTAGGGGTCATTTTAAAAACTCCTGCGCGATTGTGAGAAAAGACAGACCCTTGCTCCAATTTCACAAACCTGGGGGTTTTCTTATCCGTTCCCCAGACAACGAGTTGGGTGGTTTTGTGCTCAATCGATTAACTCCCACAGCACTATGCCCCATAGTTAGCAGTGAAGCTACAAACTAGTCCTTTTGGGATAGTAGATACTCCTGGGCTTCTTTCCTTTTTGCAAAGAAGTAAAAAAAAACAGGAGGTCCACGGGCATTGGCGTTGAATGACAACAAAGGGTTGTGGACTACATTTCGTAGATCGCACACAAAAGGTTTGATATTATTTCGTTCGCACGACTCATGGTAAGTGTTTTAACGTCTCCACGTATAGTGTATAAGAACATGTAAGTACATACAAGATAAAACTCAATTATAGACAGAAGTCAAGAGTTTATACAATGCCTCTTAAAGAAGATGGCAAGGCCGATATTATGTCGTTCGCACGAATCACGGTAAGTGTTTTAACGTCTCCACGTCTCGTGTACAAGGGTTGTACACAATTATACATACAAGCGGTACTCATGACAAATGAATGACACACGACCAAAATACAAAAGCGGTACTCATGACAAATGAATGACACACGACCAAAATACAAAAGCGGTACTCATGACAAATGAATGACACACGACCAAAATACAAAAGCGGTACTCATGACAAATGAATGACACACAACCAAAATACAAAAGCGGTACTCATGACAAATGAATGACACACGACCAAAATAGATTGTACAGAAAGGGTGGTACTCATGACAAATATGTCACACGACCAACTCAATAACATTTAGCTATGAGCAAAAGTGATTATGACGAACTTCTCGTATCGTGGCAGGTATTTTAAGGATCCCTCCTATAACGGTGGATGTTCTAAGGATCTCTCCTATGACGGTGGATGTTCTAAGGATCTCTCCTATAATGTAACAGGGTTACGTTTAAATACAACACAATAAACGTTAATGATGCTTGATTTTAACACATTTTATAAAGATTCGTTAGATTAACTAACTCCGTAGCCCAAGAGCGTACGACAGAGAAGATAGACAATTTGATGCTACTTCATGTGTTACAAAATACAAGGGTGATGGCAGAGTATAATTCTACTTACACCAAGTATTTAAAACAAAGACAGACCTATAATGGTTTTACATACTGTCTGTTGTGGCAACCTGCAGTGAGGAAGACCAAAGAAAAGGGACCAATTACGGTTTTACATACCCTTTGTGCAGTTACAAACATACCAGGTTATGTGCAATTTGGGTTGCAAATACTTGGTTAAATGAACACCTAAAAGTTGTGAATTCCAAAATCAGGATAACCATAAGGTTTTATTTAACCTGTCTCGTAGGGTTGAAACGTGTCATATAAGACATACGTAACGTACAAGCAAAAAAAAAAAAATAACAAAAGGCAGTGGCTTTGTTATAACAACCAAAGACCGGATGATTCGGTTTTACGTACTTTAGTTGAAACGAGCCAAATTGATTTATATACAGGGTTATAAAGACCAATCATTGGTTTTATAAATACAAGTTCCAAAATGGACGTGTCGATATCCAATTTTGGTACAAGAGCATGAATTTGGGTAGGACGCCATCAATTTTTAATTTAAGAGGAAAAAATTGAAAAAAACTTATATACACGAGGGGCGACTATGTAAGTAACCACTGTTTGATTTTCATGCTAGAGATACCTCGGAAGGTTTTACAACTCATGATGAACAAGATAAAAGGAAAAGTTGTAAAAATAGATAACTGGTTCTGAGTCGGAATTTAACACTTTGGAATTTACAAAACCCGACTTCTAGAACGACACGCCGATGGGCAATTGTCAACTACTTTACATGAACAAAATAAACAGGTGAGAAAGTTCCTTTCCACACGACAAAAATGCAACAAAAAAATAGGAGAAAAATTACAAAATTACATGACAAGGCAGGGTATGACGTGGCATGAACATTGCGTAGTGTACGTGTTGAGACAATAAATGGGCTCGCGACTTCCCAAACATTGAAACTCGAAAAGTGTCTCCGTTCCAAAGTGATCAGTTTTAGAACAGGTGAAAAAAATAAAAGAAAAAATTGCCTTGAGGGAAAGAAAAAACAGTGCAAAAACAACATTTGAAAGTAACTTCAAGGAGAGTACGCATTAATTTACAAAATAATTTACAACTTGTTTCATTTACGAAACGATGGGCATGTGATTGACACAATACACGCCTGACGTAGTAAGACTCTGTAAGCTTACAAAAAAAATGTGATACATACTGGATCATTTTACGTTTGCTGAGATAGTGGGGGCAGTTTTACTTGACTCCTCACTTCCAGACTTTACAATGTCCTTAATGTGGTAATTACCAATGTGCTTTCCAGATGAGTCAGACAAGGAGTACACTAGGTCTGATATTTTCCTTAGGACTTTGGCCTTCACGAAACGTGGTGCCAGCTTAGCAGAGAAATACATGGCTCCTTGGGAAAGTGTGTTGTTCTTTCTCCAAACTATGTCTCCTGTATTGAAGGTGACATGTTTTCTACGTAAGTTATATCTGTCCGCACTCTTTTGGTGAGCCAGGAGCAAAGCATCAGTGACTTCACTGTAAATGGCCGACAGTTCTTCCAAGCGATGGGCATAGTCTGCGGTAGGGTTGCTTGTGGTGGCGGATGACGTAGGAAAGTTTGTGTCCCTATGTAGAGAACCATGGACGACTTGTTCCATACCGTGTTTTAAGAAGAAAGGTGTGTAACCAGTGGCCAGGTTAACAGTGTTGTTCATAGCGGCCTGAATTTTATCTAGGTTTTTACACCAAGTGCGTTGGTCTTTATCAACTAGAATAGCTAGAGCTGTGTTGATTGTTTGGTTGTAACGTTCGACAGTGTTGTTTTGGGGAGTGTACAAGGTGTTATAATAAATGTCCTTGATTCCGTATTTGGCAAGAAATTCTTTGAATTCCTGGGCAATAAACTGTTTTCCGTTATCAACAATTACGGTTCTGGGTGTTCCGTAAGGTATAAAAATGTGTTTTTCCAGAAGTTTGATGATGGCGGACGCGTTGGCTCTTTTTAAAGGGAAGATCCAACAGAATTTGGTGAAAACATCCACTACACTAAGTATGTGCATGTGTCCGGCATAACTTCGAGGAAAAGGTCCGACGAGGTCCATTGACAATGACTGTAGGGGTCTGTCGGCGCGTTTGGGGTTACCCATTAGGCCGGCAGGTGCTGCCGTGCTATGTTTATAAGCTTTACAAGTTTCACATTTAGAGATGTAATTGCGAATTTGTTTGAAAAGACCAGGCCAGTAATACTTCAAGGAAATCTTTTTATACGTCTTGAAAGTTCCTGGGTGTATAGAGTCGGGAGCACTATGATTGTCAATTATTATTTGTTCTCTTCCTTCGAGGGGAACGACAAGTTTCCAAGAGTAATCTTCGAGGATGGATAGTGGTGCCTTGCAATTACGGTATAGTTGTCCTTCTTTTATGATAAAATTAGGAAACTTTTGTTGATTATTTTTACAACCTTCGAAGATTTTCAAGTACCATTCATCTTTTGTGGATGGAGGGGGGGCAATTGTGTCAACATTTAATGAAGCCAATTCAATTCTTGAAAGAGCGTCAGGAACAATATTGTCCGCGCCTTTACGGTGTACAACATCAAAATTGAATTGAGACAAACGGGAGGCCCAACGAGCGAGTCTACCGGAGGGATTACTTAAAGAGATCAACCATTTCAAACTACTATGGTCTGTGACTACAGTAAATTTGCTACCGTCTATGTAACCGCGGAAATGGTGAACAGAATCCAATACAGCCAATAACTCCTTTTCGGTAATTCCGTAGTTTTTCTCGTGTTTATTTAGTGTACGGGAAAAATACGCTACAGGGTGTTCGCCATCTGGGAATTCTTGAGTTAGGACTCCACCGATTCCTACGTTGGAGGCATCCGTGTGGAGGGTAAAAGAGAGTGCAAAATCCGGGCAATTCAGAACGGGGGCTTTTTGAAGGGCATTTTTTAAAGTTGTAAACGCTTCTTCAGTTTCAGCAGACCATCGGAAGTTGCTGACACCTTTACGGGTGCCGGTAATTTTATTTAAGGGGGCTGCAATTGTGGAAAAGTCTTTGATGAATCTTCTGTAGTAACCTGCAAGTCCAAGGAAACCTTTGACTTCTTTCGCGTTTTTGGGTCGGGGGAAATTTTCCATGGCTTCCACCTTAGCGGGGTCTGTTCTTAGACCTTTTTCGTCGACAATGAATCCCAAATAACGTAAACGGGACTTACAGAATTCAGACTTCTTCAAGTTGATGGTTAAACCAGCGAACTTGAGTTGTTGAAAAACCTTTTCCAACATTAATAGGTGTTTTTCAAAGGTGTCGCTGACGATGATGAGGTCGTCAAGGTAACAAAACAGGCTGTTATCGACTTCAGGACCGAAGAGTTTGTCCATCAGTCTTTGTAATTCGGCGGGGCTGTTCTTTAGACCAAAGGGTAATCTTTTAAAATGGAACATTCCCCTACCAGGTACAACGAAAGCAGTTTTTTCACACGATTCTGCGTCCAAAGGTATTTGCCAAAAAGCTTTGCTTAGGTCAACAGAGGAGATGAACTTGGCGTTGCGCAGTTTGTCTAAGGTCGCGTGGACGTAAGGTAAGGGGTATGCGTCAGCTTCCGTACAAGAATTTAAACGTCTACTGTCGAGACAGAAACGTGCGGAGCCATCTTTTTTAGAAACCAAAAGAGTTGGGTTGGTCCATGCACTTCTGCTGGGAACCACCACACCCATTTTTAACATTTCATCAAGTTCTTTTTCCAAAAGTTTAAGCTTTTGGGGGGCTAAGTTGTAATAACGTTGCTTTATGGGTGGGCCATTGGTTTTAATGTGGTGTTCTACCAAATTTGTCAAACCCAATCCACATTTTTCGAAAGATATTGATTCGAATTTATTGACCATTTCCTTTAGTTGGAGAGCTTGGTCCGTGCTTAAATTTTCGTGAGGTATTATTGTGCGGATCTCACTAATTTGAGCAGCAGTGGAGGTTTTGCCAAGAGTATTAAATACTTGGGGAGCAACGTTAAAAGCCTTCCAGAAGTCAACGCCAAGGATGAAATTCTGGGATATAGAGGGCACTATTAGAAAATTGATTGTAATTATTTTATTGTTACAATTAATTGGCAGTGCAAGGGTACCGATGACCGGCTGGGAAACATTATCCGCAGTCGTCAGGTGTGTTGTTTGTGGCGAAATTTTAAAATCACTGTTAACAAAAGGCAGGTGAGCATTGTTGCCAAGACAGCTGACAGATACACCGCTATCAAGTAATCCGGAAAAGGGCACATTGTTAACAGAGAAAAGAGCATAGGGTCTCCCATCTTTAGCTTGTTTGCAACAAACCGAGGAAACATTTAAGGTCTGGTTAAAATACTTAATGTGTGATAACCAATCAGTCCATTCTTTAGACCTTGGTTCAGAATGGGTACCTGAGAGGTTATTATTTAGTTTTTTGGCCTCTTCATGTAGAAATTTGGTGGGGGCTTGGAGAAATCCACCTGAGGTCTGACATCGCTTTGGTTTTGTAACCTTTCTGCATTGTGCCTTGATTTCTTGAAAATGTTGCGCAGTTCGTCGCGTGGAGGAGAGCGGTCCCTAGAGTGGTGTCTCTTGGAGGTTCGGGGTTCCTTGGATTCCAGAAGTCTTGCTTGCTTGAAACAAGTAGCGGCTAGGTGGCCTACTTTTTTGCAAAAGGAGCACACTTTTTGTTGTCGAATTCTGGCTTTAAACCAGACGAACGGCTTGGCACAACCACATTATTCGACACATTCTTTATGTTTTTCCTATCCTGGTACGATTCCAGGAGGAGGCAGACTTCGTTTAGCTGGGCCAGGGATGCAATTTTCTGTGAGGTGATGATGTTCTCGTATTTGCTTAAAAGGCCATCAGTTATGACTGGTAATAGTTCAGCTTCCGGAACAGGATGTGAAAGCTTGATGTTGATGGACTCAGCCCTTTCTATGAATGTAGCCACAGGTTCATCTACTAGTTGTTTAATAGATAGTAGAGATAGTTTGATCCGGTGCTGGGCCTCCTTTTTTCCAAAGCTAGAGATTAGGGCAGCTCTGAGTTTATTCCAATCTTTGCATTTAGTCTTTTGGATGCGGTGCCACGGAATTAATTCTGGGGAGATGAGTTCTATAAAGTTTCTCCGTAGAATCTCGAATGGGATATTTTTGATTGTAGCCGTTTCTTCAATACGGTCAATGAAATCCAGCACATCGGAGACGCCATTATATTTGACTTTCCAAGAGGATAAATCGTAAGTTTTATCTTGTGTCAAGATGGGTGCGACGTCCTGTTTTATCATTACATGCGGCGTAGGTTCTTTGTCAAGATTATCCAAAACTTGCGTAGCCGAACATGAATTATTTTCGTTGGAGGGGGCGAGATTTATTCTCCTAATGTACTTTTTGTTGAATAAAAGTGCATATGCCTTCAATGTAGATTTAGATTTGCTTGATGGCGAGAGTCCTCTATCCCTTAAAGCAGCTTGTAAGTGGGCTTTGGATAAACTATGCACATTGGGAATGGTACCCAAGTTGGATGGTGTAATAGCTTGCTTGTCCTCCATTGCGAGTTTCCTGGGTGGTGAGGAGAAGAAAAAAAATTGGCCAGGGGTTTCCTTTAGAAAGCGCAAAAATTAATTTTTGTGAGGCACTTTTCACTTGGTGATCACTGTTGGCACTTCCAAATGTGTTTTGTATACATGACACCAGAATTCTTGTCAAGGAGAGGCAGACGAGAAAAAATTTTGCGTGGAAAGACCTTAGTGGTAAAGGTTTTTGTATTTCACTGACCACTTTTGAGAAAACTGTGAAATTCACAAGTATTTATTTATTTTAGAAAAATTTTGCCAGGACTGACCTTTAGAAAACAGGTTTTTTATTTTCACAAAACACTTTGCACTGAGAAAGGCACTAAAGTTCACAAAAGGCACATTTCTGGCAAATAACGGACAAACTTCCGGATGAAAATGACTGAATATGGGGTTTATTGCATCCAACCATATTAAAATTGTTTTATTTATTCATGGAATCAGTCATTGGCTTTATTATTATTCCACTTTTCACTTATGTAAGGGAAAAAACACAATTTACTTTCACTTATGCTGAAAAAAAACAGTACCTATAATGTACAATGGGGAAAGAAAGTCATTATTTTGTCCATTTGGAGAAACATTAAATTGTACTAATTTGACAGACACAAGTGGGCCAATTGGTATATTGTGCAGAAATAATAAAAATACGTAAGTCCGAAATTTTCATTAAGGAATTCGCAAAATAACTGGGGTTCCAGAATCAATGATTTCCGTTGGTATCCCGGTTCAGTCATAAAAAACGGTTTGGATTTAAAACGCAGCCTAGCAACAGTCGGTTAGGATATCGGCGGGAACAAGGCATTTGCGCGCACAATCCGGAATATCGCGTGAAACAAAGGCCGTTGGATTTGGCGCGGATTGCTGTTGCTACGCGCTCGCTGTTTGGTGACGCGTGCGCAATCAGATTCGCGGCGTTTCGGGTACTCAAAATGGCCGTTGTTTCAACTTGCGATGCAATTTATAATTCCAGTCAGATCCGTTATGGATCTAATTTACATATTGGTTTCTGTGGTTTTTTCACAGGATTCACTGTAGAATAACAAGGCATAATTAATGTTTACAAAATAGTTGTTATGCGGGAAGGATTTCGACAAAGGAAGGTCCCGCAAAGCGACCGGGATAGAGAGAAAAAAAAATTCCAACCCCACGATCGGGCGACAGTTGTTAGGGGGAGGATTTTGACAAAGAAGGGTCCCGCAAAGTGACCGGGATAGAGAAAAAAAATTCCAGGCTCCACGTTGATGCGCCAATTGTTAGGGTGCCTCGATGTCGGCTTCTAAACCAACACCAGGGCCCAAAACACGTCCCTGACTAGCTCTCAGCGGGACTATGGTACTCTCTATTCAGGGGGGTGGGCAGCTTAAGGCTAGGGAACTTCTCTCCATCCTCCGGTGACCCACGGGATCCTCACTGGTCAACAATCCTCCCGCCGTAGCAGAATAATAACAATGTTAAATCATTTAGACATGTATTGTAAACTCAAACACATACATAGGTTTCTACAGTACAATTCAATTACAAGAAATGCAAATTACACAAACCTAGCTAAAGTGTTTAACTCTCGCTGACTCTCTCTCAAAACGAAACTCTCCGAGTCGTGATTTCCGCGGGGGCCCTACATTTCACTGAATTACGGACAACATTTAAGGAGGAAATCAAGATACAGCTTACATGTAGGTTGGCAGGAACCTCGTCTCATGTGGCAGCTTCATCAGGCACTTTCGTAGTCTAAACAGACCGAACTATAGTGGCAAAAGACTGATTCTACTCAAAAGTATTTCAATAATATATCGCGGCCCCATTGAATTGGGTCCGCCGGCTACAACTGAGCCGCGAGCGTGCGTTCTCAAAGGCGCTCAGATCTCTTCTGTGGCGAGCGCAGCGGGAATGCCGAGTGGCAGGGCACGGGGGAGAGGCAAGGAGAAACAGGATACGGGGCGGGGAGAGGCGGCGGCCGAGCCGTGTGGACTTGTGCTGTGTTCTGTGCTCTCGTATTTACTCGCTTCAGGGGCGTATCGTAACATGCTGTACATTGAATTCCAAGAGAAAATAATTTTTTGAGGAGTAATCCATGGGAAACCGTGTCAAATGCCTTTGATAGATCTAAGAACATAGCTAAGGCTTTGTTTCCATGATCCAGGGCACTAGTAACTTTCAACAATACCATCAATACTGCATCACTCGTTCCTTTATTTTCTCTGAAACCAAGCTGATTGCTAGAGAGTAATTTATTTATTTCTAAGAATGATACCAATCTCGACTTAGCCAATCTCTCTATTACTTTTGAAAGCGTGTTGAGTAAGGATATAGGTCTATAATTATTGACATCTAGTTGATCTCCACCTTTAAAAAGAGGAATCACTTTAGCTTTCTTACAGTGAGAAGGGAACATTCCACTCTTGAAGCTAATATTAATGATATGAGATATGGGACTAGCTAATTCGGATACATGGAGTTTATATATCATAACACTTAAAGAATCAATACCGCATGAGAAAGACATTTTTAAATCATTTATCACATTTGTCACTTCATGAATGTTAGTTGGCTTAAAAACAAAATTGTCCCCGGTAAAGTGAAGTTCAGATTTAAAATCATTTACAAAAAGCGTCTCACTTGTTTTATTATCACTGCACAAATTGTTAGCGAAACTTGGACCAATGTCTCTAAAGAAGTCATTCATATGATTAGTAATTTTATTTGGACTCTCTTCCATTGAAGTAATAATATTGTTAATTCTCATTTTTTTTATGGTAGTTTGCTCTTTTTTAATGTTTATAGCCTCCTTTATAATGTTCCACTGTTGTTTAATGTTGCCATTGACGTCATCTAATTTTCTTCTGAAATATGCTTGTTTTGTTGATCGTATTATCCTAGAACACCAGTTTCGATATCGCTTATAATATTCAAGCAGTTCCAAGTTAAAGATTTCTCTTATTCACCTGCTGTGCAATTTATCACGTGTTCTGAGGCATTTGATTAATCCAGAATTTATCCATGGTTTTAGCTGTTTCATGATATGTCTCTCTTTTTGTACTGACGTACAACTTTGCACATGAGTTTTCAAACATTTAATGAAATTATCAGTTGCCAGATTGACGTCATTTGTTGTCAAAACTATATCCCAGGATTCCTCCTTTAATTTGGTCTTCAAGAGGTTGTTGTCAACAACAAATTTAGGTTTTGCATTATTATGTAGATTTAAGCTCATAAACTTCATTAAAATTGCATAATGGTCGGTTACGTCAGTAGTAAAAGCCGCTCCCTGTGGTTTAAATTTTGATTTTGCCATAATATGATCAATGCAGCTTGATTTGTTAGGAGTTACTCTTGTTGGTGAGTTTATTATGGGCTTCATACCATGAAACGCCAGAAGTGATAGGTATTTCTGTGTTTTTATGTTCTTCAAATCAAGGGTATCAATATTTAAGTCTCCACATAAGATAATCTCCTTATTTTGCAAGGATTCAGATGCAAGGAATTCATTCAATGAGTCAAGAAAGTTGTCTATTTTAGTCTGGGATGGAGATCGATAGACAGCTATTAAACATATGGTATTGGATAATTGCATTTTCAAGCAGTTTGCACTGGGGAGAGCAATTTCCTCTACAGTAACCTGAATGTTTTGCCTTACGTAGATAACTACTCCATCATTTTGCAAATTGTTTATCATTGTTTTGTAGACTACGTACTCTGGAATGCTAGGCATATTAATTACACTGCTCAGCCAAGCCTCTGTAAAGACTAGTACATTCTTCTTCTTCTTTATGTGCCTTATCAGGTCCCCCCGACGTTGGCGATCACTCTTGAAAAGGTCTCTCTGTCTTGCGCTGCCCGGAATAGCTCCTCCACACTTCTAATGCCGGTCCACTCTCGTATGTTTCGCAGCCAAGACATTTGTCTCCTACCAGGCCCTCGGCGACCCTCTATCTTGCCTTTCAATATTAAATGGAGCAAGTGATACTTCTCCCCTCGAAGTATATGACCCAGATATGAAATTTTCTTGATTTTAATTAATGTAAGCAGTTCCCTATCTGCTCTAGCCCGCCTGAGAATTTCTATGTTGGTGATCATGTCGGTCCATGGGACCTTGAGCATTCTCCGGTGAAGCCACATTTCGAAAGCCTCTAACCTGTTCATGGTATTTATTTTCAAGGTCCATGTTTCACAACCATACAGCAAGACCGACCACACATAACATTTTAGCATTCTCTGCCTTAATTTTAAGCTTATATTGTCATTGCAGAAGAGGGATTTCATTTTTATGAATGCAGTTCTTGCTGCTTCAATTCTGCACCTAATCTCTATATCTGGGTCAAGATTCTCCGTGAGGATACTGCCGAGGTATCTAAATCTCTCCACCTTTTCGACATTACAACCATTTAACTGAATCATTGATCCAGAGTGATCTAGTCGTCCAAAAGTCATCCATTTAGTTTTATTGACGTTGATTGTTAGGCCCAGTTGCTCACCAGCATTATTAACAAGATCTAATAGGTCTTGGAGGTCACTGATACTGTCAGCTAGTAATACAGTATCATCTGCATATCTTATGTTATTAATGACAACTCCGTTGATCTTGAGACCCTTCTGGGTATTACTTAGGGCTCTTTTGAAGACATAGTTGGAATAAAGATTAAATAATAGTGGCGACAGGATACATCCTTGTCGTACTCCACGCTGAATGGCGATTGCATTAGATCTCTCATTCCCATGTCTTATTTCTGCTGTTTGGAACCAATACAGGTTTTTAATGAAATTCTGGTCTTTGGTGTCAACGTTACAATCCGCAAGCATTTTCATTAGGTCAGCATGTTTTACCCTGTCAAATGCCTTTTCGTAGTCAATAAAACAGTCAAAGACTTCCTTTCTTTGGTCACGACACTTTTGCAATAGTACGTCGACAGAAAATAATGCTTCACGCGTACCGAACGCATTTCTGAAGCCAAACTGAGTGTCATCTAAGTCCTGCTCGCACTTATCGCGTATCCTGGCATGTATTATTTTAAGGAATAATTTAAGGACATGACTCATCAAGCTTATTAATCGATAGTCACTGCACTTCTTAGGGTATTGTTTTTTAGGTAATGTCACGAAGGTGGATTTTAGCCAATCTTGGGGTATATTCCCTGTTTCATATATAGAGTTAAATAACCTCAACAGGTAGTCAACATTTTCATTATCAAAGAGCTTCAACACCTCAACTGGAATATCGTCTGGTCCGCACGCTTTTCTATGTTCTGAAGTCTTTATCGCATGAAGAATTTCTGATTTTAAAATCGATGGTCCATGCAATTGATCGTTAGGAATATTAATTTCAGGTCTAATATCTTTGAATGTATCATGAATATACTTTTCCCATGTTTGTAAAATATCTTTTTCATCCAATATCAATTTATTGGAATCGTCAACTAAACATGATGGAGTTATTTTTCTAGAAGTGCCTGTAATTTCCTTCAATTTTTTGTGTGTAGTAACTAGTACATCCGGACGATGATTAATGCAATCCAGCATAGAAACAGTTTCATCAAAATTCTTGCTAATACTTCTAATATTCATGCATAGTAAAGAAAATTTTGAATCTTTCAAAAAATGTTTGCAAGATAATGAATCTTCAAAAATTATGTTAGGTTCAATATTGTCAGACATATTAATTATGTTTTCTATATCATCCATTTTTTTTTTTTTTTTCGGTAAAAGTGTCAGACTTTGGGAGATGATTACGACAATTTATTCAAATCATCTTCGTGTTTGACGATTAGAACTCTTGAAGATAGTTCTGGGTTCTTTTTCACACAAATTTTATTGTTCCGAAACCATACAAATTGAAATTTAGCTTCTTTAACTTTTTGTTTAGTTTTCCAAAGAAGGGCTTTGGAATATGATGATAGAACTTCTCCAATGAAGATGTTGCTGTGTCCTTCAATTGCTTTATACTTTTGCGTGCGTTGAGAAATTCAGATTGGGATTTTTCATCTTTGAAATGGATGATCATCCTCTGAGCTCCGGGTTTATTAATAGTTTTATCAGGATATTGAGTAACTTTATTTATTCTACCTGGTTCAATCCGAATGTCAAATTTTTTTATGAATCTTTCCACGGTTTCCACGGAATTTTCATTCATCAAGGTTTCCAGGCCAGACAATTCAGCACAATTATAGCTTACATTTTGTTGTTCCATGTCAGCAAGACGAATTTCTAGTTTTTTTTATTTTTAGATCTTTGATAGAATTTGCGTTTTCTAAATTATCCACATTTTTTTTAATTGCATCATATTTCCGATGTTATTAGTTATTTCATCATATTGTTGACCAATAAATTCAATGCTTTTTCTCATGTCGGATATCTCAGATTCGAGATTTTTTTTCAATGTTGATGATTCAAGTTCAATTTTTGCAAAAACTTGTTGCTTAAATTCTTCCATTTTTTTATCCATATATTTTACAATTTTTCCAAATTGATCCTCGTTTACTGCTGGAGAATCCGATGCCTTAGACCTAGTTTGCACTAGATTCTGATTGTTGGGCATTGTAAATGATTAACTTAAAGAAATAATGACTCACAACTAAATGTTGAATGGTGGTCACCCTACAACACACTTTATGATCACTGGTAAACGGAATGTAATATAGTAGGTACAAACTTATTGTTGTGAATACTAAGAGTGGTTAAACAGTGGAGTATCACAAAGCAGACGTCCTCACTCAACAACAGTATTGTTACGACTGGATTAAATAATATGATATTTGATTTCCATTTGCACAAATCGAAGTGTCACCCTAGTTCTTTTGAACTTACTTTGCTTTTGGCAGGTATAAAATATTGTTACAAATCATTCTCAAATTACCCATCTGGTCTTCATATTATTATATTATATTATCATATTACAGTACGTCAATAAAACTATTTAAATGGTAATTAAAGATGGGTAATTAGTATGTAATATTAGTGTTTTGAAAGTAGTGTATTTATATTGTGTTTTGTATGTAAAATGCATCCTCAAATTATAATTATTAACCTCAATACAGGCATTAGTCCTAGTGAGGTTAATTTATGTAAAAAAAAAAACAACAACAAAATGTATGGTGAGAATATATAAATAAATATATAAATAAATAAAATCTTTCTTCGGCAGATCCAACGGCGTAACTTCACTGCTGGTAATCGGGTAATCGCCTGAAGTCAACCAGGTGGGCCCATGCCACCAAATGTCAGACTTCAGTAGTTGCGACGCCTTAACTTCTCTGGATAAAACGTCCGCCGCATTATCCTCCGATCTTACGTGTTTCCATTGCTAGGGTTGACTGGACTCCTCGATTTCAGCTACCCTATTGGCCACAAATGTGTTCCACCTTGCTGGCTGTCCACGAATCCAGAATAGCGTTATCATGGAATCGCACCAGTAGGTTGTATCTATTTCATTTAAGTTCATAGCTATTTTGTCATAGTTTACTAATTTTGTAAGTAAGACAGCACCACAAAGCTCCAACTTTGGTAGTGATATGCTTTTCAAGGGTGCCACCCTTGATTTTGATGTGACTAAATTAGAAGTTGTGTTTCCCGATTCATCAGTTGACACTATATATATACAAGCTGCATAGGCCTTTTCTGACGAGTCACAAAATCCATGCAGATGCAGTTTAACTTGATGTTTGCTAATTACCTTTCTCGGTATTTTTAACTTGTTCAAAAGAGGTAATTCATTTATATACGAATTCCACGCATTCATCTGGTCAGATGGAACATCTTCGTCCCACTGAATCTTAGTTTGCCACCAACCTTGCATTGGAGGTAACAATAATTTTGAATGACAGATGTTTGTTTTATTTTGCTCCCGTATAAATTGATAATAAAATAAAGTTTACAAGTTGCAAAAGCATACAAAGTGATATTTAAAGTGAAAGTTATAACTATACAGTGATTCAGCATTATTTACGAACCATATAAACAAAAATACACTATCACAAGTGCAAAATTGGGCCGGACAGTATTCAATATAGTTGAGGTTATTTTTTGACAGTTGCTGCAGTGCACTATCAAAACATTTATGGCCGAGAAACAAACCAGGAGCAAAGGTCTAGGTCTGAATATTCCTGACACCAGTGAGACCAACATTGGAATCTTCATGAAGCAGATGGAGAATAAATTTGAGACCATGAAAAAAGAAATGTTTCAAAAAATAGACAGTGAAAATAAAGATGCACGAACTTCTAGAGATTTTATCAGCAGCCAATATGACGACCTCAATACAAAAATGAATACTATTGCAAATTTAGTATCGGAGGTAGAAAACTTAAGAAGAAAATTAAATGAAAAAAACCTTATTATAAAAAATTTCGAAATTCGCCTGGCCAGCCTCGAACAGACTTCTAAGGAGGATGCATTAGAGGTCGCAGGAATACCACTAAGTGAAGGTGATCAACCCTCAGAGACCGTCAAGAAGCTAGCAGCGGCTGAAGGTGTAGAGCTTCTTCCCCACGATATCCTGGAAGCCAAAAGGATTCCCGACAGGCGACCCGGAGCTCCCCCGAAAATTAAATCAGATTCACGGATATTCGCAAAAGAAACCTACTACTAGTAAATCGAAAAAAAATTCACCATGATATCTTAAAATACTTTAACTGTGAAAAGATTTTTATAAGTGCTATTCTCAATCTTTATTTTAAAGAACTTTTATGGAAAACCAAACAAATATGCAAGGAAAAAAAGTTTTCGTATGTTTGGTGTAAAGACGAAAAAATTTTGGTAAAGAAATCAGACACGGATAAAATAATATACATTAAACATTCTGATGACTTGTGTAAAATTATTTAGGAGGTTGAAGAGCTCTGTCACATGTCGAACATTGGACCGATCGCTCTTACCATACAAAACCTGATCCTGACTGTTCACTGAAATTCTTGTTGTGAAATCATTCTACAATGATTGTTTCCAAACGGTCAGAAATCATATATTTTACCGATGTACTACTATCGGGTATAGGGCGAACTCCCAGTTTTAGCCACTGTGACGGGGCTCCCAAGACATAATAAAGTTCCATTGTAAATTGTTCTTAAAAATGGCTAGACTGATTTTTGATAATGAAACAGTATTTTCTGATAAAATTAATAATTATGTATCTTCAGATATAAAGTTTTGTAATTTACTAATGAAAGACTACACGAACCTAAAAATTTTTCACCATAATGTTCGATCCATAAATAAAAATTGGGAAGAAATACTCACTTTACTGAATAATCTAAAGGTTAAATTTGATATAATTATTCTATCAGAATGTTGGATTAATGAACTATATGTACCAAAACACCTTCCCGATTACACTCACTTCTCCACAAAAACCCATCACAATCAGAATGACGGCATTATTATATATGTGAATAATGTACTGAATGTTCAGACTTTGGAAATATTAATCCCGGGTGCAAACTGTCTACAAATATCGTACGGTGACACGTGCATACAAGCAATGTATAGATCTCCCTCCTACCACAATATAACCCCATTCATACAAAGCCTAAATGAAAAATTATCACAACTTGCGCATAAAAAACACTTAATTTTAGTCGTAGACATCAATATTAAAAGACAAACATTCCCGGGTTACGAATAACCCAACAATGTTTGAAAATCTCCTACTACCACCACAGAAAGCCGAAAATGTTGCTTGTGTTGTGATGGAGGACTTAGCCAGCCGAGGAATCGAACATGCGACGCCCGGGTGGGACCCAAGCGCTATGCCCACTCAACCACTGACCGGTCTATGTATACTATGCATCTATGATTTCATTAAACACACCGTCAAAAAATATAAAAATTGTGATGACCGTGGCCGGTTATCCCATGTATTCTGGATTCCCTTTTATGATGGATCCAGATTTCTCTGATGATGATCTCAGTGCAAGGTGACTTGTCAATAATAATACGTAGGTAGTCTAGTGGTGTTTAATCCGGGATAAGGTACAATGGTAATTCTAAGAAAGTCTGATGGTAAGAGGACGAATGGACAACAATCACACCCTTTTATACGTTCCTCATGTTGTCTCACTCATACACGCATGTCTCTTTCATACCGCAAGACATACGTTCACCACATCCCTCCACACTTAAATCTGAAGACAGTTACACAACATGATTTATGATAATAATAATTACAATACATACAAATATTCATTATTTACAGTAAGTAATTCATTTTCATGTTGAGTCGAGAGCTGAGTCCTGTCTTCATTGACTCATCTGTGTGTCCGTGGTCGTAATCGGTCCTTCCAATTTCCCGACGTGGAAGCCACCGGATCACTGGAGCTGGAAGTAAAAGGAGAATCACCCATTAGATTGTCATCCGGCACAAAGCTGGAAACATCGTAATCATCATACGACAGTCTCTTCGTCTCAGACGCGATATAAGGATTGCTGGTATTCTTTTCCCATGATACACACAATTTAGACAACTGATCAAAATGCCTTTTCCAATACATAAGTTTTCCATTTAAATTAACCTCAATTAAATACAATTTTTTTCCTAATTGTTTATGTACTTTCCCTTGTACCCATTTATCCTTGTTTTGGTCTCTAAAATCTCTAACCATTACTTTTTGATTAATTGAAAAACCTACCGATTCTTTATTATTTCTCTTATAATAATATTTCTGATTTTCCTGACATTTAGATATTTTAATTTTAGTTTCTTTATTAATTTTATTATCCTTATCTCTCCCCCCTCTCGGTACAAAACTGTTAAAGTTAGACCTTAGTTTCCTTCCAAACTTACTATAATTTACCGGAACTAAAATATCTTCCGATTGCTTTTAAAGCAAAAGGTATATTCCTCGGATTGCAGAATTTTGGTTCGGCGTTCTCTTTTAATTTCAAATGCACTTTATTTTTATTAAATTTACCTAATTTCTCCGAAAAAACCTCCGGGAATTTACGAATTAATTTGTCCAATTCACTTCTATTATTCTCAACTACCTTGTGAGAAAAAATATCTCTACCCTCCTGGGTTGAAGTGGATTGTAACCCCGTAAATCCAATATTAAACTTTTTTATAAAGTCACGCCCTAGAACATTTGTTGTTCCATTTTTTACAACGCAAAATTCTAACAATTCCCTATAACCGTTATAATCAACTGTTAATACAATACAACCCAATAAATTCAATTTACAGTTAGCGTAACCCGTTAAGGTTAAATCCTTTGGTTTTAAATCCAACTGTTTGAAGTATTTAACATAATCTATTTCTGTTAAAATTGAAACTGCCGCTCCTGTATCCAGTAAACCAATTAACTTGATATTATTCACTAAGATTTTACACAATATTGGCTCAGAGTACACTGTGTTTATCCATAACTTTTTTTTATTTCCCTGCGCGTTCACAAACACAGAAGAAATAACTTTTTTATTATCACTGCGACAAATTTTACTTATGTGACCAATGCGATTGCATTTATAACATGTCGCATCTTTAAATCTACACAGTGGCGTACCGTGGGGGGGGCGGGGGGGGGGCGGCCCGCCCCGGGCGGCACTTTTGGGGGGGCGGCAAAATTTCACAATCAATAATCATCTTGTAAAAATTTGGATTGGGGAAGTCGCGGGTTCTATTCTCGCGTCAGGACTTAAAAGTTTTTTCTAGTTTATAGTTTTTTAACATCTTTCTTAAGTTTTATATACTGTTAAAATCAAAATATTAATGACAGACGTTTTGTTTTTATTTCTAACACATACATTATTTTTAAATAAAAATGTAAATAGCAACAGTATCATTCTCTAATTGATAGTCGATTTGTGTTTTATATTCGTGAAGCTTTGTGCGCCCTGCTGAAAGCGCACAAAAAATTACACTTATACGGTTTTCTTCCACGTATATATCACGGTGATATATTTTAAATTTATTATCACAGAAAAGTTAAATAGCTGACAGGTGTGTGCATACTTATTCGAATTGCAGTTATAAAATTCTAGATGCACACTATTTATGTGCTGCCAGAATCAAAGAAAAACCATTTTTATGTTCTGGGTGAAGTTTTAATTCACCGCATACATATTTAATTAAAAGCAGTTTTGTGTTCAAAATGTATAATTCCAGTTGTGGATTCATCTGACGACACATTTCGAAGGAAAACATTATATTATTTAAAGTGCTTTATAAAATTCTTGCAGACAATTTATGTGCCGCCAGAATCAAAGAAAAAACATTTTAAGGTTCCGAGTGTAGTCTTAATTCACCGCTTAGAGATTTAATTAAAACCCCTTTTGTGTTCAGAATGTAAAATTCCAGTTGTGAATTCATCCGACGACACATTTCGAAGAAAAAACTTATTTGAAGTGCTTAATAAAATTCTTCCAGACAAGTTATGTGCCGCCAGAGTCAAATAAAAACCTTTTTCATGTTCTGAGTGTAGTTTTAATTCACCGCATACAGATAAAATTTAAGCCAGTTTTATTGTTCAGAATGTCAAATTCCAATTGTGTATTCATCTGCTGACATATTTCGAAGGAAAACATAACTTTTTTCGAAGTGCAAATATAAAATTCTAGTTGCAGACAATTTATGTGCTGCCAGAACCAAAGAAAAAGCGTTTTCATGTTCTGAGTGTAGTTTTAATTCACCGCATACAGATTTATTTAATAAAAATCGGCAAATAAAAAAAAGGATCACTACTACCCCCCCCCCCCCTGAAGAAGTACCTATATAAGGGGGGGGCGGCAAAATTTTCCTCCGCCCCGGGCGGCTGATACCCACGGTACGCCACTGAATCTACATATTACCGATTCGTGATACTTCCCACAATGTTTACATCTTAAAGCGCGGTCTATTGACTTCGGTCTGGACAATGTAACATTTTTATCTGTAGGCCTGGAAAGATGTTTCCCCGTCGGTAACAATTCGTTACGATTATTATTTTTAGCAACTTGATTTACACTTTCCGATTTAATTTGCTCATTAATTACATCAAACGAGTCCATCGCAATAGCACAATCTAAAACTTTCTTTAATGAAAAGTTTTCAGCCTCGACAAATAATTTTTCGTTGATGCGACTCACTCGAAGACCGGTGATAAAAACATCTTTTAAATTATGTTCTAGTCTGTCTTCGAATTTGCAAAATCTAACTAACTTCCGTAATCGCGCTATAAAATCATTCACGGATTCTGTAACTTTTTGTTTCGTAGCAAAAAAAATTTCGCGTTCCTTGAACACATTCCTTTTTATACCTACATGATTCTCTAATAATAACAATAAATTTTCGACCCTAATATCCGTAATTTTTTTTTGGAAAACACAAATCAATCAATAAATCTATTGTCTCTGTGTGCAAATTAGATATTAAAACCGCTCTCTTTTTCTCAACCGAATTAATTTTGTCATCATTGACTTGGATGAACTGCTCATACTGAAGAACGAATGTCTCCAGCTTGTCCCTCAAATGACAAAACCTGGGCAGTTCTCCTCCTTCCATTTCCACACAGATGCAATCAATAAAAGCAGAAAATAACAAACAGCACTCAACTCACGACTCTGATGATTGGATGCTGCCCGATCTCGCCCTTCCGCGAACCGTCTCTCGCTCCTGAACCCTGGTCTTCCTTCTAATGCGCCTTCCGTGAGGTCTGCACCAGGTCCCACTTCTCCTGAAGATCCGCAACTTCCGTATCCATGCCTTACGTGATACTCCTCCAGGTTCTCGGCACTGAATATCCTTATCCAGCGCCTTGATGCTTCTAGAATGCTTCTTCTGCTGCTCTTCCTTCTTCCTTGCTCCGCAATTATGTGTAGTCCCCTGGCCTCTATCTCGGTCCTGATAATAGCCAAAGTGATGGCTGTCCTGTTTCGGCTGCCAATGTGATGGCTATCCTATTTAGGCTGCGCCAATGTGATGACCGTGGCCGGTTATCCCATGTATTCTGGATTCCCTTTTATGATGGATCCAGATTTCTCTGATGATGATCTCAGTGCAAGGTGACTTGTCAATAATAATACGTTGGTAGTCTAGTGGTGTTTAATCCGGGATAAGGTACAATGGTAATTCTAAGGAAGTCTGATGGTAAGAGGACGAATGGACAACAATCACACCCTTTTATACGTTCCTCATGTTGTCTCACTCATACACGCATGTCTCTTTCATACCGCAAGACATACGTTCACCACAAAAACACAGTTATTGCATAAAACGAGTTGATTATGAGAATCTAAAAAAATCTTTTTCCTGTAATTATTGGCACAACTTACTACACATACCCAACGCTGAAGATGCATGGTCTTACTTCATAGACAAACTACAAACTGAAATAAATAACAACACTAATTCTATAGTAAAAACAATCCCTCACAAATTTAAACCTCTAACTCCCTGGATAAATCACACCATTATAAATTGTATAAGAAAAAGGAACTTACTCCATAAAAAAACTTCGTTGAATCCTTCTGACACTATACTTAACAACTTTTACAAAAGATATAGAAACATATGTACAAAAGTCATCAGAAATGCTAAGGAATTATATTACAGACATAAAATAGAAGAAAGCAAAGGTAATCCAAAAGAAATGTGGAACATTTTACGCGAAGCTACTCATACTAAGCCTAACTTAAACACTGACCTAAAACAACTCAATATTGATGGACTGACTGTCGACTTCTCAAAGAATCCGGAAAAAATTCTAAACCATGCCAACCATGTAACCTAACGATAGATGGAAAAATTGTAAGTTTTGCTGACGATACTGTGCTACTCATTTAATCCGACACTTGGTTAGACGCATACAAAATGGCTGAGACATCAATTAACTCTCTTAAAAAATGGCTAGATATTAATTCTCTTGCACTAAATACTACCAAAACAAAATACATTACTTTTAGTATTAATATCGTTGGCCAACCTAATCAAGATGTTGAAATAAAAGTACATGAATGTTCTTGTATTCATGATACATTCTGTCAATGTCCTTGCCTAGATCGAACGGACCATATCAAATACCTTGGTCTTACATTTGATCAATATGTTAAGTGGAATACACATTGCCTACTCATCACGAATAAACTTAGAAAACATATTTATTTCTTCAAAAACATTATAAACATACAAGATTCCAAATCTATGAAAATTGTTTATTACTCCCTTTGTCAATCAATCATTGAATATGGAATAATCGCATGGGGAGGTGCAACACTATCCGCTATAGATTCATTATCGAAGGCACAAAAATTAATTATGAAAGTTATTCTTAAACTTCCCATAATAACAAGTACTGTAGATACATTCAACAAATTCCATGTATTAGATAGTCGACAAATTTACACAAAAACAATCTTAACTCATCTGTTTAAAAATAAAACAAATACATTTTATGAAAATACCCAAAATATTGTAAACACGCGGCACAAAACCAAAGAACTCATACAAACACCTAAAACAAACACAACATTTGGTCAAAGAAATTTCAAATACATTGCGTCTAAAATATACAATAACCTACCTGACAAAACAAGACAATCGAATAATATTAACAAATACAAAATTCTGATAAAACAATGGATCATCGAAAAAGGTCGTGCAATAATAAGTCACCTCACCCAAATATAACCCTCTATCCCATTATTGTTACCACTACTACCAACCCGAAATTTTTTGTCAAATATTTTTACTTAATTGAAAAATGTATTTTATTTAATATTTATAAAAAATATTTGTAAACTAGTCTGTCTCGACACAGGATTTCCTAGTGAGACAGGCAAGGCCAAAAAAAAGTAAACTTTATTGTATAGATGTATAAATAAATAATAAAATAATTATCAATTTTGCGACTAAAGTTATTGGGCCTATCAGTCCCAATGGGTCAAAGGTAGAGGCGATACATGATAGATAGCATTTGGCGTTTGCTTTTAACGCACGTTTCTAAAGGCTCTACAATGTACTGAAAATAGTCTTGCTGGTTATTCCACAACAACCCTAAAATTTTCTTTTCCTTTGGGTTATCAGTAATAATCATATCTGTATCACTCTCTGGTTTCGAACTTATAGAGGGTAAATTTGATCGCCATTTTCGTAAATTCATGCCAGCAGATGCCAAAATGCTGCTTAACTGATGCTTAATAGTGAGACAATCTGCCTCATTTTCGTCGCCAGTTATCAGATCATCCATATAAAAATTGTATTTTAGGATTCGACTGACCTTTCTGTATGCTTCTTGATTTTCCGTTCCTAACTGCTCCAAGCATCTGGTAGCCAGAAAGGATGATGGTCCCAAACCGTAGGTGACGGTATTGAGTTGATAGTGTCGGATTTCTTCTTCAGGAGAGTCCCTCCAGACTATGCGCTGCAAATCTCTATCCTCCGGCTGCACCAATATTTGACGATACATCTTCTCGATGTCGGCAGTTAATGCATACTGGTGCTTTCTGAAAAATAATAGTTGTGCACATAAATCCTTTTGTAAAACTGGCCCTACCATGAGGGCGTCGTTTAATGATATACCGGTTGATGACTTGGCTGATCCGTGAAACACGACCCTGGTTTTGGTTGTCGTGCTAGACTCCTTCATCACTGCGTGGTGTGGCAAATAATAACAAATTTTATTTTTTGGCGGTGCTTCGCACAGCGTCATATGCCCCAATTCCTGATACTCTTTCATGATTTTTTTATAATCTAGCATCAGGTCTTTGTTGGCAAGGAATTTCTTCTCCATATTATAGAATCTTTTTTCAGCCATCTTTAGGGTTTCACCCATTTGATTAATATTAGGCCGCAGCGGTAATCTTACCGCAAAACGTCCTTTCTCATCTCTTTCATGCGTGTGTAAGAAGCTCTCTTCACATGCTCTTTCTTCGTGGCTTCTATGTTTTACAGGAGCTGGTTCCTCTATTTTCCAAAAACTTTCTAATTGCTTATGTAATAAATTTAAAGATAAATGACAGTAATTTACTGGCCTTTTTGGTTTCGGAGTGGAGATAGGTCCAGATACAAGCCATCCTAGCTCGGTCCTTTGTAGTGTGAGCCCCGCATCTCCAATCCTCATTCGATCGGTATGCAAGACTTCCCAAAATATCTCCGCTCCCAATAGTAGATCTATCGGGCTGGTAATGTTGATGTTCGGATCTGCTAATTGGAGACCGCTGGGGATCCCAGCGTCTTTTTTCTGAAAGGAAATTTGCGGCAGATTACGGGTCACTTCAGGTATTATCAGGCATTCTATCTTCTTTTCGTATTTGGAATAGCTTGAAGTTATATCTAATTCAACTTTAGATTTTATATTTAAAATCTTATTGTGGATTCCCGTGACCGGAATGTTGGCCCTTTTCGCCTTTAATTTTAATTTATTTGCAAATTCCTCACTTATAAAGTTCGATTGCACCCCAGAATCTAGTAAAACTCTAGCTTGAATTGAGTTTCCTGTATTTTTTTTATGTTGATGATGGCAGTGGACAATAACACCAAATTTTGTTCTACCTTCGCGGCATGATCTGATACTAAAGGCGCTTCCTTCGCGGAAGATGTTGATGCCCTTTCGTGTTTTCCTCCTCCCTTTTAAAATGAAGTAAAGTATTGTAATTTTCACCATCGCATTTACGGCAATTGAATTTAGATTTGCAATCCTTTAATTTATGACCGGGGTTTAAACATTTTAAACAAGCGCCTAATTTGTGTATTTTATCAATTCGTTCTTTCGGTTTTAATTCCAAAAATTTGCGGCAATAATAAATCTTATGATTATCGTTGCAATTTAAACATTTTAATTTTTTAACGGATAATGACACCATAGCTTCCTTTTTATAATTATGCAGATTCGCTTTTCCCGGATTAATTCTTTTCTCGTTATTTGCCGATGCTTCTAGTACTTGGGCCCTTGTATACAAACATTTAATAAATTCTTCGTAGGTAGGTAGATTATTTTTTGTTGGGTATTGTTCCCAATGAGCTCTTGTATTTGAGTCTAGCTTGTTTGATAACAAATAAATTAAAACTACATCCCAATTTTTCGTAGCTATATTTAAATTATTTAGCGATTTTAAATGTAATTGCGCCTCATCCAATAGGCTCCTTATTGCGACGTGATTTTCTGCCTTTACATCCGGTAATTTAAACAACGAGTTTACATGATTGTTTATAATTATTTTAGAGTTTTCGTATCTGTCCGTAAGCATCTCCCAGGCCGTAACATAATTGTCGATATGCATAGGCAATGTTGTTATGAGTTTAAATGCTTCCCTTTTCAGACAAGATCGCAAATAATAGAATTTTTGTACGGCATCTAGGTTAGAATTGCTGTCTACTAAAGATATAAACGCATCTCGGAACTCTATCCATTCGCAATAATCCCCTTTAAATTTCGGTAATTCTATTATCGGTAATTTGATATTATTATAAGCCTTGATTGCGGAATCCTTTTTAGCTAACCTTTCTTCCGCGCTGGCCAATACATTAAAATAATCGTTTTCAAAGCTCGCTCGTTCGCTTTCATCATCCTCGGGAGATAATGCGGTAATTTTTGGGAATCGCTGGCAACGGTTAATATGCACTTTTTTTTGAAAAAATTTTTGATTCACCTTAATTACATTAAAATGCAACTATTTGCATTGGGGGAAGTGGAAAATATTTCATTCTAAATTTTTTCTTGCCTTGACGCGAGAAGGCGTTATAAAGGGGCACTTTCTTTTGAATCACAAACCATGTTTCACAAACCTAGCGTAGCCGCTAAACTACTTGAAAACTGGGATGTTTTTCTTGCCTTGACGCGAGTAGGCGTTATAAAGGGGCACTTTCTTTTGTATCACAAACCATGTAGAATGAAATGTTTTCCACTTCCCCTAATGCAAATAGTTATCTTTTAATGTAATTAAGGTGAATCAAAAGATTTTTTCAAAAAAAAGTGCGTATTAACCATTGCCAGCGATCTCAAAAATTTACCGATAATGCATCTATCTTATCCTGAATTTCTTCAAAATCATCAAGTAAAGGTTCGATGCGGTTAATACGAAGTTGTAATTCGTTTTCCGTCAGTGAATCCTTGTTTAAGAAATCTCTGAATCTCGTTACTTTTCCCTTACAAATTCCTCGTTGAGCGATTGGCGTTTTTAAATCCATTTTGATTTAACCAGGCGTTTACTTACAATTCACAGAGTAATCCAAATCACAATCACCATTCATCAACTAATATTTTGGATATTCATAAATTGGAGCTATTTCTACAGCGCACCTCTGCAATACCAGGGCAGGTATTCCGTCAGGCCCGCTAGCTTTTTTAACATTAAGCCCTCGTAAGACTTGGAGTACATCCCGATGCCGGATCCTCAGCTTTTCATACGAAAACTACAATGAGGAACCGACGGCGGGGTAGCACCTTGATCATCGAGGGTCGAGTTTTCCGCGAACATTTTGCCTAATAAGTTAGCCTTTTCGGCGGCGGTATTTGCTAGAGAGGTGACCAATATGACTTCCACTGCCACGTCTTCTATATTCACAGGCAACGCCGCATCTTCTAGATTCACAGACAACGCCGGGTCTCTTTTAGATTCACAGGCAACGCCGCTTCATCTTGTGGTTTTGGTTTTGTAGAATTTATATATGTTCTTTCACGTTTCAGATGCCTTTCCAGTCTGCTTCTTAATTCTGTAATATGGTATACTACCTACTGCGTAGGTAACATCAAACATTACCTACAACCGGCCAGTTCCGGAATAAATATCCTTGCGACCAGATGTGTGTTATTCTTACCTCCATATCCCAGTACATTACATTGGCGACGAGGATAAATTTTATTAAATTGCGGTTATTTTATTTTATTTTATTTGGAAAACCAACAGTTTATAACAATAGTTTATATAACGTTAGATTGTGATAATAGTGCACAACGATGTCTAAGTTCAATGAATATGATGTGATCAATGGAAATTGGACCACTTACTGTGAAAGACTAGAAAGTAGTTTTTTGGTGAATAAAACGGTCCAAGAATTAAAAGTACCCACATTAATTTCAGTGGTTGGCGATATTGCATATGAACTCATGGTCAACTTATGTAGCCCGGTGAGACCAACTGTAATGAAATACGAAGACCTGAAAAAAGTTATGCAAGATCATCTTCAACCGAAACCGTCAGTGATGGCGGAGAGATACAAGTTTCGACAAACCCGGCAGCAGCGGGAGGAGTCCATTTCACAGTATGTGGCGACTCTGAGAAAATACGCAAGATTTTGTGAATTCGAGGGGAAACTAGATGAGAATTTGCGAGATCAGTTGGTGTGCGGACTTCGCAGCGATGTGATTCGACAACGCCTGTTTTCTGAGGAGACGCTGACATATGCTAAAGCCGTTGCGTTAGCAAGCGCTCTGGAAGCGGCCGAGAAAAATGCAGCGGACGTGGAGGGCGCAGCAGGAAGCAAGGAAGAATCAGCGGGGCTAGGGGCGGTACATGCCCTAGCGGAGACGCGGATCAGGAACTCAGTGGAGAAGAGACAGGGTACCGTAGGCAGGAGCAGCTGCCGGATATGCGGAGGACAGAACCACGAAGAGGTCAGGTGCAGGTTCAAGACCTACATCTGCAGCTGGTGCAAACAGGAGGGCCACTTGAGGCGTGTTTGCCCTAAGCGAGATCAGGATGGGCGGCGGCCAGCAGAGGAAGGCGGTACCGAGAGGCGTTTAACAGTGCGAGATTCAAGGGGAGCTGTGAAGAGTGAACAAGGAAGGAATGCTCGAGCCAAGAACCAGTACTTCGTAAAAGAAAACGAACTTGATGAAGAAGAAATCCTCCAGTTGTCCCTCCAGGAGTGTCACTCGGTACGTAAAGAAATCATTATAGAGGATAAACCGCTGATGATGGAGATTGACACGGGAAGTGCCATTTCGTGTATAAATAAAGTAACATATGAACGTTTTTTCGGGAGTTTGCATTTAAAGAAATGTAATCTCTCACTTAGATTTTATAATGGTTCTAAAATACAGCCAATAGGTGTTTTTCAACCACATGTTACATGTAACGGTATAAAAAAAATATTGGATCTCTATGTAATTGACGGCGGCATTACGAATTTATTGGGGAGACAGTGGCTTGCCGAATTAAAAATAAAAATTCCGCTTTTAGAATATGACAATTATTTAATTAAGAATAATCAAAAAAATATTTTCGATTTTTCTAGGTATAATGACGTGTTCAGTGGAGGCTTGGGGCGTTTCACCGGCGGGCGTGCGAAATTACACGTACGGCCGGGCGCGAAGCCAGTCTTCTGTCGCGCACGACCACTGCCGTTCGCACTACGCGAGCGCGTTACCTCGGAACTTAAGGCGATGCTGGCAGCGGGCGTAATCGAACCGGTGGAGACAGCAGAATGGGCTACCCCCCTGGTACCCGTTTGTAAGAAGGACGGCTCTTTACGAGTTTGTGCTGATTTCAAGATTACTTTGAACCCGGTCTTATTGGTCGATAGGCATCCCTTACCGAAGATTGACGAGTTATTAGCAGGTTTAAATGGAGGAGTTTGTTTCTCGAAAATTGATTTATCGACCGCCTATAACCAGATTGAATTAGATGAAGAGTCAAAAAAATTTACGATAATTAACACTCATCTCGGTTTGTTTAAGTATAATAGATTGGTGTACGGTTTAGCTTCTAGCCCAGGTATTTTTCAGAGATTTATGGAAAATTTGTTTAAAGGGATACCGAACGTTTATGTTTTTATAGACGATATTCTGGTAATGGGAAAAACTCCTCAGGAGCATAACGCGTCATTATATTTGGTTCTAGATGTATTGCAGAAAAAAGGGTTGCGTGTGAAACAAAATTTATTTATTTTATTTATTTATTTCTATTCTTCAACATACATACATATTACAGATAATTACATTGGTATACATAGATTTTAAGTTAAGTAATAAGGAAAAAAAATAATAAAATGTTACTGATCCGTAACTGTATATAGGTAAGTACCTAGTAGTATTTTGTGAACACCTCACTAGGCGAACCTGTGCTGAAGTGTTCCCATGTTTTGGAATAATTGCAATTCTGACGACAAAAGTAGAAACACCGAATCCTCCTTGATATTGTCAAGAAGGAGACTGTGGATCGACCCATGGCGGCAGTATTGTATACATAAAATAAAAGATTAGTTGCAGCCAGGATCTATATATACATGTATATATAGATCCTAACTACATAGCATCTAGTTTATGTACAGGATAGATAATAGTTTTGATAGATAGGTAGGTAAATTATTCTAGGGACCACACGCCAATGGAATGAATAATATTGTGATTTTGATGTTTTGTCTTAAAATAAAGTTATTATTGCCTACTATTTCTTTTTAATATTTGTTTTTGGTTATGTTTGGTTAGGTGTTATGATTTTTTGAGTAAATTGAATACCTTGTTGTTTGATCCAGTCTTTGATGAGTTTTTTGTGAAGAATTGTATATGGATTTGTAGTTAGTAGTTGTTTCAGTGTGGTGGGCATGAGGTTATGTAGTTTGATTGCGTAATACTTGAAGTGTCTTTGCCCGTGTGAGGTATGAGTTATCGGTATGTTAAGTGTTTTTTTTGTAGAGGCCCTGGTTTTAATTGCTAATTGAGGTTGCAATTGAATGTGAAGTTTATGTTGGAAGAAGTATAGTAGTACAGCTTTGGCGTAGAGTTGTCTTATTGTCATGACGTCTAGTGTTTCGTAAATTACATTTGAGCATGTGTAGCGAGGAACTTGGAGGATTAATTTAATTGTTGCCTTTTGAATTTTTTCTAATGGATCTATTGCTATATTCGTTGCACTTCCCCAAGCAAGTATGCCATATGTAATAATGGATTGGCAAAGTGCAAAGAATATGGTTCTGAGGATTGTTATTGGAAATATGTTTTTTATTGTCTTTATCAGATGCATGACTCGTTTCAGTTTGATTGTGATGTAAGTTATGTGGTCAGTCCAGCGTAAGTTGGCATCTATTATAACTCCTAGATATTTTGTGTGGTCAACCCTTTCGATACGTTCGCATTGACATGTGCGAGAAGTTTGTCCGCAGTCGTGTAACATAAGGTCTATGTGCGGTGGAGGTTGGCCTCTTTGTGTGATGCTGTGTGTAATATAATTGGTTTTTGTTGTATTTAGGGTTAGAATGTTGTTGTTTAGCCAATTTTTGACCACAGATAGACTTTTTTCGGCCTTTTTATATACCTCATTCCATGTTTCTGCCTGGCAGAGAAGTACTGTATCGTCAGCAAATGTTACGATTTTACCGTCGATATCAATGTCACACAGGTCGTTTATGTAAATAAGGAACATTAGGGGACCAAGAACGCTTCCCTGTGGTACTCCGTATCTAGATAGAAGTGGCTCGCTTACCATGTTGTTGATTTTAACCTGTTGCATTCTACCCGACATGAAGCTCTTCAGTAAGTTTAGTTCTATGCCACTAACTCCGACGATTTTTAGTTTATTGAAGAGTTTTTCGTGAGAAATTGTGTCAAAAGCTTTACATAAGTCTAAATAAATTGATATAACTTTTTTTTTAGCATCTAGGTTATGTGTAATAAACTCAATTACAGTGGCAATTGCGTTTTCTGTGTTCCTATTTTTTCTAAAGCCATGTTGGTTTATTGAAAGTAATTGCTTATTTTCCAGATAGTGTTGTAGCTGTACTTTTATTGCTTTTTCAAGAATTTTTGACATATTGTTTAATAATGTAATGGGTCTGTAGTTGTTTACATTGTTTTTTGTTCCTGATTTATAAATAGGAATAACCAGACCTTTTTTTAGAATGCTCGGGAAAATTCCTTCTTTAAGACTAAGATTAATTACGTACGTTAGTGGTATAAGCAATTGTTGGCTTAGTGTTATTATTGTTTTAGAGTCTATTCCGTCAGGTCCCGATGTTGTGTTATCCTTTAGGGATTGTATTATTTGTTTGGTGTCTTCCAGAGTTACTTTTTGTAGTTTGAAATGTCTGTCATTGTTTATATTAGAGCACTGAGTCATATGATTTCGAGGTTCTTGATTGTCGCTTCCAGTCGTAATTTTTTTAATATTTTCGGCTAGGCTGGCTCCGATATTTGTGTAATGTCTGTTTATGTAGTTAAGAATAAGTGTAGGATTTTCGTGGAAGTCTACTTCTTCGTCATTGATAATTAGCTTTTTGATTTTATCATCTTTGTTTTTTTGTGTATGTGTACTTTCTCTCAGAATTGACCAGACACTTTTCGGGTCAAAGTTTGCAGTTATCAGTTTGTTTCTGTAATATAGTTCTTTGGCTTTGCGTATAATTAGCGAACAAATATTTCTGTACCTTTTATAAAAAGAGTAAAGGAAAGTATCATTTGGGTTGTGTTTAACTTGTTTGTGCAGTTTGTCCCGTTTTTTTATGCTATTTAGTATGCTTTGGGTAATCCATTTTTTAAGTCTTTTGTTACGGTGCGTGATAGAGTTGAATGTTGTTGTGGTGTTTTGAGTGATGAGCGTTTGAAGGTATGCTATAAAGTAATTCCAGGCTTCTTCTGTCGTGTTAATTTTTTTAAGATGTTCCCACGTTTGTTTTTCTAGACAATTTTTTAGGTTAACGTAGTCAGTTTCATATTTTATGCTATTATATTGAATTGTTGAGTTCAAAGCCTGTGGAGTCAGGCCTATCATTGTTGTGTAGTGGTCTGTGATTGTTGATTCAAATACTACGCTACAAAATTTGCTTTTTGATTTGATCATTAAGTGATCTAAACATGATTCTGAGTCTCTGGTAACTCTGGTTGGAGTATTGATGGCGCTTATTATGCCATGTTCCAGGAGCATCAGCTGGTATTCGATATTTTGGGGGTGGCCTTGTGGAAGTATATTTATGTTTAGATCCCCAGCTATGATGATGTTTTTGAAGTGGGTAATTTTTTTTATATGAGTATCGAGAGCTAATATAAAGGGCGCAATGTTGTGTCTGGATGGAGATCTGTAAATTGCGAGAATGCATGTATCGGGGTCGGTGATTATTTGTAAGCAGTTAGTGTTTTCTAAGGCGATTTCTGAGACAGAGGCGTTAAGACTATCTTTTATGTAAACAACAACTCCATCATTTTGATTTTGGTTTTTTGTAGTGAAATATGTGGAATAGTTTTTTTTGTGTTTTACAGTTAAAGCGGTCGAGATCCAGCATTCCGTTAGGATAATAATTTTGAAGTCTATTTTGAAGGCGGACAAGAGTATGTCTAGTTCGTCATAGTTTTTGTTGAGGGATCTTATATTTTGATTGAATATAGTTAGGGTGCCTGGGTTGCTAAAAATAGAATCACATAGTTTTGTATCATTGGTTGAATAATGTAAGTGAGTGCTAGTTAAGTTCATAGTGTTTAGTAATTCGGCCATATTAAATTAGTTGCAATACATGAAATTTGGTTTAGAGGATTAGTCATCTACGATTGTTTCCCCATCTTTTTCAGATCGTTTTCGTGAGAGATTTGAATAATTTTATCCCCAGTTGCTTTGCGGACAAGCAGTTTACTAGCTTTGAACCACACGAATTGATAGAGGTTTTCTTTAGCCGTTTGTTTTGTTTTCCAGAGCAGTTCCTTAAAATATGGTGACAACACTTCACTAAGAAAAATTGGGGATTTAGAGTCTAAGGATTTGGCTGCATTTTTTAAAGAGAGCAAAGATTCCCTAGTTTTTTGACTATGGAAGGTGATATGGAGTTTGTCCGGGGTATTCTGTCTTCGATCTTGGGTCCTGGTCACCATGCGTACATCTTGTTGTTGCAGAGGCAGTCCCAGTGAACTGGCTACCCGAAGTACGGCTTCCGTGGCTTGTTCTCCCGGCCGCAACTCCACGCCTGCCATTTCCAAACTGTCGGACAGCTTTTCTTGCTCTAAAACGGCAAGACGGCATTCTAGGGAAGAGATTCTTGTATTTTTTTTTTTCGTTCTCCTCTCTCAAGAATTTGGTTTCTTTTAGGGCCTCCTGCATTATTTTGAAGCGTGTGAGGAGGTCATCGTACTGGTTGCAGATGAAATCACTGCTTTTCTTAAGGTCGCTTATTTCTGTCTCAAATATTTTTTTTATTTCACTTATTTTATTGTCAAAGTGATTTGTGAGACGATCGTATAACTCCTCGGCATCTGAACCAAATGTTGAGGCGGGCGGTGCTGGTGAACTCGGACGGCTTTTACATTTAGGGCATTTCCAAGTTTGTTTATTTTTAGCTGCCATTTTTTTAAAGTTAGTATCAGAGATATTAAGGCAGGTATTATGAAAGGCAATTTTGCAGCTGGCGCACGTAAGTGCATGATCATTTTTGGTGATAAGGTTTAAGCAGGCTTCACAATTCATTGTAATTCGGTTTATTTTTGTCTCTGCGTCTGAATTTCGGTTTTCCGATCACTTGCGTATTATTAACTTCAATTGTGTAGAAAGAAAATAATAAAAATCTTTGGCGGCAGTGGGGATCGTTCCGGGTTCCTTCGGATATCGGTGCGAGTGGAAAAAAAAAATCTTTGGCGGCAGTGAGGATCGTTCCGGGTCCCTTCGGATATCGGTGCGAGTACCTACTGTCTAGCTTGTCGGACGCTCTTACCGCTAGACCACGAATCGATTACGGGTACCCGTCAGTGAACAGTAATATTAATTGAGTCGCTCTTGAATGTTTATTACGTGGTGTGCGATGATTGAATTTTTGGTAACAACACTGTCAACAACACACTTTAAATGTTTAAATCACTTAAGATAAGAATAAATCCGATTGATTAGAGTTCACTACAGTAACAAATTCACTTTACTGATTTTCAGGAACACGTTTACCGATGAGTTGCTCGGTTATTGTGTACTGTGAGGTATAAATTTAGGTGATTTTTGTGGAGCAATATTTTGGCGTGCGGTCTGATTGAGAGGTACTTTAGAATTGTGTTTTTTTTGCAGACCGGGTATCATATTTAGGTTTTATTATTGATAAAACGGGAATTAGTACTTCTCAAGAGAAAATAGAGGCGATTGTAAACATTTCGGAACCGTCAAATGTCTCAGAATTGAGATCATTTTTAGGCATGGTTAATTTTTACGCAAAATTTGTAAAAAATTTAAGTTTCTTTTTGACGCCTTTATATAGACTGCTTAAAAAGGAGTGTAAATGGCAATGGGACAATTCGTGTAGGAAGGCGTTTGAAAAAGTAAAATCTTTATTGACTGGCACCGAAGTATTGGCGCATTACGATCCTGAGCGGCAATTAATTTTAACATGTGATGCGTCCTCGCGGGGACTGGGGGGGATTATCTCTCAGTGCGGGGCGGAGGGGGAAATGGAACGCCCGGTGGCATACGCCTCACGGACTCTGAATAGCGCCGAAGTTAATTATTCACAAATCCACAAGGAAGCGTTATCAATTATTTTCGCGGTAAAAAAATTTCATCAATATTTATATGGACGTCATTTTTTATTACGCACAGATCATAAACCTTTAGTAACAATCTTTGGGCCAAAAACGGGAATTCCACAAATGGCTGCTAGTCGTTTACAGCGATGGGCCATAATATTGTCCGCTTACGATTACGATATCGAATACGTACGTTCGGCGGATAACGGAGCCGATGGACTTTCACGATTACCTCTTAAAAACAGCGGGGTAATTGAACAGGAACAAGTCGAGCAAACATATTTGCATTTTGCCGAGGATATTTTGTTGTTGGATCACGCGGTATTAAAAAAGGAAACACAGCGCGATAACATTTTAGGCAGGGTCATTGGTTACATAAAATACGGTTGGCCGGAATACGTTGAAATAAATCAATTAAAACCGTTTTTCAATAGAAGAAAAGAACTGTATGAAGAACTAGGATGTGTAATGTGGGGGCATAGGTTAGTCGTGCCAGAAGTCTGCAGGTCAAAGGTTTTGTCGGAGTTACATGAAAGCCACATGGGCATTGTAAAGACGAAGAGTTTTGCGCGGAGCTATGTTTGGTGGCCAGGTATGGATGAAGCTATAGAGGCAAGATGCAAAGAATGCGAGGTATGTGCATCTGAAGCGGCGGCCCCGCCGGCATCGGTTCCGCGTCCATGGCGATGGCCGGAACGCCCTTGGCAGAGACTTCATCTCGATTTCTTGGGTCCAATTGCGGGACGCACGTACTTAGTTTCCATTGATGCCACTTCGAAGTGGATAGAAATTTGTCACATGACACGGACTACGGCAGAAGTCACAATTGATAAATTACGGGAAATATGGGCACGTTTTGGGCTACCACGTCAAATCGTTTCAGACAATGGTCCTCCCTTTACTAGTGAAAAATTTTGCAGTTTTATACGGGGGAACGGTATAAATCACGTATTTTCAGCACCTTACCATCCGGCGTCCAACGGTGCGGCGGAAAACGCAGTTAAAATTTGTAAAAACGTCATTAAAAAAGCTTTACGGGATAAAGTAGACGTTAATATCGCTTTACAACGATTTTTGTTAGTATATCACAACACAGAACATTGCACTACGGGGGAGACACCGGCAAGAGTATTACAGGGCCGAGCACTACGTACCCGTTTAGATGCAATGAGGCCGGATAGGGCAGCGATAGTAGAGGCGGTTCAAGCGCGTCAAGCCCAGGCGGCCGGTGGGGCCAACCGAGCGTTAGGCGCGGGGGATAAAGTTTGGTTCCGTGATTTCGGTCCAGGCCGAACATGGTCAGGGGGTCAAGTGCTGGATAACGTAGGAACTAGGAATTTAAGAGTATCAGGGCTAGATGGGGCAACATACAACAGGCACATCGACCAAATAAGACCGAGGAGTTCATTGGTGTTCCCGTCTGTTTCCGGAAACAGAGACCAGGGGGGGGCGAGTTCGGAGACCGAGACCACTGTAGTAACACTGCCCTCGCCTCAACCCGTCAGCCCCGAGGTGCCGCCCCAAGCCTCAACTGAAACTACGGTGAGTCGCCGCTATCCAGAGCGGGTTCGGCGTCCCGTTGATAGGTTGAACATATGTACATAACGAATAATGTACTTTAATTATCTATATGTAATAAACTTATGTATACTTTTTTTTTCCTTTACAAAGCAAGGTTTAAAAATGTTAATTTATTATTATGTTTTATTTGATTTCTATGCTTGTATGTTACTTATAGTAGTATTTAAGGGTGAAGGTGTAATATGGTATACTACCTACTGCGTAGGTAACATCAAACATTACCTACAACCGGCCAGTTCCGGAATAAATATCCTTGCGACCAGATGTGTGTTATTCTTACCTCCATATCCCAGTACATTACAAATTCTAAATTACTTCCTTCTACTTTTATCCAGGGAAATATTGAAGGAACTACACCTTTCAGTAGCTTTTGCCTGTACAGTACATCTGAAAATAAAATTAGGCTCAAACTTCCATACTTGCATGATATAAAATACAAAACGGTCTACATTAAGAGTATGTAACCAGCAAATAATAATTCTGAATCCTACGCCAGCGCTCTCGCATCAGAGCTCGTTAGCGGACGTTTTTGGAATTAGATTATGTTCCGCTGTACACCGGGTTTTGTGTATCGCGCGGAGCTAGGGCGGCTACAGGACTACAGTATGCTTATATTCTCGCTTCCAGAATAGTAATAATAATTCGTAGTAGTTATTTGTAATTTCTATATCGAAGTGCATAAACATAAATAAATACAAGTCAAATGCGTAAACGCAGTAGGTATTAAGTAGATACCTACATGAATAAACAATGTGTTATATTCTTTTTAATATTTTGATTTTTTGTTTTTTAATTTTTTTTACGGCCATTAGAGCGGAAGATATCTCAGTGTCGCCCTCATGTAAGACCACCATTAAGAATTGAAACGTTGCTTGAAATGGCTTTAGCCGTGTTTGGTGACCAGGCACTTCCCCACCTTCCTCTTCCCTATATCCTTACCCTCCCCACTACCTTCAGTCTTACAACATACCCCAATTGGAGATGCCATAGTCCCACTGGCTCTAGACGGGAGCAGTTGGGACTCTTGTGTGGTATATTTATGAAAAAAAGTGTAATATTCAGTTGAATTGTAAAAAATGTCTCATTTTGAAATATTTATTCGTATGCACAATTTTTTCATTTTATATTTATGTGAATTGTATGATTAGCCCTGGTGGCATAACCTTACGTGGGTTAGAGTAAAGCACTCTATGCGTGCTATGCCTGTGGATCCCGATATAGTGTGTTAACTGTAACAAATAGCGGAGGTAATTCACAAGGGTACTTACGATAGTTAGTTGGCGATCATGCCCGGTTTGAGGTCCCTCGTGGTTCGTTTGGCTGAGTCTGGATGACCACAGGCAGTTGCAAGTCAATTATTTATTTATTTATTTATTTGGAATTTCACGCCCGGCTGGGCTTTTACATGCATTTTTTTAAACAAAGAACATCTAAATCTAAATGTGCATTACAAAATAAAAAAAACTAAATCACAAACAAAACAAAAACAAAATCAAAATCAAAATCAGAATCAGAATCAATATCAATATCAAAATCATAATCATAATCATAATCATAATCATAATCAATATCAATATCAAAATCATAATCAAATCTAAAACAAAAATAGAGTAAAAAACAACTTGAAATAAAAACAAAACACACCACCATGCAAGATGGAAAAACTGTAAACTGAGAAAAGTGCAATACATGTGAAATAAATCGAAGCAGAGCTATGCAGTTGGAAAAATGAAATTTGTGGTTCTTCTTTCTGATATAAATTCTACTATGGCTTGTTTATATTAAGTGAATGATGTGTTAAATATGTCAACAACATCTTTATAGTCATTACCCAAATTTTGTATACGGCGAACGGGGGTATACAATTGTGATTCAGTGTTGGAGTTGTCACAATAGAATGGTAGATAGTGCCTCGATGTTGGATTGCGAGGTATATGGAAAGAAATCAAGTATAAAAGTTCAGGGCTGTCAATTATTGAATTTATGATTTTATGTAAACATGTTAGGTCATATACTATTCTACGTTCGGATAATTTTAATAAATTAAGTTGACATAGTAGATAATCAAAGTTGATACATTCACTTGTAATACCCATTCTAAAATTAATATATCTTAAGATTTTTTTTTGAATTCTTTCTATCGTGATTGAATGACTGGCATAACTAGGTGCCCATACTGTCGAGTTGTACTCGATTTGACTCCTAACCAATGACATGTACAATTTTTTTATGGTTTGAATATTTTTAAATTGGCTGCAAATTCTTATTACAAAACCCAGCATTTTCAAAGCTTTATTTGATGTAATTTCAATATGATTTATAAATTTCAGTTTTTGATCAAAGTTTACACCTAAATCATTCACCTCGGTTACAGCTGTTAGTACTACATCATTAATGGAGTATTCATAAATTATTGGATTTTTTATTCTATGAAATCTCATAATAAGACATTTACTTAAATTTAGTTGTATATAGTTCTCTTGGCACCAAACAAAAAGTTTAAACAAGTTATTAGACAATGTTTGACAGTCATTAATATTTCTTATAGCTTTATATATTTTCATATCGTCCGCAAACATTAAAACTTGAACATCGTTGAAAATAGAAAGAACATCATTAACAAATATCAAAAATAAAATTGGTCCCAAATGTGACCCTTGCGGAACGCCGCTAGTAGCGATAAATATATATGAAGTAAAGCCGTCGATTTTAACGGCTAATTGCCTGTTACTTAAATAACTTTTAAACAACTCGTATAAATACCCCACTATTCCTAATTTGAGAAGTTTTTTTAACAAGAGCTCATGATTATAACGATAAATGATTAATTACCGGCGGTAATTTCTTTTCGCGAGTCTGTTTGCTTGTCCGATAGAAACGATAAGTTGTTGACATAAGCTTGACGATAAGTAGACTGAATACAATCTTTGGTCTCCTTGACAACGTTTGTTAGGGGACCGATATCAGCCAGGGTAAGCACCCAAGTGCGAATTCACCAATAGGTTTGAATTCTGGCCTTCGTATGTGAAACAGAACAAACCTATCGAGATCCAACTAAGCGTTACGAAACATTTCGCTCACCAAAATATAGCAAATTGTATTTTTAAAGAAAAGGGTTAAACCTTAAACGAAGCGCAGAATGCTATGAAACGTGACGTAGACGAAAAGAAGACGAAGCAAAAGCTTAAACTAGATTTAAAAGATAAAAAGATAAAGATAAACTAGACGATACGACACTACATGATACGATTAACTTAGACGTAAAAAGAATAAAACGAACCGCAAAACGATGATGAATAGTCACATTGACTAGGGAATGGACACGATTGGTGAATGGTCTTATAAGAGAAGATCCATTCAAAGTATGAAACGTAGTAATAAGCACAATATTTTTAAATTTCGATTCTAACCATATCATCCGCAGAGAGTGATTTGCAAAGTTTGGTTACAGGTAGAATACGAATTTCGATATGGTTGAGTGGAAAATCTGAATGACGAGTGGCTTTGTTATGAAAATTTGTACGAATATATAACAGTAACCGAAAATGCGTTGAAGTTTTCGAATACGGTAGAATTTATTTAGTAAGAAGTCCAGCAGATTTTGATCCTATTGAGCTAATAACGATTGAACTAGTTCCTCAGAATGGAGTTCGGTTTGGTTAACACTGCAATCTAGGATAGGCCAAGAGTCATTTGGCTGGACAAGCTCGGAGGGCTCCGCCCACCATAATACGTTACGGATTAGATCGGCTGGAAAATGGCCACGAGAAACGATATATCCGATAGATTATCAATAGATGATGTTTGAGGCCAATGGTTATATGCGATACTTGTCAAAAACGATAAATGGTCGATGTAACGTAATGTTATGTAATATAGTGTAATGTTACCTAAACGTGTAATCCCCGTGACGAATGTCATCGGAAGGAGTATCCGGTGGCCACCATTTCCATCCCAATACCCTGAGATTATTAGAATGATCAACATTGTTGAAGATTACATAAGTGAGACAGTAGTCCGGCGATAGGAAGGCACGAAATCTCGGTTTATTAAAATCCCATTTATTTAGTTCAAGTTAAGGGGTAATTTACGCGAACGGAAATAATATTTCGGGGTGGGGAAGAATGAGGTAAGCTGGAACGGGGAAATCGCTACGCGCACGGGCGAAGGCAGAGCAGCGAAGAAATCTAGACTAGATGGTACTAGATTGAGTAAGCTTTGAACATGAAACGTTTAATAAATAATGGGCATCTTTCAAATTATGTTTATTAAGTTGAATGTGCATGTTTTAGGTAAATTTAGATAGAAACATTACCGATTGCAAAAGGAGCTCGTGATTTTATGACTCTTTCGATCGGATTTCGATCAAACTTGTTTGATAAATTATTCGATACAGTCAACTACACTGCTAGACGGTAGTCAGACGCTTATGACTCGTAACGGACACGTTCTTCATAGACAGATGTCAAAACAATACGGTATTCAATTACCTACGCACAATTTTCATAATATGTGATCATAATTATATCTGAATATATTGGACAGATAAATAAAATATCAGCCATTTTCAAAATTTATTATTATTTTTTACAAAAAGTTACATAAAATAACAAATAATTATTTATTTATTTTTTATGAATTAACGCCGATTAACGGCTTTTACATGGAAATTACAATAATTTGAAATGGTACAGAATATACATGATTAAGAAAAAAATGTACATGTGACTAAAAATTAAAAAGTACAAATCGAAGTGACAGCATAAAGTACAAATAATAGTAAGCTATTATGAATACAAATTTGAAGAAAAATAAAACCTCGTATAACATGTATATTAGATATTTTGAAAAAAAAAATCGTAAAGGACGTAATAAAAATAAATTTAAATATTCCAGAAGTAAACATTGATGAAGAGTACAAACATTCAAAGTATAGTCGCATGTTCGATTCCTCGGCTGGCTAAGTCCTCCATCACAACACAAGCAATATTTTCGGCTTTCTGTGGTGGTGGTAGGAGATTTTCAAACATTGTTGGGCTGTTCGTAACCCGGGAATGTTTGTAAAAAAAAAGTTAAACCAATTTAAAAGGTTTATAATATTATTCGTGGCACTCCAAAGGAAATTTTGGAGTGCCACGAAAATTCCGATTTCCGAGGCGAATACTAAATAAGAGTTACATCACAATATTTGCCTTTGATATTAAAGCCTAGGAAACTACAAAAATATTTAATACATTCCATAGTTCTCATTAAAAACCTGCGGCAGGAATGTGAACTAACATTTTCGTTGTTGGTTTTTGGTGTGTTATGCCGTGTTGCTCTGCCTCCTACTTTAGCCGACGTTTCGGACAGCGTTGCAGTGTCCATCATCAGGGCAGATCCAGCAGATCCGAAAGATGTTGCTGGTCCGAAACGTCGGCTAAAGAAGGAGGTAGCGCAACGCGGCATAACACCCCAAAAACAAACAACGAAAATGCTTTTGGCCGTGAAAATCTAAAAACGTATGTGAACTAACATGTTTGAATATTAAATAGCGTAATTTGTTGGTTATTCACATTTGGTCGTTTTAATTATTGCTGCAAGGTACGTTAGATTCGTACTGGGAGATTTATGATGAGGATCGTTTCGTGTTTTTATGAAACTTTTTGCCTCCTATTTTCAATTATTATCTCTTGTGCAATAAAAAATACTAATAATATCTTTATCTTTACCCAATAAACAAGAAGTTTCACTTCTGTCGCGCGTGGACTCCACGCACACAATTTTTATGGTTTATTTTATTTTCGCATTTTATGTATAAAATAGGTTTCAGTATTTTTTTTCGTTAATCCTATATTTAATTTTCAGGATTGTGTCGGCTTCTTTTTGTTTGTTTGCAAACTTTATAATCTATTTTACAATTTTCTTACTTTTTATAACTCTGTAACTCATTTATTTTACCATAATTTATTAGATATACCAATGTTACAACTAACATAACTGTATAATTAGAAATTTATGTAAAAGCCCAGTAGGGCGCAAATGAATAAAACTAGGAATACGATTCTGGTGAAGGCGCACTCTAAATATTCTATGCCGCTGGTTGTAGACAGCGGGCCGAGAAATGGAATTTCTAGTAAAAAAGTCAACTTGGTTCTGAAATAATACACAATATTACTATGACTAGCCTTTAGTGTGACCCCTTTTCTCATGTGCCAACACATTTACGTATTTATTTTTCGTAAAATTTGACGTCGTCCCATTCTCAAAGCATCTCGCGTACTGACGAGAAATAACTTCTGCCTTGGTTTATATAATGGCGCGAGACAAAGTATTATTGAAAAACGGTTTTTATTTTTATAAGCATTGTTTTTATGCTTTTTAAGATAATTTTATTATCTAGCCGTTTAGAAAACATTGATGTGGTGATCATGTTTATTTTTATAATTCTCCTGTATTTAGAATTAAAGGATATAATCGAACTTTGAGCTATTTTTAGAGGTTCCGTAAATATTTATTTACGCAATTGTTTTAAACATTTTAATACGTTTTGTTAGTTCACCATTTAGAAGAATAATTTATTTGTTCAAAACATAATATTATTTTCTAATAAACAATATAGAAATTTTCTAAAAACTGCATCAAAAACCTGCAAATATGCTGCGATTGCGGTAAGATCCCCTTAACCTTGTTTGGTAAATTTCGTTTGTTGATCTTGTTCTAGACTGGAAAAGCCGGTGACGATATAGTCGATATTGGTATCCGAAGTTAGCACGTTGCGTTTTAGCGATAGTTTGTGTGGTGAACGTATAAAAGGGTGTGATTGTTGTCCATTCGTCCTCTTACCATCAGACTTCCTAAGAAATAACACTGTACCTTATCCCGGAATAAACATCACGAGACTACCTACGACTTATTATTGTCATACAACCCTGTACAGAGATCATCCTCTACAGAGGAATCTGGATTCATAGAAAGGAGTCCAGAAACATATGGGATAACCGGCCACGGTCATCACATTGGCGCAGCCGAAACAGGAAAGCCATCACATTGGCGCAGCCTAAATAGGACAGCCATCACATTGGCAGCCGAAACAGGACAGCCTTCAGATTGGCTATTATCAGGACCGAGATAGAGGCCAGTGGACTCCACATAATTGCGGAGCAAGGAAGAAGGAAGAGCAGCAGAAGAAGCATCCTAGGAACATCAAGGCGCTGGATAAGGATATTCAGTGCCGAGAACCTGGAGGAGTATCACGTAAGGCGTGGATACGGAAGTTCCGGATCTTCAGGAGAAGTGGGACCTGGTGCAGACCTCACGGAAGGCGCATTAGAAGGAAGACCAGGGTTCAGGAGCGAGAGACGGTTCGCGGAAGGGCGAGATCGGGCAGCATCCAATCATCAGAGTCGTGAGTTGAGTGCTGTTTGTTATTTTCTGCTTTTATTGATTGCATCTGTGTGGAAATGGAAGGAGGAGAACTGCCCAGGTTTTGTCATTTGAGGGACAAGCTGGAGACATTCGTTCTTCAGTATGAGCAGTTCATCCTAGTCAATGATGACAAAATTAATTCGGTTGAGAAAAAGAGAGCGGTTTTAATATCTCATTTGCACACAGAGACAATAGATTTATTGATTGATTTGTGTTTTCCAAAAAAAAATTAGAAAATTTATTGTTATTATTAGAGAATCATGTAGGTATAAAAAGGAATGTGTTCAAGGAACGCGAAATTTTTTTTGCTACGAAACAAAAAGTTACAGAATCCGTGAATGATTTTATAGCGCGATTACGGAAGTTAGTTAGATTTTGCAAATTCGAAGACAGACTAGAACATAATTTAAAAGATGTTTTTATCACCGGTCTTCGAGTGAGTCGCATCAACGAAAAATTATTTGTCGAGGCTGAAAACTTTTCATTAAAGAAAGTTTTAGATTGTGCTATTGCGATGGACTCGTTTGATGTAATTAATGAGCAAATTAAATCGGAAAGTGTAAATCAAGTTGCTAAAAATAATAGTCGGAACGAATTGTTACCGACGGGGAAACATTTTTTCAGGCCTACTGATAAAAATGTTACATTGTCCAGACCGAAGTCAATAGACCGCGCGTTAAGATGTAAACATTGTGGAAAGTATCACGAATCGGTAATTTGTAAATTTAAAGACGTCACATGTTTTAAATGCCATCGCAGTGGTCACATAAGTAAAATTTGTCGCAGTGATAATAAAATTAATAAAGAAACTAAAATTAAAATGTCTAAATGTCAGGAAAATCAGAAATATTATTATAAGAGAAATAATAAAGAATCGGTAGGTTTTTCAATTAATCAAAAAGTAATGGTTAGAGATTTTAGAGACCAAAACAAAGATAAATGGGTACAAGGGAAAATACATAAACAATTAGGAAAAAAATTATATTTAATTGAGGTTAATTTAAATGGAAAACTTATGTATTGGAAAAGGCATTTTGATCAGTTGTCTAAATTGTGTGTATCATGGGAAAAAATACCAGCAATCATTATATCGCGTCTGAGACGAAGAGACTGTCGTATGATGATTACGATGTCTCCAGCTTTGTGCCGGATGACAATCTAATGGGTGATTCTCCTTTTACTTCCAGCTCCAGTGATCCGGTGGCTTCCACGTCGGGAAATTGGAAGGACCGATTACGACCACGGACACACAGATGAGTCAATGAAGACAGGACTCAGCTCTCGACTCAACATGAAAATGAATTACTTACTGTAAATAATGAATATTTGTATGTATTGTAATTATTATTATCATCATCATGTTGTGTAACTGTCTTCAGATTTAAGTGTGGAGGGATGTGGTGAAGGTATAAAAGGGTGTGATTGTTGTCCATTCGTCCTCTTACCATCAGACTTCCTAAGAAATAACACTGTACCTTATCCCGGAATAAACATCACGAGACTACCTACGACTTATTATTGTCATACAACCCTGTACAGAGATCATCCTCTACAGAGGAATCTGGATTCATAGAAAGGAGTCCAGAAACATATGGGATAACCGGCCACGGTCATCACATTGGCGCAGCCGAAACAGGAAAGCCATCATTTGCTGTCAACGGTTTGAGAGCACGACAGGCCAGAATATAGGCAGAGATACCATAAGTAACAGGGTATAATGGGTAATTCGGAGTGGGTTCAGATAGTTGATAATGCCAAAACATTCTTTGGAACGTGTGATTTGGCTCTTGAAGGAAAGTTTGGCGATACATTTGCTGTTCCTCAGCAATGAACATCACAGATGGTTTACGAAAGTTTTGCAGAAGTTCAGCAATGTTCGTTTGAAGCTTGGGACCGATAAGTAAGGCATCATTTGACGATGATTCATTCACCTCCGTCACTGAGGCATCGAAGACCACTCGTAACTTAGTGGTAACGGTGCTCGGACGAAGAATGCAATGACGAAGTACGTGATACCTTCTCTTGAGTGAATCTTTCCCAGGAACACGTGTCATGTCCATGTGACCACTGTGCGAGCAGTCATTCGTGAAAGCGGAGCACGGTTCACGTAAATTGAGCGTTGCTGTATGTTTACGTTTGAGTGAAAGAATAATGCGCGAAGAAGGTTCGCGCGAACCTGTGGATGCGATATCCTTGTCCTTTTTTCCAAAAGGTAAGGCTGCGATGATTTGCTCCGAAGGGTCACGTGAGTGATCAGTGTGATGAACCTGTTCATCACGTTGTTCTTCAGGGATGAGTTGTGAAGACTGAGGAAATCCGTCCAACTCCCTCAGTTTCTTGACTTCTTCAGGAAGACGGTACTGGTTGGTTACGATTGATGAATGCGGTTGGCGATTGGTAGCAAAACCAACCGAATCCAGAGGAAGCCAACCGAATATAGAATTGACAGCTGAAGGCTGGTGAAGATCACCCGTTAATTGGGGTCTCGATAGAGATGGCAAGATCTCAACATCTCGAAGTAGGTCAGTTGGTTCAGTTTCAGTTGTCAGTTTGTGACAGTCAGGGTCCGTACGAGTTATGTCTTGGAACAGATGACAGGATAATTGTTCGAATTGAATCGTTGGCGATGAAAGTAACTTCGTGTTGAAGATAGTTTGTCCCTTAACATCGACATCTAACATAGTGACACCCGACGCGGTTGTAGGAAATTGGCCTAAGCCACGGATTCTCTGAGAGCTGACTGGACGCTCGGCAGTGCGATTGGTTACGAAGTGCGCTTGACTATCTGAATCGGACCACGGAAACGTTTGAAATTTGCCGGATGGATCAATTTTGCTAATATGAGCAGTTGGCAACCGTACGATGGAACTGTCACCTAAATTTGCGAGGTAAAGAACTGGAGGATCGGAAAGAGAAGCCCCTTGAATCGTAAACGAGGTGGCTCGTTTGCACTCTTCTTCAAAAGAAATGTTGTCTTCCCTATGAAGAAGAGTGTGATGCTTACGATGACATTTCTGACAATCAAACACAGATTTGCAATTCGTGAGTGAATGAAAAGGCGTTAGACAATTCAGGCACCAACGCCTTGGCGAATTGAGCGCGTTCCTGAACCGATTTGAGTGTAAATAATTTACATTTAGCGGTACGGTGAGTTCCCTCGCAAAACGCGCACTTTGAATAAGTGCACGCAGTCAAGGACCCTTTGATTTCAGGTTTTGCTTTCTTCATGTCACATAAAAGTAATGAAGTTTGTGTTATGACAGCTTGATCATGATATGATAAAATGTTTTGGTTCGATACGATAGTTTGTACGGGTTCCGAGTTTAAACATTGATTAGTTAATTCCTTGTGAATTGCGACGATTCGGAAATGCACGTTGTCAAAAGCTTCGCGAACTTGATTTTCAACTTTCGTGTTCGCCTCATCTAAGGCTAAAATGTCAGAATGAATCCTTTGAAAATCATCAACGATACGTTGCAACCTCGTATGGTATGCTACAAATAATGGGTATTTGGTTGCATCTTTTAAAACGCTTTGACAGACTTCGTACATTTTGTTAATTCTGCTAATAGCTACGTTACGTATACGATGCATACCTTGTAGACGCAAATATATTATTTTAAAATTAAATAATTGTGAAATAACCCAAATTAGTCAAAAAAAAATATTTGCCCATGCCGGGATTCGATCCCACGACCTTCGGATTGCGAGTCAAGAGCCTTAACCCTTGACCACGCCAGCCGTCAATAGGTAGTATCAGTAATTTGGAAGGTGGGTATGGGTACCGCCGCCCCGGGAACCATGTATTGGATTATCAACACCTCTGCCATAGGTCCCCCCAAGTGACTTAGCAGGGGAGCTCGGGTTCATGGGGCGAGGTTTGTCAGGATCTCGGCGGCGGTTGCGTCTGCCCACCAACTACTTGGAAGGCCGGATCGGGAGAGACCGTTTTTTTTTACATTCGCTCGACACACTGCCTATCTCTTCTTTGGAAATGCTGTGTGGAGGGTCGTTTTAGGGAAAGGAAGAAGAGGAACTTCGGAGAAGGAAAGGGGTATTAGGAATAGGTAGAAATCTGGGGGTCAGCGTGTCCAGGAGAGTGGATGTATGAATCCATCCCTCCCACTGCGGTGCAAGGCGATGTTTCGAGAGAGTAAGGCTGAAGAAGTCAAAGGGACTCCCTCAACCACTTTTTCCAAATCCGACCTGCCATGCAGCTGGTGGGCAGACGCATCCGCCGCCAAGACCTAAACAAACCTCACACCCATGAACCCAGGCACCCATGCTAGTCACCAAACGTTACAAACCACTTGGGATGACCTATGGCAGACGTGTTGGTTATCTAATAATTGGTTCCCGGGGCGGTGGTGACCATACCCGATTCTCGTGTTTGTTATTTTTTTTATATGAAAAATGGTTTTTAAAAAGTCCTACCCTTTCACCCCATCTCAACTCCCCCCGCCTCTTACCCCCCCCCCCCCCCCCCCCCCCCCTTCCCCCCTCACCACCTCTACCTGTAACCCCCCTCCACCTCTAACCCCTCTCCACACCCCCGCCTCCTTTAACCCAACCCCCCTCAGCCACCCCTTCCATTTCATCCCAGCTCTTCTTCAACCTCCCAACCTTGGGAGCTGTTGGACTCTTGTGCGGTATTCACATAAAAAATTTTTTTTTAATTTTTTGGAGCAGTTGTGACTCTTGTGCGGTATTAACATACCAATGATTTACAATATATATTTTTTTAAACGAGTGTTTTTTAGAGTCTTTAGACCACACGACTGAAGTAAAACTTAACTAACTTATAGCGGTAAATTTGTAAAAAATCATGCTTCTCAAACGGACAGCTGTATGCGACCTGCGGACGTGTCAGACGAAAACACAAAAATATATGTGAACATATCCAAAAGCACTTCAACAAACAGAATAAAAGCGCACAAACCCTTTCTTTCTTTGAGTGGCCTTGCAACGCATGCCGGGTACTCGCTGTATATAATGTTATGTAGTGCAGGCGCTTGCATTATAATTTAGTTTCCCGGGACTTGGGATGGAACCATTACAGTTTAGTTGACCGCGAGGTTACAGTGGCCTTACAACGCATGCCGGGTACCCGCTGTATATAATGTTATATAGTGCATCCGCTTGCATTATAATGTAGTTTCCCGGGACTTGGGATGGAACCATAACAGTTTAGTTGACCGCGAGGTTACAGTGGCCGTGCAACTCATGCCGGGTACCCGCTATATATAATTTATTTACGCAAAAATAGTCCATTAACAATATAACAATAACACGAATAAAAAGCGTGCGTAAAGGCCCGACACCCCTAGCAATCGATCACCGTTCGCATCGATTACCGTTCGCAGGACATTTTTCATAACAATCACCACTTTTCGTAACACATTTACCAGCTTACCCCCCAAGTGTCGAGCGTGCGTAAAGAAGTTTTACTTCAAAAAAAATATTTTGGTGCAGTTGGGACTCTTGTGCGGTATTCACATAAGAATAAATTACAGTAAAAAAAATTTCAAAATTATAAAAATTTTATCGTAAAAATATTCAAGGAACATGAAATTTTGCGTTCGGGCAACCCTGTAAATTTTGAGGCTCGCTACCCATCACATCGCAAACCCTTTGGTAGCGCAAAGAGGAGGACGAAACGTGAACAATGTCGAATTGGTACGTGGAATATCAGAGGAGGGATGGAAAGAAAGATGAATGAATTATGCGATACAATGGATAGTAAATGTTTGGACGTACTTTGTGTGACAGAGAGTATGAAAAAAGAGAGCGGAACAATGCAGCATAACGATAGGCTCGTCATCTGGTCTGGGAGACCAGATACGGAGAGGGCTTGTCAGGGTATTGCAGCGCTACTGTCTCCCAGAATGGTGGAATGTATGTTGCAATATGAATGTGTAAGTCCGAGAATAATATGGATCCGATTCAAAATTGGTTTGACAAGGGTGTTTCTGGTTATTTGCTATGCTCCTGTTAATTCTGAAAGCGACGAAGTGAAAGATGATTTTTGGACTGGTGTGAATGACGTAATGAGATTAAAAAATTTAATGAAAGGATTATAATGGCGGGCGATTTGAATGGGTGGGTGGGAATTGGACGTGACGGATTTGATTCAGCCTTAGGTAAGTTCGGGGATAAAAGAACGAATGACAATGGGAACAGAATACTTGAAGTATGTTTAGAGTGGAACCTGTTTGTATCGAATACTTTTTTCGATCATAAAGGTGTCCACCAATATACGTGGGAAAGAGGAAATGAAAGATCAATAATTGACTTTGTGGTAATTGACTCTAGGTTGAGAGCCATTACCGAGGACACAAGAGTTTTCAGAGGGGCGGAGGTTGAAACTGACCACTTTCTGGTGGTGTCGAGAGTAAACCTCTTTCGCGGCTGGCGCTCTAAAGTGAAAACGATATCGACTACAACAAGAGTCAAAGTAGAAAAATTGCAAAACGCAAATGTCAGAAGTGAGTATGAGAATTGTGCAGAGATGAGATTGAATAAGAAGGAAATGGACGGTCTAAGCATTGATGAAACGTGGAACCGCATAAAGGTGAGTCTTTGTGAATCTGCTAGAGATGTATGTGGAATAAGTACGCAAGGTAGGAAGAAAGGTGACGCATGGTGGGATGACGAGATCAAAGCATTGGTTTCAGAGAAGAAGAAAGCACGATTATGTCTGATAGCGGCTGGCACCGCTTCTAGCGAAGAGAGAGATAGAGCGAAAGAAGTATATAAGGGATGCAAGAAAAGAGTAAGTGTTGGAGTGAAAGAACGAAAGAAACGTCTAGAAGAGGAAGAGGGAATAAAAATGACAAAACACTTCCAAGAAAACATTAAACTGTTTTGGAAGGAGGTCAAAAGGTCCCGAAGTGGTTCAGAGAACGGAAGTGTGAAAGTGATAAAATCGAAAGATGGAAGAATGTTGACGAATGAGGAAGAAGCAAAAGAGAGATGGATGAAATATTTTGAGGAAGTCTTCGAAAGCAACCCGGGTGACAGTGAGGCCAGCGGTGAATCGGGTATGAACGATGACGGAGTGAATGTTACTAAAATCAGCGTGGATGAAATTAAAAAATTGATAAAATGCATGAAGAATGGTAAGGCTGTTGGTTTCGACAATATTGCTGCCGAATACTTTAAAGGAGATAGCCATATTATTCTCACATGGTTGTGCAAACTTTTAAACCAGTGTCTAGAGGAGAGTTACACGCCATTAGATTGGAGAAGGGCTGTAATCATGCCGTTATACAAAGGTAAAGGGTCGCGTATGGAATGTGGGAATCATAGGGCTATTAGCCTGCTAAGTTCAGTCGGTAAGCTGTACGGAAGAATATTGATTGAAAGGGTAAGAATGGAAACAAAGGATAAAATATGGGATGTGCAAGGTGCCTTTATGAGTGGAAGGGGATGCATGGCCCAGATTTTCTCCTTGCGTATGCTCACTGAAAAGTTTCTGGCGAAAAACCAGAAACTTTTCTGAGCCTTTGTAGATCTACAAAAAGCATACGACCGAGTCGATAGGAAAAAGCTTTGGAAGGTGTTGTCCAAGTATGGAGTGAATACAAATCTCATACAGGCAATTGCTTCTCTGTACGAGGGAAGCGTTGCATGTGTTAGGGTGAACGGTGGTTTTATGGGGTGGTTTGACATCACAAAAAGTGTTAAGCAAGGCTGTGTAATGTCACTATGGTTATTCAATCTGTACATGGATAATTAATTGTATGCAAGAATTGAAAGAAGTGGGATTGGGCGCGAAATTGAGTAATCTGAAAGTATGTTGCCTGTTGTATGCTGATGATGCGGTGCTGATTTCTAACACTATGGAAGATCTACAGTCTCTCGTATCTAGGATGAACGAAGTATGTATGAAGAATGAGTTAATGATGAATGTAAGTAAGTAAGTCTAAAGTCATGGTGTTTGAAAGAGAGAGTACGAAAACAGTATGCAATATAGTTGTGAATGATGAATACTTGGAGCAGGTGGATGAGTTTGTGTATCTGGGTAGTATGTTTACGAGAGATGGGAAGGCTGATAGGGATATTGAAAGAAGGGTGAATGCTGGTAACTCCATTAATGGAGGACTGAATGCCGTTGGCGCTAATAAAAAACTGTCAAAAGAAGCGAAGTTAGCAGTCCACAAGGGAGTCCTGGTACCTACACTGATGTATGGCAGTGAGGCATGGAACTGGCAGAGGAAGGATGAAAGTAAACTGAATGCTGTTGGAATGAGATCCCTGAGGGGTATGTGTGGTAAAACAATGTATGATCGTGTGAGAAATGTGGATATCCGCAAAGAATGTAAGGCTGATGTATGCGTAATGAGTAAGATTAAGAAAAGGGACCCTCAGATGGTTTGGGCATGTAGAGCGAATGAACGAAGAAAGCAGTGTAAGAAGAATATACGACGCAAATGTGAATGGTAGAAGAAGTCGTGGACGTTCGAGGAAGACATGGCACGATCAAGTGAATAGGATACTTGAGTCGGGCCATGTCAAAAGTCAGAATAATAGAAGAGAATGTATGAGACGATGTATGAATGTGAGTGAGGCAAAGAGTGTGTGCCAGGACTGAGTTGTTTGGCGGTCCGTCCTCTCTGCCTACCCCTGCGGGGAAACGAAGTGATGGTTAGTTAGTTAGCTTCGTTATTCATTTCAAAATGTTATGATGTAGAGCGCCGCGAAGGCAACCGCCGGCGGCCGCAGTTGCGGTCAGAATGAGCGCTCTCTATCCGTGTTGTCGTTGATAAGAAAAATTGTGAAACGCGAAGCTGTAAATTAATTAATATTAAATACACCCTAAAATTATTTTTCTATCAAAATTATTTATGATTTTTCAATAATGTCTAAGCAAAATAAGTATGTAAAAAAATCTGAAATATATTAGTTTGTAAGTGCGCAAATAAATAAACAAACGGACCAATTTTCGTTAAGAAACACATGTACTGTTAGCAGCATATTTAAATATTGCCGCTCATCTGCCGCCAGAGGTACTGCTATCGCCTCTGGCGGCCAACAAGGAAACTACACCAGTTATGGGGGCCGGTAAAGAAGGGAACTACTTACGCTTCCTGGCTGGCGGCACTGGAGAAGAACTACCTACAACACGGACAGCGAACGGCTGGATTTACAAATGGCGGATTGCGGAACATAATCTTACTGATTCTTGAATGTTGTTATTGTCAATTAACGTGGAGACAATATATTTCATCATAAATATTAACTTAGCGTTTTATTATTGCTAACATCAGAAGTGGGATTCGTAAAAGCAAGTGTCCATTGGCTTTTGTTTCGTTCACCTGACAAAAACTCGTGTTTTGTATGCAAACGGCGGCCATCACGGCGTCTCTCGAGTTTGTTTACGTTTTCATGTTTGATGCCAGTGATTTAGTGACAATCTGTGTATCGGACTTTTGAATATATGTGAAATGTTTGGACTTCTGTTGTGAATTTACGTAAAAATGCCGCGTAATTACAGTGATGACAGATGCATTGATGCCCGATGTCAGAGGAATGCGTGGATCGTGTTCCCGCCGAAAGGACGCATTGAAAATTTTAATTTGGTGCTTGAAAACTCATTTGTGCTTTAATGGATTTGTCAAAAAGACCTTTCCCTTTCTTGTTTATCATCGTGATCCTAATTTAATGATCGAAGACATTTTTCCAAAATGTCAACCAACGGTTGTCAAATAAAGTCGCTAGCATTATGCAGAGCGCATAAACCGAAATACAAGGTGAATCAGGGAAGCTGACTTCAGGTCCAGAAGATAGCAGATGGATATGATCTCTTGATGGCAATTGGTGAAATGTTCGGAACCTCAAAATGTTTCAAAATTATGATGCTGAAAGTTTACGCGGCGATGACAGTCTGATCTTGGTAGCCGTGTGACAAAAAGAGGATCAATTTGGTGATTTGCTTTGAGTATGGACATCCCAGATGGCTTTATGAAATAACTAAAAGGAAATATGTTTGTGAAAATTAAAGCCCGTTTATGTGTGGCGAAAAGGAGTTGTAATCATGTTGAATTATGATTATGCCGACTATCTATGTCGAAACCTTGTATTATGGTTCGAAGTTGTTTGAAATGGTTCGGAGTTAAATCGAAATGATTTTTAGTGGTTTGAAATGATTCGGAGATAATCAAAATGATTCAAAGTGGTTTGAAATGATTCGGAGATAATCAAAATGATTCAATGTTGAATGGTTCGAAGATATTCGAAATGGTGAACACCTAGAAATGTCAGGTGTGGCGTCCTTTGGATTCTTCATGATGAGATTGGACATCGAGGTGTTTATCAAACACTGGCTGCCGTCCGGGACAAATACTGGTTTCCATGGAAGAGGAATGTTATCACAAAATATGTGAAAAACTATTTTAAATGTTGGTTGGAAAATGAGATACTGGGCGATGTGATATGTGAGCCCGGGGCTGCCGTCCGGGACAAATACTGGTTTCCATGGAAGAGGAATGTTATCACAAAATATGTGAAAAACTATTTTAAATGTTGGTTGGAAAATGAGATACTGGGCGATGTGATATGTGAGCCCGGGGTTTTTAGAAAATGGAGATGTCTTTTGCAGTTGGCGTTGAGCAGGTAGATCAATTTACTATGATCTTTCGTGAAGAGCGTGGACGGAATGCTGCGTGTTATTGCTCTCCAGGATGGCTTCATGAAAAAAAAAACTGCCGATTAGAGGCAGAGGCAGAAACAAGCACAAAAGTTGTCATCATGACAATTTTGGAGATGGCGTACCTTTTTGAGATGCCACGGGTGCTTTTGATGAATATCAAGAGCGGCAGATGAAACGGTTCATCTCGAACCGATTCATAAACTCTCAGGTTGGTGAGTAACAGGACCTTATGGTCATACGTGCAGAGACACGGGTGCTTTTGATGAATATCAAAAGCGGCAGATGAAACGGTTCATCTCGAACCGATTCATAAACTCACAGGTTGGTGAGTGGCAGGACCTTATGGTCGTACGTGCTGAAACACGGGTGCTTTTGATGAATATCAAAAGCGGCAAATGAAACGGTTCATCTCGAGCCGATTCATAAACTCACAGGTTGGTGAGTAGCAGAACCTTATGGTCTTACGTGCTGAGACAAGGGTTCTTTTGAAAAATATCAAAGGCGGCAGATGAAACGGTTCAACTCGAACCGATTCATGCTTTTGATGCAGATCGAAGGCGGCAGATGAAACGATTCAATGCGAAACGGTTAATTAAACCTTCGTATCGCGTTGGCGATACAGTTTTGATTCGGATTTCTGGGGGAAATCCGGGGTACAGAAAGTTGAAAGGTCGGTTTCGGAGTTTGCCTTATAAGGTGGTAGAAGTCTTGCCGAACGATCGTTTTGACGTGGTGGGTAACAGACCCAATGGCAGCACTCACAGAGTGATGGTCGCATATGAAAATATGAGGAATTGACCGGATGAACACATTTCTGCAATGGTCAGGAGTCAGGAAGGGCGAGCAGGGTAATCTGTTTGTCAGTACCATTGTGGGGTTGAAAAAAAATTTCAATCCCTCTAATATTTTTTTTTCTTTTCTTTTAGCTTCCTGCTTTGAGGTCAAAGCAGTGGTCAGTATGGCCGTGTTAGCAGCATATTTAAATATTGCCGCTCATCTGCCGCCAGAGGTACTGCTATCGCCTCTGGCGGCCAACAAGGAAACTACACCAGTTATGGGGGCCGGTAAAGAAGGGAACTACTTACGCTTTCTGGCTGGCGGCACTGGAGAAGAACTATCTACAACACGGACAGCGAACGGCTGGATTTACAAATGGCGGATTGCGGAACATAATCTTGCTGATTCTTGAATGTTGTTATTGTCAATTAACGTGGAGACAATATATTTCATCATAAATATTAACTTAGCGTTTTATTATTGCTAACAGTACGTATATATTTTTTAATAATTTTATTTAAACTAAAATTAAAATTCTGAAACATACGTTTACCAGATAATGTATTGATTTATTTTACTGCATGATTATATTATTTAAAATGGGTGTTGTATAATACATCTACTTTTTTGAAAATTAAACAAATCTGCCAACGACCTATGGTATAACCTTATTATACTAAAAAATAAACATTTTTTCTTTAAATTTAAAACATACGTTTACTAGATAAAAGAACAATCTTTTGAAATCAATTTATAATTTCTTATGGAAAAGAGTCAATACGTCTAACCACTGATTTAAAAATGACATATTTCTGGTTTCTCTGGTTATGCACTCTTAAGAAATAATAACAGTTTGATTTTTTTTCCTAAAACACTCCCACTGAAAATTAAATTACAATTACGAGATACACAGACATTGGACGAGAAATGCAAAGTAAATTAGATTGCCAACAATGAAGAATCAGCCGCCCAGAAATCTCGTGCCAGACAGTTTGATAACCGTGTAATAAAATTATTGCAATAATTAAAAATATGGTTAATTTAAAAAAAGGAAATAAGATATTATGTCTACCATAATGTTAGTTGTGATTGACTACACTTATATTTACGGTTATTAGGTACGTTTGTTAAATAATGTCAACTGCGAAAGAAGGCAAAATATTGTGTATAAAATTTTGTGCATTCTATGTCAAATGCTTCTTTACTTGTTCATTATACTGTTAGCAATAATAAAACGCTAAGTTAATATTTATGATGAAATATATTGTCTCCACGTTTGACAATAACAACATTCAAGAATCAGCAAGATTATGTTCTGCAATCCGCCATTTGTAAATCCCAGCCGTTCGCTGTCCGCGTTGTAGGTAGTTCTTTCCTTTACCGGCAGCCGCGCGCCAGCCGCCTGAACGGTGTAGTCTCCCCGTTGGCCGCCAGAGGCGATAGCAGTACCCTGGTGGCGTAAACGTGTGAAGCGGCAATATTCAAATATGCTGCTAACAATACTATACAAGTACTCTTTTTATTATATTGGGTATTCAATATTCAATAATAGTAAGATATTAATTAAATGTGTCATGTACTAACTGTTATGGATAATATCATTGACTACATAATCTGTATCCTTGAAATGAGCTTTACCTTTACAGGCTACAGATGTAGGAGTCGGTGCCCATTTTAGACGTCTGATGGAATGAATCCATTTGGCTTTTAAGTCTCTTTCTTTGGGAAACTCGTGCCCACCCCTATGTCTACACATAGGAACACTACAACACATAAATATACTAACCCCCTACAACAGTTTGACGGCATTATTGTAATATTTATAAACACTAAATTGCGTCAAACGGCCTAAAAAATGTATGGCAATGTATGGGATCTGACAGTTTTAAGGTGGAATGTAATGATAAATTATTTCGAAATAACGAAAATTTTATTTCGCAATACGATAAAAATAATGTTTTTAGTGGGAAAAAAAAAATATTTCGTATTTTTAAAATTTACAGGGGGTTAGCATTTATCAAAAATAAATCCGAAATCAGACCCTTTTCTGACTGCCCTTCCATATGTTTTACAAAATATTTTCAAATGATGAAGACCCTTAAAAATACTCTGGAGGTTTTTCTTTAAAACGACATACGTAAATTTTAAAAAAAATCAAGAATAGGGTTTTGGTTTAATTTTTTCATAAACCCTAAATTCAATGTTTTTTAAAATTCAAATTACAAAACGTAGGTTAAGTTTATTAGAAAAAACGAAACGACAACAACATGTTAAAATCTTTCTCCATTTTTTAAAGACAATTTTATAATTTTAAACTACAATTTAACAACGACAGAGGGGATTTTTAATTAATAGCAAATCCCCTCTGTCGTGTGGCGCCGTTTTTTCTTTCTGCTTACGGTACGATTTTAAACTAAAAGCTTTTTTCAAATTATTTCAAAAGATGGCAGTAATCAAACGCGGTGAGAATCTAAGATATTATTATGGGAGGTCAAAAAATCATACAATTCGTGTGACGTAATTTATGGATGGCCCCTTATGAGGTATTCGCAATAAAAATAAAAAGCTACTTTATTTATATTTGTTATATAGACCTATCACTAGGTATTTATGGGGTCTACATGCATAACAATCTGAAATCTGAAATGTGGTCTTTCAACAGGGTCATTTAGGTACCTTACCGTGCACAAATTTTGCCATTGCCACGTGGTGTGTTTGTCTTGTAAAAAAATGTTTTTTTTTTATGTATTTATAGTACCTACGTCAAATGCGTTGAGTACCAATACCAATACCATATTTACGGCATGTTCCAGAGTGGAAGATACCAGTATCGCCCTGGTGTAAGACCACCGAACAGAATTGAAACGTTACTTGAAATAGCTTTAGCCGTGTTTGGTGACCAGATCTGAATAGTCAGGTACTTCAGCCTCACAACATACCCCAATTTGGGGATGCCACAATCTCACTGGCTCCAGACGGGATCAGTTGGCACTCTTGTGCAGTATTTACATAAATGTTTTTTTTTAATCTTCAAAACGGTCAAGGTATAATTTGGGAGGGGGGTATGGGAGGCGGGTAGGAAAGGAAGGAGAGGAGGTTCTGGGAAAGATAAAGGTATGTGGGTTGGGTAGGAATCTGGGGGCAGTATGTCCAGGAGTTAGGACGTTTGAATCCATCCCTCCCGCTGCGGTTCAAGGCGATGTTCCAAGAGATTCCGGCTGGAGAGGATAAAAGGCCTCCCTCAACCAATCTCCTGATCTGGCCTGCCATGCAGCTGGTAGGCAGACGCATCCGTCGCCAAGACTCGGACAAATTACACCCAGACAAACCATGAACCCGGAAACCTCTGCTAAGTCACCAAACATAGCGAACCACTTGGGGTGACTTATGGCATAGGTGTTGGTTATCCAATAAATGGTTCCCGGGGCAGCGGCACCCATACCCGCCTCCCAAATTTATTGGATAACCAACAAGAGGTTCGCTACGTTTGGTGACTTTGAAGGGGTGCCCGGGTTCTTGGGGTGATTAAGTGGCGGATGCTTTTGCCTACTACGTGGCGGGCCGGATCGGGACAGGAAGGTTGAGGGAGACCTTTTGACCCATCGCCTTGCAGCGCAGTGGAAGGGATGGATTCACACGTTCGTCGCACCTGACTCCCAGATTCCTACCCGCCCCACATACCTTTTTCCTTCCCAGTCTGACAGTCTTGACAAATCGTGCAGTCCTAGTCGTGACAAATTTTAAAACAATAATTGTATTTAAAAAAAACGCAAATGCTTTATTTTATTGGCTCCATGACAGTTGATCTCTTTGACAGTTGGTCCCCGGCAGTTGATCCTCAACAGTTGATCCCCGACAGTTGATCCCCCGACAGTCGATCCCTCCAACAGTTGATCCCCTAAAAGTTTATTTCTTCAAATAATTATGCCATATGTCTCGCCAAGTGATTCGCTACGTTTGGTGAATTATCAGGGGTACCCGAGTTTTTGGAATGAGGTTTGTCTAGGTGTTGGTGGTGATTGCGTTTCCTCACCTATATTTGCATGTGTGTGTGTGTGTGTGTGAATCAACGATGACAACGTCTGTGGTTGAATATAAACATAACAAATCGTACCACCAACGATAATTAAAACACATTTTTATTAATGGTTCCCGGGGCAGCGGCACCCACACCCGTTTCCCAAATTTATTGGATAACCAACAATAAGAGGTAATCTAAACGAAATTATTTAAAAATAAATATTGCTCACAAATTAATTCTTAAGGTCATGTACAAAAAAAATTTCGTTATCCATCGAAACTACTTTACAAGGAATCTAATGTTATGTGTATAAAACAGCTGTACATCATTAAAATAATTTGTAGATTTTTTATCAATACTAAATCTGCAGAAAGAACCCAACAAGCCCATACCACTAGAATTGGCTCAACAATGAACTTTGTGGCAATACATACTAAAACATCTTTTGGCCAAAGAAACTATTTATATCAGGCTCCACTTATGTTTAATATTCTGCCAGATTACATCAAGTCTTCCAATTCATTAACTAAATTTAAAAATAATGTTAAGAAATTTATGTTGACTGAGGATTGGCATACTATATTTTCATCCTTGTCCTTTTTTAAATAATAAGATTTTTTTTTAAATAATAAGTTTTTTTTTTAAATAATAAGATATTTGAGTTCCATTTGCACAAATCGAAGTGTCACCCTAGTTCTTTTGAACTTACTTTGCTTTTGGCAGGTATAAAATATTGTTACAAATCATTCTCAAATTACCCATCTGGTCTTCATATTATTATATTATATTATCATATTACAGTACGTCAATAAAACTATTCAAATGGTAATTATAGATGGGTAATTAGTATGTAATATTAGTGTTTTAAAAGTAGTGTATTTATATTGTGTTTACATGTAAAATGCATCCTCAAATTATAATTATTAACCTCAATACAGGCATTAGTCCTAGTGAGGTTAATTTATGTAAAAAAAAACAACAACAAAATGTATGGTGAGAATATAAATAAATAAATAAAATATATTGTGGAATAACACAAATTAATCAGATAAAATGTAGATAGGTACTTGCGCACGCCGGAATTTGAACTCGTGACTTCCGAATTCGTAGCCAAGGATCGAAACAAGATTCGAAATAACTTCAACCACCAAGGTTTGGAATATCGGTACGCTTTCAAATGTTCTAGGTAGTAGGAATGTATTATTATTATTTCGAACCTTAGTCGAAAGACTGCCATGTGGTTATAGATATATACATTGCGGGTCTCAATGGAAACATCAAATGTTTTTATGGTCCGTTTTTATTTTTAGTAATTGGCTAGTAGAAGTGTCGACTGGCGAGAGGTTCAAATCCCAGAGCATCCAATATATAAAGGAGAAAGTCTGTCGGTTAAGCCGGGCGGTGTGGAATTGATTTGTATGCAAATCTACAGTTTTATGCCGAGGTTTATGAAATTTTGCACATGTATATCAATTAATAATAATTAAAAAAAAAATATTTTATTACAATATAATATTATTACGCGAACCTTACAAGTGAATATTTTCGTGATTTAAATTAAACACTTCTTGTTTATGTTTTCTTCTACTTTTATTCCAATAAATAAATAATATACATATGTGGGTAGGAATCTGGGGGCAGTGTGCCACATACCCCAATTACCAAACACACAACATACCAAAATATATAACGATTATAATGACTTCAGGCACTGAGACTTCAGGTAGTTTTTTCTCAAAATTTTGCCGTATTGACACGTGCATAGCACCCTTGGCCGGCTAACCGCCCGAATTATTTGATGCGACCAGATGCGAACATGTTGAATAATAAAATAAATAATATTTATTTTTCTAGTGGCATCTTTCGGATTTTAACGAAACTTTTTGAAAACAAAATAATCTCAAAATGAATGATAATGACCGTTCTGACCGTTGGAGTGCTCTGTTGCAGTTTTGTACGAATATAATACCTATTCTATTTGGGCTTAAACACAAAACGTTGGACCGGTAGAACATTAGCGCCTCTAGCGACCAAAATCTTGCGGCCCGATCGGCCCGAACAATAACCGCTCCCTCTGAAACCATCGCCCGTTCCGGCGACGGCAAAGTTACCGGTACAAAATAACCGTGACAGGAATTTCGAGCATACGGCCATCTCTAGCTAATAACGAAAACCGGCGCCGTTGGTGTTGGTAATGTTGGTATGGGATTGGTATATTTATGGTTGGTATACTGGTTAATTTATGGTGTTGGTGCGCGTCACGCGTCGTGTCAAAATGACAGTTAGCTCTTATTTACTAAACATTGTTTTAATTTTAAATTTGTTTTTGCTGACGGGTTGTTCATTGAATGAACAATGTGAGAAAGGAGATTGTGCTGGTTCTTTAGAGCCTCCGGAAAATAAATACTCAGAAGGTAACAATAAAAATCATTACTTTAAATACTTACTAATCCGCCTGTCCGTGTTTTTGCAAGCCGCATTTCATAATGCAGACACAACTGGACAAACATATTGACTGTTTATTTTTTACTCTATTTATGTGTTTAAATTCACGGTAAACTCTTAGAACAGCTGGCCATGTATGAATATATTTAAAAAAAAAACCGCTTTGATTCAACTAAGATTACTTTAAAAGTCGACTATTCGCATTCGGGGAGAATGGAAAAACTGCGTTTTAAAATTACAACGACTGCCATATTCGTTTATAATAATAAAATGATAAATTTATCTAATGATAAAATTTGACAACGTATTTTACCAACTTTTAAAAACAGTTTTCGGATACGGATAAGGATGGATAGGAAGGAGAGAAAGTTCTGGAAAAGAAAATATGGTTAAAAATCTGAGGGTCAGTGCGTTCAGGAGTGACAGACGTATGAATCCATCCCTCCAGGTCAATGACATTACATTAATACTGGACGCGTGGTAGAAATCTCAAAATGGGAAGCCAAACACAATACGATTGTAGCTGTCTCTATTTCTAGTACTTTAGTACTAAACTGCTACGCATCGAGTAAGGTCGTGTCTTACCACTAAGTAAATTGTATTGCAAAGCACCAAAGTGCGCTCCTGTGTGATGAGAAAATGCTTCAATTACACGGCAAATAGTCGAAAAGGAGACAGCGAACATTGCATCACAAAGTGACATAAGCATAACAAGGACAATCTACTAACAGTAGGTCGGTTCACACAGCGTCCCGCATTTGTTTTATTCCATTGGGAAAGATGGGGTAAAACGTACAAAGGGTAAAGCGTTCATTAATTTAATAATGTCGTTGATGAAAATTGTAAACAGTAATGGTCCTAGGTGTTATAGGTGTATAGATTTGTATACAGTGAAACCCTCTTAAGAAGTTTTCCAAGGGACCGGAAAAAACAAACTTCTTAAGCAGGAAAACCTTATATGTGGGAAAAATTGGGCCAATTTTGAGCGGAGGGACCGAAAAAACCAAACTTCTTAAGCCACGAAACGTCTTAACAGAGAACTTCTTAAGAGGGTTTCACTGTAATCATTTAAACCTATAACCTGTACTGTATAATAAAATATGTACTTAACAATACTCCTATAATAGTACCAATATTGTATTACTAATGATAACTCATATAATAAATATAAAAATATTTGCCCGTGTGTCTCGTTTTACCCGCCTTTACCTTCCCTGTCCATTGGGTAATCGAGTAAGAGTATCTTGTTATCTCAGTCACACCCATAGGTCACAATCAGTATTCGGCGAAGAAATTAATAAGCCGCCCGACCATATATCTATCACATTCACATACTTACATTCTTTGATTGTCTATCTTTATCACCCATGAATAAACTTTTGAATTTAGAAATAGTACTGAAAACCGCTGAAAACAAAAGAGTGTTGCTTGCTTTCCACATTATATTGTGAGTATGTGAGACTATAACGAGTCTATTTATAATATATAACGTCATTGCTCCAGGTGATGTTCCGAGAGAGTCCTGCTGAATAGGTCAAAGGGTCTCCCTCAATCAGCCTCTCCCGATCCGGCCTGCCAACGCAGTTGGTGGCCAAGACCCGGGACAAATCTCACCCCATGAACCTGGGCACCCCTGCTAAGTCACCGGCTGCAGCTTGCCACTTGGGGTGACCTATGGGAGAGGTGTTGGTTATCCAATAAATGGTACCCGGGGCGGTGGTACTCATACCCGCCTCCCAAAATGAAAATGATAAACTTTTCAGTGATACCTTGTAGGTTTTGTCAAATTAAACTAATTATTTCAGTATAATAATTAGTTGAATTAATATGGTTTTCGGTGTTTAGTTTTGGTGTAGTTGTCAAGTTCCGGACACCAAGAACTATTAAGCTTAGCCCCGTTGTCTCTATCTTATTAATCTCTACATATTATAAATTAAAGTCCTCCACCGGTCTGTCTGTCTGTTCGCGATAAATTCAAAAACTACTGAACGGATTTTCATGCGGTTTTCACCAATAGATAGAGTGATTCATGAGAAAGGTTTAGGTATATAATTTGTCAAGATTTTGTGTAAATTGGTTGAAATGTATAATATATAAGTGGTGGCTGGCTGGCTGGCAAGCGGGCGGTGTGGATTTGATTTGTATGCAAATCTACAGTTTTATGCCGAAATTTTGCACATCTGACCTTCAAAACACGAGGAAGGTCACTGTCTATATTTGATTTCGAAAACTCTGTTGGGGCCCGGCCATCTGGCAACCCTAATTTCCGGGAAAGTCCCGGAATTTTGCGTGTAGTCCCGTGTCCAGTAATTACACCTTAGTGTCCCGAAATTCATGAATACTAGTTTTTTTTTCCAAAAAATTACGGCACCACAGGGCAATGGGCAACGCAACAAAAAATATTGCCGCGGTCTGTAGGTACGTGTCGTCGGTCGTATCACACACGCAACTCATAGAGCCTGTGTGAGAGTGAGTGCGTGAGGTGCGAGGGGAGGTGATTTTAAATACTGGATTGGGAAAAAAATGAGTTTACTGCATTTTGTAACTCGGATATCGCAATTCAGTATGAAGGTCGCCGCGCGTTGACAGTAAGTCGTCGTTATTAGGTATATTTATTATGTTTTAAATTTGATTTATTTATTGGCAACGCCAATTTGGCGTCGATGATTTTTTACTGTGGATGAAATGTAAAAGTAGGTATTTTAGTATACCTATTGCTTTTGTACACATTATCGCAATAATTGTATTGTAATTTGTATTCTATTGCATTGTTGTAGGATCACGCCAGTAGGTTCACGCCAAGCATAAAAAGATGGCGTCAGCCAAAAAGACTTCAAGGTGCATGGACACTTTTTTCATAAAGAAAGATACTAAGGAAGAAATTTCGATCGTAAATGAAGAAGTAGCATTAGTTTATCATAATGTAAAACATGGTTTGAGTTACAATAGTTTAGACTGCTTGGGAACAAATTTAAACAAAATAATTCCAGCTAGTAATAACTGCAAAAATGACATGTGGATTGTGGACGTACAAAGGCTTGGGCAATCACACGCAGTGTTTTAGGACCCTATTTGTAGGAAAGGTTGATATCTGATTTAAAAGAATCTCATTATTTTTCAGTAGTAGTGTAAATGTCCAGGAAAACATAAGCCCGTATCTGGCAACCCTAGTAAAGCGTAAAGGTCTTCAGCTAGTTAATATTAATGTGTTTACCTAATGCCTTTGAGTTGTACTCTACAGAGGGAATTAATGTGTTTACCTAATGCCTTTGAGTTGTACTCTTCAGCTAGTTAATATTAATGTGTTTACCTAATGCCTTTGAGTTGTACTCTACAGAGGGAATTAATGTGTTTACCTAATGCCTTTGAGTTGTACTCTTCAGCTAGTTAATATTAATATGTTTACCTAATGCCTTTGAGTTGTACTCTACAGAGGGAATTGGTAATTATGTCTCAAACATATTGCTTTTTCAACAGCCGTGAAAATCTCAAATCATGTCATTCTTTGTGATGATTTTACAGCGGCCAACTCCAAGTTCCGCCACATGGAAGAGGAGCTGGCTAAGACGGCTTCGTACGAGCCATGTCCCCAGTCCAACAACTGCAGCTGCCACCTGCCCACCCTGATCAAGGATCTGCAGCCCTTCAAACATGGAATCACCAAGCAGATGATTGAATCCGTCAAGAAGAAGTAACTCATTTTTTCAACATTAACACGTACATAGAATGTTATGAAATAATTGATCCTATCTTTATTTCATTACAACGAGTTTAGTCACGTACCCTCATTTTAAAAATAATCTAGGTGAAACATCAGTTAACTTTATTTTTAAACGTGGAAGCTAAACGACTCATTTATTTTTTTCAAAAACAATACATATCAGCGTTTTGGAGAGCAAGGATTCACTTGTTGGAAAACTGCCTAGGAGGTTAGACCGTCTTCCGAAAGTCATCGTGATTTTTTCCGTTTTAAATAACAATAATGTAAAAACATTTAAATACGTTACATAAAGTGTTATCACGCGTGTACCGCTTATTTCGTAATTAAAATGGCATGAAACTATTAGCGAATTGTCCTAACAATAATCTGTGTTACGAAAAACTCTTTGTCTAGTATTTTCCTCTCGACCAAAACGGATCATTTTTAGAATGTCGACCGCGTGTACCGTGGATCTGGATCGGGTTTTATTCTGTTGAATCCTTAAGCAAATAACTGACCGGGCTAGCGACTTAGTTGTATCGTCCAACAGCGAGTGGGAAATAAAATATTTTAACATCAAACTTGGAGATCCCACGATATGCTGTCTGCCGGACTGTTTTCTTAACATGGAACGCAACTACCCTGTCTGTGGAACTGGATCTGATCTGACACCCGTTGCACCCGGCTCATCACTGGAAGACGAACGATAGACATCAGCATCCTGGGCGGTAGGTCTTCCGTTTTTCTGGAGCAAAGGGCCACACATCTTAAATCAATTCTCGTTGCTATCGGTCAAGAGTAGAGTTTCAATCATTTGAGTGCCGATTGTCATCCGGGTGACAATATTTCAAGCATATGCGGCCACATTCGGCACACAACAAGTTAATTAGATAGCTAGATAATAGATTTGGTCGATCCAGGGGGTAAGCTACCATTCAATATTATTTTGTTTCCATATTATAACTGTATGAGTATTTAATTCATAAATGTAATTTGTTATTCAAATGTATACCGTTTATCATTTCTATCCTTAGTATTGACTATAGAGTATGTGTTTCCCAAGGCCGTGATAGAGGATTTCGCTCTTCCGACTGCTAGCCTGGTCCAACGACCAGTGGCGCCCTAAGTAAATAAAAGCTAGCAGAAACGGACAAATCACATTCACATTACCTACATGTTTTATTCCTTTATAACAAGAGATACTTACAACTAACTAACCATCACACCGTTTCCCCGCACTCTTTGCCTCATTCACATTCATAGATACTCTTCTATTATTCTGACTCTTGACATGGCCCGTCTCAAGTATCTGATTACAACCCCGACTTCTACTATTCACATTTGCGTCATATATTCTTCTTACACTACTTTCTTCGTTCATTCGCTCTACATGCCCTAACCATCTGAGGGTCCTTTTCTTAATCTTACTCTTTACGCTTACATCAGCCTTGCATTCTTTGCGGATCTCCACATTTATCACACGATCGTACATGGTTTTGCCACACATGTGCCTCAGGGATCTCATTTCGACAGCATTTAGTCTGCTTTCATCCTTTCTCTGCCAGTTCCATGCCTCACTGCCATATATCCGGGTAGGTTGTGGACTCCATTGTGGACTGCTAGCTTCTCTTCTTTTGACAGTTTTTTAGCGCCAACGGCATTCAGTCCTCCATTAATGGAGTTACCTGCATTTACCCTTCTTTCAATATCTCTATATATTATCTTTACATAGTATAAAGCAAAGTCGCTCTTGCTGTCTGTACGCTTGGATCTTTTAAACTATCCAATGGATTTTCATGCGGTTTTCACCAATAGATAGAGTGATTCATGAGGAAGGTTTAGGTATATAATTTGTCAAGGTTTTGTGTAAATTGGTTGAAATATATTATATATAAAGGGAGCGGGCGGTGTGAATTTGATATGTATGCAAATTAACAGATAGTGTTGGTTATAAAGGTTGGGTAATGGCGTTGTCAGTTGATGGCGCTATGTTTCGTTAGCCACAGCAACGTGTCTCCGGGTCTGCTAGTTACTACATAATAAATAACCTCCCCAAAATCGTCAATGTTTTGCCAAAAAACTCCAACTAAATAAATGTAACATCTATTATCAGAACGTCAGAGGCATCAGAACGAAATTAAAGGAATTCAGAATAAGTGCCCCGACTCTTTCACACGATGTCATCATGTTAACGGAAACCTGGTTAACACCATCGATTTTCTCAGCGGAACTTGGATTGCCCGATCACCACATCTACCGAGTTGACCGTAGTCCAAACACCAGCTCCAATACAAGAGGGGGCGGAGTCCTGATTGCTGTCCACAAACGTATTCCGTCAAAAGTGCTCAAAAACAAAAATAGTGACGTTGAACAAATATTCGTGTTGCTTGAAAATAAAAATGCTGTCAAATTAATAATTGGATGCATATATATACCGCCATCCTCCGATACACGGCTGTATATGAATCATGTAGAGGATGTGGAATTTTTAAGGTTTAAATATCCCAGTGCCAAACTTGTTTTAGTGGGTGACTATAACTTGCCAAATATATCTTGGAACCATGATGACCCTGAATTGTCTGGTATTAATATGTCAACTGCCAATCTTAGTGAGAGAGAGATTCTGGGTATGTCGAATTATTTATCAATCCCACAACTAAACACTGTCGCTAATATAAATAGTCGCATTCTTGATCTAGTTTTTTGTAGTGAGCCCACGGCTAACGTATGTAAATCTTTAGAAAATCTATTACCTGTGGACGTTTACCATCCTCCTCTGGATATAGTTATTCCCTTTGTTAACAACACTTATCTCAAAAATATCAAGCCATCTTATAACTTCTCTAAAGCAAATTTTAAAAAAATTTCTGATTGCTTAAATACAACAGACTGGTCCTTTCTGGAAAATACAGATATTAACGATAATGTAAATAAATTTTATGCTATTCTTAATGATGCTATTGCAAATTTTGTGCCCCTTCGACATAATAGAATTTCTCATTTTCCAAACTGGTTTAGTCCCGAATTGATCACTTTAACATATCGTAAGAAAATAGCTCATAAAAATTACAAACGGTCCAGACTGTCGAGTGATTACAATGAATTTCAATTGTTAAGAAAGGAGTGTTGTAAAATCTCAAAATTGTGCTATAAAAATTACATCGACAAAATTGAAACTGATATTCGTGTAAATATAAAACAGTTTTGGAATTATACTAACTCTCAAAAAAATAATAACTTGGGTATTCCAACTACTATGAATTTCAATGGAAAAATTGGATGTAATGATGAAAACATTGCAAATCTATTTGCTGATTATTTTAAGTCTGTGTATGAAGAGGATATACCTAGCAACGAAATTCCAAAATTCTCATCGAATCTTAGCCTGGATATATCTGAAATACGCATAGAAATTAATGATATCAAAAACCATGTAAATTTGTTAGATGCTAGAAAAAATGCAGGACCTGATAATATTCCACCAGTGTTAATTAAAGAATGTTTAAATAGCATAACTGTTCCTCTTTTTCTAATTTTTAACCAGTCACTAGAGACAGGCAGTTTCCCTGATGCATGGAAACACAGTTTTCTAACACCCATTTTTAAAAAAGGGGACAAAACGGACGTAACAAATTATAGGCCAATATGTATCCAATCATCGATTCCCAAGCTTTTTGAAAAAATTGTACTCCATAAAATATCTACAAATATAAAAAAAATTATAACACCCTACCAACATGGCTTTTGTTCAAATAAATCTACACTAACCAATTTACTAATTTACGAAAACTTCATATCTAAATCTTTAGCAAACAGGTGCCAAGTTGACTCAATATATACGGACTTTAGCAAGGCCTTTGACAAGGTGTGTCACAAAATATTAATCAATAAATTGGCGACACTTGGAGTTTATGGTAGCTTATTAATTTGGTTTGTTAGTTATTTGTCCAAAAGAAGTCTTAGTGTGAAAATAAATGGCACACATTCGTACAAATTTATAGCAACAAGTGGAGTGCCGCAAGGCTCCCATTTAGGGCCCATTTTGTTCATTATATTTATAAATGATATTGTTGATATATTCACAAACATAAACGTGCTACTGTTTGCTGATGACATGAAACTATATAAAGAGATCAACCACATTAATGATTGTATTACACTTCAAACTAATTTGACATATCTTTTTGAATGGTGCTCTATCAACAAACTAGCATTAAACATAAATAAATGTCAGTTCATTCATTTTTCCAAAATAAATAATCCTATATTTTTTCAGTATTCATTAAATGATGAAAATTTAAATTGTGTTAATGAAATTATGGATCTAGGCATTATGTTCGACAGTAAACTCACCTTTGTATGTCATATTAATAATATTATCAACAAATCCCTAAAGACTCTTGGCTTTGTTTTAAGAGCTGCAAAAGATTTTAATGATTTAGGCACATTTATTATGTTATATAAAACCCTTGTCAGATGCCAACTTGAATATAACTCGACGTTATGGTCTCCCTTTTTCAATATTCATTCAGACAACATTGAAAAGATACAACGGAAGTTTCTAAGGTTCATAAACTATAAATTGCGTATTCCTATACTAAAAATTGATTATAATTACCTCCTGGATAAATTTTCTCTCTTGAAACTTTCAGAAAGAAGAATAAGCACAGATTTAATACTGTTACATAAAATACTGCATTACAAAATTGACTGTCCAGAATTACTTCAATTTATCAATATCCATGTACCCAAAAAATCATGTCGACATTTATTACCCTTTTACTTCAATAACACCAGGACACTAGCTTATCAAAATTCTCCGTTTCCTAGACTTCACAGTCTCGGAAATAAATATTCTAATCTAGGTGATATATTTCATCTTAAAACCAATCAGTATAAATGTTGCATATTCTATCACTTTTATTCTTCTAGACACAAATAGATTTACATAATTTCTGCAGTTTTTTGTTTATATTGAATGTGAGACTTCTTATCATTTTTACATATGTACTTTTTATTTTATTATGTGGTTTTGTTTTTATATTGTATTACGTATTTTCTTTTCTCATTGTATTATATTTTCTTCATTGTTTTTATACTCAACTTATAAACTATAATGTAAAAGCCCATCAGGGCGTGTAATAAATAAATAAATAAATAAATAAATAATTCCTATCATAATATCTACATATGTTATTACTACATAATTCCAGGGGCACCAAATACCAGATAATAGACAATCGGTTATACCGCCAGAAGGAGTGCCTGTTCCCCGCTCGCTGTTCCGGTATCGAGTACTTCCTTCTGGAGCTGGTGGCCGGGGGAGGCCAGTACGACACGGAGCTCATAGTCAACACGCGGGACTGGCCGCAGCTCAACAGGGTGTGGGGCAGTCCCTTGGCCCCCGTCTTCTCTTTCAGCAAGGTATAAATTATCTAAATAAATAACCTCTCATTTGGGAGGCGGGTACGGGTACTGCGGCCCCGGGAACCATTTATTAGATAACTAACACCATAGGTCAGAGTCATGTCTTGGACCTTTTCAACGATTTCCTCGGCCTGAAAAAAAGATTTACGACCACATTTAAATTCGTTCAATATCTCACAATTGTCATAGATGGAGAGGACAGCATCCTACTTCTTATTTATTTAATTATAATATACTAGCTTTTGCCCCCGGCTTCGCTCACATATTCGCCCGCCCCCCCACTCCCCCCCCCCCCACCACCGCACTCCCCCCCCCTTCCCTTACTTCCCCCCTCCCCTTCCCCCAATCAATCAACAATCAAATATGCGCCGTTTCGCATTCATAATAGTAGGTCAAAATGTAGATTAGTACATATTTTATGTTTGTACACTAAATATTCATATCAGAATACTCGTATTTGAATTTTTGCTATCAAAGAAATCTCCACAGTAACCTAAACAAATAACAAAATGACAGCCCACGTCAAACATTTATTTAGCAACACGCTTTGCCAATAAACGTATAATAAATAATTTCATAACGCCAGAGCTTACCAATATCTATAGCCTATTTTACTCGCAAATAATGTAGCTTTCGATTTGTGAAATAATTTTTAAATTCCATTCGGTATTTATTACGTGAAAGAGTAACGAACACACATCCGTACAAACTTTCGCCTTTACAATATCTATAAAATTACAAAAACATGGTAAGTAACACATTATTCCCAATGGCTTTTATTTCTTCACATGTTTTTTATCCAAAAATAAATAGATTTTGCTAATTTACCATTTTATCGAAAAACACATGTAATACAACTGGCTGCCAAATAACAACTAATTTATGAATCATCGTGGTGTCATTTGACAGATGGCGGTACACGACGGTGATGTTCAGTGGGAGCAATAACTATGGTCAGATGCAGCATTTGCCATCCCTGGGGAGGGGAGGAAGAGGGGGCGGTACATAGGCAAAATATGGTACATCGGTACTGCAGCATTATGTTTATTAAGTAAGGCAAAACATTACCTGAAAACTAACCTTAAATCATAACCTAGCCGTAATTTGTCGTTTACAATTCACTAAAATGGTTGATTATAGCGTCAACATGCTTATTAAATTTTAGAAGAATTTGTTCAGACCTATTTTATTTATTTAAAATCGTTACCAACCTGTTGAACTCCCCTGAACTTCTTTCGTTAATATGTTTCCATATACCTAGTCGATCAGTTCGTTTCAAATTACCTTATAAATGTAATTTGAAACGAATAGCAACAATACAGGATCTAACGCTGAACTCAATTCCATAATGAATCGCCTGCATGTACTTGGAAATAAATATGTTTTGGATGAATCTATAAACATTGCTAGTTTAACCTCATACAAACACTACTTAATTAAAACTGTCTGTCAGCGCTTCTCAGCTTGATTACAATCAAATACAGTTTTAAAGTATTAATTTCTTAATACATATTATCCGGGATTTATAATATGTTGTATTGTATTTATAATAACCTACTCGTTGTACTTTTTTATGTTGATATTACAATTTCTATTGTTCTCTTTATGTATTATATATTTATATTTTTTTATATTTATTTATTTCTTTCATCTATGTATATTCTGTATTCATATGTAAAATAATTGTAATTCTTTTGTAAAAGCCGCTTTAATTGGCGTTAATAAATAAATCTTGTTAAAGCCATCCAAGATATTTTTTACGTATCTCGAAATAATATAATCTCTCGGATTCGAGAATCGATTTGTATTTCCGAATGAATTCTGATGTTTGAATATGATTGTCTCGATTTCTAATTTCGATGAATTCTGATCAATTACAGAGATTGTCTCGATTCCCATTCCGAATGAGTTCTTAGGAATCACAGCGATTGTCTCGATTCCTCTTTCGTTGAAATTTCAAAACGATTGTCTTGGATTGTGTTTTCTAATGAATTACACCGAGAAGCGAGAATCGATAGTTCAAGAATCGATTTATCTATGAAAATGAATTGAAATATTTTGATGGTTAAAAAGATCGAGTAAATCAGAGATGAGTCTCCGATTGTGCCCATCACTAATACCTATTCTGTCGTTATTATTAATTTTTTTCTATTACTGTTCTCGCATATCTAATGTTACCTCCATTTGTATATTTATATTTCTGATAAAAAGTAAATACATAAAATATACACCCTTCTTTATAGGATGATACGCTAATTAACATAACGCCATTTGCTACGGTACCTTCGGTAGCAGGGTTTAATGAGCAGGGATATTGATGAGTTTGATGTTAAACACACCGCTTGTTAAGTGGGTGTATGATTATATGTAGGTACATATGTTAAATATTATAATGGCCATCACTGTGGTCAGCTTTGTTCCCGACGGGAACTCGGACGCCAAACCTTGCCGGGGACAAGGTATGCTGACTCAGCGGGTAGGCATTTGATTCTCATCATCAGGGATGGGCATGAGGTGCTTATTCACAAGTAATCTCAATCAATGAAAGACAAGATCTTCTGTTAACACAATTAGAATCTATTTCATTAGAAGTAAGGGTTTACAAATACAGGTGAAAACTTACCCCCATCATTGACCGTATAACTAAACCTATTCTACTATGTCTCTACCGATGGATGGGGACGCCTTCCGCCAGGGTTCCGCGACTGCTTCAGAGCGGCATCCAGCCTGCCAGCTCGTCTCTCGTACAGTATTCAGGCCAGAAATATACCGGGACCTCGTGGATTACCTCCGGTATCCTTCCATCCGTGTGTTAGCGTGACTTCGCGGCAAAGTGAGTAAAATGCGATCTCGCCCCCAAATACGGATCTCATCCGATATAAAAGCAATTAATACTCGATCCCGACAGTCAACAGGTTCCAAGCGAGCGAGGATTACCATCCGACACATCGATTCTACAAATGGAATCTCGAATCTCCGGAATACGCCGACATGCGATTTACGTTCGCGGATCCGGTCTTGTTTCACGCACCATGCATATTTACTCGCGATTCGCACACGAACTTATTATTCATACTCATCCAGGATTGGATGCCTTGATTAATTTAAAAGAGCATTTGCTCCGCTCGACTTTTAAAAATCACTTATATTTAAACTTGGCACTGTGACGTTCCCACAGGGTCCGTGCCCAATCGGGCCCCGCGGGGAAGTGGAGAGCCAGGCAAGAATCAAACACTTCCTGCCTATTTGCATCAATATATGGCTGTCAAAAAAACCATAGGCAATAATTATATTGGTAATCAGTACCTGATTACAATTGTTATGAATAATTTCAATATTTTCATAACAATACCCCGCTCGCCCCGAACGTGTTTGCCCTCAAACACAAAACAAAAACCAAAAATCAAAAATAAACTCACGCTCCTAACCAACTAGCTTGGTCTGATGGGGTACTGAAATATAGCATTTAAAAAAAATAAACATATTATCACAGAATATGAATAATAATAAATTGATAAGCAAAACATAAAACAGCATATCATAGCTTACAAATGAGATGATACGTGCACGGGGTCCGTAAGCACCCACAGCATATAAGACGCTGGGTGTTGAACAAAATGACTCTCGTCGAGGACTACCGTAGACGTAGCATCTGTAACATGAGATTTTCAAAAATTATTATAGTTATAATTAGTATCAACAAAATACATAAACAATTTATATAGTTCATCAGAACATTAATTATGCACTTGGCATCACTTGTTTAAAAACCTTTTTTTTAAGAGCCATAACAGGCAACACTTTTTAGATGGTGTACCATCTGCACTTTCCACTGATTTTACTTCCATTTTGGAAAAAAAACTTCCTCGAAGAGTATCCCTAACTATACTTCCTAACTTTGGTCTTTTGGGGGTTGTAATTACTGAACCAATTATACAATCCAAAAACAATATATAAGTTGTATCATACCTTTGTTTTTTCTTTAAAACAAGGAAAAATATATAAATCCACTTCATAGTAGTTAAAATATTAGTGTAAATATTCATGATTTTTTTTTTTATTTAGGCAAAAAAACGGTATGTTGTTCGCAGACAACTAAGCAAGATGTTTTGCGTACACAGTAATATGACATCTCATAAAGCTTTAAAAAAATAACAAAAATTTTAAAAAAATTGAAACTCGGAACATAAAGAAATAATGGGCTGTTATATCTGTATGTTCTAATTTTATAGTTTCATAAGGTTTACAATACGGAACATAAAGAAATAATGGGCTGTCACTCCTGCATGTTCCAATTATAAATTCACAAAGTTTATAATATAGATATAAATAAAATGTACCAAGTTTAAATTTGACATATGTTTTTTTTTCAATTCCATGTGCAAGCATTTCCACAAATTAAGTGACAGTTGAGATTGAGTTACGAGACATTTTTGTTAAATAGTCTTTTTTATGTATGAGACTTTAATTTGAGACTTATTTCAATGAAGCCTGAAATTTGATATGATTTTTTTTTTGAGTCATGTGTGACGAACTATATGGGCTTGAATTTTATTGACTCTAACGCAGAGTATAACGTAAGACAATATAAAGGCGTGCACTTATTAATTGAGACTTGATATACTTGAGAAAAATAATTGTGATTTCCCCGAAATCACTACCATTAGTACCGTGTGAAAAAGAAGTACATACAACTCGATTTCAAATAGAGTTTATGAAATACTTGTAGAATGTTGTGTTGGGGTTGCTAATAAAACTCGAATAACAACCCGAACCACTCAAACAAGTTTCACATCACATAGTACTGCGTATGCACATGGATCAGTGGCAAACAGTCCTTCCGCCTCCCATAGGAATAACCCGTCTATAGGCAACGGATCCACTGCCCTCCGACTGACAATGTAGCACACTGTGTTCCGTACCCTGAGTCAGCAGCTCAGGGTTTGATGAGCAGACAGCAAGCATCTCTCGCCCTCTGTCTGTCATGTAAGGTAAACGTAATCGACACCGGATCGATACGTTGCGGTTGGGGTACAAACCCACCCTTACCTTCGGAACTAATAAGGAATGGTAAGTTGAACTCCAGGACCCAGTTGATCAGACTGAATATACCTCAGTTAACTCCCCTCCAATGATAATGGCAAGTTGAACACCAGGACCCAGTTGATTAGACTGAATATACCTCCGTCAACTCCCATCCAATTATAATAATGACGTTGCGTCATTGTTCAATACTTTCTCCAAGTCTTAGCACATTTAGTGTAAATTGTCCTTTATTTGTAAAAAGAATGATAATAAATATCACATATGTCATTGTTGACAATTACTTGATTGTAATTATATTCAAAACAATTTTTCAGAATTGTTATTAAAAATGATGCCCTTGTTTTAAAAAGAAAAATGTCTCATGTTATTTTTGTTGTTGTTGTTATTGTTATTGTACGTTGTTGTATGATGATAATACAAAATTTAATTGAAATTTAACTAACTAACTAACTAACTAACTAACCATCACGCCGTTTCCCCGCAGGGGTAGGCAGAGAGGACGGACCGCCAAACAACTCGGTCTTGGCACACAGTCTTTGCTTCACTCACATTCATACATCGTCTCATACATACTCTTCTATTATTCCGACTTTTGACATGGCCCGACTCAAGTATCTGATTCACTTGATCGTGCCACGTCTTCCTCGGGCGTCCCCTACTTCTTCTTCCATTCACATTTGCGTCATATATTCTTCTCACATTATTTTCTTCTTTCATTCGCTCTACATGTCCAAACCATCTGAGGGTCCCTTTCTTAATCTTACTCATTATGCTTACATCAGCCTTGCATTCTTTGCGGATATCCACATTTCTCACACGATCATACATGGTTTTGCCACACATTCGCCTCAGGGATCTCATTTCGACAGCATTCAGTTTACTTTCATCCTTCCTCTGCCAACTCCATGCCTCACTGCCATACATCAAGGTAGGTACCAGGACTCCATTGTGGACTGCTAGCTTCGCGTCTTTTGACAGTGTTTTATTAGTAGTTCAATGTACACAGTTGTAGTACGTACATATTTTGAAACATAAACAAATCGTTTGTTTGATAATATTGAAAATATTAATAATGTAGGTAATTTTATTTTCGACTAAGTCATAATTTGAATGTGTACCGGCATTATAGAAAGCTCGAATAATATTGTGCAAATATATTTTTAAAATGTTTGTATTACATGTACCTTTTATTATAATAAAACTGAAAAGTTATCATTATTACTGCAAAGTTATTTGTTGTTTTGATTAATGTACCTCCGTAATTATGAACATAATGTCACTTAGTTCTCAATAAATATTTATAAACATTTGAATAATTATTAATTATTCCCTTATATTCTTATTTAACCTCATAAATAAGATTGTAATATAAGTTTTAGAAAATTGTTTTTAACATCAGTTTTCAATATTTGATAGTGTAAAAACACGACACTTGTTTTGATACTTGTGTCAAAGATAAAATCGGAATAGATAATTATCAATATTATCATAGATAATTTTGTTAGCTGAACATTAATTGCTGTGGATTGATTTTGATTAAAGCAGTACCTACACATTGTATACTACCGTTATGTATTTTCTGAGCATTATTTATAATGACAAACATAAATAAATTGAGGTTATGGACATCACAACAACAAAGTGATTGTGACACTTGCAGTAATATGACTAAGATGGATGCTAGCACATGGAATTATAACATAATATTTTGTAACAAGCAGATCTACCTGTGAATAAGTTATTACGAGACCAACACGTTGTTGCGCCATTTGATACGCTAATTAACATAACGCCATTTGCTACGGTACCTTCGGTAGCAGGGTTTGATGAGCAGGGATATTGATGAGTTTGATGTTAAACACACCGCTTGTTAAGTGGGTGTATGATTATATGTAGGTACATATGTTAAATATTATAATGGCCATCACTGTGGTCAGCTTTGTTCCCGACGGGAACTCGGACGCCAAACCTTGCCGGGGACAAGGTATGCTGACTCAGCGGGTAGGTATTTGATTCTCATCATCAGGGATGGGCATGAGGTGCTTATTCACAAGTAATCTCAATCAATGAAAGACAAGATCTTCTGTTAACACAATTAGAATCTATTTCATTAGAAGTAAGGGTTTACAAATACAGGTGAAAACTTACCCCCATCATTGACCGTATAACTAAACCTATTCTACTATGTCTCTACCGATGGATGGGGACGCCTTCCGCCAGGGTTCCGCGACTGCTTCAGAGCGGCATCCAGCCTGCCAGCTCGTCTCTCGTACAGTATTCAGGCCAGAAATATACCGGGACCTCGTGGATTACCTCCGGTATCCTTCCATCCGTGTGTTAGCGTGACTTCGCGGCAAAGTGAGTAAAATGCGATCTCGCCCCCAAATACGGATCTCATCCGATATAAAAGCAATTAATACTCGATCCCGACAGTCAACAGGTTCCAAGCGAGCGAGGATTACCATCCGACACATCGATTCTACAAATGGAATCTCGAATCTCCGGAATACGCCGACATGCGATTTACGTTCGCGGATCCGGTCTTGTTTCACGCACCATGCGTATTTACTCGCGATTCGCACACGAACTTATTATTCATACTCATCCAGGATTGGATGCCTTGATTAATTTAAAAGAGCATTTGCTCCGCTCGACTTTTAAAAATCACTTATATTTAAACTTGGCACTGTGACGTTCCCACAGGGTCCGTGCCCAATCGGGCCCCGCGGGGAAGTGGAGAGCCAGGCAAGAATCAAACACTTCCTGCCTATTTGCATCAATATATGGCTGTCAAAAAAACCATAGACAATAATTATATTGGTAATCAGTACCTGATTACAATTGTTATGAATAATTTCAATATTTTCATAACAAGGAGTTGATACGCAGTTGGATATGAGTGATTGAAATTTTTTGTATTATATCCCTATATTTATAAGTATCTTAATAATTGCAGACGTCAGACTACTGGGATATCATGTACCCCGCGTGGAGCTTCTGGGAGGGGGGTCCCGCCATCAAGTTGTACCCCTCGGGCTTGGGCCGGTGGGCACAGCACCGGATCAACATCAAGAAAGCCGCCAAAGAGTAAGAATTTTCATATATTATTCCTATTATCGCTCCACAACCTCAAATCTTGCGTCTTTTACAAATTTTCTTCATGCTCAATGGACATGAGATGCCAAGTGGATGCCATCTACACTGATTACTCCAAAGCATTCGACCGTGTTAACCATTATATTCTTTTACAGAAGCTATTAGGTTTAGGAATTCACGGTGATCTATATAGATGGATCGCATCTTATGTTAGTAATCGACACCAAATCACGGTTGTCAATGGTTTTGCATCTTGCTTAATAGAAATCGTCTCAGGTGTGCCCCAGGGGTCGCATCTCGGACCACTCCTATTCAATATTTATATAAATGACATTCTTGTATGCTTCCCAAATAGTTACTTTATGTTGTATGCGGATGACATGAAAATTTTTAAACCTATACAGTCGTTATCCGATTGCATCGAATTACAAAGAGATCTTGATCATTTGTGCGCATATTGTGAATCAAACTTATTGTCCTTAAATATATCTAAGTGTCACTCGATTACGTTTACTAGAAATAAATATAAAATAATCTATCCTTATAACTTGAATAACAAACCTTTACAATATATGTCTACATGTAAAGATCTAGGTGTTCACTTAGATAGCAAACTAATATTTGATAAGCACATTGAATACATCTAAATCTTATAAGATGCTAGGTTCTCTATTAAGAATATGTAAAGTTTTTAAAAGTGCTAAGACTCTGGAAATATTATTCTGTTCATTGGTCAGAAGTCCACTGGAGTATGCTTCCACCATATGGAATCCTCAATATAAGGTATAGATTTAATAGAGAGTATACAGAATAAATTTTCGAAACATTTGAAATACAACCGGTAAATACAAATTTGACCGGTCAGTGGTTGAGTGGGCATAGCGCTTGGGTCCGGGCCCGGGCGTCGCATGTTCGATTCCTCGGCTGGCTAAGTCCTCCATCACAACACAAGCAACATTTTCGGCTTTCTGTGGTGGTAGTAGGAGATTTTCAAATATTGTTGGGTTATTCGTAACCCGGGAATGTTTGTCTTTCTTTTAAAAAAAAAAAAAAAAAAAAAAAAAAAGAAAAACAACAAAACTTCAAATAATATGTTATCTTTACAAAAAAGACGCACTTTGTCAGATCTGATGTTTCTATATAACCTGCTTAATAATAAAATAGATAGTCCCGAATTGCTATCTGTCATTGGTTTAAATGTTCCAATGAGGCGTACCAGGCACACTTCACTTTTTCACATAGGATCCAATAATACCTATGCAGCAAAAAACTCACCAATCTCTCTCGCAATCACATCTTATACACACTATGAAAAATTATTACACTTAGACATTTTCCACAACTCCTTGCAAACATACAAAACTAATTTACTAAATTTGTTGGCGTGATACAATTTATTTACACTTATATTTTCATTAAACTTTAATTACTATTCATGAGCATATAATTCTTGCACTAAAAACACTTATCATTTCATTAAAATAATTACTATTCATGAGCATATAATTCTTGCACTAAAAACACTTATCATTTCATTAAAATAATTACTATTCATGAGCATATAATTCTTGCACTAAAAACACTTATCATTTCATTAAAATAATTACTATTCATGAGCATATAATTCTTGCACTAAAAACACTTATCATTTCATTAAAATAATTACTATTCATGAGCATATAATTCTTGCACTAAAAACACTTATCATTTCATTAAAATAATTACTATTCATGAGCATATAATTCTTGCACTAAAAACACTTATCATTTCATTAAAATAATTACTATTCATGAGCATATAATTCTTGCACTAAAAACACTTATCATTTCATTAAAATAATTACTATTCATGAGCATATAATTCTTGCACTAAAAACACTTATCATTTCATTAAAATAATTACTATTCATGAGCATATAATTCTTGCACAAAAAACACTTATCATTTCATTAAAATAATTACTATTCATGAGCATATAATTCTTGCACTAAAAACACTTATCATTTCATTAAAATAATTACTATTCATGAGCATATAATTCTTGCACTAAAAACACTTATCATTTCATTAAAATAATTACTATTTGTGAGCATGTAATTCTTGTTCTAAAAATATATCTCTTTTATCTTCATATACAATCTTCCTTTATATTATTCTTCTCATTCATTCATTAGTTAAGTTTTAAGAACTGTTCAAATCCCAGGCGAATTATCCCAGATATTCTACGGACTTACGTAATAGGTACTATATCATGTAATAACTTCATCTAATATTCCTTATAACTTGTAAACTTATGTACTGTGTATGTCCTAATAAACTAATAAACAAATTATCCAACTTAGCCCGAGATTTTAACCATCTTCTTTCTAACTCACTGACTAACCATCAGGCCGTTTTTCTGCAGGGATATACTAAGAGGATAGACTGCCAAACACCTCGGTCGTGGCACACATTCTGTGCTTCATTCTCTTTAAGAAATATTTTTTATTTTTTGAAATTTTATTTTTATTTTTATTTAATTTTATTTTTTATTTATTTTATTTTTTTTACAGTGAATACCGTACAAGAATCTCAACTGCTCCCGTCTGGAGCCAGTGAGACTATAGCATCCCCAATTGGGGTATGTTGTGAGGCTGAAGGTAGTGGGGAGGGGAAGGAGGTGGGGAAGAGGAAGGTTGGGAAGTACCTGGCTATTCAGATCTGGTCACCAAACATGGCTAAAGCCATTTTCAAGCAACGTTTCAATTCTGAATGGTGGTCTTACACCAGGGCGATACTGATAGTATCTTCCACTCTGGAACGTGCCGCAAATATACAATATATTATTTTAAATGAATTAATTGTGAAATAACACAAATTAATCAAATAAAATTTATTTGCGCACGCCGGGTTCGAACCCGCGACCTCCAGATTGTGAGTCAAGAGTCTTAGCCACTGGACTACGGAGGTCGTCATTAACTCTGCACAGGAGGCCCTGAGGAAAAAAAATTCTCTCAGGGTCTATGTCATCTTTGAAGATGCTTGCTCTTTGAAGATCTTGAAGAGATCCATGTTGTAGGAGGGAGGAAACACATAGGTCGGCAAATCATTCCACAGCCGAGCTGTTGCACTCAAGAGTAAGACCTCAAATTGTAATATTTAATCATTGAAGATAATATTAGCGACTCTCAAACGTAAATTTAAAACAGAGAACTGTGTGGCGGGTCAGATTTGGAGAAATGTAGATTGAGGGAGACCTTTTTTTTTTACCTCCAGCAGGACTCTTTCAACTGCCTATCAAATGCGTGGCAGGCCGGATTGGGAGAGACTGGTTGAGTGGACCTTTTTACCTCTCCAGCAGGACTCTCTCGACTTATCACCTTGCGCCACAGTGGGAGAGATGAATTCAAAAGTTCATCACTCTTGGACACTTTGATCCCCAGCTTCCTACCCACCCCTCATACCTTTTTCCTTCCCAGATCTTCCTATTCTTCTTTTCCTTAAAAAAATCCCTCCACACATCATCCCCAAAGATGACATAGACCCTGAGGGATATTATTTTTCTGTATATGTATTTTTTAAATGAATAAATTGTGAAATAACACAAATCAATCCAATAAAATTTACTTGCGCATGCCGTGATTCGAACCCACGAACTTCTTAGTCAGTAGACTGTTATTAAGAAAATATATTATTTAAAATGACAGGTGAATCAGTAATGACGGCAATCGAAGAGTTACTGGACAACCTTACAAATTCTTATATGCCTACATTGTTGCCTCTGATTCTGTTAAAAAATTTAACCCATACAACAAAATGGGCATAACGATGTAAGCAATTGTGATGGATGTACATTATTAATAATTGCATGTATCCATTTAGACATCCTTGGGACAAGAAGAAGCCGATGGCCTTCTTTCGAGGTTCCAGGACCAGTGACGAACGGGACCCCATTGTGCTTCTCTCTCGCTCCCGTCCTGACCTGGTGGATGCCAAATACACCAAGAACCAGGCCTGGAAGTCTGACGCTGTAAGTATTGCATTGAAAACTTGAACATTAATCTGTATTCAGTACTTTCTCATCGATCCTCCACTCCAAAAACTGGTCAAGTGTCCAATTAGTGAAAAAGGCGAATTATAGTGCTTGGTTTTATGCTTTCAACTAGTAAAAAAGTACAGATTATAGTAGTTGTATGGCGGATTTCTGAAAGAGTACTTACTGTATTGTCTTAAAAACTTTTCAGGATACACTATACCAACCTCCTGCCGAAGAAGTACCGCTAGAAGACCACTGCAAGTTCCGATACCTCTTCAACTACCGAGGAGTCGCTGCCAGCTTCCGTTTCAAGCACCTCTTCCTCTGCAAGTCCCTCGTCTTCCATATCGGTGAGGACTGGCTGGAGTTTTTCTACCCTTCGCTGATCCCCTGGTACCATTACATACCGGTTTCACCCAAAGCCACACAGGAAGACATAAAGACCCTCATCGAATACTTCCGGGAGCATGATGATGTGGCCAGAAGAATTGCGGAACGCGGCTACCAGCATATATCGGATAATTTGAGGATTTTGGATATTAAGAATTATTGGAAGGAGCTGCTCAATCAGTATTCTAGTCTACTGAACTTTCAAGTTGAAAGGGATATGGATTTGATTGAAATTGTTGCAAAAAAATGAATTATTGATTATGATCATAGACATTCAAATTGATAGACCAGTCAATTTATGGAAAGGGGAACAAATCAAGTTACGCAGAGCGCAGGAGGCATTTTGACTGTCTCCCTTTCTGTGATTTGTCGATAAATGAAATTGACAGTATACAGGCAACTCGCATTGTAAAATCTGCTTACGAATTAATAGTCATTTTTAACAATTACCGAGGAACTAGCGTCATTGATCCCCTCGGCACCGGTGCACAGTCGGGAAACACGTGCCCAACATATGTACACGGTTGACATTAGTCACATGAGAACAGGTCGTTTCTACGACTCGTTCTTGAGTTCAACAGCTCGGCTATGGAACGATTTGCCGGTTTCTGTGTTTCCTCCCTCCTACAAGAGAAGTCTTGAAGAGACCCATGTTAACTCCTTCCTCTCCTCAAAAAGACCATCCACACAGCATCTTCAAAGATGACATAGGCCCTGAGAGAAATTATTTTTCACAGGTCCTCCTGTGTGGTTAATGTAAAAAAATAAAACAATAAAACGTGCAAATTGCTGCCTGCGTAAAAAACGGTCGGCAAAAGTTCCAACTTGTTTCCAAAATTTTATATTTTGTTACACTATTTAGTTAGACACTTTAAAAAATGTTATATAATTTACCCACTTCACTCATTTTTAGCATAGCTACGCTAGGCAGTTTGTTTAAAAACGAACATTCAGATAAGTTTTTGCCTTACTTTAACAAACTTAATTTTTTTGCACAGTGTCTGATTATTTCAATGTGCGCTCTTCGGGGGTCAATGTATGACTAAAAAATGTCATGGTTTATAAAAATATGGTCACGTTGTTTGCTTCCAGCTTGTCAAAAATCCTCGCTCGTCCAGATTTCATGTTATTACAAGCCTATCAATTTAGATGTCTACGATTGTTGTTGAAAGTTTTACCTAATTTATACATCACTTTAGCTTCTGTCCTGCACAGTCCTAGCATGCTCAGCGTCTAGAGTTCCTTCTCCCTACGGCTGCCCACTGATTTAAATATATACATTTCTTTTTTTATTCTTTATGTAAATACCACCGCACAAGATTCTGCTAGAACTGCGATCATGGTACCCCCAGCTGGGTTATGTTGCAAGGTTGAAAGGAGTGGGGTGAAGAGAAAGAGGAAAGATGCAAAGTACCTGACTATGTATTTAGGCTTGAACTGATGTTTTAATCCTGAATAAGAACAGTGGTGTTTTTTTAAATGTTTAATTTACACTTTTATAATATGCCCAGGGATTTTTACATTCTTACATTTTTACATTTCCACAATTTTTTACACAAGAGTTAGCAATAATGATAGATTTCAAAAAGTAATTTCGTAAATTACAGTGGTTTACAATTAGATAAAATAAAAAAATCTAAAATAATAAAAAAACTGGGAATATCAGAAATAATATCTTGAGATAAATAAATTGTTTAAGTTTGTTTTAAACATTGAAAAAGGTTTGAGGGGTTGGTTGGAATCTGGAGGTCAGCGTGTCCAGAAGTGACTGACGTATGCATCCATCCCTCCAACTGCGGTGCAAGGCGATGGGTCGAGAGAGTCCGGCTGGAAAGGTCAAAAGGCTCCCTCAACCCGTCTCTCTCGATCCGGCCCGCCATGCAGCAGGTAGGTGGACATCCGCCGCTAAAACCTGGACAAACGTCACCCTATGAACCCGGGCACCCTTGCTAAGTCACCAAACGTAGCTTTCCACTTGGTGTGACCTATGATAGAGGTGTTGGTTATCCAACAAATTGTTCCCGAGGCGGCGGTACCCACACCCATCTCCCAAATTTCAAATTTTATATTATCTTTATTAAAAAGTTTTTTGAAATGGTTTTTTAAAATAGTTTTTCCGATGCCAATGATATTCTGTTATAAGATTAAAGATTAATTAATCTGATAGAGATTAAAAGAATTTGGCATTCTCAGACTATAAAAATATTACCATTTGTTATTTCGGCTACTGGCATTATACCTAGCTCTCTCATTCAAAATTTAGGCTTATTAGATTTGTCAAAAAATTTGTATATAAAAATGCAAAAGTCGGTAATTTTAAATACATGTAGGATTACGAAAGATTTTTTAAATATTTATATTGAGGGATCAGTAGGATTTATCGGACCAGTTAGGATTTCATCAGAGCCGAACCCTCTGATATGAAAATATCTGGAGTCTGGTGAAATATTTTCCCATTATGTTTCTGGTGGATTGGCGTATTGTTCTTGTATTGTTTTGTATTTATTATACTTTATAGTGCACTTACATTGCGTGAATTTACTAGATATTCATTTTTGGAAAAGTGTGTGGAAGGATTTAGTCTTTCATTTGGGAAAGATTTAACCCGGACATAAAATCTGGAGCACCATATATGGGCTGTTTTTTTTCATCACTTTTAATGACAAGAATTTAGAAATGCCACTTATTTAGTTGTCATGAAATTGTTTAAATCGTATTATGTAGTATGTTTACACCGCACAACTATTGTTTAATTTTTTTTATTAAAAAAAAGATTTATTATGAGTATTTAAAGGTGCTTGTACTGTAAATAAATAAATACGACATTATTATACGAAAATATTGCTTGTGCAGTGATGGAGGACTTAGTTAGTAGAAGATGATACCCACTACTGCTGGGTGGGAACCTAATGCATTTTTCCATTAGGCGTTTATACTTTCGTTTAGTATTAAGGTGATGCACCGTGTGGTGTAACATTTGTAATAAGGCCGCTAACAATAACACTTCCTATGTAGATGGCGATAAGGCTTAAATCCCCGCTTAACACCAGCTGCCTGTTTTGATTTATGCAAGAAAAAAATAACATCGTAAAAAAGAGTGTTTTATTTTATTTTGCGAAGTTCTGGCATAAATATTTAAATGTTTTACCATAATTTCCAAAAAAACTTAATTTGCCACTTTATACAATAAAACCATAACCGAAAAGGGGCTCGTAAGTAGGAGATTTTAAACTTTAAAGCAGTTTTTATAGGCCTGATACTAATACTAAATAACTAACTAACTATTAAATCTTCTAAAATATTTCTAAGCAAACAAATTTAAAAACAAATAAATATGTTTTTGTATTACTTCACAGTGCATCGCCTTAATGTGAAATTGATAGCGCTGGTATTAGAGAGATTTTAGCATTGTAAAATAGGACTAAAAAAGGTCCGTATATTTTATACAGAAATTTAATGTATTGCAATGGAATTTTTGGTTAACTACCTCCTTAAAAATTTCTCACGTCCATTTCGGCAGTATTATTTTTAAAAATTGATATTATTTTCGTGCCATTTTTTATTTCCTGCTATTGTTTTATATGCTCTCTTTGATGGCAAAGAAAAGGATCTTATATTAAATTTTATCTCTCTGATAATATTTGCTTTATTTAGGCTTTTTGAATCTCATAAAAAGAATATGGATGTAAATCTTGATGTAACCTTATGTAATTTTAACGCTGTATATTACAAGTCGTGTAAAATTTTATTTTAACGCTGTATATTACACATCGTGTAAAATGTTATATTAACGCTGTATATTACACGTCGTGTAAAATGTTATTTTAAAACAATTTATTTTATATTTAACTCTTAAAATCCATATTTACAGTGAAACTTGCTTAAGAAGAGAAGTTTTATGTTAAAGCACAGCAACACGGTAAAAAAAAAAATTCTGAAAGATGCATTTGTTAAGAATGCTTTCACCAAATGTTTTAAAGAAATTCATTAAAATGACAGCAAAAAGAGACAAATAAAATTTTTTGTTTGTATGTTGAATTATCCTTCAGCAAAACTTTGAATGTGTTTTTCTCAAAACTACGTTTTTCATCCTGGTTGACTACATATTAAAAAAATATATACATCCGATTTGCATGAAACAAATCTTAAACTGTTTGAAAATCCAGTCTCTATGGCACCATGTAAGGATTTTCTTATAAAGAGCCCCCTTCTATTTTTTTTATGAATGATGAAAATTTTCCATAAAAACTGGAAATAAAATTCGCTGGTCTGCCATTTTTTTTTAAATATCTCAAAATTCCCCTACATGACTGTAAAAGTATTTGTCTTGTTTCTAAATATATTTTTAATTTATTTTTCTGATGAACTGTATGACTTAATCGCTGTCAACCATCGATCAGCAATTTCGTTGGGTGTCCTGTGGAAAGCAGCGTACACCGCAAACCATAATTTAGATTAGAGTATAAAAATTTGTATGCAGTCTTTTATATGTATTGACTATGAGTATTAATAACAAAAATTCCATTCATTGTTTGCTTGATCTGACATTCCAGAACCAAACTGCCGTTTAACTAGTAATGTTCAGTAAATAATGTTTTACTATTTATGTATATAATTACTTGTTTAATATGTATGAACCATTAGAAATAAGTTATGCTGTTATAATACAACTCTATTCTCTATGCAAAATGTAAAAAATAATATAAAATTTTTTATTCTGTTTCGGCAAGCGCTAAATACTACAGCCAAATTTATTGCTGTTAGCGTCCATTGGCTGCTTTTATAATTCCTATGGTAATGGTACGGTGACATCAAAGGCATGCGTCGTCTCATTTCTTTAATACGAACTAACCCTCTCCCTTGGCTCTCCGTACTTGCAAACATAGGCTACTTGTGGTTGTGTCACAGTCATGTAGCTTGTAAGTATCTCCATGGACGAAGGACTTAAATAAGAAGCAGACGTACATCGTGTGTCTCACTCATTATTTAGTGTGTAAGAAAGAGATGCAGTATTCCATTATGTAGGATTACAGTTGTCATGTCATAGCCGTAGGAATGATGAAAGCGCCCATTGTAATTATTTTTTTTAATGTTAATTCCGCACAAAAGTCCCAACTGTCCACAGCCAGTGGGATTATGACATCCCCAGTCCAGTAAAATGTTGGGTATAAAAAGTAATTACACATTGTAATAATAGGTATATAAAAAGTTCCAAATATGTAGTATAAAAATACAATAAATTTTTGACAATAATTATAATTATTAGAAGAAAAGTTGAGTAAAGTAATGTTTGTGTTATTTACAATCAAACACAATTTGTTCTGTCACCCACCTCTTAATAATAATAAGTCCTTGATACAAACTGGTTTATTATGAGTTTACGTATTTACAATAATTATACTACTGGTCGCATGACCTGCCTATATTGGCTGCTAATTTAATCTGTTGGGTAGCTAGCGATTGAAAGCTCTCGACAGCAACTGCTACCCTGCGTATTATACCGCTACCCTGCTGGCATCTGTCGACAACCAATAGAAGCTCTTTCCCTGCTGGCATCTATTGGCATTTGATAGAAGCTCTCCTAAAGCTTTGTCCATTGCACGGGCAAACGCCAGACTTTTGACAGTCCAACACAACAATCAAGGTCATAATTTTTGCCAACCCTCAAGGCCATAACTTTACACCAACATCGTTTGGGGTGAAGTTCGCGCGGTCCACACAATTTGACAAGTGGTCTGAGGTACGGACGTGTCCACGGCACGCACACTTGACGTTTATATCAATATTAAAATGCGTTCTGATGACAAAAGAGATGCATCAGGGAGAAAACACAGATATTTGAATAGATATTTATTTATCAGGAAAGATTTCCGACTAATACGCACGACCTAAAGTTACTATTTATTAAGAATTTAGAGTGAATACGTTTTGTTGCTACGTAAATAATTACGTAGCATCAAAAATAGAATATCGATTTACAATGGTCAATTTCTCCCGTGTCTCTGAAACCGATTAATAAATTAATAGACTTTATTTACAAGTGAGTTCACGAAAGAAATAATCATCCATTACGACAGTGTGTTTATTTACAACTTAAAATCATAATTATTAGGTCCGCGTACCAAAAAATTTGACGTTTATCGTTTGCATAAATGTTAAAATGCGTTCGATGTAGAAAAGATGCTACCTGCATCAGGAAGAAAACACAGATCAGGGTTTATCAGGAAAGATTTCCGACTAATATCGATTATTGCACCAATGACATTATATAATAACGTCATTTTATTGCACGACCTAATTTAGAACTATAGAATCTAAATTCTATTATCTATCTAAAATCTAATTCTACTCTAAAGTTCGTAAATATTTACGTCAACAACAGAATAATTATAAATATTTGATATTATATTATCAAATATTTCTATTATTATGTTATATTTAGGTATAATAATATTTTAAACTCGTGATTATGTTCGCTCATACATAGCACATAACCACAAAAATCCGTTCCGATTTTTCTACATACACGGACCGCACCGCGCGACTTCTGTCAAAAAATGAATTCTCCCCCTCCGCTGGACCCCGCCTGCCTTCCCGCTTCACCCGGGATGAGATGTTTAAGTTTTGTTTTCCGCCGAACACGGGAAGCACAAACACTGCGGCCTTGAGTGTTGGCAAAAATTGTGACCTTGATTGTTGTATAGGACTGTCAAGCAAAATTCTGGCGTTTGCCGGCGCAATGGACCCCGCATAATACATCACAGTTACTATTTAATACTGTTCCTGGAGCAAAATACATACCGGGACTGGAATCTACCAGCCAGGCTGCGATCTCCTTTACCACAATGACATTTTTCATGCGTTTCTCTCGTTGGCCAAATTATAAAATTTTCTATCTATTAGATAGATATTTCACAATAAATATTATTACAATATTACTTCGTAACGGGTTACTTCCATTGTTTTATATATAAACAGACATTTTATTATACAATAGTACAAATATCTAGTTTTATGACTTTTTTAAAAATGGCAGCATGTTATTTATTAAATATTTTCAATTTAATTAATTTTTAAGTTTTATGTAAGTGTTATAAATTATGACTTATGTATGTATGACCACTCAGTATAATGCAAAATAAATACATAAAATTTGATAATTCGTACTTGAATTCCATTACATGAATAGGTCATGATCGGTTAAAGTCGAACCCCCCCTTGTTAATGCTATAGCTACACCCTAGTATATATGATTATGATTAAAAGTTAATGTTTTTTTTAACCCCTCAGGCCTCGGACCCATTTGGTCGGAAGGTCAAAATATTTCCGCTTTGCAATGAAATCCAAATATGTAAATGGAATATTTCTGAATGCATGCAAAAACTAAAAACTGTTTTTGAAAGGTGATGAAATACGCTTTAAAATTTTATAATCAGAAAAAAATATATAATTTTTAAAATATAATTTTTTTAATACATACATAAAACGTTTAAATCAAAAATTTTAACAAAACAAAAAAACGAAATACGAACAAAAAAAATTTTTGTTTTGTTTAAAAAGTTTAAATCAAAAATTTTAACAAAACAAAAAAACGAAATACGAGCAAAAAAAATTTTTGTTTTGTTAAAATTTTTGTTTATTTTTTGATTTTTAGTGACTAGCGTGCGTAAAGAAGTTTTACTTCAAAAAAGAATCATCGAAATCTGTTGGCGTAATATTGAGTTATTCGTCCATTTGTCGCGCACATACTTATTGCAAATTTAAGACCTATATGGTTTTCTCATGGATCCCATTGTCAGAGCTGGACCAAATTAAACTGGGACCACACGGGAAGCATCAGCTTTCTAATAAAAAAAGAATCATCAATATCGGTTCTCCAAATCGAAAGTTCTGAGATAACAAACATAAAAAAAAAAAAAATACCGTCGAATTGATAACCTCCTCCTTTTCGAATTCGTTTTAAAATGACTCACCTTACGTGAGTACGTTTCTTCTAATTAAAATGACCGAAAATGACAAAAAATAAAAACACATACATATTCTATTAGGCTACAAATGTATTACAACACGTTATCGTCAATTCACTTATTTGTCATTTCATATAAAAGTAATTTTTAAAATATTCCCAAAGTTTCATAATTTTTTTTCAAATTGCAGTCGAAAAATTTGGTTTCATAAAGGTGCATATTTTAAGGGCCAGCCTTCCATCAAAAGAATTGAGATTCGGTTACCACCCACAAAATTAACAATATTTAGTTTAAAAAGAATTCGACAGAGGTGTCACTGTCTAAATTCGCGTTGAAATAGTTTTAATTCAAAAGACTGAATTACATTAGCGACATCTGTTGCAATTATAGAAAAACAAAATCCTTTTTAGTAACATAGGCTGAATACCGGCAGTTAGAGCAGGAACGTTAAAACGACGGTGATTGTCAAAGTGTGGGGATAGGTTAGATTTAATTAATTAAATATATTTTTGAATTTGGAATTCCAAACAAGTATTTTTTTTTTCTTTTTTACTTGTACTATATGGTGAATCACCTCCCGAAGTTTATGCACTTTACTCCCGATATCTTGTATAATATGCTTAAAATAATATTTATACACATATAATATCTAATTTTGTACATTTATATAAATTATATACACGTATACATTTTTATGCTTATAAAATATTTTATATTATAAAGATAGATAGAAATACCCTATGTGCCTCCTAAGGACTTACAAATCAGAAGACTTTTTTTGTATTTATTTATTTATTCATTTAAACAATTCAATAATTAAAAAAGAGTAATAAAACATGCAGGCAAAATAAAATAATATTCAAAAATCTTTTTTTTTAATAATTAAAAAGCAGTGTCTGTATGTTTGTGCGAAAGGGGCTTTATTTATTTTTCTTTTTAAGAAATTTTTGCTACTACTCCTTTTAATAGTTTATAATAGCTAATAAGCTTTCAATGAACTTTAATTTTTTTTAACTTCTGTAAATATTATTTATTTAAATTGTCAAATATAATTTCATCACTAACATATTACAAGATTCACTCAAAATGAAGAGATAGGTGGTTCCGAAATGTCCCAATAAATACGGTGAAAGAACCCTAAACTATAAACTTATTGCCCTAAACATGTTTCGAGCGAAACATTATTGTCAATCTGAGCAAAGAGTTGGCTTAATGTCAAAAATACTGTTGGAGTGTGGACATGTGTAGCGTCAAATTTACAGAAACTGAGACCGAAAATCTAAATGGACGTCAATATAGCAACAGTATCGGGGATGACTGAAGGAATTGGGCTTGTTCAACTGTCCAAGCTTTTGATGGCTGTCAACATATCCCATATGTACCAAAAATGTATAATAAGTCAAATGTATTAGTTTCAAGTGAGTGGGAGAAATGCGCATTACTCACAGTGGAAGTTACAGCGTAACGAGAGTGTCAAACTGCTATTGAAGAAGGTCGCTGCAGGATGGAGTGGAAGTGATAGACGTGATCGCAAAGTGATCATACATATATATTAAATTATATAGCAATTTTTAACAGACAATTTTGAGAATTTTTATACCTCGGCGTTAAAAATAAATATTGTTGAATTTGTGCAAGAACTGAGAACCAAGGTACATTACCTAAAGAACATGCTTTGTACAAAAATTATACAGGAAGGGTCCAAAACTTCCGTTTAATCGCATAACTTGATACATGCAACTTATATTGGTCGGCGACAGCATTACTTATCGTAAGATAATCCAAACGAGACCATATCCGAATTAAATCATCTAGAAATTTGAGTGTCGCAATCATTTACTTCAAAAGTTTGTGCAACAAATTATTCACTCCAAAAGATTATTCGCTAATGTGAAAGACAAAATAGCCTTTTACATCAGCGAAAGATGATCACCACATAATGGATATTGACCATGACATGAAAATGACAGTTAGATATACCATTCTACAACAAGGAAGTGTGAAGTCTTACAACATGGCTGGAAGTGTGAAACCACTTCATAACGGCCTAAAACTTTGGAAATATTGTAAAAACAAAAATAAACAACTGGACTTTCAAAAAACTTTATAACACAAACAAGACATCTTTAAATGTACAATCCATCAGGCTTGGTGTTAATAAAGAAATGAAAGCTCTTAATCAGTTGTTATCGCAACTTAGTATTACCAAACCAAGTGGCTTATGTATTGATTGATAATATAATGAATATTGATATTCCATATTTCGCTTAGTTGACGACTGTAAAATTGTTAAAACTAAGTGTCCATTTATAGCATAAAATTAGAGATCAATTAGAGATTTAGTACAGCAAAAGAAATTTAACTTCTTAAACTCAAAGGAGAAGAATTCTTTATCAACAAGAATCGAGATTGGTATTTTCAGGCAGGTGGTGCAGGTCAGCTTTAATTTAAGCCATACCGTACGGATACTTATAAGCGTCTCGAGTTTCATGCGCATAGCACATGCACCGCTCGTAAGTACCGTGAGTAGTTATGAATACTAGGAGTTGATAGGCCTCGGCCAGACTGAACAGGCTGGTGCTAGCGCGGGGGCCTAGCGCGGTGGCGGTAGTACGTAAAATCGCCTTGTCACGCCTTCCCGCAGGGTAGCCACAACGGGCGTTTACATACTACCGCCACCGCGCTAGGCCCCCGCGCAAGCACAAGCCTGTTCAGTCTGACTTAGGCCGCCTTTACACTTGTAAGTTTTTTACGTAAGTTACGACTGCTGGCCAATGGGCATATTGCATTTTGAAAATCCAATGTGCCCATTGGCCAGAAGTGGTAACTTACGTAAAAAACTTACAAGTGTAAAGGCGGCCTGAGACCATACTGATTGTATTCTTACATACGTTCAAATGAAAGAATACAATCAGTCGCTTCTAAAATTTGAGATGATATCGTAGGTTTACTCGTTTTATCTGTACTTTCTGAAATAACTGTAGGAAAGAGTTCAGATGTTTTGTTTTTTATGACTGGTGGTTTGCGAATTGGTAAATTCCTCGCGAGGCGAGGATCTACCAACTCAGGCAAAACATGTTCCAAATAAAAATCTTGGAGCTTATTTACCATTATTTTCCCCCAAAATTCATCGTCCCGTTGAATTATCTCTACTTTGAGATGGTTTTTCTCACCTGACCATATCCCGAAAATACAATCGTTTTTTTTCGTAACGTGAAGTTGACCTTGGACCTGAAAAAATAACAAATTTGTTAAAATTGAAAATAATAATGTATTAACTTCTGCATGCTGTAATCATTATGAATGTTTGTCTTCAACTATTTACAAAAAAAAAACGAATTTATTAAATATATGTAGAAGTTATTGCTGAACTTCACCACCCACCTGAAAGTACCAATCGTGATTCTTGTTGATAACTAATTCTTCTCCTTTGAGTTTATAGAAGTTAAATTTATTTTGCTGTACCAACTCTTTTATTGGTCTTGAATTGAATGCTATAAATGGACACTTAATCTCAACAATTTTATCGTCGTCAACTAAGCCATCAGGCGTAGCACCTAAATATGGAATATCACAATCAATAAATAAGCCACACGGCCGTATGGTAATTCCAAGTTGCAATGACAACTGGTTTAATGCTTTCATCTCATTATTTATACCATGTCTGATAGATTCCACATTAGAAAGGTCTTGTTTGTACAGTAAAGCTTTAACGATTGAAGGTCCAGTTGTTTCTCTTTTTTTAATAATCTTTCCGAAGTTTGAGGCGGTTATGAGATTTCTTCGTAAATCCAGCCATTCACTACAATCGCGTTGTAGAATTGTGTCTCTTTCTGTTATTTTCCTTTCTTCTTCAGTTTTTTTAAGATTTTTCAAAAAGGTTTCTTTTAACTGCTGGAGTTGTTCAGGAGCCAAGTCAGGTTTTTGACATTGATCGCCATAATGTTTGTCATATTGAACAGACCGTGATTTGTTAAACAATTTACGACGAAGACATTTTCTGTTTAGGAAATTTTTTTTTATCCTTCTGTTTGCAAATTCTTTAGATTTGCTACTAGGACTGTGCCCCAGCATAGCTTTGTGGAGGCTGTAAATTGGTCTCTTGGTATTGAACGAAACGACTGCGGCTGAACAACGGCTCTGGTAAGTCTGTCGAAGACTATAATTCACCCTTTCCCCCCCAACAAATTTCGCTATTATATTGTTAAAGGATTCAACGCGATTGCTATCAACATCATTGATCAAACTTCTTGCGTTTGATGCAACGGTTCCAACAATAAACTGTATTCTATACCATAAGGTAGAAGCAACAAGCTTTTTGACGAGATTATCATTCTTTTTACCACTCTGACAATAATGACTTTTGCAATTTTCATGTTCACTGAACGCGTGATTGTAACTGTTACTGACGTCTACGTACAAGTTATTAATTCTGTTTGATAAGTTCTCAGATCCTTGTTTATGCTCTCGAATGGCGTGACAAATCACCTTTCTTATGGCCAGTATCCGTTGTGTGGTGATCATCTTTCGTTGAAATAAAGGATACTTTGTGTCTTTCGTTAAAGCGGATAATTTGTTGCACATATTTCTAAGCAAATGATTGCGACACTCAATTTTTTCGATGGTGTAATTTAGATACGGTCTCGTTTGGATTAGCTTATGATAAGTACTACTGTCGCCATCCGCTATTAGCCGCCCATATATCAAATTATATGATTCAACTGAAGTTTTGAACCCTTCTACAAGAATTTCAGCTTCCATTCCTGTTGAAGGTCCTGTATAGTTCTTGTAGCAAGCATGTTCTTTAGGCAATATTCCTTGGTTCTCAGCTCTTGCGCAAATGCAACAATATTTATTTTTAACTCCGAGGTATAAAACTTCTCCAAATCTTCTGCCGATAATTGCTGCCGCACCGGAGAGGGCGGTATAATTTTTTCTATATGATCGCTTTGACCAACAGCCATCCGCGATCACGTCTATCACTGCCACTCCGTCCTGCAGAGAACCTACTTCGATAGCTGCTTGACGCTCTCGTTCCGCTGCGACTTCCATGGCGACTAACGCGCATTTCTCCCACTCCCTTGACACTAACACATTTTTCTTGTTGAACAATTTTTGGGACATCGGGGGTATGTTAACAGCCGTCAAAAGCTCGGACAGTTGAGCAAGCCCAATTCCTGCAGGAGTCATCCCCGATACTGCTGCTACATTGACGTCCATGGTATGTTTAGGTTTTGGGTCGCATGTGTTGACTGTAAATTTGGTGCGACACATGTTACATTCAAACAGTATTTTGGACATAAGGCCAAATCTTTTCTCAGATATGACAATAAGGTTTCCAAATCCGCATCCAAAAGGAGGATGGTCCGATATGGATTTTAGCTGCTCAATAAAATAAAAAATATCGACGATACGTCTTTCTTGTCCTCCTTCGGCTGTATCATTTTTATCCAACCTAGAAAAGCAAAATCAGCGTTAAAAATGGACATCGATTTATGAAAGAATACATTGATTTGAATGCCTATATAAAAATATTATAAATTTTTGTATGTTTGTATTACTTAAGATTGTTCTTTTCGTATGAAGCAGCTATTTTTTCCCATGAAACAGATAGCTTGTAGATTAATAATTCATCTCTCCGGAATAGTCAAATAAATCACTACAACATACCTATTGTCAGTACATTGCGAAAGACCACTTCGATCGATAAGTTTCTTGTTTATGGCCTTGTTTTTGTTCTTATTTATGTAGACACGTACATCAGATAAACTGTAAAGAAAAAATAAGTAATAAATAATAAAAAAAATAATTCACAACACAATAATTTCAATGAAAATCTTAAATCCGTTTTACCTTTCTACATTTTCTATATTCTGTTTACGAGTAAAATCCTTAGGTATTGGCTTTTCAGATTGTTCGTGGAAGCTAGACAAAAATAAAATCATTGATTGTAACTGCACTTCAAGAAATGACATTTTAAAAAAACAGTAAAGGGCTCAAATGATTGTATTATTACCTCGGTGCTTTAACATCTTTACAAGATTCAGGCAAAACATTCTGCAGCGGAGTATAGATTTCACATCTGAAATATAATGAAAGAGTTTATTGAAAATAGAACACCTAGGTACGGTTAATCAAAAGATTTACAATAAAGTTAATTCTAGGTAGAATTTGTAGTTGACATTTGTTCCATAAGAACGGGTCGTTTTACGGCTCGTTCAGGACCGGTTCAGGACAGGTTCACTCCCTCCTCCTAAAAAAGACCCCTCTACACAGCATTCTCAAAGATGACATAGGCTCTGAGGGAAATTATTTTCTTCAGGACCTCCTTCCGACATAAAAAATAACATCACTAAATTAAATTAAATTCCCCACAGTTTCAGAACTTTCAAAGCTGTTGGCTTCGTTCCTCCTTTGGGTAGCTCGTACGATATTATTATCTTGTGAAGTGAAGTGACGTGTGTGTTTTTTTACGTAGAAAGTTAATTAAAAAATAAATCACGATCGTATAGGTATTCCTCAACAGAAAAACTAAATAAATTAAAACTTACCCCGTAATTTCTAATGCATTGGAATTAGTTTTATTTCCCAAAATATGTTTTCTGAAAAAAACAAAAGAATAACTAATTTGTACTACATAATACATAAAAAATATTAATTACTTATTTTAATAATAAATTATCGTTTCAAATAAATATAAGCTTATAAATCAAATATTGTATATTTTTTTCTCACCTATTAGCTTGCATCATGCGTTGAACTTTTTGGAGATTTAATGTTTTCTTTGAAACACGAGATGTCTTTCGATTATTTCCCATCTTTGAAAAAACTATATTTATAAACTGATATACTTTACACGAGTAAAATTATCTTTATAAATTAAAATATTTGCTCGTAATCGCACGTCTGTAGATCGTAGAACGTTGAACGACACGTCTGCTTACGGAGCCCTCGAGTTGGCGAATGAAGGTTTTCAAAGAAAGATATACAAATCTTCTAGTGGGAGCGAGCGCGATGTATTTAATATGATTTATAATTAATTGGCGTAAGCGACAGTTGTGAAAATATTTAATAAAACACGACTTATTTACAATAGAGCAAAAATTTCTCTAGTAACACTTTAAGTAGCTTTTAAAGAAGCAATATGATTTTTTTCATACATATAACTTGTAATATAACAGAAACAAACGTGTTAATAATAATTTTTGGAGCATACTTTGCAATTTTTTTCTATCGAGGGAATTTTATATAATTAACGTTTCGGCCCTAGCAATCTTCAGATATTATCTTGAAAAATAACATATATTTTTTTAAGAACTTAGAAACTTAAAGTGTTCAAGGGAAATATGTTATAAATCGGTAGAAAATTGGAATTCCGCCTCTTAATCATTTTATGGTTAACTTTTAGATTTGAATATACCTATTGCATGGCGTTTTCTCTTTCTAACACCGTTTAGATCGTATTTCTAACGGTGTGAGATCGAGATCTATATTATTTGTTGCGAAAAGCTAACAAATTAGCTTGAGGGGTTAAACATAAATTCACATTATGTAATTATATTATAGTTTTGATTGATGTAATTTTATTATAGTTTTAAATTATGATATCTTTGGAGGCAGAAGAGGAACCAACCACACGAGTCATTTTGGCATATTATGGCAAGTTTGCAAAACGACTTGAGCGATCTCTTGCCATAATGTGGCAGATTTATAGAACCTAAAAGTATGGGATAAAAGATGAAATCTGTGTGAATTCATTGCCTTGAAACTGCTGTAAGCAGTTCATGAATTTCTAAGTTAATATTTTGAAGAATAAAATTATTTAAATCTTGTGGAAAACGAATTAAAGACGTCATGTTTACAGCAGACCATTGATAATTCCAGTCAAGCTGTATATCATTTTCCTATTTCAATAATGATTCAAATAAGGACCCTGCATGCAAGAAAGTTTAGTTGCGGCGACAGTTGACAATTATTTAAAAATTTATAAAATTTTTAAAAAGTCTCCATAGTGTCGCGTCACTTTGTGTACCGTAATGGATTTTATTGCCTACAACTAAAGTTGCTTGGACTAAATTGGAACTAATTTGGAGTAGGTACTTTCTTGTAATATTTTCTTTTTTATGATTTGGAAGTATTCCAATTTTAAAGTGTATTTTCCTTTAGTTGTTGCTTTTGACAGCTGATATTATTGGCGGGAAAATACAGTTTAGGAGGGAAAATTATGGCGGTTAGAAAAGAGTTTGAAGATTAGAATAATGTGCTGTGGTAAAAATGTAATAATATGTAATTTGACGACAATAAATGTGAGGAAGAGAGGTATTTATGTAGATTTTTATTTATTTAAATCATAAGTCCTTTTTTTTCACAATCGTTCCCCACACGAGAGGTCCTGATAAAAATAATTTCCTCAAAGACCATGTCATCTTGAGGGAAGCGTTTGTGGAGGGTATTTTTTAGCAAACAAAGGAGAGGAAGTTCTGGGAAGGAAAAAGGTATGAGGGGTGGATAGGAATCTGGGGGTCAGTGTGTCCAGGAGTAATGGATGTATGAATCCATCCCAACTGTGGTGTAAAGCAATGGTGCAAGGTCAAAAGGCCTACCTCAACCAGTCTCTCCCGATCCGGTCTGCCACGCAGAAGATGGGCAGACGCGTCCGCCGCCATGACCCGGACAAACCTCACCCCATGAACCCGAACACCGCTGCTAAATCACCAAACGTAGTAAACCAATTGGGATGGCCTATGGCAAAGGTTTTGGTCATCCATGAATGATTCCCGGGGTAGTGGTACACATATTTGCCTCCCAAATTGGCCACTTGCATCACATTTAAAAAAAAAAAATCTGGTTTAGGCAAATATTCTAAGACATCTGTATTTTTTTATTTTTTTTAATCGTATTTTTGAAACCCTGGCGATTATTTGAAAATTTCAATCCGAAAAATAAGACCATTTTTTATAAACCAGAAAGACAGGACATAATTTTATTGGTGCCAAAAACCGATAATTACATAGACAAAAATCATTTTAAAAAATAACGTTTTCCACACGAATAGCAATAAATTGTACGGAGTTCTCTTCGTAAATCAAGCGAAAGGATAAGTTCGCAGAGAACAAACAATAAATCTAGTGATCGTTAAACGCAAATTCAAAAATTCGCCAGAAATCAAAGTGTTGCCATATAAACCTTCCTTTTTCCTTTCTCCTTCTTTTTCCTAGCTTTGATTACTAGCTTTGATTTCCTAGCTTTGATTACTTTGTTCTCTCTCCCTCCTCCCCCTTCCCTCCTCTTCTTTCTTTCACCCTCTTTCCTCTCCTCAAAAAGACTTTGTTTGTCCGTGAAAGAGGGGCCCTTCCTCTGGGAAGAAAGAAGGTTTAACAGGACTCTCTCCCTTCTCTCTCTCTTAGCTGTTGGAAAGGAGATGAGGAAAGGAAGGATCTCTCCGAGGGAAGGAGACGGAGAGAAAGGTTGGAAAGGAAGGCAAGAGAGTATCTGCAGAGAGACGCTCTAGAAGATTTCCTTGCTTCCCCCCCCCCCTCCTCGGAGGGGGGGGGGGAAGAGTGAACGAAGAGGAAGGTTTACAATGAAAACCTCTCCCTTCTCCCGATCTGGACTCTCTCGCATTTCTCTCTTCCTCTCCTTCCTTTCCTTTTTAAGGAAGGGGAGGATAGGGGGAGAGGAATAGGAAGGAGAGGGACGAGGAAAGGAGGGACAAGGAAGGAGAGAAAGTTCTAACGTATGCCTTTTAAGGGGGAAAAGGAAACTCTTCCTCTCCTCTCAGTGGGGAGAGAAAGAAAAGCAGAAACCCTTAGAAAATCTTTTAAGAAGAAGAGAGGGTATTTCTAAGGAAAGGAAATTTTTTTTTATTTAAATTTTCGGAAGGAGGGAAGGAGAGAAGAAGAAGCTCTACCTCCTTCTTTACAAGGCTCCCTCCGCTGGGGAGGGGAAGGAAATAGAGAGAGCGCGGGAGTTTGGGGAAGAGAGAAAGAAAATGTTAGCAACCAGCGCCACGGGAGCCGTAATAAAACACGGGCGGGGGGGGGGGGGGGGCAGCTCTTTCTCCTTCCTCTTCTCCTTCCTTTCCTCAAAAAGAAGAAGAAGATAGAATTTTTTTTTTTTAATTTAAATAAGGGTGGCAAAATTAATCTGGGATAAAAATGTATTTCAAAAGAAAGCGGATTCTTTCTCCGAAGAAAAGTGAAAGAAAGTAGAAATTCTCTCTCTCACACACAAAGAGAAGTGAAGGTAAATCTTTTCTTTCCCACACTTTCTCTCTTGAAAGAGAGAGGGAAATTATTTTGAGGAAAGGCCATCCTCTCTTCCGAGATTTATTGTAATTAGGAAGGAAAGGGAAGAAGCTCATCTCTTTCCGACCGCAGTCCCCTTCTTCAAAATGGAAAGGAAGAGAGATTCTCTCCGGGCCCTTTGGGGTTCGTGCCAATTTGATTGCCAGAGAAACTATTGCGTCCTTCGTCCAAAAAAACAACCATGGTTTGCACGGGGGGGGGGGGGGGTTCCTTTCCGTTCTTCCTCTCCTTCCTTTTCTGTTACAAAGGAAGGAGAGGAGGAGAGTGAGAGCAAAGGGAAGGGAAAAGGAAGAATCAGCCCCTCCTTTCCTTCTTTTCGCGGGCGGGAGGAAAAAAAGGGAAGTTCTTCCTCTTCATCCTCTCTTTCCTTAAAAAAACCTCTTTCATCTCCTTCCGAAAGGGCAGGGGGAAAGACAGGAGAGGAAAGGGAGCCTTCCTCTTTAAAAGAGAAGAGGTCCTTTCCTTAAAGAGAGACGGAACCAGTTTTTTTTTTCTTTTGGGAGAAACAAAGGAGGAACAGGAGGAAGGAGAGAAGACTTCCTTTCCCTGTTGTTTCCCTCTCCCTTTCTTTCCCTCCAGGAACGCAAAAAATTATGGGAACATAATCGGAGACAGGACATTTTCATGTAGTGACGTCACGAGTTCAAATAATGGATTTATTTATTTAAAAATAAAAAAAAACTGTACATTTCTAAAAATTTTACTAACATTTTCGTAATCTTAGTAAAAAAAGTTAAACACACGATTTTTTCCAAGTCGTTATGAAATCCATGCAAGTGGCCTATTGAATAAATTAAACATTATGTAACTCCACCCTTGGGGTTACCATGTTATCTTTTGGATACTGTGTTCAGGATCTTAGGAAGAGGAAAAAATGAACCTGGATCTTGAAAATATTATTATAGGTGAGATGAAACGCTAGAGCTAATAAGTGTTACCACAGCGAAGCTATTGTATGAATAACTCTTCCTCGTACGATAATGCAAGCCGTGCATGCATTTGGCTTGTCTCTATGCACTGAAATGATTAATGATGCCAATTCTTCAGAGCATCTTACATTATAATACCGGTAAAACATATGGAGCATTCCCACCTGACATCGATATTTCATAGATTGCAACCATCTCCGAAGACAGCTGAAGGAGACATAATCCATTTTTGCACAGAAACAACGGTTTTTCAGGTAGGTATGTAAGGGCTCCAGACTAGAGGTGGCTACTAAAATCAACAAAGGTACACCTGATTTAACAACCACCACAGAGATCAACAAAACCAGTTCTTCCGACTTACTTCCTTGAAATAACATGAAAAATGTGTTTTTTTTTTCAGGTGTCATTTTTACCATACTCCTTGTATAGACTTAACTGTATTATAACCCCTCGGGCCTTGACCACATTTTGTCAGAGGGTCAAAATATTTCGGCTTTACAATGAAATCCAAATACCTAAATGGAATATTTCTGAACGCATCTGAAAACTAAAAACTGTTTTTGAAATGTGATAAAAACGGTAGGTTTTGTTAGAAATAACAATGAAATTTTTTAAATATAAATTTTTTAAAATTAATTAAAAAAAGTTTTAAAAATGTTGACCTCGAATTTTTTCGAATTAAAATTACTGATACCAAAAAAAAACACGTGCAAAACACAGAATCGAGTCCCGGTACGATCAAGGGAATTATAAGGTGTGGTAGGTCTCTATCCCCCATCCATGAAGAAGGTTCCCGTTCTTACCTAAAGGGTGTGCTTTTGAAGATAGCAGATAGATAGGGCATAGTGCTTTTGAAGATAGCAGATAGATAGTTGTTGCAATGGGGTAACAATAGGGGTATTGTCTATTGAGGCTGTGTCTTGTTGCAGCTGTCCATGAAGGAGTGGGACATCCCGTTTGATGAGCTGGCCGTGGGCGAGACAGTGGGCACGGGGCGCTTTGGGACGGTGTACCGTGGCAGCTGGCACGGCGACGTGGCTGTCAAGCTGCTCAACATGCACAACCTGGACGACGAGGCCGCTCTGGAGAGCTTCAAGCTGGAGGTATACATATACATTGAAACATGAAAGTGGGATGTTCCATTTGATGAGCTGGCAATGGATGAGGCTAAAAAGCGCATCCTTACAGCATAAGGAACTGGAAGGAGGCACTCTGAGACTATGGAGGTTGTAACCTGTGTAAGAACTACGATTCTCTTTATTTATATTTTTAACGCTGTAAATATTTTTATGCTTGCAACATCGGCGCAGAAGAATGCGCACAGTAACAAAAAGCCGACCGCTGTCAAAAGCGAGATTTTGAAAATATTCCTTTTCTGATAGCCTTCCTCGCCGCCCACCAATTTTCGTAAATCTTTCTTCTATTATTGTCGTAGATTCTTGTAAACTTATTGAATCCAATAAAAGTTAAATCAATTATAAAAAACTAGCGGGCACTGCTAGGCCCTGCGGGCGGCTTTTGGTTCGGCTTCACCCAGTTAGTGTTGGTGATCATTTTGTAAATCCAATAGGAACTGGTTCCAAAATTAGCCTGTTCCTATTATCCACTGTCAATGTGTCAACCAGTGATGGCTAGTCACCGCAAAAAAGTAACCGGGCTGGGCGATGATATCATATGTAATATACAACCGCTTGATACAACTGAGTATTACCGTCAATCTTTCGAAATCCGGGTGATACTCCAGGTTCAAAAATTTGTAGAACTTATACCTAGGAAAAGCACGTCTCTATGTGTCTTGCCGATGAAAGTGGCGACATCTTGTGGTGAATTCTTGAATTAGAAACCGAATTACAACAGTAGCTTTGCGTAGCGAGGGGGGGGGGGACCGCCCCGGGTGCCACCCGACGGGGGGGTGACACTCGGTCGGGTGGTACCCCCCAATCACAATTCTCAAGCCACCCCCCCCCCCTCCCCTCCAGGACAGACCAATTTTTGTATGAGTCGAAATTAGTGTTTGTCAACTTTAATGGGGGGGGGGAGGGGGTGACACCAACCACGTTATCCGCCCCGGGTGCCACCCATGCTAGCTACGCCACTGGCTGGAAGTTTCACCCTCTAGAAATTTCTAGAACAGTCCAGAATATTTGAGAGTATTAGAGAGCATTCCACAACATCCCCAGAGCATCCCGGAACATTCTGGAATGTCCTGGAATAGTCTGGAATTTTCCGGAACATCCCAGATCAGTGTGGAACATTCCAGACCACTCGAATTTTGTGGAATGTTCTGTAACATCGTGGACCATTCGAAGCCTTGTTTGTATGGGTAGGGCTACCCATTGGCAAGGGACATAAAGCAAGATCCGTGGTGGGTTAGAACGTCATTAACGTCAATCTCATATCAAATCCCTGAGCGAAGCCGGGTGCCCAAGCCAGTATTAATTAATTGCCAGAATGTAAAAATAATAAAAGGCAATGTATAAAATGATGGAGCAAGCACTGTCGATTCAATATCAAATCGATCGGAACCACAGTACACACGAGGAGCATTCCGAACATTAGGTATAACCTAACTAAAATTATAACCAACGAAGAATTACCTAATCACAGACTGTAAATACTTTATTTTGTAATTATGAAATTTTACCATAATTTAAAATCACTATTTTATACAAATTATGGGAAACACATCACTAAAATTAAAGGTAGGTACTTACCATTTGTAATTAATACTTCAGGGCTAAATTAATTAAAGGAAACCCGGTCGCAGAGAAATTTGAACAATAGGTATTTTACCAAACTGTTGCTCTCTTACTCCCCGATTACTGAGCGAAAGAGATAACTGCACCCTGCACCTCAGAATAGCGATTCTATATATTTTGTGAGATCGTTATGAGATAACTGACGTGATGTCCTGTCAGATTTGTGTGATTTTTACACATTTACAGTCACATATTTTAGTTTAGATCGTTTTAAACACGAATTATTTACGTGATTATTTATTCATTTAAGGATTGTGAGGTGCGGATATATTGAACTAAGCAGACGGGTTTATGTACCTACGTTGTACATAGAAAAAGCAAATAAATCACACAAATATTATTTACACGTGTCTGTGTTTTATATATTAAATATTAGAGATGCCACGAATAGTGATTTTGCCGAATACCGAATACCGAATATTCGGCTAGGCTCTCGGCCGAATACCGAATATTCGGCTACACTTAGTACACTTCGCAAACAGTTTTCATGTAAAAATCAATTACATTTCGCAAATGAAATTGATTTTCACACGAAAACTGTTCGCCTAGTCGGATGTAGACCCTTGCAAGTGGTGGTCATCAAACGCAAAACAGTATCCAAGTCTAGCAGAATTTGCTCACATTTATTTATCATCTACCGGTAGCAGAGTATATAGTGAGCGGCTATTTTGGAAAAGCGTAACTGTTTGCTATCAACAAATGCTGAAAAAATGTTTTCTTTCGTCTAGCTTACCACTGATGGATTTTAAGTATTAAATATGCTGATTTTTTGTTAAAATAAAAAAAAAAGATTTTTAAAAAAAATTTATGCGTTTTTTTTTCATGGTGTATTTTTTCATTTGGTATTCGGCCGAATAGTAAGCAATATTCGGCCGAATACCGAATAGTGAAAAAAGTAGCCGAATAGGCCGAATACCGAATAGTAGCCGAATATTCGTGGCATCTCTATTAAATATAATATCAAAGATATCGCTGTAGACTTCACATCGAACCCCAACACAATTGTCAATTACATAAACCATTACTTTACAAACATAGGTCCGGAACTAGCAAAAAAAATCCCAATAAATAACGATACGCTTGATCCAAGTGACCACGCGACCAATAATGATTTCCCAACCCGCTTTGTTCTTAAAACGATCACAGGAAAGAAGTTTCTATAGTAATAAACTCGCTCAAAAACTCTTTATCAACCGGCATTGATGAAATACCTAACAATGTTCTTAAAAAAATTGCCCCTGGTATACTTCAACTATTAACGCACCTACTTAATATTAGCATCCGCCAAGGACTATTTCCCACCATTCTAAAACAAGGTCTCGTTATCCCTATTTTTAAAACTGGCTCCAAACTTGATATTAGTAATTATCGCCCTATTAGGTACGTTGCTAAATTCCCTCTCAAAAGTATTCGAAAAGATCGTAAATAATAGTCTCATGGAATATCTCGAAACTAATAACTTAATATCGCCGCGGCAATTTGGATTCAGAAAACATAAAAGCACCAACGATGCTATAGCCACAGTCACTGACCATATTTCTGGCCACTTGGATAAGGGCTTGAATTGTCTATCGGTATTTCTCGACCTATGCAAAGCATTTGATACAATTTCATACAGCAAATTAAAACGCAAAATGTTTTATATAGGTATTAGGAACAAAGAATTAGGCCTCCTCTCCAGCTTCTTATCTGACAGCTTTGATTATGACATTATATAATCAAAGTCTGACAGATCCCAATGCGTTAAACTCAGTAGGTACCACAAAGAGCCAGAATTTGCCCATTAGTTACGGGATCCCTCAAGGCAGTGTTATAGGTCCAACGCTCTTTCTAATATATATTAACGAGTTATGCAACCTAGATATCGACGCCACTATTATCAGTTTCGCCGATAACACTGTCCTACTCTTCCAAGCAAAAGATTGGCTTACCGCTTATTCCAAAGCGGAGGAAGGAATTCAACAGATAAAATATTGGCTTGACTCGAACATATTAACTCTAAATGTACAGAAAACAAAATACTTACTGTCTAGTAAGTATCAAGTCTAGTCTCACCAATATCCCAAAGTCAAACCTACCCCCGCTATTAAAAATACACGTATGTAAAAATTCATCTCTAAACCGGAACTGTGACTGCCCATGCCTAGAGCAAGTAAACATTATCAAATATTTAGGAGTAACCTTCGATACACACCTAAATTGGAAGCAATATATACATAATACTACAAACAAAATCCGCAAATCTATATACTTTTTCAAACAAACACGCAATTTCCTTAACCTAAAACTTTTAAAAACAGTATATTACTCACTGTGCCAATCTCACATCGAATACGGAATTTTAGCCTGGGGTAATGCATATTCCAATGCCCTTGATCCCATCATGAAAGCACAAAAACTAATCATAAAAATAATTCTTAAAATGCCACATACTACCAGCACGGATACTATATTCAATTCCTTCAACGTTATGGACATAAAACAGCTCTACTCAAGATCCATACTAATTAATTTACACAAAAACAACAAAACACTATACAAAGCTACACAAAAAATACACAATACCCGAGCCAAAAACAACGAACTTCTCCAAACTCCTTTTTTCAAAACTACCTTCGGACAAAGACACTCTAAATAGGTAGGTACATAGCTTGCAAACTATACAATACACTACTAACTACGATCAGACAAACTCAAACAAGATATATTAAAAAATGGATTATGGGGGAAGTACGGATATTATCGGACGCATAGTGTTGTTCATTTGTATTTTGTTGAAAGTGCTTCAATATAAACGAATTATGAATTAATCATAAGTGGAAAGGACAGATCTACACGGTACACGAATTTTAAAAATCAGTAACCATCACTGTTTCCCAAAGTTTTGATTTTAAAATTACGAAATAAAATATGTTTATTATCGGATTTCGACGGGTGGTATCGGACAAATTAGCCCCTTGGTTTAACGCCGTACTTTCTTTTGTTTTATAATAAAATGATTACTAATGATTAATAACAAAAGATATCAAAAATTTCAAACATATCAAGACAATATCTTTATTTTAAAAAATACAAGCAAGAGAAATACAAGAAAAAGGGCAACAAAGTATTTGAAAGAATTGTCTAATATCGGACATCAAAGGTGACATCGGACACGAAAGTGGACAAAAAATATTCATGTTTTTTTAATTAAAAAAAAGATTTTTAAAAAAGTGGTAAAACCGTGTTCAAACTTTTCATAACACGTTATGATATACTGAAAATAAATATTATTTCTGGCACAATTCACATTAGTAAAAATGCTGGTAAGATTCAAGACCTGTACAATTTTCATGGGCCCATCCGTATTGAATCCAGTCTTCTTCGAAGCATTCTCCACAGATTATGCAAACTTAATCTTTGTTATAACAAATTATTATAAATAATCCCTAAGTAGTTATAGTTTATCTGCTTATTATTTTAATATTATTTTCTTTATTGTGTTTGGGCGGATTGTTTTTTGATTTATCCATTTGAAAATCTGTTTAGCACTGTTTCCTGATAGTTTTTCTTTTTTTATTTTGATTGGGAACCCCGGTACTTGTGTTTTGGCAACGTTTTTTACATTTTTTTTTACTTTTTAGAAGTGCCTTATCCTAAATCCTTTCTTCAATTTCAACAACCTGTCACTAAGTGTTCTTTCAGGGACATCAAAATATAAGGCAGCTTATCGAATTGTCATCTTATTTTCACTAACGTATTCCTCTGCTGATTTCATGTTGCAATCCTTCCATTCACCCCAAGCCCCTGCTCCCACTTATTTTTCTCGGCATTATCTGGAAAAATGGAAGTGAAACAGAATGACTCTTTGAAAATAATGTTTTCAAATCAACAATAGCAAACCCTTTATACATTGTTTTCGCAGTACAATATACTTTCATAGTATACAGGTGTATAAAAATATGAAACACTTCAATTGGTGTATATCTATTAATTTAAATAAATAAGCATTTATTAGTATGTCCGATATCATCCGTATCAGCCATGTCCGATATTTACCAAACGACTTGGAGTTAAAAAAATAACCGCTTACCTGGTATGGGAAACAAATTTTAAAACATAAGATCGTCATTTGATTGCCACTGAAATGTAGTGTGCCGTCTTATATGTATATAAATGTAATTAAATTAATAACGTACCTTTTTTGTCTTCGAGTAAAGCTGAGGACACAATATCTGGTGGTCAAATTTCATTTTCTAAGCACAACACGACCCCATAGTCATGCAAACACTAGGCACCTAGAATTAGTTCGGCAATATTATGAACTAACCTTGCATCGTCCTATCATCTATACGTCAGTTAAAGAAATAACACTTGTCCGATACCATACGTTGTCCGATAATGTACGTACTCCCCCTAAGTATTGGACGCCACACTATTACAAACACCTGTAAAATAAATCACACATAGACAAATATAACTATTCACATACAACCTAACCCATATAAAATAAATGAAAATAATGGAATCCTGTCAAATTTGACCTTTAAATAGATTAGGCAGAATTTACTTCTCTACTTCATATCCAACATTTATAAAAAAACTCTCTTTATAAGATTTACCACCCTTCCAATCACCTTTCTGTTTTAATTCTATTCAAAGTGATATGTATTTTACCTTAAATATCCTTGTAACTACAATATTCATTTATGTACCTGTACGCCTGTCTCGACACAGGTATACCCTAGTGAGACAGGCATACAAATAAAACCAATGTAAATATATTTTATTATAGATAAATAAATATGTTATAAAATAACACCGGAGGCATGACGGTAAGGTACAAACACGGAATCAATAATTCCATTAAAAATTATTTGTTTTACCTTTTTGTTACAAAAAAGCAATTATTTTGTACCTGGTTGCTACCGCCTTTCTTGTATTATTGATATAGTGTCCGTTCTAATAATAATACACGTTAGATGATAATATTACATAAGTAATAAAAAATAAACATTTTCATAATGAAATATCTTTTAGTTCAATTTTCATCCACTTCCCGAACTACCGAAATATGTGAATTTTAGCACACCTGATAAAAATGATCACAATACATACAATAACAAAAATTAACCAACATTAAAGTTTACTTTGCTTTATTAGTACGGGATTAGCGTGTTTTTTTGTCTATTTTAGACCATATTTTTCCCACGCCCTCAACGCCCCCTAATTTCTTCTGGGTCTTCTACTGCCCCCCTGAAAGTCTCAAACGCCCACAAGGGGGTGTTATCGCCCATGTTAAGAACCTATGAGTTAGAGGGTACACTTTTCCATATAACTGCATAACTCAACAACTCAACTCAAATTTAGATTTTTTGGAGATGTCTGACTAATCAACAAGACGATTGATATTTTTTTTCCTCTTGGTAATAGTTTTAATTATCGGACACCGAATTTTAACATTTCATCAAATTTAAAAGATAAAATTTAATGACGTGTTTAATAAAATTTGAACAATAATTCATCAAATATTTCAGGTCAATTTTCACGTTCTGTGTAAGTTCTATTCGAGTTCTATTATCATATCATTGTAGACCAGTTGCTTCATAAACCTGAAATAATCACAGAACTTGAATAAAATAAAAAAAAATAAAAAATAAAATAAAAAAAGAACTTTCACAGTAGGTACGTGAAAATTGACCTCAAATATTTTATAAATTATTGTTAAATATTTTTGAAACAACCGATCCTAAGTACAGTTATTATTTTATCATGGATGGGTTCTTTCACAGTACTTGAATAATAACAGAATTTGAATAGGACTTTCACATAACTTGACGGTTAACTTTGAAAGTTTTTGAAATTGTTAAAATTCTTCTTCATTTTTGAAGGAAGTGAATTGTTATCGTGATTTATTTTTGGGGTAGCTGCCCTAATGATGGACACTGTAATGCTGTCCGAAATGTTGGCTAAATAAGGAGGCAACGCGACACGCCACAATGCCCCAAAAAATCTCGATAATACTTTATAAAATCTCAAATCAATCAATTCACAAGTTTTTACGATAATGATAATAGTAATGAATTTGTTAAACTATTTAAAATTACTTCTCTGAGTTTATTTTGAGTTTTACACAAGTTTAAATAATAACTTATTTTATAATATAGTTTGCTTAAAATAAGGAACACAGGTTTAAATAAAAAGAAAGGAACACAAGTTTAAATAAAAAGAACACCAGTTTAAATATAGTATCAAAGGAACACAAGTTAAAATAAAAGAACACCAGTTTAAATACAGTTTAAATAAAAGGAACACAAGTTTAAATGAAAAGAACACCAGTTTAAATATAGTTTAAATAAAAGGAACACAAGTATAAACATAGGGTTAAAAAAAAAGTTGAAATCTTTACATATTATGAATTTAAGTCTTACGCCGCGTCTGTCTGCCTGTTCGCAATAAACCCAAAAACCACTGTACGGATTTTCATGCAGTTTTCACCAATTGATAGAGTGATTCATGAGTAAGGTTGAGGTATATAATTTTTCAAGGTTTTGTGTAAATTGCTTAAATATATAATATATAAAAGAAGATGTCTGTATGTGGAGGATGAGCGGGCTGGCAAGCGGGTGGTGTGGATTTGATTTGTATGCAAATCTACAGTTTTTGCTGGGGTTGATGAAATTTTCCACATGTGACCTTCAAAACAAGATGAAGGTCCCTGTCTACATTTGATTTGAAACCTCTGTGTAAAGCCCGGGCATCGCCAGGGACCTTACGGGGAGTTTAAATATACGAGTAGTTAAAAGAAACATAAGTTTAAATATAAAAAGGGGGTGCTTTAGACCACACGACTGAAGTAAAACTTCACTTACTTATAAAAGAAGAGAGAAAGAAAATTCACTACTCTCTGTTGCTCCTACAGTGTGATACAGACAATAGGCCTGCACTGTGTCTGTTAGATATACGAAACGTAACTGGCTATGAGAGAAAGAAAATGTGTGCTTGCACCTCTCTCTCTTGCCCCTACAGTAATATACGAAACTTAACTTTCTCTCTTTCTATATTCACTAACTTATATCTCCCTCGCAACTTCCGTTCGCCTCGCCCGATCACACTTTTCATAACGCTATCGTCACGCATTCACCAGCTTATTCTCAAAGTCAAACGTCAAAATTCACTAACTTATATCTCCCTCGCAACTTCCGTTCGCCTCGCCCGATCACACTTTTCATAACGCTATCGTCACGCATTCACCAGCTTATTCTCAAAGTCAAACGTGCATAAAGAAGTTTTACCTCAAAAAGAATACCATTTTAAAAAAAGAACACAAGTTTTAATTCAGTTTAAATAAAGGAACACAAGTTTAAATATAGTTTAAATAAAATCAACACCATTTAAAAAAAATAACACATGGTTTAATTCAGTTTAAATAAAAGAACACAAGTTTAAATATTGTTTAATAAAAATAACACAAGTTTAATTCAGTTTAAATAAAATAACATAAGTTTTAATTCAGTTTAAATAAAAGAACACAAGTTTAAATACAGTTTAAATAAATACCTGAACATTCGAAGTTTCCTAATCATCAAGGAAAAACTACAGGAAAGCACCTCGTTCGAGGAAATTGAGAAAAACAATGCATAGGTACTGACCAATTCGGCAGACTACAAAACAGTCCTCCATTGCAGAACTCCACCAGTTGACATTAGCTACTCGCGATCGTAACACGGAACACCCAGTGGCGGTTCTTTACAGGGGGACAATGGGGACAGTCCCCACCAGTTACACTCAAAACCTACTAAAGGAAATAACAGTCGATGCCGCCAAAATGAATGAATTCTTTAAACATAAAAGTAATTAACATTAATTCCGGATGATTTTAATAAGACCCTACGCGCGTACAGCGAACAATGTACGGCGCAAAAAAAAGCAGGTCTATTTCTCAGTGCGCAGAATTACTGCGCACTTGGGGGACAATCCGAACTATCCCCATACTTTCCTTGCGTTGTTTCGCGATCGTATGCAACTGCGCATGCGCAGTAGTATGTGAGTTCAAGCATCTGCGGGGACAATCCTTTGTATCCCCATAGAACCATTTGTTTGCGAAGTTACGGGCGGGAATCACTCGCGTTATAATTAGTTTGATGATAATCTCGCAAGGTAAAGCTTTATTTTTATTATATTTCATTGTAAATTGGCATATTTCTATAGACTTTTTATATTATTGTGTGTTAAATATATCCCACTAGCATGATTAGACCATAAAAATATTTTTTGAGAAATTTTATAATATATAATAATAATATTCTACGGGAGATGAGATTCCGGTACGTAAAAAAGTCGATCCCCACCACTAAAGAAGTGCTCGAGCCGCCACTGGGAACACCTCAGCGTTCAATCCTTCAGACATACGTCTGATTAATTGATTGATTCAAAGAAGTTTATTGTTTATTTGCGTTAAGTTGTTATTGGATAAAATTATTGATTTATTGGCTGTACAATGATGGCTCCGAAGGTACGTTTTTTTGTGACTTTGATGTTTTTTACATTAACTCCACGCATCAGGGTATCTAACATGGTCAATCAATACAGGTTTTATCAATAATTTCGGTAACTTGTCATCCCGAATGAACGAACAAATAGCAGTTCATATCAAATAAAGTAAGATCCTTTAGTCGTTGTGAACTGATGTTTTTTTTAGCGGCCTGCAGTCATGCTCGGGAGCGATGACAAGTTACCGATATTTTCGATAAAACCTATATCGATCGACCATACTAGGTACCCAGGGCCTATGTCATTTTTGGGGATGCTATGTGGAAGATGTTTTTGTGTTTAGGAAGGAGTGAATCTGTTTTAGGGGGGAGGAAACACAGAGACCGGCAAATCATTTCATAGCCGAGCTGTAGAACTCAAGAACGAGTCGTAGAAACGACCCGTTCTCGTGTGACCAAAAATATGTACAAATGTGTACAAATAATATCACATTATATTTTCAACAAATTTTCACAGACTACGTGGCCGAGCGGTAAAGATTATCGGTTAAAGAAATATAGATATTTTTTTTTTGCATATCAGAGTGGTACCTATATTGTCTGTTTGTTTATTTAATGAAGAGTGTGATTTGATTTTTATCCAAATCTAAAGTTTTTAAAAGACTTTACCTTTAAAGCAAGATGAAGTTACACTACAACTCCGTGTGAAACCCGGGCAACGCCGGGGACTTCAGCTAGTTTTATGCATTTCTCAGTATTGCCTTTCTAACTTTAGCTCCACACGGGCTTTCCTACGGGCCTTAGCCATCTTTGGGGATGCTGTGTGGATGCTGGGTACTTTTAAGGAGATGAAGTTGTGGGAAGGAAAAAGGTATGAAGGTGGGTAGGAATATGGGGGTCAGTGTGTTCAGCAGTGACGGATGTATGAATCCATCCGTCCCACTGAGGTGCAAGGCGATGGGTCGAAAGAGTCCTCCCGGAGAGGTCAAAAGTTCTTCTTCAACAAGTCATCCGCCGTCAAGACGTAGACAAGCCTCACCCCATGACCCCGAGCATCCCTGCTAATTCACCAAACGTAGCGAATCGCTTGGGTGACCTATGGGTGTTTTATACAATAAATATTTCCCGGGGCGGCGGTACCTATACCCACCTTCCAAATTAGATATAGATTCACCAGTTTCCCGTTTGCACCATTAGTTTCCGAACACCGCGTATTCTCCTTCATAGTAATTTGATAAGAAAACTTTTTTGAAGTGTTTTTTTTTTTAGCACCGTTGTGATTTGAAACTCGATGAAAAGAGACATATACATCATAAGATTTAGCCTGCGAGAGAATGAGATAGTAGATATAATCGGTCTCCTCTTTGTACGGTGCTTCGTAGCCTCCCAACATTGTCTACTTTAGTTTTCCACAGTGCAAACTTTTTTTTATACATATAATAACAATGCAATAATTGAAAAATATTAATTCGAGAAAAATATAAACGTGTCTGGATGGTTTAAGCCACCAGAGGGTAGGAGATGAGAAGGGGACGAGGAGGGTTGGGAAGTACATGGATATTCGGATCTGGTCACCAAACATGGATTAAGCCATTTTAACCAACGTTTCGATACGATAACGTCTTTCACCAGGGAATATATTTGCACCATAGACATACAAATAACTAGACGAGAACTTACAGATGAGGGGTAAAAACCAACTATGGCGGGGCGAAGAGAGGAAAGAGACTTGTGATTCGCCAATAAATCAATCTAACAGTATATAGGCACCTCACACTATAATATCATTATTTAGTTCTTGATAGTAAAATCTGCTTTTGAATGAATAGACCTTTTTATATGGGAGCGCGAATTGCATGCCACGGTATGAACAGATGTGTAAAATCCAAATTCGCAAAGTAAGGTTCTGAGTATTTTCATAGTGGAATATTTTGTTGCTGTAGACACTTTTACAAATGTTTCATGATTTACTTAACCCAGTAAACAGCGGCTTTGTGTTTCGCGTCGCTATGTGTCTCGATGTTTAAGTATGTGTTTCATAGACATACAGCGTCCGTGCGTAAAATGTACGATGAGAGCACGACACTGGTCCGGACACGCCCAGCCGGTTCCGAAAAATGGTTCCAATGGGAGGGGGAAATAACACGTTTTTTAACACGTAAGGGCATGTCCATATATTTTGTACGTCCGTGATTTGCACCTACTCCGAAGATCAATCGTCGCCGTAGTTCTTAAGAGGGAATAACCAGACAAAAGTGGAAATATGTCATTTTTAAATCAAATTTTAGACGTATTGACTCTTCCACAAAAAATTAAAAATTGATTTCGAAAGATTGTTCTTTTATATAGTAAAGCTATGTTTTAAATTTTGAGAAAATATATTTATTTTTAGTACAGTAAGGTTTCACCGTTGGTCGTTGGCAGATTTGTTAAATTTTCAAGCAAAATTTTGTATTATGCGACACACATTTCAATCATATAATCATGCAGTAAAATAAATCAATGAATTATCTGGGAAAGCTATGTTTCAGAATTTTAATTTTAATTTAAATAAAATCATTTAAAAAAAGATCCCCACACGTGTTTTGTGACGAAAATACTTCAGTTTGTCTATTTATTTACGGTCTTACAAACTAATATATATGTAAAAATTACATTCTTATTTTGCTCAGACAATATTGAAAAATTATAAATACTTGTGATCAAAAAATAATTATAAAAAGTGCACAATTTTAATAGTTTGATCATCACGCCTTTCAGAATTTTTGAATTTAGGTACAAATTAAAGAATATTTTGAGTAATTATAATTATAAAAAACTGGTACGGAGAAAAATTAATCTTTCTCATTGGAACCGCCCTGTACAATCGTAAGAACATCTTTCGACGAAATATGAATTCTCGGCCGCTGGCTGGTTAATGGCCCTTAATTGTCCAAACGACCATTTTAGTTTTAGTTCAACCTCCACTTTAAAATGAAAAATAAAGTATAAAAAATGATAGTTAAATCACTTAACTAAGAATTAGTTAAACTAATGAAACCTTTACTTTTACGGAAATAGCTTTAGGTATCTTAAACTAGGACTAGGTATTATTTGAAATGCAAACACAAGATACCATTATGTTTTAATAATTTACTTTTAAGTATGTAGGTATATATTACTTTTATGATATTTTAAATAACTATGCTAAGCAAACAACGGTTATCTTTCCCGTATTAATTGGTTATTATTATTATTATTATTATTTTTTAAATTCTTTCTTTTCTCTTTTTTTCTTATTTTATACACCCCATCTGTGTAGGACTATGATAATATATGCAATGCTTACACGTTTGTTCTATATCTACATGTTTTAATCCTCTGTAATTAAGTACCTACCTAAGTAATTAATATTATGTTTTAAAAACTTTGCTAAACAAAGAACAGTCACTTTGTTTTAATCTTTTATTTTTGTTTTGTTTTTTATATTATTTTCAGACCATGTTCCGTATGTTAATACTCATCCTAATTTGACTGTCCTAAAATGGGAATCCTCCTAGTTGGGCAGTCAAAAAATTTCTTAAATAATGTATATAAATGTATAATCTTTTACTAAATAAAATAAATAAACACCTATGAAACGAAAGAAAACCTTCTCCTCCTGTAAAATTATCTAATGGTCGTTTGGACAATTAAGAACTGACTAAAGGTACTGACACACTTGCTCATTAACAAGCCAGCTTATGAGCATGACAGTTGATGACAACTGTCCACATTTGCTCATCCATGAGCAGGCTTGGTTTGAGCTTTTTCGTGAATGAGCGTGCTCAAAGCCAACATTTGAACACGCATGCTCTTTAATGTCAAATGGAGTCAGTTCCATTCGCTCAGAACTAAACAAAATAATATTATTGCTTGCAATGCAATGATTATTTAAGAATCTTCTATGTAAAAAAAATAAGACGGTTGATTTGGGTCCAAGATGTCAACAAATCCGAAAAAGACTAAATTAATATTAAAAAATAAATGTTAATTTTAATTTTTTTTTTTTTTTCATTTTGGAGGTGAAGGTGCTTTTGGGGAATTTGGATGTCTATTGAGGGTATTTAAGTGACCATGTGTTCCAAATATATTCGTGGTACCCATAATAAATCACGAAAAACGAGATTGTTTCGTCTCCCCAGCGGGCTCTTTCGACATTTTTGCAAAGAATTCGCAGGCGCGGACTGAAATCGGATTGAAATGAGCATGCTCATAAGCTAGCTTGTTCACACATGCTTAGAGGCTTCCCCTTCCACCCAATAATCCAATGAGCATGCTCATAAATCAAACGGCTGTTGATTTGTGAGCGTACTCATTTGGCTTCAAATAAGCAAGTGTGCCCGTAGCATAAGGCGACGCAATGCATAAAAAATCGTTTTCACGGCCCTGCAACGAAATCTATCGATAATAATCGATTGTCTTCCAATTTTTAATTTATGCTACATCCTTATCAACCTAACTAATCACCAATTAACTCCTTTATCGTCTGGTCTAAGACTGCAATTAAATAATAGCATTCCTGATTCGGTTTGTACAAATTGAGAACGTTAAATCCCGGCTTCCGATTTGCCGAAGAATAGTTGACACATTGAACAATGGAGATACTAACTTCTCTATGGTTATATTTAGTAATCGACACCTTGTCTGTGGCGGAAATCAGGGGAAATCCGTTTTCCGAACTGCTTAGGAAGGTACTTACTGTATTTTAAACAAATTAGATACGTCATTATTCTGTCGTTTAATTATGATGTCTTGGGTTTTGTGGTAAAGCCGGTTGTTTTTTAAATTAAAAAATCAATTAAAAAATATATTATTATGTTATTATCAAGTTCTGCAAGTATTTTAGTATTTATTTTTGTTACAGCTGTTTCGGCTTACAAGGCCTTTTCAAACTGTGGCTAAACCACTCTGAGTCGACTTATTTATACGATTTTAAATGTCAATTTTTGTCTCTAAAACACCTCTATTTGAATTCAACCCTACCTATTCCCCGTTATTTGTCCCCAAAACCCATCAACAATACCGTCACAACTGATCAAATTGCCAAAATTGCAGTTGTTTTTCATAGTTCAATCCGTCAAGGACGCTTCTCGGTTGCCCGCAGATATGAGACATTGAAAATGAGCAGTGTCTATCCAACCGAAGCGTTGATTTGTTGTTCGGCAAGGTGAATGAATCGGTGTCGATAATTAGCTATTACTCTATTACACAACGTAAACTTTGTTGTCGCTGGTACTTAGTTCATTTTGGGGCAGGTCATTCATTGAATACAATATCTAGGCATTTGTACTAAAATTAGAGCGACTAATATATTTGTTATTGTGATATATCGAGGTATATTGTAGCGTTTGGACTTGATTTGAGAGCACGGACGAGGTACCTATTTATTTTGAGGCCCGGGACACCCCTCGCGGAATGAAAACATTAAAATATGAACAATTCAAAAAACAAATTAAGTCACTGAAATTGGTTAATGATATATTGTACCCTTAATTTAATTTATTTTAATTTACCCATACTTTAATTGTAATATTTAATATTTAAAAAAAAAAGTATTGACCTTGAATAACAATTTTTTTTCCTAAATTACGAACCTATGTCAATTAATATTTGTTTTTATCTCATAAGTTCTTTGAATATTATTTAAACATTTAATTAGAACATTATTATTATTTTATATTTTGCGTGTGAATAAATACTCCTCCCATAAACACGAGCTCCCAGAGCTCAACTTATGGAGTAGTAGAATAAAAAAAAAATAAATAAAAAAAAATTCTTCTAACACAGCAAACATTTTTTGTGGCACCATTTTAATTAAAAATTAATAGATTACTTATTTTTAATCACGTTTATTGTTTATAAAAAAAATGATATGTTTCATGAGCAGTGCTCACTTCCTCGGGGTTTACTTAAAACTAATTAAAACAATAGACATAGACTTAAAGGTGTCAATGGAAAGGTGGGAGTGGTAAGGGGGTAATAGGGCATAATTTACGAAGGGAACAAGTTTAATAATGTGTCATTTAAAAATATTTTTCATTATTTATAATATTTAAATTTTATTATTTATAATATTGTAAATACGAATTTAAATATTATAAATAATCAAAAAACATTTTTAAATGACCTTACTTATTAAAACTTACTTATTTATTTATTTGTCAGAGACAAACAGCTTATACTTAAAATATAGAGATACATATATGCAAAGTAAAATTAAGTCAAGCCAAAAAGGTCTCCTTTGTTAAAGTTACTTGGATATGGAGTTTCATTATATCTTAACATTAATTTTAGGCGAGGAGGAGAGGAAGAGGAATATAGAATAAGGATAGGAGATGTATAATATGTCATTTTGCTGTCCGATAATATATTTTTTCAATTAAAAACATAAAAATTATTTTTCCATCACACGTCGCAACTGAACAGTAGTGTATATATATATACCTTGCGAATCACGTGCTAAACATTCCGTATAATTCAAGCAGCACGGCAACATACAAAATAATGTGCGTATCACATGATCCCGTCTCGACGTGTAGAAGCGTGATCAGTGGCGATGTGTGATTGAAATCTATTGATAAAAATAAAAAAAAATCATCGGACAGCATAATGAAATCTACTTTTTGTACTACGCAGAAATCGCTGGTTAAAATCTTCTGGTATTAACTCGCCAAAAATTAAGACCGGCCTGAAGTTGATCATAAATCGTCGCAGTACGCGAGTTTAAGGACAGAAACGTGGCAAGCACCCCGCCCAAGCCTTCCTCTGTCGCACGTATGTTTTTACGGATCTTTTCGTTTCGCTTACACCAATTGTAAAGTCGGTAAGACGGTAACTGTGCTAGAATGAATCGTACCATGTTCAGGCCGGTCTTAAAGTTTGGCGTGTACTATACACACTGTATAACATCTCAGTCCATTGCGGAGTGAGTGATAGATTGACTTCATCTAAACAGATTTTAGAAAAGCATTCGTGAAAACGCTGCACAAATTCACTGTGGATCTATAAAAATTAATCTGTTAGTTATTTGCAAACGGGAGAATTAGTTTTACCTTGATTTATTTTGGGCTTATCATGCCGTGTTGCGCTTCCTCCTTCTTTAGCCTACGTTAAGGACATATTTACAGAGTCCATTGTAACGGTGTCTGAAACAACTAAAGAAGAAGGTAGCGAAAAAAGGCGGCGGCGCAATAACCCAAAAATAAATCACGATAATGTTTTTGGCTGTGAAAATCTCAAATTATATCTGGTAGAACTGATTATTGAAATTAGTGGAATACTTCATTGCTTCTAAGGGCATTCCCCAAGGGTCATATTAAAGGCCCCTACTATTTTATACACTGATTTTGGTACCTGTAGACTAGTCTCTTATTCAAACTTCATCATACCACATCTTACGTAAAATGTAGGTATCTTTTGATGCAACAGCTCACAAACTATTTGCAATAGATTGCCTACAAATTTCGGAATCATAATTCATACAGAAATATTGCATTTATTTCGTAAACGTACCTGCCCGATTTCACGGTGAATTAGTTTCAAAACTATACCAAGGGAATCTCTCCATTGTTATTTTTACTTCCATAAGAGATATCGATTTGGTTGACGAATCTGTTATATGCAATACGTATTACGTTGAAATACTATCGTTATTTATTTACTCCATTAGTTATAAAGTAACACGATTTGTTTTGTGAACTTAATAACTTTGGTTTCTAAAATCAACATTTTGAAAAAATATGACGATGCTCTATTATATGGGTTTGTATTTAAAATATCGCAATGAATGTTCGTGTATATAAAATAAACGTGTACTAATATAGGTGAATTTTGTTCGCTCCCAAGTTAATTATTTTTTTATTGTTGTGTTATCCGTACATCAAAAAATGGTTAATTAAAGTGATTTTATTCAATTTGAATTTCGTAAGCACAGTTTTTGTATTCGAAATTTATGCCTCGATTGGGCAACATGTACAGACCCATAAGATATATCTTGTTATTCTTCATTGTATGAATTCGATTGCAAATTGATTTTCTTCAACTGCATTCCTATTCTCACTTATTTAAATTTTGTTTTGTCCACAGGTTGCATCTTTCCTCGCCTTTTTGGCCGCAGTAGGTTCCAGCCCCACTTATGGCTCATACGACACTCCTAGCAGCTTCGACACTGAAGAGGTTAGCAGCTTCGGAAGTTACACCCCTCTCAGTTCCCAGGGCTTCGAAACTTCCAAAAGCTTCGACCCCCAAGGCTTCAATGGTGGGAGCGCCTTCAAGGGAACTACCGACTTCAAAGCCTATGAAGGCCTCGGTGACTATGGATCCTATGACACCCTCGGCGATAGTCTTGGCTACGACAGTCTGAAAAGCTTTGACAGTTCAGGGTATGACTCAATTAAAGTCGGCAGAGCTTTTGGTTTTGGTGGCGGTGGTTTCCCTTCTTCCTCCTATGGAAGTTATGGATTTGAATCGCCCAGATACGACGCGACGTCATACAGCAATTCTGGAAAGGGATCCAGTTCTAATGGGAATCCGCTGAACTTTGAGAAGTTTGAGAGTTATGGATCAGGCTATGCGAGGGAATCAGAAAACGTAAGCCAAATCTAGTTTTTTTTTTGTTTAATTTATGAACACAATATTGGCGAAACTCAATACAAAAAATCTAATATAGAATAATCAGAAAAAGATACGGTCACATCTGGGACTCGAATCCAGGACCTATGACTTGCCGGGTCAGTGTTCTACCCGACGAGCTAACGTGTCACTATCAGATTCGGTCATATTTAATTGTATCATTCAAACAAGAACTCCCAACATTATCTTCATTTTCTTATTGGCTGCTATCTTTATGTATATTGGTAGAGCCTGACCGGCAAGTCATAAGTCCTGGGTTGGGGTCCCAAATGTGGCCGTATCTTTTCTGATTTTTCTGTTTCTTATTTCCGCTTGAGTTTCGCTAATTTTTATTGTCTTCATTAATTAAATATTACAATTTGAGGTTTTACCATCTTGGTCGATGGGTTTTACTCATTAAGTTAAAAATTAAAATGAATAGCAAAAAATAGTTTTTTTTGTGTGAATTTGTGAATATTATTGTGTTACTTAATAGATTTAAGCACACAATATACAGACTTAAATGTATGTGCTTAATAAGAAATATTCTACACTATTTTGTAGCGCCACTTTGGTGCCAAATCTAGTGTTTAGAGTTTAGGGAATATATTTGTTGGTATATAATGCCGTATTATTATAATTCAAGGGTATCCCAATCTATTCGTACAACTACGCCGTGACCGATCCCCACACTGGAGATATCAAAGAACAGGAAGAGACTAGGGATGGCGATGGCGTCAAAGGTAATATTAATTATAGTGGTAAACTTCTGCAAGTAGGTACCTGAAAATAATGTTAACTTTGAAACCTACAAATATCAACGTTTGAGCTGCAATAGTTGAAATTTGTATAAAAATTGCTGTTGAAAAATCGAGACTCTTCGAGAAAACAAATTCCATTCTTCATAATGTCATCAGTATATTTGCCTGAGTTTGAATAGTTTCCTGCAGTAAAACGAACACACGATGAGAGTGATGATGACAGATTCAATGATTTGACTTAGGTACGTTATCTCTGAATGTTTCTTGAAAACACTTACATTGAATATGTTGATTCCAGGTCACTATTCCCTCGTGGAACCAGACGGTTCCGTCAGGGTTGTTGAGTATACAGCCGATGATGTGAACGGCTTTAACGCAGTGGTCAAGAATCTTGGTCCATCCGGACACTCGGAACCTTTCAGAACGTCATTCAGCTCATCACCTGGATCGTCTTTCGGAGCTTCTTCGTCATTGGCTTCGTCTCCTGTCTCGTCTTTCGGCCCATCATCACCATTTGGATCTTCTCCGGGATCGACTTTCAAATCATCTCTTGGTCCTCTCGGATCTCCCCTAGGTCCGTCTCCTCTAGAACACTTTTCATAAACAAGAACTATTTTATTTTTTTATTTCATGTGCGAAAGTAGAGCGAATGAATATGATGAGATGAATTAAATTCTACAAGAGCGAGTCAAAAAGTAATGCCTCCTATTTTTTCCCCTTTAATATTCAAGAAATATGTAAAAACAGCAACTACATAGGTGGAAAACCACCCTATTGACGATTTATTTATCACTTTCCAATATAATCTCCGTCCATTTCCTAAGTTTTGGTCCATCTTTTAACAAGTACATGCATCCCAGAGTGGTCCTGCTTCCTAAGGCCTTAGACCATAGCTTTTGTTGGGCGAAAGATGTGCTTTAAGCTTTTTGAGAGTTGTGACGCATTGTTCCAGACTATTTCTGAACATTCCAGAATGTTCCGGGATGTTTTAGAATGTTGTGGAATGCTCTCGAATGTTCTAGATGGTGAAACTTCTAGCTCTTCAGGTAAAAACGGGAACCTTCTTCATGGATGGGAATAGAAAACTACCACATTACATAACTCCCTTGATGTAATGGGACTCGTTTCCGAGTTTTAGCGGGACGAACACAATTGTTCACTTTCTTTCATAATATAATAAATTGATTATTGATTATAACGTCACATCACAAAGTATCTGCTTCAAATGAACATATTATGATATATTTACTAACATAAACGTGCTACTGTTTGCCGATGCCATGAACCTATATGAAGAGATTAACCACATTAATTATTGTAATACACTTCAAAATAACTTGATATATCTTTTTAAATGGTGCTCTATCAACAAGCTCTATTAGCATTAAACATAAATAAATGTCAGTTCATTCATTGAAAATTTAAATTGTGTTAATGAAATTATGGATCTAGGCATTATGTTCGACAGTAAACTCACCTTTGTATGTCATATTAATAATATTATCAACAAATCCCTAAAGACTCTTGGCTTTGTCTTAAGAGCTCCAAAATGATTTGGGCACATTTATTACGTTATATAAAACCCTTGTTAGATGCCAACTTGAATATAACTCTGCGTTATGGTCTCCCTTTTTCAACATTCATTCAGACAACATTGAAAAGATTCAACGGAAGTTTCTAAGGTTCATAAACTATAAATTGCGTATTCCTTTACTAAACATTGATTACAATTACCTCTTGGATAAAATGTCTCTATTGAAACTTTCAGAAGGAAGAATAAGCACAGATTTAATACTATTACATAAAATACTGCATTACAAAATTGACTGTCCTGAATTACTTCAATTTATCTATATCCATGTTCTCAAAAAATCATATCGACATTTATTACCCTTTTATTTCAATTACACCAGGACACTAGCTTATCAAAACCTCCGTTTCCGAGACTTCACAGTCTCGGAAATAAATATTCTGTTCAAGGTGATATATTTCACCTTAAAACTAATCAGTATAAATGTTGTATAGGTATTCTATCACTTTTATTCTTCTAGACACAAATAGATTTACATCATTTCTGCAATGTTTGTTTATATTGAATGTGAGACTTCTCTCATATTGAATGTGAGAAATCATTTTTACTAATTTATGGTATTTTTTATATTTTTTTTATATGCTTTTGTTGTTCCATTGTATTGTGTATTTTTTTCTCATTTTATTATATTTTCTTCATTGTTTGATACGCAGATTATAAATTATAATGTAAAAGCCCATCAGGGCGTGTAATAAATAAATAAATAATAAAAAAATAATTTATTTGTCGATCTGTTGTTGTCTTAGTAAGGCTTTCCTTGGTACATATTTGGTCATTAATGGTCTTTATGGTTGTTGATTCGGTGCATCTTATTGTCTATCACAGCGGTTTTTAACCTTTTTGAGCCTGTGTACCCCTTGATCCTTACTAAAAAATTGTGTTTTTTATTTTCTTTGTATTTCATGTCCGAGCATGCATCGGACAATGTCTTTGGCACACGGTGTAATTAAATGCTCTGCAACTGAACGATTTTTTTCCTGATTTAGCGATGCGATAACTACTCTGTATGATGCTTCCAGAGCTGTTTCCTGTGCTTTAGTAGCTCTTGAGAAAAGCGAACCTATATTGACAGTTAAATGTTTTTGTTTTCTTTCAAAAAAATCTCTAAACTGAGCTTACTGACTGATGTATGGCGTTGCGGCAGGCTGTCAAACCACTGAGCGTGAACCGGCGAGAAAACGTTGAGTTGAGTTTTATATCCTACATTTGTGCCGCGTACCCCCAATCTTGCTTCGCGTACACCCAAGGGGTACGCGTACCACAGGTTGAAAACCACTGGTCTATGGAGATTTCCTGATTACATCAGTAATTTGGCTTGTCATTGTTGCTATGGTATGAATTGTATTGTCTCCAGAAATTTAAAGTGTATGGAATTGTTTCAATATATTGTTTTTGAGAAAATATTTGTTGACTACTGTCTTAATTACGGTAAAAAAATAATATTTTGTTAGTCCGACGACTTTGTATAACTAAACACCTTTGAACTGTCTTGTGGGTGTGGAAAAAAGGTTTATAAAAAATAGTGTTTTAACAAACCATTAGTAGTATCGGTGTTGTTGGACGGATGGTTAACGATGCTTATATTGTTAAGATAAATTATTTTGTTAATATAAAATTGTCAATCGTTTACTAATAAAAATTATTAAAAAATGTGATTATTCGTACGTTTTTAAGTAGGCCTAACCCAATCTTACCAAAGGCATAACAAAAAATGTATAAATATTATCAGTAGCTTTACTTTTGTGAGTTTTATTTTTATTTTTATGTCAATACCTCACAAGAGTCTCAGCTGCTTTCGTCTGGAGCCAGTAAATGGCATCCCCAATTAGGATATGTTGTGAGGCTGAAGGTAGTGGGGAGGGAAGGAGGTGGGGAAGAGGAAGGTGAGGAAGTACCTGGCTATTCAGATCTGGTTGCCAAAACAGGATCAAAACACGGTTAAAGCCATTTCAAGCAACGTTTCAATTCCGATTGGTGGTTATAATATGTTTTATATAAAATTATTTACTTTTTACTGTAAATTTTTTTTGAAAAATTGTTTAATTTTATTTATTGGTTCTGACTAATTAATAAGTTTTTATACAGCTTATTTCAGAAGGGAGGTTATTATAGTATTTTATGGCTTTGAAAATATAATGATTTTGCATTTGAGTCGTTTTAAAATTAGGTGTAATAAATTGGTTTGCATTTCTTCTCTCTCTCTGGTTTCAATCCTGGGATTGGTTTGCAGCAATTTCCTCTAATTTTCTTTTCCATTCTTCCCTGTCTTGTGCGGCTCTTTTGAGTTCTGCATATGATGAGCAGCGCACGTCCACCAGCAGGTCGTCCAGGTACTCTCGGCGTGGGCGTCCCCTAGAGTTTGTCCCCTCGGTCATACCCTCCATTATGGTATGCAAGAGGCCTTCTTGTCGTATAACATGTCCGATCCATCTTGCACGCCTTTCGGACAAGGTCCTAAGCAGGTGCCTTCCTCCTTCGATACTTTGGAGAACCTCCTCATTTGTAATGTGGTCTCTCCAGGAAATTCCTAATAATCTTCTATAGGACCACATCTCAAAAGCCTCTAGTCTCCGTTTATCTCTTTCGGATAGGCACCATGTTTCGCAGCCGTACATCAAGATACTCCACACATAGGTCTTGATGAGGAGTAATCGCAGTTTTAGGTCTATATTATTTGATTCAATTACTTTCGACCTTTTATTGAATGCAAGCCTAGCCTGGTGTATACGGCTGTCGACCTCGCTCTTAGACCGACCGTCTCATGTTATTTTGCTCCCGAGGTAGACAAACTCCTTGGTGTTCTTTAGTGGAACTCCTGCCATCTCTACTCTCATCTGGTGTTGCGTTCGGCCTACAGTCAGCAGCTTTGTTTTGTCTTTATTTATCTTCATGTTGTAGTTGTTTTGAAGAATGCTTTGCATGGTTGTTAAGGCCTCTTGCAGTTCTTCTTCGCTTTCAGCAACCAAAGCAATATCGTCAGCAAACCTTATCATATCCACCTTTTGCCCGTGTATCTTTACACCTCTTCTGTGACTCATTCTCTCTCTCAAGTCGTCAATCGCACTCTGTATATAAACGTTAAAAAGAACAGGTGACAGAGAGCATCCCTGTCTCACCCCTTGTCTTATACTGGCTTCTTTTGTATCATTGTCACATCTAATTATTGCATTAATTGTCGCATTTCTTATTAGTTGGTAAAATTCTTGATATTCTTTGTTGTTTTTTTCTTTACACATTTTTATAATGGAAGCTTGCTTGAATATGTCATCGACATTTGGTACTGGAAACAATTTAAAAAGTGATTCTGTTGAGAACGTAGATTTAAAAAAAAAAAATTACTTTAATGATGATTCCTTGCGAAACTTTTACTGAGTTTAGATAAACATAACATCTTTATTTTTTGGACACTAATGAAAAAAAAACATTTTTTGATAAGTTTTATATGCATAGTCACACTCCAAAGTTTTGCGGAAAGAGCGAGGATCACCGTCTAGACCAGGGGTGGGGAACTTGTGGCCCGCGAGTTTTTTTCGGTGCGGCCCGCGAGCACTTTTGGTGCGTCGTGCTGAACGCAAAAAAATACATTGAGAACGCGAGATTGGTTTTATTTCACGGCATGTCTAATATATTTTTTAATTAGTTAAATAAATTATACAAAATTGGTAGCATTGTTGGCTACAACATTGCACTGTTTATTGATATGTAGTTTAATGTAATTACATTTCAGCTAAAATGAAGGAATAAGAAAAAGTATGTAATTCTTTCCACGAAAATGATGTCAGATAGTCCATTTCTTATCGCGAAGACGAATGCGTGATCAGCTCCGAGTCATGTGGGAACTGGTGCGGAAATATATCCTGGAAAAGAAAAATGTGTTTAGGAAAACTGTATTGCAATGCTATATTGTAATGACGACACTTTATTAGATTATTAATATATATGAAACAGGGAATGTGAATCTCAAGTTTTCCCCGATATTAAAAAAGAAATATTAAGCAAATCTATACGATTATATACCCCTTGGGGTACGCGAAGCAAGATTGGGGGTACGCGGCACGAATGTAGGATATAAAACTCAGCTCAACGTTTTCAAACTTCGCCGGTTTACGCTCGGTGGTTTGACAGCCTGCCGCAACGCCATACATCAGTCAGTAAGCTCAGTTTAGAGATTTTTTTGAAAGAAAACAAAAACATTTAACTGTCAATATAGGTTCGCTTTTCTCAAGAGCTACTAAAGCACAGGAAACAGCTCTGGAAGCATCATACAGAGAAGTTATCGCATCGCTAAATCAGGAAAAAATCGTTCAGTTTCAGAGCATTTAATTATACCGTGTACCAAAGACATTGTCCGATGCATGCTCGGACATGAAATATCAAAGAAAATAACAAACACACTGCTGTTGGACAGGACTGTTTCCCGGTGAATTCGGGAAATGCGTCATACAGTTGCGATTAAGAACAAAACATTGGAATAAAATTCAACTATCTATTAGGCGCTTTTAAGTAAGGGAGAAGCAAGAAAATGAGTATCATATTTCTTTGCAAGAAACAGACATATGCATATTGTTTGTCCCACTATTGTGTGTAAGAAAGAGCTGCAGCATTGTTGTAATTAAAATACGGAAATGTTGTGCCATGCCGTGGTAATTAGGTATAAAAGTTTTATTTATTGCATATTTTCTTGAAGCCCTTCAACATGTCGATATTTGGTGCTTTTAGTATTATCACGGAACGGCGACGCTTCAAAAAAGGGAAAAAACTTACGTTATTTATCACAATCATGCTATCGCTCTTTCTTACACATTAAATAATAGTGAGACAAAAGATGAGACACACAATGTACGTTTGTCTGATTCCTCCAAAGTACTACTTTTTTTCCTTTTGTGGAAACAGACATACCTACGTACATTGTGTGTCTCATCTTTTGTCTCACTATTATTTAATGTGCAAGAAAGGGCTACAGCATTATCGTGAAAAGGAAAGTATGTTTATTGCCTTTTCTGTAACGTCGCCGTTCCGTGATAATACTAAAAGCACCAAATATCATCATATCATGTTGAAGTGCTTTAAGAAAATATGCAATAAATGGACGCTTTTATAATTACCATGGCATGGCACAACATTTCCGTATTTTAATTACAACAATGCTGCAGCTCTTTCTTACACACAATGACACAATAGTGGGACGAACAATATGCTCATGTCATTTTTCTTCCAAAGAAAACGGGTAAAGGGGTCTCCACACGGTGCTGCCGCAGTACCAACTGCCGCAGAACTGTAGTCGAAAGCGCCAGCCGTATTGTTATTATAATAACAATACGGCTGGCGCTTTTGACTACAGTCAACTACAGTTCTGCGGCAGTTGGTACTGCGGCAGCACCGTGTGGAGACCCCTTAAGAATTTTCTTGCTTCTCCCTTACTCGTATTAAAGAAATGAGATGCCGCGTGCCTTTGCCGTGGAAACTGTAAATGCAACCAATGTTTTCTGACTGCGCAGTCAGTCGCAGAACATCGTAAAATCATAATAAATAATATTTAAAAATGCCCAATGAAAGGGGTACCTACTTGTGTTATTAAGATTACAATTGCAATTTTATTTGAATTTTATGTGATAATGATTTCATTTCTTATTCTATTTATTATTTCTTCTAAATAATGTTTAAATAAATTGTATAAAAAACCTCAAAAGTCAAATTTTTTTTCATTTATGACTTGATTTAGCAATCTGTTAGCTATAGATACGTAATTTCATTGTGCATTTATAGACTGGGTGAAAAAAGATGTGTAGGTACCTACATTTAGACGATAAAAAAATGACTAGTTTCGAAAAGACGATACAAATGTCTATTGCATTGTCGAATCCATGGTTAGATATGGAATTCAAACTCGGGGGCAAACGAGCAGTATCAAATATGTACAAAAGTTGCAAACTGCAATAAAAAAAATAGTTGCAAAATACAAACAAATTAAAAAATACTGTACGGTGCATTAGACATTACTATTTTGGTACATTACTATTATGGATAATGTGGGAGAAAGCTTTTTCAAAAAGCCACTGGTACACGGGCACACTACAAGATTTACAGAAAGAAAGGGTCTAAAAACTCCACGAATTTTAAATAAGTATGGAGGCCGTACTCTTGAGTACTTTGTACCAGTGATTTTTAACAAACTTAATAAAAACTCTAAATTTGAGAATGATGAGAGACCCTGCCCCAAAATGATAAAGCTGTGTTTTATAAATGATAAATCAATGTACCATTGAATACCTTAATGAACATATCTTTTTTTTTTTTGTTTTTGGGTAAGGTACATAAAGACATATTATGCATCTAACATTAAGCAATATATTTTACAAATATCTTCAATTAAATTAAATATACCTTTACTAAAACTCTAAACGTATTTCTAAAAAAATATGACTATATGACTCATGTACCTACTTATAATAATACAAGACTATAGACATATTGATTCGGTGGATCCTGCAGACAAGCTGGGTTATGACAGAATTGTTGGTCTAATAAATGTAATTAATAATTTTTTCATGATATATTAGGGTGTCCCTTATATAGTTGAAAAAAAAATTTTTGGATATCAAAATGCATACCCACTATTTATTTTTGTACTACCCAGACTAACTTAAATACAAAATTTTATCTTCCTACGTCAACATTAACCCGTGCCGACAGAGCTCTGAAGATTTTGAAAATTGCTATTTTTAACCCTTTACGTTATGTAGCTAAATCAATTGAAATAATGATAATAATATTAAACTTTTATTACACACAGGGAGAATACAGAAGGAATAAATCATAAACAGTACAAAATAAGCGGCCTATGTATTTATATTTAAAAAATATATTTACTAAAAGAAGATAAAATTACAGATCAGGCAGGATATTTTCCTTTGATGGTCTCTTTTTATCAGTCTGGATACAGATTGCTATGCTCTTGCACACAGCGTAGCAAAAATTGCTTTTGTTCTTCCTTTGCAGTGATCAAACCATGAAAATCTTGCATAAGTTTTACAGCTCTTTCAGCTGTATCATTAACTGCTCTTAAAGATAGAATTTTTCTTTTTGCCTCTAGGCAACATCTTTCCTCTAGGCAACATCTTCGTCCCACGTAGAAATGGGTCTCTGGAGGAAGTTCTCATCAATTTTTAATTGAGAAAATAAATTTGTGTTTTTGACAGACACAAAATCACTTAATAATTTTCCCGCAATAATAAATAAGTATAATTTTTAGTGAAAACAGTATAAAAATAAAACTATGTATTCCTACTTACCATACAAAATATCAGACATATCTTCTTTTGATGGAATGTATCTCTTCCCAGAATCATACAAACTCTCTCTTTGTAAGTTCACTACAATGTTTCCCTTGGTTTGGGCATTAACTTCATTATCAAAGAGTGATAAAACGACAATTTCTTCTGACAAGCACCAAAGATGTTTATTTATTTATTTATTATTTAAACGCCCGTACATAGGGCTATTACATACATAATACAGGTGTATCGAACATTTACAAACATTACATATATATATAGAATAACATACAGTACATACATACGATGTATATTAGTACAACAAATATTTATAATTTTACAAACATATCAGTTACATAAATAACTAGTTATTTTTGCTTTGATGCAAGATGATGAGGTTTTGAAAATATCGAAAAGGTCTGTATACGTATTGGCAGTTCGGTGAAAACGCACTAACGGTGAATGATAGGAATAGTTAGTGCTATGATTGTCACTGTGGAAAAGGTGGTGGAGTCGAGTTGATTTAACAGGGACACGAATATTTATAACACTTAACATTTGAGGGCAGTCTATGAGATTGTTCAGTAATTTAAAAAGTATAAGAATGTCATTAATAGTACGCCGGGTAGAAAGTAGTGGTAGGTTCAGATCAGACATTAATGCATTGTAGCGTATTTCAATTACAGGCTGTCTCAATTTGAATTGAACATATCGAAGAAATTTTCTTTGTGCTTTCTCCAAACGGTGTAAGTTACAGGTATAAATCGGTGACCATACAGGAGATGCATATTCCAGCTGCGATCTTACAAGAGAGCAGTAAAGTAGCTTAATTGACTCAATGTTTTGAAAAGTCCTTGTGTTACGTATTACAAAACCTAGAATTTGCATGGCCTTATTGGAAATTGTTTCACAGTGACGATCAAATGTAAGTTTACGGTCAAAAATAACACCAAGGTCTTTGATAAATGGTACTAATGCAATTTCATTATTGTTAATTAAATACGATGTAGATATTGGAATCCGTGAGCGGTAAAAACACACGTGGAAACATTTTTTTACGTTTAGGAATAATTTATTTATTTCACACCAGCTAGCAAGTCTGTCTAAATTTTGCTGAAGGATAAGTGCATCATTTAAAGATTTTATAATCTTAAAAAGCTTTAGGTCATCTGCGAATAGAATGAATTTGACATAATCGAAACATAAAGATAGATTATTTATAAATAAAATGAAGAGAAGTGGGCCCAGATGAGAGCCTTGAGGAACTCCCGAAGTTACTTTAAATTTATACGAAAATTTATTATTTAATTTTACCATGAGTTCACGGTTACAGAGGTAACTATTCAACCATTTTAGGAATGATCCATGTATACCAAGGGCTTGCAGTTTCGCGAGAAGGATATCAATATTTACTTAATCAAAGGCTTTTGAAAAGTCAGTATATATTGAATCTACTTGTGCACGAGACGTGAAAGCTTCATAGATATTGTGTTCATATAATAGAAGATTGGTTGTGGTTGACCGACCGGTTACAAAACCATGCTGTTCTGGAGTAATAATATGCCTAAACTTAACAGCAATCTTATCTAAGACAATACTTTCAAACATTTTCGGGATGGTAGACAGTATGCAAATTGGTCTATAATTTAGAACACAATTTTTTTCACCTGATTTAAATACAGGTGTCAAGTGATTAAGTTTCCAAGGACCAGGAAATATTCCAGTTCGGAGTGACAGATTAAATATGTGTTGAAGAGGAGCTGCTATAAACTGAGAGCATTCCTTTATGAATACCGGTGGAATTTTGTCAGAACCTGACCCCTTATTACAATCTAGAGATCTGATCTTTTTATTAACATCATCCAGGGAAATGTGGCATGTTGATATATCAGTTACATTGGTGTATTTAAATTCAGGTAAAGTCACATTATCATTATTGTGTTCATAAACACTTGAGAAATAATCAGCAAAGAGATCAACTATTTCTTGATCATTGTCAGCATGTTTGCGCCCTGAATACATTGATCTAGGACAGCCGTTATTGTCTTTAAGAGACTTCACATAATTCCAGAAATGTTTTGGATTTGACTTGATAGTCTGCTCTACATCCGTAATATAATCTGAATAGCATTTTTTAGATAGACTTTTACATTTATTTCGTAAATCAGAAAAAATTTTATAGCAGTCAATAGAGTTATTGGATTTATAGTTAATGTGAGCTATTTTTTTTACATTGAATGAGTTTTTTTAGTTCAGTACTAACCCATTTTGGGTAACAATCGTTTCGTTTTACAATAGATGTTGGTATGCAATTTTCAATGGTATTATAAAGGACTAAACTTGACTAAACTTGCTCAGAGCTGCTTTGGAGATCAATTTGTCAACAGTTTCATATTCCTTAAGCCTCTTTAAAAAGCACAAATCTTCATTTGGTGCCTTCACCGCCAGACTACATCCAAGCCAGGGTTTCATATATATAACCGCAATGAATAAACAAACGTCTTGAAGTGCTCGTTTATCCTTGGCGCTAATTTTGAACTGGGATTGCAACAAAAATATTTTTAAAGAGTACCTAAATAGCTCTAGCCATCCACCTTGCTTGATGCATCGCTCCAGGAGGTCTGATTTTAATTTTTTTCTCATTATCTCCTCCTAAGAAAATAATAGATAGTTCAATCAGTTCACGATAATCGTCACGTACAATGGTTTTTTGCAGTTCTTGATTATAAAATGTCAACAGTTCTTCTATTGTTGTATTACAAAAATGTTGTGTGACGATATCGGTGTATGTTTCAATAGCAGCAGGATTAATAGTTTTCTAGTTGTCTCTAAACTTTTTTGACATTGGGATATCAGGGCTACGAGTGACTTGTTGGATTTTTGTTTCAAACACACATTTTAAAACCAGTTCGTTAATGTGATGGTGGCAAGCAAAAAGTAGTAATTCCTATTGTTACTCTGAGGTAATTCCCTGTCTAGTCTTTGTTCCAAAAGTACACAAGCGCCTTTCAATCGCCCTGTATTAGACGCAGTTGTGTCACAGCACATTATTTGTACTTTGTCATCGAGGTTCCAGTCATAAAGTGTTTTTTTTGGAATTTTTTTGCAACGCCCTCCAAGCATGGTGAAGATCCACAAGTTTTTTTACACAGTTAGGTATAGCTCTGGTAGGGATTCTAGCTTTTTCCCAAAATATAATACACTCTAGAATGACGAGATTTGCGCTTTAACAGTCAATTTAACTTCGCGAATGTTGAAAAAAGTACTGCAAGAACTTGCCGGTTAGACGCTAACTTTGCGCCTGTTATTTGATAATTTACGTCACCAACTAAGAAAATACTTTTTTATTGCTTCTTAATTCCACTGCCATCTTTTAAATGTAAAACAATACGTGTCAATCAAGAGAATAACTGAAAACAAATGAAAAATACCGCGAGTGCGCGCCGCTACTTGGCGCAACTTGTATGAAAATGATTCGGTGCAAGTCGGCACAGGTTATCGTGCTCCGAATAAGGTAAAAAAAAATTTCGTGTGTTTTAATAAAATAATTTTTTTTTTAATAAAACTAAGACCTATGCATTAGAAAATAAAAACTTTGAAAAATAAGGGACACCCTAATATTATATAGTATAACGATATTTTCCTTGTGATTTGGATGACACAATCAATTAAAACACAATTGAGTTTCTCTGTAAGGAAAGAGGAGGTATATTTTGATAATCTCACAAGATTTACATAAATAAAAGTATCTAGTAACAAAACATACCTGTAAGAAAGTTATTGAAAGTTAAGAATGTTATTAATTGTAATGTCGATCCCTTAATAGAATAGAATAGTAATTACTTTTGATTATTGAAATTAATCTTATCAATTTGCATTATCATAGCCATAGATTATTTTTACTATATTTTTAATTGTCCACGGTACATACACAATGACGAGTCAAGATCGGCATTGTTTTGAATTAAAGAAAATTATATTTTTCTTTAAATATATTTCCAAATATGTTTCCAAAAAAAATTTCAGTTCGTTCCGGTGTTATGAGGGTGTTTAAGTGAGCTTTCCCCCTTAAGTGCCGAACCGCGTAATAAACTTGATATGCGTTTTTCTCAAAACGATTTTTTTGAATTGGTGTGCACTCTAGCTCAAAAAGCTTTAAACCAATCATTTTAAAAATTTGCAGTTGATTTCTTTATATAATTACGTTTTATTCTTTATATGAATCTAAATTGGAGTAATATTATTGTCCAAAGTATTTTTTAATTGAAAAAAAGTTAAAAAAAAAACCGTAGCCTCCATAATGCACATAAATAGCTACGTCTGATGGTATCGTTCGATAATTTTGCACATCAGCTGATAATTTTGATTAAAAAATTTCACAATATTTTCTTAAATAGATGTATTAAATGGCCAAAGACAAAACAGTATGCGTGATTATTTATTCATTTAACAGCATCAGAAAATCACACAAATCTGACAAGAGATCTCGCCCGATATCTACCTCGATCGAGACGGATATTGACGGACAGACTTGTGTGATTTTCTAATGCTATTAAATGAAGAAATAATCACAAATACTTGAATGAAATCGGGTTTAAAACGACCTCAACTAAAATACGCTAGAACGCACAGCTGAAATTCTGAAATCGGCCCATAGAAAAAGAAAAATAACAGCCATATAAAATCACACAAATCTAACAGCAGATCTCGGCCGAGAACTATCTCGCTCCCACAAAAGATATAGAATAGCTCGTCTGGTTGAAATCATATTGAAAAAAAAACTTTACATTCGATTTGCATGCACCAAGTCTTAAACTGTTCGAAAATCTCGTCTCTATGGCACAACGCAACGTAGCGATTTTTTTTAAAAAGGACCCCATTCTATTTTTTTTATGAACGATGAAAATTTTCCATAAAACCGGAAATAAAATTCGCTGGTCCGTTATTTTTTTTTCAGATTTCAAAACTCCCCTAAGTGATGCTGTAAACCAATATGTCTAGTATCTAAATATATTTTTCAAAAGAATATGGCTTAAGGGTATTCTCAAAATATTTTTAGAAACTTTACGCCGATAGATGGTGCTATTTTCAATATCGTCTAATAAAACACTTTTAACACGTTATGCTTTTTTAATATTGAGATGAATTATTGGTTCGCGAACGTATATTAGTAATATTAATCTATATTTAAAAAAAAATTGGTACCTATAATTACATAATCGTAGAGAACGGGTGAAAAATACACAATTTCATTGCATAAAAAATATGCACAAAAGACTTTTTCCACAGCTCCGCGCGCGTTGGTAAAGAACATTTTTATTTACCCAACCAAAAAACATTCGCGAAAACGATGTATTTCAAAAATTTTACGATGTTCCGCATGCGTGGAAGAGAGACGCGAGATAGAGGTTTATTGTATTCAGTAAATTAAATCAACGCCTGGGAAGATTGAATAAATTTATAAAAGGAACCGGCTGGGAACAACGGCATGTGTGGCGGGAGCTGGTGTTAACTGGACCTTTTTTTAGAGGCCGCTTTTGCTAAACGGTAACAAGCGATGTAGGTACATACCTACTCATTAACCATGCATTCTCTCGGTTGCTTGCTCGCTAATATTTCGCGAATAAGTCAAAAAGTTACATTTAATTCTTACATTTCTATGGGGCGCATTTGTCAAACCAACGAAGTGGTTAGAATTGCCAGATGGAGAAACAAATTTGTCGTGTGCTCAAGTCAGGATAACAACATCACAATACATAATAATATAGTATGTGGTGTGATTTCATAAAATTGTTGACACTCAAACTGGCAGAGGAAGGAGTACAAGTAGAAATGAGATCCTTGAGGGGTATGAGTGGTAAATCCGTGCATGATTGTTCTACAAGCGTCAAATAGATAATATAATATGTGTACTGTATCAAGAAAGAATGCAAGGCTAAAACTGGGATCCCACATCATCTATTTCATAGAATCTATGAAAAATATCGGTGAGAACCCGATTTCTGTACAATAGAAACACAAAATCGACTTCAACTTTCGTTCTGCGAAATCTAACAATTTTTTTTCTGTTATTGTGATACCAACTAACATTATAGTATAGTGTCTCTTGAGATCATTTTTCGCAAAAAACGGCGCAATCAAGCGAATTAATTATTTGGGAACAGTCAGTCGGAATAATAGAAGAGATGTGGATGAATGTGAATAATCGTATTCCTCACATTCTCTTTCAACTCTTAGTTGTGACCCATCCTCTCAGCGAGAAAACGGTGATAGATAATTAGTAAAAATTACACGATTACTACAGAATGTAATAATTACTGCAGAATAAAATAATTTAATTGTTAAAATTAAAATAGTTATTAAAATATTTATTAGTAATCAAAATATTTATTATTTAATTTTAATTTTATATAAATTACTACAGAATGTACCTAGAAAATGTGGATATAGAGCGAATTAATGAAGAAAGTACCTAGGTAGTATAAAAAGAATATATGACGCAAATATGAATGGTAGAAGAAGTTGGGGACGCACGAGGTAGACATGGCACGATCAAATTAATCAGATACTTGAGTCAGGTCATGTCAAAAGTCAGAATAATAGAAGACTATGTATGAGACGATGTATGAATGTGAGTGAGGCAAATAGTGTGTGCCAAGACCGAGTTGTTTGGCGGTCCGTCCTCTCTGCCTTCCCCTGCGGGGAACGGCGCTCTACAAATTGTCCAATTATTATTATTATTATTATTAGTTAGGTAGTTACCGAGAAAATATTTGTTAAAAAATTTGTTACTTAGTCTTGGATTCACTCTCTACCTTCGATCAAGTATGCTCTCTAATAATATTTTTGATTCTTATAAAGAGCACGCCTCATTTTTATGGAATAACAATAATGCGTTGTACAAAGTCGAAAAAAGCTTCAAACTCGTGGCAGACGGACGAGAATCGGACAGAATGTAGGTACCCAGCTCGATCTATGCATTTTATTGTTTAGCAAGTCTCAATAACAAAATAACTAGGCGGGCGTCTAGTGATAGTTGGAGATTTATGAAAGTTCTAAATAATTACAGTCGTTCTCACTATAATTATATAGTTAATTTGTCCTTTTTTACTGCGTGCCAAAACCGCAAATGTTCCTTGCGCCGAGTAATACTGGAACATTCATAAAAAAGCAAAACGAACATTCTATCAGAATAACAAATCGCGCCACGCAAATTGACATTTTTACTACAAATATACTGACCACTTTAACACCATAGGAATGGGTTGAAAGCGTGCACGTGAAACGTATGGCTCGCACATAGGTTTGTCTCCTTCTAACGCAGATTAGGGCATTTTGGCTAGCAGTTTCTGCACAAAATAATTAATTTTGTTAATTTAATTACTGGGTTATTATAAGTGATAGAACTGTGAAATTTTCGTTCGCGAATTTTTCATTATGAGTATTATTTTTGGACATTAAAATAAATAAAATATTATCTGTAGTTTTCAAATGCGGTTGAAAAATAGATTGTATGGGAATGGTCACATCTGTTTCACCTTAATCGCTGTCAACCTCCGAGCAGCAATGTCTTCGGAGTGTCCTGTTGGAAGCTGCGGCGTACACCACAAACTATACTTTAGATTAGGGTACAAAAATTTGTATCCAGTCTTCTATATGTATTTACATTAATAAAGTTGAAAAAAAAATCCATTCATCGTTGGCTTGAAATTAATAACGTAAAATACACCCTTGTAAAGCGCACATTTTAATTGTATAATCAAATAGGTACATACGGATTATTTGATCTTGTATACGAGGCGATGTTGTATAAGGATTTTCTGAAGCTTAGACCATTTTTTTGGCCCAATTTAAAACGCAGTCAAGAAGGTTTTAATTGAACTATACCTACAGTTTCAAGTCATCCATAAAAAAGTAAATAATACGGATGAATGATGACGGAATCAATGTCATTAATGAAGAGCAGAAGTAAAAGTGATCCAAGGAGAGACCCCTGTTTAGTTCTGAAACAGCTCAAAAACTGAAACCCATTTTCTTCCTCCGAGGACTTCCTCCGTGGGCCCTCCTTATTTAGTACAAGAAGAAGAGGATGTTGACTATCTACCTGGCACACATACACAATATTGCACAAAAATCGAAAATTACCCACATTAATTCAGTTAAAAAATCGTTCACACCTCGCTATTGAAATCTCGCTTGAAAGTTCGTAAAATACTAATTAATATACAACAAAGTGACGGTGAAATATTCTAAGACATTCTGCATTTTTTTTTTAAATCGTATTTTTGAAACCCTGGCGATTTTTTGAAAATTTCAACCCGAAAAATCAGACCATTTTTTATAAACCGGAAAGACAGGACATAATTATATGGGTGCGAAAAAACAATAATTACATAGCCGAAAATCATTTAAAAAAATAACGTTTTCCACACGATTAGCAATAAATTGTACGGGGTTCTCTTCGTAACATCTGTAAAAACACCGCCATCTTTATGAAAAAATCAAACCAAAGGATAAGTTCGCATAGAACAAACAATAAATCTAGTGAACGTTAAATGCAAATTCAAAAATTCGCCGGAAATTATGTGTTGCCATATAAAAAAAAATTAGCGTAGAATTTTACAAAATTAAGGGAACATAATTGGAGACGGGACATTTTCATGTAATGACGTCACGAGCTCAAGTAATGGATTCATTAATTAAAAAAAAAAAAAAAAAAACTATACATTTCTAAAAATTTTACTAGCATTTTCGTAATCTTAGTAAAAAAATCTATCCACACGATTTTTTCCAAGTCATTATGAAATCCATGCAAGTGGCCTATTGTGACCACCTTTGTGTCATCATCGTGGAAGAGCGGTCGCCACCAAGATTGGACCATCACAGCATATGAACCCAGCAAAGGTAGGGGCTTTCTCTTTTCCAATTGACATTTCCTGTGATTTGACTTTAAAAAATGCCGTCATTTGTTTCGTTTCACATAAAAAATAGATTTACACTCCATCCTCTCTCGTGTCACGATATTGTTCGTTGACAACCCCTGAAAATCAAATTAATTAAATAAAAATACCTAATTCGATAGAACGGAAATATGAAACAAAACAAAAACGGAGTACCTAGTCTTGTGGAAAAACCAAATGAATCTAACATGCTTAGAAGAATGTCGATGACAACCTTGTCGATTGCTTTTTCCATGTCAAAATATGTAACGTCTTTGGTCACCTTTGTCAAGAGTTCTTGATGAGTAATCTGAGTTCTTGATAAGGAGGCAGTGACGGATTTATACTTTCCATTAGTATAGGCCACTTAATTTGCGCTTCCCCTTCCTCCTTCTTAGAAGTTGCCACCCATAATTTACTCACTTGTAGGCCGCCGCCCCTAGCCTGCGGCCTATACGGCCTATTGACAAATCTAGGACTGAGGAGGTTAGATGTTACGGACATCTGGTCGTCAAACAGTGGCTTAACTTGGTTAAGTGTATAGTTGTGCAAAACTTTCTCAAATATATTTGCTTTGATATAACGTAGAACGACAACCGGTCGGCAATTTCAGATATCGCATTTGTGGTGACCAGACAACTCGGAATGAAATTAACTCAACAACTCCTTAGAAAGGTCATTAAAATTAAAGAAAAAAAATATATAAAAAAATAGGTTAAATATGTTAGGTTAGGTTATTGGCTATTTTTCACTTTTTTCATATAAAAGAACAATCTTTCGAAATCGATTTACACTTTTTTGTGGAAAAAATTCAATACGTCTAGAAATTTATTTAAAAATTACATATTTCCAGTTGTGTCTGGTTATTCCCTCTTTAACCCTCCGCCCGTCGCATCTTTTTTATAACGCGAGGTGTCGCGCGGGGTCGCTTAGGACCCAAAAATAAATATGATTAAATTGTTGTTATAGCATACATTTCATGTGTTATTTTAACTGATTTTATAGTCAGGTGGTGATGGCTGTATTGAAATAAAAAGAAATATTTAAAATAAGATATTTATTTTCAATGTGAAAGCTTAAAAATCAACAAGGAACATTTTTTTTATAATTTTGAATCATACTTTTTTAATAGAAAACTAAAAAAAAATCTTACCAATTTCTATCAAACATATTATTATTACAAAAAAAAAACAACGAAATACAATGAAAAAACATATAAAATTGGTTTCTCATTGTATTTTGTTATTTTTTTTAGCTTCACGCCGAAACACAAGTCTGCATATCACAGCTATAGCATAGTCCTTTTTAGGAAGCTACCTAAAGTAAGAAATCAGTGGAAACATTTAAAATGTACATATTGGGTTATGTTCACGTTTTTTTTATTGCTTAAAAACATTAAGCAAAAAAATTATGATGATTATAGCGCTTTATTTTTTTTTCATGTTGACGAATAAATTTTCTACAGTGAGTTAGTCTCCCATTTTTGAATTACCGCTAAAATGATATTTTGGGGCGTGGCGAAATGATATCGTGTGACGTCATGAGTGCGGACGCTCACTGACAGTGTTTATTTATGCTGGTTTAGCTGAGCGTGGCTTGTGACGTCACAAACCCATCTGCCAACTACGGTCTGTTTTCATTTTGTCAGTTTTAGAGTGTACTTAAAATCAATGAATGAAAACATAAAAAAAACAAACATTTTCAGTAGGATGATCTTTAAATATTCCGTACATTTTCAACAGAATCCCTCGTTTGTGGAAATACCCCACTAGCATTTCTCTAAAACCTGGGCTTTTAAGACCCCACGCGACGGGTCGAGGGTTAAGGGTATTTTTGAAGTCGATTTTACGTTGGAAATTCATAAAAGAGGTACAAAAAATTATAATTTTGTAATAAATATCTTTTTTCATGGGACCAACTATCGGGGGATCATCTCCAAAAGTCTACCCTCTGCGATTAGAAAAAAATATTGTGAAATGTTACGAGTTGTTTGTTTTTGAATAACCTTGCGCCACACAATAACGCAGATGTAATTAAAAGGTTTTATTGCTAAATTTAAATTAGATTTTTTTAGCATCGGACATAAAAAAGTAATTCGGAATGATTGTTTTCATGTTCAAGACATCTTGACATTGTGATAACAGAAATATTAATCTTTTTTTTTCTTGCGATCGTTAAAATAAATCAATAATATTTAACAAGGGTGGGAAGCCTCCGATCCGCAGACCATAAGCGGAGATGCCATTTGGTCACTTCTGGTCGATAATTCTACCACTTGTTCTTGTGGAACGATTTTACAACATCTGTGTTTCTTCCTTCCTATAACATGGGTCTCTTCAAGACCTGCGTTCACTCTTGCCTCTCCGCAAAAAGACCGTCCATCATAGAATAAAGAAGAAAACTAGAATTACATACATACATTTGAATGAAAACAAATATTCCATTTAGCCCAATAGCCTAGTGCTCCGTATTACTTACACACGTGTGACATCCAGTGATGTAGGTCTCCATCCCATTTAGCCCAATAGCCTAGTGCTCCGTATTACTTACACACGTGTGACATCCAGTGATGTAGGTCTCCATCCCATTTAGCCCAATAGCCTAGTGCTCCGTATTACTTACACACGTGTGACATCCAGTGATGTAGGTCTCCATCCCATTTAGCCCAATAGCCTAGTGCTCTGTATTACTTACACATGCGTGACTTCCAGTGATGAAGGTCTCCATCCCATTTAGCATAATAGCCTAGTGCTCCGTATTACTTACACATGCGTGACATCCAATGATTGGGTAAAGGGGAGGGGGGGAGGGAGGGGGAGGGGTAGTTCGGGGGAGTGGGGGGGGGGGAATATGCGAGCGAAGCCGGGGGCAAAAGCTAGTGTAAAATAAAATCATACCCGTACATGAGTAGAACTGAGCCAGCTGGTATCATGCGATAATCAGTAAAATAATAGAAAACCCGAATATCCATCAAATTTGATTAACCACTCGGACCCATAAGCATATTATATGACGTATGAGGCATACCGACCTTATTTTAACCATCACAAATACAACGAATTTAGCTAACTTTTTTTTTGCAATAGGTCCACGCAGAAAGTACCGAGGAAAAAAAATTCCCTCGAGGCCTACGTCACCTTTCGGAATGCTGTGTGGAAGTATTTTTAGGGAAAAAAAGGAGTGGAAGTTCTGGGAAGGAAAAAGGTATGAGGGGTGGGTAGGAATCTGGGGATCAATGTATCCAGGGGTGACGGAAAAACAAATCCATGCGGTGCAAGGCGATGGGTCGAGAGAGTCAAAAGGTCTCCCTCAACCAGTCTCTCCCGATCCAGTATATGGGCAAACGGATCCTCCGCCAAGACGTAGACAAACCTCACCCCATGAACCCGGTAGCGAACCACTAGGGGTGACCTAAGGCAGGGGTGTTGGTTATCCACTAAATGGTTCCCGGGGCGGCGGTACCCATACCCGCCTCCCAATTTGGAACTTACTTATTTATCTTGTTCCCTTTTTTTTACATGAGCTCCACACAGGAGGCCCTGAGGAAAATAATTTATATATAACAGGGTCTATGTCTTCTTGGAGATGCTGTGTAGCGGGTTTTTAAGGAAAGGAAGGAGAGGAGAGTTCTAGGATGGAAAAGGGTATAAGCGGTGGGTAGGAATCTGGGCTTCATTGTGTCCAGGTCATCCGCCTCCAATATCTAGACAAACCTCAACCCACGAACCCGGGCACCCCTGCAAAGTCACCAAACGTAGCGAACAACTTGGGGTGACCTATGGCAGAGATGTTGGTTATCCAATAAAGGTTCGCGGGGCGGCGGTACCCATACCCGCCTCCCAAATCTCCCTTTCTCCAGGACAACCATTTATAAAGAAGGTGGTTCACTCCTACCCACACTTCCCTACCTCAATCCATATAGAAGCCATTTAAAAAAAAAAATTCACTTCAATGTCATTTAAATGTCGCAAAATTAAATTATTTTATAAATTTCCGTAAAATTGAATCTGTTATTCTTTTTCAAAACAGAATATTATTGCTCGAAAGACATAAAAAATTAATCTTTCGTGAAATTATAATCTTCTAGTTTGATTGTTTTTCATATATTTCAAACTTGATAATGCGACCTTCATATTACGCAGTACAAATCGACACACTTATGTGTGCAGCCAAAAGATGATCTAATAAACAATAATCTAGTTTTAAAATGTATTTATTATTTACCAAACTATTTATGTTACACCTCACAAAAGTATCCGGCTGGTAATGTTATAAGGCGGATAGCAGAAAGTAGCTCCTACCACATGAGACTCATTCGAGCAGGCTCCATTGAAATACCAGAACAGCAGACTCAGCGTACCAGACACGCCTACAGCATGCGTAATAAATAAATAATACCTACATTGCGTCTGCGCATCATACCGACCGCCCGCCTTTGCACTGAATCATGTAGGTTTATTGAGAGGGTATCAGAGACAACCAGAAATAAGTCATTTATAAATCATATTTTATACGTATTGACTCTTTTCCACAAAAAATTATAAATTGATTTCGAAAGATTGTTCTTTTATCTTATAAACGTAATTTTAAATTTTGAGAAAAAATGTTTAGTATAATAAAGTTATACCATAGGTCGTCATTTGGAAACTACAGCCCGGAGGTGGCTCGCATTTTCAATTGTTGGAAGTACTTGAGATTTGTACAGGGTTAACAGCTGTTCTCTTTTGAAGAAGCTGTGAATTTGGGAAGATTGCAGCTTGAAATGTTAGTTTTTTTACAATGAGATTTTTTTTGTCTTTTGTTGTATTATTATTAATTGTTTTTGTGTTTAATTCGTAGAACTCCATTTTAATTTTAAAATTAAATTTGGTAATGTTATTATCGAGTTCTGCAAGAAATTTAGGACGTATTTTAGTTACAGCTGTTTCGACTTCTAAGGTCATTTTCAAACCGTGGTCTTTTCACAGTTTGAGTTGAAGTCTTTTGTTGTCTAAAAAAGGCAAGATAGAGAGTCGCCGAGGGCCTGGTAGGAGACAAATGTCTTGGCTGCGAAATATACGAGAGTGGACCGGCAATAGAAGTATGGAGGAGCTATTCCGGGCAGCTTCTTTGTGTGCCTTATCGGGGGACCTGATAAGGCACACAAAGAAGTTGTCATCATGTTTGGAATCCTTTTGATAATAATAATAATGATGAAGGTTTAACGGAGTGGAATATACTCTCAGTACCGCCCTGGTGTAAGACCACCATTCAGAATTGAAACGTTGCTTGAAATGGTTTTAGCCGTGTTCGGTGACCAGATCTGAATAGCCAGGTACTTCCCCACCTTCCTCTTTTCTATCTCCTACACCTCCCCACTACCTTCAGCCTCACAACATACCCCATTTAGGGATGCCATAGTCGCACTGGCTCCAGATGGGAGCAGTTGGGACTCTTGTGCGGTTTTCATATAAAAAAAACTATGGAGACAAAGCTCATAATGTGGAAACTCGACAGGTCAGATGGTTTACGCGACAGCTCAGTAGTATGGGCATACGGCCGGATAAAGCAAGGTTCAGAGTTAGCTGATAAAGTTGGCCAATATTCTATTATTTTTTTTCTGTGTTTTTTTTTATTAGTCTTAATTTTGATAAAAAAATATTTTGTTAAAAATTAGGACTATCCCATTGTCTCATAAAAACAAACTTTTTAAACTATAAATTATATATCTAATTCAAATTCTTGACCTTGTATCGCCATTCCTTGGGCCGGATAGGGGCCAATTACAAAGATTTTTCGTTTGACTGAACATTCCTCCCCAGGGACTGACAGTTGTTTGTATTTTTTTAATGTCGCGTGTGAGTGTCGCCAAGTCGAAAGAATGCATTGTCGTCGACAATGAGCCTATCCGCCGAGTTTCTTCATTCCAGCGAACGAAATCGAAATTCAAATACATGTAGATGTACTGTAATCACACACTCTACACTAACAATAACAACATCGTCGGATCTACCGGATCTGCCCTGATGATGGACACTGCAACGCTGTCCGAAACGTCGGCTATAGAAGGAGGTAGCGCAACACGGCATAACACCCCAAAAACTAACAACGAAAATGTGTATATGTAGGTATTTAAGAATATAAGACGGCTTGGAAATTTGATATTTATACCAGAAGTAGTCTAAAACGTCCTTTATTTGATGTTTATACCAGAAGTAGTCTAAAACGTCCTTTATTTGATGTTTATACCAGAAGTAGTCTAAAACGTCCTTTATTTGATGTCTATACCAGAAGTAGTCTAAAACGTCCTTTATTTGATGTTTATACCAGAAGTAGTCTAAAACGTCCTTTATTTGATGTTTATACTAGAAGTAGTCTAAAACGTCCTTCATTTGATGTTTATACCAGAAGTAGTCTAAAACGTCCTTTATTTTATGTTTATACCAGAAGTAGTCTAAAACGTCCTTTATTTGATGTTTATACCAGAAGTAGTCTAAAACGTCCTTTATTTGAATGCTCAAAATATCTATGTCAGGTGCTGAAAATTATGACCTATCAAAACGTAGAAATCTAAATATTGTTCAGCTTTCTGTGCGCCAAGACATTAAAAAAAAAAACAAGTTTTATTCCAAAGCGATTTACAAATTTGACAAAGGCACTCCTAACAGATTTATAAAAAAGTTTTAAAAACCCCTGCCCACACTTTGACAACTCAAATGCCCGCTGAAGGTATATATATCCTCTGAAACAACATCTCCTCAGTCGTGTTCTAGCAGACAGCTACAATGGCAAACTTCAGCAACATGATTTCTGGTAAGAAAACTCTGTTTTATTCATTTATTTACTTGTACACGCCCAATTAGGGCTTTTACATATGATATAATTAAAAATACATTTGATATAACCAAAGAATTAAAGAGATATAACAATTAAAATAAGTACCAAGTATAAAAATAAAGTATAAATTTTTAACTTAAAATTAAATTATAGTATAATTAATTATTAATTATATTTTACTCTGTTATTTTAAAATTAAAATTTTAACAACAAACAGAGTAAAATATAGGACGCACATTCATATAAATTTCGATACACATTGAAAATTTATAAACATTTCAAAGCTATCAAGATAGACATACAGATTTAATAACAATGTTTTTATAGGTTGATAGACCTTCAGTACCTCTAACTACATTATAGTACAAACGGTTCCATGACAACTCAGAATGAAATCAACTCAAAACGACTATTTTGAAAAGTCATTAAAAGCTATGAATTTTTTTTTCAAAAATAACCCATAATCTATAAAATATTTATTTATTATTTCTATTTAATTAACCAATATTTTTAATATTTATTTCATCACTTTTAATGACTTTTCAAAGGTTGTGTTGAGTTGAGTTCATTCTGAGTTGTCCAGTCACCAGCTCAAATACATCTATTCTTCATCATCATCACAACCCCTGGTGGGTCTTGGCATCCTCAAGAGTCTTCCTCCACTCATGTGGGTTTTGTGCCAGCTCTTTGCAGTTTAGAAACTCCAAGGTAGACATGTATTTGAGGACTTTGGGCCTTCCCAGGCTCCTTCGCTCTGTCGGTCTTGAGTTCAGCAGGGACTTTGGTGCTTGATGCTCGGTCATTATTTATTTATTTATTTGATATAAATAAATAAGCACCGAGCAACAAGCACCAAAGTCCGTGCTATTAGCCATTCTCTCCACATGACCCAGCCACCGAAGGCTTCTCAAACAGAGTATATATTCTCCTTAAACAGAGTATGAAACTCATTGTTGTATTCTTAAAAAGACGCATACGACCACACATTTTTAAATTTAATTTTAACCGGTTAAGTTTTAAAAAGGAAAAATGTTTACAAGAGGCTTTATGAAATTGTTTTACTTCTACTTATATCTACTTTATTAATAATATTTTTTCTTTTCAAAGTTACTAATCTGCCAAGCCTAATAACTTGTATGAAAAATATTTAGTTCTGAATTTTTATCAAAAGTGTGATCATTTTTCAATTAATGATCTGCGCACTGAGATTCACTATTGCTATTTAAAGCTCTGAGATGTTCTTAACCCTTACCTCAAAGTTTCTATCAGTTCTATATAAAAGGAATTACAATCTTTACTATTAAGGCTCATTATCCAGCGGCCGAGAATTCTAATTTTGTTGAAAGATGGTCTTGCAATCGTAACCTTATGTATCGTGATGTGAGATATGGTTCCGATGAGAAAGATTAATTATTCTCATTTTTTTTATAACTCAATATCGATTTTTTTTTCAGTTAAAATTTTCTTTTATATGATCTACATTCAAGTTCAAACGCATGATAAAGTTATTAAAATTATCTAATATTTGGAATTATTTTTTGATAATATGTATGCAAAATAGCTAAGTGTGTAAAAAAAATCTGAAATACAATAATTTATAACACCGTAAATAAATAGACAAACTGAAGAATGGTCCTCGCAAAACGAGTGCCCGAATTTTTTTTAATAATTTATTTGAACTCAAATTAAAATTCTAAAAAGTAGCTTTTCTAGAAAATTTATTGATTTATTTTACCGTAAGATTGTATGATTTGAAATGCATGTTGTACAATTCAAAATTTGGTTTTAAAATTTAACAAATTTGCCAACGACCAACCGTGTAACCTTATTATAATAAATATGAACATATTTTTTCAAAATTTAAAACTTAATTTTACTAGATAAAATAACAATCTTCCAAAATCAACATATATTTTATTAATTATTATTTTTAATTGTAAACTAACGTTTTTTTTAAACAAGATTTTTATGCATAGCACAAAGGGTAGATAACAAATATTATAATCAATAATTATCAGCCTGAAACACTCATCTGCATTGAAAAAATCTTCCGAGAAAAGATACTGGCCGCCAACGGGAATTGAACCCGTGTCCCTCTGATTGCCGGTCAGCTGCTCTGACCACTGAGCTATGGCGGCTTATCTAATACCCGCCCAATAATTCAATATATACTAGTGTTTCATTCGACAATTACTCATTATTACATTTTTCCAACTGAAAACAACCAACTTTATTTTTGTGAGAGAGGTATTGTTAAATACTAAATCTCCCGCTAGGTGGCGTCGAGACTAATTATGTCTGCATTTATTGCTGAAATACTTTAACTTGTCAAATATTAATTATTATTTTTAATTGATAAATTAACGTTTTTTTTAAATAAGATTTTTATGCATAGCACAAAGGGTAGATAACAAATATTATAATCAATAATTATCAGCCTGAAACACTCATCTACATTGAAAAAATCTTCCGTTCAATTCCCGTTGGCGGCCAGTAGATATCTTTTCTCGGAAGATTTTTTCAATGTAGATGAGTGTTTCAGGCTGATAATTATTGATTATAATATTTGTTATATATTTTATTGTTTGAAAATAGTCGAAATGTCTATAATTTTTTTTTTTTATGTTTTTTATTTATTTATTTAGGAAACAAACAGTTATACAAAATGATAATATAACAATGAATATTCATATGTTGTAGACTAATTAAGTTTCATTAAGTTAAAATTTTAATATAGTTTTTTTTTTTTTTTTTATCTACTCAAAAGTATTTATATCTAGTACTATTTGTTATAAAGATGACACATTTCCGGTTATGTCTGGTTATTCCCTCTTAAGTTTACAAACTCCCGATTTTTTGTTTGAATATAGTTATTTGTTGTTAAGTAGGTATATATTTCTTCAATTTATTATTCGTATAAAACCGCTCTTGAATGGACGGCAAAAATAGAACGGCTGGACCGATTTTGATGATCTTTGATTTATTGGATTTGTCTCCGCCCCGGATAACAGAATAACTATTAAAACATCGCGAAAATTCGAAAAATAATTCGAAAATAATAAAATACTCCGCCCTTAAATGTACATTTATGATTAAATTGTTACATTTTTTTCTTATTCATTATTATTAACAGTAGACCTCACGTCGAAAAAAGTAGATTTCTAATTTTCTCTTATTTAACAAATCAAACCAAAATTTAATCTGAAATATCTACCTACTTAATTATAAACCATTATGTAAAAAAAAATATTTTCCAATATGGAATTATATATTTTGTTAAAAGAAACATCACTATCTCAATGAAAATTATTTTTTCAAACTTTCTTCAGACAGGTAAGTACTAGGTACCGATTATACTCAGATTAAAGTCGATTAGAATATTAATTTAATATAAATTAATTTAATGTAAGTTAACCCCTGGAGTGCTCCGCTACATATTAAGTATATTTGTTTGTGTTTCAGTATTCTTCCTTATCTTCTTCGTGAGCATTGCAAGCAGCAACCATGCTGGACCAGACGGTACGCTGACCGATGCCATCAATAAATTTTCTACGCAATTACATTCGGTAATGTCATGTCAAGAGATACATTCCTAATTATGGTATAGCAAATACGAATATGTCATTGCATGAACTATTTTTGGAACACCGTCTATGAAATATTTAATGGCAGTGAACTAATCTATAACATCAATTATTATGAAATATCACTCGATAGTGAACTGTATATCGATTATCATAAAATATCTCATCGTACTGAACTGTTCTGGAACACCAATTCTGAAATATTTCCAGATAGTGAATTATACTGGTAAATTAATTATCATGAAATATCTCATTGTACTGAACTGTTCTGGAATGCCAATTTTGAAATATCTCCAGTTAGTAAATTAATATAATACATCAAGTATCATGAAATATCTCATAGTACCGAACTATTCTAGAATGCCAATTTTGAAATGAGTTAAAACCTTTTTCACTTCCTTATCTCAGAATCGAAACCAAATCATTAATCACTACAAATCGCTTCAAAGTGGACTTGAATTTGAAAATATGTGGGGATTTTACTGTATTAAACGGTTCTCGAAAGCCAATTACGAAATATCTCACTGTGTTGAACTGTTCTGGAGCACTAATTACAAAATATCTGACTGTAGTGAACTGTTCTGGAGCACCAATTACAAAATATCTCACAGTAGTGAACTGTTATGGGTGCCAATTACAAAATATCACACGGCAGTGAACTGTTCTGGAGCACCAACTACAAAATATCTCACGGTAGTGAACTGTTCTAGAGTGCCAATTACAAAATAGGTATCTCACGGTAGTGAACTGTTCTGGATTGCCAATTACAAAATAGGTATCTCATGGTAGTGAACTGTTCTGGAGTGCCAATTATTATGAGTGAATGATTCTGAATCTCTAACTTCCAAGCATTGTTTTATTTTATGTTTAGTGATATTCATTTTTACGGGGCTTTTACGTAATAAGTGATTGTGAATAATATCAATAAAACAATGAACAGTGAAGGTTTAATTAATTTCTATCTGTATTATTGGGAAAACTGTCATTTCTAACATTATGGGTCTTGAGAAGAGGCGTAATTCGAAAGTATCATTACGAGACCCGAGTAACCGTCACCCAATCGGGTAATTTCGTTTGAGGTAGATAGGATTTAGGAAAATGATAGCCGGTTTTAGATTTCAGGTCAGGAAATCTACCATCTCCATTTGTCTGTCGTGAGATGCGATTCAAAAGATTTGAGATGCCCGGTGGAGTCATTGATGGCTCTTTACCGGGTTGTTGGTAGTGGCTCACATGCATAGACATATTAATAGTACCTTCTAGAGCAGAACAGAAGGATGAGGGGTAGAAACCAACCACAGCGGGGTGAAGAGCGGGAAGATGACTTTAGTGATATGTGTCTTCGTCAAAACTCAATATGGCACTATGAAGGATATAGAGCAAAATAAACCAGGATTGAATATTATAACTTAGTTTTATTGTAATGAATTCCGTACACGACATTGACAAAGTGTTAGCTAAACAAGAAGTGACAGATATCTTGTATATTGTCGCCATCTACCGGCAATCGTCTGATACAAATGACATCACAAACTGGTTGGTTTATGCTAATTATTCTAACACACTATACAGGCATCTCGCATTATAATATCACCATTTAGTTCTTAAAAGTAAACTCTGCTTTTGAGTGAATAGACCTTTTTTTATATAATAGAGCGCGAATTGCTCGAGGCGTAATGAACAAATTTGCGAGGTCCAAATACGGCAAAGAAAAGTTCACCTATTTTCAGAGTCCAATATTTTGTTGCCTTATTTAGTTAAGACACTTTTACAAATGTTTCATAATTTACTTACCCCAGTAAACAGCGACGCGCACATGCCATGTATCTCGAGTGATAGTATATGTTACAAAAAGGATCGTATTATGTGATATGAATAGGCTTAAAATAAAGTAAAATAATGCTTGCCTATGGAATGTAATACGACAATTGGGTTTATTGCTCGACGCTGGCTCGCAGAAGAATGATGACGTCACATTTTTTGGATTTACGCGAAGCCATACTCGATCTCAGACGGTAATTAAACGTCATATTAAAATATTTTCCTTTAAATTATGTTCAATTAAAATACTTCAAACAAAATTCAAACCTCTAAATCAGAAATTGGTTTATTAGATTATGAGAAATCGTCTTTGCAAACGTTGACACGTCATAACATATCTCAGAAGAAGGTAAAGTGGAGTTAGAACCCAAGCTAAATTAGGTGACGAAACACGAAGACAAAATACGAGTTTTTATTCACAATGAACAATGCCAACCAGAATCGAAGACAAACCTTTTCTTTTGTTTTTTTTTTTTTTAAATATGCAATTTACCCTACAAAGAGTGATTTGTGAATCGTTTTCTTTCTTTCAATTACTAATGATGGTCAAGAGAGTAGGAACTGTAGAAAATTAAAATGACGTGACGGTAGGAACGAAATATTATATTCTCGATTCAAAATTCAACAAACGGGATATCTGTTTAGAAATAACAGCAGTAATAGAAACCTTCTTAATAACTAAGTAAATAACACCCCTCCATACTTTTCATGAGGGTAGGCAAATCTTTAAGTAAACAAATGTAGAAACACAATTATTATAAAATGAAATTTTGCAAAAATGATGCTGTTGTCAATGTCAAAATGGGTTTCGTGGCATTAATGAATTCCATTTTGGCGCCAATTTCCAATAATATGTATTTTTATTACATGAGCATGCATATTTGGTTGTCCTACAAAGGAAAATTCTTCCTAGTGGACGTGGACAGTCAAAACTTTATATCATTTGTATTGCAGTATGATCTTTTCTATTGCAGGAGGTCTCCCAAAACAACAACAAAAATGGCGGCCATCACAACCTCTTCGTAGGCGGAATGTCGGCTCATATTATGTTGGCCTTGCTGTCTCTCGGCGCCACAGGAAATACCCTCAAGGAGCTGAACAACGGTCTTCACCTAAAAAATAAAGAGGTGAGTTTCCCTGATGTCTCGTCCAAGAATCACAACCTCGCCCTATATCATATATGGGTATGAAAAACTAGCTAAGTTTAAATAACAAGAACATTTGATGGACCGCTTTAAGCAAATTCAGTAATTTCCTCTAAAACAGGGGCGGGGAACTTTTTTTGCCGTCGGGAGTCATTTGGATGTTTGCAGTATGGGGGCATACATTAATGACGTAAACAGTTTTTCTTTCAATCTAGACCCCCCCCCTCCCTCTTGGTGAGATAAATTTGGGCCACTTCGTACATTATTTTCAAGTAACGTGAGATTTTATTCACGTAATAAATGTATGCCCCTATCACCCGCGGACCGCATACAGGTTAAATTTATAACTGATTGATTCTCCGTAAGATTCCACTACCTTAAATAATAGTTTAATACGGAACAGCCAATTTCTCAGAATTTTGGCAACATATAGTGTGCAAATCAAATGTAAAGCTACACTTAGTACATGATAATGGCTTCCTTCGACGAATCTGCATATTTTTATTTAACTTATCGTTATATTATGAACACAAAACTGGTTTAAATTAAATCTGGATGCTGGGAATTAAAACCATACTCAGAACATGAAAATGTATTTTTTTCGATTTTACACATACAGTCAGGAACTAGAATTTTATAACTGCACTTCAAATAAGATAATGGTTTCCTTCGAAATGTGTCAGCAGATGAATCCACAACTGAAATTTAATCATTACATTCTGAACACAAAACTGGTTTTAAATTAAGAGTGAATCTTCACGCGAATTCCTTCCTTTAATTAGTATGACTGTCATGTACTTATGGTTTTCGCTGGTTTTTATGGTCAGCAGATTAATCCGCAATTGGAATTTTGACAAATCATTCGGAACATGAAACTGTCGAGTGAATCTGCATGCGAGTTCCAGCTTTAATCGGTACTACATCCAGAACACGAAAAGGTTTTCCTCCGATTTTACCCATGGAACGCCTCCATACCTCCGAAATGCGTCAGCAGAGAAATCCACAACGGGAATATTTGATAATAAAAAAGGAAACATTTTTCTGACTTTCCTGGGGAAACTACTTAATAAATGATATTCTTACGTATAAACACTTTATCTAGTAAGACGGTACAATGAACAAAAACTTAATCAGGCAGCGGATTGATAATTTAGCGTCGGCACAGCGAGAGTAATATATATTTTTTTGTTACATTAACACACACAAGAGGAAAATAACACATAAATAACACACGCATTGAGGAAAATAATTTGCCTCAGGGCCTACGTCATCTGAGATGCTGTGTGGAGTTTATTTTTGAGGAGAGGAAGGAGTTAACATTGGTCTTGAAGAAACCCATGTTGTTGGAAGGAGGAAACACGGAGGCCGACAAATCGTTCCACAGCCGAGCTGTTGAACTCAAAGAAGCGACCCGTTCTCATTTGACAAATGTCAACCATGTACATATGTTGGGCGAGCGTTGAGCGATAATTATCAATTATGATAGTTTCTTGGAGCATCTTCCATTGAAATACCGGCAGAACAAGGATAGCATTCCCACGTATCGGGAGATTAACTACTTCATCACAATTAATTTTAGTTTTTCTTACCAACATTTTATTTATTACCTACATCTCAGGTTTGCCTAGTTATTATTTAAAACTGCTTTTGTATTTATCTTTAAAAAGCAAGTTTTTATTAAAGTAAATATTTTGTTCACATTATTTTGCATAGATCTATAATCATTTTTAGAGGAAATAGTATATTTTTCATTCAAATGAAAAAAGTCAATTTTAATTTGTTTAACTTCGTTGAAATTATTTGTTTCTAGCAGTGTTTGTTTAATACCAGATCATTCCTAATATATAGCGATATTCCCCCTCTCGACTTGTAATGACGACAGTAATTCTAAATTGAATAGCCCGGAATCTCATACATATTAATTAGTTCAGTTTATGTATTTGTTTCGCTGATCATAAAGCGTCTATACGCTCCCAACAAGCTATTAAATATACTCGTCACATAGCACTCTCTTTAGGGTGAATTGCCTTAAACAACAAAAAATATACTCGTACTTACATGCAATACACCCCAATTCTCATACTAGGGCAGTCCGTAAAATAAGATCTCCAAGGCGCTGCGGTCGCGAGGAATGATTTTACGCGCAATCCTGCAACACTGGCGTGTAGCCTGGTTTCCCCTTGACAAATCCCCATCAAGTTGTAACCTCTGACGCTTAGTCTCGGTATGGAAACCATTCGCGATGGAGCTTCCACTCGCCGCACCCGCCAGATATGAGTTACGCTCTGTAATTCGTTTTTAAACTTTGCACCGGCAAATCTAAATGATGCCACTGGGATTATTACTCATATCGCAGAGCTCCCGAACCGTCACCCATCGATTTGCAATCATTGTTTTTTCCAGTTTTTTCATCTGAAACCGATGGCCGTCCCGCACGCTTTTAAAATTTTTGCACCATTTTCGCGTGTTTTCGCACGCGTACGCTGTTTTCCGTACACTTTAAATAGCTGATAATGAATTTCTACCGGGGAATTGTTCTTCGCACAAAAAATCTAATTATAGAGCGTAATTCACACCTGGTGGGTGCGGCGAGCGGAAGCTTCATCGCCAACGGCTGCCATGCCGAGACTAAGCGTCGTAGAGAGTGCAGCTTTGTGGGGATTTGGCGTAGGGAAACCAGGCTACATGCCGGTTTTCCCGTATCTCGCGTAAAATTGTTCCTCGCGACCGTAGCACCTGGAGACCTTACTTTACGGACAGCCCTCGTATAAATACAAATTAAATCCCCTATATCAATATATTTTTAATGTTTACCCAGTGATGGAGATTTTTACTCTTATAAATTCTACTCCATTATCTTCTTCTAAATAATCACTTATAGCCATATTTTATGCATAATTAAGCCGCATTCTATACATGTACTATTAATTGATCATTTACTACAACCTATCTGGATGCTATATCTAAAATAATGGTTGGTAAGTAGGTTTACAAATGACATTATGATTGATATATTTATGGAGTTTTATTTCAATTTGAGTGCAGTTTGTAAGAAATATTGGCTAGATTTTAATAATAGTATTATATTCATATCTTTCTATATTACGGTTGTTGAATATTGTATTCTTAGTAATAACTCCAGAGAATACTGCTACAAAGTTATGCACAAAATAGTATTTGAAATACAATTACCTCACTTTCCTGCTTCAATCACCACTTTTATCTCCTGATACCTTCTCTTGATCACTATTCAATTACTGTTCTTCTCAGACCTCGGCAGACTTATACGTAGGTACCTGTTGAGTTTTTCTCAGTTCTTGCTTGTTTTGTCATCTGAACTAAATGATTACTTGTTCTCTTCAGGTCGTAGCATCCTACCAGCAAACCATCCAAAATATGAATTCCTACAAAAACATCAAATTTCATTGGTCGGACAAGCTGTACGTCCAGAATGGACAAATAATTAACGCCGACTTCCAGGCCAGTGCCACTCTAATTTTCGGCGCTGAAGTGGGAAACATCGATTTCTCCAAAGGCGATCAGGCAGCTGCCCAAATAAACTCTTGGGTAAGATGAACAAGCTAATTTAATAAATAAAAATTTTTACATTACATTATTATTTATATTTCCACTAGATATCACACATACCTACAAAAATAATTACTCTTATTTCCATAATTGCAATAGAAAAAAAAATTATTACTTGGGCTCGGGCATGTTTTATAGATTACACAATATAAGATATATACCCGACAGACTTTGCAATTCGAGTTGTTCGATTCGGCTACAGTTATATTTTTCGTTTTTTTTACAAATGTACACTAAATTAAAAATATGAATAAATATGTAGAGGAGCGCTTCATCCTTATTACACACAAATTATTTCAAAAACCTTTCGCATCAGTTTAGGGGTCGTCCATTAATCACGTGATGTTTTTTGCAACTTTTTAACCCCCTTCCCCCCATGTGGTGAGGTTTTAGACAACCCCCCCCCCCCCCCCCCGCCCCCCCAATCACGTGTATTTTTTTTAGTACAAAGTATATTTAAATTTTCAGTATATTATCTTTAAATACAGGTATAAATAGGAAAAATAAATACACGTGATTTCTCATTTTACCCCCCCCCCCCCCCCTCGTGATTTTTTTCATTTATTCTTTATGGATAACCCCTTAATTAATGAGGAACAACTATTTTAGTCAACGGAGAAGCAAAATAATGGATTTTCATTTATTCTTCAATTCTGCCATTTCTTCGTGTTCACTTTGAGGCCATTTTCTTACAATTTGACGTATAACAAGTGTGTTTTTAAGTTTGATTTTTTTTTCTTTTTTTAATAAACCCCAACTAATAACCAAATAACCTATTTTTTGAGGTATATTATTCATTTCGGTTGAATTAAAAAAAAAAAAAACTGACCTAAGAACTTTTTTTAGTATTTTTCTTAATGATTGGTACTTATTGCATAAGGCGTTGGATATTTACCAAATTCTGTATGCGGATTGACGATTGGTGAATAATTTATTTGAATTCAAGTGACTGGTTATTTGTGCAGCAGCAATTTTATCCGGGATTTTTGATAGAAAAGGTAAAATTGAAACGTGTCGATAATAACCTAAGTTATCAGAGTCTAGTTGTGACTTTTTTAGTATCGTCGTAACTACAGCTGACTTTAGTGATTCAATATATTATATATGACGTCACTGCCTGTTGCAGTTACTTTTTCCCGGTGACTAGCTATCACCTGATTCGAGGAAGCGGCTATTTTTGGAACCGGTTCCTACCGAATTTATAGAATGGTCACTCACAATCAAACTGGGCGAAGCTGAACCACAGCCGCCCGCAGGGCCTAACAGCAAAAACCTGTGGAGGCGGGTTTTAAGTGCTAATAATTAAGGGGCCACAACTCGAATTTCTACCGATTTCTTGCATATCTCCCTTAAAAATTTGAAGTTTTTAAGCTCTTAAAACATATATATAATTTTTGAAAATAATGTCTAGATGCTGCCCAAGCCAAAACGCAAATTATATGAAATTCCTTCGATAGAAAAAAACCGCAAAGTATGCCCCAAAAATTATTAAAAACAAGTCTGTTTTTTTTAATATCTTATAAATTATATTTGTGAAAAAATTCAAAATTTTTCTTTAAATGTTACTTAGGATGCTCCCCAAGAGATTTTTGCTCTATTTTAAAACATTTTCGCAATTTTCGCATCGATTTTGGCGCTGTAAATGTTAGCGCTCTCCTCTCTAACATTCGTAAATTCGTATCTCTCCATCTTCTTCTTTTCGAGCCCGGTTGCGGAGCCTTAACTAATGCTTTGACAGTTCTACCATTTTACAACTATCAAAATATACAGTTTGTTTTCTGGTGATGATATAGATCCACTGGCTTTGCAGAACAGCCAGGAGTGCTCTATCAGTAAAATTCTCAAGTAAATAAGAATCCATTTGTTGCATTGAACACTTGTAAAGTATTCTGTTCTCTGTTTAGGTTGGAGAGAAGACCCAGAATACAGTCAAGGACCTTGTAAATGGCAAAGATATAAACACTGCCAAAGCAGCACTTGTCAATACCATGTACTTCCAGGTTGGTAAACTCACTTGATTTATAGCAGTTAACATTTAATCTGTTAACAGCAACGAAGAAGCCACTTGTTCACAGTTGATGTTGGCATCTTGAGTCGGCTCGTAAGTACCTACTAGGGATTTTCAGAAAGTAAGTGTACTGTGACCATAACGGGCTGTGTTTTTTTTTGTTTTTTGGGGGTTGGCGGTACTGAGTGGTATAAGGAGGTCTCTTGACCAGAACAAGCATCGCAAGAACTTGGTAGTATGTAAACTCACGCTGTAGTGTCCAGTTGCGTGAAAAATGTTGGTAAAAAATCCCGCCAAGTGCTGTGATCCGCTTTTTACTCACGGAAGGAATAACACCTACAAGAAAAAAGGTGAGGATTTCTAAGCTCTATTGTGACTGGAGATGATAGTGGGTGACTCATTACATGCCTAGAAAAAAAACAGTCGTCAAAGTGGCGTCACGCCAATTCCCCATCTGTCAAAAAATTGAAAACCACAATTCCGGGCAAAAAAATCATGGCCTCAGTGTTTTGGGACCAAAAAGGCATCATTTTGGTCGAATTTCGGCCTCAGGTTGAGACCATCAACGCACAACAATATTTTGTACGCTAAAAAAACTCAAAAGGAGCATTCAAAACAAAAGGAGGGGAATGCTGACCAGAGAAGTGTGCTTTTTTTCACGAAAACGTCTGTCCTCACACAGCCTTAGCCACCAAAACGATCATGGACTCATTTGATTGGGATTTTTTGAAACCCTGACTTGGCGTCTACAGAATATTATCTTTTCACCTCCCTTAAGGCGTATATGGATGAAATTAAATTTTAAACCGACGAGCAGATGCAGAAAGTGGTTCTTAAGAGGCGGTTCTCCGAATTTCAACCGATTTCTTGCAAACCTCCCTTAAACATTTGAAGTTTTTAAGCTCTTAAAAAAATATACGTTATTCTTGAAGATAATATCTAGACATTTATCGCGCCGAAACGCAAATTATACAAAATTCCCTCAATAGAAAAAAATCGCAACGTATGCTCCAAAAATGATTATAAACACGTTTGTTTCGGTTATTTTACAAGTTATATGTATGAAAAACTTCACAGCTTCACAGCGTTTTTTTTTTAAATAAAATTAAAGACAATTATCGCGAGATTTTTGCTCTATTCTTAACGAGACGTGTTTTATTAAAGATTTTCATGATTTTTGCATCAATTTTATCGCTGTAAATGTTAGCGCGCTCTTCTTACATTCGTAATTTCATATCTCTCCAACTTCTTATTTTTGGGGCCGGGAACTGAGCCTTAAGTCAGGGAAGGAGCTGGTGGGAGAATTCTTAGAGGAGGGCATAAAGAAACTTGTGCCAGATGCATTGAACGGGATGTCAATTATTCGGAAAAATTGTCAACAAGTGTATCAACAATATCCTGTATTTTTTTTAAATAAGCTTTTTAAAAAAATACTCTTCTTACATTCGAAATTTCATATCTCTCCATCTTCTTCTTTTTGGGGCCGGGAACTGAGCCTAAAGTCAGGGAAGGAGCTGGTGGGAGAATTCTTAGAGGAGGGCATAAAGAAACTTGTGCCACATGCATTGAACGGGATGTCAATTATTCGGAAAAATTGTCAACAAGTGTATCAACAATATCCTGTATTTTTTTTAAAATACGCCCTTTAAAAAAATACATAAAAATTCAGTACACTTACTTTCTGAACATCCCTCGTAAAACGACTTACCGCCATCTTTTTTTTCCCCTTCATATAATCCGAACCTCTTCAAGACCCACATTTATAAATCCCTACCTTTTTTAAAGTTAGCTTCACACAATGAGTTTTAGGAAGGAATCGGGGGCCAATGTATCCACGCGTCTACGCACCAACTGCATGGCGGGCCGGATCAGGAGATACTTATTAAGAAAGACCGTTTGGCCTCTCGAGCAAGACTCTCTCGAACCATAGCCTTGCATCGCAGTGGGAGGGATGGATTTATATTTCCATTACTGAACACACTGACCTCGAGATTCCCACTCATCCCTGATACCCTTTTCCACACAGCATCCCAAAGAAGACATAGGCCAAGAGGGAAATTATTTTTCTCAGAGCCTCCTATGTGGAGCTAATTTAGAAAAAGTAAATTGGCTCTTTTAACCTTAAAAAACATAAACCCATCATTGTGCACCGAACCACCGGGCAATCTGTTGGATAAATTGGACGACAGTCCCCTCACACCCCTTCCTACTTCCGCCCACAACTATATTTTACATACATTTTGCAAGGATCGTAGACTCTATTTATGTATCTCAGTGACTGGTTATGTTTAGGTGAGGCAAACTGGTTTTAGAAAACTTTGAATAAAATCGTAATAATATGACAAAAAGATTAAAAATTATGGCAATTGACAAATTTGTAATTTTTTGTATCTTAGGGCACCTGGGATAAACCGTTCGACCCGAAAAAAACCGAAAAAAAGGAATTCTATATCGACCCCGAGCATCTGATTCCCGTTGACACAATGAATCAGGAATGCCAAACCAATTACGGAGAAAATGCTGCATTAGACGCAAAGGTAACATCTTATCATAATTAATAATCACGGCTTCCGTGGCAGAGAGATAAAAGAGATAATATTTTTTTGTCCGATTTAACCCTAGAAAGGAAATCTTATTTTACCTACTTTAATGTCTTAGAGACGTACCGAAGTTTAAAAGTATGTATTTGACATATCGTCGGTCTACTGGCAAAGCCCAGTAAGTCACTGAAACACAATCCTGAGATAATCGCATTTCAATATTTAGCGATTTTGGAAAGGATTTATGTGGATGAAAATATATAACTTAGTGGGTTTTACCAGTCAATAATGACTTATTGTGCTTTGCTTGTTAAGATTACTGTTAACTTGTTGACTGTTATGCATCGATCAAAATATACTACGTCAATGCTGTTATGCCACAAAATAGCTTTAAAATTATTTTAAAGCTGACTTAGTTTTATTGCTTGTGTTTTAACGATATAAATCAATGTATTATTGGCATTTAGAGTACAATGTTTGACTTGACAATAATATTGGATTTATGACTTATGGTGTATATTATCACCATGAAGCACTCTGCTTCAATAATCTATGCGAGATAAATCATTTAATTATCTTATTTTTGGATCCACAGATCTTGGAGATGGCTTTTAATGGTAACGAGATGTCAATGATCGTCATTCTGCCCAACAAAGTCGATGGTCTTGAAGGCCTGGAGAAGAAGTTGGCAAACACCAATATAGTAGACGTGGTTAAAAACCTTACACAACAAACTGTCTATGTATCCCTGCCCAAGTTCGAAGTCGGGAGCAATAACGCTTTTAAAAGCGCCCTATGCAATGTAAGATTTTTTTAAAATCAAATTCCTATCCACAAGAATAATAATTATTTATTATAATGGTTTATCCAAGGGTGGGATTTCGCATACTGTCCGCAAGCATTGCCATACAGTCCACAGGCCTTCCAGTTCTGCTTCAATCTACTTCCACGCAGTCAGTACACTTCTTCCTTCCGTAATCATTCCTCTCCAGTCCGCAAGCCTTCTCGTACTCCTTCAATCTACTTCCACGCACTCAGTACACCTATTCTTTTCGTAACCATTCATCTGCAGTCCCTTGGCCTTCCCGTCCTGCTTCAATCTACTTCCACGCAGTCAGTACACCTATTCCTTCCGTAACCATTCCTCTCCAGTCCGCAGGCCTTCCTGTCCTGTCCGTCGTGCTTCAATCTACTTACACGCAGTCAGTACACCTCTTCCTTTCGTAACCATTCCTCCCCAGTCCGCAGGCCTTTCCATCAAGTAAACAATCCTTTTCAATCCTCAGGCCTTCCTATCCTGTCCGTCCTGCTTCAATCTACTTCTACACAGTCAGTAAACCTCTTCCTTCCAACTTTCAATAATGGCGGGCAATAAAATTTGCATGTTCATAGTTCATTTTATTTCAGTGTGATCATTTCTTGTGTAGGTTCCTAAGATTTTTTCTTTAAAATAATGCTAATTGTATTTTTAAGTAAGGGTTAGGCACTATGTCAACTTCCATAAGATTTCAACTAACTTAACCCTTTTCAATAGCTCGACATGTGCTCTGTGTTCAATGCCAACGCGGAACTCAACGGTATCCTGCCCAATTCTGTACTCATCAATGTCTACCATAAAACCTCGCTCAATTGGCACGAGGGTGGAGTTACAGCAGGTGATGCCACTGGTAAGTCTATACTTGTGTACCTTTCTTTTATTGATGCTTTTTTGGACGTACTTTAACTTTTTACCGGCAGTTGATGCACACGTTTGTATGTGGTTTGGAAAGTCAAGTCCACCTACAGCGCCGCTGACGCATACGTGACTGACGACCCAACGTCATTAACATTCATGCTATTCATTCTCACGTGTCTTGTTTGAAAATGAAAAAGACAGAAGATGCTAGAACGATGACGTCACATACGATCTCTTACTGGGGCTAGTATAGTAACAAAGAAATGCAAGCCAGTGATGCAATTTATTGTTTGGTTATTTTAATAGTTTAGCAGAGTAAGCGGTCTAATAATTAAAATACTATATTTTCTTTAATTGAGCAGTAATTAGAAACTACTAAAATGTTTATCTAAAATAACCCTTATTTATAAATCGGTTATACGCAATACATTGAGCCTTTTCAAACTACTTTTTAAATGTTTATGTAAAAAAAAACTTGTACATATTGTAAAATTATACCAATGTATGTACCAAAAAAATTATTAATTAAAAATATATATATATATATTGGATGAGAAAGATTTTTTACAAACATGAGAAAAGTATATTTATGATACATTCAAAGATATTAGACCTGACATTAATATTCCTAACGATCAATTGTATGGACCATCGATTTTAAAATCAGAAATTCTTCATGCGATAAAGACTTTAGACTTAGACAATAGAAAAGCGTGCGGACCAGACGATATTCCAGTTGAGGCGTTGAAGCTCATTAGTAATGAAAATGTTGACTACCTTTTGAGGTGTCTTTAACTCTATATGTGACACAGGGAAAATACCCCAAGATTGGCAAAAATCCACCCTCGTGACATTGCCTAAAAAAGAACACCCTAAGAAGTGCAGTGACTATCGATTAATAAGCCTGATGAGTCATGTCCTTGAATGACTTAAAATAGAGCAGGACTTGAATGACACTCAGTTTGGCTTCAGAAATGCGTTTGGGACGCGTAAAGCATAAATGTCTGTCTACGTAGGTATTATTGCAAAAGTTTCGTGACCAAAGAAAGGAAGTTTTGTCTGTTTTATTGACTACGAAAGAAACGACAAGGATGTATCGTGTCGCCACTATTATTTATTTTGATCTGCATTCCAATTTCGGCTTTAAAAGAGCCCTAAGTAATTTCGAGAAGGTCTCGGTATTACTTAGGGCTCTTTTAAAGTAATACCGAGAAGGTCTGAAGATCAACGAAGTTGTCATTAATAACATAAGATATGCAGATGATACTGTATTACTAGCTGACCGTATCGATGACCTCTAAGACCTATTAAATCTTGTTAATAATGCTGGTGAGCAACTGGGCCTAAAATTCAACGTCAATAAAACTAAATGGATGACATTTGGACGACTAGATCACTCTGGATCAGTGATACAGTTAAATGGTTGCAATGTCGAAAAGGTTGAAAGATTTAGATGCTTCGGCAGTATCCTCACGGAGACTCTAGACCCAGAATTGAAGCAGTAAGAACTGCATTCAGTAAAAAGAAATCCCTCTTCTGCTATGACAATAATAATTTAAAACTAAGGCCGAGAATGTTAAAATGTTATGTGTGGCTGGTCTTGCTGTTTGGATGTAAGACATGGTCCTTGAAAGTAAATACCATGAACAGTTTAGAGGTTTTTAAAATGTGGCTTCACAGGAGAATGCTCAAGGTCCCATTAACCGACGTGATCACCAATTCAGACAGGCGGGCTAGAGCAGATAGAGAACCATATAGAGCAGATAGTATAACATGCTCCAATTAATATTGAAAGGCAAGATAGAGGGTCGCCGAGAGCCTGGTAAGACACAAATGTCTTGGCTGCCAAATGTACGAGAGTGGACCGGCATTAGAAGTGTGGAGGAGCTATTCCGGGCAGCACAAGACAGACAAAAGTGATCGCCAACGTCGGGGCGACCTAATAGGGCATAACAAGAAGAAGATACTATGTACTAGACCATAATGCCTCCCGGTGTTGTTTTAAAGCATATTTAATATGTAAAACACACACACATTTTATATATATGAAATTCATATTATGAATACTTCATCCAGACCCAGCTGCTCGTCTGGAGCCAGTGAAACTATGGCATCCCCAATTGGGGTATGTTGTGAGGCTGAAGGTAGTGGGGAGGGGAAGGAGATGTAAAAGAGGAAGGTGAGGAAGTACCTGGCTATTCAGATCTGGTCGCCAAACACGGCTAAAGCCATTTCAAGCAACGTTTTAATTCTGAATGGTGGTATTACACCATGGCGATACTGGAACGTGCCGCAAATATATCACACATTATTTTTAAATGTTGCGAATTATTACAAATTATTTAAATAAAATTTATTTGCCAACGCCGGGATACGATCCCGCGACCTTCAGATTGCGAGTCAAGAGCCTTACCCCTGACCCACGCGGCCGTTTGATTTACGGTGAGCATTCGAATGTTATTTTCCTTTTTCTGTAATCTCAAAACTTAGTATTTGGAGCAGTAGACCACAACTCGACTCAAATCACCTTATTATTGCAACAATACTGGCACTAATGCAGAATAAAATTCAATAATACATAGCTTGTACAGATTAGGTTATGATTATTCTAACATCGATAATGCAGATAGTTTGTCCTGTGATCATTACCTATTATATACGATTCTCTCGACAGTTTACCAAAATTATTTAAATTTTTTGTCTCCTACTAAGACATTACCTAATTCTTTAACTTTTTAAAAATTTTATATCCATTTCATTTTGTACTTTTTATACCCTTTTTAGATTTTTTTAAATCTGAACACCACACAAGAATCCTCAACTGCTCCCGTCTGGAGCCAGTGAGACTATGGCATCTCCAATTAGGGTGTGTTGTGAAACTGAAGGTAGAGGTAAGGGGAAGGAGATGGGAGAGAGGAAAGTGGAGAAGTACCTGGTTATTCAGATCTGGTCACCAAACACGGCTAAAGCCATTTCAAGCGACGTTTCAATTCTGAATGGTGGTCTTAACCAGGGCTACACTGAAAGTATCTTCCACTCTGGAACGTACCGCAATTTTTTTATTTTTCTTTTTATTATGCCACCTACAAATTCCTCGAGATAAATTATGTCTACATTTTTTGGTGAAGTACCTACTTTAACTCGTCAATTATTAATTGTTCATTTTTTATTGATAAACTAATGTTAAAGACAAGATTTTTATGCTTAGCATAAGGGGTAACAATTATTATAAGTAATATTTATTAGCCCTGAAACACTCATCTAAATTTAAACCTAGTAGTTTCTTATCTAAATTGAAACCTAGTGGTCTCACCTAGTGGGAGATTTAGCACTTACAATGCCATTCTCATATAAATAAAGTTGGTGTTTCAGGCATTTTATTACTTATATTTATCATTAATAATAATAATATAATAATATTTATCATTTCTTACCTTTTACTTTATATTTGAACTTTACACTTACACTGTTAAATTATTTATATTTTTGTACTATTCATATGTTAATGGCACATGTTGTGATATGTTTACGGAAATAAATATCTAACTAATCAACTGGACAATCGATATATTTATTTATTTATAAAATACATGTTACATAATTGTACATTTTCATAAAGTAGATATATTAAATCACCATTATATAGTAGGCGGCTGCCTGTTTCATGGTGACCAACGGAGTATTGTTACTTTGTATGAAATATGAAGTCTAGTGTAAACATAATATGGATTTGGCATAAATTATGCTAAAAATTGGAAAAATTACAATAAAAAGTAGAAAATAGAAAATAGAAAGGAGAAAAAGAGTAAGTAAGCGTTAAATTATAGAAATGTACATAACTTTTTTTATTTTTAATATGTGTGCATACAAGCACACATGTGCACATATGTGCACATATCTATACAGACATAAACATAGATATAGATAATTAAAATAAAAGTCACTAAACGTCCGGGTTGCTGGCAATGAAATTAAATTAACTTTAAACTTTTATTTTCTCGACTGCTGGTTGACTTAAAGTTAGAGGATTGGAGTTAGAGTTCTTCAGATAGGAAATAATTATAGGAGGAGGGAGTGGGGAAGTGTGAAGGGTGATGGGGTTTATTTGTATTCTGTTTTGATACATATGTTTTTTTTATTTCAGCGGTGGGAGTGACACAAAAAAATCCGCATTCAAAGAGATCTAACTCATATCAGTTCAAAGCTGATCATCCATACTACTTCGCAGGGATCAACAAAGACAATCAATTGGTCTTCTCCGGGCATTTCACCGGAAAAGCTAATTAAGCGTGAGAACTAATATTGCTTTGTTATTGCTAAAACACACACATTTCATTCTCCTCAAAATGTTCATAATATCCAACATGTTTTTTCATATTGTTAAAGTTAGAGGAGTAACAAGTTTTTACTTTCCATGTCGATTAAGGAAATTTTAAATAATGTAAAGGAAAAAATGTTAATTTCTCAGGAGAGCGAAAAGAAAGTTGTTTAATTTAAAAAAAACATATATCCTGTTATTGTACACCGATAGTCATGAATTTTTATTCAAAACTAGCTGGGGTACCCGGCTTTGCTCAGGACATATTTCGAGAGTGTTCTGGAATGTTTCACGATGATGTTCCCGATTCCCTATTCCCGAACATTCCACGACATACTTTACCACTTCTTCCAGACCTTTCTAGAGCTCTATGGAACCTTCCAGAACTTTTCGGAAGACTATTCTAGAAATTTCAAGAGGGAGAAACTTTCAGCCCTTATATCTTCAAAAGCATGCCCTTTAGGTAAAAACGGGTACCCTTATTCCCTAGGGGGGATAGAGATCTACCACACCATATAACTCTCCTGATCGAACCGTGACTCGTTTTTGAGTTTTTGCGGTCCGCACGTTTTTTTGGACTTTCTTTTATAATATATATTGATTATTCAGAAAAAAATCCTCTTAAAATGCATGTTGTAAAAGATGCACATATTTTCCTAGAAATATTTCGATGAGGCAAATCGAAAGTAAAAAAACGGAGAAAAATTACAAATTTAACTAAATTTTGGATTTATTGTCCGTAACAGCAATTCATATTTCCGAATTTCATTTCATATTTCAACCTGGTATTCGATGTTAGGTCGGCGGGTATGGGTACCTGCGCTTCGGGAACCATTTGTTGGATAACCAACACCCCTGCCACAGGTTACTTAGCAGGGGTGCCCGGGTTCATACCTACTTTTAGATTACCTACTGCATGGCGGCCGGATCGGGAGAGACGGGTTGAGGTAGACCTTTTGACCTCTTCGACTGGACTCTCTCGACCCATCGACTTGCACTGCAGTGGCAGGAACGGATTCAAACGTTCTTTCCCCAGCATCTCACAGCTTGGAAATGCTGGAGGTCTATTGCGGGCCATGTTTTTACTCACTGAGCGATGGGTTTGCAACTCCCCACGCTATTAATTCCCATTAATACAGCAACAGTTTTTTGGGAATCTTGTGCCCAAGAACAAACTACATAAATCGCTATTTTCTATGAAATGAGCATTACTTACTTCAAATGATAAATATATTGTACACAGTTGAAGGTAGGTACAACCGTAAGTTTTATTTTATTTTTTATTTATGTATAAATATTGCAAACAATTGGAATTTATACCCGCTAAGCTACTGCAAGTAGCTAGTCAGCAGGAGATTAGTTCCACGGATTAGTTACAACAACAAATGAAATAATCATGAACGCATTGGTGTAGCAACAACAAACACATATAACAAGATAAAAGAAATATCCTTTAATAAGTATGCTGCACTTCTTCGATGGCTTGAGGACTTGTGCACTTTCAAACAAACCACCAGAATGTGGGATTAAAACATGCTTGGAAGTGGTTCTTACGATGCAAAATAATCATTATATTTTTATATTTATAGTTCAAGTTTTGTGTTTTGATGATGCCATGATCTTATGAATATTTCTTTACAATTATTGGGTTAAACATGAGATTCGCAGTCCCTGTTTAATCTCAATTTGGGAGGCGGCCATGGGTACCGCTGCTTCGGGAACCTCTATTGGATAACCAATACCTCTGTCATAGGTCACCCCAAGTGGTTCGCTACGTTTGGTGATTTAGCAGGGGTGAAGTTTGTCTAGGTCTTGGAGGCGATGGTCAGATTCCTACTCACCCTTTAAACCCTTTTTCTTCCCAAAACTCTCCTCTCGTTCTTTTCCTTAAAAAAAAACCCTCCACACAGCATCCCTAAAGATGACATAGGCCCTGAGGGAAATTACTTTCATCAGGGCCTCCTGTGTAGAGCTCATGTAAAAAAAAATATAGGTATTTTTACGGTGCTCCAGATTTTATGTCCGGGTTAATTTTTATATTCTGAGAATGCCAAATTTTTTAATCTCATTTCCTAAATCTGTATATTTTCTTATTTTTTCAGAAACAGTTCTTTTATTATTTTATTATTATTGTACGATAGAATATTTTTCCAATTACAGTACAGTTTAGTTGCCGTATTATCAGCATTTAGGCAGGTGACTCTTCAATACTAGTTTTAAGACATAGAAAACACACGCTTACATCCAAATGGTTTGCAAGTTTATTTAACAGCACCACTCCTCTCGTCATGCTATGCTTAGCCAGGATGTCGGTTCTGCCGTTCGGTTTGTCGTTCTTGCCAAACAGGTCAAATTTTGGTATAGTCGGTGTAAACAACATCTATTTGGTGACTCGAGTCTAAACCGGTGGCCACCAACCGCAAAATATAAGCAGATTTATTATTGTTGATTTCTTTGCATCGAACCGTGTTGATTTTGAAACCAATGAATGGCGCCTTCCGGTGACTTAATTTGTCACATATCAATTATTCTAATAGATTTTGGCAGCACTGATAATACGGCTACCCTGTGTTCTAATAAAGTGTCATCTTCTCCAGTTATTGTGTTTCTACAGTGTTTATGATGCATCACAAAGCTGTTTTCCTATATGAACTTTTTTCTTTTCCAGGATGAACAGTTTCTGCCAGTAACGCTATTATTTCCTCACCAGAACCCACACGACTCGGAGCTGATCACCCGTTCATCTGCGCGATCATCAGAAATGAACAATCGGACATCCTTTTCGTGAGGAGAATTGCAAACTTTTATTTTTCCTTTAATTCAGCTGAAATGTAATTACTTTTAATAAAATGCATATTATAGAACAAATAATTGTACATCTGATTTCTTGTAACTTGTCGGACCCACGCCAAACAATTGAAAGCCGGATACAGGGAGTTAGGTTAGGCTAATGATCAAATTTATCAACAAGCCGACAATAGTGAAGACTCCAAAAAACTCAAACTCATCAATGGATACGGCCAAAACCACCGAGGTTGCCGAGCAGTTTGTAACTCTTAGAGTTACACACTACTCTTCTATTACTCCGGAACGTTGATGTATTTCTTCTTACTGAAACCTGGATTGACCCTGATGTTCATACCGAGGAACTTGGATTTTCATCCTACAATACCTCCTGCCTTGACCGAAATTACGCCTCTAGCACTAGAAGCAGAGGAGTGGATTGCTATCCACTCGATTATTTTTCATTTGACTTAAAACTAAATCAGCTAAAATTCTTTTGGGATGTGGCTACATTCCTCCTCGATCCTACATCACAGTTTACAGAAACCAATCGACCTCATCAAAATCTAAAAGGTAAGAACATACTGGATACTGGGTCAACGATTGACGTACGCTACGCAAGCGACACTTTACGATATCTGGACTACTTGCAATTCATAATTTTTTAATGGCAATAGATGCTTCAAAAGCAAACTTACCACTTAGCACACGCATCGCAACGTGTGGCCAGTGTCATTCTGAAGCTTCTATATCCATAGAAGATGTATGGGTTGCAAGTAGTCCAGATATTGTAATGCGTCTGTTATGTAGCGTACGTCGACCTAGTATGTTCTTTCCTTTAAAAATAAATATCATATTTCCAGAACATTCTTATTTGGTGACTATAACACACCTAGCCATTGATTGGATGAACAAGGACGTAATTCTGTTAATGAGATCCCCCCCCCCCCAGACTGCCCTCACCCACTCTAAGCATAACCATTGTGACGAATGACTCACCGGCTTTTGTGGGATCGTTCTGAGATAACGGACGTGATCTCCTGTCAGATTTGTGTCATTTATTTGCTTTTTCTATGCACGACGTACATTAAATGAATAAATAATCATGCGTACTTGCAGGAATTCGTGTTTCAAATGATCTAAACTGTATACATATGTGACAGTAAATATGTAAAAATCACACAAAATCCCCAAATCCAAAAATCTCACTTATATTTTTTCTAAAGCTATAATTTTTGCAATTGAACACTGGTCATTTCTTCACAACAACAACAATCAACAATATACCACTTCCGCACTTCAAAGAAGTGAAGTTCCCAATAAACGAGTAGTTCAGTGGAGAGTTCTTTAGACCTTATGATCTGTTAAAAAATTGTACACAAAAACTATAAAGAATCGAACTCCCTTAACGACTATAAGATATTTCACAACTTTAGAAGTCAATGTAAAAAACTGTCAAAAAATCATATTTTGATTATATAAATACGGGCAATTGCCTAGTTGGACATTTTAAGTTCATTATATTGTATTATATAATATTTACAAACAATAAATAAATAAAATAAAATAAATAAATAAAATGGAACAAAAATTCTTTGCCTTCATAAGCCTCGATGACATTGAGCGAGTTTACTAGCAGATAGTGAATTTACCGGCTAGTAGCTTGTAAACTCGCTCAGTGTAATTGTATTCCTAGCTAACTAGCAGATTGTGAACAATCGACAAAAAAATTTGAAAGGGGGTCAACATTGCTCGCTATTCGCTAGCGTGTACGACGGATGGCAACATGGCGGCCCTAGAACAGCTGATTTCGTAACTGTCAAACATGGTTTGGTATATTTACGCTGTCAAACTACTGCTTGATCTGGATTTTTTTTTTTTTTTTTTAATGTTCTTTATTCAGTAAAGTTTATACAATATTACAGAAATGGGTAATTTTTTGGCCATCACACTAGGCACATGCCCGTGTTGTAGTGGCCAATTTTATGTTAAGTATAAAATAAGTTGAATGAAAAACAGAATAATATAAAAATAAAATAAAATAATTTATACATCTAAAACAAGTATGAAGTATAAAGAAATTAAAAATAATACAAAATATCTACATACGTTTAAGATATATGAATATAAAAATAAGTATGGAAAACAGAAAAATTAAAATAATATAAAAAGTATATGAAAGAAGATACGTATTATTGAATTAAAAATAAAACAAGGAGCATGTATCAAAAAAAAAATACAAGTACATTTGTGTAATTAAAAAACAATAAAAATATAATAAAAATACAAGTACATTAAGTACAAGTGTATTTGTAAAAAAATAGAAATATAATATAAAATCAAAGAAAGTACTATTTGGTAAGAAAGTATGGATAAGTTATATCTTGATGAGTGATTTGCATGTGCGTGTTATGGTAACATAGGTACATATATAGATATATATCAGCAATTTTTGTGTAAATCCTCGTTTGAGCTAAGGCTAAAAATATGTACTCAAATATGGAATTATTGTCACAATATTTTTCGTAATAAATACTTGAGTATAAGAAACATGTCAGTTTCGTTATACAATCTGTTAAGAGGGAATAACCAGACGAAAGCGGAAATATGTCATTTATAAATAAGATTTTAGACGTTTTGACTCTTTTCCACAGGTAGGTATTATAATGTCTGAGGTTTGTAATTAAACACAAAAGCCGATTCATTATATGAGACGTTTATTGACACTGTTAACAAGTTCAAGGTTATCTATCAAGTGAAGTGACAGACCTGCCAACTATCAGAATGTGACAGCTGATGCATTACTATTACCAACATAACATCCTTTCCTCCTTCCTTTTTTTTATTTTATTTTTATATAAAACCAAATAACAATGACAAGGAAACTTAAGAGTAATCACTATGACTAAATCGTACAGGAGGTTTCACAACTCTGCCAGACCTAGTTATAACATCATTATTTCCACTAGTGCTGGGTAAAGGTTCAATAACAATTTTATTTTCCTGACTTCTAACGTCTAGCCATTTATCAGGATTCTCATAACTTGATTTTGACTTAAGACAACTTTTTTTTATTTGGTTAACATGAACCTTTTTCACCTCTCCTCCGATTAATTGAATTAAATACACCCATGAACTTAATTTTAATTTAACAGTTCCCTGAAACCATTTCATAGGACCTTTCACATGTCTTAAATAGACCAAAACATTATCATTTTCCTTAAACTCTTTCAATGTATTTTTTCTCGATTGTTTGACATTTTGTGATTGTTTACTTTTATTGACATGATTTTCTTCAGACAAAATATGTAGTGGTGTACGTGGCTCATATGAAAATATTTTAGCCATTGGAGATACACCCGTAACAGAAGTAGGAGTGGAACGATAACTATACAGACAATCTATTAGACGTTGAGCTGGCGACAAAAATTTTGAATTTCTCGAAAACATAAATTTAATTAATATTTTTTTGAAAGTTTGAACAGACCGTTCTGCTAATCCATTTGATTCAGGATTATACGGTGGACTAAATAATAATTTAATTGATTTTTCTTTACAAAAAATAGAAAATTCTTTGCACGAAAATGGAGGACCATTATCACAAACAATAGTTTTCGGAAAAGCGAATCTGGAAAAAACTTCACTTAATTTAGATAACAAATCCGAATATTTAGTATTTAGTCGGTGTAAACAACATCTATTTGGTGACTCGAGTCTAAACCGGTGGCCACCAACCGCAAAATATAAGCAGATTTATTATTGTTGATTTCTTTGCATCGAACCGTGTTGATTTTGAAACCAATGAATGGCGCCTTCCGGTGACTTAATTTGTCACATATCAATTATTCTAATAGATTTTGGCAGCACTGATAATACGGCTACCCTGTGTTCTAATAAAGTGTCATCTTCTCCAGTTATTGTGTTTCTACAGTGTTTATGATGCATCACAAAGCTGTTTTCCTATATGAACTTTTTTCTTTTCCAGGATGAACAGTTTCTGCCAGTAACGCTATTATTTCCTCACCAGAACCCACACGACTCGGAGCTGATCACCCGTTCATCTGCGCGATCATCAGAAATGAACAATCGGACATCCTTTTCGTGAGGAGAATTGCAAACTTTTATTTTTCCTTTAATTCAGCTGAAATGTAATTACTTTTAATAAAATGCATATTATAGAACAAATAATTGTACATCTGATTTCTTGTAACTTGTCGGACCCACGCCAAACAATTGAAAGCCGGATACAGGGAGTTAGGTTAGGCTAATGATCAAATTTATCAACAAGCCGACAATAGTGAAGACTCCAAAAAACTCAAACTCATCAATGGATACGGCCAAAACCACCGAGGTTGCCGAGCAGTTTGTAACTCTTAGAGTTACACACTACTCTTCTATTACTCCGGAACGTTGATGTATTTCTTCTTACTGAAACCTGGATTGACCCTGATGTTCATACCGAGGAACTTGGATTTTCATCCTACAATACCTCCTGCCTTGACCGAAATTACGCCTCTAGCACTAGAAGCAGAGGAGTGGATTGCTATCCACTCGATTATTTTTCATTTGACTTAAAACTAAATCAGCTAAAATTCTTTTGGGATGTGGCTACATTCCTCCTCGATCCTACATCACAGTTTACAGAAACCAATCGACCTCATCAAAATCTAAAAGGTAAGAACATACTGGATACTGGGTCAACGATTGACGTACGCTACGCAAGCGACACTTTACGATATCTGGACTACTTGCAATTCATAATTTTTTAATGGCAATAGATGCTTCAAAAGCAAACTTACCACTTAGCACACGCATCGCAACGTGTGGCCAGTGTCATTCTGAAGCTTCTATATCCATAGAAGATGTATGGGTTGCAAGTAGTCCAGATATTGTAATGCGTCTGTTATGTAGCGTACGTCGACCTAGTATGTTCTTTCCTTTAAAAATAAATATCATATTTCCAGAACATTCTTATTTGGTGACTATAACACACCTAGCCATTGATTGGATGAACAAGGACGTAATTCTGTTAATGAGATCCCCCCCCCCCCAGACTGCCCTCACCCACTCTAAGCATAACCATTGTGACGAATGACTCACCGGCTTTTGTGGGATCGTTCTGAGATAACGGACGTGATCTCCTGTCAGATTTGTGTCATTTATTTGCTTTTTCTATGCACGACGTACATTAAATGAATAAATAATCATGCGTACTTGCAGGAATTCGTGTTTCAAATGATCTAAACTGTATACATATGTGACAGTAAATATGTAAAAATCACACAAAATCCCCAAATCCAAAAATCTCACTTATATTTTTTCTAAAGCTATAATTTTTGCAATTGAACACTGGTCATTTCTTCACAACAACAACAATCAACAATATACCACTTCCGCACTTCAAAGAAGTGAAGTTCCCAATAAACGAGTAGTTCAGTGGAGAGTTCTTTAGACCTTATGATCTGTTAAAAAATTGTACACAAAAACTATAAAGAATCGAACTCCCTTAACGACTATAAGATATTTCACAACTTTAGAAGTCAATGTAAAAAACTGTCAAAAAATCATATTTTGATTATATAAATACGGGCAATTGCCTAGTTGGACATTTTAAGTTCATTATATTGTATTATATAATATTTACAAACAATAAATAAATAAAATAAAATAAATAAATAAAATGGAACAAAAATTCTTTGCCTTCATAAGCCTCGATGACATTGAGCGAGTTTACTAGCAGATAGTGAATTTACCGGCTAGTAGCTTGTAAACTCGCTCAGTGTAATTGTATTCCTAGCTAACTAGCAGATTGTGAACAATCGACAAAAAAATTTGAAAGGGGGTCAACATTGCTCGCTATTCGCTAGCGTGTACGACGGATGGCAACATGGCGGCCCTAGAACAGCTGATTTCGTAACTGTCAAACATGGTTTGGTATATTTACGCTGTCAAACTACTGCTTGATCTGGATTTTTTTTTTTTTTTTTTAATGTTCTTTATTCAGTAAAGTTTATACAATATTACAGAAATGGGTAATTTTTTGGCCATCACACTAGGCACATGCCCGTGTTGTAGTGGCCAATTTTATGTTAAGTATAAAATAAGTTGAATGAAAAACAGAATAATATAAAAATAAAATAAAATAATTTATACATCTAAAACAAGTATGAAGTATAAAGAAATTAAAAATAATACAAAATATCTACATACGTTTAAGATATATGAATATAAAAATAAGTATGGAAAACAGAAAAATTAAAATAATATAAAAAGTATATGAAAGAAGATACGTATTATTGAATTAAAAATAAAACAAGGAGCATGTATCAAAAAAAAAATACAAGTACATTTGTGTAATTAAAAAACAATAAAAATATAATAAAAATACAAGTACATTAAGTACAAGTGTATTTGTAAAAAAATAGAAATATAATATAAAATCAAAGAAAGTACTATTTGGTAAGAAAGTATGGATAAGTTATATCTTGATGAGTGATTTGCATGTGCGTGTTATGGTAACATAGGTACATATATAGATATATATCAGCAATTTTTGTGTAAATCCTCGTTTGAGCTAAGGCTAAAAATATGTACTCAAATATGGAATTATTGTCACAATATTTTTCGTAATAAATACTTGAGTATAAGAAACATGTCAGTTTCGTTATACAATCTGTTAAGAGGGAATAACCAGACGAAAGCGGAAATATGTCATTTATAAATAAGATTTTAGACGTTTTGACTCTTTTCCACAGGTAGGTATTATAATGTCTGAGGTTTGTAATTAAACACAAAAGCCGATTCATTATATGAGACGTTTATTGACACTGTTAACAAGTTCAAGGTTATCTATCAAGTGAAGTGACAGACCTGCCAACTATCAGAATGTGACAGCTGATGCATTACTATTACCAACATAACATCCTTTCCTCCTTCCTTTTTTTTATTTTATTTTTATATAAAACCAAATAACAATGACAAGGAAACTTAAGAGTAATCACTATGACTAAATCGTACAGGAGGTTTCACAACTCTGCCAGACCTAGTTATAACATCATTATTTCCACTAGTGCTGGGTAAAGGTTCAATAACAATTTTATTTTCCTGACTTCTAACGTCTAGCCATTTATCAGGATTCTCATAACTTGATTTTGACTTAAGACAACTTTTTTTTATTTGGTTAACATGAACCTTTTTCACCTCTCCTCCGATTAATTGAATTAAATACACCCATGAACTTAATTTTAATTTAACAGTTCCCTGAAACCATTTCATAGGACCTTTCACATGTCTTAAATAGACCAAAACATTATCATTTTCCTTAAACTCTTTCAATGTATTTTTTCTCGATTGTTTGACATTTTGTGATTGTTTACTTTTATTGACATGATTTTCTTCAGACAAAATATGTAGTGGTGTACGTGGCTCATATGAAAATATTTTAGCCATTGGAGATACACCCGTAACAGAAGTAGGAGTGGAACGATAACTATACAGACAATCTATTAGACGTTGAGCTGGCGACAAAAATTTTGAATTTCTCGAAAACATAAATTTAATTAATATTTTTTTGAAAGTTTGAACAGACCGTTCTGCTAATCCATTTGATTCAGGATTATACGGTGGACTAAATAATAATTTAATTGATTTTTCTTTACAAAAAATAGAAAATTCTTTGCACGAAAATGGAGGACCATTATCACAAACAATAGTTTTCGGAAAAGCGAATCTGGAAAAAACTTCACTTAATTTAGATAACAAATCCGAATATTTAGTATTTTTCATGTAAAAACATTCTATCCACTTTGAATATGAGTCGCAAACTAATAAGTATTTGGAACCTTTTAAATCAAAAAAATCCAAATGGACTCTTTCCCATGGACTTTCAGCAATTGGCCAACTATGGCGCACATTTTTGTTAGCATTTTGTACAGACTGACACATTTCACATCTAGAAATAACATCTTCAATATCTTGATTCATACCTAACCATCATACATATGAACGGGCAAGAATTTTTGATCTGACTATACCAGGATGACCATAATGTATTAAATTTAGGACTTTGGACTTAAGAGATTCTGGTATTACAATTCTGTCACCAAATAAAAGACATTTTCCTTTGACTGACAGTAAATTTTTAAACTTAAAATATTTTTTAATTTCTGGACTTGACAAGTTTTCAATCCAACCGATTGAAACATACTTAATGACTTTACATAATGTTTCATCTTTTTCAGAATGACTTTCAACTTCTGAGAATGGAATTAAAGGTGTAGACATGTATACAAAGTTACATTCCTCAGTATTGAATTGTTGTTTACTTGGTAAACGTGACATTACATCTGCTTGAGGAATTTTCAATCCTTTTTTATATTCCAATTTATAATTGTACGCAGACAATATTATAGACCATCTTATAAGACGTGATGCTGCTAAAACGGGGACTTTTTTGTTTTCAGCAAATAAAGACAACAATGGAGCATGATCAGTATATATCGTAAAATGACGACCAATTAAATACTTGTGAAATTTCTTTATTCCAAAAATAATTGCAAGGGCTTCCTTGTGCAATTGACTATAATTTCTTTGAGCTGAATTTAATGTTGCAGACTCAAAAGCTATAGGAAATTCTTGATTCTTTACGACTTGACTTAAGACACAACCGACACCGTATGCACTGGAATCGACTGTTAGACACAATGGTTTTGACGGATCAAATAAAACTAACATAGTTTTATCTGACAAAAGAGACTTACTATTTACAAATGCCTTTTCGCATTCATCAGACCAACACCATTTTACATTTTTTCTTAATAAATTATGAAGTGGTTCTAGCACTGTAGGACACATAGGAATAAAATTCCTGTAAAAATTCAACATTGACAAATATGACTTTAGTTGAGTAACATTTTCTGGACACCCAGTAGACTTAATTTTCTCAACTTTCGACAAAGACGGACTTTTGCCTTGACCTGACAAAGTGAAACCTAAAAATTCAAAAGAATTCACAAAAAAATCACTTTTTGACATATTAATTTTTATATTAAACTCATTTAATTTTGACAAAACTTTATCCAAAGTATCAGAACACTCCTTTTCGTCTTTACCACCTACACAAATATCATCAATGTATGCAGCAACTGTATCAATTACCATTTGAAATACGGCAGGAGCCGATGATAATCCGTAAGGTAAACGATTATAGACATATAAACCATAACATGTATTAATTGTAAGTAATTCTTTACTAGAATCTGACACAGACAGCTGTAAATATGCGTTTGTTAAATCTAATTTACAGAATACTTGACAACCTGAAAATTTATTAAAAATATCCTCTGGACGTGGAATAGGATATTGATCAATTCTCAATTGTGGATTGACTGTAGATTTCAAATCTGCACATAAACGTAATTTTCCATTTTGTTTAGGTACACACACTATTGGGGAAGACCAATTACTATATTTTACTTTTGAAATAATGCCTTCGCTTTCAAGACGACTTAGCTCTTGGCAAACTTCAGCACGAAGTGCGTAAGGAACTTCATATGCTTTGTGGAAAACAGGAGTAGCATTATTTTTTAAACTTAAATTCACAGAAAATTCTTTAATTGGTAAATCGTTATTAGTAATCGAAAAAGAATTTAAATATTTTTGTGACAATTTTTTGATAATATTTGATGTATTTTTCTCGCTGACAGCAAAGACATTAATACTGGACGCGGGGTAGAAATCTCAAAGTGGGAAGCCAAACACAATACGATTGTAGCTGTCTCTATATTCCTAGTACTTTAGTACTAAACTGCTACGCGTCGAGTGAGGTCGTGTCTTACCAGTAAGTAAATTTCATTGCAAAGCGCCAAAATGCCCTCCTGTGTGATGAGAAAATGCTTAAATTACACGGCAAATAGTCGTAAAGGCGAAGGAATAACACTTCATTAGCAAGTACACGCAAATTACTTATTATTATCAATTATTATAATTATGACAGTTAATTTTATAATAATACATCATTGTATTCTTTACCCTTCCCTGTCCATTGTGTAACCGAGTGAGAGTATCTTGTTATCTCAGTCACACCCGTGATGTGAAAGCAGTATTCGGCGAAGAAATTAATAAGCCGCCCTACTATAGTATATCTATGACATTCACACACGTAAATTCTTTGATTGTCTATCTTTATCACACGGGAATAAAATTTTGAATTTAGAAATTATATTTGAAAACCGCTGAAAACAAAAGAGTGTTGCTTGCTTTCCACATTATATTGTGAGTATGTGAGACTATGGCGAGTCTATTTATAATATAACGTCATTGGCTGACAGACACTGAATTTACAGTATTATTATTCATATTTGACACTAAAGAACTTATGAAAGTATTTTCCCAAGATGGATTAAACACTTTTAACCAATTTCTACCCAGAATAGCATCAGACGATAGATTTTTTATAACCAATACTGGTAAATCTATTATAACATTAGAATCAACAACATTTACTTTTGCCATAAAAAATCCAAAACACAATAAATTTTGACTATTTGCTGTAAACAAATTACCGTAGAATTGCTTTAACTTACAAGTTTTGAATAATTTTATGTACATTTTATGACTTATTAATGTCGATGAACTTCCTGTGTCAATTATGAAAGAAATTTGGATACCATTTACAATTAAATTAATTTCCGCTGTATCAGACACTGACATATTTAATACATTTATATTATTGACACATTTTACGTGATTGATGATTGATTTTGCACTAGGACAAAATTTCGACGTATGACCGTAAATATTACATTTGTAACATTTCCACTTTTTTGATGGACATAACTCCGGTTGGTGAGTTATAAAACACCTCTCGCATCTTCTGGACCCTTGACGTGATGGAGATGAGGGCTGACTTGATGACCTTGAACTCCTTTGACCCAGATGAATTCGCCTACTCGGACTATGCTGACGTGAAGGGCGATCCTTTGAGACATGACATGTTTTTTTACGTGACATTTTTGACTTGACTTCACAAATTTCCGATGTATAATTTTCTTTGTGTAAAATTTGCTCTGAGCTGTGACTTACACCCGTATTCAGAGTCGATCCTTTAGTTCAAGGAGCCTTCCTTTCCTTTAAGAAACACCGTTTTGTATTCAGAGACACACCTAAGGTCGGTGTGACGTCACATAGTAAGGAAACTACCTTCCGAGTGCCGATTGTCATCCGGGTGACCATATTTCAAGCATATGCGGCCACATTCGGCCACATTCGGCACATTTTTTGTATTCAGAGACTGACGTCTGGAAGTCTCTACGACACTGCGCACGCGCATTCTTGCTTACTTTGACTTATAGCTGTCAAAACTCGAGGTTGGTGGGATAGGTACCTTTAACTTGCCAAGTGACCGCCAATTTAAGGAGCGATATCGGTTGGAGAAAACAACTGTAATGCATTTATTAATTCCTCTATTATTTCCAAATTACACTTTAGTAAATAATAGAGGCTTGCCCATACCTCCTGTTATTCAGGTAGCTATCGCGCTGAGATTCTACGCTACTGGTAATTATCAGGTAAATGCGTCTTTTTAGTAGATATCTATTGTAAAATTCTGTTCTTCTTTTGTGAAACGAAAATATTGCATTTTGTGATGCAGCTATGATGAAACTTGTTATTTACATTATTATGTCTATACTGATTTGAAATCGACAAAGAATGAAAGAATGCATACTTATTTTGAAAACATGATGTTAACCTAAAATAAACCTTATGACGGGATGACTTTAGATGTATAAAAGCCGGCCGGGGACGTTACTTACCTTTGCTAAGGTAAGGCCGACACTTGACTAAGACAACTTTTAAGGATCGACTCTGAATACGGGTGTAACTGTCTCAATGTTCTTGACAATTAATTTTGCTTTTTCAAAAGTTAACGTTTCGTCTTCAGATAGTAATCTTCTAGTCATTGCATCGTTTTTTAAACCACACACCAATTTGTCTCTCTGAGCTTCGTCTAGAAAAGCACCAAAATTGCATGATATTGACAGACTTTTTATATCCGTAATATACCTAATCATCGATTCCTTCGTTAGAATGTAGTTTCCGGTTATAAAATTTATATCTTTGGGCAATTGTACACTTTTTTTCTTCATATTTACTCTTCAGTGTTGTTACCATATCGTTGAAGGTTAAATCTTCTAGATTTTTCGGATGCACTGTCTCTTTTAAAATTTTAAATTTTTCTGCACCGATCAACATACATAAGTAACCAATTTTTTCTTTCTCTGCGATATTAATAATCTTCAGATAAATTTGTATGCGTTCCAAAAACATATTGAAACTTTCGCAATCCGGTTCGAAATGAGGCACTGGCAAATTACTATTCGACATGTTGAAAAAAATGTTTTTTTTCCGCGGTGAAATCACTGTTAATTACTGACAATATTATTAACACACGTTTTTTATTGTTTTACTGATTTTCTCGTCGCCAATTATAATGTCTGAGGTTTGTAATTAAACACAAAAGCCGATTCATTATATGAGACGTTTATTGACACTGTTAACAAGTTCAAGGTTATCTATCAAGTGAAGTGACAGACCTGCCAACTATCAGAATGTGACAGCTGATGCATTACTATTACCAACATAACAGGTATAAATTGATTTCGAAAGATTGTTCTTTTATCTGGTTAAGTTATGTTTTAAATTATGAGAAAATGTGTTTTAGCATAATAAGGTTGTACCTACCGTACCGAGAGGGGGAATTGAGAGGAGGGGGGGGAGGGTAGGCCTTTTTTTATACATTGTTCGTATTACAAAAATAACAAACATGGGAATCGGGTATGGGTACCGCCGCCCCGCGAACCATTTATTAGATAACCAACACCTCTGCCATATGTCACCCCAAGTGGTATGCAACGTTTGTTGACTATCAGGGGTGCCTGGGTTCATGGGTAGAGGTTTGTCCAGGTCTTGGCGGCGGATGCATCTACCCACCAGCTGCACGGCATGACTTCTCCATCCGTGTTCTCTCGGAACATCCTCCCCATTTTCCTTTACCGTTAATCCGATTGCGATGAAACTTTGATGATGCGTAATGTAAAGATGAATAATGGTTCGGCCCGCGAAGGTTTCTACATACAATGGTGAGCTCTGGCGTTATGAAATGTTTTACTACACCTTTCACACGATTGCGTTGAAACTTAGAAAGTTTGTAGTGAGCACACCCGCGAAGGTTTTTATATACTATGGTGAACTCTGTCGTTATGAAATGTTTTTCTATATCATTCATGCGATGGCGATGAATCTTTGGTGATTTGTTGTGCGCACGCCCCCGACGGTTTCCATTTATAACGGTGAGTTCTGTCGTTAGGAAATTATATATACATATATAGTACTATACCATCCAATCGATTACCATGAAACTTTGTTGATTTGTTTTGGGCACACCTGCGAAGATTACTACATATAATTGTGAGCTCTGGCGTTATGAAATTTTTACCTGGTCTTGGCGGCGGATACATTTGCTCACCAGCTGCATGGCAGACCCGATCGGGAAAGAACGGTTGAGAGAATCCCTTCGACTTCTCCAGCCGTACTCTCTCTCTGAACATCGCTTTGCAACGCAGTGGGAGGGATGGATTCATATATCCGCCCTCCTGGACACACTGACCCCCAGATTTCTACCCACCCCTAATACCCCTTTCCTTCCCAGAAGTTCCTCTCCTTCCTTTCCCTAAAACGACCCTTCCTAAAACGACCCTTCCTTAAAGAAGACAGAAGGCAGTGTGTCGAGCGATTGTAAAAAAAGGTCTCTCCCGATCCGGCTTTCCACGTAGTTGGTGGGCAGACTCATCCACCCGTGCACTCACCCTACGAACCCGGGCTCCCTTTCTAAGTCACCAAAAATTGCGAACCTCTTGGGGTGACTTATGGCAGAGGTGTTGGTAATCCAATACATGATTCCCGGGGTGGTGGTACCCATACTTGCCTTCCAAATTATTGATACTACCTATTGAAGGCCGGCGTGGTAAAGGGGTAAGACTCTTGACTCGCAATCCGAAGGTCGCGGGATCGAATGCTGGCGTGGGCAAATAAATTTTATTTGATTAATTTGTGTTATTTCGCAATTAATTCATTTAAAAACAATAAATTGTATTTTTGCGTCAGGTTCTAGACTAGAAGATACTCTCAGTATCTTCCTGGTGTAAGACCACCATTCAGAATTGAAACGTTGCTTGAAATGGCTTTGTCCGTGTTTGGTGACCAGATCTGAAAAATCAAGTAATTCACCGCCTTCCTCTTTACCTCCCTACTACCTTTAGCCTCACGAGTAACTCTTCATACCGCTGAAGCTAAATATAAATTTAATAGTTTAAATATAATATGTTTAAATAAAAATGTAATATCGTAAAGTGCGCGATCGCAAACTATAAATAACACATAATAATAAATAAAAACAGTTTCATAAATCGTATTATCCAGCGATATTTAAAATTCTTGACAGTGACAGTGACTAAATTCGAACATACCCACAATAATACAATCAACATGTCGCTCGAAGAACTTAACCGAAAATTCGTTGATACGATGAATGAATTTGAAAAACGCCTTGATAAAGCCAACAATAAACCCGGCAACTCGAATTCTGACCTCACAAGTCTCCGCGGAGACTTCAATGTATTTAAGTTGAAGATTACATCGGAGATGACTGCTCTTCAAGAGAATGTTGCTCAACTTGAGCTTCGTGTGGATGCCATCGACGCAGCTTCCAGAAAAAATCTGTTACTCCTACATGGCGTGAAAGAAGATGAACCAGAAGATACGCGATCCCTTGTAACCGCGGTGCTGACCGGCCTAGGGTGTCATGAAGACGCCATCAGGGGTATCGTCTCCACCAGGAGACTTGGTCGCACGAAACCTAAGAAGAATCGGCCCATCCTCATAGAGTTCCAGTTCCAAAACGATCGTAGATCAGTATGGGAGAGGAAGAAAGGGTTGAAAAGCTCCTCTCTTCTCCTAACCGAATCCCTTACAAAGACGCGCCAAAAACTCTTCTCCTCCGCTCGCTCAATTTTCTCAAACAACAAGTGCTGGTCCAGCGACGGCACAATTGTAGTTCTCCTCCCGGATGGCACCAAGCGCGCCATCAACACACAGAAGCAGCTGGATGTTGCGGCCGTCCTCGTGACCAAACCTGACAAACCGTCAGCCAGCACCAACACCAGCACCAACACCAGCACCGGCACCAGCACCAGCTCCAGCTCACCTGGTCTCAATCAACAACCCGAAGGCTCCAGATTGATCGGTCTGCGATCCAAAACAAACACCAACAAATTAGTGTTTAATAAAGTGTTGTAAAGTGTAATAAAGTGTTTATTATCATTATTTTTTTGATGGTGAATAGTTTTTTCTTAGTTTTTGCATTATAATCAATTTTAGTAGTTTTAATGTTTCCGGTTAGGAATACAAAACAAATGCATGCAAAACAACCTACTCAGATAGATACCTACTGTTTACAAAATTACAACAAATCATTGAGGCATTGACCCAATGTACGAGGAATAACGATTCATTTGTGTAGTATTTATGTGGATATTCCTAACTCGTTCTATTAATAATTCTGTCATAGTTCATCTGTTTTAATTTTTTTTTTCTCTATCTTTTATAATACGGGTTTGTCTCGCTTACTCATAGTATCTAATATACACTCATTTTATTATGCGCTTTTAGCTATAATCTGTCTATTTACTGTGTATTATTTACTGTGCATAATAGAAACACATAACCTATTTTAATTTATCTACTTTTATAAATACATACCTACTTAGATAGACCTATTACAATTTATAAATTTAAGTGGCGTCTAGGTACCGACATTTCGATTGTAATATATGCGTAGACGTACGTATGTTTGTATGTGTACGCATGTGTATGCGTATGCGTGTATATATTTTAAACACGATTTCACCTTTTTTAAATTTATAATTTCTTTGAACGATGTCTGAAGCTATAACTTATCGAACATTGCAAAATTTTTATCAGTAAACTTCCTTCATTATGTAATTATACCAACAATGTCACTTAAATTTGTACTTTTAGACTCAATTATACACTTCATAAATAATTTGCTTATTCTAGCTGTTTGTCAAATGGGTATAGAAAGCATAGGAGGACGCCACTGTTGCTCAAATGGCAATAATAAAAATATTATCACAGTGATAATCTAAAGCTGTGTAACCTACATTTTTATAAATTAAAAAGATATAAAAGTTTATTAATTTTTTTTTTCATTTCACTGATCTATAATATTAAAACACACTTTAGAAATTGCTCACATTTATTTAATATTAGCTTAAGTACCTACTGGCGTTGTCCAGGCTTTGGAACATGTGTCGAATTTTTGACAAAAAATTTGACAAGTAAATTGGTGTTGCCAGCCTACAAATTTTAGTACTTATATTTTTTTATGTTTTCTACTCTTATTTGACAGATTCAGACAGATTTCTATATCGCTTGTTAACTTGAAACTATACTAGATCATCGCGCACTGCTTGCATTTCTATATTTTTCTTCTATTATTATTATGTACTCTCATTGCTTTTATCTTACCTTCCTTTGAATATTGTTCTTTTTTCTATTTCCCTCACATCCTATGTTATTGTTTATATTTGACGAATTTAATCTCGATATGGATTATTTAATTCGTCGATTAATCAATGTATTCATTATCCACGACATTCCATCCTTCCTTCCCTACACTCTCCTTACCACCTTTATCCCAATATGCTGCTCGTACTCGCTGCTCATCTTTCTACTACAGTATTTTATGTTTATAATCGTACATGTCATTCATAAAACTCTGCATCTTCTTACCTTATATATCTACCTATACTATAATAATATACATAAAAAACATATATAACTCACAATGATAACTATTTTGTATCAGAACTGTAGTGTAGAGGACTACGCACTAAAACAGAAATTTTTCACAATAATATTTTATCGAATGACGATTGTTATATATTCGGTATTTCTGAAACTTGGCTTAATAATTCCATTTTCGATCCTGAACTAGCACCAACGGAATTTTACAGTATTTTCAGACGGGATAGATCAAATAACATTTCAACAAATAGCATCAACAATCAAGAAGATTCTCGTCGAGGCGGTGGTGTGATGATCATTACACACAACAATCTTAACGCATATCCTCGCGAAGACTTGGTATGCAATGCTGAATGCATTTGGGTCACTATTCCTCCCTCTAACTATACCTCCAAACGTACTATCCATGTAGCTTGTGTATATCTCCCACAAGGTCATGGATATGAAACCGCTCTCAGTTCATTCCTTTGCTTACTTACTAACGTAAAAGATCAATATCCCGATGACATTTTACTTGTAATTGGAGACTTTAATATGCCTACGATAATATGGGAAGCGCATGATTCACACTTGACACCTACAAACTTAAATACAATTAGTTCCTCACTCACTGACACAATTTATTACTCAGAATTAAAACAATATAATCATATAAAAAAATCTAATAACCGAATCCTAGATTTAATCATGTGTAGTGAGGAATGCCATGTATCTCGTGCATGCAATCCTCTTGTCAGTGAAGACTTACACCACCCGTCGCTTCAAATTACATTACAAATCGATACGCTCCCAATTATCAACGCTCCTCCTAAAGTACTATGCTTGTTTGAAAAAGCCGACTATGAATTAATCAACCAACATCTGTCAACGATAGACTGGTCTTTTACCAAGGAAAATGCGAACGTTGACGAAGTAGTTGATTCCTTTTATAACATCTTAAATAATACCATCAACCAATTTGTCCCCAAACGCATCGTCAAAAAGAAAAAATTTCCTAACTGGTATTCAGCTCCTCTAATCAAAATTATTAAAGAAAAACAAAAACTTCATAAAAAATGGAAATCCTATAATAATTCAATAGATTACATAGAGTTCACTATCAAACGTACACAACAAAAACACCTACAGAAGCATTGCTATAATCAATATATAAGTTCGGTTGAATCTAATATTCAGAATAATAATAAACAACTCTGGAATTACGCTAAAAACAAAAGTAAAACAATCGGCATCCCACAAATCATGCACCTTAAAGACGAGTCTGGCACCGGCGCTCATCAAGTATGTGAATTGTTCTCTAAACACTTTCAGTCCACCTACGTAAGCGATATGAGCACGAACAATACCAGCACACTTGATAGCTCTACGTTTGTAAATAATCATTCCTCGATTGGTAACATAAACATTGACAATCTAATGATCAATAAATACCTGAATAATTTAGATGTTAGTAAGGGTGCTGGTGGTGACGGTATCTCGCCATATTTTGTCAAAAAATGTGCCAAAACTCTTTCTTACCCTTTAACTAACATATTTATAATGTCACTAAAAGAAGGTAAATTTCCCACAAAGTTTAAAGAAGCAATTATAATCCCTATTCATAAACAAGGCTCAAAAATTAACATTGAAAACTACCGCCCAATCTCGATACTCACGGTATTTAGTAAACTTTTTGAACGTGTTGTCTACGATCAAATTTACACAATAATTGTTCGCAATATACAAAACCAACAACACGGATTTCTTCAAAAGAGATCAGTACTAACAAACTTGGTAAATTTTACGGAATATTTAACGAGCAATATGGACAAAAGAAACCAAGTAGATGTAATCTACACTGATTACTCTAAGGCCTTCGATAAGGTAAACCATTTCATCCTTATTCAAAAATTAAAACAGTTAGGCATCCATGGTGACTTACTCCGGTGGCTCACTTCATACCTTTGGAGTAGACTTCAAAGTGTCTTAATTGGGGGAACAAAGTCCAGCTTCTTTTCTGTGCCCTCCGGTGTTCCTCAAGGTTCTCATTTAGGCCCATTATTATTTAATGTGTATATATATGATATTAACAAATGTTTTTTATATGCTAATTACCTAGCATATGCAGATGATAAAAAAATATACTTAGTTATTAAATCAATCAATGACTGCATTAAACTCCAAGAAGACCTCAATCGTCTTTTTGTCTATTTCGAATTAAACAAACTTGTTATTAACATCTCAAAGTGCAATAAATTAACATTTACACGTAATAAAAATATTATTTCATTTGTATACACACTGAACGGCACACATATCAATGAAGTAAAATATATCAGGGACCTTGGGGTAACGATGGATGTCAAATTAAACTTTATCCAACACACTGATGAAATAATTAACAAAGCCAATAAAATGCTGGGATTTATAATTCGTATAGCAAAACCCTTCCACAACATAAACACTCTATATTCTCTTTACACCTCATATATAGCACTTGGAACACTGTACACCGATCTGGACTCCTTTATACCAAGCCCATATTGAAAGAATAGAAAGAATTCAAAAAAAAAATTTTAAACACTTAAATTATAAATTCAAATTACACTTCTCAAATTATACCGAATCCATTAAATTTCAAATCCCAATTTCAAATCCCTCCAAACACGACGTCTAATTTTTGATCAAATCCTATTGTTTAAAATTCTAAACAATGGCCTGGACTCATCAGAACTTACCAATTTAATAAATTTTCATATTCCGTCAAGATCAACCCGGCAATCCGATTTATTTTATTTACCCTCTTGTAGAACAAACATTAGAAAAAACTCCCCAATTCCTCGTGTATGTGCACAATATAATACAAAATTTCACAGCATTGACATTTTTAGTAAAAACCTTAAGAAATATCGATATGAAGTAACGCGTACGATCGATTATTAATATGAGAATATATCGTGAGCATCTCCTATCCTTTTCCTATATTCCTCTTCCTCTCCTCTTCCTATAACCCAACATTAATTATAATATAATAAAACTTCATCTCCGATGTACTTTAGCATAAGAAACCTCTGTGGCTTGACTCCAGTTCAATTATATATTTATCACTGTATATGTATTATGTAAAAGCTGTTTGTTTCTTACAAATAAATAAATAAACATACCCCATAGTGATGTCTTCTTTCTCAACGTCCCAACATTCTTTTCCTGTCTGAAATGCAGATAGCCGAGCCTGTAAACGCCTCCTATCTGGACTGCACGGGCTTCATCCTCGTAGGCAAGTTCAGACCTAAAGGAGGTGTCTGTTTCTACAATCGAGCCGACGCACTATGGGGCCAAATGGTGCATATCATCTCAAAAATCAATAACTTTTAAAATAGTACGAATATTGAAGTGATTTTTTAGAATATAATTTAATGAATCTGTATAGATTTGTAATTTATTAAGATTGTTTAAAAATATTTCAAAAGATGTATTAATATCAACCAGTTAAAAATAAATAAAAATATAATTATTTTATTTAAAAATTACAAATTTATAATTGTCTTATTTATTAACAAAACATTTATAAAACACAATAAATATTAACGAATACTAAACTTTTAAAAACGGATAAATTAAAAAAAAGTCTTATATAAGTTCACAATGAAACTGCACGCAATTATTATTAGTCTTTCATTAATATTCTGATTCGTTCTCAAAATTTAACAAGCTTCGTCTAATAATTATCGGTTGGGGTGGTGCTGCGAAAACTAATATGGACCCTCTCAACAAAGCGCAAAAGGCCTTAATTAAAGTTATTACTAAAAAACCTTTTAGATTCTCGACAATACAGTTATTTAAAGACTTTGCTGTATTGAACATACAGCAACTGTACATCAAAATTATAGCTATACATTACCAAAAAGACAACCTAAACCATCATACTGCACAACACAATTACGACACAAGACATAGACATCAACACATGACTCCGAAGAAAAATACTACATAATATATGGACAAAGACATTATCATAATCTGGCTCCAAAATTTTTAAATTTAATTAAAAAAGATGATAAAGATATCCACATGACAAAAAATGCAAAACACAAAATTCATACGTGGTTAATCGATAAAGGCATTGCATACTGCGGTCAAATAACTTGAACAATACAAGAACACACTCAACGCCTGTATTTTTTCTCTTTTCCTCTCAATTATTTTTATGTCTCTTATTTGTTTCTTTCATATTTTTTCTATTTTACTCTTTTATTTTTATTTTTCTTTTATTGTATTTATCTATCTAAATTAAAATATTTCTATTTTTTTATCTTATTTTTCTTCCAAGATTAAGATATCAAAATTAGATTAAATTCCTGCCAACTCGAAACAGGCTCAGCCTAGTGAGGTGGTTTGTACCAAAAAATAAAAAAAAATAAAATGTAGATACATTGTATTTTGTATATATGTATTGCAATATCTTGGTTAACCTTTGGCATGCCAAGATGCAAAACGAAACGTTGGGTACTATGAGGGGTCGAGCCACAACCCCAGGGATTTCATCATTTCAATCCCACTTTTACCATCTATTTATAAGTTTGATGGCAAATTACTCTTATGGCTTACACGTTTAATGTATTTACGTTAAATAATTATCATAATATAGTTAATTTCATAATATAAAACCTATTCAGTTAATTTCATACAAAATCATTCATCAGCGAACGCTCTGGCCGCGACGGCTTTGACTTGTTTCCTAGTCGGTATTTTGGTACCTGCCGGCCGGCATGCTGGCGCGGTCGCAAATAACTGGGTGGTTCCAAAATAACAAAAATAATATTATCAACAAAATTAAGATTTTTTTAATATGATAATTGATTTACACTCATAAGAAAATAAACAGATTCATTACAACAATAACATATAAAAAACTTAACAATTTAATCATTTATTGAAATTCAGCATAAAATAATAAAAATACATATTAATTATTGATTTAAATCATCTTCTAAAACAGTTATTTAGCAAGGTACAAGAGGGGCAAAGTAACACATAAAAGCAATGCAAACAATCAAATAAGTACTAAAAATTACAATATCTACCTATACAGTGGTGGCTTAGAAGAAAGAAGTAGAACACTTTATATACAAGATAATTATAAGTTAACGTATGTTATATAAAATTACCTACCCTAGAAACTAGTTGAGAACGTTTTTAAACTGTTTTATAAATCGAACAATTGAGCTTGTAAAAATCTAAAAATAATTATTATGAACCCCATTTTGAGATTAAGAAAAATTAAATGCCCCGTTAAGTGCTCCTTACATGAAACGGGAAAAATGTGAGTTCCATGTTCCGCAATAATCATTACAAGTTTCTGAGAAGGCAGTACCAGAGCAATGATACGCATATAATGCTCCTAAGAATCCATGAATATCTGGAAAATAATAATACCTGTTATAGGTACAATAGAATAATACAATAGAATAATAAACCATTAATGGGTTATTTCCAAAATGTCATTATATTCATGTTATTAGAATTGCCTTCATGTTAATATTAATTAATTTATTAATTATTATTATAAAATATTAATTATTACCTCAACGTGGTCCTCCACGTCAGAAAGATCGTCTTGATCTTTTGTCTCAAAATCCAAATCACTATCATTATCACTTTCACAAATGTCACTGTCATCTTCGAGAAATTTTAATAATTCTTCATCAGTTAGACCCCTTCTTGTCATTATGAACACAGTTATTGAAACGCAATATCACAAGAATGACACAATTTACCACAAAAATCGCACTTCAAATTTTTAATTATTGAACTTATTTTTTTAACGTCCGCTGCAGTGTTTCGGCACGCACTGTATATAATCCCCAATAACACAGCTGGTCGGGTCAGCCACACTAGCGACGTCTTAGCAAATTACACTATGTCCTTACACTCTTATGCAGCTTTAGATGTAGTGCGTGGGAACGAGATGCCGTAAATTGCCGAGGTGCGAAAGGAACAGGGGAAACATATCCATAAGCGAACTAATGCGGGAGAGAGATGGAGTATTTCTCATAGTTTATTTTATCGTGGATTTGGTTCCAGTGAGCAAGAAATATCATATGCGGCAAGGAATGATACCTACACATTAACAAAATATTTTTTTACGCTTTTATCAAGGACAATTTTTATTTTTTTTTAATGACCGAATATGTGTTTATTGGTTTTGTAGGAATACAAAAAATATCGAAGTCGTAAAGTCTCTATTAAAAATTCTACATGGAGAATAGTAAATTTAGAAATTTTGAGAACCCCTTTCAGAAACGGGAGGGTTAATAAATAATTTTAAAAAAAAAATTACAGAACTTTGCGTCCTTTGGTAAAACTTGTATGGATCTGAAATGTATGGATCCGAACTGTGCATGAGAGTGTGCATTACGTCTTAATTTGTTGATGATTGTGAGCATTTTCTAGCATGGTGAAGGCGAACAAATTTATTATCCTTGTTTCTTGCTTCTTGGGCATCTTCTGAAAGTTGTCCAAATGGTAAAAAAAATAGTGTTTTATGATTTTCTCTCCATGGGCTAGTACCTTATGTACAGAAGCAGATATATAGTACCATCCAAACTTCTGTACATAATATTCAGCTGTTGCGCTTGCGTATTCTCCGATTTTTTTCGAGTCTCTAGCCATGGTTTGTAAAATTATGAAAAATCTCTTGATTAGTTCCTCTTTCACACCAGTTATTTTTGCGCTACGTGAATAGTTAACGTGTTTCCGTCGTTAAAATTGCCACTTCCTTTGCGGGGTTTGTCGATAATAAGCTCAAGCATGTCTTTGAAACTTTTTTGGACTTTCTTTTTTTTTTTCTCTTTTTAAGAGTTTTTTCTTCTTCATTACGAGCTGACAATTTTTTTTAATGTAAGCTATACAAAATATGTAAAATACATCCCATAAATCGGATCCAACAATGTAATGTTTAGGGCCCGAATCTGTAGAATTCTTGCCTGTCTTGTTTATTTCTAATAACTTCTAGATTATTCATTTCGGGTGGTTTTGTCAGACATATTGTGCATGCTGAAGAAGACGGGATACCTGTCAACACTTGTGTTAATTTCCCACCATTGTCAGAAACACTTCGAATTTAGTGGCGGGTTAAAAAGATCCTGTAGTTTTACACTTGCTTTAAAATCGGTTACAGTTAATACCTTCAGAATAAAATTCTGTTTTCGCTTCTGTTTTTTTTGTCATCTAGAACTTTTTTTAGAGTTGGTAATCGATCCTGGATAAATTTAAGTACACGTAAATAGCTAAGGTTTCATCTTTAGTAAAATTTAAATTATTAATTTCGTCATTATCAAGCCAACTTAACAGATTATTCTTCAATTCAGGGGTCAAATTATTAATTTTTTCAAACTTAAAATTTATGATTGGTAGATGATATATGTGAAAATAATTTAAAAATGAAGTAATTAAAGGAATATCATATAATTAATAAGGACATTATTGCGATAATTACGTTAAGTATAAGGCATTTTCTATTTTTTAGATTTTTTACGCAGCGCTCACTATCAGCATTAAGTCAATGTCATAAAAGGGGGTAAGTTGGGGCAAAATATTAATACTGATTCTTCAAGTGAACACTTTAAGGAATATAAAAATCATTATATCTAACCTTCGAAAAGCTTCGGAAGAAACGAAAGGTTTAGTGAAAAATTATAATTGTCTTAAATCTGAGGAATTTATTCGTATAATTAAATTTAATTAGTAATTTCCATTTCCAAAAACAAAAAATGCTGATATATATAAAAAGGATAGCATACTTATTTAATAAAATAAAAATATTTGCTTGAGTAAACTTAGAACGCTTGATATGTGTGTTCAAAGTTTCATATAAATTGTCGCAATAAATCTGTATTTCTCAAAAGTTCAACTTTGACGTGTCATTATAAATTAATGAAAGGGAATACAAAATTTTATAACAATATAAAAAAAGAGTGGGGATCTGTCATTAAGAATCAATGGTTGTTTTAATTCTACGGCGTAATTACCGAAAGCGAATTATGAGATGATATTCACCGTTTGGCCCCATAGTGCGACGTCAACTGTGTGCGACTGTTGAATCTGGAAAACTCCAGATTCGACGTAATGTGGGTGCGCGTCAATCTTGCCAGTACGGTAAGAATTTACGTGAATTTATACCGCTCACCGAACCTTTGCGAATCAGACATTTTTTTTTTTTTTTTTTTTTTTAAAAAGAAAGACAAACATTCCCGGGTTACGAATAACCCAACAATGTTTGAAAATCTCCTACTACCACCACAGAAAGCCGAAAATGTTGCTTGTGTTGTGATGGAGGACTTAGCCAGCAGAGGAATCGAACATGCGACGCCCGGGTGGGACCCAAGCACTATGCCCACTCAACCACTGACCGGTCATTATGTCCATGTCCGAGCTATTTAAACATTTTAAGCGATACTGTCGATGACCTCTTGCCTCGCTACCCTACAGCAGAGTTTGTGGTCCTGGGGGAATTGTTCATAACGAACCTTGGTTGAAGTTTTCAGGATCAAGAGACTTGGCTGGACGCCAAGCGGAATCCTTTACCCTTTGCCACGGATTGGAGCAAATGGTTCCGGGGCCTACCACTGTGCCACACGGTTATAAGATTGAAGTCACAGCGCCTTTAGGATCGTCCGACCACTGCCTGTTGTCGACATCGATCCCCGTAAACTTCAGACCGCCAAACGAGAGGCTGAAGAGAAAAGTGTGGCACTATAGGTCAGCAGATTGGTTCGGTCTGCGGGCATATTTTTAACGCTTTCCAAAATACAAAGACAAAAAAAACGTGGCTTACTGAGCCTACAACACATTTCGAACACCCGAAGACAGAACAGCTTACAACAAAATGGCAAAGGAAACCAAGAGAATCATCAATAGGTCTAAATTCGTACACGACCTGCAGATTATCAAAAAGCTGGCTGCATGCCCGCATGGCAGCAGAGCATTCTGGTCACTTGCGGGCTCGATAGGTGGCGATTTTTGCAAATTCAGTCTGCCACCTCTTACCAGACCTGACGGCTCACTAGCAAACACCGTCACCGAAAAGGCTGACCTATTAGGTAAAATATTTGCGGATAACTCAACCCTCGATGACCAAGGTGGTGTCCTGACGTCGCTTTGGTTCCTCACTGCGGTTTTCAAATGAAAAAGCTGAGGATCTGGCATCGGGAAGTACTACATGTTTTACAAGGGCTTGGTTTTAATAAAGCTAGTGGGCCTGACGGAATACCTACCCTGGTAGGTACTGCAGAGGTGCGCTGCAGAAATAGCTCCAATTTTAACGAAGCTCTTTAAAATGTCCCTGAAGTCTGGCTCTGTGCCCTCTGGTTGGAAAGAAACGGTTATTCATCCTATTCCAAAGAAGGGTGACCGCTCCAACCGGGCCCATAGCAATTACATCAGTTCTGTCTAAGGTAATGGAACGTGTGAACAACGACAAACTGCTCACGTACCTCGAGAAGAACGAAATTATTAACGACCGTCAACATGGATTCCGTTGAAACCGCTCCGGCGGTGATCTTCTTGTGTATATGACGCATGTTTGGGGGCGGTGCCTAGAACGTTTCGGTGAAACCCAAACGGTTGTAGGTACTGGACATATCCAAGGTCTTTGACCGAGTTTGGCGGAGGGACCGAGGACTTTGATAAGCCATTTAGTGGCGGTGTGTGCCAAATTAATTATAACTTTTTGTATACAAATGGTCAAGCAAGTGAAATAGTACTTCTCTTGGAAACGGCTTTGTTAAGATGAAGCCATACTAAATAATGCAAAATCATACAAAATCGTACGTTTTTGTTTTGAAAATTTGACCGCTTGGAAGTATTATAGATGATTCAATTAAATACTGAGTGTAGAACATTCCTTGGCCCTTAAAAATATTGGTCATTTTTTTTAATAAGTCTTTTAATAAGCTTAGAAAAAAATAAAGTGTTAGGTCCATAAAAAACATTTTTAAGTGCAAACTCTCCTATTTCTAAACACTTTCTCGGATATGGTTTTATTGCATAATGTGGCAAATTCAGTTTCTTATATAATTATCGCAGAAAAAATTGAAATTTACGCCCGAACCTCACAAAATAAAATATAATATGCATTTTCGCGTTGGTATTTTTGACATCACGGCGACAATACGGCAGTCGACGAATTTGTTATATCAAAGTGAGCCTTATACCGTCCACCGAAGAACGACTGGCAGCCACCCCATTCTTCCGTCATTACTCCTCCGGACGGAGCGGAGAAACAACGTGTTAGGGTCCGCGCTGCTTGTTTTCGTGAAATCAATTTAAAAATTCCGTTTTATTACAATAAACAATGCATAAAAAAGGAATTAATGTTTTTTACAGGCCTTTACGAAATCATCATGTAAAAAAAAATTCTCAAATATCTTTTCCAACCTTTCCAAAAGCTTTTTCTCAAGTATTTTTAAACTCCTCCCATAAAAGGGCGTGAATTCCGATTTCGATTTTTTCCTGTACTAGTGGATCGTCTTAAACAATTTATCGGTCGACGCGCCAATCCACAGGTGATTCCCGTGGAATGCCGTTGAACAAGTGAAGTATATTTGCCTAGCCCAGCCATGAGAGACCGAGTTATCTGTAAGGGTCGTGGGGACTAATTGGTCTCTCTTCCAGTTCATGGACAATAAAGTAAACTAGATTATATTCAAAAGTATAAATGGTATATGTACAAAGATCAATCAAGGTAAATAAACGTACTCACCCCCCGGAACGACAGGTTTTAGGAATAGCTATCTAAATACACATGGAACAAAAAACTTAAAATCGGAACCGGATTTAAGTTAAATCTGTGGATCGTATTAGTTCTTCAGAATTTAAAACTGATCGCCGAACCAACGACGCGCTTGCCCTCGACGTATGTTCAAAAAGTGTCCGAAACGGAACCAAAACAAAAACCTTACCCAAATGTTACCAGCGTTTAAAAATAAAAACCCTATAAACGACTTATAAAATAAGAATAATAAGACCAGTAAACTAAATTAATCATGTTATGGTTTCTTTTCACAACAACTTGTCAACAAACTGCATTCTTATGGACTTCCCGCATCCTTATACTATTCGAACAAAGACCGTTAAGTGTGCGCAACAATATTTTAATCAATAATTATGACATTATTGGTTTTTCCGAAACATGGCTGAACTCAACAGTATTTAGTGAAGAATTGTTTGATGATAGGTATGTAATATTTAGAAGAGATCGTGAGTCAACCAAATCTGTGTCTAAAGAAGGTGGCGGAGTTCTAGCCGCCGTTTCTAAAAAACTTCTTGTGTCAAGAAAAACGGAGTGGGAGAGGGACAATCAAGATTTGTGGCTTGTAATTAAGTCTCGTTCCAACTCGCTCATCTTTATATGCATCCTCTATATTCCTCCTAGTGTAACCGTTGATAATTATTGTAAACATATTGAAAAATTACAGGATCTGTATTTAAAGTATTCAATTTCCAATTCGCAGTTTATTTTTGTTGGTGATTTTAATTTGCCCGAAATTAAATGGTTACCTGACAATTCATTCAAAAATAATGTACTTTCCCCTTCTAATTATAAAAGCATGAAAGCACACAGTCTTGTCAATCTCTCATCAATTTGCAATTTGTATCAATTTAATTATGTTCTAAATAGGAATGAAAATTTATTGGATCTTGTTTTTTCTGATAAAGTTAACATTGATATAAACATAGCACCAGGCTTAACCAAATTGGATCACTATCACCCTTCATTTGAAATTATAGTGAAACAAAATAAAGATCAATTCTTAGAAATGAATAGAAGTGATTCAAAATATAACTTCAGGAAGGGAAACTTTGATGAATGTCGACAGGATCTATTGTCTGTTAATTGGATAACTCTTTTTAAAAATAAAAATGCGAATAACATGGAAATCTTATTTTATGAAAAATTGTGGGAAATAATTGACAAATACTTAAAAAAATATGGTACTAAAACAAAAAATCAACATCCTGTATGGTTTAATCAGCAATTGATTGCTCTTCTTAAGAAAAAAAAACAAAGTTAGACTTAAGGTAAAAAAACAAGGTTTCGAGTCAGATTATAGGGAATTCTCTTATTTAAGGATATTTACAAAAAAAAATACAAAGCGAATGTTATAAATCATATATCAACTCTGTCGAAAGTGGTCTGCAAGATAACATAAAGTTATTCTGGTCATACTCAAAATCATTACGAAAAACTAATTGTATACCTAAAGTAATGCATCTTGACGATATTTCCGCAAATGACGGTGAAAATATAGCAAACATATCCTCTAAATATTTTTCATCTGTTTATACCAAGTCGGAATCATCTACTAATGATTCAATGCCAAACATAACTGAACACAATCAAAGCAATTTGGGTAAAATACATATTAGTGCAGATGAAATAAAATATATTTTGAGTAAAATCGATCCCAATAAGGGCCCAGGACCTGATAATATTCCTCCTTTCTTTGTTAGTTGCTGTGCAGACTCTTTATGTTTACCGCTTTTTATCATTTTTAATGCATCCCTTACCACGGGATTTTTTCCCGATCTGTGGAAAAAAGCACATGTTGTACCAGTATTATAATCGGGAGACCAATCTTTAATAAAAAATTATAGACCAATCAGTATACTATCCTGTTTTGCTAAGGTTTTTGAATCTCTGATATATAAAAATATTTTTTTCACATTTTAAGCCTCTTCTCTGCACTAGGCAACATGGGTTTGTTCCACAAAAATCGATCAACTCAAATCTTTTGGAATTTTGTAATTATGTTTGTAATTCTTTTAATGATAGATTACAAGTAGATACAATTTATGATTTCCAAAAAGCTTTTGATAAAGTTAACCACTCCATCTTACTAAAAAAACTTGAACAAATTGGAATACATGGAGACCTATTACGCTGGGTGAAATCATATTTGTATAACAGAACTCAATTAGTTCTTATTAATGGATACAAATCATCCCCTATAGTTGTAACTTCTGGTGTACCACAGGGTTCAAATCTTGGCCCCCTGCTTTTTCTTATATTCATAAATGACCTTGGCTCGAAATTAAACTGTGATTATGCTTTTTTTCGCCGATGATCTTAAAATTTTTCGTAAGATTAAGTCTGTTTCCGATCATCAGCTGCTTCAAAATGACCTCGACACACTCAATAACTGGTGTACTGTCAATGATATGCACTTAAATGTTGAAAAATGTTACATTTTAAACTTTACTAGAAATAGAATTATGAATGATTTTTCTTATGTTATCAATAATATTATTCTCAAAAAAGTTTCTTCAATAAGGGATCTTGGAATCACTCTTGATTCTAAATTCATATGTGATGTACATATTAACAACATTAACTGCAAATCATTAAAAAATTATGGGATTTATTCACAGAATATGTAAACCTTTCAAAGATTTTCGATCAATTCCAACTCTTTACAATGCCTTAATTAGAAGTAAACTTGAATATGGAAGCACTATTTGGAATCCACATTACTGCAAATATGAAAACATTGTAGAATCAGTTCAAAAAAAATTACTAAGAATATTATCCTTCAAATGTGGACTACACGACCATCTCAGATCATACGATGTACGTCGTGATTACTTCAAGATTGATACACTTAAAACTAGAAGGCAATTGACTGATCTAATATGTTTACATAAAATTATTCACGGCCATCTTGATACTAAATTATGTCTTAACAGTATTAAAATTAATGTCCCCAATTCCCATTGTTTAAGACGCCATAACATTTTTCATATTAATACATTTAAAAATAATATCGCCTACTTCAGCCCTCTGACCCAGATGTGTCGACTGTATAACAAAAAAGAGTGCGCTGATGTGGATATTTTCGTTGATAATTTGTACAGTTTTAAAAAAAAAGTTCTAGCGCTGTTAAAAAGTACTAACTAATTATATTGTGTGAATTGTCCCTCTATGCATGCTCGCGTATTTCATATGTCTTTTACCACTCATTGTAATGTGTTACTTGAGTGACCTTGTATATAATTCTGTATTTTCATTTGTGATGTTTTTGTTTTTCGAATTGTATTTATTTGTATTTAATTGTACGTAATTGTAGATTTTTATAATTGTGTAATAACTGAGTTTTATAACTGGATTTATTTAAAACCCAGTATAAATAAATAAATAAATCCTTGTGTACGTGGATTGCCGATTTATTGAGGGAGAGGTCGATTCAGACGGTAGCCGATGGTTTCACCTCTTCTTCACACTCAATAAATGAGGGTGTCCCACGGGGATCGGTTCTATCTGCGACATTGTTTTTTGTTGCACATCAACATCGTTTTGTCATGTGCACCAATCCATTTTTACACGGATGACAGTACAGTCCATGATAGCTTTTTGTTTGACAAGCCCCCAAAAGGCTCACAAACTCCAACGGCTCGGAAGGCTTTGAAGCAAAGAATGGACGGTTACCTCGAGAGTATTTTCTCTTGGGGTAAAAATAATCTCGTTGAATTTAAAATTAATTTAAAGTGGGGGAGTGGGGGGGAGGACATTTGTCATATGAGAGCCGATCACTTTTTCGACTTGTTTTTGTGTTCAACAGCTCGGGTGTGGAACGATTGGCCGGCCTCTGTGTTTCCTCCTTCCTACGACATGGGTCTCTTCAAGATCAATTTTCATTCCTTCCTCTCCTCAAAAAGACCCTCCACACAGCATCTCAGATGACATAGGCCCTTAGGGAAATTATTTTCTTCAGGGCCTCCTGTGTGGAGTTAATATAAAGAAAAAAAATTCAATAGTACCACTGGCTCTAGACGGGAGCATTTGGGATTCTTGTGCGGTATTCACATAAATATTTAAAAAAAATTGTGAACACGAATAAATATTTCAAAATGAGACATTTTTACAATCTAACTGATTATTACTCGGTTAAAATACAATAAAAAAAAAATTATCCATGTAATTAAGTATCTACTTTATATATACCTACTGTGTTTACGCATTTAACTTGTATCTATTTATGTTTATGCACTTCGATATACAAATTACAAATAACTACCGTTTCGAAAAAAAATCTGGTAGCGAAGATTCAACATTAATTTCATCTGAACCATACTATAGGCTTTCGCTCCGCGTCAGCTATTATGCGAAGCTCGGCTCGCAGCGGAACTAAATCTAGTTCCAAAAACGTCCGCTCGCTTCGCTGGAGTCGGAATCGGAATTTTGGTTTGCTGGTTAAAGACTTTCAATTAACCGGTAAATAGATAATAGCGGTGAGCTTACTGCAAATATATCCGTTTTCTACAAAATGTCGACAGAATTAGTTCGCGCGGGAGACATTATTTTAGCTCAGCTTTGTGCTTGCTTGTTCGCTACTGAGCAAATGAAACGTTTTATGTGTCATCATCGCAATCGCACTCGCCGATTTGTCCGCTTTTAAACTTACCGGCTAGTAGCTTGTAAACTCGCTCAATGTAATTAAAACTTTTTCAATCATGTTAACTCTCTAAGAAAAGACTTCTTAAGGCTTCTCAAAGCTTCATCTTCATCATCAGCTTCAAAGAAAAAAAAATAACTGATATTTTTTAAATACGTTTTTATTGGAAATAAAATAATAAAAGTATTTCACCATTCTCGTGATAATTTATCCGTACGATAGTACATATAATTATAAATAAAAAAATAGATACACGCAACAGGTAAAAAACTCGACTAACTAATCCTATAAATCTTATTCTAATTCCTCCATCTTGTTATCAGGTAACTGGTTTACACTTTTCAATATTACTAACTTACCTACTTATCTCTTACTCTGTAAATCTGAATATATTATACTACATAATATATGTTACCAGGTTCATTCGGTAAATCCGATTATAATAGATGCTACCAAATTACTTTTTCTACATACATGTATATATAAAAATATATATACATTTTCTTTATTACACAACTTAGTTTCAGAGAAAAATGAAATTTTTTGTTTTTTTGTTTTTTTTTTATGTAATGTACATTTCTTAAGGAATAATATGAACTAAACCTGTCAATTTGTCTATCCTGGAACGGGAAACTTTTCTAGTTGGATAGACAAAGCTTCCTAATATGTAATTTGTACTTTCTTTTATATCTATCTATAATAAATAAATAAATTAAATAAATAAATAAATATCCACCAAGAACCTAATAGTAAACCTACACTTTTAAAATAAATATTTTAAATACCAAATTTTTTATCATTATTAAGTACCGGTGTCCCGGTTTGAGGGAAAAATACATAGTCACGTTAGGTATACACACCGCATAATTATTTGATTCCAAGAGCTGATCCCCGGCTATAGATTTTATCCTCTTATAGAAAGTTCTTTGGAACAATTACTTCGCGGTCACTTTGACTCATCATTTCTATTTTATTGTGTTCATTCATCACTGAATTTCGTTTTGTTTTGTGTACCATCTTTTACTCTAATAATACACATTTTTATGTATTTACTGATATTTTTATTTGGACGTAAGCTTCGATCGGGGTATACTAGGCCGAAGGATGTAAGTTCTTATAAAAGAAACAAATTTCATGCTTAGATTATTTAATATTCAACAGAAGAACATATTTTATCGCTAGTGTAACTACAAATTACATAACAAACACAAATAATATAACGCTTACAATATTTATTGATGAATTGATGTATATGTTACAACGTTTTAATTAACACTCCCGAGAAAAGATACATGCCGCTGGATTTAAAAATATTCAACATGCTTCCTGATAATATCAAACTGAGTCAAACACAGAAAGAATTTTTTTTAAATGTTAAAATTTGGATATGTTCTAATGATCGATCCTTTACTGGTGCACTCACCCAAACGCCTTGTCATTGACAGTAGTTATTGTAGTAATAAAATATCTGTTTTTGTATTGTGTATCTTCAAGCAAGAATATAAACAGAAATAAAGTATTGCTGTATAAGAAAATATATTGTACATTTATAAGTAAACCATAGACACAATTACGAGAAACAATTTACAGGTTCGCCTAGTGAGGCAGGCTATGCACAACTTAAAATATATATTATGTTACTTCTATATAACAGTTCTTACCTCCATATCTTTTTTCCTATTTTGATACCGCTTTAATGGCATCAATTATTATTATAACATTATTCTTATAACGATGTTTTTAACTTATAGATATTAACTTACTAATGCATCATTTATTACCTTATTTTTTTAACTTTGTTAGTAACATATCACTGTCATTAAAATTATGTTATTATTACTACTGTGTAAAAGAAAAGGAAGAAAATACAAAGGGAAAATGTACTTAAAATGTAACCAAGACACGACTGTAATATGATATTATATAATGTATTCATATATTTTTTGGATGAAAAAAAAATGTCATAAAGGCGAGGGTTCGAGCCCCGTCAGCGGCATGTATCTTTTCTTTTGAGATTTCTTCAATGTAGATGAGTGTTTCAGGCTAATAATTATTGCTTATAATAAATAATAAAACATATTTTCGTTCAAATGCGTCAAGGAAAAATCTGCTTCTCTATTTACTGTATGTACCAGCGCATAAGTACAAAATAATCTACATTGTGTACAAATTCCTTTGATACGAGTATTAATACCAGCTTATTATTAAGTCCATTTTTGAAGTCAAACTGAATATCTTTTGCGTTTGAAATCGATAAATAATGCACAAAAAATTATATATGTTTTTAGGTTTTTATAAATATTATTTCAGATGATCAATTGTCGGGGGATCAGCTATAACTGTCGGGTCACCGTAAATTAGTAACTATTCTTTTGTTAGTACTCAGAGCAGGTTAGGTCTGACGAGGTGGTGAGCTCCGATCATTGGTCAAGCCAGGTGAGGTCTCCTGGGTCGAGGTCTACCCAAGAGGATCAACAACAAGAGACCTCCAGAATACACAAAGGCAAAGAAGGCAAGAAAAGTTGCTAGCCTCATTATCCTTACAAGGTTCTCTCTTCTAAGGAAGGTTTTGGGAGTTGAAAGATCCCATATCGTAGTCTGTAATCGAGTCCATCTCATATCTTTCGTCGTAGTTGCAGGTAAGGTCTGATAAAACTTTATATAATAAATTCGGTACCTAGATTCAACCTCGTCGTTGTCACATTTACTTTGGTGTTCTAACGGATCTCTTCGAAATAGTAGTGTCAGCTAAAAGAAAATCGTAAATAAAATTATTTTTCGAAACAAACTTGTGTTATTACAAGCATGCTAGCGTTTTACATACGCATAACAATGTGTTGAAAAAAATGGTGGGGATATAAAAATCTAATACCAATGTGTTGAAAGTATTAGATTTTTATACCCCTTCCATAGGTCACCCGAAGCTACGTTTGGTGACATAGCAGGGGTGTCCGGATTCATGGTGTGGTGTTTGTCTAGGTCTTGGCTGTAGATGCATTTGCCCGCCTACTGCGGGGTGGGCCGGATCGGGAGAGACTGGTTGGGAAGACCTTTCGACCTCTCCAGCCGGTCTCTCTTGATCCATCGCCTTGCAGCGCAGTGGAAGGGATGGTTTCATTGACCCTTAGATTCCTATTCGTCCTATTTTTTTGCCTTCCTAAAGCTTCCTCTCCTTCATTTACCTAAAAATTCCCTCCACCCAGCATTCCCAAAGATGACTTAGGCCCTAAGGAAAAATTTTTCCTCATGTCCCCCCGTGTAAGATTAAAAAAAAATCGGATAAAATTTTCAGAAAAAAAAAAAGGAAATTTTTTCGCCGGATGTGTGGATTTCTGATGTGATACGAGTATAACCCGTCACGCCTCGAGCATATTTTGTTGGAAGGTCAAAATATTTCTGCTTTGCAATAAAATCCAAAAAAATGGAATAGGTATTTCTTAATGTATCCGAAAACTAAAAACTGTTTCTGAAAGGTGATGAAATACGCTTTCAAATTGTGTAATTCGAAATTAACATACAATATTTTTTAAATATATAAATTTTGAACGCAAACGTAATTTTATTTTTTAAATTACTCTCTTTACCTTTTTTTTAAACTAAAATTGCTGATACCAAAAAACACACATTTTATTAAACTGCATTATAAACGTTATCATTACTTTACTTACTTTTGTCATTTCTTGTGAAAATAATTAATTCAAATAACGGTTGGAATATGGTTTGGTTTCATAAAAGTGTACATCGAACGTTATTATTACCCCAACGTCTGCGTGGTTGAATTTCAGAACCCAGTTTCGAGTGCATGTTGACCGGGAGACAATGCCGGGAGACAATACCGGGAGATAAACACACCGGTTGAGAAAAACACTGCACTTCAGTAGCAAATTTGATTCGATTTAGACACTATTTCATGTTATGATCCTTTAAAAACTGGAGCTAGTGAAATTGTTGTTGTTGACGGTTGACAGATACTGATGTATTGTACACGTGCTATATAAAGTGATTTAAAATTACTTGACTTTATGTCAGCACTCTAGCATTATATATTTTAGGAGCGATGAACCAGAATTGTCGTTGAGAGAATGAGGTATTAGTTTTTGGGACCACGCAACCCAGGTTTGATGAAAAGCGGGTGAGTGCTTAATGTTATGGATCCATTAATGGGTTATTTAAATTGTCTAAGTAAATAGCTTGTCGAATATTTAAGACCCTGATTTTGGCAAAGAGTTCATTTGAGGGATGGGTGGGTTGACATTAAAATATAATTCTCGGAATTAGTTTTTGAACTATAATAATTGGTCTATTATTGGATTCAGCACAACCACCCCATCCCACTTTACCGAATGTTGCTATGGATTAGAAAAGGGTAAAGTATACGCTTCTTGGAGTCGGTAAATCTAAGATGGACCTAAGGGAGCAGAATATATGGCAGAGTTTACTGAGTTTTTTTTACTGTGTCACCGATATGAGCTTCCCAACGTCTATAATTATTCCCAAATATTTAACTACTTTTGATGATTTGAGTGTGGGACACATAGGGTTGAGTGGGGATGGTTGAAACACTTTTACTTTAGTTATGTGTAGTAATATTTCTTTCGTATTTATAGATAAGATGTTTATACTAGATGTTCGATGATTTTTTTTTTTTTAAAGGCAAACATTCCCGAGTTACGAATAACCCAACAATGTTTGAAAACATCCTACTACCACCACAGAAAGCCGAAAATGTTGCTTGTGTTGTGATGGAGGACTTAGTCAGCCGGAGAATCGAACATGCGACGCCCGAGTGGGACCCAAACGCTATGCCCACTCAACCACTGACCGATCTATCTAGTTATCAAATTAAATTTATTGTATGGCCTCAACTCGTACAGGTAAGCTACAATAACCACTTAAAGACGATGGGCATATCAGTTTCAATTATTATCCCCATAGTGTGAACGATTGAAACAGTGTTTGAGGATATTTCATTTGATCATTCTCTCTCTGACTGTGAAGCGTTACAAAGTGACCTAGATAGGCTTTGCAAGTATTGTAAAGTTAACTGTTTAGATATCAATGTTTCCAAATGTCATACTATGACATTCACCAGAAATAAAAATGTAATTAAGTACTCTTATTCACTCAACAATGAACCTGTCATCTCTAAAACGGAATGTAAAGACCTTGGTGTTTACCTTGATAGCAAACTTATTTTTAATATTCACATCGACTCAATCGTTCACAGGTCATATAAAATGCTTGATTTTGTTCTTCGTATAAGTAGTGTTCAGTAACCCGCGCACAGTAGTTATGTTATATTTCGCATTAGTCAGAAGTATACTGGAATATGCCTCGCCAATTTGGAACCCGCAGTATAAATTATACATAGATAGCATAGAACATATTCAAAACAAATTTATAAAATATCTTAAATTCAAATTCAACAATAATTATGAACGCACATTTCAAACTTTACAACAAAGACGAGTAATTGCTGATTTGACATTTATACACAAAATTTTAAATAATAACATCGATTGTACCGAACTACTTTCCCTAATTAATTTTAACATACCATTAAGACGTACACGCCATACAAAACTATTCCACACGCTTAATTACAAGACTAATACAGCAACTAATTCGCTAATCAATCGTGCTCTTCATGTATTCAATAATATTAATCTAAATTATAACATCGACATTTTCTCCAATTCACTGCTCAAATTTAAAAAGAGCATCATGTCAATAATATAGTTTAATGCGCATACTTACACACATATATACACACCCTCGCACAACGCACATCACCCGGTAAAAATTTAATATTAACAAGATACTTCAATGAAACATATCATAGGTACCTAACTTGAAATATACTTATTAACTGTAAACTTTTTTCACCAATGTAAAAAATGTACTGTTTGTTTCTGTTAATAAATAAATAAAATAAGTATTTCTTATTTTTGAAGATTTAAAAAAAAATACCATTTTAGAAACTAGGAAAAATTAACTTTTACATTTTTTATTGGAGACTGACTTTCATTTTTAAAAATTGCAAAATTTCAACTTCCATCTTAAAAAAAGCTTCCCACAAACATTTTTATCAAATCATCGAAATATTAAAAAATATAAATTCAAAATACAGTCCTTTTATTTATGGAATTTGCAATAATACTGACAAGACGCAAGATAATAAAAAGGTGCTTTTAATTCCCAATAAACAACAACAAAAAATGACATTTTGAAACCATTGCTTGCCTACCTAAAAACGTTTATTTATTTGATAGGTGTGTTCCAACAATGTATTAGACATTTTTTTTATGTTATAAGAGAACATCATTTTCAAGAAATTATTATAAAAGACCACCGTTCTTAACGAAATTAAAACGTTGCTTGAAATTGATTCAACCGTGTTTGGTGATCAGATTTGAATAGCCAAGTACTTTCCCACCTTCCTCTTACACACATCCTTCCTCTCCCCGCAACATTCTGCCTCCCAGCATTGGGGAGTATAGCGTATATCCCCATTGGCTCTCGACAGTGGCGGCTTTATACTTTTCATAAGTATAGGCCATTTCATTTGCGCCGCCTCTTCCCCCTTCTTAAGTTGCCAGTTGCCACCTATCTTAATCACGCACTTCGCACCCGGCCGCTAACAATGGCACAATTAAAAAAAAAATTCAGGAGAGCAGTTTGAATATTTCGTTTGAGTGTATTAAATCAGTTTATTAACCATTAAAAAAACATTATTTTACAAAAGTTGAAAAGCAGTACATTAATATTTATTAGGTTTAAAATTATAATAGTGGTAGATACAATGATCATTGCCATTATTTTTGCTTGAATTCGAGTAAAACATTATAATATAAAACAACACATTCGCTTTGAAGGTCACAATAACATTTTTAAGAATTGTGCCGATTTTATCGAAGATATAATAGATATTCAGGATCATTTTGCATAATTAATTCAAAAATGCATTTTTTTGACTTGTGCCACTGTTATCACTCAGGTGCGACTTGTAGGCTTGGCGCCGCCCCCTTAAATCTGCCACCCCTAAGCCGCGGCCTGTAGGTTAGACTGGGGATGGTTGAAACACTTTTACTTTAACTAGGTGTAGTAATATTTCTTTTGTAATTATGGATAAGATCTTTATACCAGATGTTCTATGATCTATCGATTTATCAAATTAAATTTATTGGATGGACACAACTCGTACAGGTAAGCTACAATGACCACTTAAAGACGATGGGGAAAACTGTTTCAATTATCCCCATAGTGTGGACGATTGAAACAGTATGTGGGGATAATTGAAACACTCTAAATATTGTTACGATACGCCCCTGAAGCGAGTAAATACGAGAGCACAGAACGCAGCACAAGTCCACACGGCTCGGCCGCCGCCTCTCCCCGCCCCGTATCCTGTTTCTCCTTGCCTCTCCCCCGTGCCCTGCCACTCGGCATTCCCGCTGCGCTCGCCACAGAAGAGATCTGAGCGCCTTTAAGAACGCACGCTCGCGGCTCACTTGCAGCCGGCGGACCCAATTCAATGGGGCCGCGATGTATTATTGAAATACTTTTGAGTAGAATCAGTCTTTTGCCACTATAGTTCGGTCTATTTAGACTACGAAAGTGCCTGATGAAGCTGCCACATGAGACGAGGTTCCTGCCAACCTACATGTAAGCTGTATCTTGATTTCCTCCTTAAATGTTGTCCGTAATTCAGTGAAATGTAGGGCCCCCGCGGAAATCACGACTCGGAGAGTTTCGTTTTGAGAGAGAGTCAGAGAGAGTTAAACACTTTAGCTAGGTTTGTGTAATTTGCATTTCTTGTAATTGAATTGTACTGTAGAAACCTATGTATGTGTTTGAGTTTACAATACATGTCTAAATGATTTAACATTGTTATTATTCTGCTACGGCGGGAGGATTGTTGACCAGTGAGGATCCCGTGGGTCACCGGAGGATGGAGAGAAGTTCCCTAGCCTTGAGCTGCCCACCCCCCTGAATAGAGAGTACCATAGTCCCGCTGAGAGCTAGTCAGGGACGTGTTTTGGGCCCTGGTGTTGGTTTAGAAGCCGACATCGAGGCACCCTAACAACTGTCGCCCGATCGTGGGGTCGGAATTTTTTTTCTCTATCCCGGTCGCTTTGCGGGACCTTCCTTTGTCGAAATCCTTCCCGCACAACAACTATTTTGTAAACATTAATTATGCCTTGTTATTCTACAGTGAATCCTGTGAAAAAACCACAGAAACCAATATGTAAATTAGATCCATAACGGATCTGACTGGAATTATAAATTGCATCGCAAGTTGAAACAACGGCCATTTTGAGTACCCGAAACGCCGCGAATCTGATTGCGCACGCGTCACCAAACAGCGAGCGCGTAGCAACAGCAATCCGCGCCAAATCCAACGGCCTTTGTTTCACGCGATATTCCGGATTGTGCGCGCAAATGCCTTGTTCCCGCCGATATCCTAACCGACTGTTGCTAGGCTGCGTTTTAAATCCAAACCGTTTTTTATGACTGAACCGGGATACCAACGGAAATCATTGATTCTGGAACCCCAGTTATTTTGCGAATTCCTTAATGAAAATTTCGGACTTACGTATTTTTATTATTTCTGCACAATATACCAATTGGCCCACTTGTGTCTGTCAAATTAGTACAATTTAATGTTTCTCCAAATGGACAAAATAATGACTTTCTTTCCCCATTGTACATTATAGGTACTGTTTTTTTCAGCATAAGTGAAAGTGAATTGTGTTTTTTCCCTTACATAAGTGAAAAGTGGAATAATAATAAAGCCAATGACTGATTCCATGAATAAATAAAACAATTTTAATATGGTTGGATGCAATAAACCCCATATTCAGTCATTTTCATCCGGAAGTTTGTCCTTTATTTGCCAGAAATGTGCCTTTTGTGAACTTTAGTGCCTTTCTCAGTGCAAAGTGTTTTGTGAAAATAAAAAACCTGTTTTCTAAAGGTCAGTCCTGGCAAAATTTTTCTAAAATAAATAAATACTTGTGAATTTCACAGTTTTCTCAAAAGTGGTCAGTGAAATACAAAAACCTTTACCACTAAGGTCTTTTCCACGCAAAATTTTTTCTCGTCTGCCTCTCCTTGACAAGAATTCTGGTGTCATGTATACAAAACACATTTGGAAGTGCCAACAGTGATCACCAAGTGAAAAGTGCCTCACAAAAATTAATTTTTGCGCTTTCTAAAGGAAACCCCTGGCCAATTTTTTTTTTCTTCTCCTCACCACCCAGGAAACTCGCAATGGAGGACAAGCAAGCTATTACACCATCCAACTTGGGTACCATTCCCAATGTGCATAGTTTATCCAAAGCCCACTTACAAGCTGCTTTAAGGGATAGAGGACTCTCGCCATCAAGCAAATCTAAATCTACATTGAAGGCATATGCACTTTTATTCAACAAAAAGTACATTAGGAGAATAAATCTCGCCCCCTCCAACGAAAATAATTCATGTTCGGCTACGCAAGTTTTGGATAATCTTGACAAAGAACCTACGCCGCATGTAATGATAAAACAGGACGTCGCACCCATCTTGACACAAGATAAAACTTACGATTTATCCTCTTGGAAAGTCAAATATAATGGCGTCTCCGATGTGCTGGATTTCATTGACCGTATTGAAGAAACGGCTACAATCAAAAATATCCCATTCGAGATTCTACGGAGAAACTTTATAGAACTCATCTCCCCAGAATTAATTCCGTGGCACCGCATCCAAAAGACTAAGTGCAAAGATTGGAATAAACTCAGAGCTGCCCTAATCTCTAGCTTTGGAAAAAAGGAGGCCCAGCACCGGATCAAACTATCTCTACTATCTATTAAACAACTAGTAGATGAAACTGTGGCTACATTCATAGAAAGGGCTGAGTCCATCAACATCAAGCTTTCACATCCTGTTCCGGAAGCTGAACTATTACCAGTCATAACTGATGGCCTTTTAAGCAAATACGAGAACATCATCACCTCACAGAAAATTGCATCCCTGGCCCAGCTAAACGAAGTCTGCCTCCTCCTGGAATCGTACCAGGATAGGAAAAACATAAAGAATGTGTCGAATAATGTGGTTGTGCCAAGCCGTTCGTCTGGTTTAAAGCCAGAATTCGACAACAAAAAAGTGTGCTCCTTTTGCAAAAAAGTAGGCCACCTGGCCGCTACTTGTTTCAAGCAAGCAAGACTTCTGGAATCCAAGGAACCCCGAACCTCCAAGAGACACCACTCTAGGGACCGCTCTCCTCCACGCGACGAACTGCGCAACATTTTTAAGAAATCAAGGCACAATGCAGAAAGGTTACAAAACCCAAGCGATGTCAGACCTCAGGTGGATTTCTCCAAGCCCCCACCAAATTTCTACATGAAGAGGCCAAAAAACTAAATAATAACCTCTCAGGTACCCATTCTGAACCAAGGTCTAAAGAATGGACTGATTGGTTATCACACATTAAGTATTTTAACCAGACCTTAAATGTTTCCTCGGTTTGTTGCAAACAAGCTAAAGATGGGAGACCCTATGCTCTTTTCTCTGTTAACAATGTGCCCTTTTCCGGATTACTTGATAGCGGTGCATCTGTCAGCTGTCTTGGCAACAATGCTCACCTGCCTTTTGTTAACAGTGATTTTAAAATTTCGCCACAAACAACACACCTGACGACTGCGGATAATGTTTCCCAGCCGGTCATCGGTACCCTCGCACTACCAATTAATTGTAACAATAAAATAATTACAATCAATTTTCTAATAGTGCCCTCTATATCCCAGAATTTCATCCTTGGCGTTGACTTCTGGAAGGCTTTTAACGTTGCTCCCCAAGTATTTAATACTCTTGGCGAAACCTCCACTGCTGCTCAAATTAGTGAGATCCGCACAATAATACCTCACGAAAATTTAAGCACGGACCAAGCTCTCCAACTAAAGGAAATGGTCAATAAATTCGAATCAATATCTTTCGAAAAATGTGGATTGGGTTTGACAAATTTGGTAGAACACCACATTAAAACCAATGGCCCACCCATAAAGCAACGTTATTACAACTTAGCCCCCCAAAAGCTTAAACTTTTGGAAAAAGAACTTGATGAAATGTTAAAAATGGGTGTGGTGGTTCCCAGCAGAAGTGCATGGACCAACCCAACTCTTTTGGTTTCTAAAAAAGATGGCTCCGCACGTTTCTGTCTCGACAGTAGACGTTTAAATTCTTGTACGGAAGCTGACGCATACCCCTTACCTTACGTCCACGCGACCTTAGACAAACTGCGCAACGCCAAGTTCATCTCCTCTGTTGACCTAAGCAAAGCTTTTTGGCAAATACCTTTGGACGCAGAATCGTGTGAAAAAACTGCTTTCGTTGTTCCTGGTAGGGGAATGTTCCATTTTAAAAGATTACCCTTTGGTCTAAAGAACAGCCCCGCCGAATTACAAAGACTGATGGACAAGCTCTTCGGTCCTGAAGTCGATAACAGCCTGTTTTGTTACCTTGACGACCTCATCATCGTCAGCGACACCTTTGAAAAACACCTATTAATGTTGGAAAAGGTTTTTCAACAACTCAAGTTCGCTGGTTTAACCATCAACTTGAAGAAGTCTGAATTCTGTAAGTCCCGTTTACGTTATTTGGGATTCATTGTCGACGAAAAAGGTCTAAGAACAGACCCCGCTAAGGTGGAAGCCATGGCAAATTTCCCCCGACCCAAAAACGCGAAAGAAGTCAAAGGTTTCCTTGGACTTGCAGGTTACTACAGAAGATTCATCAAAGACTTTTCCACAATTGCAGCCCCCTTAAATAAAATTACCGGCACCCGTAAAGGTGTCAGCAACTTCCGATGGTCTGCTGAAACTGAAGAAGCGTTTACAACTTTAAAAAATGCCCTTCAAAAAGCCCCCGTTCTGAATTGCCCGGATTTTGCACTCTCTTTTACCCTCCACACGGATGCCTCCAACGTAGGAATCGGTGGAGTCCTAACTCAAGAATTCCCAGATGGCGAACACCCTGTAGCGTATTTTTCCCGTACACTAAATAAACACGAGAAAAACTACGGAATTACCGAAAAGGAGTTATTGGCTGTATTGGATTCTGTTCACCATTTCCGCGGTTACATAGACGGTAGCAAATTTACTGTAGTCACAGACCATAGTAGTTTGAAATGGTTGATCTCTTTAAGTAATCCCTCCGGTAGACTCGCTCGTTGGGCCTCCCGTTTGTCTCAATTCAATTTTGATGTTGTACACCGTAAAGGCGCGGACAATATTGTTCCTGACGCTCTTTCAAGAATTGAATTGGCTTCATTAAATGTTGACACAATTGCCCCCCCTCCACCCACAAAAGATGAATGGTACTTGAAAATCTTCGAAGGTTGTAAAAATAATCAACAAAAGTTTCCTAATTTTATCATAAAAGAAGGACAACTATACCGTAATTGCAAGGTACCACTATCCATCCTCGAAGATTACTCTTGGAAACTTGTCGTTCCCCTCGAAGGAAGAGAACAAATAATAATTGACAATCATAGTGCTCCCGACTCTATACACCCAGGAACTTTCAAGACGTATAAAAAGATTTCCTTGAAGTATTACTGGCCTGGTCTCTTCAAACAAATTCGCAATTACATCTCTAAATGTGAAACTTGTAAAGCCTATAAACATAGCACGGCAGCACCTGCCGGCCTAATGGGTAACCCCAAACGCGCCGACAGACCCCTACAGTCATTGTCAATGGACCTCGTCGGACCTTTTCCTCGAAGTTATGCCGGACACATGCACATACTTAGTGTAGTGGATGTTTTCACCAAATTCTGTTGGATCTTCCCTTTAAAAAGAGCCAATGCGTCCGCCATCATCAAACTTCTGGAAAAACACATTTTTATACCTTACGGAACACCCAGAACCGTAATTGTTGATAACGGAAAACAGTTTATTGCCCAGGAATTCAAAGAATTTCTTGCCAAATACGGAATCAAGGACATTTATTATAACACCTTGTACACTCCCCAAAACAACACTGTCGAACGTTACAACCAAACAATCAACACAGCTCTAGCTATTCTAGTTGATAAAGATCAACGCACTTGGTGTAAAAACGATTCGATTGATATATAAATGCAATTATATGTTTTATACCACTGCCAACCGGTATGCTTCGAGTATGTTTGTAATCAAGTAATCATGTTTTGTGTAATATTGTGACAATTATTGCTGTATCTACTGTAGCCTGAGCCCTAATAACTAGCTAGGCCATTTGTCTGGCTTGCTTCCTTCTGCAGTTACAATATTGTGCGTGCGAATGGATTATTTCATGCCGCCATGTAAACTGAATTGGCAATGTTTTATTTATTGTTCCACTAAAACAATGTTAGACGGATATTAATATTCATGAACAAGGACGTGGTTAAATAGATCTCACAACCTGTTCTATCTACGTTGCAGGAGAAAATGTAATACATTGCTTTTAGTTAACTGTGAATAACAGATTAGAATTAAAATAATGTATACCTTTTGCAATAACTTGCTATAACATTACTTGGATACCTACTAACACGTATTTCAATAATCCAATTTCAATATTTATAGCTTACTTAGCACTTTGTTTTATGTCAGGTCTTTTAAAACCCTAGTATATTCTTTTACTATTGTACGATTACATATGTATTTTGTATTTCTTTTCAATTGTATCACATTGTACTTACAATAACAACTATATCACTTCAGTGATATTATTTTTGTATACTTGTACATTCTTATTTTGTTCTTAATATAACACTGACACCTTCCTGTGTACCTCTGTATACTTATAATCTCATGTAACACTTTAATGTAAAAGCCATTTTATGGCGTTTAAATAAATAAATAAATAAATAAAAAAAAACCTAGATAAAATTCAGGCCGCTATGAACAACACTGTTAATCTGGCCACTGGTTACACACCTTTCTTCTTAAAACACGGTATGGAACAAGTCGTCCATGGTTCTCTACATAGGGACACAAACTTTCCTACGTCATCCGCCACCACAAGCAACCCTACCGCAGACTATGCCCATCGCTTGGAAGAACTGTCGGCCATTTACAGTGAAGTCACTGATGCTTTGCTCCTGGCTCACCAAAAGAGTGCGGACAGATATAACTTACGTAGAAAACATGTCACCTTCAATACAGGAGACATAGTTTGGAGAAAGAACAACACACTTTCCCAAGGAGCCATGTATTTCTCTGCTAAGCTGGCACCACGTTTCGTGAAGGCCAAAGTCCTAAGGAAAATATCAGACCTAGTGTACTCCTTGTCTGACTCATCTGGAAAGCACATTGGTAATTACCACATTAAGGACATTGTAAAGTCTGGAAGTGAGGAGTCAAGTAAAACTGCCCCCACTATCTCAGCAAACGTAAAATGATCCAGTATGTATCACATTTTTTTTGTAAGCTTACAGAGTCTTACTACGTCAGGCGTGTATTGTGTCAATCACATGCCCATCGTTTCGTAAATGAAACAAGTTGTAAATTATTTTGTAAATTAATGCGTACTCTCCTTGAAGTTACTTTCAAATGTTGTTTTTGCACTGTTTTTTCTTTCCCTCACGGCAATTTTTTCTTTTATTTTTTTCACCTGTTCTAAAACTGATCACTTTGGAACGGAGACACTTTTCGAGTTTCAATGTTTGGGAAGTCGCGAGCCCATTTATTGTCTCAACACGTACACTACGCAATGTTCATGCCACGTCATACCCTGCCTTGTCATGTAATTTTGTAATTTTTCTCCTATTTTTTGTTGCATTTTTGTCGTGTGGAAAGGAACTTTCTCACCTGTTTATTTTGTTCATGTAAAGTAGTTGACAATTGCCCATCGGCGTGTCGTTCTAGAAGTCGGGTTTTGTAAATTCCAAAGTGTTAAATTCCGACTCAGAACCAGTTAACTATTTTTACAATTTTTTCCTTTTATTTTGTTCATCATGAGTTGTAAAACCTTCCGAGGTATCTCTAGCATGAAAATCAAACAGTGGTTACTTACATAGTCGCCCCTCGTGTATATAAGTTTTTTCAATTTTTCCTCTTAAATTAAAAATTGATGGCGTCCTACCCAAATTCATGCTCTTGTACCAAAATTGGATATCGACACGTCCATTTTGGAACTTGTATTTATAAAACCAATGATTGGTCTTTATAACCCTGTATATAAATCAATTTGGCTCGTTTCAACTAAAGTACGTAAAACCGAATCATCCGGTCTTTGGTTGTTATAACAAAGCCACTGCCTTTTTGTTATTTTGTTTTTTTTTGCTTGTACGTTACGTATGTCTTATATGACACGTTTCAACCCTACGAGACAGGTTAAATAAAACCTTATGGTCATCCTGATTTTGGAATTCACAACTTTTAGGTGTCCATTTAACCAAGTATTTGCAACCCAAATTGCACATAACCTGGTATGTTTGTAACTGCACAAAGGGTATGTAAAACCGTAATTGGTCCCTTTTCTTTGGTCTTCCTCACTACAGGTTGCCACAACAGACAGTATGTAAAACCATTATAGGTCTGTCTTTGTTTTAAATACTTGGTGTAAGTAGAATTATACTCTGCCATCACCCTTGTATTTTGTAACACATGAAGTAGCATCAAATTGTCTATCTTCTCTGTCGTACGCTCTTGGGCTACGGAGTTAGTTAATCTAACGAATCTTTATAAAAGGTGTTAAAATCAAGCATCATTAACGTTTATTGTGTTGTATTTAAACGTAACCCTGTTACATTATAGGAGAGATCCTTAGAACATCCACCGTCATAGGAGAGATCCTTAGAACATCCACCGTTATAGGAGGGATCCTTAAAATACCTGCCACAATACGAGAAGTTCGTCATAATCACTTTTGCTCATAGCTAAATGTTATTGAGTTGGTCGTGTGACATATTTGTCATGAGTACCACCCTTTCTGTACAATCTATTTTGGTCGTGTGTCATTCATTTGTCATGAGTACCGCTTTTGTATTTTGGTCGTGTGTCATTCATTTGTCATGAGTACCGTTTTTGTATTTTGGTCGTGTGTCATTCATTTGTCATGAGTACCGTTTTTGTATTTTGGTCGTGTGTCATTCATTTGTCATGAGTACCGCTTGTATGTATAATTGTGTACAACCCTTGTACACGAGACGTGGAGACGTTAAAACACTTACCGTGATTCGTGCGAACGACATAATATCGGCCTTGCCATCTTCTTTAAGAGGCATTGTATAAACTCTTGACTTCTGTCTATAATTGAGTTTTATCTTGTATGTACTTACATGTTCTTATACACTATACGTGGAGACGTTAAAACACTTACCATGAGTCGTGCGAACGAAATAATATCAAACCTTTTGTGTGCGATCTACGAAATGTAGTCCACAACCCTTTGTTGTCATTCAACGCCAATGCCCGTGGACCTCCTGTTTTTTTACTTCTTTTCAAAAAGGAAAGAAGCCCAGGAGTATCTACTATCCCAAAAGGACTAGTTTGTAGCTTCACTGCTAACTATGGGGCATAGTGCTGTGGGAGTTAATCGATTGAGCACAAAACCACCCAACTCGTTGTCTGGGGAACGGATAAGAAAACCCCCAGGTTTTTGTGAAATTGGAGCAAGGGTCTGTCTTTTCTCACAATCACGCAGGAGTTTTTAAAATGACCCCTAATCTTTTGCCCAATACACGCAAAAGATTAGTCTCTTTGTTAATGTGTATTCAAATTTCTCCTCATCCTTTTAACAATTGTAAAGAGTCAGGAAATCTGCTGGTTGATCATGTTTCATTCTCACATGGAGTTTGAAGTGGAAATTAGTCCAGTCTCTAGCAAGTTTCGTCACTCAACTCCTTTCCTTTTCCTTTCCTTTCTCCTCACCATCATGTTCTCAAGTATATGTTATGAAGAGGAAAATCTGTTGTTAACCATAATTCGCCCTCACTGGGAGTGCGAATTGGTAAATTAACCAATTATCAGCAGGCTTTCTCCCTCACTCTCTGCATATGTCTCACCTTTTGTTCTTTTTCTCAATTTTACGAAACACATTCATGAATGTTGGATATGTACGATATGCACTTGGCGTACCGTCTGTCTCCTTGACAACCTTTATTCATAAATTGGTTTCTCTGCTTTTACCGTGACTCATTCACGACTTCTTTGTCTTGTTCGTTGAAATTCTACAAAAATGTTACCACCTTTATGTTAACATAGGCCATGGAAGGCCGGTTGTTTTTTAACCAAGACATATTGTCACTTGGCAAACGCCAAGTCATCCTGGTAAAGGAAAATGTTCATGTAATCACAATTTAGTTAGAAAACTCTCTCTTCGTCACTCTCTGGGTCGGTGGTTAAAACTTCGTTTATTTCATTATCTGGACACATTTTGTTTCTCTCCAAACCTTTTCTTCATTGGTCCCTAGGCAGGTAAACTTCAAGAATTTTGCTCTAATAATAATTTCTCCCGGATTAAAAAGAAGCCCAGGCGGATGTCATCACCAACAGCCAAGCTGAGCTCCACTTCCTGACAGCACGCGCTGTGGTTACTAGGTCCCTCCTGCTGCCATTTTTCTACGCATTTGTTCCTGAAAGCACAGACCATACCGCCCATATGTATGTTGTTTTGTCGTGCCACAGCAAGTTGAGTTGTCCCACTATACATTATGACACTCTGAACCACCTTTTGGGCACGCTAGCTCCTAGGTTTGTTCTTACTCTTGCTATCGATGCCAACCATGTCGTCTCTTGCGCTGTCATGCAGTGACGCATATATCGTCATGTGTAAACCATCATTACCTTGACTTCCAGTATTCGCTGAATGCGTACCAATACAAGTTATGTTGAGCTACATTATGCTTCAATAACCATTATATACGATCCGTGTTTACCTTAATAACACTTTAGGATTCGTACTGGCATGTCTGCAGACACTGGATTCTCCTCTTCAATGACCTCTGTAACCATAGTCGCGGCACAGCAACCACAGTCTCCACTTCATGAACTTCGACGTCTTCGACAAAACCAAGTGTTTTCTAAGGCCCAAGTGTACTTTTGAGTGTTATCTCAAAGGGGTCTGATTACAGTGATAATGTAATCCTTAGAATCTGTGAAACCACGTCCTCCTCTTCGAAATTCTCCGAAACCAAACAAATCCACGCTTCGCAAACTTAGCTCCCAGACCAATGAAACTTTAGAATCACACAGGCATTTTTGTTCTTGTTTTTTTGTTCTTCGATTGTACAAATATGAATTGTTATTTTTCAATTGCATAACCATGTATTGTTATTTTTCAATTGCATAACCATGTATTGTTATTTTGTTCAATTGCATAACCATGTATTGTCATCTTTCAATTGCATAATCTTGTATGTTGTTTCACACCATGTACTTTCACCAAAACTGTTCTTTTCCAAACATTGTATGTACCCCTCACCCATTCCCTACAAACATCGTGACCTAAACTATAACATAAATTGCATGTTCTAGCTAGGCATCTCTCAAGCAACGAATCTCTCAAAAACCCCAATGAAAGTTTAAGAGGATTTTTTTTCCTACAGCTCCATTGCCACGTCGCTTTTTTTCCAAGCGCGGGGGAAGTGTTACGATACGCCCCTGAAGCGAGTAAATACGAGAGCACAGAACGCAGCACAAGTCCACACGGCTCGGCCGCCGCCTCTCCCCGCCCCGTATCCTGTTTCTCCTTGCCTCTCCCCCGTGCCCTGCCAATCGGCATTCCCGCTGCGCTCGCCACAGAAGAGATCTGAGCGCCTTTGAGAACGCACGCTCGCGGCTCACTTGCAGCCGGCGGACCCAATTCAATGGGGCCGCGATGTATTATTGAAATACTTTTGAGTAGAATCAGTCTTTTGCCACTATAGTTCGGTATATTTAGACTACGAAAGTGCCTGATGAAGCTGCCACATGAGACGAGGTTCCTGCCAACCTACATGTAAGCTGTATCTTGATTTCCTCCTTAAATGTTGTCCGTAATTCAGTGAAATGTAGGGCCCCCGCGGAAATCACGACTCGGAGAGTTTCGTTTTGAGAGAGAGTCAGAGAGAGTTAAACACTTTAGCTAGGTTTGTGTAATTTGCATTTCTTGTAATTGAATTGTACTGTAGAAACCTATGTATGTGTTTGAGTTTACAATACATGTCTAAATGATTTAACATTGTTATTATTCTGCTACGGCGGGAGGATTGTTGACCAGTGAGGATCCCGTGGGTCACCGGAGGATGGAGAGAAGTTCCCTAGCCTTGAGCTGCCCACCCCCCTGAATAGAGAGTACCATAGTCCCGCTGAGAGCTAGTCAGGGACGTGTTTTGGGCCCTGGTGTTGGTTTAGAAGCCGACATCGAGGCACCCTAACAATATCTATGGATTAATTGGAACAATTTTAATCAATGTTTAACATTTTTTATTATTAAAACAGTACTCAATGAGATCATGAATAGTGATTAAACATATCACAAGTATTTTAAAAATTATAAATATAAATGTCTTGAAATGAAACAACTTTAAATATATTTTTTATTATTTATGTTTACGTGCTCTTGGTTATACTTGTTATGAGTATTTGGCATAATCAACATACTTTTACTGCGATATTATCCTGGAGCAGAATAGAACGTTATTAAAAATAAGTTTTTTGCGTTCATACAAAAGTGCTTGTTTCAACCATCACACTGTTTCAATCATAACAATGTAGAATTTACCTCTGAATTAAGAGCATTTTTTGTGTGTAAAATTCAACAATTAAGAAGTCGAAAAAATCATTATACAAAATATCGCAATATTTTAGAAATGTTTTAAAAATAATCTGCTAAGTGGCATTAAAATCTATTAAACAAGTAAATATTATCTATTAAAAGAAAAGAAAAATCTAGGTGTGCAATTCACATGCGGTAGAAGTGAAATATACAGAAAACCAAAGTAGACAAGAGTGGTGACCACGAAGCACTTTTTTTTATCAATGTGAAGGGTGATTTTTTTTTCAAATTTTTGTCCTCGGATTCCAGTGCACCTTTTCCTATACATTGGTCATCTTATTTGTGGTTTCTTCTTCGGAGTCTCTAGGTGTAGTTTTTTTTGCCTGTTCATTTTGGAATGGTTTGAAGACCAAATATTGATTTTACAAAATAATATTCTTTTTTGATTTCGTAGGATTCGACCGCGATGAATGATTATCAAGTTATAAAAGAACTTTGCGATCTAAGGACGAAATGGTGTATTTTTGAAAATGAATAAGAAATATGGTAAAATCTTCTTCTTGCATCCAGACAGATTTGTTCGTGGTACCGATACTACCAATCGAACTATCTTTTAAGAAATGGCTTAATTGATACGTAGAAATGTGAACATCGGCGGAATTGAGTTGCCAATTGCATTTGCCGCTACAGACAGTTATGAAAGTTCCTCGTTCGGCCGACGTTACTGCATCTACTTGCCGAGTTCCTCTCCTGGCTATAAACCGATTAGGTTTTTGAACAGTTGTGACACTATCCATAACGTTCGCTAAATTGTTGAAAAATTCATCAAAATTATGTCAATTAAAACTTGTTGCTTATGCCATACTCGTGGTTTGGGCACATCTTATAGATAATAAATTCTGGATGGCGCGTAAAAATCCTCGGAGCCATTCTATTCCGGCCATCCCATTTGTGTACCATGAATCTGGCCTTGCTAGGTTGTACCGTGTGGTCAAATCAAATGCCAATTGTCTTAAATCTTTTGAAGATAGCCCAAAATAGGTAAATTTTGCCTGTTTTTTTAGCATAGTTTGCAACTTCGGTTTCTTGAGAAGAGGAACACACTTTCTTCATAACATAATTTTTTTCTCTGTTTTGTACTTACATAATTGATAAAACAATGTATACTATTAACGTATATTTTTTTTTTGGTTATAAATGTAAAAAAATCAATAAAGATATGTTATTACGAAATTGTCACGTGAGGGTATGTGACGTTGAATGTGGTCGAATGGGATCGACTTCATCAACCAAGATCACAGAAGTTCACCATTCAAGATCACAGAAGTATATTAGACTTAATGATTTGAATTTGAATAATACTTACTGACTTAAATTTCTGACCTTTTTCATTATAACTTTTAAATTTTCTCTCAGTGTGGACGATTGAAACTTGGTTATGATTGAAACGTTGCAATCATCCCCACACGAGTTGTTTCAAACGTCACCACGCTGCATTTTCTGTTTCAAAGTCAAAAACATGCCTTTTAAATAGACATTAACGCCACGCAAATGCATTATAAATACTCTTAAATAGATAAAGAAGAGAATGTAATGAAACATTCCGTCAAGCTGCGAGAGTAAAATGAGTTATAAGATAAGCAATAATGTCTTAAATATTTACGTTTTAGTGCGAAATTCAATAATGTCCGCTATGCACGATTGAGTCACTCGCCGGCTACTGCGCTTTTGTAGAAACGTCCCAACAGACCTGACGGAGTTTCGAGTGTTGTATCACACAATCACACCCTTAGGTATTATAGTTTTCGAGTAAATTGAGATGTTTCAATCATAACGTGTTTCAATCGTCCCCAGTCTACCCTACGGCCTATTGACAAATCCCAAACTGGCTCTCGATGTCGGTATTCACATAAATATAAAAATAAAATTGTTAAAGACTGCTTACCTCCGTAGTTCCATTAGGTATTGTAAAATGTCTGTCGGTTAGGGTGTCGTGACCTGCAAATGATCCAATTTCAGCATCTTGTTGGTTCCGAATAAGAATATTATGTGGTATTGCACAATAATACATTTTATTTTCATCTTCGTCGAACTGTGTAATGGTAACACATATGTAAGCCCTCAGTTTAAAAAAAGAAAATGTCTCGTTGACGGGGAACGTAAAACAACTCCTGTCGGGAACAGACCAGTACCATTCTAACAAGTAATCAAATCTGGTTCGATTTACTAAAACCGAAGTTAAATTTCCGCATGAATAAATTGTCTTGTTAGCACTATCTGTCACATTAGGGCCGAAGGATCGGAATGAATCAACCTCAGTTACGTTTTCTACGCACGGATTAACTTCGTAAATCATTTTATGATAATACTTCCCGCCCGACAAAACGGGCAAACACGCGACACTTAGTACAAATATTATTGTACATAACATCCGCAAATCATTCATGTTTTAGAATTCTTTTACCACAATGCTGATTTTATTACTATGACAGCTCTGTTGCTCAATCAAATAATTTGTTTGGTTTCCGTTTTTTTGTTCAAACAAATAAGAGCGTTTTTCAATTATGATTTTAGAACGCTGTTTAATTTAGATTATGCGTAGTTCCTGCACAAATTCAAAATGCATACAAGTTCATTACGTAACCTTACGTACGTATTCGTACCTAATAAAATAGCGAGGCCTACATTATCTAATAATTTATTCAATTGTACTGTATCAAAATGTTGTTTTGTATCAAAATATACAGGTACGCCTACTAAAATATATTCGTACATTTAAACTGCCTCTCGACTACGAATCCGCGTGTCGCGGCTGCAAATACCGGCGTGCGAAGTTCTGTAGGAACCTATGTATGTAGTTACCTTGGCTGACACCAACTCCAAAAATAACAATCGTACGAAATTATTTTATTACTTTTTAGTGCATTTTTTGAAGACGTTTTTTGTTTTGTTAAAATTTTATACACTCATATTGTGATGTAAAATCCGAGTTTTTCGACCTTGGGTCTCTTGAGCTTTCGCCGCCATTTTGAAAAAAAAAAACAGCCGAAATCGATCCAAAATCTAATTTTTCTCAAATATCTGGGTTACAATAAATTTTTTCGCTAAAGTAGCTTTATAGAACCAAAAATAACCTACAATTTTTTTTTTCTTCTATGGGGAGTGGGGAGTGGGGAGTGGGGAGTGGGGAGTGGGGAGTGGGGAGTGGGGAGTGGGGAGTGGGGAGTGGGGAGTGGGGAGTGGGGAGTGGGGAGTGGGGAGTGGGGAGTGGGGTGTGGGGAGTGGGGAGTGGGGAGTGGGGAGTGGGGAGTGGGGAGTGGGGAGTGGGGAGTGGGGAGTGGGGAGTGGGGAGTGGGGAGTGGGGAGTGGGGAGTGGGGAGTGGGGAGTGGGGAGTGGGGAGTGGGGAGTGGGGAGTGGGGAGTGGGGAGTGGGGAGTGGGGAGTGGGGAGTGGGGAGTGGGGAGTGGGGAGTGGGGAGTGGGGAGTGGGGAGTGGGGAGTGGGGAGTGGGGAGTGGGGAGTGGGGAGTGGGGAGTGGGGAGTGGGGAGTGGGGGAGTGGGGAGTGGGGAGTGGGGAGTGGGGAGTGGGGAGTGAGGAGTGGGAAGTGGGGAATGGGGATTGGGGTGTGGGGATTGGGGATCGGGGATTGGGGATTGGGGGTTGGAGATTGGGGATTGGCGATTGGCGATAGGTGATTGGGGATAGGGGATTGAGGATTGGGGATTGGGGATTGGGGATTGGGGATTGGGGATTGGGGATTGGGGATTGGGGATTGGGGATTGGGGATTGGGGATTGGGGATTGGGGATTGGGGATTGGGGATTGGGGATTGGGGATTGGGGATTGGGGATTGGGGATTTGGGATTGGGTATTGGGGATTGGGGATTGGGTGGTTAAAAATGATTTTTTTTATGTTGAAAAGGAAATGGAAGAGAAGAGAAAGATCTTGACTATGCTGACCAGCATGGAGGAACTTAATCCAGACAAATTTGAAGAGTTTCCTTGGTGTCAGCTTTGACTAAATTTCAGAATCATCTGGAGTCCCTCAAGGATATTGGACCTACCGCTGCTATGTGGGTTCAGTACTTCCACATGGTTACCCTGATGAAGAAGTTCATTGATTCTGAGCGTCGTGGTGTTTGGGATGGCGTGTATACACAGCAGATTATCCCATTCTTCCATGCAAGTGGGCACTTCTAGTATGCAAAATGTGCCCATCTCTACATGCAAGATATGATACAACTGAAAACTAGCCAACCGGAGGCGTATAAGAAGTTTGCAGAACATTCTTACTCCACTATTCATCCACACCTCGGGCAAGTATTAGGTCGGATATGGTCATATAACAAACACTGCTGAGGGATCTGTGAATATTGCTGAAATGTCTGGGTGAGGCCAGGATTTTATGTGAAGAGCTTAGCGATTCCCACTTTACTCTTTCCTTATATCGCCGAGGTGGTATCGCATCCGGAAAGACTATGGAGAAGGAGAATCGTTTTGGCGATTGGACGCTGTTAAAGATGTCACACCGAAAACAATTTGATCTTCACATTCCCACGGCCTGGATTCGTGAAGTACATATTGTGGTGCCGATCCAATGAGGAGAACTGTCAAGTCCACATCCTCCCCAACTCTTGTTACAATTGGATGTCCAGCAGTTTTATCCAGCCCGCACCTCATAATAGTGCTGTCAGCATCCCCTGTAGCAACAGTTGTTTCAATCCCGGCTGCTGTCATTTTCTCGCTGAGCAAGTGAATCAGTCCTCTATTGTTCTTTTCATTAGCAAGAAAACGCTCTTGTTGAACTGTGATGGTCATGTTTTCATGAAAGTTGTGTTATGAAGCGATTTAGTTAATTAGGTTAGTTAGGTACTATTTGTATTGCATTCGAGTTGGTTATGTTGGCGGCACTGGGGAGGTTTTTTTTTGTCGCGGCGGTTGTCGTTTTGTTTCTCGTTTTGTTTCCGTTGCGACTCTGGTTTTTTAAATCTATTAATTTTTAGTGATAAAATGTGCTAAATCCATCGAAAGGTGTGGATTGTCTACATACGGGAGAAGAATCATGTCGTATTCGTAATTAAGAAGTTTAAAAGAATTCATCCGCGTATAACGCGAGATTTTAGTCTCGGGATGGTGATTGCCCGTATACTGTGTCGGTCGCTGTTTGAAGTTATAAAGTTCCGAAATAATCTAATCGATCGCTCCGCTTAAGAAAGCGTACATCCGCGATCATCCGTACCGCAGTTAGCGAATTCTCATCGGGAAGGTATTTATTCCAATATGCCAACATCCAATATGATCTAAGGATCTTATCCATATACTTGCTGGAAGGCTGAGAGGGTCATCACACACACAGAGGGTTAAAGGGTCCCTTCCTACTACGCGATCGTCCCGGGGTCGCGAATTCCCGACGCCGAGGAGGACAGGGCTACGCTGACACCACGAGGAGGCCCGATGGGCCTTTTCCCCTGCAGGAATACAGTCGTGGATGATTCTTAGTTAAGGTTAGAGTAGGGAAAAGTTTACTATGGTCCCGGGTGAGTCTTTACCTATACACTTTCTAATTTGAGTACCTGCTTAACACAGTAATATTATTATTTACCATTTTTCTACTAGTGTTTTTATTATAGAGGATCCCTGTAAAGACCTTTCCAGGAATGCTATATTACCAATTGCCCACGCTCCGAGAATGGTGTTAAATGTTCTCCGCATATTGACATACTCTGACATTACGTCAGAGTTTGGCGTCCCAAGCAGTGGCGGATTTGCAGTCTTGGCCGCCCTAGGCCCCAGGCCATGTAGCCGCCCCTTTCTCAGTACCCATCATATTGACCAGGAGTATCCAAACTTTTCAGTAAGTTCCAGTAAGTTCCTAAGGTCAAAACCGTTTTAATTTTCCTGCTATTATCATTCATAGTTGCTGCGTGGCGGGCCGGATCGAGAGAGACTGGGTGAGGGAGGCCTTTTGACCTTTCCAGCCGAACTATTTTGACCCATCACCTTGCACCGCAGTTGGAGGGATGTATTCATACGTATGTCACTCCTGGACACACTAACCCCCAGATTCCTACCCACCCCTCATACCTTTTCCTTTCCAGAACTTCCTATCCTTCCCTTCCTTAAAAAGACCCTCCACACAGCATCACCTAAGATGACATAGGTCGTGAGGGAAAATATTTTCCTCAGGACCTCCGGTGTGGAATTAATGTAAAAAAATACGCTTGCTAAATTCGCTAGTTCAATTACTGTATAATTGTCGCAGGCCGGATTGATGAAATTGGCGGACCGTTGTTTAGAGACCCCTGATATAGACTATAGACTACATAATGAATTTATTTATTGACAACTTTTGTCGAAATCGATTCAGAAATTTAGTTTACTCTAATAGCTGCTAGTTTTTTTATATTTTCTAAGGTTTCAAGGATTTGAATAAAACAGTTTTAGGTTTAATTTATTTAACAGTTTCAGGTTTATTCTCATACAATAATATATAAGTGTTTCGTGTTTCACAGTTACAATTAGGGTTGCCAGATATGGGCTTATCTTTTCCTGGACATTTCTGGGGTTACAGACGAAGTTGGGGTTTTAGAGTCGAAGTCGAAATCCAACTAAAAATGTTGGCTGTTGGATGAGCAATAGAAAAAAATATTACTAAATTACTAGTTAGGTATTTTGTATTTTAAAAGAAAAAAAGCAAATGATTATAAAACATACCTTTATTTTTTGTGAAATCTATTAAGTAACAAACTGCATACATACCAACCATACCATATACAGTCAAGGATAAAAAGTTATAGTTAGTCAATAATAATAATAATATGTTAATAATTGAGCAACTCTTTAAGACTTATTATTTATTATTAAACTTTGGTAGAAAAACAACATTAGGTATTATATATATTAAAAAAAGTTAAAATAAAAAATTGAGCATCTCTTCAAGGCTTATTAATAAAACTTTGGTAAAACCTCAACATCGGAGATTATTAACATACATAATACAGCCATGGATAAAATGTTATAGTTAGTCTCCAAACAAATAAAAGAAATCAGCACCTCTTTTAAATAAAAATTAACTTAAGGTACATATTCGAATATAAAAACTAAACTTAAAATACAAATTAAAACTTTGGTAAAAAAAATTAAGTAAAGTATTATCTAACATAAAAAAAAAAACTGAATTCAAACTAAAATTGAGCAACTCTTTGAGACTTATTATTTAAACTTTGGTAGAAAATCAACATCAGGTATTATATAAATATATTTAAAAAAAAATCAAAATAAAAAATTGAGCATCTCTTCAAAGCTAATTAATAAAACTTTGGTAAAAACTCAACATCGGAGATTATTAACATACATAATACAGCCATGGATAAAAAGTTATAGTTAGTCTCCAATCTCTCCAAACAAATAAAAGAAATCAGCACCTCTTTTAAATAAAAATCAACTTAAGGTAAATATTCGAATATAAAAACTAAACCTAAAATACAAATTAAAACTTTGGTAAAAACAAATTACGTAAAGTATTATCTAACATAAAAAAAAACTGAACTCAAAACAAAAAATGAGCAACTCTTTAAGACTTATTAATTAAACTTTGGTAGAAAATCAACATCAGGTATTATATAAATATATTTAAAAAAAGTTAAAACAAAAAATTGAGCATCTCTTCAAGGCTAATAAAAATAACTTTGGTAAAAAAAATCAACATCTGGCAGTTACAATTCTCGTCTGCACTTAAGTGCAGCAAAATCATTAATTAGATCTTCGCACTCCAATTTTCTTAAAAGATCTGCTTCTATGTTAAGTAAAGCAAGATCGTTCAGCCTTTGCTCCGTCATTGTTGTGCGTAAATATTTTTTTACACGTCGTAAACAAGAAAATGATCGTTCTCCAGAACAGTTACTGGCGGGAGTACACACACACATTCGAAGAGCAATATCCACGTTTGGATAAATGGTTTGAAGATCTTCAGTTCGTAACCATTTTAACAAACTGACAGCACTGTTGCGATCCTCATTTTTCACACTGCAGTGTGCGCGAAAATGGAGACATTCTTCTGAAAAATGAGCATCTAAATCACTAGAATAAATCATTTGCAATGATTTTGCCTTTTCTTCGACTTCAGTCGGGCTTAGTTTTGTCAACTTAGTAATAAAATTAAATTTGTTATAAAGTGATTTGTAAGCACCCAGTCGTTTTTTTAGTTCTTCTGATAATGAATCGATGATTACTAAAAAAGTAGTAATTCTAAAATTTTCACGGCCGTTTTTTTGTTGCATCTCTTCACCTGTACTAGTCTCGCCAGGAAGTAGCTTAGGCTTTCGAATGCGTCGAAAATCTCTTTCATATTCCTGTAAAAAGGACAGTTTCTTGGCTTGGTTTTCGAAATCATCGAAATTATCCCGTATTTCGCCAATAAAACGAATAAGTACCTCATACAGTTCTATGACAATGGTTATGTCAATTTCCACACTCTGAAGTTTTTTACTTGTGGCGTTAATGCGATTTAGTAAGAATCCCCAAAACACAGTCATGATGGCCGTTTCAAAGCGTTCCAGCTTTAAACGAATACCTCTTGCTTCGCAAATAACGGCTTTCTTCTGTTCCGTGTCTGTTTCGATGGAGACTAACGCTTGATGGATTTCATGCCACGATTCGCGTAAACTTTTGCATGCATCTGCACGAGCTGACCAACGAGTCATTGATAGACTTTTGACGGTGAAATGGGCTTGTAGGAGTTCCCAACGCTGAGTTGATGCTGCGAAGAAATTATACAACTCTTGGAGTAGAGAAAAGAACGAACAAGCCTCTTGGCTGCTTTCAGCTGCACACTCACCTACTAAATTGAGCGAGTGTGCTGAACAGGGAACATACTCGGCAAGGGGAGAAAATTCCTTTATTTTAGCTTGTAGGCCGTTGTATATGCCTGACATGTTAGCTGCGTTGTCATAAGATTGCCCTCGGCAGTTTGAAATGTCGATTCCCAATTCAATTAAAGTTGAGGTTACAATATTTGTCATTTGTTGTGATTTATGGCCTGTGTTTGGAATGAACATGAGGAAACGTTCTACAGGTGATCCATTAGGCAGGACATATCTGATTACAAAAGTGAGCTGGTCTACGTGAGATATATCCGGCGTCGAGTCGATGATCAGAGAAAAATATTTCGCTGTTAATATTTCCATTACAATTGTCTTCAAAACTTTGTTTCCCATAAGCCGAATGAATTCTTCGCATGTTGTTGAAGAGAGATAACTCGTATATCCTGAGCCTGGATTCCCACAACGTGTAATGTGTTTGGCTAAGAACGGATCGAACTCAGCGATAAGTTCTAAAGACATCAAAAAATTTCCATTGTGAAATGAACCAAATTTCTCGTCGTGTCCTCTGAAAGACAAACCACGTGATGCAAGCGCTTTTACACATGCAACTACTCGTTTCAAAACGTTTCTCCAGTAAATTATTTCTTCATCTAATTGTATTGTTAATGCGTGGTCAATGCGACCTAGCGTGTTGCTTCGTTCGTTCATAAGCAGGACAGATATTTTGTGAGTAGACGAATTTTCATGGGTCGATACTCGGTAATTGGAATTTTTCCAATCATTAAAACCTTCCTTTCTATCAAACTGACTCTCCCCGCCATTAAAAAGAAGACAAGGTCCACAAAAAACATGTCCAGTACTTCCGGAATATATTAGCCACTTTCGCGGAACTTTTTCGCCATTTAGAAGTTGACGTTCGAATAAATTTTCTGACAACTGTCGCACCTTATCTTTGTAAATTCGCACACTCTTAGAAAAATTATTTTGAATGTTTTGATTAGCTCCGTTCTTACAAATGTAATCACGCGTGAACTCGTCGATTGTCCATTTGGCTGAATCGTCGCTGATTTCGCACAGTTCCTGATCCGGATAAGGCTGCACTCCTGGTACTAGTGGAACATCTTTGGCTTCTTCCTTTAATCCACTTGCCACAACGATAGAAATATCTGCACTTGAAGACACTAAAGAAAAATCAGTTGATATAACACCGCTACCACTTGGAACGTCGCATGTTGGATCAATGACATATGGTTTTCCAAAGAAATCGTCTAATTTCCGCGTTTTTTTAATTACATCCTGTTGTTTATTATCTTTTTCTTTAGCTCGCTTGCGATACTCAGCCCCACTTAACCTTTTCTTTCCATCCATATCTAATTATGCGAAATAACACTTTTAACGTGAGGTATCGTCCACGTCCTGTAAAATATTTCGATTTTTGATAATATTGCAGTACATACATACACGTCGCGTCGCGAATACCTTTACGAAATTAGAAAAACGCTCATCCCCTCGCTGCAATTGCTGTACGCACACTGAACGACTGAACTGACCACTGACCACTGACTGCTGTCGCCTGTCGCGAGCGGGGGCGTATTTCCAATCCCTACCGCCTTTCAGTCGCGATAGGGTTTGTTACACTGGAACGATTTCGATTGAAAAATGGACCACGGACCACTTTTATTTTTCTGCGATTGATTTTGGTCCAAAAATGGACCACATTTCCTACCATTTTTACACGGAGCTATTGCAATGCTTTATCTATTTTGACCATGATGTCACAAATCCGAAATCCGTAGGCTACTTTAGAACAATGTTAAAAATAAATAAAAATCCTTTGCCTCTTAATCCTATTCCTATGTTCCTCCTCCCCCCCCCCCCCCCCTCCTTTTTCATATATTTTAACTAAAAATATATTTTTTTAAAGAAAATACCTACCCTTTATAATGTCACACTTTATTATTTATCATCAGTGGAAAGTTCATAATTGGCATAAATAACAGCTTATTATTGTATTATTTTGTAATCTCTGATTTATTTATTTATTATAGCTTTTGTAAGGTGATTTATGCATAACAATACCTAACGCGGTTCAGTCACTAGCGGCACTAGCGCGACTGAATCCCGGTAGGGATTGGAAATACGCGAGCGGGCGAGCGACGGCGCATGATAGGTGTGGCGAGGGCAGCTGCGGGGCGGGGGGGGGCGCGCTGTGTGTGAACACGCTCTTGCATATCGCTAGCCATATATTCCAATTGGGAATATATAGCGAGCGATAGGCCGAAATACGCCATCCCACGCATATTATAGCTGTGTGTGAACACGCTCTTATGAAACTTCCGAGCACGAGCGCGAGACCCTTGCGGCTAGCAATGACGTTCTCGTACGTAGAATATTTAGGTACTTAGAAAGTAATTTCTTGTTATGATCTGTGACTTTTTTGTCGCGATTGGCCGCCCCTAATATCTGGCCGCCCTAGGCCCGGGCCTATTAGGCCTAAGGGGAAATCCGCCACTGGTCCCAAGTCTTCCGGTATAGGGAGACGAAAGTTAATTTGCGGGGCACGCATAAACATTTTAATTTACCTGTCACTAAGTGACTTTTCTATATAACAGTTGACGTCAACAGAAGTTTTTGTGAGCTCGCTTCGCTTCTGCTCCGTTCATTTTGTGATGTTGACATCACTATAACCATTAAAAACCACCGTAAAATTTTCACCGTAATGTTTCTGTACATGGGCAGTGTACTGATAGCAAATTGAAGAAATGTAGGAGGACTGTTTAAATTTCATGCGGTGGATAAGGAAACCACCATCTACCACATTGGTGCTCTGGGTGAGATCGAGAGTTGCGTTGTCCTCTACTAGCAAAACATCGTAGAGGGGTGTTTTTTTCCTTTTCGCATTCCGCCCTTGATGGCGGTGTCTCCAGGTGATCCACAAACCCACTTGGCGAGTACAGAATCAGTAATTCTTCTTCCTCGCACAGGCCACCTGAACTCTACATGGAGCACATACGTGTTTGTTCTATCAGTGGCGTACCGTGGGTATCAGCCGCCCGGGGCGGAGGAAAATTTTGCCGCCCCCCCCCCCTATATAGGTACTTCTTTAGGGAGGGGGGGGGGGGGGGGGTAGTGATCCTTTTTTTAATTTTTTTTTTTTAAATATTTATTAATTAAATCTGTATGCGGTGAATTAAAACTACACTCAGAACGTGAAAACGGTTTTTCTTTGGTTCTGGCAGCACATAAATTGTCTGCAACTAGAATTTTATATTTGCACTTCGAAAAAAGTTATGTTTTCCTTCGAAATATGTCAGCAGATGAATACACAATTGGAATTTTACATTCTGAACAATAAAACTGGCTTAAATTTTATCTGTATGCGGTGAATTAAAACTACAGTCAGAACATGAAAAAGGTTTTTATTTGACTCTGGCGGCACATAACTTGTCTGGAAGAATTTTATTAAGCACTTCTGTGGTATATGTCTATCGTTCGTTCGGAGACATTCGGGCGTAGCCGAATGCTGCCGAACTTACAGCCGCTGGGCGCTCGGGCGCTATCGCTAATTTATTCTTAAACTGAGAGCTCTAATAATTACATGCTACCAACAATACTAATTCCGCTGTAATCCAATTAAATAAATAAGATACAAGACGAACTTGCGTTGTAATTTACAAAGTATATTAAAGAACATTACAACTTCAAATAAGTTTTTTCTTCGAAATGTGTCGTCGGATGAATTCACAACTGGAATTTTACATTCTGATCACAAAAGGGGTTTTAATTAAATCTCTAAGCGGTGAATTAAGACTACACTCGGAACATGAAAATGTTTTTTCTTTGATTCTGGTGGCACATAAATTGTCTGCAAGAATTTTATAAAGCACTTTAAATAATATAATGTTTTCCTTCGAAATGTGTCGTCAGATGAATCCACAACTGGAATTATACATTTTGAACACAAAACTGCTTTTAATTAAATATGTATGCGGTGAAATAAAACTTCACTCAGAACATAAAAATGGTTTTTCTTTGATTCTGGCAGCACATAGATAGTGTGCATCTAGAATTTTATAACTGCAATTCGAATAAGTATGCACACACCTGTCAGCTATTTAACTTTTCTGTGATAATAAATTTAAAATATATCACCGTGATATATACGTGGAAGAAAACCGTATAAGTGTAATTTTTTGTGCGCTTTCAGCAGGGCGCACAAAGCTTCACGAATATAAAACACAAATCGACTATCAATTAGAGCTAAAATGATACTGTTGCCATTTACATTTTTATTTAAAAATAATGTATGTGTTAGAAATAAAAACAAAACGTCTGTCATTAATATTTTGATTTTAACAGTATATAAAACTTAAGAAAGATGTTAAGAAACTATAAACTAGAAAAAACTTTTAAGTCCTGACGCGAGAATAGAACCCGCGACTTCCCCAATCCAAATTTTTACAAGATGATTATTGATTGTGAAATTTTGCCGCCCCCCCAAAAGTGCCGCCCGGGGCGGGCCGCCCCCCCCCGCCCCCCCCACGGTACGCCACTGTGTTCTATGCCCATATCCGAACAAGTGGGAATCGCTAAGCTCTTCACATAAAATCCTGGCCTCACCCAAGACATTTCAGCAATATTCACAGATTCCTCAGCAGTGTTTGTTCTATGACCATATCCGACCAAATACTTGCCCAAGGTGTAAATGTGCGATTAATAGTGAAGTAAGAATTTTTTGAAAACATCTTGTACTCCTCCGGATGGCTAGTTTTTAGTTGTATCATATCTTGCACGTAGAGATGGGCACATTTTTCATACTGGAAGTGCCCACTCAGGTGCCAGCTCCTCCCCCCACTGAAGAACAGGTTTCTGCACCTGCTCGTTTGTTTAATATTTAATTTTTTTTTATTTATTTAATATTTGTTTTTACAATAATTATACATTTTTTTTACATATTAAACAGATTTGTAATATTAATGTAATAAAAGCCTTTCCTCACCATAAAGAGACAATGCTCTTGTGTTTGGTGAGTGAATTCATACTCAATTATGTTATCAATGTTATCATTTGAGTAGGTGAATAATAATATTGCAACTATTAATAATAGATATAGTAAGAGAAACTTGAGATGTGTCGATTAACAGATTTAAATGAAGTGAAATAGTAATGTAACTCTTACAGTTGTTTCAGATAATTTTTTAATTTAGTTTGGAATTTACTTTTATTTTCAATAATTTTTACTTCTAATGGGAGTTTGTTGAAATAATTTATACCATGATACAGATAGGAATTTTGGATGTGCTTGGTATTAAATTTTGGGATTTTAATATTGTTTTGATATCTTGCTGAGATATTGAAATGTAATTTTTTTAGCTGTATTTCTTTGAAAGTTTGTAGAATTGAATATTTTTTATATAAATTGTCTATTGTAGTTACTTTGAATATTGAAAAGATTTTTTCGGTAGAAAATGTAGATGGTTTTTTCAATATAATCTTAATTATTAATCTTTGAACTATTTTGAGAGGATTTAAAATAACATCATATATTCCTCCCCATCCTATAATACCGTATTGTAATATAGATTGAACAATTGCATAGTACACTCTTTTTAGGTTTTCCAGTCTAAGAATATTTCTGAGTCTTATAAATATATATATACATTTCCTGATTCTTTTGACAAGTTCACAAATATGTGTTTTCCATTTAAAATGTTGATCTATATATACACCAAGATATTTAAATTTGGAAGTTGAATTAAGTGTAGAACATTCTGGAGTGCAATTAGTTCCACTACATTTACTCTGATGTATTAGAATTTTTATTTCTGGTTTAGATTTAAATTTATTGATAGAGAATGGGATAAAGTTTGTTTTTTCGGTATTTAAAGAGAGGAGATTTTTATCGAACCAGTTTTTCAGTGTATTGATGTCAATATTCGCTAGGTTGTTCACAGTATTCCAATCAGCACCTTCAATTATTATGACAGTGTCATCAGCATAAGATATTATTTTTCCGTTTATTCTTTGTGTGAATATATCATTTACATAGATGATAAACAGTAACGGCCCCAGGACTGTACCTTGAGGTATACCAAAATTACTTGTATCTTGTTGGCTAAGCACATTGTTGATTTTTACGACTTGAGGGCGTTTGAAAAGGTAGCTTTTTATCCATTCTAGAGCTGTACCGTTTAATCCAATGTTTCTTAATTTAGTTACGAGTTTGTCATGTGATATGCTGTCAAACGCTTTTTTGAGATCTATGAAAATTCAAATACATTTGAATGATTTATCTAATGAATTGAGAACAAGGCTAGTTAATTTTGCAATTGCATCCTGTGTGCTTCTACCTTCCATAAATCCAAACTGATTTTCATCAATTATTTTATTACATTTTATAAACTGGTTCATTCTTTTTTTTACTACCTTTTCAAAAATTTTTGCTATATTTGAGATTACTGATATTGGTCGGTAGTTGCTTACTTCTTCTGGATTACCAGATTTAAATATTGGAGTAATGATAGTTTGTTTGTAAATAGATGGGAACACACCGCTTTGGAAACTTAAATTTACTATATGCATTAATGGTTTAGAAATTTGATTTTTAATATTTTTTTAAAATATTAACCGTAACTCCATCAAATCCCGGTGCAGAACCTCCTTTCATATCGTTTATGATAGATACTATTTCATCCTCTTTTGTGACTTGAAATGTTGCTATTTTATTTTCTGTATCAATATTGCAATCTGAAATTGGGTTGGTATTTATGTGATTTGCAAGATTTTTTCCTATGTTTGCAAAGAATGTGTTAAATATATTTGCAGCTTTTGACGGGTTTTCTTTACAGCATATTTTCGAGTTATCGTGAGTAATAGCATTGATTTCATTATTCCTGCATTTTTTCTTATCAATTATTTCATTTATAACAGTCCACACTCTTTTACTATCATTTTCCGCCTGATCAATCTTTTTTTTATAATAACTTTCTTTTCTGTGTTTTATAATACATGAAAGTTTGTTTTTATATGCCTTAAAACTGTTTAGTAAATTTTTATTATTTGGTTGTTGGGAAGTTAACTTGAAAAGGGCTTGTTTATGTCGTACAGATATTATAAGACCATGGGTAATCCACGGTTTTATAGGCTTGTACTAAGATTGTTTGGATTTGGAAATATTAATATTTTTTGTCGAATCGTTTATGTATGTAGATATTTTTTTTTCAAACAAATTGCAGCAAATATTGACATCATTACATTGTAGTAATTTATTCCAGTTTTCTGATTCAAATTTATGTAGTAACGTATCCATATTAAGTATTTTTTTCAGGCATTAATTTGGTTAGGTAATGGAGAAGATGGATTACTGCATTTATAATTAAATATACATGAACAATGATCAGTGACAGTCGTATGTATGACAGCTGAGGTTATATTTTTAATGCAAGGGATATTTGTAAATATATGATCTAGACACGAAGGCCGTTGACCTCGGACGTTTCTTGTATAATGATTTATGCATGAGATGTAGTTTAGTTCGGCCAACATATTAAGGTAATCATCTTTATTCTTACTAGAGGAATCGTTTGCAATATTTAAATTCACATCTCCCACAAGAATATTATTTTTATTTCTAAAATTTAGTAAAATGTTTTTTAATCCATCTATAAATTGTGGTAGTATCGATTTATGTGTACGATAAATAGCAATTATATTATAATATTTATTTACATCTTTAATTTCTATATTTAAAATGTTAACATTACTAATATTAATTATCTCTCTAATATTGATAATATTATATTGGTTTGAAATGAATATTCCAATACCAGAGTTTTTGTTAATTTTTGTTATTGTTGTATGATATGAGTACCCAGGAATAGAGTAGTTCAATTCGCCTGCAGAATGTGTTTCAGACAACACAATCAGGCCCGGGAAAAAATTTAAATCTTTTAATGATATTATTAATTCTTCTAGGTTTTTTTCTATGCTTCTAATATTTATATGAAATAGGGTAAATCCTTTTTCAGTACAAATTAAATTGAAATCTCTTAAGGAGTGACATAATTTTTCTTCTATACACATTTTTTTATCTAGTGCGTTACATAAAAAATCATTCATTTTTATTAATTTTTTTTAGAATTTGAGTAAATAAAAAATTCCAAAATTTATTCATAGTCAATGCGCTCTCTAGAAATTTGAAGCATTTTTTGACGGTATAGACATTTTATGCTATCGACTCTATGTTCAGTGGAATAATTTGTATCAAACCTTTTATTTTGGATACAGCAATTGTTGCATATTGGCATTTTTTCTTTATTTTCACATTTTGAAAGTGTGTGCTCCTTAGTGCAATGTGGGCAAATGTGGGGCTGCGTCCTGGCGAGACATCTTTGTGCTGTGTGACCGAATTTGAGGCAATGGTAACATTGGGTGATCGAATTGCAGTCCTCTACGTACACTCTTTGGAATTTGATATTTATTTATTTTTTATCAATAAGTATTTTTCTTAATTTACCGGTTGTAGTTGGTGGTGTCATTTTCTTTTCCTTCATTGTACTTGTTTTTTAATTCCTTGATGAGTTTAATGTTATTTTTGTCGTCTATGGTTAATCCTTCATTTTGTTGAACAATCCCATCTATAATTTCCTCTTCAGACAATTGGCATTGTAGCCTTTTCAACATTAAGAATGGTTTCTTTTTTTTTATTTCTTCGGCTGATATTTCTTTTCCAATTACCTTATTTATTTCTTCAGTTAATTTTTCTGCTTCTTCTTTTTTTGGCATGAAATCAGTAATTTCTGTTCTCCGATCTTTTTTACTCCATTAACTCCGACTTTTATTTTTGATAAATTAATATTTTTTTGAATTTTTATTTTTATATCCTCGGCCTTCAAGGTGTTTTTTGAGGTAACTAATATGGCATATTTCTGTTCTGTGTTGTATGATGTATTTACAAAGTTTTTATTGTCACTTGACATTTGCGTGACATTTGCATAGGATTTTTTGTTATTAGGATGAAATTCTTCAAGTTTCTGTGTGTAGTGATGATTATTTTTAATATTAATTTCTTGTAAATCTATAATCTTCTTTTGTAGACTAATTAGTCCGTGTTGAATTTTTTCTTCCAGTGTTGTAATATTTTGTTCTAGTGATGATTTTATTTTTGAGTCCTTCACTGAAGTTATTTTATTTATTAACTCTTTGATGTTTCTAAATATTACATCTGTTTCCATATTGGTTAGAATGGATAGCCCAGATGGGCGGTTTTTCATCCATATATGCCTTAAGGGAGGTAAAAATATGATAATCTGAAGACACCAAGTCTGGGAACACTACGAGGAGTCGTTCAAAACATCCCAAAAAACAAATGAGTCCATTATCGTGTTGGTAGTTAAGACTGTGTGAGGACAGACGTTTTCGTGAAAAAAAGCACTTCTCTGGTCAGCATTCCCCTACATTTGTTTTGAATGCTCTTTTTGAGTTTTAACAGGGTACACAATATTGTTGTGCATTGATGCTCACAACCTGAGGCCGAATTCGACCAAAATGATGCCTTTTTGGTCCCAAAACACTGAGGCTATGATTTTTTTTGCCCGAAATTACGGTTTACAATTTTTTGACAGATGGGGAATTGCTGTGATGCCACTTTGACGACTGTTTTTTTTCCAGGCATGTAATGAGTCACCCACTATCATCTCCAGTCACAATAGAGCTTAGAAATCAAAATTCGTCGAATATCTAATACATGGAATTTGTTGAATATATCTACAGTACTTGTTATTATGGGAACTTTAAGAAAAACTTTCATAATTAATGTTTGTGCCTTCGATAATGAATCTGCAATCAATCGATAGTGTTGCACCTCCCCATGCGATTATTCCATATTCAATGATTGATTGACAAAGAGAGTAATAAACAATTTTCATAGATTTGGAATCTAGTATGTTTCTAATGTTTTTGAAGAAATAAATATGTTTTCTAAGTTTATTCGTGAAAAGTAGGCAATGTGTATTCCACTTAAGATATTGATCAAATTTAAGACCAAGGTATTTGATATTGTCCGTTCGATCTAGGCAAGGACATTGACAAAATGTATCATGATTACAAGAACATACTAAAAGCAATTTTTTTTGTTTTGGTAGTATTTAGTGCAAGAGAATTAATATCTAGCCATTTTTTAACAGAGTTAATTGATTTTTCAGCCATTTTCCAAGTGTCGGATTGAATGAGTAGCACAGTATCGTCAGCAAAACTTATAATTTTTCCATCGGTAATTAGGTTACAAAGATCGTGTATGTATATGAGAAACAAAGTAGGGCCTAAGACGCTTCCTTGGGGAATTCCGTAGGATATAGGAAGGGGTTGGCTGAATTTGTTTTCGATTTTGACACTTTGAGTTCGATTAGTTGAGTAATTTTGAAGAAATTCTAGATCTTTCCCTCTTATACCAATGGTATTTAGTTTATTAACAAGGATGTCAAGGGAGATAGCGTCAAAAGCTTTTGAGAGGTCTAGGAAGATAGAAATGCATTTTTTACCCTTATCTAAATTTAGACAAGAAAGTCTGTAACAGCAATAATAGCATCGGCAGTGCTCTTATTTGACCGAAAGCCAAATTGATTTTCGGAGAGTAGCCGCTTGCTTTCCAAAAATGTTTTCAGTTGTTTGATAATTAATTTTTCAACTACTTTCGGGAGTGATTTAAGTATTTTTATGTGCCTATAATTGTTAATGTCCACTTTTAGACAACTTTTGTATATGGGTATGATGAGCCCTTGCTTTAATTGTTTAGGGAAAATTCCCTGTGATATGTTGAGGTTAATTATGTGAGTGAGAGGTTCCAATAGTTCATGAACAAGTGTCTTGAGTAAATATACAGTGATGCCATCCATACCGGTGAACTTTGTGTCTTTTAATGAGTTGATTATGTTCTTAATGGAAAAAGCACGTTATTCTACGAAATAAGTCCAAACTTCCCAAAGGAATATATATCAAGGAGGACTACTCCAAAGAAGTGTTAGAAATAAGGAAGCAGTTGCAATTACAAGTTGAAGAAGAAAAGAAAAAAGGGAACATAGCATTTATAAAATATGATAAATTAATAGTGAAGAAAAACACTGACAACAACCCAGAAAAAAGGAAAAGAGAAGAGTCAGGTTCTCCAAACTCCACAAATCAAATGAAGACTACAACCACCACCTCAAACCGGAAAATTAACTCCTCCACCAAAACTTCAGGAAAAGACATTATAAGACCCAACATACTCTCCTACGTTGAACGAGGAAGGTCGGCTTCACTATCGGAAATTCCAAAAAACATGTAAGCTGCATCGACACCAGGAACCATATTACCACAACATTAACTAAACCAACCTCCAACACAGGCAACTTGCAAAAAACAAAAACAACAATAAAAACCAAACCACATCTTCCAACCCGGCTGGTCACCGTGGAAGATCAAGACCAAAACCCTCTGAAGAAGAAATTCCAAACTTCCTCAAAAATACAAGAGGTGACACAAACACAAAAAATTCTTAACCTTACGAACAAAACAAAAGATGAGCTTTTCATAGTAACCTATAACGTCAGACCTTTATCTACTTACGAACGTTTAATAGAACTAAGCGAAGCAATCAAAGGAATAAAATACGACATAATTGGCTTGTGCGAAATAAGGCGTCAGGGAACTTTAATAGAAGACCATAATAATTTCATAATATGTTACACGGGCCACACACCTGGTAAATATGGAGTCGGATTTATAATAAATAAAGTTCGCAAGGAATGGATCGAAAGCTTCACAGGCATTAGTGATAGAGTAGCACTATTAAACTTGAACATTCAAGGACTGGCCATGTCACTTATACAAGTATACGCACCGACTGAAGCAGCTTGCGAGGAGGAGATTAACACCTTCTACTCGAATATCAATAAGGCCATCGACTAAGCTTATAAGAACTATCTAATAATGGGTGATTTAAATGCCAAAATAGGACAACCCAGAAAAGACGAATGTTTAATAATGAAACCAACCGGTTATGGCGAAAGAAACCAGAGAGGCCAAAGGCTAATTGACTTTGCCCTTGAACACAAACTTGCAATTTTAAATACTTTCTTCCACAAAAAACCGAACCAAAGATGGACCTGGCGATCACTGAACGTTAAACACAAAAACGAAATAGATTACATATTGTCAAATCAACCTAACCTCTTCCAAAATATAGAAGTTTTAAACCTTAACTTTCCGTCGGATCACAGACCAATCAGAGCAACTCTGTCCATCAAAAAACAAAATAAGAAACGCACAGGATATTAAAACAATAGATATTCATCTCTAAAAACTGAGCAAGAAATAATAAATTATAAACAAAACATTTCATCTCATTTACAAGATATAAAAAAACTGCCAAGGAAAAATATCAGTACAGGCTTATTACAACACATTAACAAAGGCTATATCTCAGAGCTTACAAGACGCTCGAACACCTAAAGAAATATCAAAAGGTAACCATAAAGTTTTAAAAGAGCGTACACTGGCACTTATCAAAACAAACTTGAAACAAGCGGGAAGCTCAAAAAAAGCTCTTAAAGAATTAAGAACACATAAAAACTGGATAGAGGGTTTAAACAGTGAAGACAGAACCGTAATTAATCGTAAAGAAATCATAGAGGTAGCAACAGATTTCTACAAAGCTCTATACAGCGCCCAGGGAAAAGAGCGTACCAACCATAGTTATGCCTTTCCTACAAACATAAACAAGAGCGGAAATATAACACCAATATCTGAAAACGAAGTAATACAAGAAATAAAAAGGTTAAAGATAGATAAAAGTCCAGGACCAGATAATATTGCGAATGAAGCCATAAAGGTCGCCTACGAATTACTGACTCCACCCCTAACATATTTATTTAACCATATATTAGAAACAGCTGAGATACCATCGCAATGGTTGGAGTCAGAAATAGTATTAATTTACAAAAAAGGAGATCCAAAAGACATTGTGAACTACAGGCCTATAAACTTACTCTCGTGTATCTACAAACTGTGTTCTTCCATCATAAACAAAAGAATAAGTGTTACACTAGAAGCAAAACAACCAATAGAACAAACAGGTTTTCGAAAGAGCTTTTCGACAATCGATCATATACATACACTAGAACTAATAATGGAAAAATACCAGGAAAAGCAAAGAGTGCTCTACATCGCGTTCATCGATTATACAAAAGCTTTCGATACCGTATCACACTCAAGTATATGGACTGCTTTGCAGGCTCAGGGAGTTGAACAAGGGTACATAGAAATAATCAGAAATATTTACAAGAGTAGCATAGCCAAAATAAAACTAGAATCTACTGGTCCTACATTTCCCATTAAAAGAGGAGTGAAACAAGGAGACCCGTTGTCCCCAAAATTATTTATAGCTATTTTAGAGTCAATAATAAATAGATTAAATTGGATAAAAACAAGGCTCAACATTAACGGAAAATATTTAAGCCACCTGCGCTTCGCAGATGATTTAGTACTCTTATCAGAATCTAGCACGCAACTACAAACCATGCTTGATTCGCTAAACACAGCCAGCAAACAGGTAGGACTGGAAATGAATCTTTCCAAAACAATGGTCATGACAAACAGCATAAACAGAAGAATATCAGTAGACAATGAAACTTTGAAATATACAGAAACATACATCTACCTTGGAAAACAAATTGGCTTCGACAGAAAACAAAATGAGAAAGAAGAGCACAAATTACTTGGAATAAATACTGGTCTTTAAGAGAAATATTTAAGAGCAACATGCCAATAAATATCAAAACAAAAGTTATGACATCAAGCCTCCTACCATGCCTAACATACGCATGTCAAACTTGGAAATACACATCCAAAATCAAAATCAAAATTGTAACCTGTCAACGCGGAATGGAACGAAGCATGCTTGATATTAAAAAAATACAAAAAATTCGCAACACAAAAATCAGAAAAATCACCAAAGCGAAAGATGCTCTGAGCTACGCTAAAAAACTAAAATGGAAGTGGGCAGGGCACGTAGCGAGGCTAGAGGACGACACGTGGACTAGCAGGGCAACAAAGTGGAATGGCCCACACGGTAAGCGTCTCAAAGGCAGACCTCACACGAGATGGGCAGATGAAATAATAAAAATAGCTGGCCCCTGCTGGCCGCAAATAGCTGAAGAGAGAGATAAATGGAATTCTTTAGAGGAGGCCTTCACCTTCGCCTGAGAGAGGGGTTCTTGCTTATGAATAATTTAAGAAATCTATGTAACATTTTTCAACAAAATTGTCAATAACATTAATTATACTTTTTTTTCTTACTTTTTTATAACTCGGTAACATACCTATTTGCAAGAAATAAAAGGCTTTTTATTTATTTATTTATTTATGTTCTTAATACCGTCATGTGTAACCATTTGAAATTTAAATTGTTTAGAATGGGGTATATGTGGTTTTTCCTGTAATTTTGTATTAGAATTCGGGGAGGACATTTTGTTTGCTCATTTTTTCCCGGCATTAGTGAAAAAGTCATTGGTGTGGTTTAGGAGTTTTTCCGGATTCTTCAGTCCGTCAATATTGAGTTGTTTTAGGTCTGTGTTTAAGTTAGGCTTAGTATGAGTAGCTTCGCGTAAAATGTTCCACATTTCTTTTGGATTACCTTTGCTTTCTTCTATTATAAGTCTGAAATATAAGCTAACCAAGTGTCGGATCAAAAAGTTGTCATCGTCATTGAAGTCAGAGGTAATTCTATGAATGAAGCCGAGTAATTTAAGTGATTTATTTACGATGTTATTAATGTGATTACGGAAAGAAATTTGCAGTCCAGAGTGACCCCAAGGTCCTTGATAGATGTGACAGTAGATAGACAAACACTATTTAGTTTATAATCAAACTGAATAGGTTTTTTTGGTTCTATAAAAGGACAAAATTTTACATTTATCAACATTAAGTTCCATGCAGTTTATTTGCACCAATCGTTAAGTGAATCAATATCAGGTTGAAATAATAAACAGTCAAGGTGGGATTTAATAATCTTAAGAATCTTAATATCATCAGCAAATAGCCAGAAACGTGTGTGAGAAAAAACTTTAGTGAAATCATTAATAAAAAGGTTAAAAAAAAGCGGGGCCAAATGGGCTCCCTGGGGGAACGCCGGACGTTACATTGTTGTCAAAGAATTCAAAGTTATTTATTTTAACCCTTTGTTTTCTATTTATCAAGTAAGAGTGAATTAATGATAACAAAGGGTTTCTAATGCCTATAGCATAAAGTTTGGCCATGAGGATACGATGATTAACTTGGTCGAAGGCTTTGGAAAAGTCAGTGTAGAGGACATCAACCTGAGTGTTGTCTTCTAAGGCTTTAAAAATGGCATTGTAAAGGACAATAAATTAGTTGTTGTAGATTTCGCTGATCTAAATCCATACTGTTCCTCAATCAGAACATTTTTGAAAATAGGAGTGATTTTCCTTGAAATTATCGACTCAAATATTTTTGGAATAGTAGAAATTATTGAAATTGGTCTGTAATTTCCAATATTTGACTTGTTTCCGGACTTAAAAATGGGTCGAATATATGAAATTTTTCATGAGTCAGCAAATGTTCCAGATGAAAGAGATAAGTTGTACAACATACAAATTGGGTTAGATAGTGTATATTTACATTCTTTTAGCAAGATTTCTGGAATGCCATCAGGTCCGGCACTTTTTTTGTTAGAGAGATTATTTAAGGATTGGTAAACCTATGTAAGTGAAATTTGACAATCATTCAAGTCAATATTATAGTCATATTTAAATGAAGGGATGTTGCATGAAGCATCAGAATATACAGAGGAGAAGTGTTTAGCAAACAAGTTTGCGATATCTTGGCCGTTAGTAGCATGAGTTTCCTAATATTACATACTTGAAGGGAGATCATTATCAGAATGCTTTTGCGCAACAAAATGCCAAAATTGTTTAGGATTTTGAATTAATTTTGTCTCTGTATCTTCTACAAAAGATTTGTAGCATTTGGCTGATTCGATTTTAGACAGTTCCCTTAATTGAGAGAATTTTTGATAAAATCTTAAGTTACCAGTGTCTTTAAATAACTTATGAGTTTTCTTTTTTCAAATTATTAACTGTTTAAGTTTCGAGCTAAACCAATTTGGAAACTGGGTTGAGAGTAACATCCCTTACGAACAAACAAATCTACAGCATGTGATACACATTCATTAAATTTTAGTACAGCGTCATTAATATCGCAATTTAAAAATAGTGTTGACCAATTAATCTGGGAAAGATATTCGTTCAAATTAGAATAGTCACCGTTAAGATATTTGTAGTGATAAGAGACATTTGGTTTCAAGGAATCAAATTTAAAGATATTTGTAATGTTAATAGAGAGAGGTGGATGATATTTATCCATAGGTAACAAAGAGACATCAGCTTCGCTTACTAAGACATTTGGTATACTAGTAAAAATTAAATCAAGGCAAGAGCCTAGATAGTTAGTAACTGGATTTACTTGAAACATGTTAAAATAGGCAAAAAAATTTACAATTTCAACAGCTTGTGGGGAAAGATTACTTGTAGGAGTTTTGACACCATGGTTGTCATTCAGCCACAATATTTTAGGTAAGCTATAACCGCCACAAATAAATAAAGAATCAGCGTTTCTAGAGACATGTTCAATTGAAGCAGTATGTGACTTATAGACTTCTACTGAAGAGGAAGGAGGAATGTAAACACAACCAAGTAAAAGCTTTTTGGTACCAAATAAAACACACAGGAACAATTGATCAGAGACATTGTTAAATGTTTCTAGAATATGGCAGGGGTATTTTTTGTTTACACATATCATCACTCCACCAACTTTACACTTAACAGAAGAAGTAGAACGGTCACTACGAAAAACGTTGTAATCAAACAGTCCAAGTTCAGCAGATGAGACATTTTCAGAGAGCCATGTTTCGGTCAAAAATATAAAGTCGTAATTACATACACTGATATTACACCGAATATTTAGTATTTAGGCCACGAACGTTTTGGTAGTACTTTGTGAAGGAATTTTTTACAGAACGATTATTCAGGTTCAACCTAAAAAAATTATCCGAGAAAGTTCACGTCTTTCAGCAGCTTGGTGGGCGGGGCAGTCTTGAGCTCCATTTTTATGGGAAACCGGTTTCCTGAAGAAGGTGCAGGTAGCACATACTAGAGGTTTCCCTTTTTTGGGGCAGGGATCACGGTTGTGACCAACTTTGGCACAGTGGGGACGAGTGGGTAAATCTGCTTGGCACTTGGAAGCTATGTGGCCATATAGTTGACAGTGGCCACACTTCAGGCTATCTACCCAGTCTCTCACGTCTTTCTCTTTTATGCAATACTTGTGTTTCATTGTTATACTTTTTGATGGTGTGTTTAATGAAATCATAGTTGCATAGTGGTCAGTAATAGTAGATACAAAAACAAGTGTTTTACATGGATTATTCGTTTTTATCATAATGTGGTCAACACAAGAGCTGGATTCTTTGGTGACCCTAGTCGGGTGATTTATTGTAGATATCAATCCATGGTAACTAAGTTGATTTAAGTAATCTTGGCATTGTGGGTGTGAATTATTTGGTAAAGTGTCAATATTAATGTCTCCAACTAAAATTAAGTGTTTTTTTTATGCGCAAGTTGTGATAATTTTTCATTTAGGCTTTGTATGAATGGGGTTATATTGTGGTAGAAGGGAGATCTATACGTTGCTAGTATGCGTGTGTCACCGTACGATATTTGTAGACAATTTGCACCCGGGATTATTATTTACAATTCCAAAGTCTGATCATTCAGTACATTATTCACATATATAATAAGGCCGTCATTCTGATTGTGATGGGTTTTTGTGGAGAAGTTAGTATAATCAGTAAGGTATTTTAAGGCCGGCAGTCAAAATCACCATCATCCTGCCTGCCACACCAACAACTGATGAAACCGTACCCTCTGCGAAGACACCCGATTCAGAACTCAGACATCGGAAAAGGACACGCCCGATGAAGTAGCTGAGCACAGTCGAGACTGCACTGGGGGGAGTGTATCGAGCATGTCGAAGAAAACAAATGACAACCCTTAGAATTCAAGAATGGAATTTACGCTCCCACATTTTACCATGCCGCCAGCACGTTACCCCTCCGTAACCAGCTAGACAATGGGAGTGCTGCTATTGGCTAACGGAACACTATGCGTTTGGCACATCTTGATGTCTAAAACGCTATTACTTTCTTCAATTAACTTATCAATTGAAAACATAATCGCAATTGATAATAAATACATGCAGCAGCCACATTGGACTCGAAAACGCATCTGAATAACCACGTAATGCTTCCACAAGGGACTCCAGACAGCAATAATCAACACCAAGAAAATAGTTGAGTATTAACATCATCCCCACTCTGCGACCATCCGAGCCACTATTGGTCAATTCTGAATAAAGGAAATCTCTAAATCGTAAATATTTACGTCAGCAAATTCATTTTCCGAAAAACTTGAAGCAAATTTCGAGAAATCGGGAATAATTTGGACCAAGAAATAAGTATCATCACCTAAAAATTGGTATATGCTACAATAACAACTCAAAAACTGACGTCTACCAGTGATTGTTGCATTTTCAGAAAAATATTTACTACTCATTAATATACCTTACGAGATCACATTTGTAAACTTGTACCTTTTCTTGTTGAAATAATAAAAAGTATGTGAGACTTTAGATTTTAAGGATCGGGACTGTCTTGGCAATGGCTATCACACACATTTTTAACATATCTGACTGAAAATCATAGCCATTGCAAAATTTCCTAACACAATTCAAACTTAATCTTCTTTTGGTCAAAGAAATTATTTTTGTTCATATGAAGCAGTTACTTTGTGATGTGACATTATAATTTAAAATAAAACAATAACTTTGTAAACACCACTTTTATTTTTTATACTTTATGCCTTATTTATAAAAAATAATAGTGGTGTTTACAAAGCTATTGTTTTATTTGAAATTATTTTTATCGGGCTCCATTCATATTTAATAGCCTTCCAGATCATATTAAGTCATTAAATTCCTTCAACCCTTTTAAAAAGACTGCTAAATTATTTGTGTTAGCCGAGGATTTGCCAATTGTTTTTCTCTACTTTATCCTTTTTAAATTAATATCTTATTTCTTCATCAATCTTCGCAAAATAATAAAGTGGTTTAAACAAAGTGATCTATTATTCATTATATAATATCTTATTATTTTTTCTTAACTATTTTCTTCATCTTTCTCTTGCCAAATTAATAGCACAATATATTAATTAGGTACATAAACATTTCTCATCTTAATTCTTTAAATATAAATACATTTTTTCTAAAAATCAAATCTCAACATTATGGTCAACCTACATGTTTACATTGTAACGTAGGTACTATCGCCTCCAGCTAATTAGATACTAATCATACTCATAATCTGTAAGAAACATACAACAATATTGTTCTTCAATAACTGTATTATTTTTGTGTTATTTAATTAAATTGTAGAATTATTTGACCTAGAACAGGCTTGACCTAGTGAGGTTATAAACTGAAATAGACCTAGGACCTTAGACCTAGGTACCATGTAAAGAAACAAATAAATAATTTAAAAAAAAAACACTCTTAAAAAAACAGAGAGGTTCTGTGCCCCAAAAGTCCAACTCGGATTTGCCCTATAAAACAGACGGCAAACCGGTAGGAAGTCAGTTCAAAACTACCAGCCAGGGATTAACAGTCCTCAAGAAACCAAAGTCTCCAAGTTCAAACCCCTTTTAAAGTGTTTTTATAAGACTTTAATTCATTCTACCTCTCCCAGTATCCCAGTGAAAAATATGTTTTTTAATCAGTACTAAATTCAGTTTTGCAATTTTACCTAAAATAATTTATCAAGTAGTAAATTCACCCAAAGACCATTGGCGTACCATTGTGTCCAGCTCTCTATTTATACAGTTTATGTACAAACCTCTCGTACAATAATGATTTAACCGTCAAAGCTGTAGCAAACATAAATCAAAAATTAAAACTACAAAAAACACATTCATTCTATAAGGATAATATTTAAAAATCGTTGCCATTCACACAAATACGCAAATAATTAATATAATTTCAAGCGCGAGGGCTGTTATGAGGCTAACTACAGCCACTTTGAGCATCGTGTCCAAGGTAGCAATGTCGTCCCAGGGGATGGACCTCGGAGTGGAAGGCGTTCTCGGCATTACCGTCACGTTGGTGGTCGTAGATAGTCGTCTCAAAGGCTTCAGTCTGGTTCGATTGTCGAGGTGTCTAAAGATTCCGATGGAATCAATCATAGCAATAAATTGTTGATCGGGAAGGGGATGCGTGGTGAAATCGAAATATAACTGAAACAATTATCATTTTATTAGAATTTGTCCGGAGAGACGAAAATTTGCAGTAGTTTTTTTAACTTTAGCTCCACACAGGCCACTTTAGGGCCAATGTGTCTAGGAATGACGGCAGGTGGTAGGACATGTAAATCCATTCTTCCAATGGATGGTGCATCTGCTGGAAGGATGAATTTGCTATTTAAAGGTTTTTTGTCAGATGGAAGATCAACCAGTTGCTAGGTGTTGTTATCCATTTGCGATTCCATTTAACGGTCCATTTTTTCACACAGGAGGCCCTGACGAAAATAATTTCTCTCAGGGCCTATGTCATCTTTGGGGATGCTCTGTATATGGTTTTTTTTAAGGAAGGGAAGGAGAGGAGAGTTCTGGGAAGGAAAAGGGTTTAAGGGGTGGGTAGGAATCTGGGGTTCAGTGTGTCCTGGTCATCCGCCTCCAAGACCTAGAGAAACCTCACCCCATGAACTCGGGCACCCCTGCTAAATCACCAAACGTAGCGAACCACTTGGGGTGACCTAGGGCAGAGGTGTTGGTTATCCAATAAAGGTTCCCGGGGCGGCGGTACCCATTCCCGCCTCCCAAGTTGTTTATCTGATCGTTCCATTACCTCATCAATGGTCAAGGGATCAGAAGTTCATCACTAACACTAGTATAAATGGTCAAGGGATCTGAAGTTCATCACTAACATTAGTATAAATGGTCAAGGAATCTGATGTTCATCACTAACACTAGTATAAATGGTTAAGGGGTCTGAAGTTCATCACTAACATAGTATAAATTACAAAATCATCATATTTTTTTGGAATATTCCTAACCCTGTCCTGCCTTCTTAGACCAGTCTGTAAGTCTGCAACCTGTTGATTTAGGAAGTTTCCCGTATTCCGTATATCTGCAATGTCCTCTGAATCCACTGAGCCAAAACTTTCGGGTGAGTCCTTAGATACCTACAATATCTTAATTTATTTATGAACATTCATCTTCCGCTGCAGGAAAGAACGATCCTCTTGAATTATTCTGTTTCCTTGTGAGGAGTGAAAATCCTTCCTCATTCTCAGAGAAAATGACATCTCTTGATGCAAAAATACAATTATGGTTAGGGTCATACAAACGATAAGCCTTGGACAGAAGACTATATGCCATCATAATACATGGTTTGATTTAGGGTCCAACTTTTTTCGGTGTGCATCCGGAATGTGTGCGTAGGCTTTGCAGTCAAATACCTTAACATTTTTCACAGTAGGTTTTCTTCCTGACCACATTTCCTCGGGAGTTTTATCCACATTTTTGCTGGGCGAACGATTCATCGAGTACACTGTAGTGAAGGTTGCCAGCCCAAAAAGTATTTGGGAGGTTAGCTTCAATAAAAAGACACCTGGCACGCTCCATGTTTGATCTATTCAGTCTTTCTATTCTGGTGTATATGGAACCGTGGTTTGATTTTCAATACCACAATCACGCAGGAGTTTGTCTAATCGCTTGTTGAGTGAGAATATATTATCTAGAGCCAGATAATAAATTTGTCTGCATTGGTCCGACAAGATCTGAGTGGATCACTTCAAGTGCTCTTGCAGTTCTAGAGTTGCTCGATTGGAAAGGCAACCTGTGGCTCTTCCCTTTCACACAAACTTCACATATACACATGTGTGGGTGGGTTACACGAGGAAAACTGAATTCCATGAACAAATCCATTTTTCAATTTATTTAAACTGTCATAATTTAGGTGGGCCATCCTTCTGTGCCAGAGAGTGATATCATTAGCTTTCGTTTGAACAGCGAAGCCAACATTGCTTTGCACATCCAATTTTAATAAATTATTCACTAGTGATACTATACTCTAATTATTTCATTATAACAATATAAAAATTTTGCTCCAGTTGAATTAAAAACCTTTTACAGATAGCAAATTTACTTTCACTTGTGTAACATAAAACACATCCCTTACATTTATTGATTGTCCAAAAGATGTGATTAATTGCATGTTTCTGTGTCGCTGATCATTTGATCACCAATGGCAGTAGTGATACCTAACTTTGAAGATTTTTTAATTTTATTTAATAACAAATATTATAATCAATAATTATTAGCCTGAAACACTCATCTACATTGAAAAAATCTTCCGAGAAAAGATACTGGCCGCCAATGGGAATTGAACCCGTGTCCCTCTGAATGCCGGTCAGGAGCTCTGACCACTGAGCTATGGCGGCTTATCTAATAATTATAATATTTAATTATCTAATATTTAATTATCTTATCTTATCTAATAATACCCGCCAAATAATTCAATATATACTAGTGTTTCATTCGACAATTACTTATTATTACATTTTTCCAACTGAAAACCACCAACTTTATTTTTGTGAGAGAGGTATTGTTAAATACTAAATCTTTCGATAGGTGGCGTCGAGACTAATTATGTCTGCATTTTTTTGCTGAAATACTTTTTTTTTCAATTATTTCTGGCATCACCCTTCAAGGGTGTTCTAGGCCATTATTTAAAATTACAGAGAAAGGGAAAGGTGAATTTATATATTAATTTTATTTAAATGTACAAATTTCAGAATTATATGGAAGATTGGAGTCGAGTTCAGACTTAGAAGAGATGAACTGTTGAATGGAGGGGAGGCAATTTTAGATAACGCTTGATAGAAGAGAGGATATTTATTTAGAGAGGGACAACCAAAAAATATGTGATCTAAAGTGCCCACATCTAGACCACAGAACGTACAATCTGGGGAGTCAAGGATGTGAATTTTAAAAAGGATTCTCATTCGAATGAGTGAGGAAATTTCTTTTTTGGAAAAATAGGGAAATTTTTGAAACCACGGTTTTGATGGGATAGTCCTTTGTATTGAGGCGTAGCGAGCTCCCTTGGATTGACTGGCAATGTTCCAATACTCTGTCCAAACATTGCGGGATCTATCTTTGATGATGGAAAAAATATCAGATAGGGGAATATGGTTTACGAGGGTAACAATAGGGTTGGACGATCCTTGTTTTGCCAAAGAATCTGCAATATCGTTACCCACTATGCCAATGTGTCCAGGGATCCAAACAAGAACTACGGTTTTTCCAGAGCTTTGAATGGAGGCTATCAGCACTCTAATGAGGCATACAAAGTGATCATCAGGATGAAGAAGAGGACAGGATTTAAGTTTTTGGAGGGAGCTGAGAGAGTCAGAGAGAGTCAGAGAGAACAAGGGAATGTTCACAATTATTTTTGATTATATATTTGAGTGCTTCAATTATTGCAATGCACTCAGCAGAAAATATTGAAAATTGGTTTGAAATTGAATAAAATATTCTATCATTAGAATTATTGTGGGAAACGTTAATACCTATACGACAGTTAGGAGAGTCAGGAGATTTCGAGCCATCAGTAAATAAAAGAGAAGAGTTGGGCCATTTAGAAGAAATAATGTCATTGAACATATTATTAACAGTACGGGCTGGGAGATTGGAATGACTTTTAAGGATGCCGATCCCTTCCAAAATTGTTGGGTATAGGGTGACGTGACTATATTTTAATTTGTATAATGGAAGAAGATCATTTTGGATAATTTGAAGCTCTGAGAGAGAGCGAAAATTTTTACAGATGGCAGGAAGAGGTTTAGTTCGAGCTCTGATTGTAGATGAATGTGTTGAGTCTTTGAACAACGAAACTCTGGGAATAACCTGATGACATTTAGAATTTAAACATTTAAGAACAAATTTGTCAGCAAACAGTAGTTGTCGCCTTAAATAAAGTGGGGGATCAGAACATTCCACTTGAAGGGAATTGATGGGCGACGACTGCATCGCTCCAGTTATTATTCGCAATGACTTCGATTGAATTTTGTCTAATTTACTGAGTGCATTTTTGGAGGCAGTACTAAAAAGTGGGCAGGCATAGTCGAGATGACTTCGAATAAGTGCATTGTAAAGCAACTTAATGCAGGTAGGGTGAGCACCCCACCAAACGCCAGTCAATGATCTGATGATATTAAAAAAAATTTCACATTAAGTAACTTTATTGTGAATATGGGAAGACCATTTAAGTTTCCTATCAAATATTACTCCCAAAAATTTAACTTCAGAGGCGTTGGGGAATGGAGAGTTTTAAATAAAATTTGAACAGGAGGATTTTTATGACGGTTTGAGAAGGTGACACACTGACTCTTTTGGACTGAAAGTTCCAGACCATTTAAAGTGAGTCATGTGCAAAGGGCATCCATGGCTTCATTGAGATATTTGACGGCAAGTGGGATGATTTTGGATGATAAAAAGAAAGCTAAATCATCTGCGAATTCAATAACTTTTACTTGAGGGGGAATAGAGACATGCATATCGTACGTGTATATATTATACAGTATAGGGGAAAATACATCGTCTTGGGGTAAACCTTTCCAAATTGATCTACTCTGAGGAGTAACATCTGGTAGCTCAATGAAAAATTTTCTATCAAGAAGATTAATATAATAGATTGGACAAACATGGGGGGAAGGCCAAGGCCTAAAAGTTTTTTTTTAAGGATTGGGATGGAAACATTTTCAAAGGCACCTTCTATATCTATAAAGACTGCAAGACATACTTCATGGTTAGAAATGGATAAATTAATATCAGTGCTGATGATGGCAAGGTTATCTTACGTAGATTTTTTTTTCCTAAATCCAAATTGAGATGGAGAGAGAAGCTGATTACTTTCGACAAAAAATTCTAACCGGTTTTTAATTAATTTTTCATAAATTTTACTGAGGGTGGATGTAAGAGCAATTGGCCTGTAGTTTGATCCAGAATTGGGTGATTTGTTTGATTTTAGGATTGGGATGATTATTTGAGAACTCCAGTCATCAGGCATTATGCCAGAATGGAAGATTTTATTAAAGATGCTTAGGAAGTGATTAAGAACATTAACATTATTGATTAAAAAAAATAAAAATACTTCTGATTGCATAATTTTACAAAAAAATTTAAACAACTTGTTTAATTGGTGTATAAGCAATAAACTGGCACTTAACATAAGTAAATGTCAAATAATAAGATTTTATAAAATAAAGAAACCGACCATTTATGAATACAATCTTGACAAAATTATATTAAACTCAGTAGAAACAATAAATGATCTAGGTATTATTTTTAACTCAAAACTTACATTTATTAGCCATATAACTAATATTTTTACGGTGCTCCAGATTTTATGTCCGGGTTGAATCTTTCCCAAATGAAAGACTAAACCCTTCCACACACTTTTCCACAAATGAATATCTAGTAAATTAACGCAATGTAAGTGCACTATATAAGAATAAAACAATACAAGAACAATACGTCAATCCACCAGAAACATAATGGGAAAATATTTCACCGACTCCAGATATTTTCATATCAGAGGGTTCGGCTCTGATGAAATCCTAACTGGTCCGATAAATCCTACTGATCCCTCAATATAAATATTTAAAAAATCTTTCGTAATCCTACATGTATTTAAAATGACCGACTTTTGCATTTTTATGTACAAATTTTTTGACAAATCTAACACGCCTAAATTTTGAATGAGAGAGCTAGGTATAATGCCAGTAGCCGAAATAACAAATGGTAATATTTTTATAGTCTGAGAATGCCAAATTCTTTTAATTTCATTTCCTAAATCTGTATATTTTCTTATTTTTTCAGTAACAGTTTTCTGAATATTACAAGAATTTGGAATAGCGACATCAATGATATAAGTTATTTTCTTAATTTTGTCATGTAAAACTATATCGGGTCTATTATGACTAATTGTTCTGTCTGTCAGAATAGTTTTATCATAATAAATTTTATAAAATTCATTTTCTAAAAATGAATTTGGTTCATATTCATAATATGGTACATTACGGCAGTCAATCAAGTTATGTTTAATTACCAAACTTTGGTGAATTATTTTTAAAACTTGATTGTACCTAAATGTATAGAGCAATGAAGATTTTAGGATTTATTATTAGAATAACCAAACAATTTTGTAACATTGATACTATTCGCATTTTATACGTAACGCTAGTGAGAAGCATTTTGGAATATAATTCTACGATTTAAGCTCCTCATTACAATATCCATATTCAAGCGATTGAAAAAGTCCAGCATAGATTCCTTAGGTATATTAATTATAAATTAGGCATTCCAAGAGAATCCGTGGACTATAATTTGTTATTAAACTGGACTAATCTCGTAAATTTATCAGATCGCAGAAAAATCTGTGATCTATTAATATTATATAAAATAATTCACTCGGTCTTGGATACCACTGTTTTAATAGAACTAATACGATTTCATTGCCCTGGTCGCGCTAACAATAGACTCACTCTACCGTTCTACTATAATAACCAGACATCGGATTATATAACTCTCTAATTACGGCGTTAATGCATATTTTAGCCTTTTTTCACCAATCGTGCATATTTAGCATTTGAAGACGCATCCATTGAACAGAATATCGCCCTCATCTCAACACATTTCCACAAGTTACCAGATGCCATAGAAAAATTGGAAACAAAAAACCTTCCTCTATTTAAATCAATAGAAATACTGGAAACAATTATTGAATTCGCCAACGCCCTGCCCTTCCCAATTCAATATCAGAAAAGATTCGTGAAAAGTTAGACGCTGTTTTGTTTAAAAATCCGAGTTTTGAAGACATGAAGAACTTTAATGCCTACATCAACGGCACAGGTCATACATACCCTGCCTCAACAGGTATCTCCAGAAATGGCGCCAAATTTTTTAAAATTTTGTCGGATGTCGTCAGTTGACGTAGAGAAGTCGTTTTCGGCATTTTGAATGACAAACATCAAAAAATTTTGCCCGAAAATTTGGAAAAATACTTAATTATGTATTGTCACAAAAACAATGTATAATTTTAAGAATATTTCGCTGTTTTTGTATCGTCTTTAATTAAAATATACAAAAATAAAAATGGTATTTTGATTTTGCATTGTGCATATTTTAGGCATATCAAGAGTTTTTAGTGCATATTTCTGCCTTTTTTAGTGCATATTTTGGCACTTTGTTAGTGCATATAATCCGATGTCTAATAATAACACACATACACATTTTAATTTTTATTTATTTTATAAATTCAATAATATTATTATTTTATGTATAAAAACAGTTTATTATAAACGAGTTCTGCTTCGTAATTATTATTATGTGTTACAGCTGTTTCGCCACATATTATTGAATTTATAAAATAAATAAAAATTAAAATGGAGTTCTACAAAATAAACTTAATAACAATAAATACACATACACATTATTACTCACCAATCAGTCGATTACACATTTTGGGAAATGAACATGCTAACATCGGCGACATTTATTTCTTAAAAATTAGCGCAATATAAACATGCACTCAAAAATTATTTTTCCAAAATGTAACTTTATATACGCAATATGGACACGTTGAAATGAAATGATGATATTTCTCATTGTTCTTTTTTGTTATTTTTTGTTGTGATACACAAAATGATTGTATGTTATTTTAAAGTTTAAAACTAATATTATGAAATGATATTATTTTTCTTACTTTCGTACTCTATATATGTTTATTTATAAAAGGCAGTATAGCCGTTTATGTATTTAAAATTAAAATAAAATTACAATTTTTGATAATGCTATAAGGAATACCATCTCTGCCTGGAGATGAGTCTTTGACTGTTGATAAACAATTTTTTAATTCAATTAAAGTGAATGGAGAGTCTAGCCAATGATCACACATAGGAGTGTTGTGGATGGGAGTTATTTCATCTAAGTTAGGTACAGAAGGGGGGGGGCAATTTTGTCCAAGAACTCATCTATCCATTTAGAATGAGACGCTCGAGGAGATGTTGAACTGAAGGAGGATCGAAATCTTCGAATCATAGACCAAACTTCCGAAATTTGAGTATTCGGAGATACTGAACTGCAGAAGTTGTACCACCCGGATCTTTTTTTTGACCTCAATACCCTTTTTGCATTGGCATCGGCATTTGTGTATATAAGATAGTTCTCCATAGTCATATTTTGACGATACGAAAGAGATTTAGCTTTCTGAATTCTCACTAGGTACCTTAGAACATCCCTCATCCCACCAGGGAGTCGGAGGGAGTTTTTTAAGAGATTTGGTTTTAGGGGGAGGATTTGATTTATTTATTGCAGTTATGAGCATCGATTTAAAGTTATCGTAGTCATCTTCGACAGATAATATATCGAAAAAGGGTAAATTTTGTATAAACTTATCCATATATGCGAGTTAAATTCGTCCCATTTGGTGTGTTTTGTTTTAATCTTCGTCGAAATATGGGACTTGTCTGCATGGAAAGAAGTTTGATAAGTGATGGTGATCGGGAAATGATCACTGGAGCAAGGATCGGGGGACACCACCCACGAGAAGAGAGGTGCCAGATTTGTAGAGCATATGGAGAGATCCACTGCACTGGGGTTTGTGTTGGGGCTAGAGATTCTCGTAGGAGATCCGTCGTTCAAAAGGAAAAGGTTGGATTCATCTAAAAAATCCATAACATTTCGACCATCTCGATCAGAGAAAGCAGAACCCCAGACGAGGGAATGGGCATTAAAATTGCCCAATAAAAAGAATGGAGGGCTTAGTTGACGGAAAATTTGCAACCAAGCTTGCTTATTGAAGTGCGATGATGGGAGAATATAGATAGAAACAAAGGATGTGTCCTTTATTTTAGCTGCAACCGTTTGAAAGTCAGCATGGGGGGTTTGATATTATTTATTGGGGAAAACGGAAGGGATTTTTTAATAAAAGGGCAGCACCGCCGCCCGTACCTTCCAGGCGATCGTCACGGAGACAGGAGTACCCTCCCACATTAAAGTGGGTGGATGGAGTAAACCATGTCTCCGAGACAGCAGCCACAGAAACAAGGTTTGAATTTAATAGGTTAAGAAGATTCGATTTGTTATAAATAGCACTGCGGCTATTCCACTGAAGTATTCTGACATCTTGAAATGCCATTTTGAACAAATGATTTTTTAACGTGGAAATAATAGAAGCAGCGTTGGACGGTAGATTAGTTTGAGAAGAAATTAGGTCAATTAGAAGCATAATAAGAGTTTGTATAAATGAAGAATTATCTTGCGAGAGTTGTTCAGAAAGCTTTTGATGGTTTGTTGAAAACGAATTATAGTTGTTTGCGCACCCATTTGTGGCATTTGAAAGAGGAGAACCATTGGAATTTAAGAGAAGTGAGTTGTGTTGTTGCCGATCGTATCCAGGAGCCGGTTTAGAGACAGGGTTTTTGTACATAAATTTAGTTGAACGAGAAGATGTTGAGGAGAAGGGGAGAGGGTTGGATGGAGAGTTACTGGATAAAACCTCGGCAAAAGATTTTTTGACAGGCGGGAATAGTTTAGAAGCCTGCAGAAAAGACAAGTTCTCAGAGACCATGGAAAGACAGAATTTCTGGAATGGACAGATCGGTCGAGATACCCCTGACCAGGCCCATTCGAGTGACATTGAAAGTTGGGATGTAGGTACGCCTTGAATTTAGAATTAAATGTAATAAAAATGTTTTTGATGAAGTTTTTGGCGGCTGAACCTGAGAGGAATTCAATAGAGATTTGGAAGCGACCCTCGGCTTTTACACCTACGGGCTTAATCGAAAGGTTCTTGTTGGTTGAAAGGAATTTACAAAATTCAATAGGATGTATGGTTTGGTTTTACCTTGTTCAGTTTTTTGCGCATATACAATGAAGGGGCCACGGGAATGAGTAGAGTAAAAGTTTGTTGAAGAAGATTGAGGAAGAGCTGGTGGGGACTGTGAAGACGAAGGCGAATCATGTTTTTTTGAGGAAGAGGGATTAGATTTTCTTTTTTATTGAGGTTAGGATAACAGATTCACTGTCTGAAATGTTTGAAGGGTCTGAAATGTTTGAGGGTTCTGGAATGTCTGAAATGTCTCCATCTGGAGGGTCAGGAGGGGGATCTGCTGGCTTTGTAGGAGGTAAAGGAGGGAAATACTCCTCCATTGTTCAAGTTACAGGAAGTACAAAAAGTGACGGAAGTAAAAGTAAAAAAAAAAAGTATATAAATATCTGAAAATGAGCAGCTAGAAGTGACTCCTGGAAGATCGGGAGGAGAAGAGTCCTCAAGACACAACACACTACACTTTTTACAGCCAAAAAACAATAAAAAGATTGGTTTAAGATGATTTTTGAAAGAGCAAAACCAAAAAAAAACTGTTGACAGCCAAATGTTATTGTTGCGAGTCGCTTAAATACTTTAACTTGTCAACTATTAATTATTATTTTTAATTGATAAACTAACGTTTAAACAAGATTTTTATGCATAGCACAAAGGGTAGATAACAAATATTATAATCAATAATTATCAGCCTGAAACACTCATCTACATTGAAAAATCTTCCCAGAAAAGATACTGGCCGCCAACGGGAATTGAACCCGTGTCAGTCATTGTTAAATGTGCAGAAGCCGCCGAGTCGAGGAAACATTCGCCAGCTGATTTAGAAGTCACAGAAAAAGCAGTGTACCTTGAACTTTGTTCATTTCCATAGTTTTCAAATATCACCTCACAGTTTTTTTATGGTCTGCAGGGTTGGGAGTAATTATTTCCTCCGATCTGGTTCTGGGTGAAACGTTTTTTGTCACTCCTGGGATCTGCGGTAAACAAAAACACTGTATTTTCCCCATCTGGGCGAGCCAGATCCGTACGTAGCCATATCACTGGGATATATCATATGTCGAATTATTATGCAGAAAAATATGCAGCAATTTTGTTTTTCACACCCACAAGAAAAAAAGGTGAAGATTTCTGTGCTTTATTGTGACTGTAGATGATAGCGGGTGACTCATTACACGCCTGGGAAAAAAACAGTCCTCAAAGTGGCGTCACACCAATTCCCCATCTGTCAAAAAATTAAAAAACCACAATTTTGGGCCAAAAAATCATGGCCTCAGTGTTTTGGGACCGAAAAGGCATCATTTTGATTGAATTTCGGCCTCAAGTTGAGATCATCAATGCACAACAATATTGTATACTCTGAAAAAACTCAAAAAGAGCATTCAAAACAAAAGGAGGGGAACGCTGACCAGAGAAGTGTGCTTTTTTCACGAAAACGTCGGTCCTCATACAGCCTTAGCCACCAATACGATCATGGACTCATTTGATTGGGATGTTTTGAACCACTCCCCGTAATCCCCTGACTTGGCGTCTTTAAATTATCATCCCTTCACCTTCCTTAAGGCATGTATGGATGAAAATAAGTTTTCAACCGACTAACAGGTGCAGAAAGTGGTCCTAAAATGGGCGAAGGAGTTGAAGGAGAAGGAGAGCTCACCATATGCATTGAACGGGTTGGCAATTATATGGAAAAATAGTCAACAATTGTATCAATAATATCCTGTATTTTTTTTAATAATAAACTTTAAAAAAAAAAAAATCAGTACACCTACTTTCTGAACATCCTTCATACTTACTTGTGTGAGAAAACATTCTCCAAAATGAAGTACACAAATAATGTTTACAGAGCTAAGTTAGGCGATGAACATCATAAATATTGTTACAAGTGAAATTGGCCCACAACTACAAACTATTGTCAGTGGAAAAGCATAATTACATAAATTTTATTAGTATTTTATATGTTATAATGTTTATTTATTTATGTTTGTGTGTTTAAATGTTATAATGTTTATATCTTCCTTCAACGGAAGCATTCTTCCGAACAGGACCTCCATTGATATGCTTGGTGTAACTCTAAGTGACCAGCTCAGGTATGGGGGCTCCATCGAAACTTAAATTAGCCTCTCAGAAACTGGGCGTACTGTACAGGGCCCGCAGATACTTTAATAGTACACAACTGCTAACCCTGTACAAATCGCAAGTGCGCCCCACGGTTGAATTTGGCAGCCACCTCTGGTCTCCAAAATACCTTTAAAAAACCCTTGACTCTATGCAGAAACGGGCGGTCCGTTTGATAGATTCTCCCATCTTAACAGTGGATTGCAATCTTTAGAGCACAGGCGTCAGGTGGAATGCTGTCCTTGTTCTACCGGTATTACAATGGAAAATGCTCCGAGGAACTAGCGTCGTTGATCCCCTCGGCACCGGTGCATAGTCAGGAAACACGCCAAACACGCGCCCAACATTTGTACACGGTTGACATTAGTCACATGAGAACGGGTCTTTTTACGACTCGTTCTTGAGTTCAACAGCTCGGATGTGGAACGATTTACCGGCCTCTGTGTTTCCTCCCTCCTACAACATGGGTCTCTTCAAGACCCATGTTCACTCCTTCCTTTCCTCAAAAAGACCCTCCACACAGCATCCTCAAAGATGACATAGGCCCTGAGGGAAATTATTTTCCTCAGGGCCTCCTGTGTAGAGTTAATGTAAAAAAAAAGTGATTATAATTTTAGTAAGATTCATTTAAATTATTTGTTAGCTACTATGCTTTAGTTAAATTTTCTGCTTATTATACTTGTCATTAAAATTTACCTAGCAAGTAAATAAAACCGAGTTACTTTCATTCTGTGTTTTTAATTCAATTTATCACAACAACAATGAGCCATTAGCTGTTGCGGGCCTGCTTGATGACACCGGTCAACAGCTGTCGCGGGCCGGATTGATGACGCTGGTGGGCTGAATTTTGCCCGCGGGCTTTAGTTTGGAGACCCCTGGTCTACAGCGCTCCATTCCTCTTTCTGTCATAGATCCCATCCCCACACACTTACAATACATTCGTTATTTTAAATATTCACTAGAAATAATTAATATGGCAGAACAAACTTTCCGGGTCAGCTAGTATAAATGTAAATTAAATTATTTCGTTTTATTCTACTATTCTACGTCTAATAATAACATTCGCCAGTATACGTATTATTATCGGAGTTTTGAGTCTTTTCACGAACTTTTCTAATTTATTTTTTGGTCATAAAATTTTAAAAATCTGAAACTAATAAATTTAATCTCTCACCTCATAATCCACATAATATTTTGCCTTCCCTTCTTCTGGTGTTAGTTTTAATACAGTCGGTATGATGTATTCCTGCCAGCAATCCACAGAACGAAAGTCTCTTTCCAGCAACGTTTTAACCCCGCCATCTGTTACTCTTGTATCACTTGTGACGACTAACTTGAATGGAGGCAAGGTTACCCTCATGTATAAAGATATGTAGCACAGCTGTAAATCAAAACATGATCTTTTATATTTATAAACGTCAGAGTAAAATACCATAGAAGCGGTTTGATGAGTCCTCTTTACGGCTCGGTGATAAGGAAAACAGAACTTTGTTCCCAATCCTACTGATCATCTAATCAACAAACTCCGACTAATGGGCGAATCGAGCGTTATTTAACTAATCACTTAGCTGATCGGAGACTCAGATTGATCTATCGAAATGTTGGGAACAACGGTCGTTAGTATCGAGACGAAGTTATCAGTATCAGCGAATACGTTATGTGCCGACCTACAACTAAACTTGTCCAGAAACCCAAAGTCACCCAAATTTATTGCATCCTTCATAATTTAACTGTATTCATTATAGTACAGTCAAGTTAAACATGAAAAGAGGGTTGTGCTTGCAAAAGTTCCAGTTACTCTGAATTTTTATATGTTGTTAGGACCTAAACCAATATTAAAAAACAGATTTTCAATTTCCAAAGTGCTGTGAGAGCGGCGGTGGACCCAAAAAACCATGAAATTTTATGACTTTTTTCAGTTTTTGTTCAATATCTCAGTGAAGAAAGGGTCTGACCGGCATAGTCAATAAATGTATTTTTAAAGTAAACAAAATTTTCTACAATTTGAGATAAAAGCGAGCTATATACAGCTATTGATTTCCAAGATACAGTTCTTCGAAAATAGACCATTTTTTCCAAAAAGTTAAATTTTATCGAAATGGTCACTTATTTAGTGAAATATTTTCTAAAATGCGCATCCCACGTCAAATATTATTTGAAATAAGGTTGTACTAAATTTAATTAGATTTTATTTGAGATTAGTTTGATATCTGTAGGCCTAACGGTTCTCTCAAAAACGGCAGATAACCAAAAACAGTCATAAGTGGGTTTTGGGGGAAATGCAAATAAACTAATCTCACATCTTTTTATGGTTTTATTTATCAAACAATTACAATTTATTTATTTTTATTATTGTTACCAAATTGTTTGATAAAAAAAGAAAAAGATAATACACCTATCGGAAATTACGTCACCATCAAACATTATTTTATTTAATTTTTATAAGAAAAACTTTATTTTTATACTTTTTTTAAGGTTATTCCCATCAGTGAAATATATCACATTAGAATAAGATAACAAAAATAATCTAAACGAAAATATGAAAGAGAACAAGACACAGAAAAACAGAAAAAGACAATGGACGCAACTGGGACTCGAACCCAGACCTCTCCGTCTAACCGGGACGAGCGGTTTACCAATTTCGCTATTGCCACCTTCTGTCAAAGCCGTCATATTTGTCAATCTCATATTTTCAAATTTTAGAATTACATTATTATCAACTAATTATTTTTCTCCATATAAACGCGCCCGTCCCGGTTAGACGGAGAGGTCTGGGTTCGAGTCCCAGTTGCAACCATTGTCTTTTTCTGTTTTTCTGTGTCTTGTTCTCTTTCATATTTTAATTTAGATTATTATTGTTAACTTATTCTAATATGATATTGTTTTATTTATTTATTTATTTTACTAGTTAGCGTTATATACATACTAAAATGCTTGTACAAACATCATGGTACCTACTACAAGGACAAATTACATGTACACAAAAAAGAAACTAACTAACCATCACGCCGTTTCCCCGCAGGGGTAGGCAGAGAGGACGGACCGCCAAACAAACTCGGTCTTGGCACACACTCTTTGCCTCACTCACATTCATACATCGTCTCATACATTATCTTCTATTATTCTGACTTTTGACATGGCCCGACTCAAGTATCTGATTCACTTGATCGTGCCATGTCTTCCTCGGACGTCCACGACTTCTTCTACCATTCACATTTGCGTCGTATATTCTTCTTACACTGCTTTCTTCGTTCATTCGCTCTACATGCCCAAACCATCTGAGGGTCCCTTTCTTAATCTTACTCATTATGCATACATCAGCCTTACATTCTTTGCGGATATCCACATTTCTCACACGATCATACATTGTTTTACCACACATACGCCTCAGGGATCTCATTTCAACAGCATTCAGTTTACTTTCATCCTTCCTCTGCCAGTTCCATGCCTCACTGCCATACATCAGGGTAGGTACCAGGACTCCATTGTGGACTGCTAGCTTCGCTTCTTTGGCAGTTTTTTTATTAGCGCCAACGGCATTCAGTCCTCCATTAATGGAGTTACCAGCATTCACCCTTCTTTTAATATCCCTATCAGCCTTCCCATCTCTCGTAAACATACTACCCAGATACACAAACTCATCCACCTGCTCCAAGTATTCATCATTCACAACTATATTGCATACTGTTTTCGTACTCTCTCTTTCAAACACCATGACTTTAGACTTACTTACATTCATCATTAACTCATTCTTCATACATACTTCGTTCATCCTAGATACGAGAGACTGTAGATCTTCCATAGTGTTAGAAATCAGCACCGCATCATCAGCATACAACAGGCAACATACTTTCAGATTACTCAATTTCGCGCCCAATCCCACTTATTTCAATTGTTGCATACAATCATCCATGTACAGATTGAATAACCATGGTGACATTACACAGCCTTGTTTAACACCTTTTGTGATGTCAAACCACCCCGTAAAACCACCGTTCACCCTAACACGTGCAACGCTTCCCTCGTACAGAGACGCAATTGCCTGTATGAGATTTGTATTCACTCCATACTTGGACAACACCTTCCAAAGCTTTTTCCTATCGACTCGGTCGTATGCTTTTTGTAGATCTACAAAGGCGCAGAAAAGTTTCTGGTTTTTCGCCAGAAACTTCTCAGTGCGCATACGCAAGGAGAAAATCTGGTCTATGCATCCCCTTCCACTCATAAAGGCACCTTGCACATCCCATATTTTATCCTTTGTTTCCATTCTTACCCTTTCAATCAATATTCTTCCGTACAGCTTACCAACTGAACTTAGCAGGCTAATAATAGCCCTATGATTCCCACATTCCATACGCGACCCTTTACCTTTGTATAACGGCATGATTACAGCCCTTCTCTAATCTAATGACGTGTAACTCTCCTCTAGACACTGGTTAAAAAGTTTGCACAACCATGTGAGAATAATATGGCTATCTCCTTTAAAGTATTCGGCAGCAATATTGTCGAAACCGACAGCCTTACCATTCTTCATGCATTTTATCGATTTTTTAATTTCATCCACGCTGATTTTAGTAACATTCACTCCGTCATCATTCATACCCGATTCACCGCTGGCCTCACTGTCACCCGGGTTGCTTTCGAAGACTTCCTCAAAATATTTCATCCATCTCTCTTTTATTTCTTCCTCATTCGTCAACATTCTTCCATCTTTCGATTTTATCACTTTCACACTTCCGTTCTCTGAACCACTTCGGGACCTTTTGACCTCCTTCCAAAACAGTTTAATGGTTTTTTGGAAGTGTTTTGTCATTTCTATTCCCTCTTCCTCTTCCAGACGTTTCTTTCGAAAAAGAAAACTGATATAAATCATGTAGGTATTGTGAGTTGGTCGCCAAATCATGCCGTTCTTTTTATCATAGAAGCTGATGCGATCCATGAAGACCTACGGTGGTTATACCCAAGGAAGGGAAATCTCCGACAGTGCTCTGGCAAGGTGGACAACAGGAATTGTGTTTATGGTGAACATATGTGAAGAACTTGAAAGTTTTTGGAGCATCTCATGTCCTACTGAAGAGCAGCATGTAGACGTGAGACCTTCTCGAATGATCCGAGATAACAGTGATGTGTAAAAACTCAAAAACTGGTTTGTTCTCCACCCTCCATTTCCCAAAACTGACTTTTCTTTCTATCAGTAGTGGTTTACTGGCAGGTCCTGAGATTAATTGCCACACAGCCCCGAGAGTTGGAATTTTGGGCAAATGTACGGCAAGGTAATAAAACGGAAACACTAAGTTACCACGCTGGCATCGATAACCGGCAACCGTTAAATTGCCAGACAAAAATAGAAGTAGCTGTGGATCTGCTCACAATTTTCTAGCGAGTTTGTATTGCATAGCAATCTAAACAGGGTTTACTGGATGACTTCAAGTATGAATTGGCCCTTTTCCCGATGTCTCTGTTCAATGAACATGGGATGCGCAAGAGCACAAAATCCACTCTGTACTCTGCCTTCACTCCTCTTTCCAACCACATGCCGATAGATGCCAGCACTCACGTCATTTTGGATGGTGGCTACCTCTTGCACAAGGTCGTGTGGCAGCGAAAGAGCACAGTTCGAGCACTTTTAGCGCGTTATACCACCTACGTTCGAAACCACTTTGGGAAGAACATCTCCATCGTGTTTGACGGCTACCCCTAAGATGCTACCATAAAAAAACCTAAAAAGCTGAACAACTCCGGCGCTACGCAGCTCATTACAGCTACAAATTCGTTCGATGAATCCACAGTAATTCAAATTGCTTAAGAGTATGTATTGGTCAATGAGAACAACAAGAGACCCCTAATAATTCTTCTTTGCTATGCTTTTCAGAGATCGAGAGATCGTCACGATAGCGCGTTCAAAAAGAGCAGTAGCCGATCGGGTCGTCATAGTGGGAGAAGACGCCGACCTACTCGTTCTTCTCAATGGTTTAGGCGCTGAAGAGATACACGTCTACCTTCATAAGAGCACGAAGGGTGAAGCTGGTTGCTGTCACTACTCTACGACCTCCTACAACCACCAGGGCTCCCGGCGATCACCAGGAACGGTACTATGCACCCACGCGTTTACCGGGTGCGATACCACCTCAGCACCGTTTGGCCAAGGAAAGACCAAAATCACCACACTTCTGAGCAAGAGTGAACCACTTGCTGAGTAAAAGTGGAGGTCTTCCTTCGACCAGACTCCACCCCACAAGCCGTGAGAGAAGCAGGCATCAAGTGCTTTGTGGCTCTATATGCATGGGGGGTGACATCGCGAGGGATACTTTGGATTCCCTGAGGTAAAGGACGTTTGTCACTTCAACGAGCATAAACCTCGCCCGTTTGCCACCGACGAAAGATGCTGCAGGCCACCATGCAGCAAGGTGCTACCTCCAAGTGCAGAAGTGGCAGGGAGTCAACCTGAATTCCACTGAATGGGGGTGGAAGCTGTCTTCATAGAGACTCACCCTATCCCCGCCACCATGGATCCCGCACCTCCTGCCCTTCTGCGAAAAAAATCATGTACATTCAAAAAAGTGTGCTCTGGTAGCTGCTCGTGCAGAAAGGCTGGGCTCCACTGCTCAGTCCTTTGCCAGTCATGCGGTGGCAAATTGTGGATTTTCCCGGATGTGGAGCTGAAATGCTCGGACGATGAAGATGACCGAACTACAGACTGGGCGCCTCTCCCAGTGTCCATCACATGCATCGATACACCTTCTTCGTGCGAGCCCAAGCCCGGGCCATCTAAGATAAAAATAACGGCATGATTTGGCAACCAAAACACAATACCTACATGATTTATATTGTTTTCTTTTTTGCGTACATGTAATTTGTCCTTATAGTAGATACCATGATGTTTGTACAAGTATTTTAGTATGTAGGTATATAAAACAATGTTTGATGATAACGTAATAATTGCCGATAGGTGTATTATCTTTTTTTTCATCAAACAATTTGTTAACAATAACAACAACAAAAAATTGTAACTGTTTGATACAACCATAAAAAGACGTGAGAACAGTTTATTTGCATTTCCCCCCAAAACCCACTTATGACTGTTTTTGGTTAACTGCCGTTTTTGGCCGCCAGGCCTATTGGTATCAATCTAGTCTCAAATTATTTTTTTCTATTCTTGAACATACAGTTTACAGATTATTACATTAGTTTACACAAGTTCAGTTAATTAAGTCCCATTAAAACTAAAAATTATCCAAAATAAAGGTAAATTTCAAATTAAATTTAAAAATTACCTGAAACAAATGTAAAAGTACATTACTACTATTAATCCTTCATTTTATTTCATTTAAATCTGTTTATTGATATATCTCAAGTTTCTCTTACATATGTATTGTTATTAGTGGCAAAATATTTACTTACTCAAATGATAAAATCGATAACATAATTAAGCATGAATTCACTCACCAAACACAAGAGCCTTGTCTCTTTATGGTGAGGAAAGGCTTTTATTATATTCATTTTACAAATCTGTTTAACATGTAAAAAAAAATTATAATTAAAAAAAAAGTAATAAGAGAGAAAAAAAGTTGAATGAGATTGTGTATGTGAGTGGATTGATATGTGTAAAGATTGACTGACGAAGGACCTTGATTTTGTGTTACTATTACTGCTTGAAATGAGAAAAAAACATATGCTGCATAGAAAGGAAAGGACTCACCGAAAAGGATAAAGAACTTGTATGCTGGCAATTTTGTCTGCTTTCTCCCCAATCCAACAGGCACAAACAGTAAAAGGCGTGGGTTTCGTTTACTTCATAGACACGGCGGAATTGTGATGATGGCGATTCACTGATAGCTGGAGCACAATGGCTATATGATATGTTGCGGGGCGGGCGGTTAATTACAGACTGGAGCACGTGCTCATAGTAGTTAAAGGTGCGGATTTTGGAGAAAGGTAGGATAGGATTTGCAACAATATTAATACCAATCCCAAGCAGTAACAGTATGTATGCGTGCTATGTATGGATGTGTATGTGTAGGTATGTGTATGTGCAGGTATGTGTATTGGCGTAACCAAAAGTTATGTATGTAAATAGGTTAGTAGTAGTATTTTGTGAACACCTCACTAGGCGAACCTGTGCTGAGGTGTTCCCATGTTTGGTAATAAGTGCTATTCTGTCAACATAAGTAGAAATACCGTATCCTCCTATATTGTCAAGAAGGGCACTGTGGGTCGACCCGTGGCAGCAGTATCGAATACATAAATTAAAAATTAGTAGCAGTTAGGATTTATATACAGTTATTCTTAGCATCTAAATTATGTTTAAGATAAATAATTATCTTGATAAACAGGCAGGTATGCGGCGGATTAAATGTTGAGAGCTCCCTAGGAAAGCACTTCATCCGCGCCCCTCTAGCGGCTATTTGTTTTTACATACCAAGTTTCATCACAATCGGTTAAGTAGTTTTTTTGCATGAAGAAGTAACATATACCTATACACATATACACACTTTCGCATTTATAATATTAGTAGGGATAATTAATAAAACATTTTATATTCTAATATTTGATATAAAAAAATTACATTATCAATTATTTATTTACAAAACGGTATATCTACTAATCATATTCAAGGACAATTGTTCAAAAACAAAAATATCTGGGTCTATATTTTTGTCTTGCAAAGTTGTCAATACCATCATCATATTTTAAAGATAGCAAAAAGTTTGATTCAGTGTTAAGCAGTGGCGGACTAAGCCCGTCAGAGGCCCGGGGCGGCAAAACTGAATGAGGCCCCCTCCTCTAGTATAAAATTTTACTTCAGAGTATTCAGAAGATTTTTATTCAGTTCACACGGGCCTCTGGTTCTGGGGGGCCTCACTGTAAAAAAAATGTCATTTTTTTAAATTTAATTTTCTAATAAATTCATTTGTTAATAATGCTATCTCATGTTTTAAGGAAATTCTAAAAAAAATTAAGAAAGTTTTAAACAGTTTGTATGTTGACCTTTAACCTTCAGAAAAACTTTAAACGCATTTTTCTCGAAACTACGTTTTTCAACCTGGTTGACAACACATTAGAAAAACTATACATCCGATTTGCATGCACTAAGTCTTTAGGGGCCGCATCCGCGCTCAAAAAGAAGAAGATGGACAGATATGTAATTACGAATGTTAGAGGAGCGCGTTAATATTTAAGCGATAAAATCGATGCAAAAATTTGAAAATGTTTAATAAAACACGACTCGTTTAAAATAGAACAATTATTTAAAGAAACATTTCGAATTTTTTCACAACTATAACTTGTAAAATAACTGAAACAAACGTGTTTATAATAATTTTCGGAGCCAACTTTGCGATTTTTTTGCGATGGAATTTCATATAATTTGCGTTTCGGCATGGAACGCGTCTAGATATTATCTTCAAAAATAACATATATTTTTTGAAGAGCTTAAAAACTTTAATTTTTAAGGGAGACATGTAAGAAATTGGTAGAAATTTGGGTAGCGGCGGCTTAAACTGTTAGAAAATCCAGAAACTATGGCACCACATAGGGATTTTTTTATAAAGGGTCCCCTATTTTTTTTTAAGAACGCTGAAAATTTTCCATAAAAAATCGAATAATAATTCGATATTATATAATCGAATTATTCGCAGCTCCGCCATTTTTTATTTTTTTATTTATTTTCGAACAGTTTAAGAGTTGGTACATGCAAATGAAAATGCTAATGCAATAAAAATACATACAGGCGGATGTGTAGTTTTTTTAATATGTTGTCAACGTTGAAAAACGAATTAAAAAAGTTTCGAGAAAAAAGCATTCAAAGTTTTTCCGAAGGATAATTCAACATACACAGTTTCCTTTTTTATTTTTTAATTTTTCACATAAAATACTGTATAAAACATCTGGTGAGAGCATTGTTAACTTCGGAAAATTAAATTTAAAAAAAGTCCTGTTGCCTTAAGGCACCGTATCACCGCTCATAAAGAAGAAGATGGAGAGATGTGTAATTATGAATATTGGAGAGTTCGCTATTATTTAAAACGGTAAAATTGAAGAAAAAATTGTGTTAACAAAACACGACTCGTTTAAAATAGAGACGAAAGCTCTTCGGGGCTATCTAAAACAGTATTTAAAGAAACACTGTGAATTTTTCCATACATAAAATAACTGAATCAGAGGGGTTCATAATGTATATTGTATAAGACTGATTACTGTGATTTAATATATTAATAATAACTTTTCTTTTTCAATAACTCTTTAACTTCTTTACCTTCTTCTTATAATCCAAAATACCAACATAAACTCTCTTATTGTAGAAGAATCTGTGTGCATAGTATTAATTAGTGAACATTTTCAACCTATACTAATTGTTTGCGCATTATTATATGGGATTGGTTGGGTATTGCATTTGCAGACTTGGTGGGTATAATATGTCAAATTCCTGATTTTATCCCACCTACCTAATATTCCTATCCCAAAATGTCACCTTGAAAAAGAGCAATTGTTGCATGAAGAAGAGGTGACACTATTTCAAACAGTACAAATTAATGTCTCAGACAGGGAGCACATATTGAGCATATACTGTTGCAAAAATAATATTGCAAGTTATTAAACATAGTGAAGTGCACCAAAACCTGGAGATCAGAGAGGCCCCATCTGCAACTGGTGAGTCCTATTTTCCTTTTCCGTTCTGGGCTTACCTAATTGTCCAAAAGCCCAGATCTGAACATCGACTGACTATCCATCAGGTTTTGCGAGTGCATGCTATCTAATCGTCCCATGTAACATAGCGACCGCGTAGTTTCGGGACTGGTCCTTTGAGGGTTGTGTCAGGGCTTTGCTCTGAAGCATAACCGCCAATTTTTATAGTGGAGTCGCAGTTTCGCGACACCATTTTTGGTTCTTTCGAGCCTGATTACCAACGGGGTATTTAAAATTAATATATTTAACCTGCAAATTAATATATTTAACCCGAAAATTAATGTTATTTGCTTTTTATAATTTGTAAATTCGTTTGTACCGAACTACGTTTGTAATTATTGTTGCATTAAAATTCCTACATAGAATTAATCATGGCGACGAGTGATGGTACTCAGGATCTAGTTAAAATCAAATTACTAGAATCTAAGATTAATTTAATGCATAATCGTCTCAATGAGTTATATGAGAAAGCGAAAATTATCGCTGATAGAGAGACAAGGATCGGATGAGTTCGTTAAACAAACGGTTAATGTAGCTACATATTATTCACAATTTAACACGTATTGTGATGACTTTATTTCGCTTCAATTAAAAAGGGATCCAAACTATAATATAAATTTCGATTTATGGAATAAATTCGAAAATAAGTACTGCTTTGTAGTTAGTATACGCGAAAGTATTGTGGCGAAGCAAGATTTAGGTGGTACGCAGAAATTAAATAATTCGCAATTTATTAAGCTCCCAGCGATCGATATGCCATCCTTCGACGGAAATCAAGAGAATTGGTCAGTATTTTACGAAGCTTTTAAATTAAACATCCACTCTAATGAAAATTTGAATACTTCGCAAAAGATGCAATATTTGATAGGAAAACTCCAAGGAAAGGCGTTATCGGTTTTTGCTGGAGTACTTCCGAATGAAAAAAACTATTTTGTAATTTGGAATGCTCTCGAAAAGAAATATCAAGACAAGCGCGTGCTAGGTACCTTTTACCTGAACAATATATTAAATTTAAAATTATTGGCACCTTCTAACTCAAATGATTTAAATAATTTTATTGAACGGTTTGCGTCTTCCATGTCTGCGCTCAAGGAATTAGGTATTGATGACCTAACAGACTTTATAATTCTACATATTGCACTGAAAAAATTAGATATACAATTGGTGCAAAATTTCGAAATGTCTATACGGGAGAAAGATATACCTACATATACCGATTTAATAGAATATATTCGTTCGCATGTTAAAATTCTTGAACGAACCGGACTAGATAGTAAAGTTAATAATAATAAAAATAAAGTTTCGCATTCTTTCGCTGTGGTTGAACCGAAGTCGTTTGATAATAATCATACTACAAGTACCTAATAATAATAAGTGCCGGAAATGCAATCGAAGCGATCATGTTGAATTGTTTAAGTGTGAACAATTTAATGAATTGAGACCTAAGGCACGTTTTCAGTTTGTAAAATTAAATAACTTATGTGTAAATTGCTTAAGCGATAAACATAGGACGGTGAAATGTTCATCTAAATCGGATTGTAGAATTTGTAAAAAACGTCACCATACCGCATTGCATTTTGAGGGTACGGTGAACAACGAAAGTAATTCAAAAAACGAAGCTGTTATATTAATAACAAGGAATAAACATCATAATGATTTTACTGCGGGTAATTTAGCTACGAATGTACTATTGTCAACCGCGCAGTTATTTGCTTACGACAATAAAAATAATCAAGTAACCGTCAGGTGTTTAATTGATTGCGCCTCGCAACAAAATTTAATTAGTTTAAATACTTGTAATGAATTGAATCTTAAAATAATTCCTTTAAATAATTCAGTTATTAAAAGTGTTGGTTCGGTAGAGACACCAATATTGGGGCATGTTGCATTGACAATTAAATCCCGTGTTTCAGAAGATAAATATAAAATAAGCCTATTAGTGGTCGACAAAATCACGGACAAGCTCCCTACACAATATGTTGACACAAAGTCATGTGAGCATTTACTTGGTTTAAACCTAGCGGATGAAAATTGGAACGTTCCATCTGATGTTGATATTTTATTAGGCGCTCAGTTATTTCCATATATTATGCTGGGAAATAAGGTTTTATCTAAACATAATATGAATGCCCCACCCGCTATACAAACGGTATTCGGATATATTGTAATGGGTGAAATACCTAAGTGTACGCCGGATGTTTCGTGGACATTTGGCCCCATAACCAACGTGGATTTATACAATGCGTTATCCAAATTTTGGACCATTGAAGACATGCCTATTAAGTCATTGATGAGTGCTGAAGACGCGGAATGTGAGAAAATGTACGTCGAGTCCGTCCAACGGGATGACTCGGGAAGGTATATTGTATCTTTACCTTTTAAGATAGATCCTAATAATTTAGGAAATTCGCTCAGTGTCGCGCAACGCAGATATAAATATTTAGAACGGAAATTTAATACGTCGCCAGAATTGCATCGGAGTTATAATGAAGTAATTTCTGAATATCTGGAAAAGGGATATATAAGGTATGAAGTTCCGTCTTCATCTAATATTGATGAGGGATATTTCATTCCTCATCACGCAGTAATTCGTAAAGACAAATCAACAACTAAAACTCGTGTTGTATTAGACGCCAGTACAAAGACCAGTTCAGGGCTGTCACTTAATGACATTTTGTATACTGGTCCAAACTTGCAATCTAACTTATTTACACTTTTAATTAAATTTCGCTTATTCGCTATAGCATTGACCGCAGATGTTAAGCAAATGTATTTACGTATAATGGTAACGGAAAGCCATCGTAAATATCAAAAAATTCTTTATAGATTTCACGAAGATGAAGAAATTGGAGTTTATCAATTTAATTCGCTCGCCTTTGGATTAAATTGTTCACCGTTCCTCGCGATGCGAACTTTAAGACAGCTAGCGAGCGATGAAAGAAATCGTCACCCGAAAGCCGCAGAAGTTGCAATAAATGATTTATATATGGACGATTTTGTATATTCTGTAAATACTATAAGTGAAGCCGTCACTTTGTCTACAGAATTAATGGCAATGTTCAAGTCTGGAGGATTTGAATTAGTTAAATGGTCGAGTAATTCTGTTCATTTGCTCGCTCAATTACCAGAATCGCACCGCGCAACGATGGATTTCTCGGATAATTGTAGCATTTTAGGACTAAAATGGGATCCGGTATCTGATTGTTTTCGTTTTATAATATGTCCCATGGAGGAGAAAACTATATGTAAAAGATCAATTCTTTCCACAATAGCACGTTTATTCGATGTATTAGGTTTGGTTGCTCCGGTAATTTTATATGCCAAATTACTTTTACAAGAGCTGTGGTTAGAGAAAGTGAGATGGGACGAAGAACTACCCCAAAGTATTGTTAATCGATATGTCAAATTCAAGGAAGAATTACCGATGCTTTCTAATTTAAATTTACCTCGATATTTGGGAGTAAAAGAGGACTGCACGATAAATATTATCGCTTTTGCAGACGCGAGTACGAAAGCGTACGGGTGCGTAGTATATCTTCATGTCACAGATAAGGGTGGCAACGCTACTATGAATTTGATATGTTCGAAATCCAAGGTAGCCCCATTAAAAATAATTTCGCTCGCTCGATTGGAATTATGCGCAGCGCTTATTTTATCTAGACTTGTTAGATCTATTGTAGATACTTATAAGAATCGCGTTTCGATAAACGATATATTTGCTTTTTCAGATTCAAAAATAGCACTTTCTTGGATTCACTCATCCCCGCACAGATGGCAAACTTTTGTAGCTAATCGAGTTAGTGAAATTCAGGAAAATTTACCCGCGAAACATTTTTATCATATAGATGGAGTTACCAATCCTAGTGATTGTTTATCACGTGGACTATTGCCCGCTCAGCTTATTGATCATTCTCTTTGGTGGCACGGTCCACCCTGGGCTGCGAACCCAGTGTCCGAGTGGCCTGTCAAAAGCTTTTCTCCCTCTGCTCAGGAGGAGAATACTTTGGAATTGAAAAAATCGCATACATTCACGATAACGTCAATAGAGAATAATTCTCCAATATATAATCTTGCCTTAAAAATTTCCTCATGGCCAAAACTGCTAAGAATTGTCGTATATATCTTACGATTTACGCGAAAGTTATCGCGTTCAACAGTTATAAATTCCACGGAATTAAATATTGCTGAAATAAATGTATTAAAAGCTTTACAGAAAACGTATTTTTATGCCGATATACAATTAATACAGAGGAAAAAACTATGCTCATCTTCGATTCGAAAATTAAATCCGTTTGTCGATCATAATGGATTGCTACGTATAGGTGGTAGATTAACAAACGCGAATATACCTTATGAAAACAAACATCCAATACTTCTGCCAAAACAGGATCATATTGTCGATATAATTATAGATTTTTACCATCGTGTGAATTGTCATACTGGTGCTCATCTCCTTATGTCTATAATTAGACAGCGTTATTGGATCTTATCGGGAAGAAACCTAATACGCAAACGAGTACATGCGTGTAATTTCTGTTTTAAAACCACACCTTCTAATATTATACCACCAATGGCTGATTTACCGACAGCTAGAGTTCAAGAAGCAAAAGCATTTACACATACTGGTGTAGATTTTGCCGGACCGATAAATATAACCCTTTCTAGGCGTCGGGGGGTAAAAAGTCAAAAGGCATATATATGTCTATTTATTTGTTTAACGACAAAGGCTATACATATAGAATTGGTATCGGATCTAAGCACGGACAATTTTTTAAACGCATTTAAACGTTTTCTATCCAGACGTGGACCGGTTTCATGTATGTACAGTGACAATGCGACAAACTTCATAGGCGCGAAGAATTGTCTGGATGACTTATATAATTTTTTGGAGGCAAATTCAACTAATGAAGTCCTTCGCAATGAATTTAACATTCGGAGAATTGAGTGGAAGACGATTCCACCTCGCGCTCCTCACTTTGGAGGATTATGGGAATCAAATATTAAATCCATTAAATCACATCTGTATAGGGTTGTGGGTACCCAACTTTTATGTTATGAAGAACTTCTCACAGTTCTGACACAAATAGAGGCTTTACTTAATTCACGTCCGTTATGTTTATTAAGTAGTTGTCATTATCCAGAAGCTCTTACTCCGGCTCATTTTCTAATGTCTACTCCGATTCAGCATTTGCCCGCTTATGATATGACTAATGAACGCATTAGTCTGCTGAAAAGGAAAGAGCTTTTGGACCACCTCGTTCAATCTTATTGGAAGAAATGGCATATAGAGTATCTTCACTCTCTGCAGATGAGACAAAAATGGAATAGTCCCGCGAGTAACATTCTAGTAGGTACTATAGTATTGGTGCATCAAGAAGATGCGAGTCCACTTTATTGGCCGGTGGGTGTTGTTGAGGAAATATTCCCGGGCAAAGACGGAGTGGTTCGTGTGGCACTCGTAAGAACCCCTTCTGGGAACTTTAACGACCAGTCGTGAAATTATGTCCTCTGCCTACACAATAATTATTATTTTTCTTTATCTCTATTTTTTTATTTTTCGTTCTTAACTACGTAATATCAATCGTGGATATATAAGATTATTACATTTCATTTTTTCACTATAAATCTTTACTTTATTTTGAAAGTACCTTCAGTTTCGGTAGGTACTTCCAAGGCCGGGAGAATGTTTGCGCATTATTATATGGGATTGGTTGGGTATTGCATTTGCAGACTTGGTGGGTATAATATGTCAAATTCCTGATTTTATCCCACCTAACTAATATTCCTATCCCAAAATGTCACCTTGAAAAAGAGCAATTGTTGCATGAAGAAGAGGTGACACTATTTCAAACAGTACAAATTAATGTCTCAGACAGGGAGCACATATTGAGCATATACTGTTGCAAAAATAATATTGCAAGTTATTAAACATAGTGAAGTGCACCAAAACCTGGAGATCAGAGAGGCCCCATCTGCAACTGGTGAGTCCTATTTTCCTTTTCCGTTCTGGGCTTACCTAATTGTCCAAAAGCCCAGATCTGAACATCGACTGACTATCCATCAGGTTTTGCGAGTGCATGCTATCTAATCGTCCCATGTAACATAGCGACCGCGTAGTTTCGGGACTGGTCCTTTGAGGGTTGCGTCAGGGCTTTGCTCTGAAGCATAACCGCCAATTTTTATAGTGGAGTCGCAGTTTCGCGACACCACTAATGAATGAAATCCGAAATCCGAAAACTATAAACTTCACCCGCCATAACACAGGGTCATCCCTAGCATGGAGGGTGAAATATCATAAAAAAACTATATGTACTTTCAATTGTTCATGTATTAAATAAATAAATAAATAAAATAATAATTTTCGGAGCATACTTTGCAATTTTTTTCTATCGAGGGAATTTCATATAATTAGCGTTTCGGTGTGGGAAATGTAAGTGTATGTGTGAGATATTATCTTACAAAATAACTTATATTTAAGAGCTTAAAAAATTCAAATGTTTAAGGGAGATAAATAAGAAATCGTTAGAAATTCGGGATGTGGCGCGCGGCTAAAAGCTTTTTTGTTTAGGATTTGATCAAGGAAACAGGGAGGCGTTTGGAGGCCCTCGGGGACCAGAGGACGCCCCTTCCGCCCGCCCCCCCCCCCCCCCGTTATTCTGCTACGGAATATTTTTAATTACCTATTTTATTACTATCTCTGTAAATTATCTGTAATGATAAGAGATAACCTTAAGCAAAGGGCCTAAGTTAATAAAAATAATACGAAGTGCAATACGTAAGTGAAACTAGAACTAAAACTGTGTAGACATTATAAAGACTAGTAGTAGTAATTTTATTTTAAAAAAATTGTAAATTACCGGTTCAGGCTGTATTTATTTATTCCTATTTTATCTTTTTATCTGTAAGGGGTGATGTTTGTATGGGACCTCCCAACTCCAAATCACATCTTAGATAGGTACTTAACATATTTTAAAGGCCCTTGGTTGCTTGGTAGGCCAGGAGAGTCAGAGTGATGGTGGAGATCAGCATGTGGAACAACAGGGCCGTACCGTAAGTATCCAGCTCACTAAAAAAAAAATTGTCACTTTTTTATTTCATTTTCTACTATATGCATTTGTAAATAATACTTTCACCAAATATTTTAAGGAAATTCGTAAAATTGACGCAGATACAGCATTTTATATAAAACCGTTTTAAACAGTTTGTGTGTTGAATTATCCTTCAGCAAAACTTTGAACGCATTTTTCTCAAAACTACGTTTTTCATACTGGTTGACAATACATTAGAAAAATTATACATATGATTTGCATGCAGCATGCACCAAGTCTTAAACTGTTCGAGAATCCAGTCACTATAGCGGGGGCCGTATTATCCATAAGACGTATAGGCAACTGCCTAGGGGGCCCTGCATTGGGTAGGGGCACCTAGGGTAAAGGGGGCCCAAGAAGTGCATTGCTTAGGGGCCGCGACATGTTTAGGCAAGCCTTGGCAGGGCCCTATTATCCATAAGGCAGTGTAGAACTCTGCCTAGGGGCCCCGCATCGGGTAAGGGCCCCTAGGTTAAAGGGGCCCCGAGTCGTGCATTGCCTAGGGGCGCTGACATGTATCCGGCCCTGACTATGACCCTACGTAGGGATTGTTTTAAAAATGGCGCCCTTCCATTTATTTTTTATTTTTATGAACGATGAAAATACCGTAAAAAATCGAAAATAAAATTCATTATATTCCATATTATCCAAAAGATGTAGGTAAATGCCTAGGGGTCTCGCATTGGGTAGGGGCCCCTAGGGTAAAGGGGCCCCAAGACGTGCATTGCCTAAGGGCCCCGACATGTTTAAGCCGGCCGTGGCAGGGCCCTATTGTCCTTAAGGCAGTGTAGACCACTGCCTAGGGGACCCGCATAGGGTAGGGGCCCCTGGGGGTACAGGGGGCCCGAAACGTACATAGCCTAGGGGCCCCGATATGTTTAAGCCGGCTCTGGCAGGACCCTATTGTCCATAAGGCAGTGAAGGCCACTACCTAGGGGCCCCGCATCGGGTAGGGTACCCGAGACGTGCATTGCCTAGGGGCCACGATATGTTTAATCCGGCCCTCACTATGACCCTACATAGGGATTGTTTTATAAATGGCCCCCCTTCCAATTTTTTTATGAACGATGAAAAATCGAAAATAAAATTCATTCAAAAATAAAACGCATTTAAAGTTTTGCTGAAGGATAATTCAACCCACAAACTATTTCAAACGGTTTCACATAAAATGTTGTATCTTCGTCAATTTTTCGATTTTTTTTTTTAAATCGGTGAGAGCATTCTTAACAAGTGCATCAATCATAAAATGAAATAAAAAAATACAATTTTTTTTTGCAGTGGTGCCTTAAGAGGCGGTTCTACGAATTTCAACCGATTTCTTGCAAACTTCCCTTAAACATTTGAAGTTTTTAAGCTCTTAAAAAAATATATGTTATTCTTGAAGATAATATCTAGAAATTTATCGCGCCGAAACGCAAATTATATAAAATTCCCTCGATAGAAAAAAATCGCAAAGTATGCTCCAAAAATGATTATAAACACGTTTGTTTCAGTTATTTTACAAGTTATATGTATGAAAAAACTCACAGCGTTTCTTTAAATAAAATTTAAGACAATTATCGCGAGATTTTTGCTCTATTTTTAACGAGTCGTGTTTTATTAAAGATTTTCATGATTTTTGCATCAATTTTATCGCTGTAAATGTTAGCGCGCTCTTCTAACATTCGTAATTTCATATCTCTCCATCTTCATCTTTTTGGGGCCGGGAATTGAGCCTTAAAGCCTTGTTTAGAATTTGATCAAGGGAACATGGAGGCGTTTGGGGGCCCCCTCCTTAGTCCGCCACTGGTGTTAAGTAATGCTAAAGATTTAATCTATTATGTGTCATGGTCGAGCAAAGATAGTTTTTCATTCTCTTTAGACGGGAAAAACTCCGCTCACCACTGCAATTGCTAACTGCCGTCTGCACAGAATTAAAAAAAAAATTGTGTTACCTGATTCGGCCCTTGTTTGGCAAATAAGTGTTAATGTATTGGTTTTGTTACAAGCTTCCTTCCTATTGGCTGGTAAAAGAACAAATAACATGATAGGAAGAATTATTTTTAGATGTAAAATTGCAAAATATGTGACATCACAATAGGGTTGAGGGGGTCTCACAAATGACGTAATTTATGAATGGTCCGTACTTTTGCTGAAAGTTCTAACCCAGTTCTATTACAATTTGTTTTGATTAGTACCTTCCATATGCGTAGGTAGATAGGTGTAGCCCTCCTGTATAGCTATATATATATATATATATATATATATATTAGGGTGATCCAGGCCTATATAGCAAAAAATAATAATCAAATATAGGTGTAGCCACCATTTTGATTTGTTACACTTACCATTCCTATTATATGTAAAAAAAATCAGCCCTTTATCTTATACAAAAGGGGGTGCTCATCGAATTAGAAGTTTCTGACAAAATTTCAGGATTTTAAGTAAAACACGTAATTTAAGGTTTATTAATATTGCAAGTAAAGTATTTAAATGTGAACAAAATTCGGTAACAAAGCAATAATTAACATAATATTAGTCGCAATCTTTCAAAACTATGTTTGCTAACTCCTTTTTAGATGTTTCAGTAGAAACGATTTTTCTGTTTTATTGTAAGTAAAAATCTGAAGTAAAAATTGCTTTTCTTCCTCATTCTTAGTGAGTAACGTGTTGTAATCTTCAAACAGTTTAACACCTCTCTCCGCTGTATCATTAACAACGCGAAAATTTGTGACGCAGTTTTTGCCTTGAAAGTAATCAACATTGTCATTCCAACTCTAAGGAGGTAATTGCAAGAAAGAGTCCTTGATTTCAAGAACTTAGAGCGTTTTTAACGTTCTTCGTGTTCCAAAAGCTTATAATGAAACTTCTGAGGCAAGCTTAGCAGAATCACCTCGTACTGAACGATTACCGCCATCAGAATTTATTTTTTGAACAATGGCCTGTTTGTCAGCATCAGACAGCTTGTCAGAAAAAAAGGCAAATGCAACTAGTTCATCTGACAAATACCATAAGTGACGCTCTAAGACACCCCTAGTTGCTATACTGATTTCGGAATCAATGGCTTCGTACAATTTTAAGCTCTTCCGAAGTAGTAAGTCGTTTACTGGTGCATCTGCTGCCTAAGGCGCTTCGATCCAAACTTTGGTTTAGATGAGCACACCAAAACTAACAATTTGTTTTTCTTCCTTTTGGTTAGTTTAAATGCTTGTAAAATATTTCGAAATAGAAAAATCTTCAAAGCATACAGCAATTTTGCCATCCAACGAGCATGATGAATAAGACTTGGAACGCGCCAATGTATCTTCGCAGATGGTTTGTTCAAAACAATCATGGTAAGCTTTATTAGCTCTATGTAATCATCACGAACTTGATTCTCTCCAGATAGAGCGGTTGTAAGACTCTCAAGAGTATTTTCAGCGAACTGTTCTGCATTCTTACCGAGATCGAGACAATCGTAGTGCTCCTTCGGTAATGTTTCCCAAATATCGCGGAATCTTTTGAAAAGTGGGATTTGAGAAGAGCTTGATGGCCCAAAACAAAAAGTAAATATTTTTTAAAGTATTATTTCAAAAACGTGATTACGACAAACAAGCCACAAAAAAACGCGTCCTGTCTTTTCTTCTAAAAGAGTGCAAGCTCCCTTTTTGTCACCGGTGTTAGAAGCAGTAGTGTCAAAACTCATAGCCCGGACTTTATTTGTGACATTCCACTGTTTTTTCATTGGGAAATATATAATATTTTCATTAATAATGCATGTTACTTGTAAGGTTTTTCCCAAACAATTTTGAAGTAAGGCTACAGGTACAGTAAGGGTACAGGAGGTAAATAGGCCTGCTGGAAAAAGCCAAAATAATTAGAAATTAGACAGCCAAACACCACTTAGTAACAATTGTAAGAAAAACCATAATTCTAAAGAAGTTTTACTTCAAAAAATCATTTTGGAGCAGTTGGGACTCTTGTGCGGTATTCACATAAGAATAATTTACAATAAAAAAATTTCAAAATTTTTGCATAAAAATATTCAATGAACATGAAATTTTCGTTCAGTCAACCCTGTAGATTTTACAAACATGAAACAAGGAATTCGTATTTATTTAGTTTCGTTTTAAATTCATCATTTCAAAATTTTACGATCCAGAGCGCCGCGGAGACAACCGGCGGCAGCTGCGTTTGCGGGCAGATGCGGAATGAAATGAGCTCTCAATTCTGTGTTGTCGTGCTATAAGAAAAATGGTGAAGTGCGAAACTGTAAATTAATTAATCTTACTAATATTATAAATGCGAAAGTTTGTATGGATGTGACTTACTCTTTCACGCAATAAATATCGAATGGAATTTAAAAATTCTTTCATTAATCGAAAGCTACATTATTTGCGAGTAACATAGGCTATATATATTGGTAAGCTCTGGCGTTATTTATTTATTTATTTGATTTTAGGGAAATCCACAGTTTAGAATAATGATTCATTTATACATGTATAATTAACCTAACCGAGAAACCAATTATAGATTTACTCATTATACTATTACATTGTGTGTCTAGAAATTAAACAGTAATCTTACAACAATTAAAAGATAGTAAATTAAAAGATATTACAAAGGTATAACAGGTGGAAGGTAGTACATAATATATCATTACATTTATGAATTTTGTAGTCAATTAATACATTTTAATACACTTTTGATAGAATTTTAATATTTATTTTCGTTACAATTGAAGATATCAGAGAAAATGTTATTATATGTTGAACACAGTCTAATAAGGCAAGCATTTTGGTTTGAATTTGTTTTACAGTGTTTTTCCTTAAAAATATTACACGCAAAGTATAGTTGTTTGATAATTACAGTGTTTGTGAATTCTTTTGTATTTCTTACTAGCTTTTACCCACGGCTTCGCTCGCATAGTATTAGTGGGAAATTATTGGCATAATTGTTATTATTCTTGCTATTTTGTCTAATTGAAAATAATTATTGTTTAATAGAAAATTTCAAAATTTGAGAATGACATTTCGCAAATAAAAATTCTATTTTAGAAAATATTTAAATTATAGAAATAGAAATTTATTTTAAGTTCCTACTCCCTTTATTAGTATTTTATTCATATTTAAATCCAGAGAAAACTAAAAAAATAAGAAAATGACAGACCACTTAAAACGTTATGCTTTATAGCAACGTTATGCTTTTTGTTCGGAGAATAAACATTTTTAGAGATATGTAGATATTAACAACGACGCCAAAAAAGTACTCTTTTTAATCACAACAAAGCACTCTTTTTAAGCCTAAAATAAAAAAAAACACATTGTTTCCAAGGTAACAATTTGTTTGACGTTTGCAATAACTCGATTTTGTTAGGGTCAGAAAACGTATGATACATAATTTCATAACGCCAGAGCTCATTCATAACGCCAGAGCTTACCAATATATAAAGCCGTTGTTACTCGCAAATAATGTAGCTTTCGATTAGTGAAAGAATTTTTAAATTCCATTCGATATTTATTGCGTGAAAGAGTAACACCCATCCAACCAACCATCCATACAAACTTTCGCATTTATAATATTAGTAATACTATGAAACCAAGCATTTTAGCTGCTTTATTTGTTATTTGATTGATATGGCATTGATATTGTAACTTACTATCGAGAATCACACCTAAATCACGAATATTGGAGCAGGTTTCAATTTTGTTTTCATTTAACAGATATTGATGTACAATTTTTTTGGTCATTTCTTGTGAATAAGCTGTGGCGTTACGAAATTATTTATTATACGTTTATTGGCAAAGTGCGTTGCTAAGTAAATGTTTGACGTGGGCTGTCTTATTGTTATTTATTTAGGTTACTATGTAGATTTCTTTGATAGCAAAAATTCAAATATGAGTATTCTAATATGAATATTTAGTGTAAAAAATATAAAATAGGTACTTATCTACATTTGACCTAAGCCAACAGCTAAACTAATATTATGAATGCGAAACGGCGCGTATCTGATTGTTGATTGATTGTGGGAAGGGGAGGGGGGAGAGGGGGGGGGTAGTTCGGGGAGAGTGGGGGGGGGGGGGCGAATATGCGAGCGAAGCCGGGGGCAAAAGCTAGTATTAAATACTTCCTAAAATAATTTTTCGATCAAAATTATTTATGATTTGTCAATAATGTCTAAGCAAAATAAATATTTAAAAAAATCTGAAATATATTAGTTTGTAAGGGCGCAAATAAATACACCAACTGAATTTTCGTCAAGAAACACATGTACGTATATATTTTTTAATGATTTTATTTAAACTAAAATTAAAATTCTGGAACATGCATTTCCCAGATAATTTATTGATTTATTTTACTGCATGGATTATATGATTTGAAATGGGGGTTATATAATACAAAATCTGAAATTGAAAAATTAACAAATCTGCCAACGACCTATGTTATAACCTTATTATACTAAAAATAAACATTTTTTCTCAAAATTTAAAACATTCGTTTACTTTATAAAAGAACAATCTTTCGAAATCAATTAATAATTTTTTGTGGAAAAGAGTCAATACCTACGTCTAACCACTGATTTAAAAATGACATTTCTGGTTTTCTCTGATTATACGCTCTTAATACCTTCCTCGAATATGTGTGTTTTTTGCGATATGGCAACCTTTTTTAATATTTATCGATTAGTTCCTTGGAAATAGGGGAAATTGTTCATTATACAAAATAATTTTTAATACGATATGTCAGCCGTAACGAGAAATTACGTACAATTTTTTCTTTATAAAATGCAAATTTAAATGCATTTTTTTCCACGGTTCCGACTGAAACCGATGTTCTTGTGGTAACTAAGTTTAAAAGTAGTGTACTTTCAAAATCTGTGCCTATTAAAAGTGTGGCGGCTTGTTCACAAATTAATTCAATTTCCATTATACCTACATAGGTATTCAATTATTATCACACTACTGAAAAACTTACTGATAAATAATTATGCACACATGTAAAAGCCGTCAAGGCTAGGTATAGAACTCAATAAATAGAACTCACCCCAAAGACATTAATACACTCACCCCTGCTAATTTTTGCCAATGAATATGCGTTCCAATGTTCCAGCTAAATTTGAATGAAGATGTTATTAGAAGATAGTATCCGTTGGTGTCCACTTCCACCGGAGGTAACTGAACCCTCTTGTCGGACAAGTTGTATTTCCTGATATCGCCAGCTCCAATCGCATCCATACCGTGTTGTCCCCTACGTTTCAGTCCTAATTTATGACAGAAAGCGTTCATTCTAATATAAACCCTATCAGTCCTGTCACATTGAACGGACCAAAACAGAACAGTAATTAATGAAAACATTTCAAAAATATGCATTTTCGCACGAAATCACGTTATATAAACGTAAAATACTTATATGTGTGGCAGCGTTTGTTTTAATATTTTATTGAATTCTTTTACAATTTGTTTTTTTTTTCAGTCTAAATTTCGTAGAATTTTTTTTTTTAAATAATAGAAATTTTATAAATTAGTTTTGGCAATAAATATTATGCAAGAACTTACCCGAAAGAGTGAAATATACAGCTTGTCAAGAAAAAATATTGGTAAATATTAACCTATTGAGTACACGCTCAATACATACTTTAAAAAAATAAAAATAAAATTGTACTAGGTAGATAAAAGTGGTTAATATTTACAAATTGAGTACACGCTCAATACACATTTTAAAAAATTTAAAAAAATTGTACTAGGTAGATAATAAAATAGTTAGTAGTAAGTAATTTAGCAACCGGAATTGAAAAATATTGTGTTTTAATAGTGATTTTGTTAACTTTAAAAACGTGAAACGTAATTTTTCAAGGACCGGCATGTTATTCAGAAATATACGCACTTTTAAAAGGAAAAATCACTTAAACCGGTCGAGATATACATTCACCCGAGTACAAATTCCGAGGAAGCTAAAAATTTACATGAATGTTAGAGATACCATTATAATGAAATTGTAAAAAGTCCCAATCGATCCCATTTATGTAATTTTTTTTATTCGAGGTCAAAGTTGGCATAAACGGGTTTTTTTGGATTTTTTAGCTAAACGGTTAGTTTTATGATAAAAATAGCTTTGACATTGTAGATCATGCAATTATCTACAAAAAAATTCTCTACACTTTTTCCCCTAAGATTCATTATTTCTGAGAAAAAGCGATTCTAAAATTTACTAAAGTTGTATTCACTGTACTATGCATACGTTTCCACGCCAGCTGTCAGGTAGTGTACTTGACGCGTTTTTTTAAACGTGGTTTCCCCAGTAGGCCTACTCCACGGTCTGTTTTATTTAATCCTAGTAGAATAAAAGGTCTTCTCATTCAATTTCTTATTCTTCTTCTCTTTCCCTATCTTCTTTTTATTCTTCTTTCTGAGTTGGCGTAAATTGTTCAATCAGCGATGCATCAGTTGTTGGAGATTCAACGTTTGTATTTGAGCACGACTAGCCTTGACAACTGGTGCATGCTGGTGAACCAAATAAGCCGTATTTCAAATTAAATCCCTTTTTGCAGTTGCAAAGAACAGTATTAAAGAGCTTCTCAGATTTCATCATTGACTGCTCTATCACTTTATCTGTTGAAGTTCCACAACTTAACTTATCTGAACATCTAACCGTGAAAAATCCTTCTGTAAAGCGTTGATAAACACTAGGATTCTTGGACTCATTTAATTTTAACATATCTTGCAGATACAAGTTCGCAGACTTAGCGTAAGAAAAATGAACTGATGCATGGAAATAAGGAAGTATTTATTTAACAGTATTCAAATGAGCTTGCCAATCTCAAATTCGTTCAGCTCTTATAAACTCTTTTGCAAGTGATACCATGTGAAAATATTGTATCCATAGTTTAGCCGTAGGTCCTGGTTCTTCATATTCTCTCAGCTTTTGATTACACTGATGAAGTCATGCTCCAGATGTTTCATCGTCATTTTCAATATCATTACAGGAAAAAGTTTAGTTTATTACGTTTTCAATAGTTATGATAAGATTTACATCCATGTTTTCATCAAGAACAAGTTCTTTAGATATTATGATTGCTAGAGTAAGTTGAAGTAATGTATGAGTTCGGACAGCTCTTGCGTAAGCATGGCCATTAAACATATTTTTTAATGATTTTCGAGCATAAATCAAAGAAAGTGCTTCGTTCATGTCACTTCCTTGAATGATGTAACCAATTGCTTCAAAAAAGACATGAGAAGACGAAATTCGCCTAACCTGATTATGATCTTCGATAATTCGGACCCTTTAAGTGCAGCTGATACAATTTCTCGAGCTTTTGCATGCAGAGGTTGATTAAAAGTTATAATGCATATATCTGCATGTTTTGCGTTCTCCAATGCACAAAGTGAAGTCGTGTATATAGTATTGTTGTTGCTAGCAGGCTGATGAATAAAAGTTAAAAACGAAATTTTTGATTTTGACAGCGTAGTCATGCATGTTATGGGGAATACCTGGCTATTCAGATCTGGTCAACACGGCTAAAGCAATTTAAAGCTAAGTTTCAATTCTGAATGGTGGTCTTACACCAGGGCGATACTGAAAGTATTTTACACTCTGGAACGTGCCGCAAATATACTATATATATTATTTTAAATAAATAAATTGTGAAATAACACAAATTAATCAAATAAAATTTATTTAATTTATTTATTATATAAAATTTATTTAATTATATTTGGTATAAAGTACCAAGGAAATACAGAGTTGCGACTTAAAAATATCAACATTTTGATGAATTTGTAACGAGATAATACCAACAGAAGCGAGTTGTAATATTTGTGTTTAAATTTATAATATGATTTAATTCTTTTCTATTGATTTATAAATAAAACACTTGTGTTGCAAAGTTTAACAAAGAAACGACATTTATGTTTATTTATAATAAAATAATAGAAAATAAAACAAGTGACAATCGATAAATGCATTCCAACTGACACTACAGGATTCAAATTTAAATGGAATATATTGCCATTACATGTGTATATATATATTGTTAAAATTATCAGGTTAAAAAATTTAATTTAAATAACGACACCTAAATAGTACTTCAATGGAATGAAAACTATTTTATGCTGTACTTATGCTAACTTAGCTGAACTCTCCTCAAAAAGGTTAAAAAAGAATTCTTTCATATTTATTTCAAAATTATTTGATACTCACTTTAATTTTATTTTTTAACATGCAATAGTTTATAAATCTTTCATTTTTTAGTGTTATTTTTTACTTATATTTTTATAAACAGTAAAGATATATGAGTTTAGTTTTTTTTTAATTTTAGGCATGCTCGGGGATAAAAGAAAGAATGAAAATGGGAACAGAATACTTGAAGTATGTTTAGAGTGGAACCTTTTTGTATCGAATACTTTTTTCGATCATAAAGGTATCCATCAATACACGTGGGAAAGAGGAAATGAAAGATCAATAATCGATTTCGTACTAATTGACTCTAGGTTGAGAGCTGTTACCGAGGACACAAGAGTTTTCAGAGGGGCTGAGGTTGAAACTCACCACTTTCTGGTGGTGTCGAAAGTAAACCTCTTCCGCGGCTGTCGCTCTAAAGTGAAAACGGTATCAGCTCCAACAAGAGTCAAAATAGAAAAACTACAAAACGATTATGTCATAACTGAGTATGAGAATTGTGCAGAAATGAGATTGAATGAGAAAGAAATGGACGGTCTAAGCATAGAGGAAACATGGAACCACATAAAGGTGAGTCTATGGGAATCTGCTAGAGACGTGTGTGGAATAAGTAAGCAAGGTAGGAAGAAAGGTGATGCATAGTGGGATGACGAGATCAAAGCACTGGTCTCAGAGAAGAAGGAAGCTTGGTTACGTCTGATAGGGACTGGCAGTGCTCCAAGCAAAGAGAGAGATCGAGCGAAAGAAGTGTATAAGGTATGCAAGAAAAGAGTAAGTGTTGGAGTGAAAGAACGAAAGAAACGCCTGGAAGAGGAAGAGGGAATAAAAATGACAAAACACTTCCAAGAAAACATTAAACTGTTTTGGAAGGAGGTCAAAAGGTCCCGGAGTGGTCCAGAGAACGGAAGCATGAAAGTGATAAAATCGAAAGATGGGCAAATGTTGACGAATGAGAAGGAAATTAAAGAGAGATGGATGAAATATTTCGAAGTAGTCTTCGAAGGTAACCCGGGTGACTGTGATCCCAGCGGTGAATCGGGTGTGAACGATGATTTATTTATTTATTTATTTACGCCCTAGTGGGCTTTTACAACAGAAATTAAAAACATAAAAAAATTAAACATCATAAAAGAAATGAAATACTATGAGTAATAAGAAAAAATCAGTAATAAGACCAGAAATACAATAAAGTGCAATGTGTAAGAGCTAGTTAGTAGGTATAAACAAACAATTATATGTGTATAATAATGAACAATGATAAAACAGAACTAAATAGAACAGCAAAATAAAATAAAATAAGATTATAAATTACTGGTAAGATTTTAAATGAGAGGAGGTTTTATGAAAAGAACAAAAATAAGAAAAGTTAATTATTAACAGATAAAATAGAGATGAGTTGTCTCTTGAAAATTGCAAAACTGTCAACACCAAATATATCTATAGATTCACAATGTTTATTTGCAAGGCTATGCATTCTAGGGATTGGTGAATTAATAGAATAGTTAGTATTGAGGGTATTGTTAAAATTGAAAATATCTTTATTGCGAGTTAGTCTAGCAGGTACATTAATACAGATTAATTCTAATAAATTAGGGCAGTCAACTAAAGATTTCATAATTTTGAATAAAAATAACAAATCAATTAACACTCTTCTATCTGATAATTTAAGGAGTTTGGTTTCTGCGCGTAAGTTATTATAATTTATAAGTTCAAGTGGAATTTTCATTTTAAAATTAATATACCGAAGGAATTTGTTTTGTACCTTTTCCAATAACAGAGAATGGATTTTGTAATATGGTGACCAAATGGTGGAATTGTACTCTAATTTGCTTCGTACTAACGAGCAATACAGATTTTTTAATGTTGATACATTTTTAAAATTTGCACCCATTCTCAAAATAAAACCAAGAATTCTCATTGCATCACTTGTTATTTCATCGATGTGAATATTGAACTGTAGACTCTCATGGAATATGATACCAAGATCACGAATCTGTGATACACGAAGAAGATTAACACCATTCATATCATAGGAAAACTTAAGAGGATTTTTACCTTTGTAAAAACTAATAATCTGACATTTACCAATGTTTAGTTGTAAATCATTGACAGAACACCACGTAAATAGATTGTTCAGGTTCAACTGCAGAATGGCGCGATCATCATCATTTTTGATTGTTCTATATATCTTCAGATCATCAGCAAATAACAGAACTTTAACATTACTAAAAATATTAACTATATCATTAATGAATAAGCAAAATAATATCGGGCCTAAGTGAGATCCCTGTGGTACTCCGCTCGAGGCTGCAAATGTATAAGAAGTAAACGAATCAACCTTGACCACTAAGTACCTTCCCAATAGATAACTCTTAAACCATTCCAAAATACTCCCTCTAAATCCCAACAATTTCAGTTTTCTTAATAAGATTTTGTGGTTTACTTTATCAAATGCCTTACTGAAGTCAGTATATATGGAATCAGTTTGATGTGATGCAATCAAGGCATTAACAATATCATTCGTATACAATATTAAATTGGAAAGGGTTGATCTTCCTTTAATAAATCCATGTTGAAGCGGTGAGATGGTGGGATTAATTCGGGATATCAACTTGTCTAGTACTAGACTTTCAAAAAGTTTGGGTAATGTAGACATGGTGCATATTGGCCTGTAGTTTTTTACATCCCTCTTATTACCTTTTTTGAAAATGGGCGTCAAAAGACTAAACTTCCAAAGATCCGGGAACACACCTGATGAGAGTGAGTTTGTAAATAACTTATGTATAGGATATGACAATGTATGCATACAATTAACTAAGAACATGGGTGGAACTTTGTCAGGTCCTGCAGATTTACGGGAATCAAGACTCTTTAACTTGGATATAATATCACCAATAGTTACAGTACAGTCAGATATATCAAGAGTCTCAACCAAATCAGAGCATGTGATATTGCTATCTACATTTGCATTAACGTATACACCGCTAAAAAAATCCGCAAACAGATTGACAGTTTCCTGGAGATTTTGAGATACTTTAGAATCGAATGACATACAAGTAGGTATATAAGTACCGTGATCTTTTTGAGATTTGACATATTTCCAAAAGAAATTTGAGTCGTTCATGATAGAGCCTTCGACATCACTTATGTATTTTTTGTAACATTCAGCAGAAAGCTTTTTGCAGTCTTCCCTCATTTTTTTAAATGCAATATAGTCGATAGCCCGGCGACTTTGTTTGAATCTCTTATGAGATAATTTTTTGAGGTAAACTAAGTCTATCAGATCTTTTGAAAACCATTTTGGGTACTGAGTTTCCTTGTACGTCGTCAAAGGAACAAATTTATCAATTGCAGAATAAATTATAGAATAAAAAATATTAAGTTGTACATTAATGTCGGCTTCACTATCCAAGAATGACCAGTCAATCTGTTTGAGATGGTTGGAGATTTTTTCATAATCTGCTTTTTTGAAATTTCGTGTTTTTACTACCCTTTTAACAATAGGAATAGGTTTTAGGTTAGACAAGCATAATTCAAGTGGTGGATGGTAAACATCGACAGGTAATAGTATTTCGGTACTTATCGCAACACAGATATCTGACACATTAGATAATGCCAAATCCAATGTACGACCACCAATATTATGAACACTATTACACTGAGTTAGTCCTAAGAACAAAGCCATATCTCTAATTACACGAATATTAACATTAGAACAATAATTATCAGAATTCATATTACTCCAATCATAATGTGGCAGGTTGTAATCACCAACCAGAAGTAATTTAGTGTTAGGGTTTTTAGCACAAATTGATTCAACCTCATCGCAATGATCAATGTAACATTGGACGTCAGAATTTGGAGGTAAGTAAGCACAACCCACAATTAATTTACCACTAGAAATGTTTACTTTAACAAAAAGATGCTCGATGGATAGGTACTTCATGGATATTTTTGAGGAGCTGAGATTTTTTGAGATAGCAATGGCCACACCACCCCCTCTTGATTTGGCACTTGTTTTAGAATTCCTGTCCATACGATAAATGTTGAAATTAGGGAAGCCTAATTCGGCAGAATTAATTTCTGAATCGAGCCATGTTTCGGTTAAAATGAAAATATCACTGCTGATAGTTGCCGCTGAAGTCAGTAATATGGGAAGTTTAGTGCGGACCCCTCTCACATTTTGGTAGTAGCATTTTATTTTTTGTTGTTTTAGTTTTTTGGCGTACAATCAATGATTTTAGGTATGGAGTTTACATATTTGATAGTGATATTGGTTTCACCATTATTTTTCCTTGTGTCAAGTTGTTGGCGTAAGTCTAGAAGTTGAGTCCTCTGCAACACTGTTTGGTCACTTCTGGCTTTGATACCATTTTTCAGCTTAACATTATTTGTCAAGACCTCACGTGCCGAGATAGAATCCTTGAATTCGACCTTAATTGGTCTAATTTTGTTGGATTTTAGTACTCCCAGTCTATACATCTTTACCATATTTGGAATAATCTCACCACTAACATCGCCTATCGCCGAGATGACTTTATCGTTATCCATTGTTATAGCGGTTGTTTTAGATTCTGATAAGCTTTCAGGAACGTTGAATAGAATAATTTTCTTCAATCTGTTGTTTCTGTCCTCGGCCTCCACGAGCAAATCATTAATCGAAGAGGTATTATTAGCTGGAGGTTGAGGTTTATCAATTATCCGTTCGTAAGATTCTATTTTTCCAACAAGAATCCCCACTTTCACTCCTACATCAATCATGTTTCCAGAGACGGCGGATAGAAGAGATAGTATTTTCGTCATCTGATCTCTAGTAATTTTGAGTGCGGGATCAGTTATGGCTTTGTGAAGGGCACTAATCGATTCAGTCGCATTATTTAAGGATAACATAGCACTGTTATTCATTAAAAATTGTAAATTGGATGGGAACAAATAATAAAAACGTGCTGTCAAACGGTTGCTAGGGTAATTATTATAATTATGATGTAGTGAATGTTACCAAAATCAGCATGTATGAAATAAAAAGATCTATTAAATGTATGAAAAATGGTAAGGCTGTGGGTTTCGACAATATTGCTGCCGAATACTTTAAGGGAGATAGCCGTATTATTCACACATGGTTGTGCAAACTTTTTAACCAATGTTTAGAGGAGGGTTACACGCCACTAGATTGGAGAAGGGCTGTAATCATGCCATTGTACAAAGGTAAAGGGCCACGTATGGAATGTGGGAATCATAGGGCTATTAGCCTTCTTAGTTCAGTCGGCAAGCTATATGGTAGAATATTGATTGAAAGGGTAAGAATGGAAACGAAAGATAAAATATGGGATGTGCATGGACCAGATTTTCTCATTGCGTATGCTCACTGAGAAGTTTCTTGCAAAAAAAACAGAAACTCTTCTGTGCCTTTGTAGATCTACAAAAAGCATACGACCGAGTTGACAGGAAAAAGCTATGGAAGGTATTGTCCAAGTATGGAGAGAATACGAATCTCATACAGGCAATTGCGTCTCTATATGAGGGAAGCGTTGCATGTATAATGGTGAACGGCGATTTTACGGGGTGGTTTGACATCACAAAAGGTGTTAAACAAGGCTGCGTAATTTCGCCGTGGTTATTCAATCTATACATGGATATTGTATGTAAGAATTGAAAGAGATGGGATTGGGCGCGAAATTGAGTAATCTGAAAGTATGTTGCCTTTTGTATGCTGATATCTAACAGTAAGGAAGATCTACAGTCTCTCGTGTCAAGGATGAACGAAGTATGTATGAAGAATGAGTTAATGATGAATGTAAGTAAGTCTAAAGTCATGGTGTTTGAAAGAGAGAGTACGAAAACAGTATGCAATATAGTTGTGAACGATGAATACTTGGAGCAGGTGGATGAGTTTGTTTATTTGGGAAGTATGTTTACGAGAGATGGGAAGGCTGAAAGAGATATTGAAAAAAAAGGTGAATGCAGGTAACTCTATTAATGGAGGACTGAACGCCGTTGGCAACAACAAAAGACTGTCCAAAGACGCGAAACTAGCCGTCCATAATGGAGTACTGGTACCTACCCTGATGTATGGCATAGAGGCATGGAACTGGCAGAGGAAGGATGAAAGTAGACTGAATGCTGTAGAAATGAGATCCCTGAGGCGTATGTGTGGTAAAACCATGTATGATCGTGTGAGAAACGCGGAGATCCGCAAAGAATGCAAGGCTGATGTAAGCGTAATGAGTAAGATCAAGAAAGGAACGCTCCGATGGTTCGGGCATGTAGAGAGAATGAACGAGGAAAGGAGTGTAAGGAGAATATATGACGCAAATGTGAATGGTAGAAGAAGTCGGGGACGCCCGAGAAACCCGAAACCAAGTGAATCAGATACTTGAGTCGGGCCATGTCAGGAGTCAGAATAATAGAAGAGAATGTATGAGACGGTGTATGAATGTGAACGAGGCAAGGATTGTGTGCCAAGACCGAGTTGTTTGGCGGTCCGTCCTCTCTGCCTACCCCTACGGGGAAACGGCGTGATGGTTAGTTTGTTAGTTTTTAATTTTCTCATATTGTTGAAAATGGTTGTTAATTCATGTGTTATTTTTTCTACAAATTTCCTCCATTTATTTATTTATTTACGCCTACTTAGGCTTGCACATATACATATATAACAATATTTACAAAATTATACTCATAAATAGTGCAGGAAACGACTGTTTAAAACACTTGCACAAAAATAAAATATAAGGTAAAAATACCTAATATTGAATTTGATCCACACAGTATGTAGGTAGAAAATATTTACAAAATTCAAAATAGTTTCTTTTCTTTCAGCCGACAAAATACTGTTAATTTGTTAGTCAATTTAAATAGCTTTATCAAAATATTCCCCTACTCCTACTTGATGAAAAAAACTTCAATAAGGATTGCTTATACATATGTTAAAATTGACGTCCTAAATATATTAACAACATCGGAGTATTTGTTTCCTAGCTGTTGAAATACACAGATTTTTTTAATAAATACCTATCCAGCAATGTGATTTTTTTTGTATGTATCCATGAAATTACTGCTTTTGTGTGATTTAGAATATCAATTAAAATGATTAGTATTTCGCATTATCTACTTTTTTATTGTTATAGCAAAACAAAGGCAATGTCACCCACCACTAATTAGTATAATTGAAATAATATAACTTTGTTAGAACCACATGTATTCATTTATTTATTGCTTCTTCACAATTTAAATACATTTTTAAAATGACAATAATAAAAGCAGGAAATTTCTAGAAAAAATAATACATGAATGAACAACCATTTTCAACAATTTGAGAAAATTAAAAAATATACTCGCATATCCTTACGGTTTATAAAAATACAAGTTAAAAATAACATAATGAAAAAAATAAAGATTTATAAGCTTATTACATGTTAAAAAATAAAATTAAAGTGAGTATCAAATAATTTTGAAATAAATATAAAAGAAACCTTTTTGAACAGAATTGAAAGATATAAATTAATAAAAATTAAATAAGTTCAGAATAATATAGTTTTCATTCCATTGAAGCGCCATTTAGGTGTCACTATTTAATTTAAAAATTTTAACCTCACTTGAACTTAATATATATACCTACATTTAAACACAAATATTACATATTCAAACTTCGCAAAATTACTTTGTGGCATCATTAATTATATAATGAATAACAGATCACTTTGTAGAAACCAATGTTATCTTATTGTTATCATTATGTTATTTGTTATCCTGATGAAGATAACATTGTTATCGAAACATGTAGATATTGTTTATAATATAGTGGTTTATACAAAGTGATCTGTTATTCATTATACAAATATTACAACTCGCTTATGTTGATATTATCTCGTTACAAATCCATCAAAATGTTGATATTTTTAATTCGCAACTCTGTACTTCCTTTTAAGAGTCCCAACTGCTCCCGTCTGGGGCCAGTGAGATTATGGCATCCCCAATTGGGGTATATTGTGAGGCTGAAAGTAGTGGGGAAGGGAAGGAGATAGGGAAGAGAAAGGTGGCTATTCAGATCTGGTCACCAAACAAGCCATTTCAAGCAACGCTTCAATTCTGAATGGTGGTCTTACACCAGGGCGATACTGAGAGTATCTTCCACTCTGGAACGTGCCGCAAACATACTATATATTATTTTAAATGAATAAATTGTGAAATAACACCAATTAATCAAATAAAATTTATTTGACTCGCCGGGATTAGATCCCGCGACCTTCGGATTGCGAGTCAAGAGCCTTACCGCTGGACTACTCCGGCCGTTCGATGTGTGTATTATCCTTTGACAGCTGATTCAGTTGCGCATCGATAATTGCATCATTAGTTAATTTTGAAATGTAATTGCTTCAATAAGTAATTTACAATGCAATGAATTTAATTCATTTAATAAGTTTATTGATTGAAGGCGGTACTAACATATGATCAACATTTATTGATTCTAAGGCACTAAGAAGTTCGCCGGGCGCGGACTAGTATATTATTTAATAAACTGCTTTATGAAATATTTTTATGGAAGATTGTTTATTTTGAGGAGGTTGTGCTCCTTGAAACTGACAAATATTCATACAAAAACTTGTAATTTTGAAAAAATACTAAATTTCAGCTACAAAATAAATAATGTCGTATTTTTCAATCTTGGCCCTTTAATAATAAAAACGTTTATTCATCAAAAGATATTTTTTTTGCAATATATATATTATATACTATATTAGTTAATGAAAGTGTTGAATCGCCCTAGTCCATAGCGCATGTAATTAATCTATGCATCATGGTCACGCAAAGTATCAAAAAACGTATATATAGCTATATTACCATATATTATTTAATCGTTTAGTTTAGTTCGCTCTGTTTGGTCACCATGTTCCGAAACGAATTTCTACGAGTTTTGGGTCTGCTGACATTTTACCAAATAGCATTATTTGTGTATTGTGATTTACAGATATTTGTAAGTATTTTTATAATTATAATTAGCTTTACTTTTCGCCAATGCGTATTGTAAAGCTAATTATAATTTTTTTTCTATTATTTCTTTTATATATTCAATAATTTTATTATTAAATTAATAAAAACAGTTTATTTATAAACAAGTTCTGCTAGTAATTATTATTACGCGTGACAGCTGTTTCGCCTTCTGAGGGCATTATCAAACTGTGGTCATGCCACATACAGACAATTTATTTATTTATTGAAAAAAATAAGAAATACATGAAAACATAAGCTGCACATCTCACTAGGGCATTCCTATATCGAGATATGCTGTTTTACAATAATGTAATTAAAAAAAAAAAAAGTACATATACCTAAAATTAAAAGAAATATAATAATAAACCTACAAAAGAAGCACTAAGTACAGTTATTTAAACATTACTAATTAATAATTATTACAGCTGGGCAGTATGCTCATTGTTGGCAAAAATAACATTATACTGTAAACTAAATATTAAAATATGTAAATACAAGGTACCTGTTGTGGCTTACCAGATGCAATAATAGGGTGATCATACCACAGTAGCATTAAATTATTAACAAAAAAAAAATAATAAACATTAATTTAATAAATTTATATGTTTTATGAAATAAATATAATATATTAAGTAAATATGTAGATATTAATAAATTAAACAAATAATATAATATAATATAATTATGAGTAAACAAAAATAAACAATAATAAACAATTTATTAATAATAATTAAATAAACATAAGTAAATAAAGTACATAATAATTATGAGTAAATACTAATAAACGATTATAATATTGTATAGTAAGTAAATTATGATACGAAAGAAGTAGATAATAATAAGTAAATACTTATAACAATAAGCAAATTAAAAAGTACATAACAATAAATAAGTTAAGTACATACACAGTAATTTAATATGGATTGTATCAAATATAGCTTAAATATAGCTTAATTCCATAGTGATTTATGATATAAGCGACAACATGGGTAATCCAAAACCATCACTCTCGGTTAGTATACATATTTTGACCATTTTATTGAATAAATGTAATGTACCTACCAATTGTTTTTATTTTTTCATTGAGCATATTATAAAGCAACGGAGCTTTATATGAAAAACTTCTTTGTCCAAAGGATGTTTTGGTATATACTGGCTGATACATTAAGGAAGAGCCCAATCTAGTGTTGCGTACTTGTTGAGATCTTTTAGCAGCGATAATGTTGTTGAAAAATTTACAGAGAGCATGTATTATGTACAAGTGCCTTATTGTCATAATTTTGCTTTCGCTATATAATAACTGTGGTGAATACATAAAACTTTTCTTGAACATTATTTTTAAAATTAATTTTTGTGCAATATTTAAAGGCTCTAGAGTAGTCTTGTGACAAGAACCCCAACAATAACGTTATATGAAAGTATTGATTGAACAAGAGCATAATATACAGTTTTTAGTGTAACTTTGTCCAATATATTTCTTAGAGTCTTGAAGATATAGGCTAGCTTTCTTATTTTGTTTGTTAATATAGTAATATGATTGTTCCATTTTAAATGTTTATCGATAACTAAACCAAGATATTTGTTATTGTCTACTCTTTCCAAAGATTGACAATTACACTTCTGCACGCAACAATCTATTAATAGTATTTCTGGATAGGTAATAGGTACTAATTTCTGATTAAAAATGACTGAAATTATTAATGGTTATTATTTTCCCAATTACCGCAATTTCCCACTTCCACTGAAAGTCGCTAGGCAATCTAATTGTGAGTCATTCTCAAATGCTGACTCATGGTTTTCTTTTCAAGCATAATTAGTTATTTAAAATTGGTTTTGAATACATCTAAAAGCGGATAGTGTGTTATATTTTTTGTTCATTTATTTAAAACTAGCTGACCCAACGAACTTCGTACCGCCTCCGAATCAATAACTGTTGAATTAAATTCAGTTTTTTCATTAAGTTAAAAATTACACAATGAAGCAGTTATCGATGCGCAACAGTCCGTGTTTTGTTTTTGTCAGTATCAGATATGGCGTTGTATACCGATTTATATTTTTTTATGATTTTCTTACTTTTCCACTTACTTACGGGAATTTGGGAGGCGGGTAGGGGTGCCACCGCCCCGGGAACCATTTATTGGATAACCAACACCTCTGCAATAGGTCACCCCAAGTGGTTCGCTACGTTTAGTGATTTAGCAGGGGTGCCCGGGTTCATGGGGTGACGTTTGTACGGTTCTTGGCGGCAGATGCCTCTGCCCACCTGCTGCGTGGCGGGCCGGATCGAAAGAGACTGGTTGAGGGAAGATTTTTGACCTTTCCAGCCGTACTCTCTTGATCCATTGCCTTGCACCGCAGTTGGAGCGATGGATTGGATGGATTCATACGTCCGTCACTCCCAGACACACTGACCTCCAGATTCCTACTCACCCCTCATACCTTTTTCCTTCCCAGAACTTCCTATCTACCCTCCACACAACATCCCCTAAGATGACATAAGTCCTGAGAGAAATCATTTTCCTTAGGGCCTACTGTGCGTTAAACTACATTTCATTTCAGAGATTTATTATAATTATTGTATTTTTTTACTTTGGAAGGTTGCAGACAGGGTCGGATCTAGGGGGGGGACCGGGTCCCTGCCCCGGGCGGCAGTCTTAGGGAGCGCCAAAATCGTAATTTACATTCGAAAAAAAAAACTTGATTCGCACATCGCCTGGCATCCAGCGCACCTTGTTCTATCGATTATTCATTTGATTTTAAAACGCCCAGTTGGTTTTTGAACACATCCTAAGTTGATCTATGAACGTATCCTAACCACTGTCCACTGGAGCGACGGCGCGATTTTTATTTTTTTCTTCAAATCGCTCGTGTTATTTTGGTGTATCTCCTTAAAAAAATCATACCTCCGAATTTTAATATGGTTTGCACACTGATAATAGTTTTATATAGTTAATGAATCCATCTATATTTGGTTGATTATAACATATTCACAGTATTTATTGAAAAAAATTATAAAATCGTAAATATTTAAAACGGAACTATTCTCAGTAATTTCTCCCTATAAACTCGCCTAGGAAGTTTAATTTTGCCTCCCATTAAATATTTTCCATTAAGTTTCTTTTAAACGGTCTAATTTATAATCACAATCTACATAGATATATATGAAACTAAATTTCGATATGTTGTGAACTGTTTAATGTTCCCTCTCAACAAACTTTTAACCAAAATTTTGTCGAGAAATGGCGACATTTGTATAAACTAAAATGAAAATCACAAAAGACTCACCAAAAATAGCTGCAATACATCAAAAAGATAAATCAATTATCTTAAATCCACAATACAAATTAACTCGATTATTGGTGTATTTATTGAAAATATGGCATTGTCAAACACAGTCCGACCGTAAAAAAATGTCAAAAACATAACCACAAAACTTTTGTTTTTCAAATATCACTGAATTTTGAAGTTTGAAACACGTTGAACGACATTATCATGTAGGTAGGTAGGTACTAATAAAGCAAAGTCAACTTTAATATTGGTTAATTTTTGTTAACCCCCCCCCCCCCCCTCACCCACTGGGGGGGGGGGGCAAAGGGGTCTCCCGCCCCGGTTCGAAAAAGTCGTTGATCCGATGCTGGGTGCAGACATACGTTCACCGCTTTTCTCATTTTCGGCTATTGATACTTAGTGTGTAAGAAAGAGGGGCAGCATCACACGATTAAGAACAAATGCAAAACAATTATTTGACGTTTTTCAATTTTTGGAATTCACGCACAGTTCAATATTGTAGGTACTTATCACAAAATGCCCGCAGCTCTTTCAAATATGAGAATTCGTTCCATACAAAATGTATAGGGAAAATAATTTTCTTAATAACTATATTTTAGGTTAATTTTTGTGATTTTTTAATAGTTATTATCCTATCCGGAGCGGAGACAAATCCAATAAATCAAAGATCATCAAAATCGGCCCGGCCGTTCTCGAGTTATAAATAGTGTAACTAACCCGACTTTGTTCTATATTTTAAGATAGTTTTAGGATTATTATTATGTTTTTTTAATTTCCAGCTGCTCTAAAAGATTAAGTTTGCGTCCTTTATTTTGAATGTGTAAAGGAGTTGGCTTATTATCATCGCTAAGTGAGTGATTCTCATCTAGGAGATGTTTGGCAAATTGTGATTGTATTTTATTATTATTTTTAAATGATCGCATGTGTTCTTTATATATTCAATAATAAAATTATTGAATATATGAAATAAATAAAAATTAAAATGGAGTTCTACAAATTAAACTTGATAACAATAAGTGAGTGATTGATTCTCACACGCTAAGTGAGTGATTCTCATCTAGGAGATGTTTGGCAAATTGTGATTGTATTTTATTATTATTTTTAAATGATCGCATGTGTTCTTTATATATTCAATAATAAAATTATTGAATATATGAAATAAATAAAAATTAAAATGGAGTTCTACAAATTAAACTTGATAACAATAAATAAAACAAAAACTAATTATAAGTATTTGTGATAATCGCGTACCTATCACATGTATAAATGAATCTTGAATCACTCTGAAATTTGTGCTCCATTTTTGCACTTTTAAAGTAACACACTTCTAAGGCCTTGGGCAATTTTGTTGGAAGGTCAAATAATTTTCCGCTTTGCGATAAGGATATAATTGACCAACTCGTAAGATTTGGAATGAGTGAAGATTATATTAAAAAAACAAAAATAATAAAAGTTAAGTTAATTATTGGCAGATAAAATCGTAATTAGCTCGAATAAGTTAGAGCCACTAATAATATCCATACTCCCTCATGTACAGAAAACTCAGAAATTTCTTCTGAACTCTCTCCAACATGAGGGAATATTTTACTTGGTGTGGACTCCAAATTATCGACTCACTTTCAAGTCTACTCCTTACTAAGGAATCGAATAAACTTAGGAGAATTTCTCTAAAATTCCTTGCAGTTCGCAGAAAAAAGCCCAGCATTCTAGATGAAGTGCTACAAGCTATCTGAATATGAGTATGAAATGTCAGCCTACTATCAAACATAATTCCAAGATCCTTCATGGACACACGTTTTAGACTTCGGCGTTCATCGTATGCAATACCAGGTATGACACGCCCTAGTGAATAACAAAACTAAATATTTAGATATATTGAACTCAATCCGATTTCTTTTACTCCAGTCAATAATTCTATCAATATCTGACTGAAGTCGATTGTAATCTTCGAGGGTTAGTACTTCGAAGAATATTTTTAGTTTATCAGCAAAAAGAAGAAACCTGGAGTGCAGAATTACTTCTGAAATATCATTTATAAATATTGAAAAAAGGAGTGGGCCTTAATTAGAACCTTGGGGAACTCCTGATCGTACAAAAAATAGAATAGACTGGAATAGTCCATGAGACACGAACTGTTTCCGGTCAGCATCAGCTATCTTAGCTATCAAAAAAGTAAGTAGTCTCATAGAAAAACCCAGTGGCGGTTCTACACAGGGGGACAATGGGGACAGTCTCCACCAGTTACACTCAAAACCTACTAAAGGAAGGAGTCTTCACCAAAATGAATGAATTCTTTAAACATAAACGTAATTAACATTTGCAGAAATAAAATACAAACAATTATTCCGGATTTTAATAAGACCCTACGCGCGTACATCGAACAATGCACGGCGCAAAAATCAGCAGGTCCATTTCTCAGTGCGCAGAATCTAATGCGCACTTGGGGGACGATCCGAACTATTCCTATACATTCCTTGCGTTGTTTCGCGATAGTGTTTGCATGCGCAGTAGTGTTTGAATTCAAATTCCCGCGGGGACAATCCGTTGGATCCCCACGGAACCATTTGTTTGCGAAGTTACGGGCGGGAATCGCTCGCGTTCAAATTAGTTTGATCTGATCAATCTTGCAAGAATCTTAATCTTTATTTTTATCATACTCTATTGTAAATTGGCATTTATATTATTTTGTGTTAAATATATCCGACTAATTTCGACCATCATTTTTTTTTGAGAAATTTTCTATTATATTCTACGTGAGGTGAGATTATGGTACAGTACGTAAAAAATGTCGATCCCCACCACTAAAGAAGTGCTCAAGCCGCCACTGGAGAATCCTATTTCAGCCAGTTTAGTGAGTAAGATGTTGTGATTAACAGTATCGAAGGCCTTTGAAAAGTCGTGATGTGAACAATCTACCTGATGACTTTTATAAGGTTTCCATTTATATTTTTAAAGAATTTGATACGCAATCAGTAAACACCCATAAGTTGGGTACGTTTTTAGATTTTCACGGCCAAAAGTATTTTTGTTATTTGTTTTTGGCGTGTAATGCCGTGTTGCGCTACCTCCTTCATTAGCCAACGTTTCAGACACACATCTATTGGATCTGCCCTGATGATGGACCCTGCAACGCTGTCCGAAACATTGGCTAAAGAAGGAGGTAGCGCAACACCGTAACAAATAACGAAAAAAACGTTCATAAGTTGGTTTTTTTAGAACGACCTTTTCTTGATCAATGCTGTTCTGAAATTAAAAACGGCTCTACTTGAGGCAGTGTGTATGTATGAATAATCGATTCGAACAACTAAGCCGGTGCAGATAGTACTGCAATAAACCTAAAATTTTCTACAGAAGTCTTTGTGCCGCTTCTATAAATCGGACAAATCTTCGAAATTTTCCTGGAATCAGCAAATACACCAGTTTATATGGAAAAGTTAAATAATAAACTTAGTGGCATTTTTAAAAACTCAGTACAACCTGAAGAATACTGGAAGAAAATCTGGACCAAGTGAATGTGTATTTTTCATTTTTCTAACGGAAGTTTCTATTTCTGATTCATCAATTTGATCAATATCTATATTCTGGGCTCCCTGTATATTCAACTCACAATAACACAATACTAGGTATATAAGTACCATGTACTTTTTTGGAATTTAACATATTTCCAAAAAAAAATTGAGTCTTCCATGAGAGAGCCTTCGACAGTCCATATGTAATTTTTGTAATATTTTGCAGAGAGCTTATTGTAGTCTGCCCTCAATTTTTGAAACACAATATAACCGAAATCCAGGCGACTTTGTTTGAATATCTTTTGAGAACCATTTTGGGTATTGAGTTTCCCAGTAAACCGTCAAAGGCTCAAATTTTTCAATTGTAGAATTAACAATGGAGCAAATTCTTATAGTTTTCATTAAAATCAGAATCGCTATCCAAATTAAATTAAATGACCTGTCAATCTGTTTGAGATTTTTTAATTTCTAGTTTCTACTACCTTTTTTAAGATAGGAAAATTGGTTTGAGATTAGACATGCATATTTCTAGTAGTGGATGTTAAACATGGACAGGTAATAGCATTTCGGTACTTCTCGCAACAGATGTCAGACTCATTTAACAATGCCAAATCCAATGTAAGACCACCACTTTGATGAACACTATTACACTAAGGGCCTTCGCTCACGGAGAAACTGAAAAAAAAACAGTTGTCGACGCAATCGCAAATCGCAATCAACCTCCTGAACAAAAACGATATTTTTCTGATCTGACATATCGCAGATTACTTGAAAACTTGACAGTTCGTGAGCCGCTACCATGGCAACAAGCGAACAATGCAACTGAAACTCGACTGCCGCACGACCAGCAATGTTAATCTGCTATTATGTCAGATCAGAAAAATATCGATTTTGTTCAAGAGGTTGATTGCGATTTGCAATTGCGTCGATAACTATTTTTTTTCAGTTTGTCCATGAGCGAAGGCCGTAAGTCCTAAGAACATTTTCACAATCTCCATTTAATTATTTATTATCGTTTTAATATTAGCGCGCTCCCTCTTTCATTCATATTTACATATTTCCCCTTATTCTATTATTTGAACGCTTACTTACGGGCCTTAAACGATTAAGGTTAAAAAGAGATTGCAAAACGCATATTGTTTGTTTCAGGGGCCAGCTGACGTAATTGTAAAGAAAATGGCGCAGTGTGAGAACCCTGAGCAGTACCCAAGTCATGCAGAGATTGTAAGAAAAAAAATAAACAGGACTTGTGACATGTTTAGCGGAGATTTGTATCTGGATGGAGACCTTGATGAAACAGTCGGCGTAATTAAACCAATTTACTATTTTCTTTGGAAAAAAATCCTTGCTTTGCGAAATTTTATATGTTATGTAATGATGCGTTTATGATGATTTTTTTCGGATCAAGTTTTTTTTACATTATATTATTTCCTAAGTTATTAAATAGGTATCTATTTCCTAAGTTATTTTTTTCAAAATATGCCAATTTTTTATGTATTATGTATATTAATATTTCAAAAAATATATAAACATATTTCAAATTGACTCACAGTAAACTATTTTCTGTTTTTAGATACATCTCAACCTGGAGAAATGGGGAGACGGGGGCTACAAGCCCAACTTTTTGGTCTGGAATGATTCAAATGTCTGTGATTTTATCTTCAAGCACGCCAAAAAGGATATTACAAATATGCTGATAAGTATGGGACGGCCTCCAACTTGTCCAATAACGGCGGTACGTAATTTTTTTTTCCAAATGCAGCAAATACGAGTACTTTGGGGTGTGACATTATGTGTATAGGGTACAGAGTATTTTTATAGTCACTTACAGGTACAGAGTATTTTTTTTATTTAATTTTTTTTTTCTATATTTTAAATTAATTCTCTTGATTTACCTTATTACTTATTACGCAAACAAACATACATAACACCTACTGCTAAAAGAAATATACATAATTTCCGTTGCCGTGTCCAACGCCGGAACAAAAACTGTCCTCCGAGAGAGCTGGATAAACTCAATATAACGCAGAACGGGACTTTTTATAAAAAAAGCATCAATCATGTTACATACTAATAACATATTCCGCCGCCAGAGCCGAAGAAATTCACTATTCGGCAACTTTTTCATAAAAAAACTTCCGTTGCGTTCAGCTCCTGAATCGATTTCGACTTCTTCGTTTTACATCATACACCGCCAGAGCTGGAGAAACTTTTTTTACGAAAAGTTCCGTTACCGCGTTCATCACCGGGATCACTCTAACCAACATCCAGATTTGAATCCCATTTAACACAATTAAATCTAATTATTATTTTTAATTGATGAACTAATGTTAAAACAATATTTTTATGCATAGCACAAAGGGTGACAATTATTATAAGTAATAATTATTAGCCTGAAACACTCATCTACATTGAAAAAATCTCACGAGAAAAGATACATGCCGCCGATGGAACTCGAACCCGCGTCCTTCTGATTTCCGGTCAAATGCTCTGTCCAGCGAGCTACGTCGGTTTTTTTTCCTACCCTCTAAATAATTCAATATATACTAGTGTTGCATTCAACAATTACTTCTTACTCCATCAGAAGGACGCGGGTTCGAGTACCGTCGGCGGCATGTATCTTTCCTCGAGAGATTTTTTCAATGTAGAAGAGTGTTTCAGGCTAATAATTGTTTCAATGAAATCGGTTTTGCTGTAGATCGTGTTAAATAAACAGTAGGTACAAATTTATGCTATTTATTTCAGGGATCCTCCCGCCTCAACTACAGCATTGATTTCAGCATGGTTGACAACTTGTTTTACGGAGATTTTAAAACTCGGGTAATTTTTACTAAGGATGACAAACCAAAATTTTGCATCGAGATTTATAGTGAAATAAAACCGAAATCGAATAAAATAACACCAATTATTTAATAAATGTAACGGAATATGGTAAAAATCATTAAATGTGGATTATTATGTAAACGTTCAGATCTGGTATTATTATTTTTTTTAATATTGAAATTTTTCTTTATGTATGGAGTTTTTCTTATTTATCTTTTTGTTATTATTTGAAATATTTTACTATATAATTACTTACATTATTATATATAATTGAGCATGAATTCCCTCACCAAACACATAAGGCCGGTTACAGTGCATGACTGACGGTCTGTGCGTACGGTCGGTCCTGACGATACGCATGCGTACGGTCGGTTCTGACGATCGCATACCACCGACCGACCATCGGTGCGTACCGTCAGTTCACGCTTGACCAACAAGCTGACCGGACGTCGTACGTCGTCTTATTATCTTCGTAGACGTATTAGGAACAGAAACGACGATGATTCAGACATCTATAGGATCGGTCCACCGACCAGTCTAGCTCGTCGGTCGACCGGCGGTCCGCATGCGCACGCCCTCGACCGACGGTTCTCGTACGCACTGCGTAGCGATAAACGCATGTGTACGGTCGGTCCTACACTGAACGGTTTATGAATTTTCATACAAATGACAAGCGCGATCGACGTACGCACCGACCGTCGGCCATACACTGTAACCGTGGGTGGTTTGGTATATTTATGCTGTAACCGGCCTAAGCCTTGTCTCTTTATGGTGAGTAAAAGCTGTTTTTGTATTCATTTGCAAAAATGTATAAAGTGTAAAAAAATGCATACCTAGTATAAAAACATATGAATATTAAATAAATATGTAATATTAATTTTTTTTTTGAAGTAAAACTTCTTTACCCACGCTCGACACTTGGGGGGTAAGCTGGTGAATGCGTTACGAAAAGTGGTGATTGTTACGAAAAGTGGTCATGCGAACGGTAATCGATGCGAACGGTGATCCGTTCCAGTTTCGGTAACGCCACAACGGACTCTTCTCCCCTGCATTACGTACAACCTTACGACGTATTTTTGCTTAAAAAAGCAAAGACGCTTAAGTCCTTTTACTTTCCAGCCCCGCCTCGGCCTCGCAGGCGATAATCGACGGTCGCTTCCTCGAGTTTGGAACGTTTCAAGGTCCATTTTGGCTTGACGGCGAATTAGAGAATGTTGAGATAGATCAGGATCTGAAGTGTCACATTTTTAGCCTAAATAAAACAGACTTTTCAGAGTTTTCCGTTGTATTTTACGGAAAACAGATTTGCCGCCGAAAAACTGAGCCTGGCTTGAAAAATATTTTAGACGGAAAGATTGTGCAACTTTTAATACCAATATAAAATACGCATCCTATGTAAAATGTTTCATGGGAAGCTGCCAAAACTTACACTTTTCAAAAATAAAAATCACCACTTAAATGTGTTCTCAAATTCCTCCAGAGTGTGAATATTGCTAGCCATATGAAAATAACACAATTTATTACAGGGTAGGTACCCACTATTCCAACGAATAGGCCACTTGCATCACTTTTTTTTTTTTTTAATTCCGGTTTAGGCAATTCCGTATTTTTTTTTTAATCGTATTTTTGAAACCCTGGCGAATTTTTGAAAATTTCATACCGAAATATCAGACCATTTTTTATAAACCGGAAAGACGGGACACAATTTTATGCGTGCGAAAAAAAAATAATTACATAGCAGAAAATCATTTAAAAAAAACGTTTTCCACACGAATAGCAATAAATAGTACGGGGTTCTCTTCGTAACATCTGTAAAAACACCGCCATCTTTATCAAAAATCAAACGAAAGGATAAGTTCGCATAAAACAAACAATAAATCTAGTGAACGTTAAAAGCACATTCAAAAATTCGCCGGAAATCAAAGTGTTGCCATATAAAAAAATTAATCAGTGTGGAATTTTACAAAATTAAGGGAACATAATCGGAGACGGGACATTTTCATGTAGTGACGTCATGAGCCCAAATAATGGATTTATTCATTTAAATATAAAAAACTATACATTTCTAAAAAAAATTACTAACATTTTCGTAATCTTAGTAAAAAAATCTATCCACACGATTTTTTCCAAGTCGTTATGAAAACCATGCAAGTGGCCTATTAAAAAATTGTTCTTGGAAAGACATACACACCGTTTACACAGCGTAGGAGGGTAGTTTATCTCTGTTTTAGTAATGATGTCTGAACGAAATTTGGAATTTTCCAAAGTATTTTGAATGTTCTATATATTTCTTATTTTTTAAGGTGTCGTAAAAGCAAATACGATTTAAAAAAACTAGATAAAATTATCTTTTAGATGTGTGTATTTGAAAGACACTTTAGTTTTTAAAAACTGACATATTTTAAGATTCAAACAAGGAAAAAATGGAAAAAAATCTTATCAAAACTTTTATATAATTAGTTTGGAATGAAACTGTCACCTCACTTTTTCCTCGTGCATACAATAAAAAAATAATAAACAATTTCAAAGTTTTCTTTAAATGCCAAAAAAATAACATTTAAAAGTAATTACTTGCATCTGTAAAGACGTTAATTTCTTTTATACGTTTACGAACAAATGTATTAGATATTAATATTGAAAAAAAACACCACTTTTAAGAAATTCTCATAAAATAAAGATTTAAAAATGTAAATTTGATATTTTATGTAACCACACAAATAACACGTCAAATATATTAATTACATGAATAGAAGAGTGAATTGGTCACTAACATAGAAATAATTGAGTAAAATCTCAATATTTACTAAATATATTCCCGCCATGCATAAAAACCAAACTGCTACTTATTGCACGGGCAACAGACTACAAATGTGCAGGCGCGACGCCATCGCCACCTAGCGGCTATGAATGAAAACAAAATTTTATATGAAGATTATGAAAAATTGCATTGTTGCCAAATTTAAAACGTATTTTAAAGTGACAAAGCTTATTAGTAATATTTCGTGTTTTAGTGTAAATTTGTTTTATTGATGTTGCTGCAGAAACACAGGTTATCGGTCGTGCTGTGGTTTTTTTTAGTAAGGCTGCTAGAACCTAAATAGAACAAAACTTTAAACGCCTTTTTCTATCCCGTTACGAGAGGAACCAACAAAAAATTAAAATGTTTAATCTTACTATTTTTAATGATTAAAAAACAACTGAAAAATTTTTTTAAAAATACAAATTTTGTAGCCGCCATTTTGCGAGAAAATGATTATTTTTTTCAATTTTGTTGGATTCTACCATAATGACATTTGTACTGATAAAGAATCTACCTTTTTTATTTTTCAAATGACCAGAAGGTTTGGAATCGTAGCAAGATGAACACGCTCTTCCCCCTCTACTTCGACAGCGTGTAACTTCGTCAAATATAAAAAAAATATACTTAAAATTTAAATTACTAACTAACTAAATATCACGCCGTTTCCCCGTAGGAGTAGGCAGAGAGGACGTACCGCCAAACAACTCGATCTTGCCTCGTTCACATTCTACATCGTCTCATACTCGTACATGCTCTTCTATTATTCTGACTCTTGACATGGCTAGACTCAAGTATCTGATTCACTTGATCGTGCCATATCTTTCTCGGGCCTCCCAGCCTTCTTCTGTTTTCATCTTTCTCCTCACACTCCTTTCCTCGTTCATTCACTTTTTTTTTGACCGTTAAAAACGCCCGAAATTCGGGCTTCTAGACTAGAATACCCCCTTAAGCATTTTATTGAAAAGTTTACTGCAGTCAATATAAATAAATGTCGGTGCGCTCCAATCGGTATTTGGCTCAGGGGTTAGCGTTGTTGACTCCAGGACCTTAGGAGGAAGGTATCTCCGTGAAACAATTTAAAAAAAAAGTTATAATGGGAATTTGAAAAGAGATGTAAGAAGACTTACGGGTTATTTTTTTATTGTTGTGTATTGTGTTTGATAAGAAACAACCAAAAACATAATCACCAGGCCTCCTAGCACGGTTAATTGATAAGATAACTTTCGGTGACTTCTCATCTTCCCTAGCATGACTGCAGATCGTCAACGAATAAGTAACAGTTAACAAATACTAAGTGTTCTTAATATATTGGAAGTAAATTGTTGTATGTACGTAGAAATTTGCAGTTGTCCTAGGGAACGATGAGAAGTTACTAAAAGTTATCGTATCAATCCCTTTCCAGCGACCATGCTAGGGGGCCAGAAGTGGATAAAGAGTGAAGTGGGATTCCTTGTATTACCCACGTTTTTGTTAATGAGTTTGCCATCATCTTCTCTTATTAGAAACTCAAATCCACTTATTTATAAACACAATTAAAGCATTCAACAGTCTTTCAATCGGTATTAAAAATTATGGAAAAAAAACATTTCAGTTACAAAATAAAAAGTTGAAAAGAACAAAACAGGCTATATTAAAAAAAAAAATGATAACGTTTTTTTTTTTTTTTCAATTATTTCTGGCTTTCACCCTTCAAGGGTGTTCTAGGCCATCATTTAAAATTACAGAGAAAGGGATAGATAAATTTATATATTAATTTTATTTAAATGTACAAATTTCAGAATTGTATGGAAGATTGGAGTCGAGTTCAGACTTAGAAGAGATGAAATGTTGAATGGAGGGGAGGCAATTTTAGATAACGCTTGATAGAAGAGAGGATATTTATTTAGAGAGGGACAACCAAAAAATATGTGATCTAAAGTGCCCACATCTAGACCACAGAACGTACAATCTGGGGAAAATGATAACGTTAAAGAATAAAAATAAAAACCTAATAAACAATACACACACTCCGTATTTGAATATCTTTGTCCGTTACATACAATGTCTGTCTTTCAGTTACCAAATTTTTTTTAAACTGATTACGAGAAAATTTGTAATTGTCTTATCTCTTTTGATTGGTCATCTGTGCAATATGATGATATCAACACAGCTTCCAATAAATTTTATTCTGTTTTGGAAAAGGCTATTAGCATGTTAATTGTAGATCCATTTCACTCTTATCTAATATATCGAAAATTTTTGAAAAAATTGCAAAAAAAAAGACTAACTGCATTCATAAAAAAAATTCAACCATTAATAAAAATCAATTTGGATTCACAGAGGGAAAAAATACTTAAGACCCCACCGCTAAAATTTCATCTAGTATTCAGAGTACCCTGGACAAATCAAATAAATGTATAAGAATTTTCATCGACTTAAAGAAAGCCTTTGAAAGCATTTCCCATGAAAAACAACTTCCGCAGCAGTCACGTGAACATTTTGTTTTACATAGGCAACTACACCATCATTTTGCAAATAGTTATTATTTGTGTTGTAAGGTGTTAGGTATATTGGTAAAATTTTTCAGCCAAGCTTCTGTAAAAACGAGTACCTCAGGACGATGCTCAATACTATCCAGCAATCCAGCATGGTTATGGTTTCATCAAAGTTTTTGTTTAAACTTCTAATGTTCAAACAAAGTAAAGAAAATTTGGAATGTTTTAAAATGTTTTTGCAAGTTAATGAATCTTTAATAGTTAAATTAAATTCTATATTGTCATTCAAGTGATGTATTTTCAAAAAATCGATATCCATTTTTAATGACGACAATATTTTTCGGTGCCTTTCACTATTAAACTTCTATTATAATCTATTAAGGTCATCTTCGTGTTTGATTTCCCTGATTTTTTTGCCTTCTTCTTCTTTCATCGGAATGCCTCCATTTTTAAACCAAATGTATTTGTATTTTAATTCTTTTCCCTTTGTTTTGGCTTTCCAGAGAAGTTCCTTAAAGTAAAGTTCTCCTAGGAATATCTTTTTTTCATAATAAGGAACTCCAGTGAAAAATATTATGGCTTTAAAAAAATATGTTCATATAGACCAATAAACGCTGATTCTGAATATATAAGTTTTAATAAATAATATTAAACGTACATTTTAAAAAAAAATATTAAAAAGTGCATTTTTAATATTTTCAATAAAACACAGCGTCAAGTTGGTATGCTGTGTAATGTTCTGTGGTGACGTCACGATGGTAATCATTGTACGTCACATAAATAAACCAGGTACGTCGTTTGTATGGGAATTTAGGTATGACACAAACGAATGTTCTATATATTTCTTATTTTTTAAGATGTCTTAAAGCATATACCTTTATAGAAACTAAATAGAATTGCCTTTTAGATTTTTGTATCTGACATATACGATCGTGTTTGAAAATTGTAGTATTTTAAGTTTCAAAATGAAAAACTTAAAAAAAAAATAGCTGACAGTAAACATATTCTATTAAATGGTCGAAAAATTTAGGAAAATTCAAAATTTAAAAAATACAGTCCTCTTACTTTAGGAATTTTGAATAAAACTGTCACTTCACTTTTTATCTAGTTCATTCAATTAAAAAGGATAAAAAAATATTTTAATGATTCCGAAAAAATAACTGAAAAAATATGACATCTTGGACTCGGTTTTACGCAATTTAATGGGTTGATTTCTCTATTTTGTGTTTATTTACACATGCATAAGGCTTTTACATTATTAAATAATATTACTTTTATAGAAGTTTTATTAAATTCACGCGGAAAAGTCAATAAAAAAATTTCAGACGTAACCTAAAATCTTTTGTAAAACGAAAATAAATCACCAAAACACTATTTAGGACTAAAACTGAAAAAAAAATTAACGCTAGCATTGGTAATTATGTTGAATAATATCACAGTGAATTGATCATTTAAACGAGAATTATCTTAAAAAACATAAAATTAACTGCAAGCATAATTCATCATGTCATTTTGTACTTGATCAGCTTGATCTCGCTATACAAGATGGCTACAACAAGATGGCCGGCGGCGTACAGTGGTTCCGAATACCCCAAAAGTTGGAAACAATTCACAGGCAGGATTAACGAGGAAAAAAAAGTGATATTATTTTTCGGTATGGTTACAAAAAATAAGAATATTTGATTTAAGTAAGTTTTACTGGATTTAAGTAAGTTTTACTAGATTTTATTAAAAAGATTTTTTTTTTTAAATCTTAAAATTGAAATTATTTATGTCCAGATCCATGTGAAAATAAAGGCCGAGTAATGTTTAATTTTGCTTTTCAACATTCTGATGCAGACTATGAACAATCTTCATCATCGTCGGTGCCAAAGATATTTATATAATGAATATCGGGAGGAAATATTAAATGGAAAACTTCTTAAGGAAAACGATTTAATTGTTTATTTGGGGTTTACCTGTAACTAGTTATGACAGGATCAGATATAACTAACATTAAATTAAGAACATCCTCATTAAATTTCTCACTAGAACATTTTCTAGAATAGTTTTCGCGATATTTTAAAAAATCTTTCTTCCGAGCTTCCGGAGCCTCTTATGATAATCTTAATCGGGCGGCAATATCTGGTGAATGATGGGCAAGGATTCTGCTACAATAGTCAGACTTCCTGCAAACTAATCGCGTATGTAGGTACACTTGAAGATATAAAAATACTAGAATAATCGCATCCTCTCACGTCCCAATGAACATCTGTTTTTAAGAAGTGCGATTATCTTCAAATTTTATGTACACTTGTCTGTTAAAAGATGAGCGCCTAGAATAATGTCTTCTTATAATTTTGATGCAACCGATTGACCGAAAAGTTCACCTCTTTCTCAAACGCCAAATGAGAAAGTGGTGCACTTTTCCGAAGATCTTCGGTTTTCAAGCGCTTGGATCGGTCAGAACTACATTCAAATTGTGTTTTTGACCACAACGTGCCGTTTTTAGGGAAAATCGCGTGCAATATAAAACCAATCGGAGTCTCAAGTCACTTTTTTTATTTTCCATCACAAATCTAGCTTCATCTCGACGAGCAATTTTCCATCTTTTTTTAAAGCAAAATTTTAAGCCCTCGATCTTTTTACAGAGTTTAACCAACCCCTCTTTAAGGCAATTGGTGAGGTTTATAAGTTTTTTTTTCAATATAAAAATCTTTTTCCATCTGTTGACACTTTGAGTTCATCACTATGTCAAGTAACTCCTTTTGTCTGAAGAAAAAATCCTTTGAAACCGAACCTGTGACAATAATGATATTTATGAAGCACTCAAATTTTACAGTAAGTAAATTACGTAAAAATTACTGGGCCGTAGAGACGCAAAAATTGATAAGATTTTTTTTTATTACGGAATATTAAACTAAAACCTTAACTATTTCAGAAATCGTCGTATTTTTTTTTTAATTCACGAGATGTTTTTTAAAAAAGATATCTTTAATTTGTCATATTAAATATATGAGAAAAATACTTAACATCTTTAGTACACACCCAAAGGTATTGGATCCATGTTGAAAAAAGATTGCCAGCAAGCGGTGTAAAAAGTTATTAGTCCCTAAATGTTATATAACAAACGTTGCATTTTCACACAAACGTCCTGACTGCTCGGGAAGTCATTCTTTGCTGACGTGTTACGCAGTGACGAAACGTTTTGATGAGTTTGGTGGTATGGGGAAAGAGGCGCTGTATGTGGTGTCAAGATATAGAAACAAAATTTAGTGATCCCTGCAATTTGAAATTTCGAATTGTTTCCAACTCTCCCATACTAGTAAAACCATTGTGCGGCGCCTGCGCAAATAGATCTATGTGAGATTCAGGGAGACCAACATGAAAATCATAAAATGCGTATCGTTATTAAGTAGATGAACGTATATATCGTTATTAAATGATGACGTCACAAAATACATCTTACATTTGGCGGGTTTTTGAGGGACCTTGAAAAATTGAAACTTTGACAATTATTTTAACTATTAAAACTAACTCTAAAAAAAAAAAAAATGCAGTTATTTAAGTTAGAAGGTCATTATTCATAATATTTAGAAGAGATCATGAGTCAACCAAATCTGTGTCTAAAGAAGGTGGCGGAGTTCTAGCCGCCGTTTCTAAAAACTTCTTGTGTCAAGAAAAACTGAGTGGGAGAGTGACAATGAAGATTTGTGGCTTGTAATTAAGTCTCGTTCCAACTCGCTCATCTTTATATGCATCCTCTATATTCCTCCTAGTGTAAACGTTGATAATTATTGTAAACATATTGAAAAATTACAGGATCTGTATTTAAAGTATTCAACTTCCAATTCGCAGTTTATTTTTGTTGGTGATTTTAATTTGCCCGAAATTAAATGGATACCTGACAATTCATTCAAAAATAATGTACTTTCCCCTTCTAATTATAAAAGCATGAAAGCACACAGTCTTGTCAATCTCTCATCAATTTGCAGTTTGTATCAATTCAATTATGTACTAAATAGAAATGAAAATTTATTGGATCTTGTTTTTTCAGATAAAGTTAACATTGATATACATATAGCACCAGGCTTAACCAAATTGGATCAATATCACCCTTCATTTGAAATTATAGTGAAACAAAATAAAGATCAATTCTTAGAAATGAATAGAAGCGATTCAAAATATAACTTCAGGAAGGGAAACTTTGATGAATGTCGACAGGATCTATTGTCTGTTAATTGGATAACTCTCTTTGAAAATAAAAATGTGAATAGCATGGTAATCTTATTATATGAAAAATTGTGGGAAATAATTGACAAATACTTTAAAAAATATGGTACTCAAACAAAAAATCAATATCCTGTCTGGTTTAATCAGCAATTGATTGCTCTTCTTAAGAAAAAAAACTAAGTTAGACTTAAGGTAAAAAAACATGGTTATGAGTCAGATTATAGGGAATTCTCTTATTTAAGGAAATTTACAAAAAAAATACAAAGCGAATGTTATAAATCATATATCAACTCTGTCGAAAGTGGTCTGCAAGGTAACATAAAGTTATTCTGGTCATACTCAAAATCATTACGAAAAAATAATTGTATTCCTAAAGTAATGCATCTTGACGATATTTCCGCAAATGACGGTGAAAACATAGCAAATATATTCTCTAAATATTTTTCATCTGTTTTTACCAAGTCGGAATCATCTACTAATGATTTAATGCCAAACATAACTGAACACAATCAAAGCAATTTGGGTAAAATACATATTAGTGCAGATGAAATAAAATGTTTTTTGAGTAAAATAGATTCCAATAAGGGCCCAGGACCTGATGAAATTCCTCCTTTCTTTGTTAGTTGCTGTGCAGACTCTTTCGGCCTTACTAAAAAACCCCGTGAAAAATTTATTCAATTGACAAACAGCCGCGGATGTGAAAACATTACTAATTAAAAAATTGTTCTTGGAAAAAAATACACGCCGTTTACACAGCCTGGGGGGATAGTTTATCTCTGTTTTAGGGATGATGTCTGAACGAAATTTGGAATTTTCCAAAGTATTTTGAATGTTCTATATATTTCTTATTTTTGAAGGTGCCGTAAAAACAAATACCATTTTTAAAAACTAGATAAAATTACCTTTTAGATTTGTGTATTTGAAATACACTTTAGTTTTAAGAAACTGCCATATTTTAAGATTTAAACACGGAAAAAAATGTAAAATAATTTCTTACCAAAACATTTTTGATGAAAGTGTACAGAAATATTAAAAAATTAAAATTTAAAAAAATACAGACCTTTTATATAATAAATTTGAAATGAAACTGTCACCTCACTTTTTCCTCGTGCATACAATAAAAAAATGATACAAAATTTCGAAGTTTTTTTTAATGCCAAAAAAAAACCTTAAAAATATCTCTGACATTTCAACAAATTTCTTGCACCACTAAAGATGTTAATTTATTTGATAAGTATACCAACACGTGAATTTGATATTAATATTTAAAAAAAACACCACTTTTAAGAAATTCTCATAAAATAAAGATTTAAAAACGTAAATTTGAACTTTTATGTAACCCAAAACAATATTTTGACAGTTCAACTTTTAAAGTACTGTTTGTTGTGCAATAACTTGATAAAACTAATGTAAAACCACATAAATAACACGGCAAATATATTAATTACATGAATAGAAGAGTGAATCGGTCGCTATAATAGAAATCATTCAGTAAAATCTCAATATTTACTAGAAATATTCCCGCCACATAAAAACTAAACTGCTATTCTTTGCGCGGGCAAGATAGTAGAAATGTGCAGGCGCGACGCTATCACCATCTAGCGGCTATGAATGAAAACAAAAAAATTTTGTATGTAAAATTTGAAAAATTGCAGTGTTGCCAAATTTAAACGTGTTTTAGAGTGAAATTCTTTTTTAGTAATATTTCGTGTTTTAGTGTAAATGTGTTGTATCCATGATGCTACAAAAACACAGGTAATCGGTCGTGCTGTGGTTTTTTTTTAGTAAGGCCGTTTATGTTTACCGCTTTTTATAATTTTTAATGCATCCCTTACCACGGGAACTTTTCCCGATCTGTGGAAAAAAGCACACGTGGTCCGAGTATTAAAATCGGGAGACCAATCTTTAATAAAAAATTATAGGCCAATCAGTATACTATCCTGTTTTGCTAAAGTTTTTGAATCTCTGATATATAAAAATATTTTTTCACATTTTAAACCCCTTCTCTGCACTAGGCAACATGGGTTTGTTCCTCAAAGATCAATCAACTCAAATCTTTTGGAATTTTGTAATTATGTTTGTAATTCTTTTAATGAAAGATTACAAGTAGATACAATTTATACTGATTTCCAAAAAGCTTTTGATAGAGTTAACCACTCCATCTTACTAAGAAAACTTGAACAAATTGGAATACATGGAGACCTATTACGCTGGGTGAAATCATATTTGTATAACAGAACTCAATTAGTTCTTATAATCATCCCCTATAGTTGTAACTTCTGGTGTACCACAGGGTTCAAATCTTGGCCCCCTGCTTTTTCTTATATTCATAAATGACCTTGGCTCGAAATTAAACTGTGATTATGCTTTTTTCGCCGATGATCTTAAAATTTTTCGTAAAATTAAGTCTTTTTTTTTTTTTTTATTCATTATATAATTTGTGTACAGTTTTACAGTGATTCGACTACTACGCTAGGCACATGCCCGTATTATGGTAGTCGAATTATGAATATATAATTATATAAATGTAAGAATTGTTATTGGTTAATACATAGTTTAGTTAGGTGCAATATTTTTGTAAAACAACGAATTCTTTAAGTGATTTCGGAATTAAGTAGATAGTATAAGCAATAAACCATTCTTATGTTGGCTGCTTTTTCGCTTAAATGAAATAGGTACATAATAACATGATAGATAGATAAATAAATGAATAACTCTTAATATGATCATTATCAATATAAATATTAATATGATCATTATCAAAAGGTTTTTTTTTGTTGTTTTTAATTTGAATGTAAAATAAAATAAAATAAAATAATAAATAATAATAATAAAACAAATTAACTTAATTTGTTGACTTCAGGCATTCTTTAAAATAGTTCCTCCCCTTTGTAAATAACCAATCCTGTACATTTATGATATAAAGCTTGTCAGTTTTCGATTTCCTTGTATCAATACTCAGTAAGTTAAACATTTTGGGGGCAATATAGGAGAACTGTCGCTGTGCAAAAGTTGTTTTAGTTGTAGGAATTATGCATTTTAGGTGTGAAGAGTACCGATTGTGAATTTTTTTTTGTGTTTTTTCCATCAAATCATTTTTCCATAGGAATATGAGAATTGTCTTTATATATAGTTGTCGGATGTCTAACACTGTGAGTTTTTTAAAAAGTGGCTCTGATGGGTGTGATGGGTTACATTTGAATATTATTCTTAGCAGAAGTTTTTGAATTAAGACCATGGGATAAAGAATTGACATTGCACACCCTCCCCATCCCACAATACCATATGTAGCAATTGATTGGAAAAGTGCAAAGTAAACACATCTCAGTGTTTGTAGGTTAAGAATAGATCTGAAAGAGTAGAAAATGTAGCATAATTTGCGAAGCCTTTTTGTTGCAGAATTGATGTGTGCCTCCCAACGCAGTTGATCGTCAATAATAACCCCTAAGTACTTAATTTCGTTTGATGTTTTTAGGTCATCGCATGAGCAATTTTTGTGAAGTGATGTAGGCGTGTTAGGGTTCTGTGAACATGAATGTATGGTAAGTTTATGATAGTTTTGGGGGAGATTTAGTTTCCGTATAGAAAAAAGTAGGTATTTTGTTTTATCAATATTAAGTGTGAGTGAGGAGGTTGGAATCTAACCAGTGTTTTACTACATTTATGCCATAGTTTGCTTTTTCAAAGGTTGAATTCAAATTTTCACCTTCAAATACGATAACCGTGTCATCCGCGAAGGATATTATAGTGCCACCAGTATTCAAATTGCATAAAGAGTTAATGTATATGTATTAGAAAGAGAAGTGGGCCTAATACACTGCCTTGGGGCACTCCATACGTGATTTGTAAACTTGAACTTCTGTATTCTTTAGCGGAATTGATAATAGTTGACTGGGATCTGTTTGTTAGATAGCTCTTAAACCATTCAAGCGGAATCCCTTTTATTACTATCTGCAGGAGTTTTTTCAGAAGTATGCGGTGAGATACAGTATCAAAGGCTTTTGCTAGATCCAAGAAAACAGCGAGGGTTTTGCGACCTTTATCGAGGTTATCGGATATTAATTTAGTAAAAGCTGCAATTGCATCTGAGGCACTACGACCTTTGCGGAAGCCGTATTGATTTCTTGACAGGATTTTATTGTCTTCAAGAAATTTGTAGAGTCTTCGTTTTACCGTTTTTTCAATTATTTTTGAGATCGGACTCAGCAAGGATATTGGCCTATAGTTATTCACGGATGATCTGTCCCCTGATTTAAAGACAGGAATAATTGTTGAATGTTTTAGGGTGTTTGGGAAAAGGCCAGTTCGAAAACTTAGATTCGTGACATGTTCAAGGGGTTTAGTGATGATTGGTTTAAGGTGTTTAATTAGTTTAGTGGATATATTGTCAATTCCCGTTGAGTGTGTATTTTTGAGTGAAGTGATGATTTCATCGATTTCTTGTTCTGTTGTTGGAGTTAGAATGAAAGGGTTATAACTCATATTATCTAGAGAGATATTGTTTGCAAGGCTATCTTCAGATGCTTTAGTTTTATTTAGAATATTATTTGCTAGGTCTGATCCGATAGTGGAGAAGAATTGGTTGAAATGATTTGTGATTGTTTCAGAGTTTTGAGTTGCATTAAATGTTTTATCTGCGATGGTGATCTTGTTAATAGGTGTGGTCACTTTTTCGGTGTAGCATATTTCTTTGACGATATTCCAGATTTGTTTATTGTCATTAGCAGCTGTCTGTTTCCGATCATCAGCTGCTTCAAAATGACCTCGACACACTCAATAACTGGTGTACTGTCAATGATATGCACTTAAATGTTGAAAAATGTTACATTTTAAACTTTACTATAAATAGAATTATTGCTACATAATTACGGTTTTGAACCGCTTGATTACAGACTTATTGGTAAATTAATAAAGAATAAGACCACAATGTTATATTTAAATACTTACGAATCCTCACCGCTAGCTCATTCGGTAGATTATCGTGTTTGCAGTCCGCTCGGGTACTTGATTCAGAACAATTATCGCTTCATTGGTAGAATTTATACAGGTAAGGCGTAATAAATTAAAAGATTGATTGTCGCTTTAAATACTGAAGAATTTATTTATGCTTCGACGCTTCTAGGAAAAAGCTTTTTATCTCTTTGTGAACGGAAAGTTAATGATTTTAAACCACAATAAAAGGAATGAATTGATAACATAATGAAATAAGGCTTACGTACGTTATCTCGCACGGGTTACATATGCAGAGCTGGCTCCTCGTCAGAAATAAATTACTGAATTTATTTTAATCTCTAAACACAAAAAACTGTTGTGATATTAAGGATCACAGAAAACTATGAAGATTTCGTGACCAACCCCTAGGGAGGCTAAAATAAGAAGAGCTTGGAAAGGTGCCTGCAGCCCTGTGGCGCTCGCCTCGCCCCTCCCCCACCGAATTCCTGGCCAATCAAAGCGTCTAGCCAAGGTTGCCAACGTTTGACAACTAATATTATTAAATTTAGTACTTAAAGATGGAAATAATCTTATAGGGGTAGGAAGTTAAGATTCAAGAAAGTACTTCATAACATTATAAAGGATTTTTTTTATGTTATCAATAATATTATTCTCAAAAAAGTTTCTTCAATAAGGGATCTAGGAATCACTCTTGATTCTAAATTCATATTTGATGTACATATTAACAACATTAAGTGCAAATCATTAAAAATGATGGGATTTATTCACAGAATATGTAAACCTTTCAAAGATCCTCAATCAATTCTAACACTTTACAATGCCTTAATTAGAAGTAAACTTGAATATGGAAGCACTATTTGGAATCCACATTACTGTAAATATGAAAACATTGTAGAATCAGTTCAAAAAAAATTACTAAGAATGTTATCCTTCAAATGTGGACTACACGACCATCTCAGATCCCAGTATAAATAAATAAACTTTATATCAACTTTATAAAAAAAAAAAAAAAATTGGACTGGACTTCTCTATTATGCGATATTTCTTACGGATCACTTTCACTGTGTGTTATTTAGATTCGGTAGGTAGTTTTTTTGTTTTAATCTGTTTTATTTTCAAATATTTTAATACTACTCTTCCATGGAAGCATTAGTTTGTGGCTGAAAGTGGAGGGTACGGTAATATACATAGATATTTTTTAATAATTATTATTATAGTATGTGGCTGGCGGTGGCAAAACCATTGGGAATGTATGGCGATACACGTATTATACATATATGCTATATTAAGTAATTTACATTGCAAAAGTAGAAAACAATACTGTACAAGAGCAAAGTAAACTATTTTAATGTTTTAGGATATTCCTTAATCGTATCAATATATAAGTGAGTTTTTTAATTCTTTTAAGAGTTATCTACATGTTTCTTAAATTTCATGTTACTTTCTATAGCAATTCCTGGGTATTAGATATCTGAAGTTTTCTTCAGGAATTTACAATTATCGTCGCCTTCACCAACGTGCACCATCACTCCAAAGTTGGCGGCAGGGACAGGGTCATTAGGGTAAAAAGGCATGTATGATGTTGTTTCTAGAGTATCATACGCACGCACCTTAGTTGGGACGCACTAATACATCGACAGCTCGCTGATAGAGCCCAATTCAGAGAACAACAGAAACAGTTCTTTAAAATACCTATTGCTCAAATTTCTCAATGCCCATTTTCCTTCTTAATGTCTTTAATGGACTTCCTTCCCCATTGTAAATATTATTATTCTTAAATCCCAGTTTGAAGAGTTATTTGAAATAGGCAACTGGCGATTGGATCACAGCAGATAACAAAGCTTATTGTGCACATTTTAAAAAGGTGTGAACTTCAATTAATAATAATAAAACAAGTTGTATTATTATATACTGTTTATTAATATGTAATTTAATGTAATTACATTTCAGCGGAATTCCATGATTAAAGAAAAGTTTGTAATTCTTCCCACAAAAAGGATGTCCAATTGTCTATTTCTGATCGCGCAGATGAAAAGGTGATCAGATCCAAGCCGCGTGGGATCTGGTGTGGAAATAATAGCGTTAATGACGGAAACTGTTTATCCTGGAATAGAAAAAAGTACTTTTAAAGAAACTGCTTTATAACGCATCAGGAAATTGTGGAAACACTTCAATAGCTGATGATGATGACACATTTATTAGAATATACATGGATTAAACAGGGAATGAAAATTTCATTTTTCCCTAATAATTTTAAGAAATATTCTCCAAGTTGGAGTTCTCAGTTTGGCGAGCAACGTGTCCAAACTATCTTAAGGTAAAGTTTTAGGCAGTTAGTTGAGAGTCTATTGTGGATCGACCATGCTAGATACCTAGGATGGACGCATTTGGCTTTCCATAGAATCCTTACAATTTTTCTCAAACACCACATTTTGAGGTCGTCTATTCGTATATATCGAGTATCTAACTATATAGTATTTTTAAAATAAACCAAAACATAAAAGTTAAACAATAATTTTTTTTTTTTTAATATGAATACCGCACAGTTTTTTGTATGAGTCCCAACTGCTCCCGTCTGGAGCCAGTGAGACTATGGCATCCCCAATTGGGGATGGAAAGGACATAGGGAAGAGGAAGTACCTGGCTATTTACATCTGGTCACCAAACACGGCTAAAGCCATTTCAAGCAACGTTTCAATTCAAAATGGTGATCGTACACCAGGGCGATACTGAGAGTATCTTCCACTCTGGAACGTGCCCCAAATATACTAAATATTATTTTTAATCAGTAAATTGTGAATAACACAAATTAATCAAATAAAATGTATTTGCCACGCCGGGATTTGATCCCGCGACCTTCGGATTGCGAGTCAAGAACCTTACCGCTGGACTATGCCAGCCGTCGAATGAATACATATATTATTCGTTTACATCGTACAGAACCAGTTCGTAACGTTCTGGTAGGTTTTTAATCCCACACGATGGTTTGTTTGAAAGTGAACAAGTCGTTAATAAAGTACATTTCCGGGTTAACTTACTGCTGTACCTTCAACAGTGTGCAATTTACTTTGCAATAATCTAATCTGCAAGATAGTGTTGGTAGTTCTTAGTCGAAGTATGATACAGTCAAATATGACCGAATCGGATAGGGACACATTAGCTCAGTTGATATAGCTGCGCCCTGGCAAGGCAAAGGTCCTGAGTTCGAGTCCTAGATGTGACTGTATCTTTTTCTGATTTTTCCATTTTCAATTTTGGATTGAGTTTCGCTAAAATTGTCTTCATTTAATTAAATATTACAATTTGAGGTGTTGCTCATTAAGTTTTACTTTTTTTAAAACAAATTGATAAATTTGTATACAAATTATGCAAATTCAAAGATTTTTGGAGGGTTCTGACTCTTGTACAAATTAGTTACTGAAGTAATTTATCAATAAAAGCATAAAATAAAAAGAAAAGGCCATCCGAATTTCCTCTTCATCGAAATAAGAAAAACATTTGAAATAAATTACAGTTAAAACTTACTTAGAAAAAGACAAATATTGAATGACAGGTTAATATTAATATGGATAGTAAAAACTTGTTATTCCTCTTACTATAACAGTATGTTGGATAGCAAGCATTTTGAGAAAAATGAGGTAGGTAAATTAAATTATTAATTCTTTTGTTATGGTGTAGTACAGAGGTAGGAGTCTCCAAAATTTCCAGCCTTAGGGCCATATTGATTACTCCAGTAAGTTGCAAGGGCCAAGTAAGTGCTAAATTCGCATTTCGCAGGTCGGATTAATGACACTGGCGGGCCGGATTTTGGTACTTTGGAGACCCCTGGTGTAGAAGTAGTGTTTTAACATTAGTCCTTACGCTTAATTTTCACCGGTGAAATGTCCGGAGAAGACAACTTGTCCGTCACTATTGACCAGTGCAAAACAGAATGGATGATCTGCAATGAACTGTTTTTTGGGATGAATGGCTATCAAATTGAACACCGCTGGAATTAAAAAAACATCTATTAAACCAGAATCCAAAAGTCATCCTCAACTTCCCCATCTCATCCTCACTTACTCCACTTGTGATTACTACAATCAAAAATCAGAATCCACCCCTTACTAAAATTATAGTCATAATTATTTATGATGATGAAACAATAAAATTTAATAAACAAAAGCCAGAGAAATATGAGTACTTATCGACTAAATGGCGGAAGATCGAAGGCCAGAGTTTGAAGTAAAGATATTTCTTCTTGAATATTTCAACAGATGTCAGAATGAAGAATAAGCCATATGTTAAAACCGGGCTGACCACTCAGGGCTGGCCCTGAGCCAAATGCCGCCTGGCACTAGTAAAAATGTCAAGGACACTGTGTAAGATATTATCTATCTGTGTTATATATTTACTCGGTGGCAAGTCAGGGCCCGGAGCGGACTGCTCCACTTGCGCCTGCACAGGACCAGCTCATGTACTATTTGACCTATTCATCTGAATCTCGGATGCCGCTCTATCAAATATGTGTGCGTCAACCGTGTGTAAAAAGTTGAAGTCTGTCCAAAATAGCATCAGTTAAATAAAGGTACACAAGTATAGTCTTACCCGTCGCAGCACCGGCTGCAACACCCTCCTCGTTCACGTCAATGAAGGCCTTCTGGATAACCTTGTCGACTTTCATTGGAGAAGGATTGGTCAGGAGACCCCCTAGATCCGCGCTGTCAGTGAACATAGTTTTCATACCGAGCTGGTGGCAACGAAAGTTTTAAGTTAGTTGAATTCTTAAGAAAGTTCACATAAAACCCTAACCCACATCAAAGAAACAAAATTAGCAGTATTTTAAAGAAAAAATCTTAGGAACGTGCACAAGGAAATGTAACGTACTGAATCAAAATAAACCATGAACATGTAAATTTAATTAAACACGGAACCAATGAAATATGCTGAACATGTAAAAAGAAAGTAGTCAACACTAACAACCATGGTCGGGTGGAGGACCTAGTGGTAGCTTTCCACTACAGTGGATTTTTTGCTGCTAGGCCCTGCAAGTGGCTTTTTGACGGGCTTTACCCAATTTAGTATGCTATACTCAATTTACATTTACATTAACTATTTTTAAAAAAAATTCCCAACCATTTTCCGAAAAAAATTTCCAATATTACCAGCAGAAATTTTTTTACAAAAATAAAATCTTTTTGATATTATAGGGAGGTCGGATTTTCCTTATTGGGAAAATTTTATTTATCTAAAAAGAAAATTCTTCCAGGAAAGTTGGAAAATTTTAGCTTGGAAAATGGGTTGGGAATTTTTTATAAAAACGTTTTTCTTTTGATTTTTTTACGCAGAGTTTTGACATTTTTTATATTTTAAAACATTTGAAAATTTCTTACAGGAAAATTGTAAATAGAGAAAAAAATATCCTGGAAATTGGGTAGGTAAATTGTATTAAAAGTTTTTGAAATTGAGAAATCTAACTTTTGTTAATTTTATTCTGACATTTTCTCACGAAGTTCTCAGACGCAGTTGCTCTGCAAGTTAAGCACGCATATTATATAGAGATGTAGGACTAGGTATGTACTAAGTACCCATTGTATGCAAAATTATAACCGAACCGAAATTCAAACTGGGATGAGCCAAATTTGGTAATTTGGTAGGTTGTTCGGCGCTCGGGAGCACTTATTAACTGAGAAAGTAATTTGAATAAAACAAAAATCTCACTTTGGACAGGGCGTCATTGAGGTTAGCAGTGGTCTCGATTTGGAACTTGGGCAGTGAAATAGTCACAAATTCTGGTTTAAGGCTATCAACCATGGCTTTAACATTTTCTAAATCTGCAATCAACTTCTCCTCCAGAGCTGCAAGACCATCAGCCTTGTTGGGCAGAATGAACATCATGGACATCTCATTGCCTTCAAGGGGCATCTCCAAGATCTGTGGATTATTAAATAACATAATTAAATGTTTTATTACACACAGATTATCGAAGCAAAATGTATTCCAAATGAAATGAAACAGGCTTGCAAACTGCTTAATATGGATAGAAACAGAATTTGTACTGTCACCCAGTTGCGTAGCTAGGGGGGGGGGTGCCACCCGTGCTAGCTACGCCACTGCTGTCACCTCGGGAGACATTTGCATGGTGAAGAAACACCCATCAAACTAGTAACTATAGTTACAATATTACTCTTCGTGGTCGAGGGGTAAGTCCAATCAAGTACCAATCCGAAGGTCGCGAGTTTAACATACGCAAGTAAATTTTATTTGATTCATTTGTTTTATTTCACAGCATAATCATTTAAAATAAAACAAAGTATATTTGCAGCACATTCCAGAGTGGGAAATACTCTCAGTATTACCCTGGTGCAAGACCACCATTCAGAATTGAAACATTGTTTGAAATGGATTTAGCCGTGTTTGATGACAAGATCTGAAGAGCCGGGTACTTCCCCACCTTCCTCCTCCCCATCTCCTACCCTTTCCCACTAGCTTCAGTCTCACAAAATACCCTAATAGGCCACTTGCATGGATTTCATAAGTAACGACTTGGAAAAAATCGTGTGGATAGATTTTTTTAATAAGATTACGAAAATGTTAGTAAAATTTTTTAGAAATGTACAGTTTTTTTTATTTTAAAATAAATAAATCCATTATTTGAGCTCGTGACGTCACTACATTAAAATTTACCGTTTCCGATTATGTTCCCTTAATTTTGTGAAAATTTCACAATGATTAATTTTTTTTGTATATGGCAACACTTTGATTTCCGGCGAGTTTTTGAATTTGCGTTTGACGTTCACTAGATTTATTCTAATTCTAGATAACTAATTCTTTGGTTTGATTTTTTGATTAAGATGGCGGTGTTTTTACAGATGTTACAAAGAGAACCCCGTACAATTTATTGCTATTGGTGTGGAAAATGTTCTTTTTTTAAAATGATTATCGGCTATTTAATTATCGTTTTTTCGCACCCATAAAATTATGTCCCGTCTTTCCAGTTTATAAAAAATGATCTGATTTTTCGGATTGAAATTTTCAAAAAATCGCCAGGGTTTCAAAAATACGATTAAAAAAAAAAAAAGGAATGTCTTAGAATATTTGCCTAAACCGGAATTTTTTATTTTTAAATGTGATGTAAGTGGCCTATTGGGGATGCCATACTTTCACTGGCTCCAGATGTTTGGAAACAGTTGGAACTCTTGTGCAGTATTCACATAAAAAAATGTTTATAAATGCATTTATGTAAATTACAATTATATTAAATAATAACCAAGTCGAAAAACCTAACCCTTTACATCCCATTAAAGCACTCCACGCACTGAAACACAAACTAAAAAAACTATGTTTTTACTTATTACGGCAGAAAAACACTTTATCTGAAACATATGAATACCTCATCACAGGTTCTCTTAGTGAGGCGTTCACAAAACACTATTACTAACCTATTTACATACAGCTACTGATTATTATTTATTTTTTTGGGTTACTCAAACTTTTTATCTACATAAACTGTAATCATTAAATGTATGTACGAGAAGAGATATAAATAAAATAAAATACATCTATTTCACTGCTTGATGGGAAGAAGGCTCAAATAATTGATGAGCTCATTGTGGAACCAGTAGACTATGTCAATACCCAGTGACTGCCTGGACATGGTGGACCAAATTGAAGAGACCAGGCCCCCTAGCACAGTCGATCAGATTATAGGATTGATAGGATAACTTTCGGTAACTTCTCATGGTTTCCTAGCATGACTGCAGATTGCCAAAGAATAAGCAAAAGTCCACATGACTAGGTGTTCTTACAATATTCGAAGTCAACTGTTGTTTGTAAGTTAGCGATCTGCAGTTGTTCTAGGGAACAATGAGAAGTTAGGGCCTTTGCTCATGGAGAAACAGAAAACTGCTTGGTAACTCAATTCACAGCTCAACTTTAAATTATATCAGCTTGTTTAATCTCTACATATTATAAATTAAAGTCCTCCGATGCGTCTGTCTGTCTGTTCGCGATAAACTCAAAAACTAATGAACGGATTATCTTGCAGTTTTCACCAATAGCTAGAGTGATTCATGAGGAAGGTTTAGGTTTATAATTTGTCAAGGTTTTGTGTAAATTTGTTGAAATATATAATATATAAAGGGAGCGGGCTGGCAAGCGGGCGGTGTGGATTTGATTTGTATGCAAATTAACAGATAGCGTTGATTATAAAGGTTGGGTAACCAACCAGTAGAAGGAGTTGCGTTACGTTTTGCAATTTGATTTCCTGTGGTTAGCGATTGAATTGCCAACTGGTTTGTTGTCAGTTGCCCCATGAGCGGATGGACTTACCGAAAGTTATCCTATCAATCCTTATCGATCGACTGTGCTAGGGGGCTAGGTAAAGGTAAAAAGTTAAGTGTGGGACCTATGAGTGGCCTGAAGGCGTACGGTAGCTATGAAAACCATCTAAATAAGACTAAATAACATTCTCTCTCTCTCATCGTCATGATTATTAATTATTATAATATACATTACCTTGGCGTCTAATTCAGCGCTTTCTCCGTAATGGGTTTTGTTTTGCTGAAACATCATGTCAACGAGTTTCGTGTTTGTGGGGCTGACGTGGAATTGGGCTTTATTGGTGTAAGCGGGGTTGAACTTCTTCTCCCATGCACCCTGCGATACAAAGCATACAAAAAATTACAAAATTTGCCCATTGCCATCATTTTTACACTTTACGTCTTATTATTACATTTTTATTCAAGTGAATTTTCTAAAATCAGTTCGTCTCTCCTTAATATAACTAGATATCTGATAGTATGAATATGTTAGCATCTGTACATCTCTGACATCGCGCCTTATGCAAAACATTTTCGTATGTGGAGTTTGTTACCGAGTGCATAACGACTGGGCTTATATTTTTAGTTTTTTAACATTAAAGGAGCCAATTTATATGAATAATGATCACGGTGTATTATCGATGAACAGTAGAATAATTTTCGTTGTTAGTTTTTGGGGTGTTATGCCGTGTTGTGCTACCTCCTACTATAGCCGACGTTTCGGACAGCGTTGCAGTGTCCATCATCAGGGCAGATCCGGTAGATCCGACGATGATACAATGATGAAAGTCCACAAAATGTCAGAGTCGCAAGCAGAGAACATACGACAAGAGACTTGCCATATTTTGAAAAGGGCTGAAATACCCCGCCCAAACATCACAAAAGGAGAGTTTGCGGCCCTAAAAGAATTGCGCGCCAATGAGGACATCTTGGTTCTACCAGCCGACAAAGGAAATGCCACTGTCGTGATTAATACGGTAGACTACATTAAAAAGATGGAAGACTTATTGTGCGACGCCGGCACCTATAAGAAGATTAAAAACAATCCCACCAACAAAATTGACCTGAAGACAAGGGAGTTAATAAAAGCTTCCAGTATTAGGAAAGAGGATCGATCTGGGCTTTTCGTTAAAGCCTCCAGAACTCCTGCCCTGTACGGTCTTCCAAAAATAGATAAAAAGGATATCCCAATGAGACCGATTGTCAGTGCTATTGGTGCACCGACGTACAAACTTTCCCAATACCTTTCGAGATTGCTACAGATGCAAACTGGAAAAACTGAAACCTGGATTAAGGATTCTGCAGATCTGATCAGTAAGCTCAAAAGTGTTAAGACTGAGGAAGGAGATATCCTAGTCAGTTTTGACGTAGTGTCCCTTTTCACAAATGTACCACTAGAAGACTCCATGACAATGCTCAAGGAGATCTATGAGGAAGACATTTGCAAACTTTTTGAACACTGCCTCAAAACGGGATATTTTGCATTCCAGGATGAACTTTTTGAGCAAGTGGAAGGAGTTGCGATGGGCAGTCCGTTGTCGCTAGTACTAGCTAACTTTTTTATGGAGAAGTTTGAAGAAGTGGCACTCGACACAGCCTCGGCTGTTCCCAAGGTATGGTGGCGTTATGTCGATGATGTCTTCGCCATTTGGCCTCATGGAACAGAAAAATTAAACAAATTTCTGGATCATCTTAATTCACTCCACAGTAAAATTAAGTTCACAATGGAGCTGGAAAACGACGATAAAATCCTGCCTTTTCTAGATGTGGAGGTGATGCGAAAAGAAGATGGTAATCTAGGACATACAGTTTATAGAAAACCAACGCATACAAATCGGTATCTACATGCTGATTTGCACCACCACCCAGCGCAGAAGAGAGGACTTATCCATACTTTGGTGACCCGAGCGACCAGAATATGTGAAGAAACAAAACTTGGAGCAGAACTTATAAAACTGACCGATGCACTGGAGCGCAACGGTTACCCGGCAAGTCAGACAAGGCAAATTATAAGAGCCAAATCTACACCGAACGAAGACAGAGTTGAACAAGAGTCAAAAGCCTGTGCTTTCCTGCCTTTCGTTCACTATGTGACAGACAGAATTGCCAGGCTGTTGAGAAAAGAAAGCATCAAGACTGTCTTCGGAACCACTACTAAAATCCACGACCTACTGAGGTCTGCAAAGACTAAGTTTCCTCTGGAAGCAGATGGAGTGTATAAACTCAGCTGTTCCGGATGTGACAAAGTTTATGTAGGCCAAACAGAGCGGACGATTTCCAAAAGGATAGCTGAACATTTTCATGCTTGTAAACTCGGCCACCCTGATAAATCGGCAATCGCCGAGCACTTAATTGAGACCGGCCATTACTTTGGATTTGTTCCTGAGGTCCTGGGAAGACCCAAAACTTACAGATCACGCCTGATTACGGAGGCAATCGAAATCTACAAAAATCCAATTAATATTAATAGAGACGACGGAGCTAAGCTCAACAGCTCTTGGTATCCGGTAATTGACGGCTACACCAAAGCTAAACGCAAAAAAATACCATGTCTAAGTATACTGTAATACCATATAATAATACAATATAAAGGTATAAAACCTTTTTTGCTTATATTGGCTACTTTCGCTTTAACCACTTGAATTCTGTTGTCTAATTCTAGAATAACGATGGCGCCACTTTCGTCGGCAATTCTCACATGGACGGGCCCCAGGCTAACGTAAATACTGCGCTTTCACTAAAATCGCAGTTCCCTTTCTCCTTAAATACCTACCAGCTCGTAGTGGATTGAAGCTGGCGACACGGTATCGCTTCCAAGTAAATAATCACACACTCTACACTAACAATTACACATCGTCGGATCTACCGGATCTGCCCTGATGATGGACACTGCAACGCTGTCCGAAACGTCGGCTATAGTAGGAGGTAGCACAACACGGCATAACACCCCAAAAACTAACAACGAAAATGCTTTTGGCCGCGAAAATTTAAAAACTTATCAGTAGAATAATTGCTTTTTCTATCTTTTCGAAAATGATTTGTGCAGTATCTTAGTGTACATGTCGTAGGCATTTACCTACTCCCTTACTAATAAACGTGCTTTTAATTTTATGCAACTGATAAACAACGATTTTTGTATGGTAAAAGGTGGTATATGATTTGTAAAATTTGAAAAATGTTTACATATTACTAAGGCCTTAAGGCACCAGTGTATTATTTTCAAGCAAACGATGAATGGTTTTTTTTTTATTAATACTCATACTCAATATATACATATGGAAGACTGTATAAAAAATTTTGTACACGAATCTAAAGTATAGTATGCGGTGTATGCTACTTTCAACAGGACACTCCAACGAAATTGCTGCTCGGCGGTTGACAGGACTAAGCCATACAGCTCATCAGAAAAATAAAATAAAAATATATTTAGAAACTAAACTTATAGGTTTACAGCACCACGGAGGGGAATTTTGATATCTAAAAAAAAATGGCAGACCAGCGAATTTTATTTCATAAAAAAAAATTTGAAGGGGGTCTTTTATAAAAAACTCCCTACGTGGTGCCATAGAGACTGGATTTTTGAACAGTTTAAGACTTGATGCATGCAAATCGGATGTATAGTTTTTTTTTTATGTTGTCAACCAGGTTGAAAAACATAGTTTCGAGAATAACGCGTTCAAGGTTTTGCTGAAGGTTAATTCAATATACAAACTGTTTCAAACGGTTTCACATAAAATTCTGTATCTCCCGTCAATTTTACAAATTTCTTTGAAACATTTGGTGAGAGCATTTTTATCAATATTTCAGGAAATAAAATTTTAAAAAAATCTTTTTTTTAAAGTGTCCTGGTGCGTTGCAGTTATTGTGCCCGGCAATTTATCATTCTCGTAACATCGCCTTGCCCCACAGTTATAAGGATGGATTCATACATCTGTCACTCCTGGACATACTGATCCTCAGATTCCTACCCACCCCTAAAATCTTTTTCTTTCCCAAAACTTCCTCTCCTCTCCTTTCCACCCTCCACACAGCATCCCCAAAGATGACATAGGCCCTAAGGGGAATTATTTTCCTCAGGGCCTCCTATGTGGAGCTAATGTAAAAAAAAATACATGTAACCAAATATCCTGTACAAAGCAGTAATAACACTACAACTTTGATAATACCCCCACCATAAATATATTGTGTGAGTTTACCAACCTTGACGTAGATGGTATTGACAAGTACCATAGTGGTGGCACTGTTCACGTCACTGGCTGCCACAAGGTCTTTGATTGTCTCATTGGTTTTTTTCTCAACCTAAACAGAGAAACAGAAAAATTTACAATTTACATTGAAGTGATGAATGTAACAAATGGCTTTTTATTTACTTCACACCTGCAAGAGCATTCCTGGCCGTGCTGCAGAGCCAGCAGATCAACACCAGAGGTCTCGTATTGTGAGATTCTAACGTGTGAGAAGATGAACTCCATATTTTTATAGTTTTAAGATGTTAGAAACCAAGCAGTCTTTTTTTGGTGTTGCTTATTTCCAAAAACAATGTTAGGATTGTCAAAACATTAGCTCATTCTTGTTACAGTAAATAAATCATGAATCTGACAGGTCATATAAAGTGACTTGACAACAAATCTTCAATATATCTGAGGGGTTAATAATATAAAAAAATAAGTACATATTCAAATAGCAGTTACTCTGCTCAATGCACAAATTATTTAAGAAAACACTCTAAATAGGTTCTCGTTGACATTGAGCGAGTTTACAAGCTACTAGCCGGTGAATTCACTATACGCTACTAAACTCGCTCAGTGTAATTGTATTCCTAGCTAACTAGCAGATTGTGAACAATCTACGAAAAAAGTTGAAAGGTTGTCAACTTTGCTCGCTACTCGCTAGCGTGTACGGTGGATGGCAAGATGGCGGCCCTCGAACAGCTGATTTCGTAACTGTCAAACTAGATGTTAAATAATGTTAACTGTTGATCTTGATTATTCGTTGTACAATCTGAAGGTGCCGGCAAATATCTTAGTTTTCTACAAAATGTCGACAGAATTAGTTTAGCTCAGCTCGCCGATTTGCCCGCTTTTAAACTTGCCAGCTAGTAGCTTGTAAACTCGCTCAAAGTAATCGAGGCTTAAGACTAGCTTTATTTTTAGTTTTTTATTTAAGCCCAAACCAAGAAAGAAAGTAAAACTAAGCTAAAAGTCACTTGTCATAATATGCCATATCCTAAGAAAATGGCCTCAAAGTGAACAAGATTCATGAGTAATAAATTATTTTTCTATAGTAATAATTATGTACAGATCAAAAATTATTTTAGTAGGTATGTGTGAATTCGTTTTAGTGTCGAAAATGACCTGTCACCTTATGAACTGCTGGTTGGAAATGTTGCCTTTTAGGAGATTAGTTGAGAAAATGCACATATTTGTCTCTTTTTTATAATAAGAAAAATTCTAGTATGTAGCTATTTCCAAAAAACTCCGATGAATTATGCAAACACCTGAGGGATAATAGTGGCACAAGTAAAAAAAAAATCATTTTTGAGTTAAGTATGCAGAGATGTTTTTGGATATCTATTCTATCTTCGATAAAAATGGCACATTTCTTAAAAATGTTATTGCGGCCAAAAGCGAATATGTCATTTTTATATTATAATGTTTTACTCAAATTCATCCAAAAATAGTGCCCCAATGATCATTGTACCACTGTTATAATATTAATCCTAATATATTTTAATATACTGCTTTTCAACGCTTTTACAAAATAATGTTTTTATTGGATAATAAACTGATTTTACACTCAAACGAAATATTCAAACTGCTCACGTGAAAAAATAGGTTTTTTGAGTTGTGCCATTGTTATTCCCCAGGTGCGATAATTCATTTTTAAGATGATCAAAAACCAAATTATGCTAATTGGTGTGTGGTTTGGTTTATTAAGATGGACATACTGCCAACCAACCCGGATATTCAGTGGAAATGTAAATAATAATGCTGCATTTAATTTGTGGTTGATAGGGCAAAATCTATGTTATATTCTATTTTTGGTATTACGTTAGCTTGTTCATCTCACCCAAGCATTTATTTCGGCGGCTGCGGCGTTGTTTTGGCTAAAGTCGATGTTTTCCACATCGCTGCTGAACAAATGAGTGGCCAAAGCCTTGAAGACGGGGGCCAGTGCATTTCCCTCCTTGACGTACACCTTGTTCGCCAAATGCATGGTGACGTTCTGTACGGCGTTCATCTTTTCGATTGCCTGCTTGTAGGCTGCTTTGGTCTGGAGAGGGAAATCATTAGTTCAGATGATAAAACAAGCCAAGAACTGACAAAAATCAATATAGGTGGGTATGTTTAAGGCTGCCGAGGACCAGTAGAAATCAAGAGATGGTCTCAGGAGAAAAAGGTGGTGATAAAACAAGGAAAGTGATCAATGGTCGATAATCAATTCAAGGGTGGATGATTTGATTAGATGACTGGGATACGGGAGTTAAGGGCAACATCTGGGTAGGACAACTTTTGAAAATTTTTAGGAGAGGGATAAGTCCCCAAACAAGATTTGTGTGCGAAATCCAAGTTGTTTTTCACATCACATAGGTACTCTGTAATTTAGATAATCCTGGATTTAATCACGTTTCTATTTTTTAAGATATTAAATAATATACATCCAATTCCCCCCCCCCCCTTCCCCCTTAACAACCTAGACACACTCACAAAGGCAGAGTTGGGCAGGTGTAGAGCGTCGTTCATCTCATCGAGAGTCTTTCCGTTGGCACCGAGAGACAGCATGGCCAGCACGATATCCGCCGACATTGGGGACATGATGAGGTTTTTGCCAGCGTGGTCTGCATCCTGGGAGATCGCCTGCAATAAAAAAGAATTAACTGCATTACAAATTAACAAAAATTAGCCTTACTTATAAAAAAAAACACTTAACAACCGTTAACGGTGTTTCTGTTCGGTGACCATTGGTATTTCTGGGTTATAACATTACTAATTACATAAAGACATTTTTATGTTGGCTGCATTGAACTTTGGTAGATTTGCGAAAGCGCGGTCGCCATGGTTTTTCATTCATTCAAATTCGCAATTTGGGAGGCGGGTGTGAGTACCGCCACCCCGGGAACCATTTATTAGATAACAAACACCCCTGCCATAGGTCACCCCAAGTGGTTCGCTATGTTTGGTGACTTATCAGGGGTGCCCGGGTTCATGGGTGAGGTTTGTCTAGGTCTTGGCGGCCAATACATTTGCCCACCTACTGCATAGCGGGTTGGTTGAGGGAGACCTAACCTAGATCTCTCCAGTCGGACTCTCTCGATCCATCGCCTTGCTTTGCAGTGGGAAGGATGAATTCATACATTTATCACTCCTATACATATTGCGCCCAGATTCCTACCCACCCCTCATACTTTATTACTTTCCAGAACTTCCTCTCCTTCTTTTCCCTAAAAAACAACCTCCACACAACATCCCCAAAGATGATATAGGCCCTGAGGGAAATATTTTTCCTGTGTGGTTGTAATGTAAAAAAAAAAGTGAGATGTCTTTTCTCGATATGACATTAATAATTTTATTTAATTTATTTTATTTTAAATACATAAACGGCTATACTGCCTTTTATAAATAAACATATAATAGAGTACAAAAGTAAGAATAATATTGTAGAGTGCCGTTTTTGTGAAAAATCACCTCAAAAGCGCTTTACAATTCATTATGAATTCCTAGGTTCTATTTAATTTTATTAATGACATTACCTCAAATAAACCTTGCGAAAACAGATTCATGCTTTCGGTCAGCATTGTTTCTATATTACTTCCTGCATGGCTGCTGCTCACAAAGAAGACAAGGAAGAATACTGAAACAAAAATAAACATATAATAATATAACGTTAAAGTACATTCAACATAATATCCGGTCATTAAACATAACATTCAACATAATATTATAAAAATTTCTAAAAGATCTGAGGGTTCAACTGGAGAAGCGGAAAGAAAATGGTGAAGATGTCACCATAAAATACATAAACTCCACGCCCAGAATTGTCCCAAATCTGCCAAAAAACTAGGAAGTTACAAAAATATCCAAGCAATTCCAACAAACGATCGAACCAGAACTTTAAAAATCTACTACCAAAACATCCGAGGACTACGATCAAAACTCGACGAACTACGAGCAGCCCTACCTTCTCACCATCATGACATCATTATATTTACGGAAACCTGGCTAAACTCTGATATCAAATCAACTGAACTCGGTCTTACAAACTACAAAATATTTCGCTGCGACAGAAATGTCAGATCAAGTTCCAAGTCAAGAGGTGGAGGAGTTTTGATTGCTATAAAACAGAAATTGTCATCTAGAAAATTAACCACGAAACACAATAACATTGAACATCTTTTTGTGCAAGTAACGACTCCTCTCGAGAAAATTATATTTGGAACGGCCTATCTACCACCACTTTCTGACCCTCAAACATACAGAAACCACTGTGAAGACATCGAAACAATTTCATCAAAATATTCTCACTCGAAAATTGTTATCCTTGGAGATTATAACTTACCAAACCTAACATGGAAAGCAAAAAACTGTGGTCTCATCACAAACGAAAGTGAAAACGATCGTGCACGTGAAGTTTTGGACATGGTAAACTTTCTAAACTTTCACCAACATAATTTTATTTATAACAGTAACAATCGCTTATTAGACTTAGCTTTATCAAACTATCCTAAAATATCTGTAGAACTCTCAAATGATCCACTCCTACCAATAGATAATCACCATCCTCCCCTATACATTAAATTAAATATTACATGCAAAAATGAAAAAATACCTGTACAAAGAGTCCTAAACTTTAAACGAGCCGATTTCGACTCAATTAACAGCCATCTCTCAAATACAGACTGGTCGTTTTTATCTGATAAAAACATTGATGAATCTTTAGACCAACTTTATTTATACTTTTCTAATATTATTGAATCCTATGTACCTTTTTATAAACCGAGAAGCTATACCTACCCGGTTTGGTTCTCATCAGAGCTTACTGCCTCTCTTCAGCAAAAAAAGAGTCAACACAAAAAATTCAAACAAAGCAAATCCATAAGTGATTATAAAATCTTTAGCGAAACCAGGAAAAAATGTAAAGATCTTTCCAAACAATGTTACAAAATGTATATAACCTCTATCGAGGACACTGTCTTTAAATCCAAAAATCTTTGGAAATTTCTTAAAAAACTAAACAATGAAAACACAGACTACCCGCCAATAATGCAAATGAATGGAACCAGTGCAAACAATACACAGGACATTGTAAACCTCTTTTCGGACTTCTTCAAAGATGTATATGATGAAGAAACCCCAGATGACAAAATACCTGAATACAAATTTAGCAAGACTACACACTTAACAAATTGCCATATCACACAAAAATGTTGCGAACAGAAATTATTTTCCTTAGACACTGACAAATCCGCTGGCCCAGACAACATTCCACCAATATTCCTCAAAAAATGCTCTAATACATTATCTAAACCACTTACATTATTATTCAACCGTCTCTTGACCCTTGGACACTTTCCAGACTGCTGGAAATCTAGCTTCATTACACCTATCTACAAAAAAGGAGACGACACTAATATAGCCAATTATCGCCCCATTTGTATACAGTCAGTACTACCCAAGCTTTTCGAATTACTGGTCCTCGATGAAATCTATCCCAAATTAATAAAATTAATTGACCAAAAACAGCACGGTTTTATCAAAGGTAGATCTACCGCAACTAACTTAACAATATTTCAAAACTTCATATTACAATCTTTTTCAGAAAACAAACAAGTCGACTGCATATATACAGACTTTTCGAAGGCATTTGACAAAGTATCCCATAAACTACTAATCCAAAAACTATTTGCTCTAGGAATAAGGGGTAACATGCTAAAATGGTTTACTAGCTATTTATTAAATCGTAAACTTTTCGTCAAAATAAAATCTTGGATGTCGAAAGCTTTCTGGGCTACTAGTGGCCTACCGCAAGGCAGTCACCTTGGCCCGGTTTTGTTCCTCATTTTCATCAATGATATAACCAATTGCTTCAATGATGTCGAGGTATTGCTCTTTGCTGATGACATCAAGCTATACAAGAAAATAACTGATTTAAATCATTGCCAAATACTACAGTCAAATATTAGTAAGTTTAAAGATTGGTGCATTCAAAATAATTTATTTTTAAATGTAGAAAAGTATAAAACCTTGACATTCTTCAGAAATAAAAATCCTGTTTTATTCGAATATTCCATCAATAACACAGCTTTAGAAAGAGTCCCGGAAATGAGGGATCTTGGAATCATTTTGGATGAAAAACTAAGTTTCGCCAATCATATCCACCAAATTATGAACAAAGGTATGAAATCACTAGGCTTCGTTTTAAGAACAACTAAAAACTTTAATTCCATAGAAGCCATTAAACTATTATATGTATCTCTAGTTAGAAGCCAAATTGAGTATAACTCGGTAGTTTGGTCTCCATCTTACAAAATTCACGTTAATAATATTGAGCGAATACAAAAAAAATTTCTGCGTTTTATAAATTTTAAATTGAATATCCCACTAGAAGACTTAAAATATAATCTATTACTAAATATTCTAAAAATACACACACTAGAAGACAGACGTAAAATAAACGACTTGACATTTTTATTCAAAATACTTAACTCTAAATTCGACTGTTGCGAACTCCTACAACTCATAAACTTACGAATACCGACAGTAACCACACGACAAAATACCCTATTCTACTGCAGCATTCATAAGCGGAATTACATTGCCCACTCTCCGATACAAAGATTTCACACTATGGGAAATCAGTACTTAAGTGATGTTGACATATTCAACATCAACTTGGCGAATTTTGTGGATTTTGTAAAAAACTTATTCCATAACTATTCCTAAACATATATGTATTTTTGTAAACTTATCAAATCACTGTATTTTTGTGACTTGTGTGCATTTTTATTTAATTTTATTCTTATCATTTCTCTATCTGTTTAAAAATCATCTGTCATCTGTCTATGTGTTTAAAAATCATCTGTCATAAACAAATTGTACTACTGTAAAAGCCCTCTGGGCGTTGAATAAATAAATAAATAAATAAATAAATAAATAAATAAATAATATCATAATGATCGGGCTGAGTTGGCTTCGCATTTAGGTCCAACCCAGGCGTCCCATTTTCGATTCCTTGGCTGGCTAACTCCTCCATCACGACACAAGTAACATTTTGGGCTTACTGTGGTGGTAGTAGGAGATTTTCAAATATTGTCGGGTTATTCGTAACCCGGGAATGTTTGTCTTTCTTTAATAAAAACAAAAATTTCTAAACGACTTTGTAAATAATTGATTAGACAATAATCCCCTTACTCAATGCTGGATGAAATTTAATTCCTAACCTTCAGCCTGTCTGCTGCAACTAAGATGTAAGACTAAGACTTAAAGATGTAAAAGTATGAGCTAAAAGGAGGGGGGAATAGGGCATAATTTACAAAAGGTGTTTAAACAAGAGTTTGTTAATCATTTATTGGAGACAAACCGTATAACGGAATGGAGTTGTTACACTGATATATTAGTGGTATCCATTTAGATAAACTTGAAATTTTAGAAATTAGATACAGTGTAAAGAAGAGTTAATATTATCGAAAAATCATTTTTAATGAACCTCTGTTAAATTTGTTCCCATGGTAAAAAAAATTATTATTGATCCTCCACAAAAAGCTCATAAAATGGATATACACGTTATCAACAAACGACCGACAAGATATTCTTTCATTCAACTCGTTGAAGAGTTGAATGGAAAAATATTGTTGAACATCTAAAACATACTTCAATTCCATCTAAAATTTATGATAAAAAAATTCTTATACAAATAACACAAGAACCCCTCTTACAACATAATAAGGAAATCCAGTGAAAAATATTATGGCTTTAAAAAAATATGTTCATATAGACCAATAAACGCTGATTCTGAATATATAACTTTTATTTAATAATATTAAACGTATAGTTTTTAAAAAAATATTAAAAAGTACATTTTTAATATTCTCGTTAAAACACAGGTATGCTGTGTAATGCTCTGTGGTGACGTCACGATGGTAATCACTGTAATGACAGGTTTATTTATGCTGTACGTCATTTGTATGGGAATTTAGGTATGACACAAACGAATGTTCTATATATTTCTTACTTTTGAAGATGTCGTAAAAGCATATACCTTTATAGAAAGTTGATAGAATTGCCTTTTAGATTTTTGTATCTGACATATACGATTGTGTTTGAAAAATGCAGTATTTTAAGTTTCAAAATGAAAAACTTTAAAAAAAACAGCCGACTGTAAACATATTCTATTAAATGGTCAAAAAAATTAGGAAAATTCAAAATTTAAAAAATACTGTCCTCTTACTTTATGAATTTGGAATAAAACTGTCACTTCACTTTTTATCTCGTTCATACAATTAAAAACGATAAAAAAAATATTATATTAATTCCGAAAAAATAACTGAAAAAATCCGATATCTTGGACTCGGTTTTACGCAATTAATGCGTTGATTACTCGAATTTGTATTTATTTACACATGCATAAGGCTTTTACATTATTAAATAATATTAATTTTATGGAAGTTTTATTAAATTCACGCGGAAAAGTCATAAAAATTATAGAGAAGTAACCTTTGATTATGTAATGAACGAAACTAAATCACCAACTAAATATTATTTAAGGACTAAAACTGAAAAAAAGTACAGGCAGCATTGGTACTTATGCTGAATTACACTAATATCACAGTGAATTAATCATTTAAACGAAAATTATCATCAAAAACATAAAACTGCAAGTAAAATTCATCAACGTCATTCATTGTTTTGCAAAGAATTTGATTTCGCCATTTGCAATAAATAAGCCATTAGCCAATCAACGCGTTATAATAAACAAGATGGCCGCGCGCCTGCGCAAATCTATGTGAGATTCAAGAAAACCAACATAACAATCATAAAATAGTGATTCGTTATTTTAGTCTTTTTTTTTTTTTTTTTTTTTTTTTTTTTTTTTTTTTTTTTTTGTTTTTTTTTTTTTGGTACATGTGTTTCAATGGTACATAGACTCATAAACATTCCCTTAGATAATAAAGCATACGTAAAAGAAAAGGAAACTATTAAAATAATCGCGATTAATAACGGCTATGAGGCAAAAAACATTGAAAAAATAATAAAAAACAAGAAATACAAAAATAAAATTTATTTAATATATCCGGTACAAAACAAAAAATTAGAAAAATTTGCATGTCTCGAATTTCTCGGCCCAATATCTTTAAAAATTGCAAAAGAAATTAAAAAATGTGGTTTAAATATAGCTTTTAGAACCAATAATAATATGGGAACAAACCTTAAAAACTCAAAAAGTAAAAATCCTAAACTAAATAACGGTGGCATATATGAATTAAAATGTGACCACGCCGACTGTAATGCTACTTACATCGGACAAACGGGTAGGGCATTCTCAACTAGATTCAAAGAACATTTACGATGTTATAAAAATAAAAACACCGCTTCAAAATTCGCAGAACATCTCTTAGAAAATAATCACGTTCCACTTAAAAACAACCAGCCAAAACCATTACATATAGAACGAAAGGGTCTTAGATTAAATTTGCTTGAACAATTAGAAATCAATAAACGAACGAATGACCCCAACATAACACTAATTAATAAAGTAAGGAAAATTATTTATTCTCCACTACTTAGTATTTTTACCAAACCTAAACAATATAATGCAATTAAATGAGTCATAGAAATAACATCATTCTAAATCAATAAAGAAAACCCTTGCACTTAGTGCAAGTGAAACCAAAAAGGGAAAGATTCGGAATCCCACTTAATCACTCTCTCAATTAGTGTCTCTGCAAATTGGATTTACCGGTAATAAATCAATTTTGACACCTTCATAAATTGACATTTGAAATGTTATAAATAAGTCGTCCGTACGTGGCTTCACCACAGTTTGAAAATGACCTTACAAGTCGAAACAGCTGTAACTAAAATACTTTCTTAAATACTTGCAGAACTCGATATTAACATATCAAATTTAAATTTAATTAAATTTCTAAAAATTAAAATGGAGTTCTACGAATTAAACACAAAAACAATTAATAGTTATTTTAGTCGATGACGTCACAAAATTCACCATAGATATGGGTGTTTTCGAGGGATCTCCAAAAATTAAAACTTTGAAAATTATTTTAACAATTAAAACTAACTCTAAAAAAAAAAAAAAAATGCAGTAATTTAAGTTAGAAGGTCATTTTTCATAAAAAAAAATTTAAAAAAATGGACTGGACTTCTCTATTACAGCACCATACTTTCAAAACACAAATAAAACGGGGGATCTTTTCAAATCATGTAAATAAATTGTTTCTTCACACCCTCAACTCTGTGCGGAAACGGGCGGTCCGTCTGATAGATTCTCCTAGTTTATCAAACGGATTGCAATCTTTAGAGCACAGGCGTCGGGTGGGAATGCTATCCTTGTTCTACCGGTATTTCAATGGAAGATGCTCCGAGGAACTAGCGTCATTGATCCCTTCGGCACCGGAGCATAGTCACTACAAACGCGTGCCCAACATATGTACACGGTTGACATTTGTTACATGAGAACGGGTCGCTTCTTCGACATGTTCTTGTGTTCAACAGCTCGACTGTGGAACGATTTGCCTACAACATGGGTCTCTTCAAGACCAATGTTCGTTCCCTCCTCTCCTTAAAAAGACCCTCCACACAGCATCTCAGTTGACATATGTAGACCCTGAGGTAAATTATTTTCCTCAGGGCCTCCTGTGTGGAGTTAATGTAAAAAAATAAATTCTAATAATTGCTGTTGTACAAATATAAAGGCAAGCAGGGAACCATACTAATTTGGGCAAAGCCTATCAAAAAACTGCCTGGAGGGTTACTAATTATTGTAATACTAATGTAATCATTATTCCAAGATATTATCATGTAATATGGCAGATTGGATTTGGACTATTCCCCCAGTTTCAATGGAATAAAATTTTATATAAAATAAATTATTCTCAGAAAGAGTTATTTCGGTGATTGTTGGCATCATAGAATAAAGAATATAAAACTAAAAGTGCTTTCTGTACATATTTTAATGGAAACAAATTTGCCACTGACTTAGTACCTTTTGGTTCTAGAGCAGGCAGTCTGTCTCTCTTACACTTGCCTGAAATTGTATATCGCTATCCCATTTGAATTTCGTAATCTTGGCGAAACACAGTTTTGTATCGACATACAGGCCCAAACTGGGCCTATAATTGGAATCACAAAACACGGCACTTATTATGTTATTCTTTATTCTATGGTTAGCATGTTGTATGATACATGATTTAAATAATATAGTGTAGTTAGAATTATATAAATTTTTCTTACCAGAAATCATGTTGCTGAAGGTTGCCATTGTGGCTACTGGAACAAGAGTGACGAGATGTTGTTTCCAAGGACATATATACCCACAGCGGGCATTCGAAATGTCAATGGGCCAGAGCTTTTCAAACTTTTTGGAAATAATTAAACACCCGGATTAATATTTTACAAATCATGTCATTCTATATTTTTTAAATTACATTGACAAATACCTACGCAATAATATATATTTTTTTTTAAATTAAAATCAAATCTATTTAAAAAAACATACAAGTGCCCTTGAAGTGATTTTTCACAAAAACGGCGCTCTACAAATTATCCAATTATTATTATTATAATTAGTTGGCTAACTCAAGCAAAATCACATATTACAGTTAGTAAAATATGAGGGCGCCACCGTTGTTCAAATGGCAATACTAAAAAATAACTCATGGTTGAAATGTAAAGCTGTGTAACCTACTTTTTTTTTAAAAACTAAAAAGGCATAAAAGTGAAAAAATTATTTTGTTCATTGCAATATAGATACCCACTGATCTGAAAATTAGAATTGCATGTAGGTAAATTATACCTTTGCGATTTTGTATTAACACAATGAAGAATAACGAAATTGTAATAAAATATAAAGCATAGTTTAAAAATTGTTCACATTTATTTGATACCAGCTTAAGTACCTAGCGTTGCCCGGGCTTTAGATCATGTCTCTAATTTTAGATCTGAGAATATTTAACTCATTCAGATCTAAAAGTAGTGTAACTAAACTCATCATTAGCGATTCTTCCTTTTTACCTACTGTTAAATTCAAATTAATGTTTTATTTTTATTTTTTTATTGTTGATACATTATTTTACAATATTTCATATTTGTTTACCCGTGCTGGGGCCCCCATTTTATAATTTAAGAATTTATACATAATCAGTAAGAACATTTAAAATAAAGATAAATTTAAATTAAAAATAAAGATTAAAAATTAACAAACTAAAAGAATAAAATTAGATGAAAATGACAATCGGTGTATATTATGACTAATTTGTGTGTTTGTAAGTGTCGCGTATTTTATATAGGTTTTGTGTGTCGAGTGTATTGGTTTTATTCTTTTATGTTATAAAATTTTGGTAATATTGTCTTTTTTGTTCTTTAATCCATTTTTATTTTTATTTTGTGTAATTATAAGAAAGCAAATCACTTTGTAAAACACCATTTATTCAAATTTATTTCATTACGTAGGTACCTTAACAACAGTGCTTCTTCGATATTATTTTTTCTTTAAAAACAAAAAGTGTTTTTTAAAATGTGATTTACAATTTTCGTGGTTAGTTTTTGGGGTGTTATGCCGTGTTGCGCTACCTCCTTCTATAGCCGACGTTTCGGACAGCGTTGCAGTGTCCATCATCAGATCAGATCCGGTAGATCGTCGGATCTACCGGATCTGCCCTGATGATGGACACTGCAACGCTGTCCGAAACGTTGGCTATAGAAGGAGGTAGCGCAACACGGCATAACACCCCAAAAACTAACCACGAAAATGCTTTTGGCCGTGAAAATCTAAAAACTTATGTGATTTACAATGTTCTATATATTCAGTGTCATTGCGCTTTAAAATAATATTTGACAGTTAAATTAGTGTTGCCAGCCTAAATATTTCGTAATTCAATTTTTAATATTTTCTACTCTTAATTGACAGACTATATTATGTAAACGGTGAATCTGATTGACTATACCTTATTAACAGATCGATTGCGATCTCTAATGCACAGATGCAATTAATGTTCGCTGAGTCTGTTCCACAGGTTTTTCAACAAAGCCTTCCTCGAAGAAGTTTGCGGCATTGGTCCTCCGTACACTGTTCAACATCTGCTTTTTTTTTCTTTTATACTTCATGCTGTAAGCTCTCTACAAGGCTTTGTTTTGCAACATTACGCAACCAGGCGAATAGTGATATAGTTCCTCTGTCTTCTCACCATATAAACAAGGGTGCTCTTGTGAGGTGTAACATAAAAAAAATATCTGTTGGTGAATAACCATTTTGTTGAAAATAAATAAATAAAATAACACAAAAGATACGTATTGATATTAAAACCAGTGAATTAATTTGTTAGTTCATATTTTTGCTGCCTGCACACATGTAGATTATATCCTGGCATTTTAAAGTTGCATTATCAAGTTTTAAAACGATTGAAAAACAATTAACAAGATTATGATTTCACGGAAAATTAAATTATTTATGTCTTTTGATAAACGGCATGTGTATTGAAAAAGATTGAAAGTGATTTAATTTCACGGAAATTAAATATATAATTTCTCATTTCTAGAATGACATTTTAAAAAGCGTGACATTTTCTTGGAATAAACTTCTATTTGGTTTGGGGTCGGAAAGCATCTTTGAAATCACCGATTTAATTTTTTTTTAGAAAAGGTTATGAAATTTAACTATTTATTCGCAATATTATATTTATTCGCAACACAGTTTAGAACACCCTAAAGCAGTCCCCCCTTACCCCGCAAATGCCTAAAGATACTGGTTGCATAGGGACATATAACAATAATGTTCAAATTTAGTCTCGCGGTTCAATTCGACAATGTTATTTTTTTGTTTAATTTTTCAGCTTCCTAACAAAAAATTAGAAAAAATGCCATAAACAAAAGTTAGTTGTATGTAGATACTTTTGTATAGCATCTGGTGACCACTTGACAGCCGCAAGGTACTAAAAAAGATCGGGGAAGGCCGCGCGAAAGGGGGATTTGAGAATGCTTCCCTCAATATAGGTTTTAAATGAGGTTAGGTACATAATATAAGTTTTATTGGTAGGTAAAACTATTTTATTATTCAATTAAAATGTTTTTTTTTACTTAAAACTTCTTTAGCACCGATGTGATTTGAACGATGAAACGAAAAAGCGACATTGGAGGTTGCCCAACCACTTTCCCACGGTGTTATAAGGAAACAGATGGTTTCCTCCTTCACCGTACACCTCAGGACTCTAATTTTTGTTTATAAAGAAGCTACTTTTTTATTTAAAAATGATTCTAGACCTCCAATGTCCGGGCATACATTGTTAGCAGGCAGTATGCGAGTGCGTACATGTTGTTAGTTATTTATTTCACAGTATCACGTCTCATCTCCGCCACTTGATGTAGCTGAAATAAAAGTTTATTATTATGTAGGAAGAAAAGTTAATACAATAAAGAAAAAAAAAAATCATATTATATGAGATTGTTTGACTTAACTAAAGCAGCTGAGCTTCAGTCGTCTGGCAGTCCCGCTGAAGATAAACAGAGCCATCAGTCCAGTCGCAAGCGAGACTCGGTATCCGCGCCCCAAAGCCGGCTTCCCGGTAGGCCCTCGAAGAAAGTGTTGGGATTAAGGGGGAAATACCTGAAGAGCAGGGCGGAAGGGCACCGGTCCGCTTCGGTTGGTCTTCAGGCCCGCTCATGGCGACGGGGGAGGCGTGGGCGGGTTATGCAGCGGCTACCTTGGGAGTCATCTCCTCGGTTGTTGCACGGACATAGGTCTAGTCCACCCCCTTTATGGGGTGTAGGACAATACGAAAATGAGATGGTAGTTCAGTTCCGGCTCCTTGAATGATACAAATCCAGACAAGAAAAACTTGTTGTATGTATCCTAGATTTAGAAAAAGAATACAAGAAAAATGCAAGTGTAGTTAGGATACGCTAAGGCTATTGATAATATCTAGTTAAACAAGAAAAAAAATAAAGATTTAAAACAAGTAATAGCCAAATTTTAGATGTTAAAGAGGTTGTTGAAGATGGTACCTAAGAAAACATGATACATATTAATACAAAACATGATACATGAGTAAACAGTTTTAGTGTGAAATAACAGAAAATATAGTGCTCAATATCCGGACAGTAGTAGTAGTATAAATATTGCAAAAGGTGACCGTGGACGCCAGGAGCAATTACACCCGCCTGGATTCTAAACACATAATGAAGTTAAATTTAATCATCGACTCTAAGTTCAGGCCATCTCTCAACCCAAATCCTTGTAAATTTCCTCAGGCATTCGAGGTTCTCCTTGATCGACACGAGATCCGCATTCCATGCTGGTCGCGTAGTTACTTTCAGACCTTCCAACATTTCATCTCTTGCATCCGTCAAAATCTCACAGTGCCACAGAATGTGCTCGGCTGTTTGGTTTGTGTCACCACACGCACAGTTTGGATGGGGAGACAGGGTCAGGCTGTGCAGTCTTCCCCTGAATTCACCACGACCTGAAAGTATTTGTGTTAAGTGATGATCCAATTTGATGAACGCCCCTTCCATTCTGGCTTTAACTGACGGGAAAAAGGAGAAAGTCCATCTGCCCGTATTCGATCTATCCCAACGTTTTTGCCATTCATTAAGAGTGAGTTCACGCATCTCTTTCAGCAGTCGAGGGAGAGGTACTGCCCCACCTGGTGTTAGTTCAACTCCAAGATGGACGGCTGACCTTCCTCTAATTAGTTTTTTCTTAGTTAACACTTCCCTTATTTCTAGATCAATGGGCAAAATACCGGCCAAAACCGGCAATGCGTCTGAAGCTACAGTCCTGTATGCGCCTGAGAGCGCCAGCAGGGGAGTTCGCTGGCCCCGCTTAAGTGCCGAGTGGATCAGTACGTTGTCTAGGCGATGCTCCCATACAGAAGCTGCGTCACTTACGCTCCCCTGTACAGTAGGCGAAGTGTCGGAGAGCGTAATCCCCACTCCGCAGTTGAGATTCTTCTCAGTTTCATGAACAGGGCCTGGGCCCTGCTGGATACACTCTTGATATGCGCCAGAAAAGATGAAGAGCGATCCAAGATAACGCCTAGGTATCTTGCATTTTCCACAAATCGGATGTTGGAGTCTCCCATTTTTATAGTAGGATTTCTTCCTCTGTCGAGGAAGCCCTTCATAAGGAGACCCATAGTCTTTTGGGGAGCGAAATTCAGCCTATTTCTCTTACCCCACTCAAGGATTACTCTCAGACCATCTTCAGCTTTACTTTCAACTTCTCTCCTGCTGTTCCCCGAGACCAGTAATAATTTGTCATCAGCGTAGTCGACCGTGATACATCCTTCAGGCAAGGGCAGCCTGGATCGTCAAAAAGTATATTCCAAAATTCTGGGCCAAGGACCGAGCCTTGTGGGCAACCCATGTTCACTTCCCGGTTGATGGTGATATCACCATATGTTAAGGAGATACTTCTGTTGTTGAGATAGTCTGAGACTTTCTTAAACAACTTACGAGGGCAGTTACGGTTTTTTACTTTCGACAGTATCATCGGCCACCACGCATGATCGAAGGCACCAGTGATGTCCAAGAAGACTCCAATCACGTACCTCTTTGGACAGACCCTCACGCATTCAAGCGCAAACTTAATGGCGGCGTGCTCCGTGGATTTACCCGGGACGAAACCAAATTGACGGTCGTTTGCTGGAGGTCGTCTATACAGGCGGTTCCGTATTATTTTTTCTAGAATCTTCCCCAGAACAGGAAGCAGCGTAATAGGCCTATAAGCCTTGATATCCGTCTATGGCTTATCATTGCCCTTGGGTATAATACGGAGCACCCCTGTCTTCCACTCTGTTGGGAAAACCCCTCTTCGCAGACATGTGTCCATAACTTGGAAGAGCTCCTCCTTGGCATGGACCCATACTTTCTTCACTATTACTCCATTCAATTTGTCAAAGCCAGGTGCCTTCTTAGAACCTAAGCCTTTAATTATTACCTCCAATTGCGCTTTACTTACAGGTGTAATCTGGTCCTCCTGTGAGAGGTTTCTAGGAAGAAGCCGTGACAGATTTCGAATCTGTTGGTGGTGGTCGCTTTCCCCAATTACTGAATCTAGGGGAACTAACTTTCCCAGAAGTGTTTCAAGAGTGGAAGCCACGTCCGTACTCTCAACATTCCTGCCATTGTTATCAATGACGACGCTAGTTAAAAACCGGTCAGAACCTTTTCCCGTCTTTGCAACAGCGACACTACAAACACATACATCTGTAGGATTTATGTGAGAGAATTAGAATAATTGGTCTCCTCTTTGTGCGGTCCTTCATAGCCTGCCCACTCTCGTCTACTTTAGTTTTCTGAAGGGTTGCACGTCTACCGCGCATGAACTATACAATTTTTTATTCATCTAGTACACCATTACAGAAGCAAAGGTCTTTTTAAGATGATTTACTTGAACAAATGTATGTTCAATATGCAAACACCCGTTCTTCTGAATTTTTGAAATTTCTTTATTGAGTAGCTTTTGTTTCTGCGGATGTTATTGTGAGTGCCAAACTTTGAGGGCCAAACCAAATGATCTCGCAGTCCATATACGGCCTGCGGATCGGAGGTTCCCCACCCCTGATTTAATATAATTATTTGTTGATTAAATATGATTTATTTTTTTTATGATCATAAGAAAGAAAATGATTAGTATTTTTGTTATTACAATTTCAGCACGTAGGTCATCGCCATGGATGTCAAGGGAGCCAAGCAACATAGTCATAAAGCTGAGAAAATGACGTGCAAATATTTTTGGTGACAAAAAAGTTTTGAATATTTTTTTTTGTATTAAAATAAAGAACGGTGAATCTTTGAACACAGATGTGACATTTTATGATGTTATCTTTTAAATATTTTGATTTAATATAGTATTTTAGAGATTATGTTTGTTATAATCACCTCTGAATATTGAATTGAACATATGTTGATATTGAATTGATCATAGATTTTGACTACCACACATTTGTCACTTCTAACAATTTTTCTCTAACATTATGTGGAGATACTAAAGAAAATCTATTAACTAACTATCTTACCACCACACCATTCCGTAAACTAAATGTAAGTTTTATTTATTTATTACTCTTTTTTACGCCCATGGGTTTTACATTGGGTAGATATGGTTACAATTTTTTACACAAAGGTTAGTTATAAACCATGATTTACAAATGGATAAAAATTTTAAAAAAATTATAACAATCTAAACATTTTTTCCAAAATAATATTTTGAGACGAAATATTTGCTTAGCTATGTTAAACATTGAATTTTTTATGTTAAAAACGTTGATTTTATTTGTAAATTCATATGTAAGCGAGTTTGCTACATTATTTGTTTTTGTACAGTTTTCAATGAAATAGGTCCTAATGCCTAGGGTGTAGAATAGGTACTCTTATATTAACTCGACTCAGATGTTTGCAACTATTAAACAATTTTTAAAAAGAAGCAGTGTATGCATATTTTAAGGTATTCAGTAAAAAATGTAGTTCATTTGTTGTAAGGGAATATTCAACACAAAATTAATATATTAAAAAAAACTTTCACTGAATTCTTTTGACATATTTAATGTGAATTTTATATTGAGGTGACCAAACAACGGAATTATACTCTAATTGGCTATGAACTAATGAGACAAATAAAATTTTTATGACAGGAAGTGATTTAGGCTAGGCGTTTGCTGAGACGCAGGCTGCACAGAGCAGTACAGACCAGAAATGTTACTGCAGGATGAATGATGCAGAAATCAGTGACCAGAATTTGCGCCACGGTACTGACTCGGGGCAGAGCAGAGTAGACACATTTCTGTGGGGCAAGTGCCAGCCCCGTATATGTCGGTTCATACATTACAAAATCTGCCCTGTTCTCATTTGCTCTGCTCTGCGCATATTTGCAAGCCTTAAAGTTTTCATATTATTGTTTGTAATGTGATTTATACAGGGTGCAGCAAATCAGACAGTGCAGTTTTGAAAGGCTAAAAAAAAACAGCGAGACTTACAGAAATGGGCTTTATTTTATTTCATTTGGTACATCATGCCGTTTCATGCATCAAGTCCTGAAGATGACATCAGAAAGATGATGGCCCCCAGCAGCGATACATTGATGAAGGCGATTTCTGAAGTTTTCAACAGCATTTTGGCACATCTCAATGGGCATAATGGCGATTTCCTCCTAAATTCGATCCTTGAGATCTTCCAGAGTTGAGGCCGATGTTTGAAAACTTTTTCCTTCAGATAGTCCCAAAGGAAGTAGTCGCAAATGCTTAAATCAGGTGAGCGCGCGGGCCACCCCTCAGAGAGGCGAGGCGCGCAGGGAACATCTGTCGCAGTTTCATCGTTGAAACTCAAGCAGTATGGGCCATAGCACCGTCCTGTTGAAACCAGATGTCTCCCAGATCTGTTTCCACCGTTAGTTCTTCCAATTGAGGTTCAAAAAAAATTCCTAACATGGAAACATAACGTTGAGCGTTGACAGTCACAGTTCATCCATTCTCCTCGAAAAAATACGGCCCAATCACCCCATATTTGGAAATCGCACACCACACGGTCACTTTTGGGGAGAGAAGAGGTCTCTCGTGAACTTGCCTCGGGTTATTTTCAGCCCATTACAGAAAATTTGGTTTATTCACCGCGTATTCGTTTTTAACTAAATCAGACACACTTGTGTACTTGAAACTGATCAGGTTGGCCTTACTCCAGGCACCCTCGAGGTGGTGGTCAACTTGCAGTGCCAAAGTGTAAGTTTCTTTTTGATAAAATATTCTTCCACACAAAAGACAAAGAGGTAAGAAGATGGGAAATACTTGAAATCACATATAAAATACCGCACCAACAAAATGCTTTTGGATTTGTTCTTTGTAATGTGAGATCATTTACTAATGGAATAAGGAACTCCAGTGAAAAATATTATGGCTTTAAAAAAATATGTTCATATAGACCAATAAACGCTGATTCTGAATATATAAGTTTTAATAAATAATATTAAACGTACATTTTTTAAAAAAATATTAAAAAGTGCATTTTTAATATTCTCAATAAAACACAGCGTCAAGTTGGTATGCTGTGTAATGCTCTGTGGTGACGTCACGATGGTAATCACTATACGTCACATAAATAAACCAGGTACGTCGTTTGTATGGGAATTTAGGTATGACACAAACGAATGTTCTATATATTTCTTATTTTTTAAGATGTCTTAAAGCATATACCTTTATAGAAACTAAATGGAATTGCCTTTTAGATTTTTGTATCTGACATATACGATCGTGTTTGAAAATTGTAGTATTTTAAGTTTCAAAATGAAAAACTTAAAAAAAAAACAGCTGACAGTAAACATATTCTATTAAATGGTCGAAAAATTTAGGAAAATTCAAAATTAAAAAAATACAGTCCTCTTACTTTATAAATTTGGAATAAAACTGTCACTTCACTTTTTATCTAGTTCATACAATTAAAAAGGATAAAAAAATATTTTAATGATTCCGAAAAAATAACTCAAAAAATATGACATCTTGGACTCGGTTTTAGGTAATTTAATGCGTTGATTTCTCTATTTTGTGTTTATTTACACATGCGTAAGGCTTTACATTATTAAATAATATTACTTTTATAGAAGTTTTATTAAATTCACGCAGAAAAGTCATTAAAAAAAATTTCAGTAAAATCTTTTGTAAAACGAAAATAAATCACCAACAAAACACTATTTAAAGGACTAAAACTGACAAAAAAATTAACGCTAGCATTGGTAATTATGTTGAATTACACTAATATCACAGTGAATTGATCATTTAAACGAAAATTATCTTAAAAAACATAAAATTAACTGCAAGCATAATTCAACATGTCATTTGTGAAGTACTTGATCTCGCTACACCATGAAGTAAACCAATATACGCGTAGTAACAACAAGATGGCCGGCGGCGCACAGTGGTTCCGAATACCCCAAAAGTTGGAAACAATTCACAGGCAGGATTAATCACAAGCGTCTGCTTCTATAGAAGAGAAATATCATACAAAAAAAAAAATCAGTGAAAATTTATTATGTACCTAGTTTATTTGTATCAAAAAAAGATTATTTTGAAAAATAAATATTATATTTTATATGTTATTTTTGCTGTATAAATAATGTATCTTCTGTAATAAATAAATGAAAAAAAAAAATTAACGAGTTACAAAAAATAAGAATATTTGATTTAAGTAAGTTTTACTGGATTTTATTAACGATTTCTGGATTTTATTACAAGAATTTTTTTTTTTTTTAAATCTTAAAATTTAAATTATTTATGTCCAGATCCATGTGAAAATAAAGGCCGAGTAATGTTTAATTTTGCTTTTCAACATTCTGATGCAGACTATGAACAATCTTCATCATCGTCGGTGCCAAAGATATTTATATAATGAATATCCGGAGGAAATATTAAATCAAAAACTTCTTTAGGAAAACGATTTAATTGTTTATTTGGGGGTTACCTATAACTAGTTATGACAGGATCAAATATAACTAACATTAAATTAAGAACATCCTCATTAAATTTCTCACCAGAACATTTTCTAGAATAGTTTTCGCGATATTTTAAAAAATCTTTCTTCCGAGCTTCCGGAGCCTCTTATTGTAGCCGACGTGTTCACACCCTCGAAATATTTTTCATCAAAGCTCATCGCTTGGCTCGGTCCTCTACAGTTTTGTGATCATTTTGGGAATCAGGAAAAAATGGCCTGCCCTCACAATACTGGAGTACCGTGCCGCCGGCGACGCTTTGATGGAAAATATTTGTTCTAGTTAGAAAATGTCATTTTTCTTATTTACTTATTATTTTCTTATTGGTTTTAAAATATTTAAGTTTTTTATTTTTCATGTACATCTCCCCGGTGCGATCAATAAATAATACTTTGAGAAATCGCTACTGGGGAGATTGTAAACTCGTTTAAATATGTTTGATTCTTGTACTTATATTTAAATGTTTATATCTTAATTATTATACACACGGGCCTTGTAGGACAAATGAAATAATCAGTTTTCATTTGAAATCCTACAAGGTCTCGAGTAAAGCCAAGATTTATCTCACAACATATTGGGAAGCAAAAATAAAGTCATTTTTGCCTACCAAAAAAAAATTTCGGTCATGACATTTTTACATTCTTACCTTTACAAAATTCTAGGGTCCCTGTGAGATGGTGAAATAAACAGATTTCGTTAACTTATCTCACAGGGAACCTAGGAAAAATAATTATAACTTGATTAATCATAAAATATTTTCATAAAATCAAAAATTCTTAAAATCACGGTAAATTCACCAAACTAAAATTCTTGTTATAAATCTTGGCTTTATTTATATGTTTTTTCTATTTAATATGTATTTTGATTGTTAATAAAGGCTACAAAATCCGTAAAAGTTGCCAAATTTAGACGAGCACTTTTACGGATTAAGCCAGCAAAATAGATAATGAGCAGTTTCTTGCCCTTTATAAAGGAAAGGTGCCTGGGTTCCGTTTCCCCCTCCACTTTCCGTGAGCCACCAAATCGACCTACCGATTTGGTATAAATACGGCGCACTTTTTGATAATAAATCAGTTCAACGTTTTCTTTAAATCTTCGTGTTTTACTCCTTCCTCTGGAAGAAACCTCTCTCCGACCTGCCTCCTGCTGAAGCTCTGCCTGAACACAAGTCTGGTGCCTACCTCCTCAAGACTAGCCGGCCCAACTTCTGGACACCGCAAGGCGCCAGGCTCAGGCAGAGACCAAGGACATCCAGGGCTACCACTCACCAGCTCTGGGTGCAGGGAGGCAGATCCAGGGTTACCACCCTCCAGTACAGCAGGGCTGTCACCTTCAAGGAAGGCCAGCCAGTACTGCATTTCAAAACGAAATTACAATAGTCGACATCCACGTGCACAGCCACCGGTGCCCTTTTTTACAGTCTTGTAGCACACGTCTGTTACACTTATGATAATCTTAATCGGGCGGCAATATCTGGTGAACGATGGGCAAGGATTCTGCTACAATAGTCAGACTTCCTGCAAACTAATCGCATATGTAGGTACACTTGAAGAAATAAAAATACTAGAATAATCGCATCCTCTCACGTCCCAATGAACATCTGTTTTTAAGAAGAGCGATTATCTTCAAATTTTTTGTACACTTGTCTGTTAAAAGATGAGCGCCTAGAATAATGTCTTCTAATAATTTTGATGCAACCGATTGACCGAAAAGTGCACCTCTTTCAAACGCCAAATGAGAAAGTGGTGCACTTTTCTGAAGATCTTCGGTTTTCAAGCGCTTGGATCGGTCAGAACTACATTCAAATTGTGTTTTTGACCACGACGTGCCGTTTTTAGGGAAAATCGCGTGCAATATAAAACCAATCGGAGTCTCAAATCACTTTTTTTTTATTTTCCATCATAAATCTAGCTTCATCTCGACGAGCAATTGTCCATCTTTTTTTAAAGCAAAATTTGAAGCCCGCGATCTTTTTACAGAGTTTAACCAACCCCTCTTTAAGGCAATTGGTGAGGTTTATAAGTTTTTTTTTCAAATATAAAAATCTTTTTCCATCTGTTGACATTTTAAGTTCATCACTATGTCAAATAACTCCTTTTGTCTGAAGAAAAAATCCTTTGAAACCGAACCTGTGACAATAATGATATTTATGAAGCACTCAAATTTTACAGTAAGTAAATTACGTAAAAATTACTGGGCCGTAGAGACGCAAAAATAGGTAAGATTTTTTTTTTAATTACGGAATATTAAACTAAAACCTTAACTATTTCAGAAATCGTCGTATTTTTTTTTAATTCACGAGATGTTTTTTAAAAAAGATATCTTTAATTTGTCATATTAAATATATTAAAAAAATACTTTACATCTTTAGTACACACCCGAAGGTATTGGATCCATATTGAAAAAAGATTGCCAGCAAGCGGTGTAAAAAGTTATTAGTCCCTAAATGTTATATAACAAACGTTGCATTTTCACACAAACGTCCTGACTGCTCGGGAAGTTATTCTTTGCTGACGTGTTACGCAGTGACGAAACGTTTTGATGAGTTTGGTGGTATGGGGAAAGATGCGCTGTGTGTGGTGTCAAGATATAGAAACAAAATTTAGTGATCCCTGCAATTTGAAATTTCGAATTGTTTCCAACTCTCCCATACTAGTAAAACCATTGTGCGGCGCCTGCGCAGATAGATCTATATAAGATTCAGGGAGACCAACATAAAAATCATAAAATGCGTATCGTTATTAAGTAGGAGAACTGTTGATGACGTCACAAAATACATCTTAAATTTGGCGGGTTTCGAGGGACCTTGAAAAATTGAAACTTTGACAATTATTTTAACTATTAAAACTAACTCTAAAAAAAAAAAAATGCAGTTATTTAAGTTATAAGGCCATTATTCATAAAAAAAATTAAAAAATTGGACTGGACTTCTCTATTGCAATATGGAGAACATACGAAGCACTTGTCCGCAACATCCTGGAATATAGCTCAATTATCTGGTCCGCTTCTGAACACAACCATATCCTAGAAATAGAAAAAGTACAAAAAAGGTTTATGAAAAACCTTTATATGTGGGAATATTCATACTGCTCATTCCTTGTTCTTAACAGGAATTCTTGATTTCAATACCTTAGAAGCCCACGGAAAAATATTTTTAAGTAAACATTTTTTTTAAGCTAATCTGGTGTTATACTAAATCCGCCTATGTGGAAAGAGATTAACTTATATGTCCCTAGCCCGTATACCCGTGGGAGATCCAATGCACTTTTTTATGCTCCCAAAGCGAGTACTTCTGCCCATCAGAACCCACCAAAAACAGGGCGACTCGACTGCTTAACGATTATGCATTGACTATCGACATTTTCAATGTTACTTAGAGACAGTTCAGCAACTATCTTTTGACACATGCCACAACATAATAAAACTGCCTCCATGCACTTTTTAATTTGTAATCTTCTCCGTGATATATTGGTGTATAACCATTTGACGGAGAAAATGAATAAATAAATAAATATACACAATATTTATATGTATTACAGATACACATATAGTTGGGATCCTTACAAAGAGATTGGTGTATAATATTCAAATAAAAATAATTGACAGCAATGCCTTTCCAGGCATTCAAATAGGACCGGTGTAAAAGGTACAACTATCCTGGTGTATCCTCCCAAGTATTTTTTAATACCTGCTGTTACGATACGCCCCTGAAGCGAGTAAATACGAGAGCACAGAACGCAGCACAAGTCCACACGGCTCGGCCGCCGCCTCTCCCCGCCCCGTATCCTGTTTCTCCTTGCCTCTCCCCCGTGCCCTGCCACTCGGCATTCCCGCTGCGCTCACACAGAAGAGATCTGAGCGCCTTTGCGAACGGACGCTCGCGGCCGGTAGCTGGCGGACCCAATTCAACGGGGCCGCGTTGTATTATTGAAATACCTTTGAGTACAATCGGCCTTTTGCCGCACTATAGTTCGGTCTATTTAGACTACGAAAGTGCCTGATGAAGCTGCCACATGAGACGAGGTTCCTGCCAACCTACATGTAAGCTGTATCTTGATTTCCTCCTTAAATGTTGTCCGTAATTCAGTGAAATGTAGGGCCCCCGCGGAAATCACGACTCGGAGAGTTTCGTTTTGAGAGAGAGTCAGAGAGAGAGTTAAACACTTTAGCTAGGTTTGTGTAATCTGCATTTCTTGTAATTGAATTGTACTGTAGAAACCTATGTATGTGTTTGAGTTTACAATACATGTCTAAATGATTTAACATTGTTATTATTCTGCTACGGCGGGAGGATTGTTGACCAGTGAGGATCCCGTGGGTCACCGGAGGATGGAGAGAAGTTCCCTAGCCTTGAGCTGCCCACCCCCCTGAATAGAGAGTACCATAGTCCCGCTGAGAGCTAGTCAGGGACGTGTTTTGGGCCCTGGTGTTGGTTTAGAAGCCGACATCGAGGCACCCTAACAATTGGCGCATCAACGTGGAGCCTGGAATTTTTTTTCTCTATCCCGGTCACTTTGCGGGACCCTTCTTTGTCAAAATCCTCCCCCTAACAACTGTCGCCCGATCGTGGGGTTGGAATTTTTTTTTTCTCTCTATCCCGGTCGCTTTGCGGGACCTTCCTTTGTCGAAATCCTTCCCGCATAACAACTATTTTGTAAACATTAATTATGCCTTGTTATTCTACAGTGAATCCTGTGAAAAAACCACAGAAACCAATATGTAAATTAGATCCATAACGGATCTGACTGGAATTATAAATTGCATCGCAAGTTGAAACAACGGCCATTTTGAGTACCCGAAACGCCGCGAATCTGATTGCGCACGCGTCACCAAACAGCGAGCGCGTAGCAACAGCAATCCGCGCCAAATCCAACGGCCTTTGTTTCACGCGATATTCCGGATTGTGCGCGCAAATGCCTTGTTCCCGCCGATATCCTAACCGACTGTTGCTAGGCTGCGTTTTAAATCCAAACCGTTTTTTATGACTGAACCGGGATACCAACGGAAATCATTGATTCTGGAACCCCAGTTATTTTGCGAATTCCTTAATGAAAATTTCGGACTTACGTATTTTTATTATTTCTGCACAATATACCAATTGGCCCACTTGTGTCTGTCAAATTAGTACAATTTAATGTTTCTCCAAATGGACAAAATAATGACTTTCTTTCCCCATTGTACATTATAGGTACTGTTTTTTTTCAGCATAAGTGAAAGTGAATTGTGTTTTTTCCCTTACATAAGTGAAAAGTGGAATAATAATAAAGCCAATGACTGATTCCATGAATAAATAAAACAATTTTAATATGGTTGGATGCAATAAACCCCATATTCAGTCATTTTCATCCGGAAGTTTGTCCTTTATTTGCCAGAAAAGTGCCTTTTGTGAACTTTAGTGCCTTTCTCAGTGCAAAGTGTTTTGTGAAAATAAAAAACCTGTTTTCTAAAGGTCAGTCCTGGCAAAATTTTTCTAAAATAAATAAATACTTGTGAATTTCACAGTTTTCTCAAAAGTGGTCAGTGAAATACAAGAATCTTTACCACTAAGGTCTTTCCACGCAAAATTTTTTCTCGTCTGCCTCTCCTTGACAAGAATTCTGGTGTCATGTATACAAAACACATTTGGAAGTGCCAACAGTGATCACCAAGTGAAAAGTGCCTCACAAAAATTAATTTTTGCGCTTTCTAAAGGAAACCCCTGGCCAATTTTTTTTCTTCTCCTCACCACCCAGGAAACTCGCAATGGAGGACAAGCAAGCTATTACACCATCCAACTTGGGTACCATTCCCAATGTGCATAGTTTATCCAAAGCCCACTTACAAGCTGCTTTAAGGGATAGAGGACTCTCGCCATCAAGCAAATCTAAATCTACATTGAAGGCATATGCACTTTTATTCAACAAAAAGTACATTAGGAGAATAAATCTCGCCCCCTCCAACGAAAATAATTCATGTTCGGCTACGCAAGTTTTGGATAATCTTGACAAAGAACCTACGCCGCATGTAATGATAAAACAGGACGTCGCACCCATCTTGACACAAGATAAAACTTACGATTTATCCTCTTGGAAAGTCAAATATAATGGCGTCTCCGATGTGCTGGATTTCATTGACCGTATTGAAGAAACGGCTACAATCAAAAATATCCCATTCGAGATTCTACGGAGAAACTTTATAGAACTCATCTCCCCAGAATTAATTCCGTGGCACCGCATCCAAAAGACTAAATGCAAAGATTGGAATAAACTCAGAGCTGCCCTAATCTCTAGCTTTGAAAAAAAGGAGGCCCAGCACCGGATCAAACTATCTCTACTATCTATTAAACAACTAGTAGATGAACCTGTGGCTACATTCATAGAAAGGGCTGAGTCCATCAACATCAAGCTTTCACATCCTGTTCCGGAAGCTGAACTATTACCAGTCATAACTGATGGCCTTTTAAGCAAATACGAGAACATCATCACCTCACAGAAAATTGCATCCCTGGCCCAGCTAAACGAAGTCTGCCTCCTCCTGGAATCGTACCAGGATAGGAAAAACATAAAGAATGTGTCGAATAATGTGGTTGTGCCAAGCCGTTCGTCTGGTTTAAAGCCAGAATTCGACAACAAAAAAGTGTGCTCCTTTTGCAAAAAAGTAGGCCACCTGGCCGCTACTTGTTTCAAGCAAGCAAGACTTCTGGAATCCAAGGAACCCCGAACCTCCAAGAGACACCACTCTAGGGACCGCTCTCCTCCACGCGACGAACTGCGCAACATTTTTAAGAAATCAAGGCACAATGCAGAAAGGTTACAAAACCCAAGCGATGTCAGACCTCAGGTGGATTTCTCCAAGCCCCCACCAAATTTCTACATGAAGAGGCCAAAAAACTAAATAATAACCTCTCAGGTACCCATTCTGAACCAAGGTCTAAAGAATGGACTGATTGGTTATCACACATTAAGTATTTTAACCAGACCTTAAATGTTTCCTCGGTTTGTTGCAAACAAGCTAAAGATGGGAGACCCTATGCTCTTTTCTCTGTTAACAATGTGCCCTTTTCCGGATTACTTGATAGCGGTGCATCTGTCAGCTGTCTTGGCAACAATGCTCACCTGCCTTTTGTTAACAGTGATTTTAAAATTTCGCCACAAACAACACACCTGACGACTGCGGATAATGTTTCCCAGCCGGTCATCGGTACCCTTGCACTGCCAATTAATTGTAACAATAAAATAATTACAATCAATTTTCTAATAGTGCCCTCTATATCCCAGAATTTCATCCTTGGCGTTGACTTCTGGAAGGCTTTTAACGTTGCTCCCCAAGTATTTAATACTCTTGGCGAAACCTCCACTGCTGCTCAAATTAGTGAGATCCGCACAATAATACCTCACGAAAATTTAAGCACGGACCAAGCTCTCCAACTAAAGGAAATGGTCAATAAATTCGAATCAATATCTTTCGAAAAATGTGGATTGGGTTTGACAAATTTGGTAGAACACCACATTAAAACCAATGGCCCACCCATAAAGCAACGTTATTACAACTTAGCCCCCCAAAAGCTTAAACTTTTGAAAAAAGAACTTGATGAAATGTTAAAAATGGGTGTGGTGGTTCCCAGCAGAAGTGCATGGACCAACCCAACTCTTTTGGTTTCTAAAAAAGATGGCTCCGCACGTTTCTGTCTCGACAGTAGACGTTTAAATTCTTGTACGGAAGCTGACGCATACCCCTTACCTTACGTCCACGCGACCTTAGACAAACTGCGCAACGCCAAGTTCATCTCCTCTGTTGACCTAAGCAAAGCTTTTTGGCAAATACCTTTGGACGCAGAATCGTGTGAAAAAACTGCTTTCGTTGTACCTGGTAGGGGAATGTTCCATTTTAAAAGATTACCCTTTGGTCTAAAGAACAGCCCCGCCGAATTACAAAGACTGATGGACAAACTCTTCGGTCCTGAAGTCGATAACAGCCTGTTTTGTTACCTTGACGACCTCATCATCGTCAGCGACACCTTTGAAAAACACCTATTAATGTTGGAAAAGGTTTTTCAACAACTCAAGTTCGCTGGTTTAACCATCAACTTGAAGAAGTCTGAATTCTGTAAGTCCCGTTTACGTTATTTGGGATTCATTGTCGACGAAAAAGGTCTAAGAACAGACCCCGCTAAGGTGGAAGCCATGGCAAATTTCCCCCGACCCAAAAACGCGAAAGAAGTCAAAGGTTTCCTTGGACTTGCAGGTTACTACAGAAGATTCATCAAAGACTTTTCCACAATTGCAGCCCCCTTAAATAAAATTACCGGCACCCGTAAAGGTGTCAGCAACTTCCGATGGTCTGCTGAAACTGAAGAAGCGTTTACAACTTTAAAAAATGCCCTTCAAAAAGCCCCCGTTCTGAATTGCCCGGATTTTGCACTCTCTTTTACCCTCCACACGGATGCCTCCAACGTAGGAATCGGTGGAGTCCTAACTCAAGAATTCCCAGATGGCGAACACCCTGTAGCGTATTTTTCCCGTACACTAAATAAACACGAGAAAAACTACGGAATTACCGAAAAGGAGTTATTGGCTGTATTGGATTCTGTTCACCATTTCCGCGGTTACATAGACGGTAGCAAATTTACTGTAGTCACAGACCATAGTAGTTTGAAATGGTTGATCTCTTTAAGTAATCCCTCCGGTAGACTCGCTCGTTGGGCCTCCCGTTTGTCTCAATTCAATTTTGATGTTGTACACCGTAAAGGCGCGGACAATATTGTTCCTGACGCTCTTTCAAGAATTGAATTGGCTTCATTAAATGTTGACACAATTGCCCCCCCTCCACCCACAAAAGATGAATGGTACTTGAAAATCTTCGAAGGTTGTAAAAATAATCAACAAAAGTTTCCTAATTTTATCTTAAAAGAAGGACAACTATACCGTAATTGCAAGGCACCACTATCCATCCTCGAAGATTACTCTTGGAAACTTGTCGTTCCCCTCGAAGGAAGAGAACAAATAATAATTGACAATCATAGTGCTCCCGACTCTATACACCCAGGAACTTTCAAGACGTATAAAAAGATTTCCTTGAAGTATTACTGGCCTGGTCTTTTCAAACAAATTCGCAATTACATCTCTAAATGTGAAACTTGTAAAGCTTATAAACATAGCACGGCAGCACCTGCCGGCCTAATGGGTAACCCCAAACGCGCCGACAGACCCCTACAGTCATTGTCAATGGACCTCGTCGGACCTTTTCCTCGAAGTTATGCCGGACACATGCACATACTTAGTGTAGTGGATGTTTTCACCAAATTCTGTTGGATCTTCCCTTTAAAAAGAGCCAACGCGTCCGCCATCATCAAACTTCTGGAAAAACACATTTTTATACCTTACGGAACACCCAGAACCGTAATTGTTGATAACGGAAAACAGTTTATTGCCCAGGAATTCAAAGAATTTCTTGCCAAATACGGAATCAAGGACATTTATTATAACACCTTGTACACTCCCCAAAACAACACTGTCGAACGTTACAACCAAACAATCAACACAGCTCTAGCTATTCTAGTTGATAAAGACCAACGCACTTGGTGTAAAAACCTAGATAAAATTCAGGCCGCTATGAACAACACTGTTAATCTGGCCACTGGTTACACACCTTTCTTCTTAAAACACGGTATGGAACAAGTCGTCCATGGTTCTCTACATACGGACACAAACTTTCCTACGTATCCGCCACCACAAGCAACCCTACCGCAGACTATGCCCATCGCTTGGAAGAACTGTCGGCCATTTACAGTGAAGTCACTGATGCTTTGCTCCTGGCTCACCAAAAGAGTGCGGACAGATATAACTTACGTAGAAAACATGTCACCTTCAATACAGGAGACATAGTTTGGAGAAAGAACAACACACTTTCCCAAGGAGCCATGTATTTCTCTGCTAAGCTGGCACCACGTTTCGTGAAGGCCAAAGTCCTAAGGAAAATATCAGACCTAGTGTACTCCTTGTCTGACTCATCTGGAAAGCACATTGGTAATTACCACATTAAGGACATTGTAAAGTCTGGAAGTGAGGAGTCAAGTAAAACCGCCCCCACTATCTCAGCAAACGTAAAATGATCCAGTATGTATCACATTTTTTTTGTAAGCTTACAGAGTCTTACTACGTCAGGCGTGTATTGTGTCAATCACATGCCCATCGTTTCGTAAATGAAACAAGTTGTAAATTATTTTGTAAATTAATGCGTACTCTCCTTGAAGTTACTTTCAAATGTTGTTTTTGCACTGTTTTTTCTTTCCCTCACGGCAATTTTTTTCTTTTATTTTTTTCACCTGTTCTAAAACTGATCACTTTGGAACGGAGACACTTTTCGAGTTTCAATGTTTGGGAAGTCGCGAGCCCATTTATTGTCTCAACACGTACACTACGCAATGTTCATGCCACGTCATACCCTGCCTTGTCATGTAATTTTGTAATTTTTCTCCTATTTTTTTTGTTGCATTTTTGTCGTGTGGAAAGGAACTTTCTCACCTGTTTATTTTGTTCATGTAAAGTAGTTGACAATTGCCCATCGGCGTGTCGTTCTAGAAGTCGGGTTTTGTAAATTCCAAAGTGTTAAATTCCGACTCAGAACCAGTTAACTATTTTTACAATTTTTCCTTTTATCTTGTTCATCATGAGTTGTAAAACCTTCCGAGGTATCTCTAGCATGAAAATCAAACAGTGGTTACTTACATAGTCGCCCCTCGTGTATATAAGTTTTTTTCAATTTTTTCCTCTTAAATTAAAAATTGATGGCGTCCTACCCAAATTCATGCTCATGTACCCAAATTGGATATCGACACGTCCATTTTGGAACTCGTATTTATAAAACCAATGATTGGTCTTTATAACCCTGTATATAAATCAATTTGGCTCGTTTCAACTAAAGTACGTAAAACCGAATCATCCGGTCTTTGGTTGTTATAACAAAACCACTGCCTTTTTGTTATTTTGTTTTTTTTGCTTGTACGTTACGTATGTCTTATATGACACGTTTCAACCCTACGAGACAGGTTAATAAAACCTTATGGTCATCCTGATTTTGGAATTCACAACTTTTAGGTGTTCATTTAACCAAGTATTTGCAACCCAAATTGCACATAACCTGGTATGTTTGTAACTGCACAAAGGGTATGTAAAACCGTAATTGGTCCCTTTTCTTTGGTCTTCCTCACTACAGGTTGCCACAACAGACAGTATGTAAAACCATTATAGGTCTGTCTTTGTTTTAAATACTTGGTGTAAGTAGAATTATACTCTGCCATCACCCTTGTATTTTGTAACACATGAAGTAGCATCAAATTGTCTATCTTCTCTGTCGTACGCTCTTGGGCTACGGAGTTAGTTAATCTAACGAATCTTTATAAAATGTGTTAAAATCAAGCATCATTAACGTTTATTGTGTTGTATTTAAACGTAACCCTGTTACATTATAGGAGAGATCCTTAGAACATCCACCGTCATAGGAGAGATCCTTAGAACATCCACCGTCATAGGAGGGATCCTTAAAATACCTGCCACGATACGAGAAGTTCGTCATAATCACTTTTGCTCATAGCTAAATGTTATTGAGTTGGTCATATTTGTCATGAGTACCACCCTTTCTGTACAATCTATTTTGGTCGTGTGTCATTCATTTGTCATGAGTACCGCTTTTGTATTTTGGTCGTGTGTCATTCATTTGTCATGAGTACCGCTTTTGTATTTTGGTCGTGTGTCATTCATTTGTCATGAGTACCGCTTTTGTATTTTGGTCGTGTGTCATTCATTTGTCATGAGTACCGCTTTTGTATTTTGGTCGTGTGTCATTCATTTGTCATGAGTACCACTTGTATGTATAATTGTGTACAACCCTTGTACACGAGACGTGGAGACGTTAAAACACTTACCGTGATTCGTGCGAACGACATAATATCGGCCTTGCCATCTTCTTTAAGAGGCATTGTATAAACTCTTGACTTCTGTCTATAATTGAGTTTTATCTTGTATGTACTTACATGTTCTTATACACTATACGTGGAGACGTTAAAACACTTACCATGAGTCGTGCGAACGAAATAATATCAAACCTTTTGTGTGCGATCTACGAAATGTAGTCCACAACCCTTTGTTGTCATTCAACGCCAATGCCCGTGGACCTCCTGTTTTTTTACTTCTTTGCAAAAAGGAAAGAAGCCCAGGAGTATCTACTATCCCAAAAGGACTAGTTTGTAGCTTCACTGCTAACTATGGGGCATAGTGCTGTGGGAGTTAATCGATTGAGCACAAAACCACCCAACTCGTTGTCTGGGGAACGGATAAGAAAACCCCCAGGTTTGTGAAATTGGAGCAAGGGTCTGTCTTTTCTCACAATCACGCAGGAGTTTTTAAAATGACCCCTAATCTTTTGCCCAATACACGCAAAAGATTAGTCTCTTTGTTAATGTGTATTCAAATTTCTCCTCATCCTTTTAACAATTGTAAAGAGTCAGGAAATCTGCTGGTTGATCATGTTTCATTCTCACATGGAGTTTGAAGTGGAAATTAGTCCAGTCTCTAGCAAGTTTCGTCACTCAACTCCTTTCCTTTTCCTTTCCTTTCTCCTCACCATCATGTTCTCAGGTATATGTTATGAAGAGGAAAATCTGTTGTTAACCATAATTCGCCCTCACTGGGAGTGCGAATCGGTAAACTAACCAATTATCAGCAGGCTTTCTCCCTCACTCTCTGCATATGTCTCACCTTTTGTTCTTTTTCTCAATTTTACGAAACACATTCATGAATGTTGGATATGTACGATATGCACTTGGCGTACCGTCTGTCTCCTTTTGACAACCTTTATTCATGAATTGGTTTCTCTGCTTTTACCGTGACTCATTCACGACTTCTTTGTCTTGTTCGTTGAAATTCTACAAAAATGTTACCACCTTTATGTTAACATAGGCCATGGAAGGCCGGTTGTTTTTTTAACCAAGACATATTGTCACTCGGCAAACGCCAAGTCATCCTGGTAAAGGAAAATGTTCATGTAATCACAATTTAGTTAGAAAACTCTCTCTTCGTCACTCTCTGGGTCGGTGGTTAAAACTTCGTTTATTTCATTATCTGGACACATTTTGTTTCTCTCCAAACCTTTTCTTCATTGGTCCCTAGGCAGGTAAACTTCAAGAATTTTGCTCTAATAATAATTTCTCCCGGATTAAAAAGAAGCCCAGGCGGATGTCATCACCAACAGCCAAGCTGAGCTCCACTTCCTGACAGCACGCGCTGTGGTTACTAGGTCCATCCTGCTGCCATTTTTCTACGCATTTGTTCCTGAAAGCACAGACCATACCGCCCATATGTATGTTGTTTTGTCGTGCCACAGCAAGTTGAGTTGTCCCACTATACATTATGACACTCTGAACCACCTTTTGGGCACGCTAGCTCCTAGGTTTGTTCTTACTCTTGCTATCGATGCCAACCATGTCGTCTCTTGCGCTGTCATGCAGTGACGCATATATCGTCATGTGTAAACCATCATTACCTTGACTTCCAGTATTCGCTGAATGCGTACCAATACAAGTTATGTTGAGCTACATTATGCTTCAATAACCATTATATACGATCCGTGTTTACCTTAATAACACTTTAGGATTCGTACTGGTATGTCTGCAGACACTGGATTCTCCTCCTCAATGACCTCTGTAACCATAGTCGCGGCACAGCAACCACAGTCTCCACTTCGTGAACTTCGACGTCTTCGACAAAACCAAGTGTTTTCTAAGGCCCAAGTGTACTTTTGAGTGTTATCTCAAAGGGGTCTGATTACAGTGATAATGTAATCCTTAGAATCTGTGAAACCACGTCCTCCTCTTCGAAATTCTCCGAAACCAAACAAATCCACGCTTCGCAAACTTAGCTCCCAGACCAATGAAACTTTAGAATCACACAGGCATTTTTGTTCTTGTTTTTTTTGTTCTTCGATTGTACAAATATGAATTGTTATTTTTCAATTGCATAACCATGTATTGTTATTTTGTTCAATTGCATAACCATGTATTGTCATCTTTCAATTGCATAATCTTGTATGTTGTTTCACACCATGTACTTTCACCAAAACTGTTCTTTTCCAAACATTGTATGTACCCCTCACCCATTCCCTACAAACATTGTGACCTAAACTATAACATAAATTGCATGTTCTAGCTAGGCATCTCTCAAGCAACGAATCTCTCAAAAACCCCAATGAAAGTTTAAGAGGATTTTTTTTTCCTACAGCTCCATTGCCACGTCGCTTTTTTTCCAAGCGCGGGGGGAAGTGTTACGATACGCCCCTGAAGCGAGTAAATACGAGAGCACAGAACGCAGCACAAGTCCACACGGCTCGGCCGCCGCCTCTCCCCGCCCCGTATCCTGTTTCTCCTTGCCTCTCCCCCGTGCCCTGCCACTCGGCATTCCCGCTGCGCTCACACAGAAGAGATCTGAGCGCCTTTGCGAACGGACGCTCGCGGCCGGTAGCTGGCGGACCCAATTCAACGGGGCCGCGTTGTATTATTGAAATACCTTTGAGTACAATCGGCCTTTTGCCGCACTATAGTTCGGTCTATTTAGACTACGAAAGTGCCTGATGAAGCTGCCACATGAGACGAGGTTCCTGCCAACCTACATGTAAGCTGTATCTTGATTTCCTCCTTAAATGTTGTCCGTAATTCAGTGAAATGTAGGGCCCCCGCGGAAATCACGACTCGGAGAGTTTCGTTTTGAGAGAGAGTCAGAGAGAGAGTTAAACACTTTAGCTAGGTTTGTGTAATCTGCATTTCTTGTAATTGAATTGTACTGTAGAAACCTATGTATGTGTTTGAGTTTACAATACATGTCTAAATGATTTAACATTGTTATTATTCTGCTACGGCGGGAGGATTGTTGACCAGTGAGGATCCCGTGGGTCACCGGAGGATGGAGAGAAGTTCCCTAGCCTTGAGCTGCCCACCCCCCTGAATAGAGAGTACCATAGTCCCGCTGAGAGCTAGTCAGGGACGTGTTTTGGGCCCTGGTGTTGGTTTAGAAGCCGACATCGAGGCACCCTAACACTGCATGTATAATTAGCTACACATTTTTTTAAATCCCTGGAAAAACATGCAAATAAAATGGGGTTGAGTAAAAAATAAACATAAATTCTCTAACCTTTTTATTAGAGATTCAATGAAAAAATGTCACTCGGGGTCACATTATTTTAATACCTTTTCAAAAATTAGTTTGAAAAGTAACTAATAGAATTATTTAATACAATATACAATAACCTTTCACTTAATCTAAGATTGAACTAAAAAATAATACAATTTCAGATAGTCAGTCGTGTGATAAAAGATCTGTTATATAAAAAAAAAGATAATGTTATTTACCGCGCATACAAATTTATATAAATTACAATGAAAAAATCTTCTTAAAATTTGAATTTATTACTGTTGACGTTCATGAATTGTTGAACAAGACTGTATGTTTTAAATGCATCTTTTTAATGGAAATCGTGTTCATGTACGGTAATCGTCGCTCATCCATGAATACCCTTTTAAATCTAAAAAAATAATTTAGTAAGATACTTTGTTAATTTAAATGTTTTTAATTTCATGACAGTTGATACGCCGACAGTTCGCCCCCCCGGCATACTTATATACAGTATACCGACTTAAACAAAATATAGACATACCGATAAATAACAAATATAAAACATATTTTCATTCAAATGCATCAAAGATAAAACTATTTGACTAAATACATATTTTTTTTAGAAAGAAATGTTCCCGGGTTACGAATAACCCGACAATATTTGAAAATTTCCACCACAGTATGCAGAAAATGTTGCTTATGACGTGATGGAGGACTTAGCCAGCCGAGGAATCGAATAACCGACGCCTGGGTAGAACCCAAATGTGATGCCAACTCAGCCACTGACCGGTCATATACTATACTGTATGTACCAGCGCATAAGTAAAAAAAAAATCGACACTGTAAACAAATTCGATATCGATCGTCGTCTGTTTCGATCGATTTATTGAAGTCGATTTTAGGTTTGAAATTGGTAAACAATGCACAAAAAAAATAATGATTATAATTACGGGGGGTTAGCTGTCAGAAGATCAACTGTCGGGTCAATACATAACACAAACTATGAGTGAGGCTGTAATGTGAAGATTATATTACGAGTCGGGAAAGCCCGCTCTGAAACTTTTTGTTGACTATCTCCACAGTCGTGAAAAACCGCTTGGAACATCTTAAACATACATTTTATGCTAAATATTATTGTGATGTGCAATGGTGTTCGAAAACTAGTAGTACAAGCGTAAAACAGTGAATTTTGATGACATTTGGAGTCGATTTTGTGGTATAACTTCAAGTAAATCGGTCGTTAGGGGCTAATACCAGCTATTCAATATCTTATATTGAAATGCTTCGAAGTGTAGACCCGGTTCTAAAGGTATTTTTTAACCCTATAGTTGCCGAAAAGTTTGCAAAAAAAAATGGAAAAAGGAAATGGTAAAATTTAAAAATTTTTTTTTTAGGTTCTCTATATCAGTGGCCCGGTACCGGGCTGTGGACCAAATGGTACTGGGCCGCGCAAGGGTTTGCTTAAAAATCAAAATACTTTTGAAAAAAAACTTTAAGGTGTTATTATCGTTGTTCTAATGCAAATTTAAAATTCAGATGAAGGTTATTAACCTCGCTCTCGCCGTTCGGCCACTGGTGGCCGCGGTAGGAATTCAAAAAAAAAACTTTTTTGGATGCGATTTTGACCCTTATGCATAAAGAAATTGTATGAAGAACAAGGTCTGAATGGTTTGGGCCATTCTCGTTCTTGACGTAACAAAAAGCCGAATAGCGCCTAGCCTCTTGGAATAAATTACAAAAATTATCTTTGGTTGACTTGGCGACATCGGCGTCACTTCAACTGTCATTTTGTATGTGTAAACCAGTGTAAACTTTGAAAATGTAAATATTTTACATTTTCAAAGACGTACCAATGTCATAACTTGTTCGAAAACACCCTTGGATTGTTTTTTCCACGTAGGGTGTCCATTCAGGTTTGTGTAGAAATAAAAAAATCAGTTCATTTTCGTATAAATATATTTTTTTACGATTTGTTTCCGGAGTGGGAAAAAGTTAATTTCGCGAGGTTTTTTCCAAATACGCCCGGCTTTAGCCAGGTTAATGAATGTAAGAAAATTCTTTAATGGTCTGTTGCTACCTGAACAAATAAAGAAGATATTTTTAACTATCTAATCCAAACAAAAACATTAGATAATAAGGAAAGTCCACAGTCAAAAAGTTTTTTTTTCAATAGAATCCATAAACATATCAGCAAACAAAGGTGAAGCGGGATTACCCATAAAATCTTGTTAAGTATTGTTAAATGATAAGTAATTTTGGGTTTCCAGGAAGCGTGGACGATTCTATAATGGGTTTATCCAAATGGGAATTATTTAATATGTTTAAAATTAGATGTTTACTATTATAATTTTTATTATTATATATTGTGCAAATATTTTATTTAAAAAAAACTACATTCAATGTGTGGGTGTGTGTGTCCCCTCGGCCGTGGTAAAATGATCAAACTTTGACTGGTCCGCGACAACAAAAAGGTTGGGACCACTGCTATCTCTATATGATGTAGAATAACCAGTTTCCAGCTTGTACCATTAATTTCTAGACACCGTGTATGTATAGTTTATATGTATTGTGTATAATTTTGTATATGAAATGGAGGCCTCAGCACGGGTAAACCACCCAGTGAGGCCAACATCATTGAATTGAGTATAAAATGTAAATATATTGCATCAAATAAATAAATAAATAGTGAAAAAATGTTATAATCATGTTTAGGTCATTTTAAAAAATATTTTCTCCACAATAAAAACCCCAGGGCCTATGTCATCATGCCAAAGTTCTGGGAAGGAAAAAGGTATGAGGGGTGGGTACTGTGGGTCAACATGTTCGGGAGTGACGAGCGTGTGAATCCATCCCTCCCACTGCGTTACAAAGCGATGGGTCGAGAGAGTCCGGCTGGAGAGGTTAAAAGGTCTCCCTCATCCAATCTTTCTCGATATGGCCAGCCATGCAGTACGTGGGCAAAAGCATCCGCCGCCAGCACCTAGACAAACTTCAAAGTCACCAATTGTAGTGAACCTCTTGGGGTGACCTATGGCAGGGGTGTTGTTTATCCAATAAATGGTTCCCGGGGCGGCAGTACCCATACTCGCCTCCCAAATTAAAATGTAATGAACGTTCCAAACGGTTTTTTACAACTGTCTCAAAATCAGCAGAAAATTCTGCACCTCTCAATACTAATATATTGTTTAATATAAATTTGATGCTGGTTTCTGATGTTTTGTTTGTAAAATACGAAATATAGTGGGGTAATGTTCTCAGTAGGGCGGCGGTTGGTACTGGCGGGACATCATGGACTGGTTTCCTTGCTGCTGTTGCTGCTGTTGCTGCTGCTGATGTTGAAGAGCCATCATCTGGCGAATGCGCTGCTGGCTCACTTGCTGCAATTACACACATTACCATTTTTGGAATACTAACAACTATTTTTCAATTGACCCGTAGAGTCTTTTTTGGGAGATATTTCTCGCAGCCTGACGAGGACTAATAAAAGTCATGCTATCTCATTTTGTACTATGATAAGACATAGTGTTAGAAACAGAGAACAACATGCTTTGTATTTAAGTTTACAATAGACGCTCCTGAAAAATTTGAAATAATTCTACGGAACCACTTTTTTTTTACAACAGCTCTACACAGGAGGCCCTGAGGAAAAAAATCCCTCAGGGCCTATGTCAACTTTAGGGATGCTGTGTGGAGTCTTTTTATGGAAAGGGAGGAGAGGAAGTTCTGGAAAGTAAAGAGGTATGAGGGGTGTGTAGGAAACTGGGGGTCAATGTGTTCAGGAGTGACGGATGTATGAATCCATCCCTCTCACTACAGTGCAAGGCGATAGGCTGGAGAGGTCTCCCTCAACCAGTCTCTCTCGATCTGACCCACCATGCAATAAAGGCGGGCAAAATTCACCACTAAGACCTAGAGAAACCTAACCCCATTAACCCGGGCACCCCTGCTAAGTCACCAACCATAGCGTTGGGGTGATCTATGGCAGGGGTGTTGGTTAACCCGTACCCATACCCACCTCCCAAATAGCGATTCAACGTTTAAAAAACATTTTTCAAGGTTTACAAATTTTGTAATAAATATTTTTATATAGATAATGACAAAAAGTGAAGTGACAATAATATCTTTATAATAAATACCTTTGTCAAATTTAGTACTTTTTTAATTTTTAAAAATTTATCAGTAAGCGACTTTAAAAACTTTATCCATGTTTGCGTTAAAAATTATTAGCTGCCATATCGATTTGCAACACTAAAATAATAAAGAGTCTTTTATCTGCTTTCAAAAACAGTATTATGTTCAATGATAGCGAATCTATTTGAAATCTAACACACTATATAAAGAGGTCACATTTGTTTGTTTGTTTGTTTATTTGTTTGTGTGTTTGTTTGCATCGAATAGGCTCCGAAACTGCTGAACCGATTTGAAAAATTCTTTCGCTGTTGGGAAGCTACACTATCCCTGGGTGACATAGGCTATATTATATTTTTAAAAAAAAATAGGCATCCTTACTAAAACTTCAATAATGTAACCCAGGGTGTAAAAAAATTACCTAAAATATTCTTTAAATCGCGTGCGCTGCGAAAACTATTGATGATAGAATAAAATAATGTACTACGACTTTATAGAACACATCATTATTTACAAAAAAAGGTCGTGACAGCATATGTCTAACTATTATGGTTATGCCACAATAAGTATTCTTTTATTTTAAAATTTTAATTAATATGTCACCACTTGAAAAGGCTCTTTATTTGTATCTTGGTTTTAATCCTTATCAAAATAAATGACTTCATATTCAAGACAGCTTCAATACCTTTATTTAACTTTTTGAATTTTTCAATTCGGATATTTAATTAGAAAGATATCACGAGTTTAAAAATGTTAGTATTAGAAAAAAGTTTCGGCTACGGGCCGCGCGGGAGAGGAGTCAAGAAATGCAGTGCCAGGGGGGTTGGCGGGACGGGGGAGCGGGAGAGCGGTGGCGGGGAAGGTGGAAACGCACGGGAAAGGACATGTAAGGAGTAACATTTTATTTATTTGAATATGGTATGTATTATAAAAGAAAGTCCAAAAAACGTGCAGCTCGCAAAAACTCAGAAACGAGTCCTGGTTCGATCAAGGGAGTTATATGGTGTGGTAGATCTCTATCCCCCTTAGGGAATAAGGGTATCTGTTTTTACCTAAAGGCCGTGCTTTTAAAGAAAATGAAAATTTTGCCCTCTTGAAATTTCTAGAACAGTCTTCCGGAAAGTTCTAGAAGGTTCCATAGAGCTGTATAAAGTTGTGGAAGGAGTGGAATGACCAGGAATAGGGAATCGGGAACATCATTGTGCAACATTCCAGAACACTATCTTATTGTCCTGAGCGAAGCCGGGTAACCCAGCTAGTTGAATATAAACGGGAATATTTGATGACATATTATTTTGTTGAGATATTGACAAACACGTCAACTGATTTCTTGGCCAAAGTATCATCATGATGGACTATTTCTAAATGGGCAAGATTTTTTCCCATTACTGGAGCACTTGAAAGGCAAATTGAAGGAACGCAGCCAAGATTAGCATGTGACTTTTCCTTTTTCTCAAAACTAAAAGATTGGCACGGCGGAAAAAAATGTTGGACCAATCAAGAGGAAACAGATTCGGTCAACGTCTATTCTGCAGAGTTTGACGGTTTTTTTTTCAATCGGTTGGAAAAATGTGAAAGAGGTGGATCAAGTGTGTAAGCTCTCTAAGGAGAAAAGGTTGGAAAATAAAATTTAATTTTTACAAAACTTTTCAACAGGATATTTCAACAGACAACTCAACAACCTTCAATTTCAACACCTCCTTTGAAAGGATAAAAAAATATTATGAGTGTTGAAATGCTACTCTGTTGAGTTGTCGTGGAACCGTATATGTGTGTGGTGTGATTGCATACCTGTTGGAATTGCTGGTTCTGCTGGTTAGGCATGGCTCCGCGAGGATACGGTGGGGCGGGGCCCCCCAGGCCTCCTACTCCCATCGGCACGTTGCTCCCCTGCAAACACACCAATTCATCAGTCATAAAATCTATAGGTGGCGGGCCGTATGAACATGTCAATGTTTTTGGTGGGCCATGTGAGTGTCGACATCACACGTGTGCGTACGAGCCTTCTCAGTTAGTGCACTTGTGCAACCTTATCTGGCTCGATGCTCACTTTCTAAGAATATTTTCTTTAATGCCCATCTTGATTTATTTACATTGCATCATCTTAATGATTTATTTGTTTGTTACCTGCATGTACGGTCTTGTATTCTGTCTTTGTTGGGCTAAGTAAGCAGCTTCTTGCGCCCCTCGACCTCCCATCATGCTCTGAAAATGCAAAGAATAAATGAGTTCATATTTTCTACATTGCTCAAGTATTTTGTCGCTGAATGTGTCTTTGCTTAAAAGCAATTTCAAATTTCACTGTATTGATCTAAAGATCAATACAGTGAAATTCTCCCAAGAAATTCTTCCAAGGGACGGGAAAAAACTTCTTATGCGTGGAATAAATTGGGTCATTCAGTCTTCAAGGGACTGAAAAAGCAAAACTCTTTAATAGGGTTTCACTATATCACGATAAGTAAAAACATGGTAAATTAATGATAAGTACGTATTTGATTTTATTGCTTTTTTTTTGTATAAACATGTTAATTGTATCTAACACAAAAAGAGCCAAAACATTTTTCGCTTAGTGAAGATAATTGAAAGAATCAAACTGAAATCCTGAGAATGTAAAAATTTTGTATTTATAGATAAAAACTACTTACTTGTTGGAATGATTGTTGATTGGGGAATCCCCCCATGCCACTGCCTTGGCCCTGTCCCCCCATGGCCCCGGCCTGTCCAGCCATAGGCACCATGCCCCCCATCTGATTCACCCCCTGTCCCATTTGTCCCATGCCCTGACCCATCCCCCCCACGCCTTGACCCATTCCCCCTACGCTCTGCCCCATCCCCCCGACTCCCTGCCCCATCTGCCCCACACCCTGACCCATCTGCCCTACCCCCTGACCCATCCCCCCCACGCCTTGACCCATCCCTCCAACTCCTTGCCCCATGCCTCCGACGCCCTGACCCATTTGACCTACGCCCTGACCCATTTGACCCACACCCTGACCCATCTGCCCTCCCTGACCCATCTGGCTGACACTTTGCCCCATTTGGTTGATGGCTTGTCCCATTTGGTTGACACCTTGACCCATACCCTGAAAATAAAAAAGGTTAAATGTAATATGTAGTGAGAACTGAAAAGCAATGAAGCCCACAAGCCAACACAGTTTTTGTCCTTTTCGCCGTTACAGGCACAGATGTGTGTCAAAAAAGAGTGCATTCAGCGCTAAGTACATATATAGGGTGTAAAAGCACATACTTAATAATTTTAACCAGCAATTCCTGAGCATATTTGGAGTAAAAATTGTTGATGTCATTTTGCTGTCCAATGACATTTTTTTTTCAATTAAAAACATTGAAAATATTTTTCCATCACATGTCGCAACTGAGTAGTCTGGAAAGTAGCGCGTTTATAGCCTAGCGTATCATTTAATAAGCGTTGCATCTCGTTTTAGCACCACGGTAATAAAAAAATGTATCAGGCCTATAAAAACGGCCTAAGTTCAAAATCTCCTGATTAAAAATCCCATTATTTATTTATTTGTTACAGTTTTTTTTGTATAGTAAATTTTTTATATTTGTGCGTAAACTTAGCAAATTAAAATAGGACACGCTTTTTGGCTTTTTGATCTTTTCTTGTGTACCTAAATCAAAACAGGTGGCTGGTTTTAAGCGGGAATTTAACCTTATAACAATCTCTACATAAGGAGTGTTATTGTTAGTGGCCCAATTTCGATTGTCTTAACCACTCAGCAACGTAAGCAGATATACACGTTAATATGACAATAGCAGTCAATAAGCGTGTTTTCACGTCAACACGTATCTTTCCACAGAAATCGTTACAACTACGTTATTGTTCTAGTGACATCCTTAAAACAAAAAGTAGAACCTTCATAATTAGTCAAGCTACCGATCATTATTCAAATTGTCCATAGAAATAGATAAAAAGACCCATTTTTTCAAATACATGGTAGACTGAAAAATTGCCTACCGACCGTTAGACATTGTTATTTTTTTATTAAATATTTTTGTATGAAATAATAAAAAAGGGAAGTGAATAAACTGTTTATTATACATTTATACACTAGAATAAGCATTGTTTTTTATATAATCCGTGATTTTCGTACCGTTTTCACAAAAAAACATCACTTTACCTTTTTTTTATCTTTGCATTTTAAATTTTAATATTTACAAAAGTTATTATTTATTTGTAATATAATAATTTGAAAGCTTATTTTGTAACCTTTCAAAAAACTGTTTTTAGTATTCGGCTACGTTCGGAAATGTTTCATTTATAGAGCTTTAATTTTGAAACGGAAATAACACAAAGTTTTCATAAATCTGACATGTCGTTTAAGACATAATAAGTGCATATTCGCGATAGATCGGAGTGGTTTAGTTGTTTTTTTAGTGCATTTGAGCCAAAAGTATGGGGGCTCCATCGAAACCAGAGTTAAATTAGCCTCTCAGAAACTGGGCGTACTGTACAGGGCCCGCAGATACTTTAATAGTACACAACTGCTAACCCTGTACAAATCGCAAGTGCGCCCCACGGTTGAATTTGGCACCCACCTCTGGTCTGGAGCTCCAAAATACCTTAAAAAAACCCTTGACTCTGTGCAGAAACGGGCGGTCCGTTTGATAGATTCTCCCATCTTAACAGACAGATTGCAATCTTTAGAGCACAGGCGTCAGGTGGGAATGCTGTCCTTGTTCTACCGGTATTACAATGGAAAATGCTCCGAGGAACTAGCGTCGTTGATCCCCTCGGCACCGGTGCATAGTCGGGAAACACGCCAAACACGCGCCCAACATTTGTACACGGTTGACATTAGTCACATGAGAACGGGTCGTTTTTACGACTCGTTCTTGAGTTTAACAGCTCGGATGTGGAACGATTTACCAGCCTCTGTGTTTCCTCCCTCCTACAACATGGGTCTCTTCGAGACCCATGTTCACTCCTTCCTTTCCTCAAAAAGACCCCCCACACAGCATCCTCAAAGATGACATAGGCCCTGAGGGAAATTATTTTCCTCAGGGCCCCCTGTGTGGAGTTAATGTAAAAAATAAAAAAATAAAGTTTTTATATAACAAGTATTCCGACCAGTATCTTGCAATGCATTCAATACAAGTTCGAGGGGTGTTCATTTATCAGAATAAATAATTGAAATGTAAAACAACAACACTAGGATACAAAACACAATACTAACCTGTCCCATTTGCGCCATCTGCTGCGCCATGGAGCCCCCTTGCCCGCCAATGGGTCCCCCTTGCTGCCCTCCCCCCATCATCTGCTGGCTGCCGTACCCTGCTCCGGCCCCCCCGTATCCCTGCCCCATCCCGTACTGCTGCCCTCCAAACATTCCCCCCTGTCCGCCTTGGGAAGCGCCCATTCCCCCCATCTGGGCCATCTGTCCGGGTCCCATTTGGCCCATCTGTCCGGGACCCATCTGACCGGGGCCCATCTGACTGGGGATGGGGCCGGGGCCCATTTGACCCGGGTTGGGCATCTGGCCCATGCCGCCCATCTGGCCGCCCATCTGACTCATCTGGCCGCCCATCTGACTCATTTGACCGCCCATTTGCGCCATTTGTGCACTGGAATAGAAAAATAATATTGTTCCCTATATATTTGGAAAAGAAATCAGATTGTTTAACTTTTAGGGCAATGAGCTGTGCCGAACCATCATCGGGGCATAGTGAAGAAAAACATTGAAAAGACCAGACTCAGAGAGTTTTCACTATTTCAACTTTGTTTATGCAATATCTTTACAAAAGTTTCCTTTGTAATCTTTCACAAATTGGTATTGATCAGAGATAATATCAGGACTGAGTCATTTAAATACTCGCTTGTACCTAGTCTGCGTGCATTTAGAAATGCTTTCTGGGAAGTAGTGGATGTGTTCAACTGCACGGAATGTAGTTACAAACATACCTCAATAAACAAATGTTAGCATATAATAAGTTGATAGGTTTAATTCCTTTTATTAATTTTATATTTAAATATATTGATATGTTTAATACCTACTGTGCATGGATTCTTTATAATTTATCTCATTATTACTGTTCCACAAAATTATTACGTATCACATTTTTTGTGAATGCCCGTACAGGCATATATGAATTAATATTCCTTGAGGTGATTTTTCACAAAAACGGTGCTCTATAAATTATCACATCCAATTATTATTACTAATATAAATAAATAATATACGTAAACCCAAGGAGATATGGCATGGAATGTTGCCGAGCTACGACCAAACTGCACGGACTATCAAAGCAGCTAGCAGAAAGTTATGCATTTGGTGTGTAGGTAGAAACAAAGGCAGGACACCGCTGTGCACATGCGTGGCGACACTTTGGTGTTCGCAGTTTCATACTAAATAATAATCCCATCTCCCTTGTTTCCACATTTTTGTTTTTAAAGAAATACAAACATTCCCAGGTTACAAATAATCAGACAATGTTTGAAAATCTCCGATTACCACCACAGTAAGCGGAAAATATTGCTTGTGTCGTGATGGAGGACTTAGCCAGCAGAGGAATCGAACATGCGATGCCCGGGTGGGACCCAAACGCGATGCCAACTCAGTCACTGACCGGTCTAAATTATTGATATTAAAATATGAGTTGTTGGAAAATGTGTAGGCCTACCCCGGCTGTCCCATACTGTGCATGGGCCTGGGTTGCTGGCGCGCATAGGGCTGCGCCCTGTGGGGCCCCGGCAGCTGCTGCTGCTGCGCAAAGCCGGCGCCCCCGAGAGGCTGGCGCTGGCGGAGCATGTTGGACAAGGCCTGCTTGGACTGGTTGACGGGAGGACGCTCAAAACGCCCCACTGGGGAATAGACAAAACACATTGTTGTAAAAACAAGCGTGATGGCAAAAGAGGATCTCTTTCATAATGGATTGGAGGGATAAAAGAGAAAAACTGATACATATTTCGTCGCCTTAGTTCGTATTTGTCCAATAGACCATTAGAAAATTTTACAGGAGAAGATTTTCTTTCATTATTTCAATGAAACATTATGATAGGTGTTAAACCTTTAATATGGACGTGCGGTCTCACAGGCCGCTTGCAGTTTGTGAATCGTGTGCCCCTCTCCTCCCTCGTACCCCACGCTACTGTTTTTAATACGGTTTTAGTGGCAAAACGACTGTCGAGAGTGAGTTTTTCATTTAACACACGATTTCTAAACCAAACAGCGGCGCATGGCCTTGACTCACCGTTGCCAGGCAACAAAATGCTTGATTTTACAAAATTTAATCAGTTTATACCTGTATTGAAAGATAATATTCTGAAAATTTCAATATACTTTGTACTAAAAAAAATAGTGACCATTGGTCCGGCTACAGTTGGTCCAGCGACAGTTCGTCAGGCCGACAATTGGTCCGGCGACAATTGGTCCGGTGACAGTTGATCCGGCGACAGTTGGTCCGGCCGACAGCTGGTAACGGCCGACAGTTCGTCCGGCCGACAATCGGTCCGGCGACAATTGGTCCGGCGACAATTGGTCCGGTGACAGTTGATCCGGCGACAGTTGGTCCGGCCGACAGCTGGTAACGGCCGACAGTTCGTCCGGCCGACAATCGGTCCGGCGACAATTGGTCCGGTGACAGTTGATCCGGCGACAGTTGGTCCGGCCGACAGCTGGTAACGGCCGACAGTTCGTCCGGCCGACAATCGGTCCGGCGACAATTGGTCCGGCCGAAAGTTTAGAAGATGTTTTCTTCAAGTAAGTATGCAAAGAGGATATACGGCCGTACAACCAAAGTCGATACACTTATATCAGAAGGCATCTTAAGGGAAAATCCGCTGTAAAAATATTTTTATTAATAATTTCGACTTTCCGAAGTAGCATGCGGCAATCACAAAATACGACATATTTATACATGCAGTCGGCTTAGCAAAAAAATGCTAAAGATTCCTACTTGTATATAATATAACTAATCTATAATAAACCTTCATCTCAAACGTTGTTACTCTGTTTATTTTTTTCTAATTTATTACTTTAGTTTTGAGTAACGGTTAATTATGAGAAAGGAGCCGAAATGGTCAGTTATTTTGCAAAATAAGCATCCCCAATTTGAGATTGGGTTAATTATTAAATATGTATTTGACAGCACAAGTATCACATGAAAAATAATAATTGTAACAAACCTTGCTGTCCATAATACCCTTGCTGCTGCTGGAACCACTGCTGCTGCGGCGGTTGTGCGTAGGGCTGCGGTCCGGCGGGGCCCGGGCCCCCCTGGCCCAGTCCCGGTGGCCCGCCCGGCCCTCCCACCATCTGGGGTCCCCCCGGGCCCAAGGGTGGCTGGCCCGGAGCGGGGCACATCACTCCTCCGGGGGGGTACATCACACCAGGACCCAAGTTTCCCGGTGCCTATGAAAAATAAAAAACACAATAATGGTACAGTCCATAAAAATATACACAAAGCTAGAGGGTGCTACCACCATTTAAAAGGTTTAAAATGGCAACACTAAAATGGTTGATACAAAAAAAAAACAAATAAAATATATTTTTTATTTGAATACAGCACAAGAGTCCCAACTGTCTGGAGCCAGTGAGACTATGGTACCTCCAATTTGGATATGTTATGAGGCTGTGAGGAAGGGAAGGAGATGGGAGAGAGGAAGGTGGGGAATACCTGGCTATTCATATCTGGTCACCAAACATGGCTAAAGCCATTCCAAGCAAAGTTACAATTCTGAATGGTGGTCTTACACCAGGGCTATAGGTACTGATAGTATCTTCTACTGTGGAAAGTGCCGCAAATAAATACAATTTACTATTTTAAATTAATAAATTGTAAAATTCAACAATTTAATCAAATAAAATTTACTTGCGCACGCCGGGATTTGAACCCATGACCTCCAGATTGCTAGTCAGGAACCTTACCCTTGAACACGGAGGCCACCTGGCTTGAAAAATGGTTGAAAGGAAAAATAATGTAATTTAAAAAAAAAACACTGTATTTTTCACAACAATATCAAACGGTAAAAAATTGTTCAGAAAACAGTGGTAATTTATGAAAGGAAATGATTGCAGCAGTTAAAAGAACATTAAGAAAAATTTAAATAAGCCTTTTTTTCAATCCACTGTAAAATTGTCCTATTCATGAGTCAAACATAACCTCATATTTGTATTTACCACCATTTGTTCGGCATTACTCAGTGTTGCCATAGTAATGGGAATTTTTAGTTCCATTTTTAAAATTTCTATACTGTCTTTACTGTTGTAAGAGTTAAAATGCGATATCTAGATAAACGAGGTTTGGTTGCTTAGTAACTCTTGAGAATGTAATCTAAGAACAAGTTGTTTTCTGTCATGCTTTAGAATTAATTTTTATTTAATTGTGTTATTTAGTGAAAGTATCGCCTGCCATTTTATATTGATTAGGTATTTAAAAATCATAATTATAATAAATTGTTTGCTGGTCACTAATTAATTAGCTGATTGTGTCTAGGCTTCAATGAGAGGGACGCCAAAAGACAATATTAACATAAAGTTGGATAAATGATATCATTGGCAGAAGAAAATACTTACTGGTGTATTAGCCTTATTCTTTCTTGGTTTTCTTCCTCTAACACGGCCTCGGCCTACCCCTGTGGGGCTCTGGTCCAGGGATCCTGAATCCAAACCCTGAAAATGTCAAAACACATGAATAACAAACACCATAAGGCTGTTCTTCCGCAGGGATACGCTGTAACGGGTAAAACTTCATACCCCCTTTATTGAAACTGAAACGAATGCGCAACAGGCAGTAATCAGTTAGTTACTATCCACACGTCAACCGCTCAATTTTGAAAATTCCATAGAAGGCAATTTAGTACCAAACTGAAGGATGTAAGGCATACATGACAGGAGAACAGAACTAATAACAGCTGTGGAACGATTTGCCGGCCTCTGTGTTTCCTCCCTCCTACAACATGGGTCTCTTCAAGACCCACTGTTCACTACTTCCTCTCCTCAACCACACAGCATATTCAAAGATGACATATGCCCTGAGGGAAATTACTTTCCTCCTGTGTGGAGTAAAAGTAAAAAAAAAAATGACAGACGGAATCTCGACTCATAGATTATTAAGATTACCTTCGTCGATTACATTCACCAATCATCATTTCTTCATATTTTTTTTTCAAGTTTATCTTCTTTTGGGTCGATACACTTTTCCCAACGTTTCTCTCATTTCTTTAACCCCTACAAAAATACGATTTGTCAAACTCTTCAAAATGTGCATCTGTTTCAGCGATAAGCTCTTCGTTTGAGCAGAATTTTTTCCCCCCAGCCATGTTTCCTGTTGGGGAACAGAAAGAAGTCTATGGAAGTGCGATTAACTACTTGTAAAGTAACTAATTATTTCGTCAAACTATGACAACACAGTCGCCCTAGCAACATCGGTCACGTGACCAGTAGAGTTCCGGCGAACGCGATCCCGAGTAACGCACCTCATTTCATTCCGGTTACGACACCCGCCTCGTGAACACGCGTTAGTAGTAAATTTAAAATCACATTTCCATTTTCTCCTACCGCGATTTAAATGTAAATGTTGTCAGACAAGATTAATTAATAAATGATCAAACGTGTGCGAGCTCTTATTATTTCTCCAGATACAAGAACCTTCCCGGAGTCCCGTAAGTACCATCGTCACCACAAAGGTAGAAATGATAAGCGGCTCCCCACAAGTCACAGGGAGCCAGGTCGGGCGAACATGCAATTTGACCATGACAATTTCGGATGAATGTACAGGTGCATTATCCGCTCGTTGAGCAATCGCAACACCCATAATTGCCGTTCCGTACGTCACGCCCACGGCCTCTACTACTTCACACCTTTTAGTTCGGCGATCAGCAAGAATCATGTCATGGAACTTTTCAATGATTTTTTCGGTAACCACGTCTGCTGGGTGGCCTGGCCGCTCCACATCAAAAACAGATGTATGACCAAGTTTAAATTCGTTGAACCAATATATCACGGTTGTCATAGATGGTGAAGAGTCTCCAGAGACAGCATCAACTTTGTTTTTATTTCTCTGCATGTTTTTCCATCCAAAAATAAAAAGTGAATTACAGATCAATGTTGCACTTTTGTCATTTTATCGAAAAACACGAAACACGTGTGATACAACTGGCTGCCAAATAAAAACTAATCTAAGAATCAGTTTGAAATTTAGTATGGTGTCGTTTGACGATGGCAGTACACAACAGTAATAATAACTTCTCTTAGCAATGCCACCTGCCTTCAAACACGGGTTCTTATTGATCGACCCACATATTATGAATATCACATTATTCATTCCTTATTCCTTTGTCTTGCTCCTTTCCTTAAAGTCCCTACAAAAGGAAAGAAGAAGATGTTTTTTCATACCTACATGGAACACCTCTACAATATTGGCACCGACATTTAAAATTACCTACTTGTTTGAGTTGAAATTCGGCAGTGACATCGGTAACACCTCGCTATTGAATCCTCATTATAAATCGCAAAAAATACTAATCAATTACTAATCAATGAACCCAAAGTGAGCAGGATTGTGACCTTGCGTTGTGCCGTGAGTGTGGAACACCGCCAGCATCAAGAAATCGTGAGCAAGAACACATCAAGAACACCGCCAGCATCAAGAAAGCAGTGGATGAACCATCATAAGGTAGGGACTTTCCTACAATGCCATTTTCCTGTGATTCAGTTTAAAAACGCAGTCTTGTTATTCGTAGATTTAGATTTACAGTCCATATCTTTCTAGTGTCGCAACATCAGTCGTGACACAGGCGTATATTACTATAAATAAACATTATAAGAGAGTTTCACGAGAGTTTACATAGTACATAAGAATTTCCCAAAATAAAAGTATTTTAAAATCTTACAGGTTTTTCTGGAGGTGGGTCTAAGTCTTCTGGAGGGAGAGGAAGCGGATCCAGGTAGTAGCTGGCTGGCTTCACCAAGCAGTGAGTGTGATATCTTAGTAACCTGCAAACATAATCACACTTACTTATAGATGACAATAATAAAACGGTAGAATCTCGTTGATTTGAAATCCACGGGGCAACAAAAACCAAATTTCAAATTAACAAATTTCCATGAAAAAAAAACAGATTCAGGTTATTCCCATGCAAATCAAAATTTCGCAACCGATTATCATCGCAGCCGGCCCTTCAAATTCAGATAATTGATTAATAATGAAGGTGCATATAAACAGAGAAACACATTGTAACACAGTAAAAGATTGGTCACGAGAATTCTATGCAGACGTGACTCAACGGTTTCTAACCGCGACCAGAGACAACTTTGACAACGGCAGTTCCGAGATTTGATTTACGGGAGACAGACCGAGTTCCTCGTAGAGCGGTAGGATGGTGACTTCTCAAGATACGAAGCTGATGAACTAGCATAGTTAGAAATAAAATGGTTTACAATAAATAATACCCTGTTTGGTAGGAGTATGGCGCCCATTAACCACTCAGCAACGTAAGCAGATATACACGTTAATATGACAATAGCAGTCAAGTACAATAAGCGTGTTTTCACGTCAACGCGTGTTTCCACAGAAATCGTTATAACTCCGTTATTGTTCAGTGACATCCCTAAAACAAAAAGTAGAAGCTCTATAATAAAACAAGCTACCCATCACTATTCAAGTTGTCCATAGAAATACATAAAAAGATCTATTTTGTCAGCTACATGGTAGACCGCAAAATCGCCTACCAGCTGTTTAGACATTGTTATTTTTTATTAAATTTCTTGTATGAAATGATAAAAAGATTAGGTGACTAAATTGTTTATTTTACGTTTATACAATAGAATAAGTATGATTTAAGATGAGCATCCATCTACCCGCGCCGGCCGCAACGCACGCACCGCACGCAACGGATTTTTCTATATCTTTACATAGAAAAATCCGTTGCGCGAGCCGGACCACCGGTATTTGCCGGTGTCGACGCAGTGCTGTACTTATTCATAAATATCAATACCTATAAAGATGGACGCTCATCTTTATAGGCATTGTTAGGAAATGAAGCCTTTGTTTAAGGTAAAACGTTTCTCTACTCCTGACACAGATGTCAGGCATAATTATAGTTTAGGGTTTTTGACATAGATGTCAGGAGCAGCTATATTTGTCCCCTTTCAACGGACCTATAATGTTTATAAATAGGATGATTTCTCTTAATTCTTTCTCTTCTGCATTAGTTTACCTTTAAAAGGAAACGTATACAATGAAACCCTCTTAAGAAGTTTTCCTAGGGACCGGAAAAAAAAAACTTCATAAGCAGGAAAACCTGATATGTGGGAAAAATTGGGCCAATATTGAGCCGAGGGGCTGAAAAAACCAAACTTCTGAAGCCACGAAACGTCGTAAGAGAGAACTTCTTAAGAGGGTTTCACTATATTATCGGTCAGTTGGGGGGGGGGCTTCAGGAAAATTGTTGTATATTCTGTTGGTTACAATAAAAACTATCATGATCTACTTTGGAGTTATTGTTGGAGTAAAGACCTAAAACTTACACAAACCAAACTTAAACAGGTATATCACACCTTTATTCAAGCTTTTGAAAAACACCATAAAACTATAACTCCCTTACTTATAAATGCAATGTAAATATAACACGGCGCGCAAAGTCGGAACAGTGAGAGACTTGATTTATAACCATGGTGTTTGCATGGTTACAATGACTTTAAACCAGGCTTAAGGCCGGCATTACTTGGAACCGGCATATATCGATCGTCCAGTTGATTAGTGAGACATCTCCAAATACTAAATTTTGAGACAATGAGGAAAGCAATATTCGAATACTCAACATACAGTCCCTGGCCAAATTATTAGACGCACTGTATTTTTTTTTTGTAATTTTATGTTTCTTAAGAGTTTTTATGCAATAATGGTATATTTAAAATACAATATTATTGATTTTTATTTAAAAGAATTGTTGTAGACTACATATTTGTATTTATTTTTAACATATGGCAACACTGTGTTGACAAAGTGATACATGAACGTAAACAAGTACAAACCTGTATCAGTCGCGATCGGAATCGAGTCAGGTACGGACATGTTTCTGTGGCTGTATGGACTGTGGTTGTTTGTTTAACAGTTTTATACTACTCAGTTATTAGTTTATTTTGTATGCAGTATTTTAAAAAAGTAATTGGACTATTTTCATTATGGGTAGAAAAGGCGATCTTTCACAATTTTCACTTTTCTTTAAAACTCAATAAACTTATGCTTTTCTAAATTAACGCTGTTTTATTTATGTCAAATAAATCGGTAATTGATTGAATAACATAAAAATAAAACAAATCAATCTAAAATAATAAAACGGTACAATATCACCCGGTAATTAATATTTTACATGAAATCTTGCAGTGTGTCTAATAATTTGGCCAGGGACTGTAAATCAAAAATTATTTATACATACCTGTCTGTGTTTCACATATTAAATATGCTATAAAATAATACCAAGAAGCACAAAGGTCCGGTACATCAGTATGACATTTTGAAATTTTCTACTAGTAACATTAGCTTATTGTTTATTTTACTACAACTTTTTCTGCATTATAATTGATTTAGTGGTGTTTATCGAGTAATCTGAGTATCGTACCAGATCGGTGGTACACCTTTTATATAACCTCACACTCAACCCAAATTTCTATTTTTTTCAGATGTCTGACCAATCAATTGGACAATCGATATAATAACACCGTCATCTAATAGTGCCTGTAAAAGAATACCTATGAGTGTGTTCGTATGTGAGGGGTTTTCTGTCCATTTTGGTAGCCCCGAACCAGGCCCAAGAAAGTGGAGCTGGTGACCTTCCTACTTCCACAACCTCCCACGCCGACACTCTCTGCTTGTCTGACAGTCTGAGGCCCTGGAAACAAAAAACAAACCATACACAATATCAACATAAAAAATACGATTAAAAAAAATTAAAAAATACAGAATGTGAAATAGCGACTTCAAAAAACAGATTTATTTATTTAAAAACAAAAAAAAACTATAAATTTCTATAAAATTTTAGCAACATTTTCATAATCTTAGTAGAAAAATCTATCCACAAGATTTTTTCCAAGTCATTATGAAATCCATGCAAGTGGCCTATTCTGTTTTTAAACGATTTTGGGCGTGTTTGGCATGTTTCCCAACTTTGCACCGGTGCCGAAGGGATCAACAACGCTAGTTCCTAGGAGAATCTTCCATCAAAATACTGGCAGAACTAGGACAGCATTCTCAACAGTGCTCTAAAGATTGGAATCGTTGGTTAAGATAGGGTAATCTATCACAGACGATATATCTAACAAACCGCTCGTTTCGGCACAGCGGCAGGGATTTCTCAAGTACTTTGGGGCTCCAGACCTCCCTTTCCATACACAATGTACTGAATTAAATTTATTCTATGGAACGCATAACGAACGTAAAAAAAAAGCAGAATAATGCGTAATAATAATATGTTGAATCTGTATAGACTAACCTGTTTCTTGTCGATGCTGTCAAATCCTGTGATTTTGTTCCCCTTGGTATCCATCAGACAGCCCACTGGTTCACAGGCAATCACCTAAACAACCACAATCCAATGTCATTAGCGGGGGGGAGTAGAAAGGGCACAATATATCACAAAACATTGTCTTATTGTGAGGTAGTTTACCCCTCAAGCTGATTTCCCATAGAAATTGTTGTGCCTCCATTATTATCGTCGTGACAAATATGATCTATAGGTGTTAGAAAGAGAAAACACCATGCTTTATAATCAAAAATAAAAGTTTACCACAAAACAATTAAAATGTACACCTTTATGAACCCAAAGTTACCAACCGCAATTTGAAAAAAAATTATGAAACTTTGGGAATTTTTTATTAATTATTATGACATGAAACGACATAAAAGTGAGGTGACGATAGCAGATGGATTTGTCTTATTAAATATGTGTTTTTAGTTTTGTTCATTATCAGTAATTTTAGTTAGAAAAAAAGTACGGTGAGCACAACACCTCTGCCATAGGTCACCCCAAGTGGTTCAATAAGATTGGTGACTAGGCAGGGGTGCCTGGGTGAGGTTTGTCTAGGTCTTGGCGGCAGATGCGTCTACCCACCTGTTAAGTGGCGGACCGGATCGAGAGAGACTGGTTGAGGGAGACCTTTTGAACTTTCCAGCTGGACTTTCTCGACCCATCGCCTTGCACCGCAGTTGGAGGGGTGGATTCAAACGTCCGTTACTCCTGGACACACTGACCCCCCAGATTCCTACCCACCCCTCATACCTTTTCCTTCCCAGATCTTCCTATCCTTCCTTCCCTTAAAATGACCCTCCACACAACATCCCTTAAGATAATATAGGCCCTGAGGGAAATTATTTTCTTCAGGGCCTCCTGTGTGGAGCTAATGTAAAAAAATGAAATAAAATAAAAATAATACATAAGAACAGATTACAGAAACACAGGAAGATAAGGCATGGAAGTATACCAGTTGTCGCCAACGGGCTACAACCGAACGGCACAGACTATCAAAGAGGCGGAGTTAATAAAAGTTTTGCATTTGATGTGAAGGTAGATACAAAGACGGGGCGCCGCTGTGCATAGATTCAATTTGCGGTAGTATGGATGAACAGTGTCATGGCCCATCTTCCTTTTTTCCATTATCTGTGTAAGAATCATACCTCCATAGTGATTTTGGGCAGCGGCAGTAACTGCCTGACCACCTGCATCTCGGCACCGTGCCGCTCTCCCACCTCCTTCTTGAGCTTCTTCATGAGGTTCTGGTACTGCTTTTTGTTCTCATCTCCGCTGGGTCCCCCGCTGCTGTCAGAGGCCAGGGTCCAATGCACCAGTGTGGCCAGCATGTCCATCACCGTGGTGAACAGAGATCTACAATATTCAAATGATATATTTTCAAGGGCCAATTTTTTTTGCAGAAATTCAAATGTTTTTTTTTTACATTAGATTTGCCTTGAGGCCTATGTCATCAGAGGGGTTGTTGAAAAAAGGGATTTTGCATACATAAAAAATATATAATAATTTATTTATTTTTTGTGAAAGTTGACCGCATATCTTAAATTATACATACATATAATAATAAAATAGGTAATTATGCATTTCATCTGCATACAGGATGGTTTGCAAGTTTAAAAAACAGTTATCAACATCATTGACATAGATGTTAAATAACAAGGGTCCCAACAAGCTGCCTTGAGGAACTCCAGATGTGACTGAATGAGGGAATTCTTCGTAACTCACGCATTGTTATTGTAATCGATGACACCGTGTGAGATGAGCTGCACGAGGAGTATGGCCCAGTCGGCGGTGACAGTGGCGTTCCTCTGGATTGTATCGAACATGCCCCCCAGCAGGGAAAACCTCAGCTGCAGACCGTCCACCATCTGCTCCCTCAGAGGATAGTCTTCGACTGCACCCTGACGCTCCTGGAATATTATCATTATCATACAGTGAAACCCTCTTAAGAAGTTTTCCAAGGGACCGGAAAAAACCGATTTCTTAACCACTCCGATACATCGCAAATATGCACTTTTTACGTCTTAAACGACATGTCAGATTTACGAAAACTTTATGTTATTTCCGCTTCACAATTAAAGCTCTATAAATGAAACATTTCCGAACTTAGCCGAATACTTAAAACTGTTTTTGAAAGGATATGAAATAAGCTTTCAAATTGTTATGTTACAAATAAATATTAACATTAGTAAACATAAAAATTTAGAATGCAAACATAAAAAAAATGAAAAAATGACACACGTGATGTTTTTATGTGAAAACGGTACTAAAATCACGGATTATATAAAAGACAATACTTATTGTATCTTATAAATGTATAATAAACAATTTGGTCACCTCACTTTTTTATCATTTCATACAAGAATATTTAATAAAAAAATAACGATGTCGAACAGTGGATAGGCAATTTGGCGGTCTATCATGTATCTGACAGAAAAGATTTTTTTATCTATTTCTATGGACATCTTGAATAGTGATGGGTAGCTTGATTTATTATGGAGCTTCTCCTTTTTGTTTTAGGGATGTCACTAGAACAATAACGGAGTTATGACGATTTCTGTGTAAACATACGCGTTGACGTGTAAACACGCTTATTGTACTTAACTGATGTCGGCATATTAACGTGTATGTCTACTTATGTTGCTGAGTGGTTAAGCAGGAAAACCTTATATGTGGGAAAAATTAGGCCAATTTTGAACCAAGGGACCGAAAAAACCAAACTTCTTAAGCCACGAAACGTCTTAACACGTTCCCGGATGAGCATGCTATAGCATTCGCATTGGATAGTTTAATTATGTCGTAGATGCTATAGCATTCGAAGTTTATTGAGTTTTTTTGTCAGATATGCTTAAGCAGTTGCTTTATCCCTATAAAATATAGGTAGTCTATTTCTTACTGTCACTGCTGACACAACCACAGATCGCTTACTGTCACATGAGACTTTTTCTGCACACATAGATAAAACAGTGTTTACCCCTTCCCCTCCAGCTCGCCCGGCGTACCCCGCCTGGTGGCGTATGCTATAGCATGCGTCAATAGTGTCAAAGTAGGGTGACTCACTGCCCGTGAATGTGTTAAGAGAAAACTTCTTAAGAGGGTTTCACTGTATTAGCAAACGTGGTGGTGGTTTCTAATCTCAAGGCAAATTTATTGCTTGATGCCATCCATATATTGTAATAATAGATTAACCCTCTCATACTTAATTTCAATCTAAAAATAACACCACCTAAGAGAAATTTCATAATACAACTCCCCATCTTGACGTAAACTTATTGTACAAGCTTTTAAAAATGTATGCAAAACCAGCCAAGATCATTCCTTTTGTGGAAAAGTGTTGTTGTAATTCGTTGCCATAGTATTTTTTTCACAAAAGAAATGAAGATTTTTTATCAATTGTTACTTTAATCGATACGCCGCCTTGAAGCTATCTGTTAGGTATATATTTTTTTAAATATTCATATAACTTTATAGACATTTATTTTTGGGGTTTTATGCTGTAATGCACTAGCTCCTTCTTTAGGCAATGTTTCGGACAGCGTTACAGTGTCCAGCATCAGGTAAAATGTGTGAATTCAATTACACATCTGCCCTGATGATGGACACTGTAAAGCTGTCCAAAATGTTGACTGAAGAAGGAGGTAGCGCAACCCATCGTCATTGAAAATAATTCAATACAATATTTTTGGCCGTGAAAATCTAAAATCATATCATTCATATAGCTGATTAAATTGTTTATGACGTCCGCGGGAGCCCATTAAATATACCAAAAATAATGTAATAATAACGAGATAAAATAATAAATAAAATATTTCTAACTGCTTCAAATTCCTTTTTGAAAAATGGTCTTCACATCGCTCAGGGGACAAACTTGCCGGAAGACAAATCTGCTCCGTGCAGACCAACAAAAGCAAAAAAAAACAGAGGGTGCAAATCACACGCGGTAGAAAGTGAAACCTTCAGAAAACCAAAATAGACAAGAGTGAGGAGGTTACGAAGCACCGCACAAAGAGGAGATCGATTGTACTATCTCATTCTCTCGCAGGCTAAATCCTTTAGATATATGTATGTGTTTGTCTCTTTTTAGTGTCGCTATTTTTTGTTTCAATGAATTTCAAATCACAACGGTGCTACAGAAGTTTTCAATTCAAAAACAAAGCTTCTTCTGATCTTTAGACTGCGAGATAGTGCACTTCTTTTTGATAAATGTTTTCTTAAACCAATATTTTTGGTTTTGGTGTTAATTTTGATATTCACATGTCCTGTTCAGATAGTACTTGGTTGATGCTTGCTGCTGCTGGACTGGAAGGTAATGATGATATGTATGTTACCTCCTTAGCAGTCTGCAAGAACTGTGACAGCTGCGTGTGGAGGGAGGTCAGCAGGCCCTCCTTCTGGTCATCCTGCCCCCGGAGGCAGGTGAGCACCAGCGCCAGGAAGGGCTGGTGGCAGAGCGCCGGGGCTGCAGCCCCCGCTATGCGCTTGCTGCCCGTGTTACCAGCGGCTCCCGCTAAACTGGAAGGTTATAATGAAAATGGCATTATCAGTTATTGATCAGATGATAGGATGAACGAACTACATTGAGGTTAAACTAACAGTTTTTCAGAAACAAAAACACTTGAATTCACCCTTGTCATTGTTCCATTTTCAAATGCTTTTCCAGCAAGATGACATGGTTATGGAGGGTAGGAAATGGATAAATGATATCCCAGTAGGAACCATGCATATCATTTCAAAACCAAACACCTATAATTATAAATGTTTATTATAAAATAGCATTGAATAGATCTTTCAGAATGCTTAACAATTTTTGTAAATTTCCTTAATAAAGTATTTAATTTATTTTTAATTTTCCAGAAAAAAAATCCTACTAAATGTCGTAAAAGACGAACTTATTTTCCCAGAAATTTTTTAAAACTAGAAAAAAATTACATATGTATTTAACTCATTTTTGGATTTATTGTCTTTTACAGCATTTCAAATTTCCGCCATCGATATAATATTTTAGGTAATATTTATTTTATTTAAAATAAGCTATTACAAAATTTGTCCAAAAAACGTCACCATACCACTAACTTTTCTTTTTTTTTTCAAATTTTCTTCAGGCTAGTAGTTACCATAATAAAGAGGACGTAGCAGATTTTAGAAAATGCAAAATCAGTCGACTATCTAGTCAAAGTTATCTAGTCAAAGATAGATTTCCTTAAATAATAAAGCGGATGCATCAGTTTTTTTGAAACTGTTAAAGGAATGTAAAAACTAATTTACAGATAAAACAACAAAGCCAAATGGTTGAGTTAAACAGGATTTCTCTACACTCAGTAAAAAATGGAATTTGCGATGCATGGAATATAAAAGTCCCATTTGATCCGGGCAGTTATACCCTTGTGTGATGTTCATGTGCAACAGTTATTTTGAATGACAGTACTCAAGATTAGATAATTTATGTTAGAAATTCAACAAACCTCAGCAGGGTTTATTATGGAATTTGGAATACTCCAGGGTACTGTCCTAGGACCTATCTTATTTACAATTTATTTATGTTAATCAAATGTTCAGTCTTACTGCTTCTGGGCAGTGTAAAGCCATCTGCTCATGGAGAAACTGAAAAAAAACCAGTTGGAGATGCAATCGCTATCCACAGGAAAGGAATGTGTGAATTTCATCGGCGGTCGCGTTTCAGTCGCATTGTTGACAGGTTGCCATGGTAGCGGCTCACGACAAATATCGATTTTGTTCAGGAGGTTGATTGCGATTGCGTCGCCAACTGGTTTTTTTTTCAGTTTGAGCGAAGGCCCTAAGTGTAAATTTATCAGTATTGCTTTGAAGTAGATATTTACCCCTGTGCCCCTTTGTACCCCGGCGGGCTCTTGTCCTGGCGCCCCCCCTCCAGCAGCTGGCCAGCCACCTTGAGCACGCGGCCCTGCACGGCCGGGGACAGGCGAGACACCAGGGGTGCCACCAGCCAGATGGAGTTGCTACGGCGCTTCTCCAGTGCTTGGCTAAAATTCACAAAATTATTGTTAATTTATAGGATTAACACCACTATTTTCAGCTCGAATTTAACTGTACAAAATTAAGACAGTATACTTTGTTGTTTATTCCTGTGTGCGGATGTCGCCTATGTGATCAATGAAGTTTCACTGAAACACATACATTGTGTCAAAATGTATCGAGCGGCGGGTTAGACAAGACAGGCCATCAGGCCATAGTCTGTGTGTGCCATAGTGCAAATGAAATATAAGAAAGAGTAAACTTTTGTAGGGTTTAACCCTTAGTCATTTGCCATTTTTTCAATCCTAAACGGGCAACTGCTTCTGGGCATCTCATAATATTTTAACCCCTCAGGTCTCGGGCATATTTTGTCAAAAGGTAAAAATATTTCCACATTGCAATAAAATCCAAATAAAATGAATATTTCTGAATATAACCGAAAAATAAAAATTGTTTTTTAAAGGTGATAAAATACGCTTTCTAATTTTATAATTCGAAATAAACACATAATTTTAGAAATATTAAAATTTTGGATGCAAACATAAATTTTTTTTTAAAATAGCGCAATTTTTCTCAACTACATAAAATTACTGATAACAAAAATATTATAAGCGATTTCTAATCTTCCAAAGAGTATATCCACCTACCCACTGGAGCGACCACGCGAAATAAATAAATTTGCCTCGATTGCTCGAGATTTCCAGGAGATCATTTTTTTAAATTTATCACCGACATTAAAAAAATCATAACTTCGAATTTTAACATGGAGACATAAAAACTTATTATAGTGTCCATGAATTAACCCATATTTTACTGTTTATCTCATATTTGTAGGATTTATAAAAAAAATATTAAAAAATCGCCAAGTTTATAACCGCGCGAATCCTGCGTGTTTGTTATTTTGAAACTCCGTGAGAGGTACTTATTTGAGTCAACATAGAATTTTTTCGATTTATGTATGTTGTCTGTGGTATACTTGATAATGAAAGGTGCATATCTATGGAAAAAGGACTTAATTATAACAGGTGATCAGAAATTCGGCGTGAAATTTTTTTTCAAATATTTATTTTTAACTTCGTTCTAAAATAGTCTACGAAGTTCGGATATGCGACATCTATGGTCATAATAGATAAATCATTTCAATAGCTTCGTTTTAAAGTGAATGGCTGGCCATGGAAATGTTTTAAATAATTACAATAAATGTTTTACGAATGGTAAGAAAATGTGATCCGATTTTGGACCGCTGTAAAACGCAGAAAAATAAAAATGGTTATTTTACCATAATCGCTCCAGTGGCTTCATTAAATTACTTTTCTAATGCTAGATAGCTGGGGCCGTTTGTACGGTCAATAAAACACAATTTGTCATCTGGTATTCTTACATTTCCTTAGTGTCGGGGGTGGTTGAGCCCCCGGAGTTGGAGCAGTGCCCCGTGGGGGGGACGGGGGTCACGTGGAACACGTCAATGGCGGCGCGTGCCACCGTCTCCAGCCACTGGGTCAGCTCGGGGCTGCCGGGGGTAAACTGCTTGAACATCAGTTGCAGGTCCAGCCAGGACATGCGCAGGGACCATTGCTCCAGGTTCTGCCACGAAATCACACAGATAAATTAATCAATTGGTATATTTTTATTAAATGTAAACAATTAGGTACATAACCCCAATTTCAGAGAAGTTTGGTATATATCTACTTAATCCTTTGGGAGGCGAGAATGGGTACCACCGCCCCGGGAACCATTTATTGGATAACCAACACAACTGCCATAAGTCACCCCAAGTGGTTCGCTACGCTTGGTGACTTAGCAGGAGTGCCCGGGTTGGTGGGGTGAGGTTTGTCTGGTTCTGGGCGGCAGATGCGTCCACCCACCAGCTGTGTGACAGACCGATCGGGATAGACTGGTTGAGGGAGATCTTATCACCATTCAAGCAAAACTTGTGGGAGGGATGATTTCATATTCGTCGCAAGAAAGCAATACTTCTGTAACCACCACCACCTACGAAAATACTTTATAAACACCATTGTAACAGACGTGTGCTACAAGACTGTAGAAAAGGGCACCGGTGGCTGTGCACGTGGATGTCGACTATTGTAATATCGTTTGAAATTAAGTACTGGCTGGCCTTCCTTGAAGGTGACAGCCCTGAATGTACTTGAGGGTGGTAACCCTGGATCTGCCTCCCTGCACCCAGAGCTTGGTGAGTGGTAGCCCTGGATGTCCTTGGTCTCTGCCTGAGCCTGGCGCCTTGCGGTGTCCAGTAGTTGGGCCGGCTTGTCTTGAAGAGGTAGGCACCAGACTTGTTGTTCAGGCAGAGCTTCAGCAGGAGGCAGGTCGGAGAGAGGTTTCTTCCAGAGGAAGGAGTAAAACACGTAGATTAAAGTAAACGTAGGAACTGATTTATTATTGAAAAACACGCTCTATTTATACTGAATTGGCGGCCCAATTTGAAAGCCGCCAGAAAGTGGTGGGGGAATCTGTTTCCCGACACCTTTCCTATATAAAGGGCAGAAAACTGGTCATTCTCTATTTTGGCAGTTTAATCCGTAAAAGTGCTGTTCTAAATTTGGCAACTTTTACGAATTTTGTAGCCTTTATTAATAATGAAAAAACATATTAAGTTATAAAAACATATAAATAAAGCCAAGATTTATAACAATTTTTTGTTTTGTGAAGTTACCGTGATTTTAAGGTTTTTTGATTTTAAAGAATATATTTTATGATTAATGAAGTTATAATTATTTTTCCTAGGTTCCCTGTGAGATAAGTTAATGAAATCTGTTTATTTCACCATCTCACAGGGTCCCTAGAATTTTGTAAAGGGAATAATGTAAAAATGTCATGACCGAAATTGTCCTTTTGACATAACAAAATTAGCTCTAATTTTACAGAGAAGTACTTTGGGAACAAAATCTCAGTTTGACTGGAGGCCTTATAGGATCAAGAATGAAAACTGATTATTTCATTGCCCTACAAGGCCCGCAGGTTTTGATATTTGAAAAAATATGAAATTTACACCTACGAAATTTTCTAAGTGTTTTTTGGTAGGCAAAAATGACTGTATTTTTGCTACCCAATATATTGTGAGATAAATCTCGGCTTTACTCGAGACCTTGTAGGATTTCAAATGAAAACTGATTATTTCATTTGTCCTACAAGGCCCGTGTGCATAAAAATTAAAACATATAATATTTAAAATTAGTACAGAATCAAACATATTTTAAAACGAGGTTACAATCTCCCCAGTGGCGATTTCTCAAAGTATTATTTATTGATCGCACCGGGGAGATGTACATAAAAAATATAAAACTTAAATATTTCAATATAATATAAGAAAATGGAAATAAACAACAAAAATAACATTTCTTATTAGAAAGCAAGTAGAACAAATATTTTTCATCAAAGCGTCGCCCGCAGCACGGTACTCTGGAATTTTGAGGCCAGGCCATTTTGGCCCAATTCCCCAAAATGATAACAAAACTGTAGAGGACCGGGCCAAGCGATGAGCTTTGATGAAAAATATTTCGAGGGTGTGAACACGTCGGTTACAACCATTTTGCATGGGGTTTTTTTCTGTGTCGATCTATCTGGGTCCCGTTACTCTACGACGATAAATAAGACCAGTACGACATTGAAAAAATTAGCCATTTTGTTAACAATACGTTTTTTAACTAATGTACACACCTCAAAAGTCTTAAAAGTATTTTCGTAGGTAGTGGTGGTTACAGCAGTATTGCTTTCTTGCGACGAATATGTCTGTCACTCCTGGACCCATTGACCCCAGATTCCTTCCCCCCCATTTATACCTTATCCTTCCCAGAACCCAGAACTTCCTCTCCATCATTTATTCCTTCACACAGCATCCCCAAAGATGACATAGGCCCTGAGGGAAAATATTTTTCTCAGGGCCTCCTGTGTGGAGCTATTATAAAAAAAAATTCTTTCAGACCTGAATTAAAAATGGCAATAGGTCGTTTTAGTTCTATAATATTATTATTGAGTTCATGAAGTATTAGTTTAGGGTAATATGAAAACATCACAAAATATATTTAATTTATGCATATAAAAAAAAATGTGAAAAAAAACAAAAAAAAAAAATTACCTCTAGAATCCGACTGATGATTGTTTTCTGATCCAAGTCGGGTTGCGTGTGATTGGCTGAATCCGGATAGCAGATCATGTGAAGCAATCTGGAAAAACACAACTTCTATATTAGTATTTTCAGCTAGCAACATAATTACCATCACAAGCTTTCAAATGTCTTTGAACAAAATAAGACTAGACGACATATTAGTATTGTTCATTCAATAATTATTTAATTGTTTAACCGCTACGACCAAAACGCCACTCCTAGGAAACGAGCAGGCTCCATTAAAATACCTGATCAAGAGATTCAGCATTTCTACATGGCATCTGTGCATGAGAGATGGCAGTCTGTTATCAACTGATTGTCGACCAGATGCACTTTGCACAAAATCAATCAGGTCAATCAAGCATTTGTGAGCTCCAGCTCAGAACTGTTGAACATACTTGAGATATGTATAGGTTTAGCAGCTTTTTTACATTAACCCCACAGAGCTGAGGAAAATAATTTCCCTCGGGGCCTATGTCATCTAAGATGCTATATGAGGAGAGGAATTATAAACATTGATCTTGAAGAGACCCATGTTGTAGTAAGGAGGAAACACAGAGGCCGGCAAATCGTTCCATACCTGAGCTGGTCACCTAGAGTTACACCAAGCATATCAATGGAGGGCCTGTTCGGAAGATTGCTTCCATTGAAGGAGATTAGATTTTCATTGGTCACTATTGGAGAAACTGTTATTTTGAATATTTATTTCTTTATCATATACAAGATACCCAGTTTCTTAGAAGCCAGATTTACTGTAGCACCCAAAAGTTGAGCCGGTCTGAAAAACTTACTTTAAGCATTTCAATTGAGACTTCAAAACTTAAACATAAAATTATTATTTAATTAAACGAAGACAATATTAGCGAAACTCAATCTATAACCTGAAAACAGAAAAATTAGAAAAAGATATGGTCACATCTGGGAATCGCACCCAGAACCTTCGCTTTGCCGGGGCGCAACTCTACCAACTGAGCTAATGTGTGCCTATCCAATTCAATATTTAACTGTATCATAAATGCAAGTGTCTTAAATAAATTTTTATCCATTTTTATTTTTTAATATGCGACATCTATTGTCTTTTCGGCAAGTCTAGGATGAACATTTTTTTATTTTTAACTTAACCTGTCATTTCTCGCTAGCCCGCTAGCAGGTTTTCAGATTTTTTTTGCTTTTTTTTAAATGCGATTTAACCCTTATGAATAAAAGACTGTATGAAGGACAAGGTCAGAATCGCTTGCGCCAATATCATTCATGACGTAAACGTTGATTTCATTAATCTTGCTACTCGGAATATTTTTAAATGAATTTTCTATGAATTTGCGGGTCACTTTTGGCAACTTGATGTTTTACGTTTTCATATGAGTATAAAGGTCTTTACTTATTTGAAAACTCCTTTGAATTGTGTTTTTCATGTTGAATATGTATTCAGATATGTGTAGAAATAATAAAATCAGTTCATATTTGTGTGATTATATTTTTTGACATATTATAATCAAAATGAGAGATTTTTTAATCTTTTTTTTAGTTAGTTAGCTATTCTGGAAAAACCTCTTACGGTTAATGAGTAAAACCTCAAATTATAATATTTATTTAAATAAGAAAATTACCTCTGAGCCTGTTTGGGAGTCAGCATTGAATCGAGCAGCATGTCCGGCTGGCACAACTCCTCGGGCGACTGGAGGCACTTCTGCATGACCCACTCCTCACCGCATATCTCCGCCAGGACGTGGCGGGCAAACTCACTCAGAGACATGGAGCTGTCCATGGAGGCCAGAGATGACTGGTTTTGCCTGCGATAAGGAAATATCCCAAGGAAGGTTCGGATGTATTTGATATTGTTTGAAGTGGATTATCGATTTTTACGGGGAGATAAATAATAATTTTGTTTTAAAAAGATTCATTCAAAGGTGAAATTTTATTAATTATAATTTTTCAGATATTCTTTACAGTAATCCAACATCATCAACATTTTTTTTTCCATATATTATTACGTTCCTGCAATGTTGTGAGGATAGAAAAATTGCAGAAAATTATCAAATAAAAGATTTTTTCTACTGATTATTTTTTTTTCAAAACTCATGTTTTTTAAAATTTACAAAAAAAGACCCGATTTTTTAGGCTCTATCTATTTTTACTAAACTTCATACTGATTTTTTTTAAACATAGCAATTTTTTTCTTTTTTTTGCTCCCTTCTGGAGCCAGTGGCATCCCCAATTAGGGTACGTTGTGAGGCTGAAGGTAAGTGGGGAGGGGGAGAAGATGGAAAAGAGGAAGGTGGGGAAGTACCTGTCTATTCAGATCTGGTCACCAAACACGGCTAAAGCCATTTCAGGCAACGTTTCAATTCTGAAAGGTGGTGTTACACAAGGGTGATACTTAGAGTATTTTACACTCTGGCATCAGTAAACCATGAAGGTTTTAAAAATAAATAAATTGTATTGATGTTCCATCGGCAATAAATGTCATTCTTAGGATTCCTAAAAATCAGTATTTCACATTTATTAAAATATTTTGAAAAAAGCTTGAAAATGCAATTTTAATTTTTTTATAAACCTTGACCGTGGAAAAGCAAATCTGCAGATAATGAAGGATTATTGTATTATGTACTTATCTGGGAATGCTTGATAATTTTAAACTTAAAAAAGTGAAATCAAAGCAAAAAAAAATGTAAAGGAGGGGGAGCCCCACTGACATTATTATGTCAAATAAATCTGATTTAAAAGACCTAAAATTTCATACAAAAATTATTTGAAAAACTGAAAACGGTGTTATGAGAAGGAACACACACCAAGCTATACAAGGAGATATTTAACATGTACGGTGACACAACAACCAAGCAGGAACACAAGCCTCCAACGATTTGTTATAAACAATAGTAAACCATCTATGTAGTGCTAAACCATTTCATCGCTATGTAAAATAGATATATTATTTCTCAATAAATGTTTTATAATTTTAACTATTGATTTTGATTATATGATAAAACATTCCAAGTTTTAAAATAATGTTGAAAGTGTAGGATTGATTTACAAACAGTTTGATAACGACCGTATATGCCCAAACAGGTGTTATGATAATAAGAACTAAAATTATTGAAAAAACGATTGTAAAGGTATAATGATAAAGCATTAAAATTAAAAAATTGAATGATTAAAGTGTTTAAAGTACTGATTTTGGGTATATGCTAAAACTTTCCAAACTGAAATAAGATATTGAAAGAGTTTGGATTGAAAATATTCCTAATTTAATATGATATTGAAAGAGTTTAGATTAATTTTGGGTGTACGCTAAAATATTCCAAATTTAAATAATATATTGAAAGAGTTTGGATTGATTTTGGGTATATGCCAAAACCTTCCTAATTTAAATATGATATTGAAAGAGTTTAGATTAATTTTGAGTGTACGCTAGAACATTCCAAATATAAATAAGATATTGAAAGAGTTTGTATTGAATTTGGGTAGATGCTAAAACATTTCAAATTTAAATGTGATATTGAAGGAGTTCGGATTGATTTTGGGTTCTAAGGCAACGAAAGTCTATCTTCTGCAGGCTGCCTAACACATTCATATAGATATTTGAAATATTATGTTAAAAGCGTTTTGAGAATAATTTTTCGAAAAAGGTTCACTTATCTATTGGATTCATTTGTTTTAAGGACCATTTTATACAGCGATGGATGATTTAACACTACAGTAGTCAACACAAACCTTAACCAACGATTACAAAAATCAAAAAATTCAAATGATTGTGATTTTTTGTAAACAAACTTGAAAAGACTTTTAAACATCTCATTAACCATCCGGGAAGTCCGTCTTAACTATAATTTGTCCAACTAAAACTGTTGAACGGTAAGCTCTGGTGTCATGAAATTTGCACAGCAGACTAAAAATTCTACAAAACTATTTTCAGCTCACAGAATTATTTCCACTATGAGTTACGGAGCTGTGGAATAATAATTAAATTGTCAGAATATAAGATGAGATGTCAAATTGTTTGATTCGTATTTTTTAATATTTTTGGAAGGAATATCTGAGGATAAAAAAATGTACAAGCTTAAAAATATAACTTCAATTTCCCACCATGTTGAGATGGGAATTATATTATATATTTATGTAGTTGTAGACGAATCATGTAGTGAGTAAAATGGTTGTTTAACAATATACAATAGTAGATCTTCTATCGATTAAAATAAAACTATAAAAATTTAGAGATTCATAATATCTAATTAACCTAAGCTAAAATTAGAATTAGTTACGACATTGGCTGAAATAAAACAAATAATAATATTATAAATATTAATCCTAAAATTATTAGAACATATTGCTCAACATGCCATTATCAAATTCATTCATTCTTTAAAATCTCACATATCATATATTCTTGCACACAACTTATCAAAGGAAAAAAAAATCACAACTTTGATTGCACTATCCTCTTCAAGCTAAGCACCTAAAACACGTAACTTAATTAAAAACACTATCAAGTAGATACATTTATTGTATGTTATTTCTTCATGCCAGAAAAAGACAACTAAATTAAGAAAATGGCTATAAGTGTAAAAACACGCATGATACTCTGAAAAAACTTATGATTCCTAACAAAATGATACAGAAAAACACTACCCAATTTAAATGTGTTAAAACATAAAATTACTTTTTGCTATAAGAACATTTCAAAACTTGTATCGAAACGAAATTAAAGATATTGAATATCTCAGAAAGGTAACATTGAATATTGTAAACATGAATGGCCAATATTGAATATTGTAAATATGGATAGCCAATACTGAATATTGTAAATAAGAATGGCCTATATTTAATATGTTAAATAAGAATACCCCTCCACACTTGTGAAACAAATTCTTGTAAAAAATATTAAGAAATCTGAGATTCAAATGGAGAGCTGTTTTTTTTTTTCTCTCCATGTTTCTGACTTCCACCCTTCATGGGTGTTCTAGGCCATCATTTCAAATTATTATTGATAGAGGGAAGGCGAATTTAAGTATTAATTTTATTTTAATGGGAAAATTTTATTCAAATGGAAGATTGGAGGAAGATAGAGAAAGAAATTAGTTGTGGAGGGCCGTTAAAAATACATACAATAATTAACCTTAAAATATTTGATACACAATTTCCAAAGAAGCAAAACAATGGACTGAACAATATACAATAGGTAGATACCTAAAATAAATTGTTGAATAGTTCCGTAGAAGGTTCAACCCAACCACAGACAACAGAAGATTCGTAGTATTGAAATGATAACATAGATGGGGCTAACATCGACAGAAGGGCATAGACAAGAAGCCTGAGTGGGTAGGAACTTATGGTTAACGCAAACACAAAGCGTATGAGTGAGCAGCAAGCAGTGATCGGGAGTGTGAAAATATATGGTGTGAAGTCACGCAAACTCTTTGCAAACAGAACCGTTCCATAGATGAATCGCCAGCCACAAATACTCAGAAGTGAACTTAATATACCGACGTAGGTACCTACTTACCCGCTACTATTTTTTTTTAAATATATTTAAAGGGGAATCATTGATGTGGTTATCCATTCCATCACCCTAAAGCAAATTTAAAATGTATTTTATTTACAAGTATTGCTGAGGGGTAAGTGTTGAAAATCCTATTAGGAGTGAGGGGAAAAGGAATTAAGATGATGACTTTAATGCGCAGTGAAAAAAATTTGATAATACTTTATAATATTTTTGTGTCCATCATCAGGGCAGACGATGGACTCCGCAAGGCTGTCCGAAATGTTGGCTCAAGAGAGAAGAGGAAATGCAATATGGCTCAATAACACAAAGGCAAAGAACATAATTTTTGTAGGAGGTCAACTTCACTTTTAAATTGTTTTTTTTTTAATCCACTCGAGCGATAGAGATTTTCGAGAAAATACCTACAAATATTAATAGGGAAACATATGAACTGCTTACTGCGGTTTAAAGCCAATGAATCCTCCAAGATTTCAACGTTTTTCACATATATTCACATTTTTTAGGTATGTTAAAAAAAATTTAAAAAATTAATTATTAAAAATCACCTCCCCAAATCTGGGTATCTATCACTCTAGTGGTTACGTGAGTCCCAACCGTCTGAATCAGTGAGACTATGATATCCCCAATTGGGGTATCGTGTGAGGCTGAAAGTAGTGAGGAGGGGAAGGAAGGCGGGCTATTCAGATGTGGTCACCAAACATGGCTTTTTTTTACATTAGCTCTACACAGAAGGCCCTAAGGGAAATAATTCCACTCAGGGCGTATTTCATCTTTGGGGATGCTGTGTGGAAGGACTTTTTAGGGGAAGGAAGGAAATTCTGAGAAGGAAAAAGGTATGAAGGATGGGTAGGAATTTGGGATTGAGTGTGACCAGGAGTGACGGATGAATGAATCTATCCTTTCCACTGCGATGCAAGGCAATATTCCAAGAGAGTCCTGCTGGAGAGATCAAAAGATCTCCTGCAACCAGTCTCTCCCGACCCGGCCTGCCTTGCTGACCTGACCCCATGAGCTTGGGTACCCCTGCTAAGTCACCAAACATAGCGAACCACTTGAGGTGACCTATAGCAGAGGTGTTGGTAATCTAATAAATGGTTCCCGCCTCCCAAATTCAAAAAGCTAAATTGGCTGAGCCATTTCAAGCAGCATTTCGATTCTGAATAGTGATCTTTCACCAGGGGGATACTGAAAGCATCTACCACTCTAGAACTATTGTAAATGAATAAATTGTGAAATAAGCAATCAACCATATAAAATTTAGTTGCAGATTTGAACCCACGCCCTTCGGATTCGCAGTGGAGGATTGTAAGCATACAACTTATCTGATTCTGTAAGTTATGTTTGTGATTAGATTAACCTTTAACCTTCGGAATATTTGTGAGCCGACACCCGGTGAAGAGATTGTACACGGAGGAAAGGAGTCCAGGTCCATAGGAACCCGGCGATGAAAGAATGAGATGCACACACTTCCAAGGTGAGGTGGTGAGGGGGGAGGAATGTGGATCCATTATGGTGGTTCGTGTATAAAATAAAAACAGGACAAACCTAGGCGTTCTATGGCCGCTGGATGGTTCCAGATCTACCATCCTATAACCAATCATTTCAAATTAAAACATAAACAAGGAGCTGTGCCAGAAACAAACATGTGCCATGTTACCAAATTATAATACATAATATGTTGAACAGTCATCCTTCGCCTCTTATGATAAATTATGTCCCAGACTCTCCGAAATATTGATTGCACCAAAATCAAGCTGTCAAATCGCTAGCGGTTTTACTACATGACATTTTAACCTTTTCACTGCCTCATTTCCTGATTTTTACGTATAACGGTTGTAGGCGGCACTTTTGTGACATCGGACATATATGTGAGGGGACAGTTTATTCGCGTAGTAAAAATAATCATCCAGGTGATTAGTCAGACATCTTCAACACATTGAAATTTGAGTTATTATGCAGTTATACGTAAAAGTGTACCCTCTATCTGGTACAACACTCAGATCACTCATAAACACTACCAAATCAATTATAATGCAAAATGAATTAAACAAAACGTTGATGTTTTCTGGGTGACTAATAGGAAATTTCAAAATGTCTTATTAATGTACCAGATCGTCATGCCTTCCAGTGTTATTTCATATTTAAAACAGACCCATGTAAATAATATTTGACTTAAGGCAAGAATTCGAATATTGCTTTCCCCATAATCTCAAAACATAGTATTTGGAGATGTCTGATTAATCAACTGGATGATTGATATGCGCATATAGCAGCGTAAAGTTAAGAAGTATGAAATATAAACTTTTCAAAGAACTTTTATCTGTTTATAATTTTTAACTTTGGTCAAATCAATGAATATAATACACACAATTCATAACATTTTCTGTAAATTTGATGATTAAATCTGCTTCTGTGTATACAGTAGAACCCCGTTAATTCGAAATCCACGGGACATCAAAAATAAAATTTCGAATTAACGAATTCCCACGTAATTCGAAATTTCGCGAAAAAAAAAAAAAAAAATCGCCGAAAATTTAATTTTTTGGCGGCAAATTCAAATTCGGGTAGGTTCTTCGGAATAAATTCGTAATAATACGCTTATTCCCTGGGTAAATCGAGTTTACTCAGCCATGTACCGCCGCGGACGGCCCTCTATTCGAAGTATGAATTCACAAAAATACGATATTTTCCGAGTAAATCAAATTTTCGCGGCCGATTACCGTTACAGCCATCCCGTTAAACTAAAAAAAATGTGATATATTACCGCGTAAATCGAAATTTCGCAAATTACTGCTTCCGGGGCCGGCTATGAAATTTAGAAATTCGAAGTAAAACTACGATATATTTCGCTAAAATCGAAATTTAACGACCGAATCCCTTTGCAGCCGGCCATAATGCAGATACCTATTCGGAATAAATTCATGAAAATACGATATATTTCGCGAAAATTGAATTTTCACGGCCAAATCTCGTCGCGGCCGGCCATAATGCAGATAAAAACACTATTTATTTTGCGTAAATCGAATTTTCGCGGCCGAATCCCGTCACTGCCGGCCCTTGTTCAAATATCTATTCGGAAAAAAATCGTAAAAACTCGGTATATTTCGCGTAAATCGAAATTTCAGGACCGAATACCGTCGCGGCCGGCCATAATGCAGATACCTATTCGGAATAAATTCATAAAATACGACGTATCTCGCGTAAATCGAATTTTCGCGGCCGATTGCCATCGCTACCGGCCCTTATTCAAATACCTATTCGGAAAAAAATCGTAAAAACTCGGAATATTTCGCGTAAATCGAAATTTCAGGACCGAATACCGTCGCGGCCGGCTATAATGCAAATACCTATTCGGAATAAATGCATAAAAATACGATGTATTTCGCGTAAATCGAAATTTCGCGGCCGATTGCCATCGCGGCCGGCACTTGTTCAGATACCTATCCGGAAAAAAATCGTAAAAACTCGGTATATTTCGCGTAAATCGAAATTTCAGGACCAAATATCGTCGCGGCTGGCCATAATGCAAATACCTATTCGGAATAAATTCAAAATACGATGAATTTTGCGTAAATCGAATTTTCGCGGCCGATTGCCATCGCGGCCGGCACTTGTTCAGATACCTAATTGAATAAAAATCGTAAAAATTCGATATATATCGCGCAAATCGAATTTTTGCAGCCGAATCCCGTCGCGGCCGGCCATAATGCAGATACCTATTCGGAATAAATTCATAAAAATACGATGTATTTTTCGTAAATCGAATTTTCGCGGCCGAATCCCGTCGCGGCCGGCCCTTGTTCAAATACCTATTCGGAAAAAAATCGTAAAAACTAGGTATATTTCGCGTAAATCGAAATTTCAGGACCGAATACCGTCGCGGCCGGCCATAATGCAGATACCTATTCGGAATAAATTCATAAAAATAAGATGTATTTCGCGTAAATCGAATTTTCGCGGCCGATTGCCATCGCTACCGGCCCTTGTTCAAATACCTATTCGGAAAAAAAATCGTAAAAAATCGATATATTTCGCGCAAATTGAATTTTTTCAGCCGAATCCCGTCGCGGCCGGCCATAATGCAGATACCGTTTCGGAATAAATTCATGAAAATACGATATATATCGCGTAAATCGATTTTTCGCCGAATCCCGTCGCGGCCGGCCCCTGTTCAAATACCTATTCGGAAAAAAATCGTAAAGACTCAAGTATATTTCGCACAAATCGAATTTTTGCAGCCGAATCTCGTCGCGGCCGTTCATAATGCAGATACCTATTCGGAATAAATTCATAAAAATACGATATATTTCGCGTAAATTGTGTTTTCGCGTCCGAATCCCGTCGCGGCCGGCCCTAATTCAGATACATATTCGGAATAAATTCATAAAAATACGATATATTTCGCGTAAATCGATTTTCGCGGCCGAATCCCGTCGCGGTCGGACCTCTAAATTACTATATTCTAAGAAAATTCGTTAAAATACCACAACCAATTCAGATTTTACAAAATAATAATACGAATTAGGACGATGTTAACCGCGTAAATCGACATTTTACCACCACGGCTGTCTGCCAGATTCTAATTTACGAAATTATTTTTATTGTTTTTTGCTAAAATCCATGTTTTTCGAATTACACAAACGAATTTTCGTGTGCGGGCAAAAATAAATTTCGAATTACGAATTTCGAATTAAAAAATCATTTTGTATGAAAAAATTTTCTGGGGACTTTTTTTTGGCAAAAATTTCGAATTACGCGTTTTTTCGAATTATCGGGGTTCGAATTAACGGGGTTCTACTGTATTCTATTGTCATTACAATTCCGAATTTAATTATTAATTTATGAGGCGTCTATTATTGACGGGTTCAAAACTGGTGTCAAGTGACGAGGCGGTAGTGCCTACCTTTTCAGCACACAACTGATGGCATCGGTACATATACCACCATCAGAACGGCATACACAAAAGTTGTTACTGAGCAATTTGACTTGAGAGGGTTTTTGTAGTAAAATGAATAATTAAATGATTCATATTGAATTTTACGATAAAACATGTCGGTGAATCCATTATATGCAATTTCGAAGATCCAGACAATTAATAACATACAGCTGAAAAAAACTTGCATTAATATTATACAAACAATAAATATGTTGTTGGTGAATCACATAATTTAATCATGATATTTCTTCAATGTTGAAAAGGCCATTTTCAATACTCTTCTAATCATTATATTTCTTCAATATTGAACAGGCCATTTTCAATAACCTCTTCTTATCATGATATTTCTTCAATGTTGAACAGGCCTTTTTCAATAACCTGTTCTAATCATGATATTTCTTCAATATTGAAGGGGCCATTTTCAATAACCTATTCTTATCATGATATTTCTTCAATATTGAACAGGCCATTTTCAATAACCTCTTCTAATCATGATATTTCTACAATGTTGAACAGGCCATTTTCAATAACCTCTTCTAATCAAGATATGTTCAACAGACAGGGTCGCTTGTATATTTCAGAATATGCTGCATAATAAATATTACAATTTATTTATGAGCATAATTGCAAAATAGTTAAATTTTAAATATTTATAAGACCATCTTACTTCGGTAGTAAGAAAATAACATTATTATATGATCTTACTTCTTGTACATAAGAAATTATTTAAATACAGTGAAATTATTTTAAGAAGTTTTCCAAGGTCCGGAAAAAACTTCTTAAGTGGGAAAACCAGATATGTGGGATAAATTGGGCCATTCAGTCTTCAAAGGACCGAAAAAAACCAAAGTTCTTAAGCATGAGAACTTTGCAAGAGGAAATTTCTTAGCAGGGTTTCACTGTAAAGTGAAACTTGCTTAAAAAGTTCCTATTTAAGAAGTTTCCATGCTTCAGAAATTTGCTTTTTCGATCCTTTGAAGACTGAATTTTAAAAATGGCACAATTTATCCCACATAAGATTTTGTTTCCTGTCCCTTGGAAAATTTTTAAGAGAGTTTCATTGTATGTATAAAATTTAACAAATGGGTGGTGATGAAGAAAGGCACTTACGACATGAGGTCGAGGTTGGTGTCTGCCGTGCTGGCGTCACTAGTGCCCAGGATGTGAGAGAGCTCACAGCCCCCTGATGTTGGCTTCTTGGCGGATCCCACTGATGATTTTCCATCTCTGGCAGTTGCGTCACCTACCACTGAATGGGAAAAAATCGTAAAATTTAACAACTAAATAACTAATCACAACCCCGATTTATGGGCAGGTTAGGCAGATAAAAACAACATAACACATATCTGCCCTAACTGTTATGTCTATGTGTTTTGTATAATGGCATTTTACATTTAAGATTCCAAAAAACAAGAATGAATGAGGCTGTTAGCACTTCACTACTAAACAACTTTGGAGCGCCACAAGGGAGTACACTAGGGCCCCTACTCTTTATTATATACATCAAATAACTTTGTAATCAACATATATAGGTGGTAAAAATTATTACTTACACAGATGATTACCACTATATTGATTGAAGGAGATGATTGGAAAGAAACACACCGGTATAAGTGAGTGAAACAGTGGCTGGACAGCAATTTGTTACATATCAAAAACCAAATACACGCCCAAACACCTCACAATACATAAAATTAACTGTAGCTTTGGAAATAATAACTCTATATGTAAGTGTGAAGCCCTCGAGTGTATTAAATTTACTAAATAATTTGGCGTTATAGTTGACAACAACCAGGAAAGAATACAGGGGATCCGGAGCATCTAAAGCTTGAATGTAGGGCCCGCGCCTGGTGTACAGTTATTTCCTAAAGGCAGCCAAGAATCTCCAGCAGTCATTGCGCACAATTGTGAAACGGTAACCCAAAAATTCTTGAAAAGATATTAGATACCTTGTATAGCTTTCAGAGTGGCCAGAAGTGGTCCCACGGCAATGTTTTTATGCGCCGCAGCTAGCAGGTGACGATCGCAGCTCAGGCGAATGGAGTGCAGAGATCCTGGGGCAGGGTGGGGGGATGTCGACACAGAGTACAGTCCTTCAAAATACAAATTACCATTAAAGAAATGCCTACAGTACTTCAAAATTAGATTAAATGAATATTTTGACCAAAACTGCAACAATTTTTTTTCTAAATTATAAATAACCATGTAGAATCTACCCTCTTGACAAAAATCAATCATTATCTAGAGTAGTTTCACCATTATAAGATCCTTCATTAATACTTTTAGGGAAGCTGTGTCTTAAACCCATGCTTTAAGTGTGTGCTTCGGTTCGAGGCACATTATTGGTTGGACGATGGCGGGCAGCAAAGCACGTGTTCAAAACTATAGGAACTCCCATATGAGCTCCCAAGGAAGGGAGGTTGGAGGAGAGTTGAGAAGAGTTGTTTTTTTTTTTTTACATGAATACCTCACAAGAGTCCCAACTGCTCTCGTCTGAAGCCAGTGAGACTATGGCATCCCCAATTGGGGTATGTTGTGAGGCTGAGGGTAGTGGGGAGGGGAAGGAGATAGGAAAGAGGAAGGTGGGGAAGTACCTGGCTATTCAGATCTGGTCACCAAACACGGCTAATGCCGTTTCAAGCAACGTTTCAATTCTGAATGGTGGTCTTACACCAGGGCGATACAGAGAGTATCTTCCACTCTGGAACGTGCCGCAAATATACTATTTATTATTTTTAAATGAATAAATTGTGAAATAACACAAATTAATCAAATAAAATTTATTTGCCACGCCGGGATTCGATCCCGCGACCTTCGGTGCGCGAGTCAAGCGTCTTACCGCTGCGCTACGCCGGTCGTCAGATGAAAGGGGTGGCTGAGGGGGGAGGGAAGGTAAAGGAGCCGGGGGGTGGAGAGGAGTTAGAGGTGGGGGGTGTGGGGAGGGTGGTGAGAGGGGGGGGGGGCTGAGAGGGGGTGGGAGGGTAGGCCTTTTTTATATCCATTTTTCCTATTACAAAAATAACAAACACGAGAATCGGGTATGGGTACCACTGCTTCGAGAACCATTTATTAGATAACCAACACGTCTGCCGTAGGTCACCCCAAGTGGTTCGCAACGTTTGGTTCGTGGGGGTGAGGTTTGTTCAGGTCTTGGCGGCGGATGCGTCTGCCCACCAGCTGCATGGCAGGTCGGATCTAGAAAAAGTGGTTGAGGGAGTCCCTTTGACTTCTCCAGCCTTACCCTCTCGGAACATCGCCTTGCACCGCAGTGGGAGGGATGGCCTCATACATCCGCACTCCTGGATACGCTGACCCCCCAGATTTCTACCCACCCCTAATACCCTTTTCCTTCTCCGAAGTTCCTCTCCTTCCTTTCCCTAAAACGAGCCTCCACACAGCATTCCCAAAGTAGAGATAGGCAGTGTGTCGAGCGATTGTAAAAAAAACGGTCTCTCCTGATCCGACCTTCCACGTAGTTGGTGGGCAGACGCAACTACCGCGCCGGTGAGATCCTGACGAACCTCGCCCCATGAACCCGAGCTCCCCTGCTAAGTCACTTGGGGTGACCTATGGCAGAGGTGTTGATAATCCAATACATGGTTCCCGGGGCGGCGGTACCCATACCCGCCTTCCAAATTACTGATACTACCTATTGACGGCCGGCGCAGTCAAGGGGTAAGGCTCTTGACTCGCAATCCGAAGGTCGTGGGATCGAATTCCGGCGTAGGCAAATAAATTTTATTTGAATAATTTGGGTTATTTCACAATTACTTAAATTAAAAATAATATATTTGCGTCACGTTCCAGAGTGGAAGATACTTTCAGTATCACCCTGGGTGGTGTAAGACCACCATTCAGAATTGAAACTTGCTAGAAATGGCTATGGCCGTGTTTAGTGACCAGATCTGAATAGCCAGGTAATTCCTCGCCTTCCTCTTCCCCATCTTCTTCCCCTCCCCCTCACCTTCAGCCTCATAATATACCCCGTAGTCACGTCATAGTCTCACCGGCTCCAGACGGGAACATTTGGGTCTCTTGTGCGGTATTCACATAAATATAAAATAAAAAATTATGCACACGAATAAATATTTTAAAATGAGTCATTTTTTACAATCCAACTGAATACTACTATTTTTTTTTCATTAATACCGCACAAGAGTCCCAACTGCTCCCGTCTGGAGCCAGTGGGACTATGGCATCCCTAATTGGGGTATGTTGTAAGACTGAAGGTAGTGGGGAGGGGAAGGATATAGGGAAGAGGAAGGTGGGGAAGTACCTGGCTATTCAGATGTGGTCACTAAACACGGCTAAAGCCATTTCAAGCAACGTTTCAATTCTTAATGGTGGTCTTACATCAGGGCGATACTGAGATATCTAATGGCCGTAAAATACAATTAAAAACAAAATATTAAAAAGAATATAACAAATTGTTTATTCATGTAGGTATCTACTTAATACCTACTGGGTTTACGCATTTTACTTGTATCTATTTATGTTTATGCACTTCGATATACAAATTACAAATAACTACTACTCATTAAAATTCTGGAAGCGAGAATTTAACATCTTCATCTGACCCATACTGTGGCGTCTATACAGTCCTAGCGCGTGAGCTAGTAGATCTCGAAACCAAGCTTGGAACGGAACGAACTCTAGTTCTAAAAACGCCCGCTAGCGAGTGTGTAGCGCTGACGTCGGAATCTGAATTTAAATTTGCTGGTTATTCGCTCTTAACGAGGTTGGCTATTTCGCATTACCACAGATGTTCTGCATCTGGACGGTTATGGCTCTACTCATTGTTCCAAATTGATATCCTTAAATAAAATTAGTAATTTTTTTAAGCGAGGAATATGAACCATCCTAAACTCGAGTATCTTATAATGGTGAAACTGCTCTACCAATAAATACTGAAATAAAAAGTTTTTTTTTTTTTAAATGTACATAATATGAAAGAGGTCATTTATTAGACATTAAATCTAAATAAAAAACTTTAAATAAAAAAAAATTTAACACAAAGAAAAATTTGTTTGTCTTTTTTCCTGTCCAAGTCAATCGAAACATAACCTTACATTTGTATCGACTACATTTTGTATTGCTTTTTTTCACATTAGTTCCACACAGGAGGCCCTGAGGAAAATAATTCCCTACAAAGTCGATTTCATCTTTGGGGATGCTGATGATGCTTTTTTGAAAAGGAAAGAGAGGAAGTTCTGGGAAGGAAAAAAATATGAGGGGTGGGTAGGAAACTGGGGTCAATGTGTCCAATTTATGAATCCAACCCTCCCAGGGAAAGGCGAAGGTCCGAGAGATCAAAGGATCTCCTTCAACCAGTCTCTCAAGATCCGGCCTGCCACGCAGTTGGTGGGTAGACGCTTCCGCCTCCAAGGCCCGGCCAAACCTCATCCCATGAACCCGGGCACCCATGCTAAGTCACCAAACGAAGTGAACCACTTGGAGCGACCCGTGGAAGAGGTGTTGGTTATCCTTATTCATTTTAATTAGTTCCCAGGGTGGCAGTACATATATCCGCCTCCAAAATTGCCACAGTTCAATTTTTTAGTTCCATTTTTACACTTGCTTGACGGACTGCAATTTTGGGCTAATGATATTTACCAGGTTGCGGAGTCTCCACGGTCTTGAAGAGCCTCAGCAGCAGGTGGCAGGTGAGTCGGGCTCCCGCCTCGGCGCGCCCCTCGCTGTTGCAGCCCTTAAGCAGGCTGGGCAGGGCCACGCTGCACACAAACCCCTCCAGCGAGAAGCAGTGGCGGGCTGGAATAAGCAATGTAATATTTTATTATATAAATAAGCTGGTTGGTTTAGAGCAAGGGTGATCAGAAGAAAAATTTTATCAAATTCTGAGAGACCGAGAATCGGCAGTTAACAAAAATGGTGTTGAGGGGCCATTCAAATATTACATCAGCAGATTTTTTGCTATTATTAACCCCCCCCCCCCCTCCCTCCCCCTTGTCAGCAAAAGTAAGCAAAGCTCTTACCCTCCCCCCCCCCCCCCCCCCCCCCCCCCTCCCATGCTTACGTAAACATTGATGCATGCATTGGATGTGTTCTGGTTTCTTTATTGATTAATGAGCAGTAGTTATCTAGAAATAAGGAATAGGCTTGAAATAGAGGACTTTAACGCACATTATATTTATTTAAGCATATTTTATTGACATGGTATTCAGTTATTATAATCTTAATATATTAATGAACAAAAAAAACTTATATTGAAACTTTGGTATATTAATTCAAATTAACAGTCAAGTGAATAGTCCTCAGTCCATGACAGACGAATCCAAGACTCTAACAGTCTTACTAAAAAAAAACCACAGCACGACCGATAACCTGTGTTGCTACAGCAACATGAATAAAACTTTTTTTTTCGCATTTTTTTTTAAAAGAAAGACAAACATTCCCGGGTTACGAATAGCCCAACAATGTTTGAAAATCTCCTAATACCACCACAGAAAGCCGAAAATGTTGCTTGTGTTGTGATGGAGGACTTGCCAGCCGAGGAATCGAATATGCAACGCCCTGGTGGGACCCGAGCGCTATGCCCACTCAACCACTGACCGTTCAATACTTGAAAGTGAGGTGACAGTTCATTCCAAATTCATTATGTAAAAGGACTATATTTTTTTTAAATTTTGAGTTTTTATAAATTTCTCTACACTTTCATCAAAAATGTTTTGGTAAGAAATTTTTTTCCGCGTTTGAATCTTAAAATATGGCAGTTTTTTAAAACTAAAGTGTATTTCAAATACACTTATCTAAAAGGTAATTTTATCTAGTTTTTAAAAATGGTATTTGTTTTTCTGGCACCTTCAAAAATAAGAAATATATAGAACATTCAAAATACTTGGAAAAATTCCAAATTTCGTTCAGACATCATTAAATAAAACAGAGATAAACTACCCTCTCACGCTGTGTAAACAATGTGTATTTCTTTTTAAGAACAATTTTTTAATTAGTAATGTTTTCACATCCGCGGCTGTTTGTCAATTGAATAAAATTTTCACAGGGTTTTTTAAGGCTATAAGTCTTCGATAACATTGGATGTTTGCTGCTCGGTGTTGTGTGTCTGTTCACTTTTGTGTGATTTTGGAATATCGACATTGTTCTCTACGAGCCATTCAACATCTTGGTGCTCGTCTAAATTTTGTATTATGCACATCAATTCGTTAGCACGACGAGCAGCCACTCTTAAAGGCCTTACTCTCTTTTGAGTGTGCGTGTTGACTTTTTTATGGATCTACTCGATGTGATGATTCAATAACTTGATGGAAGCATGATAAAGACCACATTTTGCATGAAATTGAAGCGATTCAATTTTACTGTTGGGCAAAAATAACCAAAGGGCATTACAACACGTCAAATTGTCAATCGTACCGAAACGAAACAATAGATTGGCGGCAGAAATTTAAACAAATGAATAGCGCTCGGTAATTCTCATACTCGGTTCTAAGCAAGTAAACATATCCATCCAATTTGGGAGGCGTGAATGGGTACCGCCGCCCAGAGAACCTTTATTGGATAACCAACACCTCTGCCATAGGTCACCTCAAGTGGTTCGCTACGTTTGGTGATTTAGCAGGGGGGCCCGGGTTCATTAGGTTAGGTTTGTCTTGATCTTGGAGGTGGATGACCAGGACACACTGAACCCCAGATTCCTACCACCCCTTAAACCCTTTTCCTTCCCAAAACTCTCCTTTCCATATTTTTCTTTAAAAAACCCTTCAAACAGCAACCCCAAAGATGAAATAGGCCCTGAGAGAAATTATTTTCCTCCGGGCCTTCTGTGTGAAGCTCATGTAAAAAAAAAAAAAAATCAGGAATCCCCGGAAATGCGTGTCGTTTATGAGCATAGACAAGTAGGGTATATGTGTTCACACCAAAATCGACTAAATTTTGTACAAAATCCAAAAAAAATATATGTATATATATATATATATACTGATACTGCTGACATCACCATCCAAACATAAAATGTGATGGGGATTCGTTTCTAAACCTTTGTTTCACTCAGCTTTGATTGGTGAAAGTTGATTAATGAATAAAGGAAAAGTATTGGAAGATACTCCGAGTATCGCCCTGGTAAAAGAGCACCATTTAGATTGGAAACGTTGCTTGAAATGGCATCATCAAATGGTTATGCAGTTTACCTTGTATTTTATTTTAGGATACAACAAAGGGTTAACAAAAAAAAAATTAGACAAAACAAAGTATAAATATCAACTGTCCAACAACATTGTACAACAACAATATGCTAACATAAAATTTCAAACTTAAAATTCAAGTTCTGTTATTATTTCAGGATGGGCCGGTTATTTCACAGTACTTGGATAATAATATAACTTGAAATTTTAAATTTGATGAATTCTTAAAATTCTGTGAAACAACACGTCCCAAGTGTGTATGTATGTATGTTACCAATCAGGATGCAAGTGAAGACAGCCAAGGAGTTGTGCATGGAGAGATCGGTTACATCGATGTGCAGCATAAGGTCGGGGTAGAAGGTGGCCTGGTGGGAGCTGGAGCTGTTGCACAAGGCCATGAGGGCCCCCAGCCACTCGGCGGACAGGCCTCCGCAGCAGGCAGTCATCTCGCAGCAGGCAATGGCTATGTCGTTTACCCTGGAAACACCATCATATTTTCATATATAACACATAAGTCTATGTGAACTACCAAGGAAAAGGGTGGAAGCACCACTTGCAAGATCCAAGCTGGTTATAGGAGTAGCAGCTTTCCACATCAACAAGGCTCAGACACCTGGGAAGTCACATTGTGGAACCACAAGACACAGCCACAAATTTAAAAAACTAACCTATTTTTTCAAAACAATAAAAAAGACATTAGATAAAGAATAGTTAATTAAAATTTATTATGCATTAGCAAAATCAAATCTACAATATGGTATTATTGGATGGGGAAGCTCATGTGATTCCACTATAAAACCAGTCCTCATAGCACTAAGGGCAATTTTGAAAATTTTACTGAGTCCCCATCAGAACTCCTACAGACTACGTTTTTAAAGCATTGAATTTAATGTCACTGAAATAATTATATACAAAAGATATTCTAATGTGTGCATTCAACAATCAGGATAACTTTACACAGACAAACTCGGGTTGATTCACAAGATCCACATTACAACATAAATTCCACTAACCGACTGACGACTTTTGGACAAAGAAATATGCAATACTTCTTTATAAAATTATCTTATGTACTCTCTCTTATAATAAAAACTGTTAAAAAAGTAACCGACGAAGCATTAAGAAATGGATTATGGACACGGGAAGGAAGAAAATAGGTACAGTGAAACCCTCTTAAGAAGTTCTCTCTTAAGATGTTTCGTGGCTTAAGAAGTTTAGGTTTTTCAGTTCCTCGGTCCAAAATTGGCCCAATTTTTCCCACATATAAGGTTTTCCTGCTTAAGACATTTGTTTTTTCCGGGTTTCACTGTACAATTTTGCAGCCTAACAAAGATTAATGCTTGTATTGCGCTTTGTTTTTAGATATAACTTTATAATGTTCCTCTTGTAATATTTTAACATAGATAATTACTTATATTTCAAACATGAAAACATGTACAATGTGACCTTAGAACGGGGTACCCCAATATAGACAATTTTTTTTCGAAAAAATTGTAAAACAAAGAAGAAAAAATTAAATTTTAAAAATCCAAAATCGTATAACCCTCGAAGAGGGTATTGCAACAGTCAAACTATATTGCAAAATAATGAATGTACATTATGTGGAAGCACGATGAATTAAGTAGTTGAGTGCCAGAGTTTTTAAACTAACAAAACCCAAGTAAAATTATATAATAACAAATGGTAACCTTGAATATACTAAGATAAAAAATAATAATATACAAAACAAGACTACATTACGAAATACGGAACGGCATGGTGTGCTGATTTCTGACCGCCGCAGATAAAGTCCTTCCCTTGGGCTTGGTATTCCAAACTGAAGCGATGCGCAGACCATCCAGGAACATCTATGCTGCTAGTGATGGGGCAAATGCTCTCCGCTACTCATGCTGTACTTTATCGCATTCAGGGTTGGATGGTACTGATGTAACCAATCGGTTACAAGAGGAATTATTTTATTCAGGGCCTCCTGTGTGCAGCCATTTAAAAAAAAACCTCTAGTAATGATATAATTACCTGTCATTGTCAACTTCTCTGCATATGGCTAATATAGCAGAGCACACAAAATTATAGCGATTGTTCTGATTCTGATTGTTTGGAGATTCTGACAGCTGGCGGACCCATGAAGGATCTATTTTTCCTGAAAAAGAAATCAATTGATTTAGAAACAAATTGTGCAAATACAGTTTTCTTCAATTTTGGTGAAACTACTACAAATATTTTACAGACAGGCTGGAAGAAAGATAATACTTCTTGAATATTTCAAAAAGTTTTGAGACCGGGCTCAGTACCGTTTGTCAAATAAGAGTAGAAAACATAGGAGGGCGCCACTGTTGTTCAAATGGCAATACTAAAAATATAATCATGGTTGTAATCTAAAGCTGTGTAACCTACATTTTTACTAAAAATTAAAAAGGCATGAAAGTGAAAAATATATATTTTTCATTGCGATATAGATACCCACTGATCTCAAAATTAGAATTGCAAATAGGTATACATATTATTATTATATGTTTGCAATTTTGTGTTAACATAATGAAGAATAACGATATTGTAATAATGTATAAAGCACAATTTAGAAATTGTTCACATTTGTTTATTATTAGCTTAAGTACCTAACGTTGCCCGGGCTTTAGATCATGTTTCTAATTTTAGATCTGAATATATTTAACTCATTCAGATCTGAAAGTAGTGTAACTAAACTCACCATTAATGATTCTTCCTTTCTACCTACTGTTAAATTCAAATTTATGTTAAATGAAATGAAAGCCAATCACTTTGTAAAACACAATTTAATCAAATTTATGTCATCAAGTAGGTACCTTAACAACAGTGCTTCTTCGATTTAACCACGCTCTCGCCGATAGGCCATATATGGCTGCGGTAGAAATAAAAAAAAAAAAATTTTGGATGCGATTTTGACCCTTATGCATAAAGAAATTGTATGAAGAACAAGGTCTGAATGGTTTGGGCCATTCTCGGTCTTGACGTAACAAAAAGCCACATAGCGCCTAGCCTCTCGGAATAAATTACAAAAATTATCTTGGCGACCTCGGCGTCACTTCAACTGTCATTTTGTATGGGTAAACCAGTGTAAACTTTGAAAATGTAAATATTTTACATTTTCAAAGACGTACCAATGTCATAACTTGTTTGAAAACACCCTTGGTTTGTTATTTTTCAAGTAGGGTGTCTATTCAGGTTTGTGTAAAAATAAAAAAATTAGTTCATTTTCGTATAAATATATTTTTTTACGATTTGTTTCCGGAGTGGGAAAAACCTAATTTCGCGCGGTTTTTTCCAAATACGCCCGGCGGCAGCCAGGTTAAATTTTTTTTTTTTTCAGAATAAAAAAATGCTTTTTTAAATGTGTATACAGTGTTCTGTATTTTCAGTGTCATTGCACTAAAAGAATATTTGACATGTAAATTGGTGTTGCCAGCCTACAAATTTTTTAGTTCCATTTTTTTTTTCTACTCTTATTTGACAGACTCCTCTGACCAAAATATTCTGCAAAATTTTTAGTAAACTTTTTTTATTCATAATTTTGGTTGATCACACACGGCGACCATGCAACTCGAAATCATGCAACTTCAACACCTCCTTGGAAAAGGTTTTTTTTTTACATTAGCTCCACACAGGAGTCCCTCAGAAAATAATGTCCCTTAGGGCCTATGTCATCTTAGGTAATGCTGTGTGGGTGGGTCTTTTTAAGGAAGTAGGAAAAAGGTTTAAGTGGCGGGTAGGAATCTCTCGAAGTCAGTGTGTCCGGGAGTGACGGACATATGAATCCATCCCTCCAACTGTGGCGCAAGGTGATGAGTCGAGAAAGTCCGGCTGGAAAGGTCAAAAGGCCTCCCTCAACCAGTCTCATCCGCCACCAAGACCTGGATAAACCTCATCCGATGAACCCAGGCACCCCTGCTAAGTCACTAAACGTAGCGAACCACTTGGGGAGACCTACGGCAGAGGTGTTGGTTATCCAAAAAAGCGGTACCCATACCTGCCTCCCAAATTGAGAAATCCCAAATTAAAAGTAAAGAAAAAAATATATAAAAAATTGGTTAAGAGGCGGTTTGACATTTGTCGCGCCGAAACGCAAATTATATAAAATTCCCTCGATAGAAAAAAATCGCAAAGTATGCTCCAAAAATGATTATAAACACGTTTGTTTCGGTTATTTTACAAGTTATATATATGAAAAAATTCACAGCGTTTCTTTACATAAAATTGAAGACAATTATCGCGAGATTTTTGCTCTATTTTTAACGAGTCGTGTTTTATTAAAGATTTTCATGATTTTTGCATCATTTTATCGCTGTAAATGTTAGCAGGCTCTTCTAACATTCGTAATTTCATATCTCTCCATCTTCTTCTTTTTGGGGCCGGGAACTGAGCCTTAAATAGGTTACATTAGATTAGGTTATGGACTGTCCCAATTTTTTTTTTTCACTTTTAATGACTTTTCAAAGGGGTGGTGAAATTGGGTGATTCTGACTTGTCATGGAACCATCACCCGCATATGTAACAGCTGCATAGTGTGTTCGACATTCCAAATCACATACATAGGTTACCACAGGGATTCAAATGTCGGAATCTTCCACTATTCCGGCGACTTATTTAACCACCGAGCTAACACAACAACATTCTGACCCGCTACGTTATGTATTAAAAAATAATTTGGCTTACCTCCTCTTCTGGGATTGGTGAATACTTCGCTAAGAAACTGTGAATTGTAGGTGTAGTTTGAAGGTGTTGGCTGCAGGCCGGCATAAAGAACTTGTCTGAAAATAAAAAGAAAATCATGAACATGAATCAAGCATGCATGATACAAATGATTACATACTACATCAATATGAACAATATCCCACCTGATTTTTGGGTAAGCGTTGGAGAAGGGTTCCGCTTGGTGCGTCTTGGAGCGGAGATGCGCGCACACGGTGTACACCTCGTACAGGTGCGCCAGGATGCATCTCTCTGCTGAGCTGCAGTCGCCCGGGTTTATAACCGGCTTCACCAGGCGACAGAGCTGCTCGAACACGTAGCTGGTCTGTTCCGTGGATACTGGAAGGTGAGGAAGAGATTGTTTATCCATGCGCTTATAATCTTCGGGGTTCTTTCGAGGTCAGGCATATTGAAAAGAAAAATAAATGGTTTGGTTCTAGTATCACGAGCAGTTCAGATATTGTCAAAAACAGTTCTGTGTTTGAAGAGGTGTGCTGGCATGTTTTTGGCATAAAGTTGTCTAATATCCATAATCGATTCTCCTAAAGATTTCAAACGAACTGCTTGTGATTGGTAGTTTTAATAATAATAATAATAATAATAATAATAGTTTATTCCAGAATGTATGCAGGGGTAGTGCAATGCAATACATTCCACATTTTGAAACAAAAAATGGGTTAATGTTAAAAATAAAAATAAAGTAAGTAACCACATATAAATAAATTTTTAAAAAAAGCGAATAAGCATGAAAAACATGAGAAAAATAATAATAAACAGTAAAATTAATTCATGCAGCTGTTTACGGAGGGTATTTCATAGTCTCCCGTCTCCAGAGGGCCATCAGGGGGGACTCCAACCAGGTAGTCATGGCGGTGATGATTGCATTCTTCGATTGGCGTAGTCTGCGCCATAAACTTCCCATGCGGTGGCGGAGAAGTGCTCGGAAAGTGTGCACTCGTCCCTCCATGAACATTTCCGTAGCACTGCAGTATCTCGGTAGGCGGAAAAATTGACGGTATGCGTTGTTGTAAGCAACCTTCAACTTGTTCCATTGGGATGCAGTGTAGTCAACCCACAGTTCTGATGTGTACAGCGAGGTACAGAAAGCGTTGAACAATATTCTTTTTACTTTTGGGCTGCATAGGTAAAAACGTCTTGACAGCATACCCGCTCTAACAGATATCGCTCTTCTCTGCCTTTCCATATCCTCGATATCCTTAAGGTCGTCTGTGATGATGTGTCCCAGTCCCAGGTATTTAACGCTGTGATAAACCATACTGAGGGTGTTTGGATGGTTTCGTTTTTGTTTTTAAAGACCATAACTACTGACTTGGTAGTATTATATAACAGGTTATGGTTTTTTGCAAAGTTTTCACAAATCCTTAGTAACTTCTGTAATGCGCTTAGTGACGGTGCAAGAAGAACCATATCATCTGCGTAATTAATGTTGTTCACACATACTCCATGTATATGGCATCCTATTTTCGTGGCATTAAGTTTTTTAATAAGATCATCGGTATATAGATTAAACAGAACCGGAGACATGCTTCCTCCTTGCCTTACGCCACTTTTCAAATAAAATGGATTAGACAGCTCCCCAGACCATTTCACAATATTTTCTTGTTGCGTGTGCCAAATTGAAAGAATCGCTATTACATCTTCCGGAACTGCTCTTTTCCTTAGTTTTTCCCACAGTTTATTATGACGTACATGGTCAAACGCCTTGCTTAGATCTAGAAAGCAGGTATAGATTGGCGTTTTCCTTAGTTTATAATAGCTGATGGTTTCTTTTAGGGAATATATTGCCATAGATGTTGACAGTGCAGGTTTGAATCCGAACTGGTTATCTTCTGTTTTTAGATGGTCTGTTACAACAACGGATAAAATTTTTTCAAATAATCTCGCCACGGCGGTTGAAAGTGAAATTGGTCGGTAGTTATTGATCACGGATGGATCAAGATTTGTTGATTTAATTATGGGAATAATTACCGTTTTTGTCATTTCATTCGGGATGTGCCTGTAACGTAAAATATTTGAAAATAGTTTTGCTAGGATGAAATGAATCGCTGGTCCAGCATGCTTAATGTGTTCAAGAGCTATTGAGTCATGTCCTGTGGCTTTTCCTGCTGCCATTTCTCTTAAAGCTCTTTCAACCATACACGGAGTAATACTGATAGCGGTGGTACTACATTCAGTTTTCAAGCCAAAATTTACATCCAGAGATTTTTCTGCCGCTTCTTCACCCGCCATAGAGAGGAAATTACGAAATTCATTGGCGATATTTTCCTTTCCTCTTACTCCATTAACACAGAGAGGAGTTTTCATATTCGTTTTCAATTTTTTAATAATTTTTCCGAGCTTTAAAGATTGGATCAATGGTGGAAGAATTTGCTCCTCCCCAGGCTATAATACTATACTCAATTAAAGAGTGACATAGTGCATTGTAAATTGTTTTGAGTTGATTCAAGTTAAGAATGTTGCGAGTATGACTTGAGTGATAATACTTTCATTCCACTTTAAATTACTTCCGCATTATTTTGTGAGGTGGGAATGGGTACCGCCGCCCCGGGAACCATTTATTAGATAACCAACACCTCTGCCATAGATCGCCCCAAGTGGTTTGCTACATTTGGTAACTCAACAGGGGTGCCCGGGTTCATGGGGTGAGGTTTATTTAGGTTTTGGCAGCAGACGACCTGGACACACTGAACCCCAGATTCCTATCCACCCCTCATACCTTTTTCCATCCCAAAATCCTCTCCTTCTTTTACTTAAAAAGACGCTCCACACAGTATCCCTAAAGATGAAATAGGCCGTGAAAGAAATTAGTTTCCTGAGGGCTTCCTGTGTGGAGCTAATGTAAAAAAAAATAATAAAAAAATTCGATCATATCACTTTAAATACTTACCGTTTACATTTATTTTTGCTTTGCCGATAGGCATTTCTGGCACACTAGAGGTCAATGAAAAATGAATGCTAAAGAATAATTGTTTTTTTTTTTGGGTTGAAGCAGTACACTTACATAACAAGCAGCAATGGTATCTTCTGAGGACTCCCACCACATAGAGGGCGAGGGAGGTGGTGTAGTTCCGCATTAGACCCTGACCCGGACTGCGGGAAGCCAGAACTGACTCTACTTCCAAAAGCTCTTTGAGGATCTGCAAAAAAACAACACAATATTATTAAACTTCAAGTTGGACTATAACCCCTCAGACTAATTTGTTCGCTTTTGGGAACAACTCACATAGTTCTCAAAGAAATCATTGTGTCTCCCTTACTATCATAGTGAGAAATAAGATCTAAACGGTGTTAGAAAGAGAAACACCAAGATTTATATTCAATACTAAAAGTTTACCATAAAAGAATTATAATGTGCATGAAAGCAAACTATCCGACCGCAATTTGAAAAAGAGTTACGTAACTTTGTGAATTTTTTATTAATTATTTTTACATGAAAAGACAAAAACGTGAGGTGATGATAACGTTTATAATTCATTTGTCTAATAAAATGTGTGCAATTTTTTTTTTCATTATCATTAATTTTAGTAAGATAAAACGTAAAAAGAGCCTTCTTTAAAACTTTTTGTATGTTCGCATTCAAAATGTTTATATTTCAAAAATTATATGTTTATTTTGAATTATTGGATATTTTATCACCTTTCATAAACAGTTTTTAGCTTTCGGATACATTTTCGACGGCCGTCGTGGTCAAGGGGTAAGGCTCTTGACTCACAATCCGAAGGTCGCGGGATTGAATCCCGGCATGCACAATAAAATTTTATTTGATTAATTTGTGTTATTTCATAAATAATCAATTTAAAAATAATACATAATATATTTGCGGCACGTTCCAGAGTGGAAAATACTCTCAGTATACCATCATTCAGAATAGAGAAGTCCAGACCAATTTTTTTATTTTTTTTTATGAATAATGACCTTCTAACTTAAATAACTGCATATTTTTTTTTTTTTTTAGAGTTAGTTTTTATGGTTAAAATAATTTTCAAAGTTTTAATTTTTCAAGGTCCCTCTAAAAACACCATATCTATTATGCATTTTGTGACATCATAGATACGTCATCTACTAAATACGAAAAAACGTATTTTATGATTTTTATGTTGGTCTCCTTGAATCTCACATAGATTTGCGCAGGCGCCGCCGGCCGTCTTAACGCGTTGATTGGTCTATTTATGGTGTATGGGCAATGGCGACGGAGCGATCAGAAGCTTCGCAAAAATGACATGATGAATTTTACTTGCAGTTTTACGTTTTTGAAGATAATTTACGTTTAAATGATCAATTCACTGTGATATTAGTGTAATTCATCATAAGTACCAATGCTGCGTAACTTTTTTTTTCAGTTTTAGTCCTTTAAATAGTGTTTAGTTGGTGATTTATTTTCGTTGTACGATAGGTTTAAGGTTACATCTGAAAAAAAGTTTTTTTAATTACTTTTCCGCGTGAATTTAATAAAACTTCCATAAAAGTAATATTATTTAATAATGTAAAAGACTAATGCATGTGAAAATAAATACAAAATACAGAAATCAACGCATTAACACCGAATCCAAGATGTCATATTTTTTAAGTTATTTTTTCAAAATCATCAAAATATTTTTTTATCCTTTTTAATTGTATGAACAAGATAAAAAGTGAAGTGACAGTTTTATTCCAAATTCATAAAGTAAGAGGCCTGTATTTTTAAAATTTTGAATTTTCCAAAATTTTTCGACCATTTAATAGATTATGTTTACAGTCAGCTGTTTTTTTTTTAATTTTTTCATTTTGAAACTTAAAATACTGCAATTTTCAAACACAATCGTATATGTCAGATACAAAAATCTAAAAGGCAATTCTATTTAGTTTCTATAAAGGTATATGCTTTTAAGACATCTTCAAAAATAAGAAATATATTATAGAACATTCGTTTGCGTCATACCTAAATTCCCATACAAATGACGTACAGCATAAATAAACCTGTGATTACCATCGTGACGTCACCATAACAGCATTACACAGCTTACCAACCTGACGCTGTGTTTTAACGAGAATATTAAAAATGCACTTTTTAATATTTTTTTAAAAACTGTACGTTTAATATTATTAAATAAAACTTATATATTCAGAATCAGCGTTTATTGGTCTATATGAAGATATTTTTTTAAAGCCATAATATTTTTCACCAGAGTTCCTTATTGAAACGTTGCTTGAAATAGCTATGGCCGTGTTTGGTGACCAGATCTGAATAGCCAGGTACTTCCTCACCTTTCTCTTCCCCATTTCCTTCTTCTTCCCACTACCTTCAGCCTCACAACATACCCCAATTGGGGATGCCATAGTCTCACAACATACCAGACGGGAGCAGCTGTAATACATTATTCAAAGTTCCACTTATTGCCAAGCAGAATCTTGTAACAAAATATGCCTGAGGCCCAAGGGGATAGATAATAGAAACAAAAGGACATCTGGAGATGCCTTGTCGGGTCTCCTTGTCAAGTAGGACAAGAGACAAGAGGAGATGAGAGAACTCACCAGGGAACAGTTGTCTATGAGGCCGTACACATTGACGGCCAGCTCCATGAGGTCGAAAAGGAAAGCCACGTGCTCCTGCACCGGCAGGTAGGTGGAGGTGCCCAGGGCAAAAGCCGACAGCATTTCCACCACCGTGGACCCGCATTGCCACGACACCACGTGCTGGTCAAAGTAGTTCATATTCTGCAAACATACAAGTCCTCATTATTGGAAAAATAAATCTATCATCTGAAAACTCTCAAATTTAATGAAGTCCCGGCACTTTGAATTTTTTAGTCAAATTTCTGACTGAAACTTCTAGCTCCATTTAACGACAGTCACACTGAAAAGGGGTCATCTATAAATTACGTCATACGAATTTCATGATTCTTTGACCCCCCCCCCATCCTCGTCCCGGTCACACATCGTCACATTTGTAAGACCCCCTCCCCCCTAGTGTGATGTCACAAATTTTGCAATTTTACATGTAAAAAATTAAAGTTGGTAATATTTTAAAGTTTTTCGTCAACACTTAATATTGCCACGGTAATATTTACCACAACGGAGGGGGCGTAATGGGATAGGGAAAATATTTTTGTATCAGTCGCATGTGTCGCAGTCGTTTAATGCATGTGACGTCACAAAGCTGATGACCCCCCCCATACCCCTTGTCACACTTCTCTACTCCCCCCCCCCCCCCTTAAGGCTTGACTTGAAATTTATGGATGGCCCCAAAGCGGTTACGAAGGGTTACGGCTGAACCCGTGCCTTTCGGTAGCCATTCCACATCCAAGAACTCGGACTCAGGACCTGCTCCTAGAACTCAAGTACTTTTAAAAGGAAGCACGTCTCGGAGGCCTCCAAAAAAGTGCAGAATTTACCCAAATCTACCCTCAACCAGTCTCTCCCTATCCAGCCCGCCATGGAGCAAGTGAGCAAACGCATTAGCCGCCAAGATCTAGACAAACCTCAACCCATGAAGCCGGGTATTCCTGCTAAGTCACCAAATGTAGCAAACCACTTGGGGTGACAAATGCAGGTGCATTAGTTTTCCAATAAATTACTCCCAGGGCAGCGGTACACATACCGCACATACTTGTATGTGCGGGCCCTGTACAGTGCAATGTACACCGACCGGTCAGTGGTTGAGTGGGCATAGTGCTTGGGTCCCACCCGGGCGTTGCATGTTCGATTCCTCTGCTGGCTAAGTCCTCCATCACAACACAAGCAACATTTTCGGCTTTCTGTGGTGGTAGTAGGAGATTTTCAAACATTGTTGGGTTATTCGTAACTCGGGAATGTTTGTCTTTCTTTTAAAATTTTTTTTTTTAAATGTAAAGTATGCCCAGCTTCTGAGAGGCTAACTGGACTCTGGCCATGTTGTCATTGTACCACATCATTTATCAATAAATGTTAATTTATCCATTACGAATTTTTTTTAAATACCTGAAACTTTTGTGTGACTGCCTCAAAGTTGAATTCGCTTCTAGAATGTTTCTTTACTTTTCCTCCCTCGGCCACGTCAATTGAGAACTTCTTGGAGAACAACTTGCAGATTTCTGAAACAGGACATATTTACATTTTTTGTTTATTTCTAATTTTAACTGAATAAGTAAAACCTCAAATTGTAATATTTAATTAATGAAAACAATACTAGCGACATCCAATAAAAAATCTGAAACAGAAAAAGATACGGTCACATCTAGGAATCAAATCTAGGAATCATATACAGAGATAGCAGCCAATGTAACAGCAATGTTAGGTTAGGTAGTTCTTAGGCGAAGTCGTTCCAAATCGATGATACAGTTAAATATGACCGAATCGGATAGGGTCATATTAGCTCAGTGGTAGAGCTCCGCCCCGGAAAGGCAAAGGTGCTGGGTTTCAGATTTTCGACCGAGTGTCGCTAATATTGTCTTCATTAATTAAATATTTTTTTGTTTTTCTTGGGCATTAACAATGTAGCAATTTCTAAACATTTTGTTTGGAAGAGTTTCATTTCACAATAGCTGGTACCCGGCATGAATAAAGAAATTGTTTCTCCCTGCGTGTCCTTTCCCATTCGTCCCGTTTCCCTTCCGCCTCCCCTTCCTCTCCTGCGTCTCCTACCCTCTCGCGTTCTCACTCAGCCTTCTCTCTCCCCACTCTCCTCACCCGCTTCTCCTTAGAACCCCCCTCCCGAGTTCCCCTCCCGAGTTCCTCTACCCCCTCCCGGGTTCCCCTTCCCCCTCCCGCATTCCATTCATTCAGTCCCAAACAGCAGTCAGTTTTCAAACAGATCGCTTCCCACCTATTGCAATTTTTTATACAAATTTCATAACGCCATAGCTCACCAGTAGTTTTATACAAACCTTGTCCTGACAATATTGAAGCCAAAAAAAAAGAATTATCCAATTTGGTGCAGTCGTTCGGAAATTATGGGCGCATATACATTTCGACGATTCATTTTTATTTATATAGATATAGATAGATAGATAGAAGATAGATACATAGATAGATAGATAGATAGATGTACATTAGAGTGAGTCAATTATCTCAACTTTTGAATTCAGAAATGCCTGATATCTCAAAAGTTGCGTCTTACAAAGAAGAAAATGGGAACTGCATTCAATTTTTTTTAAATGATTATTAGCTTGCTAAAATGAATTGAAAATCAGAAAAAAAAAAACCTAAGACATGTATTTTTCAATTATGGTAATTAATTTATTTTTTTTCCAATACTTAACCTTTTAACATTTGTTTGTTATTAAAAACTGCGTACAGCTGACACAAATGAAAAAAAAAACAAGTTTATGAATACAATTATGTTTTTTAAGAATTTTTATCTGGTTATTTTCCCCCTTTATATTTTTAATAAACACATAATACCTATTTATGTGTTTCAAAAAAAAAATTGCGTTCTTTGTACTACAGTTATGGAATAAAAATTATGTTTGCTACAAAAAATTAAACATGGACCCTTTTTTTTTTTTCCAAATCACGAAATCAATTTTTTTTTTCAAAACTTCCGGCTATTTTAGCGAGCCAATAGTGAACACCAATTTCGTTTAAGTTTTGGAATAGCTACAGATCATATGCAACTTTTGAGACCCCAGGTGTTTAAAAATAAGGCAATTTTTTTTTCCCTATGGAGAATGACACAGCGTTCATTCGTTACTTAATTTTTATTAATCTGCTACCGGTTTCGACACATCCATGTCATGCATTAGAATCTTAAAACAAACCTAAAATTTATACAAGTACAGAAATGATTACATTTTATTAGGTGAGAGTAGTAAATAAATAAAAATGAAGTAATAAATGTACATTAGGGTGTCCCAAAAAAATGAAAATTGTTATTTTTCAACACATACCCTCTAATTTTATTTCAAAAATAATGACAAAACACTTATAAAAAATATTGCGTTTACTTGGGACCACGGCAACCCGTGCCGACTTGCATCGAAAGTTATTAATACTGACGCCCGCGAGCAAATGTGTTAATGCGCTTGTAGTAACTTGCTTTTTGTTAATAAACGCATATTACTCATTCAGGCAAGATGTCGTTAGATATACGCAATTCTAAAAAGGGTATATTTTTAAGAGGAGTCGTAAAACACCAAATATCGGATTCTTAACTACCCCCTAATGAACAAGTTCTTGAAGTTTTGTTCTACAATATCCGAGAAGTGAATTTAACTGTCAATGAAAGTGCTAATCTCACTATTCACGAGTGTGTTATCTATTGGGAAAAGGCGCGTATGCCAACCAAATATTTACCTAATTGTGTGAAGAAATTTGTATCTTGAAACTTGCATCAAGTTTGGAGGGAAGAGGTTTTTTGCAAAAAAATGCGCAGAAAACGCAAGACATATTTGAACAACGTCGTCAAAATTTTGTCAAAAACTAATTTATAATTTATTTGACATTGCACACGACGATGCCCTTAAATTAATAAAAAATAAATGATGATACAATCTTCTTGCAGCGGCAAAGAGAGCCAGGTCGTCCTGGCTACTTAGCGAGGGTGGACAAAAAACTGACAGATAAAGAGGAGAGAGCGCGCCTTAGAAAAATCGAGCAAGAAAAGCGGCGAACCAAATATTTATCTGCGCCAACTCCTTCAACATCCTCTTACAAACCATCAAAAAAACTACTCATCTTCTGATTCACATATTCAGAAGATTTGCCAAAACCGCGACAGAACACTCAACCTGAAACCAGTAAAACGTCGATGCGAAAAGACTTCATTACTCCAAAGTTAGTCGCTGCGCTAGACAGGTGCCAGTTAAGTATGAGAGATTCTGTTTTAATTCTTGAAGCTACTATTGAGGCGCTTGGATATAATATTGATCAGTTTCTATAAGTAAGTCTTCAACTCAAAAAATTCGAAAGGAAAAACGAAAGGCGCGCGTGAAGGCCATAAAAGTTATTTTTTAAAACGAGGTACCAAAAAAACCTACTTCGATATGATTATCGAGAGTTGTTAGAGCTCTATGTGATGTTTTTAGGCGGAGATATAGAGAGAAAATTTACGATTCGGCCTCCAGGTGCTGTGCACCATGCTCGATGGATGGCAAGGACGCTTTATTCGTTTAAAATATTATTACATTACCGGTAAGGATAAGGCGGCACTTTTAGACGTTTGCTTGTTCATAGTAACATCCAATATCAAGCCATGGCTACAATGTTATATAGCAGTTAAAGCACCTTACCAGGACTTGTGCTTTTTGAAATCGATGAAGGCTTACGAATTTTTTTTTGTTACGATGCGTTCAGGAACACCGGAAGACTGTAAAAAACAAACTTTAAAGCGAAATTTAAATCAATAAACCATTTTTAAATATAAAATACTACATAATGGAACATTTGTGCAGTTTTTAGTTTTATTTATCCGAGAAAAATTAAAGTTTAAAATCCTTCCGTATTAACTCAGTACAAAATTTTGTACCATATGTTTGGCATCAAGTCGGCACGGGTTGCCGGTGTTTGATCAAAATAATATTTATTATATGAGTTATTGGGGTCAAACGGAAAAAAATACGAGGGTATGCGTATTTAAATTCATGAAAAAAAAATTCTCCCTTATGTCTTGGGACACCCTAATTAATGTACATGTGAAATAAAAGTCTTCAAAACCAAATGACATATTTAAAATATTCTTAAGAGGGAACAAGCGAGTTTCACTGTATTACGATTCTTTTTGAGATCTAGTCAAACAGTATTAATACCCTAGAATATGTGTGTGGATGAATTTCAGAACCCAGCCACGAGTTCATGTCAACGCCATGCTTAACAACCGCTCCTCAAATAACATCTGTGTACGTGGAGTTTCACACAAAGCTACCATTGTAGTTCGATTTCTAATTCAAGAATTCGTCGTCACAAGATGACACTACTTTCGTCGGCAAAACATAGAGGGAAGTTCCATTCCTAGGTATAAGTTCTACGAATTTGTGAACCTGGATATAAAAAATTAAATACTTGTATATATTTATTATGGTATACATATTTGTGGTATATGAATACATACATGCATGGGTGTATGTAAAAATGTCTGTATGTGTGCATAAATCTATACAAAATGTATACCACTCGCAGATTTAAAACAAGCAATAAAAAAATATGAATGCCCTTCATCTTGCCCAAGGTAGCCCGAACATCGGGTTAAAAAAAATCCTTCAGGTTACATTACTACAGTTTGCAAGACAAAAGGGTTAATTTCTCCCTGTAACTTGCTAAGAACCAATGTATAATATACCTGGAGTATCTCCCGGATTTCGGAAGATTGATGGTAATTCTCAGCTGTAATAAAGCGGCTGTATATTACATATGACGTCGCGGTACTTGCCATCACAGCAATCACTGGTTGACACATTGACACTGTTGACAGTGGATACACGGGCTAATTTTGGAACCAGTTCCTATTGGATTTACAAAATAATCACCAACACTAACTTGGCGCAGCCGAAACAAAAGCCGCCTGCAGGACATAGCAGTAAAAATTTGCAGAGCGGGTTTTTAACTGCTAGTTGTAATTATTAAGACTTCTAATGAGGTCTTGACTTGTCTTTCCACTTCTATCTTCTTATACTTATCTCTGTCTTTTGTCTTTGCTTTCATATACCATCCTTTACTTATAATTTTTAAAAATCATAAATTCGTGCAACTTATTTTGTAAATTAGACAAAAAAATGTTGAGGTAAACTCTCGACCATAGACATCATCAGGGAGAATAAGATTAATATGGCAGATGGGGCAGTATGAGCTTATGACCTAAGTGGTTATGGGAGCTAACCTTTGGACATCTTCTTGACCTGGTGGCGTGCCTCGTCTCGGTGTCGGCCGACGCCGTACAGCAGCACGTGGCGCTGGTTGGTGTCATGTGGGGCTGCACCCTCGCTGTCGTGCCACGCCAGCGGGAAATGGGTGGTATACAGCAGGTGCCGTGACGGGGGCGGCAGTACATCTATCATCTGGGACTCCACACTACAACCAGAGATACATTTATACATCCCTACACTTATTTACTACAATTGCTTTAAAAATGTAGCTAATAATGATGTTGAATTCAAAACTGCTTATGAATTACAGCTTCAAACACACTTGGAAATGAACTGTAAATACTGAAGAATGAGACGAAACGAAATGGTGTTTGCTCAAATTGGGTGATAATATCAATGACGTTATATATTATAAATAGACTCGACGTAGTCTCACATACTCACAATATAATGTGGAAAGCAAGCAACACTCTTTTGTTTTCAGCGGTTTTCAGTATAATTTCTAAATTCAAAAGTTTATTCCTGTGTGATAAAGATAGACAATCAAATAATGTATGTGTGTGAATATCATAGATATATGGTCGGGCGGCTTATTAATTTCTTCGCCGAATACTGATTTCACATCACGGGTCTGACTGAGATACAAGATACTCTCACTCGGTTACACTATGCGCAGGGAAGGGTAAGGTCCAAGCTACACAAACGGTTCTCCCGCCGCGGTTTCCCGCTGCAGACACAATTTACTATGAGCGTTGTATGGCGCAAACTACACGAGCGATTCTCCCGCCGCGGGAAACCACCACTTCAAACTACACGGGCGATATCCCGCGATTGTATCATTTCGTGCGAGAGAGAGTTGTTGTTTGGTCGTGCGTGTAAAGGATTGGGCGGTTTCCCGCGGGGGTAGAACCGCTCATGTAGCTTAGGCCTAAAGGCGGGTAAAACGAGAAACACGGGAGGGCATTTTGGCGCTTTGCAATATAATTTACTTAGGTACTGGTAAGTGCTGGTAAGACATGACCTTACTCGACGCGTAGCAGTTTAGTACTAAAGTACTAGAAATAGAGACCGGTACAATTGTCTTGTATTTGGCTTCCCATATTGAGATTTCTACCCCGCGTCCAGTATTAATGTCATTGATAAAAACTGCTTCCAATGTAGTCCCAATCTTCTTCTGTTTTTTTTTCAGAAACAAAAGCACTTGAATTAACTCATTGTCATTGTTCCTTTTTCAAAAGCTTTTCCATCAAGGTAATATGGTTAGGGAGGGTAGGTACTGGATAAATGACATCCTGGTAAGAACTATGCATATCATCATTCCAAAACCAAACAAATGATATGATTGTATTTGCGTATACCAACCCTAATGTGTGGCAGTGAGGCACGGAACTGGCATTTTTGATGAATGAATAGTATTTTCTCTGCATAGGATGCCCTGAGGAAAATAATTTACCTCAGGGCCTATGTCATCTTTGGGATGCTATGTGGAGGGTCTTTTTAGGAAAGGAAGGAGAGGAAGCTCTGGGAAGGAAAAGGGTATGAGTGGGTAGGAATCTGTGAGTCAGTGTGTCCAGGAGTGACAGATGTACAAACCCATCCCTCACCAAAAGGTTACTTTAGATTAGAATGGTCGGTTGAGGGATAATCTTTGACCTCTCCAGCCGGAATCTATCGGCACCGCAGATAGATTCATTCGTCTAGAAACACTGACTCCCAGATTCCTACCCACCCCTCATACCTTTTTTCCTTCCTGTCTTAAGACCCTCCATACAGAATCCCCAAAGCTTCCGAAGAGTGGAATTAATGTTTAAAAAAAGACCAGGTAGGATTAGATGCGTTTTTTTTTCTTCACTATTCTTCGCCGTTGTGCAATGTTCTGTCATGGAACCATTAGATAGATACATATTATACAGATAGAAGCAGTAAATCAAGCAAGAATGGAAGGATTCTAGGGGCCAAGTTCTGAGGGTTCTACATCAATAGGTGTCTGGTAGACTTACCCATGAGAAGTGTCCCCAGGTTCCTTGGGACTATCCGGAGCGTCCATAGAGTTCTGCTGATCCTGCTTGATGTGCTGAAGCAGTTTGTCTAAATCATCGTCGATTTTGGCATCATCATAGTCCATTCTGACATGATCCTGCAAGTTAACAACAGTACACAAAATGTTTCAAACGCACATATTGAAAATATCATCCCAATACAGTGATACCCACTTAAGAAGTTCCTTCTTTAGAAGTTTTGTGGCTAAAAAGTTTGGTTTTTTAGGTTCTTCGGCCCAAAATTGGCCCAATTTTTCCCACATGTAAGCTCTTCCTGATTAAGATGTTTGTTTTTTCCGGTCCCATGGAAAACTTCTTAACCGCTTCTGTGCCAAGAGCGAGATATCTCGCATTCTTGGCCGTGCCCAGCAGGCCGGCCATAGAAAAATAGCGAGTATTCTCGCTCTTTTTGAGCCTCTGTATCATACATATGTCCCATTTTTTATTAATTTAAAATATGGAACACACAGAGAGATCTATTGGGATGATTTTAAATTTTATTTTTTTTGATTTTGGTTTTTTTATTTTTATTTTTTAAAATAAGATTTAAAAATGATTTATTTTGATTAAAAGGTCACGGCCTGCTGTGCACAGCTACACTTCTACCTACAGGCATTTAAAAGGTTAAGAGGGTTTCACTGTAACATGTTAATGATAAGTTATAATAATAATATAACTGAATTTATTTTACAATAAAAACACATATAAATTTGTTGTAGACCACTTTTATTTTATAAACGTCAGGAGAATATTATAACTGTGTTTTTGTAATATTCTCCTGACGAAGGAAGGGTGCTTCCGAAACCGGTAGAGTGTTTATAAAATAAAAGTGGTCTACAACAAATTTATATGTGTTTTTATTGTAAATTATGGCGAGCCATAAAGTTAATGCTTTTTACAAATATGTAAATTTATTTTAATGGAATTTTTAAATAGTAAAATGAAAACATTGATTTATGGAAAAATGGCATTATTTATTTTCTTTTACGTTTTTTGTACTCAAAACTTACAAATTGATTAAAATTCATAAAACATGTTGTCTATTAGTTGAAATACCTTATTAAATTTATGTAAATTTATTTAACTTTCATGTGTATATGCTCACCACAGTCAAATAAAATGTTTAACAGCCCACATCTCAGAAGTCACTTTTTCACATAATTCTACAGAGACACATTCTCATTTCCCCTTCCACCCGCTAATCAATGAGCATGCTCACAAATCAACAGCCATTTGATTTGAGAGCATGTTCATTTGGGCGTGACACACATGCTACTAGGTATCATTTGGTCATTAGTAACGAGAGAGCAGGCGACTAATGAGCATGCTCACAAATCAAGCCATTTGATTTGAGAGCATGTTCATTTGGGCGTGACACACATGCTACTAGGTATCATTTGCTCATTAGTAACAAGAGAGCAGGCGACTAATGAGCATGCTCACAAATCAACAGCCATTTAATTTGAGAGCAAGTTCATTTGGGCGTGACACACATGCTACTAGGTATCATTTGCTCATCAGTAACAAGAGAGCAGGCGACTAATGAGCATGCTCACAAATCAACAGCCATTTGATTTGAGACTGAAACTGTTCATTTGGGCGTGGCACACATGCTACTAGGTATCATTTGCTCATTAGTAACAAGAGAGCAAGCGACTAATGAGCATGCTCACAAATCAACAGCCATTTGATTTGAGACTGAAACTGTTCATTTGGGCGTGACACACATGCTACTAGGTATCATTTGCTCATTAGTAACAAGAGAGCAGGCGACTAATGAGCATGCTCACAAATCAACAGCCATTTAATTTGAGAGCAAGTTCATTTGGGCGTGACACACATGCTACTAGGTATCATTTGCTCATCAGTAACAAGAGAGCAGGCGACTAATGAGCATGCTCACAAATCAACAGCCATTTGATTTGAGACTCAAACTGTTCATTTGGGCGTGACACACATGCTACTAGGTATCATTTGCTCATTTATTTATTTATTTATTTATTTATTTATTTATTTATTTATTTACGGACGAATAGTCCATTAACAATATAACAATAACACGAATAAAAAATAGAGAGATGACAATGGAAGGAGAGTACATATATATGAAGAGCATTGACAAAATAAATATAATATAAAAGTAAACATAGAAGATAGTAAATATAAATTCATATAATATAAAAGAACATAAGTAGCTTGAAGATGGATTTAAAAGACTTTAAAAAATCACATTGCGTATCGACTGCCGAAAGTCATTTAGGCTTACACCAAAAAATTCAATGCATTGATTTGCGTTGACAAGTCTCGACATTCTGGATAAAGGAGAATGATATCCATAATTAGTAGAATGTTGATTGAGGAACAGCAATTCAATATTTCGGAGTCTACGGGAAGGGATGTTGAACTGGATGAGTTGTAACAAAGCAGGTGTGTCAGTAATACTGTTGATAATTTTGAAAATGCATATTAGATCAGAGTCCTTTCTACGTTTTTCTAAAGAAGAAATGTTTAAAGTTTGTTCAATTTCATCATACGAGTACTCGCCTCTTTCAAGTCCTAACCTCCAAGCAATCCCTCGCAGGAAGCGATGTTGTACAGATTCGATGTGATAAATATGGACAGCATAGAAAGGAGACCAAATAACACTAGCATATTCAAGGTGAGGGCGAACCAGCGAACAGTAAAGAGTTTTAAGTGTACTTATATGTTTAAAGTCAGAGGTAATTCTATGAATGAAGCCGAGTAGTTTAAGTGATTTGTTTACAATGTTATTGATGTGATCACGGAAAGAAAGTTTGCAGTCTAGAGTGAGCCCAAGGTCCTTTATAGATGTGACAGTAGAGAGACAAACATTATTTAGTTTATAATCAAACTCAATAGGTTTTTTCGTTCTATAAAAGGACAAAATTTTGCATTAACAAGTAACAAGAGAGCAGGCGACTAATGAGCATGTGTGTCCGTAGCTTAATGCAGTTTTTATCAATTATTGTTTACCTCAATTTTTGGCTTCAGATCGATTCCGGCGAAGATCTCCTCGTCAAGGGTGGGTGTATGGTGGTGATGGCTCACGGGGTCCAGGGGTCCTCCGATGGGAGTGGCTGCCCCGCCTGTCACGGGACCCAGGCTCATGGGCTCCGTGGCGCCCAGCAAATCTCCTAAAAAAATAAATGTTTTATTAACCACATTTTCAGTTTAAACTACATAATACGTAGTTGTAGCACAACCGTACCTTTTTCATGCTAGATATTATAATACTATGTATAGAGTATGTGAATTAGTTTGTAATTTCAACAGATGTCGTTAGTAAAGGATGTTTTACGAGGGTTGTCCCAAAAGTACCCGATCTGACATACTTCTGGTGGTAGTTGTTTTAAAAATTTTTTATGGTAGAAAGTATCAACCTTATAAAGTTTAAGTTTCAAGATTCAAGGCGCTACGTTGTTTAGTATTTTTTTGGCAGCCATCAATAGCGGCGAACCCTCTTAGTTAATTTGTAAACATGGAAAAATTAGTCATCGTTATGTGATACTTTCATTTGAAAGGTCTAAGTCCAACCAATATCGAAGCCGAGTTTAGATTCTACTCTAGGGGAGTCTGCTCCTTCGTTTACAACAATAAAATATTGGGTGGCAGAGTTTAAATGAGGACGTACGAGCTGCCAAGACGAACATCGCAGTGGTTGACTAAAGTGAGCGCAGTGGTGTGGTGACCATGCCAGAAAAGGTAAAGAAAATCCACAAAATGGTATTGAATAACCATCGATTGAAAGTGCGCGAGCCAGAAGACACAGTAGGCATTTCAAAAAATACTGTACATCGCATATTGACTGAAAATTTGGACATGAGAAAGCTGTGCGCAAGATGGCTGCCGCGTTTGCTCACAATGACCAAAAACAGCGTCATGAGGATGTTTCAATCGAGTGTTTGGCGATGTTTCACAGCAATAAAGCCGAGTTTTTGCATCAATTCAAAACCATGGATGAAGCATGGGTCTATCACTTCACACCTGAGACGAAGGAACTGTCAATACAATGGACCATAAGGTTAGAATCGGCTGCAAAAAAGGCAAAGACAGTTCCATCTGCAGGCAAGGTCATGGCATCAGTTTTTTTGATATGCTCGTGGGATAATTTTTATTGATTTTATCTTCAATAAGAAAATACAATCAACGGCGAGAATTATGCGAACTTATTGTAGCATTTGAGTGATGAAATCAGGAAAAAACGGCCGCATTTGGCGAAAAAGAAAGTGTTGTCTATTTTGAGGCGCTCGATGGTTCTCACTATTATAAACAGGGTATCGAAGCTATTGAACAATGCTGGGAAAAGTGTGTCGAGCAGAAAGGAGACTATGATCATAAAAAAATTTCAAACTTTTCCCAAATTTTTTGTCTTTTCTTAGATAGGTCGGGTACTTTTGGGACAACCCTAGTATGTAGTTTTAAGGTGTCTCAACAGAAGTCAGTAGTTGTATTATACGAGAGAGACAACTGTTCAAGATAGCCGACAATATCTGATCTACAGGAGGGCACCTTCAGTAACCATTTCTACTGCTCCAGATTATCAAAACGCATCAGTTAGAACGGATGTTAAGTCCAGTTAGATATTCATTGCAAATAAGACAATAATAAACAAGACTCGTAATATAAACAAACCGAAGTAATTATTGAAACTCCCGATCATTAGAGTTATATTGTACATCAGAGGAAACAGTACACCACAAATATTAAATACTGTTCATTATTTACTGCACAAGAGTCCCAACTATCCCCACTGTCCAAAGTCAGTGAGAGTAAGTATTTATCTCCAATTATGTTACGACGCCGATGTGGAAAAAGAAAGATTAGGAAGTAACCGGCTATTCAGATCTGGTCACCAAAATTTTCAATTAAAATTCTGAAAAATGGTCTTTTACCAGGACAGAAGAAGAGTAAGTTCTGAGAAGAAAAAAGGTATGAGGGGTGGGTAGGAATCAAGGGGTCAAAGTGTTCAGTAGTGAACGTCTGAATCCATCCCTCCCACTGCAGTGCAAGGCGATGGGTCGAAAGAGTCCGACTGGAGATCTAGGTTAGATTTCCCTCAATTTGCAATAATCCCTCAGTTAGGTCGCCAAGACCTAGACAAACCTCACCACATGAACCCGGGGGCCCCTGCTAGGTCACCAAAGGTATCGAACCACTTGGGTGTTGGTTATTCAATAAATGGTTCCCGGAGTGATGATACCCATATCCGCCTCCCAATTAGAAAGGCTGAATATTTATTATTACAGTGAAAACCTCTGAAGACGTTTTCCAAGGGACCGGAAAAAACAAACTTATAAAGCAGGAAAACCTTATATGAGGGAAAAATTGGGCCAATTGAGGGCCGAGGGACCAAACAAACCAAACCTCTTAAGCCACAAAACTTCTTAAGAGGGTTTCACTGTGTTACCATAGTGTTAATTAGAGGAAAGATTAAGTAAAAAAATTACCTCTAGATATGAGAGTGCACATGTATGCATCATGTGAGAACACATCCCTCCGGACTAATTCACCAAACAGATGCACCAGGTTGGTGAACTGTGCCTTGTTCTGAGGAGTCGCAGCCGAACCTTCCTCTGGAAAAATAATTATAAATAGATTAGTCAATAGATAATAGAAACAGGAGAGATGGGCCATGAACCATTATTATTATGTGACCACACACATAAAAGAATTGTCAACATAGATCACCCATATTACTGCAAAACGCATCTACACAGCAACGCCGTGCCTTTGTTTTTATCTACAAACCAAAGGCAAGACACTATCTAGATAGCATTTAGTTCGAGTTGAATCTTGGAATCATATATAAAGATAGCAGTCAATAATATGTGCATTAAGAAAATTAAGATAATGTTGGTAGTTCTTAGTCGAAGTATGATACAGTTAAAAGTGACCGAATTGGATATAGGTTCCGTAGCTCAGTTAGTAGATCACTTGCAATGTAAGCAAAGGGTCCTGGGTTCGTGTCCCAGTGGAGTCAATATCTTTTTCTGATTTTTCTGTCTCCAGATTTTCAATTGAGTTTCGCTAATATTGTCTTCATTTAATTCAATTTTAAATATGTTTCAAGTTGACACCAATTATGGAAGTTGGTAAAGATTGGGATATTGGAGAGGACTTACCTACCCTTAACAGAATATCTTCTGATATTCTGATAGGAATCGTTCTTGTGGCCTTGTGGGATATTGTTGTATTCATTGCCAAACCATAAACTACACAAGAGATTTGAACTTATACACACATAGGGAGATGAAGTACCAGAGATTAATAGACTCCAATTTAGGCTTCTTTAACTTCTCTCTCTCTCTGGTTTCAATCCTGGGATTGGTTTGCAGCAATTTCCTCTAATCTTCTCTTCCATTCTTCCCTGTCTTGTGCGGCTCTTTTGAATTCTGCATATGATGAGCAGCGCACGTCCACCAGCAGGTCCTCCAGGTACTCTCGGCGTGGGCGTCCCCTCGGTCATACCCTCCATTATGGCATGCAAAAGGCCTTCTTGTCGTATAACATGGCCGATCCATCTTGCACGCCTTTCGGACAAGGTCCTGAGCAGAGCCTTCCTCCATCGATTCGTTGGAGAACCTCCTCATTTGTAATGTGGTCTCTCCAGGAAATTCCTAATAATCTTCTAAAGGACTACATCTCAAAAGCCTCTAGTCTCCGTTTATCTCTTTCGGATAGGCACCATGTTTCGCAGCCGAACATCAAGATACTCCATACATAGGTCTTGATGAGGAGTATTCTCAGTTTTAGGTCTATATTATTTGATTCTATTATTTTCGATCTTTTAACTTTAACTTGGTCGATATTAAATGGACTGAGAGATCACTGTGAGAGTTGATCATTGTACGAGCTACTTTAATAGCCTCATTGTACCATAATGTATTGTTGTAAATGTCACACGTAGTTAAATTGGCCACACACTGTCAGATAGGGACAGGTACATGGATAGTAGGCTGGGTAGAGGAAGGGAGATGTTGCGTCAACATCTCACTTTATTCAATAAAAATACATAAACATAAGAGTAAAAAAATATAATAAAATAACAAAGGCATTCTTTGATGTTCACAGATGCTATAAGAAATAAAAATATATACATATATAAGGCTATAAAAACTTACCTAGAACCGGAGCATCGTTGTCCAGGAACCTCATGAGAAGGCTCTGGAAGATGGGGGGCCCTCCGTAGATGCCAGCGCCAGAGCTGATGGACTCTTTATCATCGTTTGCACCTGGAGAAGATATTCATAGTTAATTAATTCATCATTAATTAAACATACTAATTATGGTTTTTGGTGCATTGGTATGTAATGTTAAGTATTCCTGTGTAATGCGTAACATTATTCAAATCCAATGAACTTTTTATTTTCAAAATTGTAACTACTTATCATATGAGACAAGCGATAAAATAGGTACAAAAATTATTTTATGAATTAATAATTCTTTATTCGAAATGGGAATTTATTTTGTTAAAATGTTTTGACAGATGCTTAACCTACGGAACACCAAACTCAGGGTCGGTCCTGTGGAGGTGCAATTGGAGCAGTCCGCTTCAGTCCATTGATATATTACATTGAAGTCATTTTGCAGTTGGTTGTGATATATTTGTGGGTTGGCAAAGAATTTTGTATAATGTGCGATATAGCTGGAGTCTGATTTTATTACGGTATGCAGATCTGTGATGTACAAAATAAACAGAACTAGGCTCAGAACTGATGATTTATTAAACGAATATGGAAATTATAGGTTATAGTTACCATGGTGATCCTGGGTGCCGCTGGTTGCTTGCGACGAGGGGTTTGCCAGCAGCTGCTGTTGGCGCCTGTCCAGCAGCGCGGCGGCCGCCATGGCGCGATGTTCGCCCCAGCGCGCGTTGCATACCGCCCACTCACACAGCACGAGGACCACCGAATAGCTACAGGCCCATTCCTGGAACAAATATATATATATTTATTTATTATTTACTAGCGAGTGCCCAGCATGCATTGCAATGCCGCATAAAGAAAGAAATTGTTTCTCCCTGTGTGTCCTTTACCAATGCGGCACACCAATGGACCACCGTGTCCGTTCCCCTCCCATGTCCCCTTTTAATCCCGCGTTCCCATTCCACCTTCCCCGTCTTTCACCCTCCCGTATCTCCCGTCCCGCAAACCCCCTCTCCTCCTCTCGTTTCCCCTTCCACCTTCCCTCTTCCTCGTCCCCTATTCCGTGAACCCTCCGAATTCCTCTCTTGTTTCTATTATCTATCAGACATACCAATCTTTAAAAAAAAATTGTAGGCTTGTCCACTCTCATTATCATCCTGGTGAAACAATTCCACCAATCGGAATTGAAACTTTGCTTGAAATGGCTTTAACCATGTTTGGTCTGAATAGCCAGGTAGTTCCCAGCCATCCTCTTACCGGTCTCCTTCCCTTCCCACTCCCTTAATATTCACAAAATATTGCAATTAGGAATGTCGTATTCCCAATGGCTCAGTACAGTTGGCACTCTTAGAAAAAAAAACTTATTCATTTAATTTTTTTTTTAATCATTTGAGTGCCGATTGTCATCCGGGTGACAATATTTCAAGCATATGCGGCCACATTCGGCACACAACAAGTTAAACTAGTGAAATTTTCAGTATTGCTTACCGGATCCCTAGTTTCCGGGTTGCCATCCTTGCTGGTCTGACTCGGGGAGCTGGAACTGTTGGCATTGGGACTGCTGGTGTTGCAGTTTCCAAACACTTTGTTGTACAGGACGTCCAGGCTATTGCCCGAGTCCACTCGGTCGAAGGAATGGCGGTCTAAGGCCTCCAGCACTGCGAGAACTCGTGTTGTATTTGTTCCTGGTAAATGAAAAATTTCTTGTCAAAAATTGTTTTTTTTTTTAATGTGGTGTCAACTATTTTGTCAACTATCCGAAACTGCTTATGAATTACAGCTTCAGATGCATTTGGAAATGGACAGTAAATACCAACAATGAAATGAAAATAAATGGTGTTGCTGAAATTGGGTGATAATAAGTGTAAGGAAAACTAAGGAAGCAAGGAAGAATGGAAACCGATCACTTACCACTTAACCTCTGTGAAGGACCACTCAACACAATCACAAATATACAGTGGCGGCTCGAGCACTTCTTTAGTGGTGGGGATGGACTTTTTTACGTACCGGAATCTCATCACCAGTAGAATATTATTATTATTATTATATATTATTAAATTTCTCAAAAAAAATTTTTTTGATGGTCTAATCATGCTAGTCGGATATATTTAACACAAAATAATATAAAATGTCTATAGAAATATGCCAATTTACAATGAAATATAATAAAAATAAAGCTTTACCTTGCGAGATTATTATCAAACTAATTTGAACGCGAGCGATTCCCGCCCGTAACTTTGCAAACAAATGGTTCTATGGGGATCCAAAGGATTGTCCCCGCAGATGCTTGAACTCACATACAACTGCGCATGCGCAGTTGCATACGATCGCGAAACAACGCAAGGAAAGTATGGGGATAGTTCGGATTGTCCCCCAAGTGCGCAGTAATTCTGCACACTGAGAAATAGACCTGCTTTTTTTGCGCCGTACATTGTTCGCTGTACGCGCGTAGGGTCTTATTAAAATCATCCGGAATAATTGTTTGTATTTTATTTCTGCTAATGTTAATTACTTTTATGTTTAAAGAATTCATTCATTTTGGCGGCATCGACTGTTATTTCCTTTAGTAGGTTTTGAGTGTAACTGGTGGGGACTGTCCCCATTGTCCCCCTGTAAAGAACCGCCACTGCAAATATAGTTTATATAATTCCACAACAACACAAATAAGTTTATAAGCAATAATTATCAGCCTGAAACACTCATCTACATTGAAAAAATCTTCCGAGAAAAGATACTGGCCGCCAACGGGACTCGAACCCGTGACCCTCTGATTGCCGGTTATTAATTCAATATATACTAGTGTTTCATTCAACAATTACTTCTTATTACATTTTTCCAACTGAAAACAACCAACTTTATTTTTGTGAGAGAGATATTGTTAAATACTAAATCTCTCGCTAGATGGTGTCATGCTTGTCATTTTTCCAAATTCAAAATGCTTTTCCAGCAAAGTGATGTGATTAGGGAGGGTAGGTACTGGATAAATGACATCCTGGTAGTAACTATGCATTTCATCATTTCAAAACCAAACAACCATAGAAAATAGAAAAAAATGGGAGGTATGGCGTGGAAACGTGCTGAACCAAAAAAACTAATAATTTTTTATTTGAACATGTCAAATTTTTTAAAACTTAGTTCCAGTTTTTTCAGAAGCTGAAGGGTAAAAAAAAACTTTTGGAGCCGGGTCTACGCTTCCAACACATTTTAAGACGTTAAACAGCTGGTGTTTAATGGGCCAGGGGTGCGAAGAATCTCCCGGCTCAAAATAGTGAATTCAAAGATAAAATTAGGAACATGGAATATTAGAAGTTTATACAGCGGTAAATTGGATAATACGATACAGGAAATGGAAAGATTAAAAGTGGATATTCTTGGAATTAGTGAACTGAGATGGACTGGCAGCGGCATACACCAACATGAGAAGGGAAATCTATACTACTCAGGAAGTGACCCACAGGACAAAAATCATCGAAATGGAGTTGCTATATTTGTCATGGAGAAGTATGTAAAATTTGTTAAGAATTTTGTACCCATCTCGGACAGAATAATATTATTACAATTACACTGTCAACCCATCAACATTAACATTATTCAAGTGTATGCACCAACAGCGGAAGTGAGATATGATGGTGATGTGGAATCTTTTTATGACTCACTAGCCAGTAAATTGCAAAGTTTGAATTTTTTGTCATTGGAGACTTAAATGTCAAAATTGGTGAAGGTCGCCGCTCTCATATATTTGGTGAATATGGCTTAGGCATTAGCAATCAAAGAGGTGATAGACTATATGAATTCTGCCAGGATAAAAATATGGTTGTATTAAATACCTGGTTTAAACTCCCGAAAAGAAGGCTTTATACATGGAGATCACCTCAGGATGGAACAATCTATGATATTGTCAGGAACCAAATTGACTATGTGTTAGTAGACCATAGATTCAGGAACTCTGTAAAGAGAGTCACCACGTACCCTGGTGCGGACATTGGTTCTGACCATGATATTGTTTTTTTTTTATGCTTAAAACAAATAAAAAAGCCCAAAAACAAAATTGAAATGGATATCTAGAAACTCCAAGAAGAAGTGGTCAGAAATAGGGTATCTCAGACTTTGAACGATAATATTAGACTACTCCCTCGTGATCCATCGATAGAAATACAAACACAGTGGGATAACCTGAAGTCAGTTATATGTGAAACCTGTGATACAAATTTGAAAGCTGATAAGCAAATTAGAAAAAAGAATTGGATGACTGACCACATTTTAAACTTAATGGATGATAGACGTAAACACAAACATAATGAGACACAATATAAAAACTTACAAAGAACGATTAGATGTGAAATTAAAAAAGCCAAAGAAGAATGGATGAAGTCACAGTGTGAAGAACTAGAGTCGTACAGTCATAGTCACAATGCATTCAAACTTCACAAAAAATTTAAGGAAATTACAGGCACTTCTAGAAGAATTACTCCATCGTGTTTAGTTGACGATTCCAATAAATTGATATTGGATGAAAAAGATATTTTACAAACATGGGAAAAGTATATTCATGTTACATTCAAAGATATTAGACCTGACATTAATATTCCTAACGATCAATTGCATGGACCATCGATTTTAAAATCAGAAATTCTTCATGCGATAAAGACTTCAGAACATAGAAAAGCGTGCGGACCAGACGATATTCCAGTTGAGGTGTTGAAGCCCTTTGATAATGAAAATGTTGACTACCTGTTGAGGTTAATTAACTCTATATACGACACAGGGAATATACCCAAAGATTGGCTAAAATCCACCTTCGTGACATTACCTAAAAAACAATACCCTAAGTGCAGTGACTATCGATTAATAAGCCTGATGAGTCATGTCCTTAAATTATTCCTTAAAATAATACATGCCAGGATACGCAATAAGTGCGAGCAGGACTTGGATGACACACAGTTTGGCTTCAGAAATGCGTTTGGTACGCGTGAAGCATTATTTTCTGTCGACGTACTATTGCAAAAGTGTCGTGACCAAAGAAAGGAAGTCTTTGCCCGTTTTATTGACTACAAAAAGGCATTTGACAGGGTAAAACATGCGAACCTAATGAAAATGCTTGCGGATTGTAACGTTGACACCAAAGACCAGAATTTCATTAAAAACCTGTATTGGTTTCAAACAGCAGAAATAAGACATGGGAATGAGAGATCTAATGCAATCGCCAATCAGCGTGGAGTACGACAAGGCTGTATCCTGTCGCCACTATTATTTAATCTCTATTCCAACTATGTCTTCAAAAGAGTCCTAAGTAATACCGAGAAGGGTCTCAAGATCAACGGAGTTGTCATTAATAACATAAGATATGCAGATGATACTGTATTACTAGCTGACAGTATCAGTGACCTCCAAGACCTATTAGATCTTGTTAATAATGCTGGTGAGCAACGGGGCCTAACAATCAACGTCAATAAAACTAAATGGATGACTTTTGGACGACTAGATCACTCTGGATCAATGATACAGTTAAATGGTTGTAATGTCGAAAAGGTGGAGAGATTTAGATACCTCGGCCGTATTCTCACGGAGACTCTTGACCCAGATATAGAGATTAGGTGCAGAATTGAAGCAGCAAGAACTGCGTTCATAAAAATGAAATCCCTCTTCTGCAATGACAATATCAGCTTAAAACTAAGGCAGAGAATGTTATGTGTGGTCGGTCTTGCTGTATGGTTGTGAAACATGGACCTTGAAAATAAATACCATGAACAGGTTAGAGGCTTTGGAAATGTGGCTTCACCGGAGAATGCTCAAGGTCCCATGGACCGACATAATCACCAACACAGAAATTCTCAGGCAGGCTAGAGCAGATAGAGAACTGCTTACATTAATTAAAATCAAGAAAATTTCATATCTGGGTCATATTCTTCGAGGGGAGAAGTATCACTTGCTCCAGTTAATATTGAAAGGCAAGATAGAGGGTCGCCGAGGGCCTGGTAGGAGACAAATGTCTTGGCTGCGAAATATACGAGAGTGGACCAGCATTAGAAGTGTGGAGGAGATATTCCGGGCAGCGAAAGACAGAGAGACCTTGTAACATATCTATTTCGTGAGCAGGTACTGCGCAAAGTAGGTACTGTTTATTGTCTATTATGATTATTTTTTTTCTGATTTTAACTTTGTTGGTTGGCAAAACTGGAAGGAGACCGGAAGGAGGTCATTCAGGGAATCATGGCGGAAGACATAACTTAGATTTTGTGCGGGGGGGAGTGTTTTTTCGGGGCGATTGGGAGGATAAAGTGAGATACTAGTGCGATGTAGCCTAGAAATATTATTTTTACACGTCACGTGAGTGTGTGACGACTCAAATGGCATTGAAGCCTATTTATTTTGTTTAATCCCTCGCCGGATGCCGCGAGATAGATTTATCCGCGTGCCGAAGTCAATTTAGACCGGAATCCACGGGTGATGCCCGCAAGGGTTCTTTTGCTGGTGGTTCCTTTGGCCGGTGAGATTTGCTCATGCCGCTTGATGGGTGAGAATCTGCTGTGCCTGTTTTGTTGGGTGGATTCCTTTTATTAATGGAGCGGCTCCTAGACTCTGGTTGGACCCGCCAATATTCCTTTGCTGTTCCTTTGGCCGGTGAGATTGGCTCATGCCGCTTGATGGGTGAGAATCTGCTGTGCCTGTTTTGTTGGGAGGACTCCCTTTAACCGAGCGGCCTCATGACGTGCTGGACGACGTTTTGGGGATTGCTGTTGACGTTTGGAGGAGAATCACGACGACGGGACGTATGCGGTATTAATAACTAACCGTAATTTTGATTTAACTCTCTCTCTCCAAATCTATTGATAGATGCTAAAGGTATTTATGTTCTTTTTGATAAGCCTTCTTTGGGGATGATTTTCCTTGCAAAGTGCAATAAAATTGTTATAATTTCACTAGAAAAATAAGTGTTTCAAATATATTCATGACCTCAAATCCCTGACTCCACCATCCTGAGAAGGATGTTCTTTTGCTCGAGGATAAGCTGTCGGATGACAAAGGTGGGTTACCTACTTCTCCCTGGTGTTACATTGGCGCACAACGAAACAGTTTTTTGTTATAAAACTGGTGCTCGAAAGGGATTTTTTCAGATCATGCATATATTTGAAAGATTAATCTTATCAAAATGTAATTTGTCTGTTTTAACGATGTATCTTGCGAACTCATCAGTGTGGGTATTTCGGAAAACATTACGTTTTGACAGTCATTGTTTGTCTGATTTATATGTTGCCATATAAATAATGTGCGAAATAATATATTGTTTCTCACAATTTAAGTGCATTGCTGTCGGTGACAGCTTGAATAGATTGTGGGGAAAATATTTTCTCTTGACTGGCAATACGTGAATTTTATGTCAGCTGTCATCTTCATAATATGCGGTTGGTTTGTCAACATAATTTAAAATATTTAAGTCTTTTTGAATTAATTGTTCTTTAATGAGATATTCGTGGGTTCGATTTATGCTCTCCTTTACACAGTGTCTGGTGATCTACATACATTATAAATTATATTATTTCTTTGGAAAATAACTTTGATTTATTTTTTCAAATAAAATTTTCTTTTTAAGAAAATTTGTTTACAGGGTGTCCGTTCTTAGCTGCTAACAATACTCTTTTCCAAATAATCATTTTGATTATTTTCTTTTTCGAATTTTTTTCATTGTTTTGCGAAGCTTCACTCCTTGAGCATTTCCATAATGGCGATTTCTAATATTAACGGTGCAACAAAGGAGGATCACTCCAGAGCTTACGCTATCAGCTATGCGGGAACAGGCTCGTATGTATAATAGGAGCTTAAAACAATCCGGTAGTGATTCTTCACAACAAAATGAAGGTAATAGTGATAATGCGAGTCATACTACAAACATAGTTAATAATTATTATCAAACTGTAAATACAAATACGTCCGTGCATTCTTGGGGTATTAAATTTTCGGGTTCTTCTGATGTTAGGGATTTTATACAACGTGTGGAGGAGTTATCTAGATGCCGTCATTTGGAACTTTCATCGGTTGTGACTTCCTTTGCTGATCTTTTGGAGGGGAGAGCTCTCTCTTGGTATCGAACAATTTATAATAATAATAATAATAATAATAAGTTGTTTATTTCAGCCGAACAGAGCGGTGGGTGCAATACTCTGTCAGCCATAAAAAAGTATACATTAAATAAAATGGATTTACCAGATAAAAAATCAAATAACATAAAAAAGATTAAAAAAAAATATATATACATCTACATATTTAGTACGTAATCGTATATCTACTACGGGGGCTTCAGATGTATTCTCCATGTTTGGTGAAGAGGCGCGCCCTGCCACTGGGCCACGGCCTGAACGAGAGTGTTCTCCGATCTTTGGTAGCGCTGACTCACCCCGGCTATTCTGTGGCGCATCAAGGCGGCGAACCCATGTACCCTTCCTTCTGCGAACATCTGCGAGGCACTGCATCGCCAAGGTAGGCCGAATAGCGCCCTATATGCGTTGTTGTATTGTACTCGAAGTGAGTTCATGACGCCTTGTGAGTATCTTGTCCAAAGTTCGCTGGTGTAAAAGCTCATGCAGTAGCTCTGGAATATTTGCTTCTTCACAGGAGGACTGCACCTGTTGAATCTCCTGGCGAGCATGTTGGCTCGAACGCTGAGTACTCTTCTTTGGCGTTCTATGTCATTTTTATCATTTAGGTCATCAGTGACGACATGCCCCAAATATTTTATTTCCCTGCAGATTTTGACAGTGTCTCCGCCGAGGAGAATAGGTGGAATGACAGTAGGACCAGTATTTGCTTTAAACACCAGCAATGATGATTTTTTGGCATTGTACATCAAACCATGACTATCGACGTATGCTTGGCATATGGCAAGAAGTTTTCTCATTGCCCTTACTGATGGGGCTAGTATGACCATGTCATCTGCATAACTTATGTTATTCATACATACTCCGGCAACGTGGCATCCGATTCTTGTTTTGTTCAGTATTTTACTAAGTTCGTCCATATATACATTGAACAGCACTGGGGACATTGAGCCTCCTTGCCTAACGCCGCACTTTAATTTTGCTGCTTCTGACAGGCTGTCATTCCATCTGACGAAGTTTTCCTGTTGCTTGTACCATATACTCAATATATTTACAATTTGTGGTGGTAATTGTCGGTCCGTCAGTTTTTTCCATAATTTATCATGACAAACCATGTCAAAAGCTTTGCTTAGGTCTAGGAAGCATGCATATACCGATGTTTTTCTGGCTTTGTAATATTCTATTGATAGTTTCATGCTATATATGGCTGTATCAGTAGAGCACCCAGCTTTGAAGCCCATTTGGGAATCCTCTGTAATGAGCTTGTCTTCCGTTAAATTTAAAATCACCTTTTCAAATATTCTTGCTATTATGGTGGCAAGAGATATGGGCCTGTAATTAACGGAGGATGTCAGGTTTAGTTGGCGACTTTTTGGGATCGGTACTATAATGGTTTTGGTCAGTTCTTTCGGAATGTGTCCAAGCCCAACCATGGCAGTGAAGAGAGAGGCGAGCAGTGTTGTCAAATATCCCCCCGCATGCTTCACATGTTCTATGACAAGTCCATCGTGACCAGCAGATTTACCTCCTGCCATGTTGCGTATTGCTCGCTGAATCATCTCAGGAGAGAAGACAATGGACGGCTGTTGTTTTGATTGATGCAATGGTGTATAAGACTCTTCATCCATTGTTTGTGGTTGAACTGGTGCGGAGCAAAAAGTATTCCTAAAAACTTCAGCTATAGCTTTATTTTCAGATTTTCCATCAATATTGGTCGGTGCGGTATGTTTTGCTTTCAATATAGCATTAGTTTTGTTCCAAAAAGATGAAAAGTTTTTGCATTGTAGGCTATTTGCTATTTTATCCATTTTGTTCTGCTCGAAGTTTCTTTGGCATTTTTTATATTCTTTCTTAAATAACGATCTACTTTGCTTTCGAGCTTCCATAATGGGACCATTAGTGGGTCGTCCGTTCTGCAGCCATTTTATGTGCGCATTTCTTGATCTTTCATAATGTAAGGCAACTTTCTCATTCCAACCAGCCACAGTCTTCCATCTATCCATAAAGATTCTTTATCTTGACCTGAGTTGAGAAATCACCTCATAGCACGTTTTGACCGTTGTATTAATCAAACAGAAGCCCTAAAAGCAATGTTATTAAAGGTAAAGTCTCTAATTTGGTCTATACGCTAGCTGATATGAACGGTAAAATTGTAGGAAATTTTCATGTAAAAGATATTGTTCGCATTGATTAAATATTTCTTACTCTTTATAATTTGATGAAACCAACGTGATAGTATGCGGGGCTACCAACCTTGTATGCTGTTCCGTTTGTTTCGTCAGTGTTTTTTCTAGTAACTTGCTCTTGGGGCTTGGTACCCTCAAGAGGTTGTGACTAGAATTTTCACAAAATTTCCTCATTCTTACTATCATAATATTTTTTTTTAAATTCTTCTGAATTTTTTTTTTTAGGAGACGATGTTTGTAATGAATGTCGTTTCCTCTGATCCATGTGATCAGTGGCGCCCATTATTTTGTGTAGGTCATATTTTTGTAATTGACCTATTCTTTGACAAGATTTCTTTTTTTTTCTCTGGTTTAAAATCGGAGTAATTTATTGTATAAAACGAGACGTTTCGTTTTCCTTATAGTATATCTTTGCTGCGATTATACTAACACACATATGAGTTCGTAAAACAGTAGATTATGTTGTACTATTCTTATGTTAAGTCTGAATCCTTCTTCTCAAGTTCGTTGGAGCTTTCTCCTGATTAATGATTTTCCAAGGACTTGGAAAGAACGATTCAAAACTTCTGTTTATGAGAGATTTGAGCGACTTTCTTATGCACAGATTGTTTAAATTTCACCAATTAGTGATTAAGTAAATTCTGCCATAAATATACCATAGCTGTGTTAAATAGATTAAGTCTGGTTTAACTTTCCTTAAAGTCAGTTAGTTAAGTTTTTTCTTTGTTAAGAAAATTTGTCTTATTACAAACAAAGGTGGTACTGCTCTGGCATGCCTACCCAGTAAAATAATTCATATTTGAAGTTTATCACCTTACCTCTAATACAGGAAAGTGTATTTTGTCTTTTAGTTTTAAGTTAACCTTAAGTATATACATCTATTGGTCTCTCACTGCTTAAACCAGTGTTGTACTGTTAATTTTGTCTACTAGTGTCGATTATCTAATAAGTATATTCGATCACCAAAATATTATTGTTTGTTCAAGAAATTTTGACTTTTAGCATTTTTGTAAATGTTATTTTTTTTTTAAGGAATGCCGACTGGGTTTATCCTTAGTCCTTTTCTTGCATAAGCAACGCCCTCTGAGGATGGTTTTTCATAGTTACATCTTGTATTTTTGTATAAAATCAAGAGTACTTTTGAGGTTCACTTTTATAATAGCTAGGGGTTTTGATTAATTGTAATCCCTAAGCTCTAAGCCTAACATTCTAGATCCTGTTTTGCTTCTGTGTTCCTAATGAATTTTTTTTTCATAATTTTGATGGATAGGTAATTAAAATTGTAAAACCTAATCTAAACCTTTTGACAGTTAGGTATGTCTTTACATATAAACCCTACTCTGACCACTTTGTAATTGATAGTTTTTTTATAAAACTTGTTATACGATAGACAAGTAATAATTGTATTATACTTGATCTGATTTTTTGACAGATAGGTATGTCTTTACATATAATCCCTACTTTGACCACTTTGTAATTGACAGTTTTTTTATAAAACTTGTTATACGATAGACAAGTAATAATTGTATTATACTTGATCTGACCTCCTGACATCAATTTTAAATTGAATGAGTTAATTCTGTATATTTGTTTATACCTTGGTCTAATTTTAGTTGATAATTTAAGACGCATTAAGTATAATCTGTGTAACGTAACTTTTTACAAATATTACTTTTGTTTAGAATATAAGGACAGAGAGAGAGTTATTTTTTTATGTTAATAATAACTAAGTGTTGCTTTTTCTATACATGAAAGTGGGAGCTTGAGTTCTCCATACTCACTAGTGTTTTCTTGAGAGATTATCTCTCGTCATGTGAGTAACGTGTTGGTAATCTTACAAGCGAGCTTGTAAAAGTGGAGGTATTATCTCATTTTCAATGTTTTCTTTTGTACTCCATTCTGTGAATGATTTTTGTTTTTTTAATTTGCTACTTTAGTATGTTTATGTTTTTCTAATACTGTGATGTGTTATTTTTTTTTTTTAACAGATATGGATAGACAGAGTCGTATTGAGCGGTGTCCTAATAATTTTACTTCACTTCGCGGCGTAAAATTTTCGGGGGTTGCGGGGAAATGTAACATATCTATTTCGTGAGCAGGTACTGCGCAAAGTAGGTACTGTTTATTGTCTATTATGATTATTTTTTTTCTGATTTTAACTTTGTTGGTTGGCAAAACTGGAAGGAGACCGGAAGGAGGTCATTCAGGGAATCATGGCGGAAGACATAACTTAGATTTTGTGCGGGGGGGAGTGTTTTTTCGGGGCGATTGGGAGGATAAAGTGAGATACTAGTGCGATGTAGCCTAGAAATATTATTTTTACACGTCACGTGAGTGTGTGACGACTCAAATGGCATTGAAGCCTATTTATTTTGTTTAATCCCTCGCCGGATGCCGCGAGATAGATTTATCCGCGTGCCGAAGTCAATTTAGACCGGAATCCACGGGTGATGCCCGCAAGGGTTCTTTTGCTGGTGGTTCCTTTGGCCGGTGAGATTTGCTCATGCCGCTTGATGGGTGAGAATCTGCTGTGCCTGTTTTGTTGGGTGGATTCCCTTTATTAATGGAGCGGCTCCTAGACTCTGGTTGGACCCGCCAATATTCCTTTGCTGTTCCTTTGGCCGGTGAGATTGGCTCATGCCGCTTGATGGGTGAGAATCTGCTGTGCCTGTTTTGTTGGGAGGACTCCCTTTAACCGAGCGGCCTCATGACGTGCTGGACGACGTTTTGGGGATTGCTGTTGACGTTTGGAGGAGAATCACGACGACGGGACGTATGCGGTATTAATAACTAACCGTAATTTTGATTTAACTCTCTCTCTCCAAATCTATTGATAAATGCTAAAGGTATTTATGTTCTTTTTGATAAGCCTTCTTTGGGGATGATTTTCCTTGCAAAGTGCAATAAAATTGTTATAATTTCACTAGAAAAATAAGTGTTTCAAATATATTCATGACCTCAAATCCCTGACTCCACCATCCTGAGAAGGATGTTCTTTTGCTCTAGGATAAGCTGTCGGATGACAAAGGTGGGTTACCTACTTCTCCCTGGTGTTACAACCTTTTCAAGAGTGATCGCCAACGTCGGGGGGACCTGATAAGGCACACAAAGAAGAAGAAACAGCTGGTATCAATCCCCAAGCGACGGTCTTTTTCAAATTTGTCTTTGAAAAATGAACCGTCTTATCCGATAACGTGTTTTTTAAATTCATAAAAATTGTAAATATTACTATCCATATATTCAGTTTTCCCGGGATAGCTACTTATATTCAGAGAAATGTTTTTTTTTTACATCTAAATAAGAGTTCTTCACAAAATAAATCATGTGAGGCTTTCCTGTAAATAAATACAGCACTATGACTTATGAAAATTAAAAATAATGTGGAAGATCTACGGTATCACCATGGTGTAAGAACATCATTCATATTTATTAAGTGGCTTAAAATTGTTTTAGCCGTGTTAGGTGACTAGATCTGAAGAGCCAAGTACTTCCCCACCACCCGCTTCCCCCATCTCCTGCTCCTCCCCGCATACCTTCAGCCTCACTACATACCTCAATTGGGGATGCCATAGTCTAACTGGCTCCAGAAGGAAGCATTTGGGACTCTTGTGAGATATTCAAATAAGAAAAAAAAAATGACTTTTGACACTAAATTTGCAACGCGCTTTTTCACAGATAAAAAAAATCCATGTTTGTTATTTATTATGCTGGAATAATAATTAAGAAACATTATTTCCTTGATAGGTGTATAGCTTAGTATGCTAGGAGCATTTCTTAACCACTCCGATACGTAAGCGGATATACATGATAATATAAGGATAGCAGTCAAGTACAATAAGCGTGTTTTCATGTCAACCCGTGTGTTTCCACTGTAACTCTGTTATTGTTCTAGTGACATCTCTAAAACAAAAAGTAGAAGCTCCGTAATAAATCAAGCTGCACATCACTATTCAGAAAATTACTTAAAAAGACCTATTCTGTCAGATACAGATTTTACCCGCCAAATCGCCTACGCGCCGTTTGACATTGTTATTTTTTTATTCAATATTCTTGTATGAAATGATAAAAAAGTGAGGTGACTAAATTGTTTATTATACATTTATGCGATAGAATAAGTATTGTTTTTTTTACATAATCCGTGATTTTAGTACCGTTTTCAGATAAAAACACCATGTGAGTCATTTTTACATTTTTTTTATGTTTGCATTCTAAATTTTAATATTTACAAATGTTAATATTTATTTGTAATATAACAACAAAAGCTTATTTCTTAACCTTTCAAAAACAGTTTTTAGTATTCAGCTACGTTCAGAAATGTTTCATTTATAGAGCTTTATTGTGTAGCGGAAATAACACAAAATTTTTGTAAATCTGACATTTCGTTTAAGACGAAAAACATGCATATTCGCGATAGATCGGAGTGGTTATGGTTCTAAATAGCATAAAATCGAGTTCAGTAAGTTCCAAGGGTTAAAAAGAAATTATTTTTACCTTGCGAACTACTCTGCCACTTGTCTGCACACCATTTGTTTTCTGCTCTTTTGCTCCGGACACTGATTTCTTGTTCTGCTTCAAACACCTGAAATGTTAAGAAATATACTTGAAAATAGGTACAATGATTTTATATTACAGAAAAGTAACTGTGTTAAGTTAAATTTATTATTAGAAAACAAGGGGCTTAAGTGAAACAAAAACAATGTATAGAAGAGGATACCTACACTTTGCCAGATTGCGCAGCTAATAACTTGACCTAGGTGTACGGAATGAAGCTCTTTATGAGGTGGGTTTACCTCCTGCGCAAAAGCTATTCACTGGCTGCAGTTCCTCACCATTCACCTGCAGTTCTCCGTTCTTCAAGTCCTGCTGCAGTCCTCTTCTAAGCAGTCTACCCACCCATTCCTCGATTGCTTCAACTGTGGAACCACCTTGGTTATGATTTTAGGGGTAAGGGAATAACGCTTGCACGCTATGTATTTTTAGCGATAAATAAAACACCAAATAATTTTTTTTAGAAGAAAGAGAAACATTCCCGGGTTACGAATATCCCGACAATATTTGAAAATCTCCTACCACTACCACCACAGTAAACGGAAAATGTTAGCCAGCTGAATGGACCCAGACGCGATGCCAAATCAGTCACTGGTGACAATAATCGTTCGATTCCTATAAATCCATTGGGAATGCGGTGCCTCCGCGGGTGCGAGTAGTTCCCTTCCTTGCTGACAGAGATGAGAGCAGTGCCAATTTTCGAAAATGTTATTTACGCTGTATATCTGTATCAATTGTGGGTAACAGTACCTGTCTCCTGTATCTGTCAGTCAGCGGAGAGTCCATGAAGGGCATGGGCAGGGCGCTGGGCGGGATGGGCAGCAGATCCAGGGGGCTGCCGTGCAGGGCGGAGCGCCCGTCTGGGACCCCCGACCACACTAGGGCAGTCGGGCATTCCATACAAATAATCTAGAAACAGATCACAATTAATACTTGAGGCAGGCAATCAGGAAGGAAATGGTTTCGTTTTAGATGGCTCAGACTGTTATGAGCGCTGATTCTAACATTCATTCTTCTGATTCATTGTTGCATCGAGGTATTTCTTCTCTCGTATTCGCTTGCCTTGTACCAAAGATATTGGAATATAAGAGATGTGCTATCCGCAGTTTTTACTGTGTTTCCTGGCGTCGCTAATATTGTTAACCAATACTGCTGCACACCTTCAAAATATCTACTAAAAGAATGAATTCTTTCTGTATTCAAACTATTCCCATTAGGTAGTAATCCGCGGACGGTCGGGTGGCCATCATAGCATATCTATTGTATTTCAATATTTTTGCCTCGTACTCGTCATCCTTTTGCAAGCCCGTTTAAGCATGAAGATTTCGGATTTCTGTTCGGCCTTCTCGTCTCTCAAATTTATGAAAAAAAAAATGGCAGTTATCCCCATGAATTAATTTGCTAGATCTATATTGCATATTAGGTGAATTTCAAAAGTAAAATGCACTGCAGACAATTTCACTCACAAGCTGCCTTCGCATAATACCCCAAAAATAAATCTTGGTAATACTTTTGGCCGTGAAAATCTCAAATGATATCAGAACTTATACAGTTATTTAATCAATGTGTAACTAAAACACCATTTAACGGTTGAGTAATGTTTTTTTGTCGGGATGATACTGTGTATATGTGTATTACCTGGATAATGGTGCTCAATTGCAACAGAACATCTCTGTGATGAGGGCAAGCCAGCAACTCCGTAAAAGCCTGTCTCACGGGGCAGAGAATAGGGGTTGTTGGACCATTTGGCGTAGTCGTATTCCCTTTCTCCGGAGAATCCACTTCCACCTGCGGCTCCTTCTTGATGTGTTGCTTCATACTACCATCCATATTCTGTTGCTTCATGTCTATGTTGTGCTTCATCTCGATGTTGTGCTTCATTTCAATGTTGTGCTTCATTTCGATGTTGTGCTTCATTTCGATGTTGTGCTTCATCTCCATGCTTCCGTTCATTTCCGCGTCCAGTGGCGACATTCCGATGGCACTTGACACTGAAATGCACAATAAATTGTCAAGTGTCCTTTTGGACTGAAAAATTCAATTACAGTGAAACCCTCTTAAGAAGTTTTCCAAGGGACCAGAAAAAACATACTTCCTAAGCAGGAAAACCTTATATGGACGAAAAATTGGGCCAATATTGGGACGAGGGACCGAAAAAACCAAACCTCTTAAGCCATGAAACTTCTTAAGAGAGAACTTCTTAAGAGGGTTTCACTGTTATTGAATTTTCAAATTTATTATTGACTAGCTGTTTCCCGGCATGCGTTGCAATGCCATATTCAAATAAATAAAATGTTACTCCTTGTATGTAATTCTTAATTAATATGTCCTTTCCCGTGCGTTCCCCTTCAGCGTTCCACTTCCACCTTCCCCGCCACCACTCTCCCGCTCCCCCGTCCCGCCAACCCCCCTGGCACTTCATTTCTTGACTCCTCTCCCGCCCGGCCCGTAGCCGAAACTTTTTTCTAATACTAATATTTTTAAACTCGTGATATCTTTCTATTTAAATATCCGAATTGAAAAATTCAAAAAGTTAAATAAAGGAATATGAAGCAATTTATTTTGATAAGGATTAAAACCAAGATACAAATAAAGAGCTTTTTCAAGCGGCGACATTTTAATTAAATTTTTTAAATAAAAGAATACTTATTGTGGCATAACCATAATAGTTAGACATATGATGTCGCGACCTTTTTTGTAAATAATGATGTATTCTACAAAGTCGTGGTACATTATTTTATTCTATCATCAATAGTTTTCGCAGCGCACGCGATGTAAAGAATATTTTAGGTAATTTTTTTACACCTTGGATTACATTATTGAAGTTTTAGTAAGGATGCCTATTTTTTTTGAAAATATAATATAGTCTATGTTACCCAGGGATAGTGTAGCTTCCGAACAGCGAAAGAATTTTTCAAATCGGTTCAGTAGTTTCGGAGCCTAGCTAGTAGTTAAAAACCCGCTCGGCTTTTGGTTCGGCTTCGCCCAGTTAGTATTGGTGACCATTTTATAAATCCGATAGGACCTGGTTCCAAAAATAGCTCGTTCCTCGGATCCACTGTCATCCAGTGGTCATCCGGGACAGGCAATGACGTCATATGTAATATATAGCCGCTTGATACTATTATTCACAACTAAGTATTACTGTCAAACTTTCCAAATTCATGATACTTATTAGTACTGGGCGTTGACGATAATTCCATCCAACGCCAACGTCGTTATCGTTGGCGATTTTCAACTGTTGAAAATAACTGTTAAAAATAGCGTCAACGTTGAGGTAACTATGGAATATACGCGTGACAAGCCAGTACAATCAAACATCAAACTAATCGTATAGGAGGTCGACATGATACTAAGTTAAAAAAAAAAACAATAGAATAGAAACTTGTGCGGTTTTCAGTACAGTTCCGCTCTTCCTGGTTAACCCTCTTTAAGTCAATGACATTATAAAAATCATTCATCTAAACTTCAAATGGAGCTTTTTTCAAAAAATGCCGTCGTTTATAAATGGTACAAAACACAAAATAGATGAAAGTCGTATTAGGGAATTCCTCTTAACGGGTGGTTCCCCGGATCATTGATGTATTATTATTATCTCTATGCCCCACACACACATTAATAATCCTAAATAACGTTGAAAGTTGAAACTGTTGGAAGACGTTGGTTTCGGTGTTCAACTGCCTAATAAATAAAAGGGGTTTAGAGTTTGCACTTCGTGAACAACATTACTAGATATTTCAAATGGTCTTTTGGTAATATACGTAACTACTGCACTTTTTTTTTTTAAATATGTCTCCAATGTCTTTAAAATTATTAATTATCAATAGGTTATTTTTTGCTTGTCTACTACACTATATAAAGAGGTAAGGTTTGTTTGTTTGTTTGTTTGTTTGCATCGAATAGGCTCTGAAACTACTGAACCGATTTGAAAATTTTTTTCGCTGTTGGGAAGCTACACTATCCCTGAGTGACATAGGCTATATAATATTTTCAAAATAATTAGGGATCATTACTAAAACTCCAATAATGCAACCCAAGGTGTAAAAAAATTACATAAAATATTCTTTACATCGCGTGCGCTTCGAAAACTATTGATGATAGAATAAAATAATGTACTACGACTTTGTAGAACACATCATTATTTACAAAAAAGGTCGCGACAGCATATGTCTAACTATTATGGTTATGCCACAATAAGTATTCTTTTATTTTAAAAATTTAATTAATATGTCGCCGCTTGAAAAGGCTTTTTATTTGTATCTTGGTGTTAATCCTTATCAAAATAAATTACTTCACATTCAAGACAGCTTCAATACCTTTATTTAACTTTTTGAATTTTTCAATTCGGATATTTAATTAGAAAGATATCACGAGTTTAAAAATGTTAGTATTAGAAAAAAGTTTCTGCTACGGGCCGGGCGGGAGAGGAGTCAAGAAATGAAGTGCCAGGGGGGTTGGCGGGACGGGGGAGCGGGAGAGCGGTGGCGGGGAAGGTGGAAGTGGAACGCTGGAGGTTAACGCACGGGAATGTACGCACGGGAGTAACATTTTATTTATTTAAATGTGGCATTGCAACGCATGCCGGGAAACAGCTAGTAGTTGATAAATTTGATTGTCCCGTGGCGCTGCGTATCGGCCGTATAAGATAAGAAAAAAAAAAATGCAGTAGGTACGTGCATTACCAAAAGACCATTTGAAATATCGAGTAATGTTGTTCACGAAGTGCAAACTCTTAACCCTTTTTATTTATTAGACAGTTGAATCGTTGGCTGCGTTGAATAATATTCGCATGTAGGTATTATGTTTCAACTGTTGGCGATTATTATTATCAACAGCGTTGGACGTTGAAACAATATAACTATTGTTTCCAACGGCTAGTTATATTTTGATACAGTAATAATACTTATACCTGCCAGGGGCACGTCCCCATGCGACTTGCTAACGGAAATGGCGACATCTTTGGGGCAATCCATAAATTACGTCAGACGAATTTCATGATTTTTTATCCCCCCCCCCAGTCCCTGTCACACATCATCACATTTGTGAGACCCCAACCCCCCTAGTGTGACGTCACATATTTTGCAATTTTACATCTAAAAAAGTTTTGCGTTTTAATCATTTAGATTTTTAAATGTAACGTCACAGCACTGATGACCCCCATACCCCTTATCACACAATTTCACACTTCTCTACTTCCCTCCCCCCTCTTAAGGTGTGACTTATGGATGGCCCCTTTTGACAAATTCTTGAATTCGAAACCGAATTACAATGGTTACTTTGTTTGAAATTTCACATACACAGATGTTATTTGTGGCACAGCGCGTACGGTGTGGCATCAGTCATGCACTCGAAGCCGGGTTCTGAAATTCAACTGCGCAGACGTTACCCTATTAATAACGTTTGCTTTAGGGGTATTACGCTCCAGAAAGTTTTGGGGTTAGCTCATATTATGATTCATCAGTAATACCTTGCACATTAATAATACCTTGTTCCTGCATAGTAGGTTCCACCTTGCTCTCGCACTGACTGGTGGCGGTTTGAGGACGACACCGTTCCACCAAGCCGGCGGAGCTGAGCTGCTGTATTGCCGTCTCGCTCAGCTGCTGGCAGATGGTGGCCAGTTTCCTGCAGCAAGAGTGAGCCAGCCGCCGGGAGAGCAGCTCGCACTGCCCAAACTCCGTCATGTACTGCAGGGTGAGGGGGAGAAACAATCTGAAATATAAACATTATCGTGATTGTTAAGTTTTAACCGCTCAGGCCTCTGGCATATTGAAAATATATTTTTTAAAGACGCTGTTAGAAGGTCGAAAAATTTGTGTGTATTACTTTGCAATCATAAACGAATATTACTAGCCCTGCCCTAAGTGATAAAAGCGTATTATTTCCCCCTCCCTATACCGGTTCCATTGGGACCAGCTGGGCTCGGGAGTAGCTTCGCGTGAATCTAGAAAATGTGACGTCATCATTCTTGTGGCCTTGTGGGGACCATCGTCGAGCTCTCATCGGTACATTTTACGAAATAACATGGCAAAAATGGTGACTTGAAAAAGTGCTATGAAAACGTGTAAAAATAGAAGTGAAAAAGATAATAAATCCAATTGTAGTATTACATTCCATAGATAAGCATTATTTTACTCTATTTTAGGTTTATTCAGGTCATATAATATGATAACACATACTATCACATCGAGATACATGGCGAAACAAAAAATCTGCTGTTTACTGGGATAAGTAAATTATGAAAGATTTGTAAAAGTGTCTTAACTAAATAAGGCAACAAAATATTCGATTGTGAAAAAAGGCAAACTTTACTTTGCCGTATTTGGACTTCGCAAAATTGTTCATAACATGGCGAGCAATTCGCGCTCCCATGTAAAAAGCTCTATTCATTCAAAAGCAGATTTTACTTTTAAGAACTAAATGGTGATATTATATTATATTTTGATAGAATACTAGTTGTTACCTCAAGAGACCATCATCGGGCGTCCTCTTGTCAAGCAGCTCGATGATCCAGGTGAGGAAGTCGTGGCGGTCAATGAGGCCCTCCTCGATGAGCCAGCGCGCCAACTGGACACAGTAGCCCCACTGCCGCAGGGCTTGGCCGCTGTCAACGGCAGGCGTGTCCATCGACCCGGAGCCTGCGCCCGTCGGGGTCACGGATCCCAGAGCTGGACATGGAATGTTACATTGGTCAACCGAAGCAAAGGTGCATTAAGAGATAATGTGATTGACCACATCAGGAAATAAACAGAGGAAACACAAATAGCTGTAGGAAATATAAAGAGAATGGAGAAAAACTTGTCCATAAATTATGTCAATTTTTTATTTGCTTCCTGTTGGTAAAAAACTTCCAGGAGTTTTGCGAACATGATCATTTACAGATATTTGAGTAAGCTTAACTTTTATTAAGTAAAAAGTAAAGAAGAAATGATATTTTTCTCACCACTGGTAATGCCCGGAGAATGTAAGGAATGCGGCACAGTGTTGCCAGGAGTGCCGGGTGGATTTGACACCGTTTGATTACTCCCCGATTGTTGGGAATTATTGGCGCCAGAGCTGCCGACACTTGGAGGGGCATTTATCGGGCCAGGGGTGGTGTTGCCTGTAAAATAAAATTCACAATTTAATCAATACAAATTGATTGATAGGCTAAATTGGCTGTGTTGCATCCGAAACAGTTTCAGAATTAAAGCTTCAGATGAACTTGGAAATGGACTGTAAATACTAAACGAAATGGTGTTTGCTGAAATTGGGTGATAATATGTGTAGGGAAAAATAATGGATTACAAGGAAGGACAACCTTACTTACCTCTGGGAAGGCAAACCACACAATTACAAATATAGTTTATTTAGTTCAACCGCGGTAACTCAAGGTAATTATTGCCACAACCATACAAATTTTATTTATTTATTTATGCATCTATACAAAAAAGTTTACTTTTTTTTTGGCCTTGCCTGTCTCACTAGGAAATCCTGTGTCGAGAGACTAGTTTACAAATATTTTATAAATATTTTAAAAAAATACATTTTTCAATAAAGTAAAAATATTTGACAAAAAATTTCAGGTTGGTAGGTAGTGGTAACAATAATGGGATAAGAGGATTATATTTGGGTGAGGTGACTAATTATTCCACGACCTTTTTCGATGATCCATTGTTTTATCAGAATTTTATATTTGTTAATATTATTCGATTGTCTTGTTTTGTCAGGTAGGTTATTGTATATTTTAGACGCAATGTATTTGGAATTTCTTTGACCAATAAGTATAAAACGATCTTGATACGGTCAAAACACCTTCATTTAATTCATAAACGAATATATATGAACACAAACAACCAACAAAATGCTTCCAATATAGTCCCAAATCTTCTTCTCTTTTTTTTCAGAAACAAAAGCACTTGAATTAACTCTTGTCATTGATCCATTTTCAAATACTTTTCCAGCAAGGTAATATGGTTAGGGAGGGTAGGTACTGGATAAATGACATCCCGGTAGGAACTATGCATATCATCATTTCAAAACCAAACAGGCTGATTGATTAATCAATTGGTTGTTTGATCGATTGATTGGTCGGTTGATTGATTGGTTGGCTGATTGATTGATTTGTGGTTTGGTTGATAGGTTAATTTAGTGACTGTTAATTGGTTGATTGATTAATTGATTGATTGGCTGATTGATTCACCTGAACTAGGAGGTGGAGTCTTGTCGGGGACATTAGTGGGTGGGTTTTGGTAGTGCTCAGCCAACTTTGGAAGCTGATCCTTGAGAAACTTCACCAGTGTTGATGTCCATTCTGAAAATGATAAAAAAAAACATTGTTAAACATTTTATGGCGTGATGTAACTACAATATTTCGCAAAATATTATATTCACTACTTCATAATTAAATCTGTGGCGACCAGAACGGTCGCCCCCTTTAGCCAAAATCATTGCGCCGCCACTGGAAGAAATTACCAGACATACAATTGTTGTGTTTCACGCCGGACACGGCTACACATTTCGGGAAGCACATAGAAAGGCTTCGACTCAACAGCCGTTGCATAGTTACGGCCGCGGAAGGTTCGAGAGGCTTCTCCCTTTTGCGAGGGCACGCAACAATATTACTTGGCGTTCCGGGTAGTTACTCACACGGTCGGCTATTTAAGCGCAGCGACACAGCGCTAGTCAGTCAGTCAGTTCCAGTCTCTAGTATCAGTAACAGCTCACTAACACACATAGACAGTGCATCAAGTGATAACGCTCTAGTGCGGTAACCGCCAGGTCCACGGCGACGTGCCGGATCCTGTGCCGGTGCATCATCAACCTTCGAGGACGCAACATCTCGCAGCTAACATGGTCCATCGCACCATCAGCTCAAGAGACACAATTTCCCACGACAAGTCCCACGGCGGGCCTTCTTGTCACGCAGGCAGCAACTTCTCAGCCACTGAGACTTCATTCTCCTCACGAAGTTTACCGCAACCCATCTCCGCGACTCACTGCGTCGAGCATCCATCCTGGACGTCAAGGTCTTCTCCACCAACACGGTGCGCAACTACATGCTGGCGAAATGCAGACCCGAGGTCTGCTCCACCACTGCATCACCGACCTTCATCACTGCAACACCTACGAGCCTCATCATCATCGCTCCTGTCTGCACACTGTTACTTTGCACCAAATTCACCATCGCTACGTAGCAGCAATAAAGACTGACTCATCACATCGACTGACGTCTTTCATTTAAACGTCCCCGTCTCTGCCGATTCGCGCGTCCGCTCCCTCAAATCTATTCGATTGTTAATCTTTGACATAAATGTCACAGCTCTATTCGTTGATGATCTTGTTTATTTTTATGATTTTTGCTAGTTCTACTAGATATATTTATTTTTATTCTATGCCAAGCGGATTTTACACAATTTATCTTGTTTCGAAAAATGAAGAGAAATAAGAAAACCTCTTTCAAAACAAACCTACTTTACCTGTTTAAAAATAATATTAAAACAATATTTCACTCATATATAATAACACAATCAAATTAAGATTTCCTAGAGTTGATCCGCCGACAATTTGCCCCCGGCGTACTTATATACAATGTGCAGTCAGTTTAAGGAAAATATGGTTATATCTAATTGACCCGAAGAGATGTGCAGAGAGGACGTACGGCCGAATAACAAAGGTACAAAACACATTTTCATTCAAATGCATCAAGGAAAAATCTGCTTCTCTATATACTGTGTATACCAGCACATAAGTACAAAAAAATCGACACTGTATATAAATTCGTTTGATATTCATATCAACTTATTTTAACACTTTAGATACCACACCTATGGTATTTGGTGTGGATGTACCGGCTGCGAATTTTTTAGCAAAAAAACAAATTAATAAAATTGTAATCTTTCTCTGAAATATATTAAAAATATATATTGAAGAGTTACCAAATATGTACATTGTATGTCATTTGTGTCGCCGTTCACATATTTTCGATTTTTCTAAATAGTCGAGATTGACACGAAAAATCGTCATTTAGAACTGCTTGTTAACACGCTAATTTTGTATGGCCGGCCTCCTGAGCACAGCTACCTAGAGCGTGTAAACAAGCTTAAGGCACATAAGAGGTTAAGGGTATTTTTGAAGTCGATTGTACGTTTGAAATTGGTAAATAATGCAAAAAAATTATAACACCATTTGGGGAGCCAACTGTCGAGTAACCCAGAATAACACAATCAGATTAAGTATACCGATAATGGTACAAGTTAAAGCAATTACAGAGCCCTTGGGGTGATTTTTCACAAAAATGACGCTATACAAAGTAGAATAAAGCAGAGATGCGATTTTCAGTAGTTTTGGTGAAGGATGATGGCATGCGAGGTTTCGTATTGTAACGGCTGGAGCTCCGCTCAGGTTTGTGGGGATTTCTGTCAGTGTAAGAGGGATTTTAGATAAATAAAAGAGTATGAACTGTTCAACAAAACTATATTGTCGGCATCAAAGTTAGGGCCATCAATCACGGCCATCAAAATTAATCAAAACAAACAAACACTAAAACATACCAGATGGACTCCGGGAAAAAGAAAGGCTATCCTAACTAAACACTGGGTTCGCGGAGTGCGACGATATCGGGACGTTTCACGCAGAAACCAGGGAACCGGGGAGCCAGGGTCATCCTTCTATGTGATTCGGTGCCGCTACTTCCATCCCAGGCGGCCTCCACCCTTTCCACACCAACAGCACGTGGCCCCAAATAGTCTGCCAGGCCTACAGATATCGTCTCACGGAGCTTACACCCATCCGTGGCTTCGCGACGCGGGGGTCACCCAAAGGCATAATCAAAAGCCACTGCCAGGACCAGTCATTTAACGATATGCTGTCCATTCAAATACTTTTCACAAAACATGGCGATCCGCCATCACAGTAACAGGTGAGATTCACCGATCCACCAAAATAAAAACGTGCACGAACTTCTCGTGACACGGTAAAAAGCCCCGCGACCTTTACAAGACAAAATCCACTTGGATTCACATGATATTTTCAATAAAAGACTTTCATAGTCAGTGACTAATTTTTCAGCCGGCTAGCCCGTCGCCAGGAGAAAAAAAGGAAGTGCCCATAGACAAACTCGCATTTTTTCTTCCCAAGAAAAATTGCCAGTCTCCAAAAAAATTACCATAGACAAAATAACCAAATAAGCAAGAACTGCACCAGTCACATAATATTTATGTGACAATTCCCCCCTTCCCACGAAAATGTTTGCCCTCAAACATGAAAAACTAAGTCCAATAACTAACTAACTAACTAAACTATGAGTCCATCAGGTATCTTGAAAAATGAGAAAAAACATTAATTAGTAATTAGAATAACAACTTAGAACTAAATTTCTTAAAACTAAGTTTCTTAAAAATAAATTTCTTAATAATAAAGAACAAATAAGAAAAGAAAGGCACGAAAACAAGGAGTCAACCATCAACTACTAAATTAAATAAAGTTTTGAATTTACTTAAAAGGAGACCTGTTGTTTTCGTGTCAACTTAACATAAGCTATACTTATAAAATACTCAACATTTGTTATTTTGAAAAAAAAAACACAACCAAATAGTTTGTAGAAAAGAAAAAAAATTTTTATCACTTTTCCTTGCACAGGAAATAAATGCCAATTTGGCTTCACTTTAGGGTGGTTAAACAGCCCTCACTTACACTGAATTTACGCTATAATTAAATAGCAAAAAGAGTAACCTATCTAACTATGTCCATCCGGTTTAACATTCTTATGACAAAACTTAAAATTAAACAATACTTAAAATTAAACAAGACTAAATAATGAAAATATCTTTATATATATATATATATATATATATATATATATATATATACATCCCGCAACAGATTTGGCAACCTTTCACTTCGCATCCTTTTGGCAACCACTGCTTACGGTAGGTTTTTAAATAAAATTGCTGTGAATGTTCACATGTTTTTAGCTTAAGAAAAGAGTGATAGTAAAAGAATTATCCAGAAATTGTGTTTTAAGGGTATTCAAATTTTTGGTAGTTACGTATACTTTAGAGTCTTTTGGACTTCCTTTCATATTGCCGTCGTATTGGTAACCGCGTATATCCTACGTATATCACACTTCATTCCATATTTAGGGCGTCCGTTCATTACGAACATTTGACGACCTCCGTATATTCCTGTATGCATTACGTTTATATTATGACGCTTTCAGAATCGGTTCGATTCTGATTGGTTATCATACAAAGGCTAACTTGACGACATAATAAAATTTGGCATTTTTTAAAAATTTACTTGTTTGGTTTGGTGGTGTTTGGGAGTGGGGATAATGCTCGCTTCCTGAATAGAATTCTACCTTCAACATTCTTCTACCACTACGCGCTTAGTTTACCGAGGAAATTAAATTAATGCATTCATGTACAATCTTAATATATAAAACAAAGTCGGGTTAGTTACACTATTTATAACTCGAGAACGGCCGGGCCGATTTTGATGATCTTTAATTTATTGGATTTGTCTCTTCTCCGGATAGGATAATAACTATTAAAAAATCACAAAAATTAACGAAAAATATAGTTATTAAGAAAATTCTTTTCCCCATACATTTTGTATGGAACGAATTCTCATATTTGAAAGAGCTGCGGGCATTTTGTGATAAGTACCTATAATATTGAACTGTGCGTGAATTTCAAAAATTCAATAACGTCAAATGTCAATGCGCTGATGGTTTTGTTTTATTCTTAGACATATAATGTTGCTTCTCTTTCTTACACACAAAATGTCAATAGTCGAAAATTAGACAAACGGTGAACGTATGTCTCCGCCCATCCAAAGGAAAGATACAATAATTATAATAAAAATCCCTCACACGTCTAAAGAAAATAAAAAGCATTTTTTTTACATCAGTTCACAAATGAGGCCCCGAAGAAAATTATTTTTCTTAGGACTCAGGACCTATGTCATCTTAGGGGATGCTGTGTGGAGGGTATTTTTAAGGAAGGGAAGGATAGGAAGTTCTGGGAAGGAAAAAGGTATAAGGGGTGGATAGGAATCTGGGGTCAGTGTGTTCGGGAGTGACGGACGTAAGAATCCATACCTCCAACTGCGGTGCAAGGCAATGGGTCGAGAGAGTCCAGCTGGAAAGGTCAAAAGGCCTCCCTCAACCATTTTCTCTCGATCCGGCCCGCTACGCAGCAGGTGGGCAGACGCATCCGCCACCAAGACCCGGACAAACGTTACCCCATGAACCCGGGCACCCCTGCTAAATCACCAAACGTAGCGAACCACTTGGGGTGACCTATGGGTGACTTATGACAGGGGGATTGGTTATCCAATAAATGGTTCCCGGGGCGGCGGCACCCATACCCGCCTCCCAAAGTCTCTTAAGTAAGTGGAAAAATAAGAAAATCACAAAAAATATAAATTCGTACACAATGTCATCTCTTGAGTCTGATACTGACAAAAAAAAAACACGGACAGTTGCGCATTGATGATTGCTTCATTGTGTAATTTTTAACTTAATAGAAAAACTTAATTTAATTCAACACTTATTGATTCTGAGGCGGTACGAAGTTCGTCGGGTCAGCTAGTCTTTTATGATTTAAAAAAAAATAGCGTTCAGAGCCGCTAATATTAAAAATATTATTTTGAAGGAAACAAAAACAGAATCCCAATAATTCAAAACGGTAAACGATTATTATGATAACGTTTTACATTTGGGAGGCAATATCAAACAAATTATAAATTTGGGAGGCGGGTGTGGGTACCGCCGCCCCAGGAACTATTTATTGGATAACTAACAACCCTCCCATAGGTAACACCAAGTGGTTAGATATGTTTGGTGACTTAGCAGGGGTGCCCGGGTTCACGGGGTGAGGTTTGTCTAGCTCTTGGCGGCCTATGCATTTGCCCACCTACCACATGGCGGGTCGGATCGGCAGAGACTGGTTGAGGGAGATCTTTTCATCTCTCCAGCCAGACCCTCGATCCATCGTCTTGTACCACAGTGGGAGGGATGGTCACTCCTGGACACATTGACCCCAACAACCACACCTCATACTTTATTCCTTCCCAGAACTTCCTCTCCTTCCTTTCCCTAAAAATACCCTCAACACAACATCTCCAAAGATGACATAGGTCCTGAGGGAAATTGTTTTCCTCAGGCCCTCCTTCGTGGAGCTAATGTAAAAAAATATAATGTGTCAAAATTAACTATCGCTTTTGGCTTCTTTTTTAAATCTCTGCATTGATCCAATCGTTATTATAGTTACCGATTAATCAGAATAAAAGTGGCTACCGTTTTGCGATAGGTAGCAAGGTAATATTTTTATAAAGAAAGACAATCATTCTCGGGTTACGAATAACCTGTCACTTATATTAAACTAGCTGTTACGCGGCATGCGTTGCTATGCCATTGAATAAATAATTGTTTCTCCGTGCATGTCCTTTCACATTCGTCCCGTTTCCCTCCCCGCCTCCCCTTCCTCAACTGCGTCCTCGAAGAAAAAGATGTACCTACCTATGTTTCACTTCATTCCTAACTTTTAGTGGCGATCGGGTATGACGTATTCCACATTTCATTCCTAGCCTTTAGTGGCGACCGGTGGCGAAACAACGTTGCCGGTTTAAGTCAAATCCCGTACGAGTGTTGAGGTGCACGCCGCGGCGGCGTGATTTGCGACGTTGCCGCACATATTTCTTCTTTTCGATCGTTTTTACGGTCAAATTTACTTATATAAAATTCCGTTTTCCTATATTTAAATTTTTTTTTTATTATTATTTATTGAGTTAGTTGTACTACATGAATATAAACTAATAAGCACAATGTAACATTTTATTTGATAAATTTAAATATTTTTACAGTTAGCATAACATTTATTTTTAAATACATTCATTCTTTCTTCATTCTTCATACTTTCAGGCATTTCATCGTACATCTTTAGTCCTCTATACATTAGGCAGTTCTGCGATTTTTATTTCTTCATTTGTGGCAATCGAACTCTGTTTTTATTTCTTGTTTCGTAATTATGTACGTCTCTATTAAAAACAATTTCATCCTTAAAGTATTTTGGCATTTGGTTTTTCATAATTTTATGCACAAAAATTATCACATTAAATGGTAGTCTCTTTTTTATCGGAATCCAATTGAGCTAATCTCTCATTTGATTAATCCTTGCGAATTTGCCTTTCCCCAGTATACATTTCATAGCTCTGTTCTGAATAATTTCTAGTTTGTTTAAATTTCCTTCATTGGCCAAATATAACATCGTAGAGACGTAATCCAAATGTGGAGTAACGATAGTTTTATAAATGAGCTCCGTAGTGTTTCTATTTAATTTATGTCGTAGTTTTCTAAAAAAAATTGACCTTTTTTGATACCTTTTTTAGCACATATTCAAAGTTTGCCGTGAAAGTCAGTTTTGAATCGAATATTACACCCAGGTATTTGATTTCATTTACTTTTCCAATTTTTTCACCATTAATTGTCATATTTAACCCTGTGTTACGCGTTTTATCGCCTATTTCCATATATTTTGTTTTGTTTACGTTCAGTTTCAGCTTGTTTAATTTCAGCCATTTGCTATATTTTGTAGGTCTTCGTTTATTTTGTTAATTGAATCTATGTAATCTTCACACGAAAAATAGATTAAGGTATCGTCTGCAAATAGTCTAATTTTGCAATGATAATTTATAATTTACAGGAGTTCACTTACTCTGACGGTGATGGTGGGATACGACCCAAATCCCAAATTAACACTGATTTCAGGTTTTAGACAGCGGATGTGTGAAACAAAGACGAGCTCACCAGTTAATTTTACTCGAAAAAATATTAAAAAATTCTGATAACGACCTTCGTACATCGTTTCCACAAAACTTCAATGTATTGACCAAATCCAAGAAGAAAATATGAATAAATGATATAGAAATAACAAAATAAATACACTGCGCAGTTCACACGCCATAGAAATGAAACATCAGAAAACTAAAGTAGGCAAAAGTGTGTAGGCTACGAAGCACCGCACAAAGAGGAGATCGATTATTCTCCTCTTTGTGCTTTGTGATTAAAGTTTTTGTCCCTTTTTAGTGTCGCTATTTTTCGTTTCATCGAGCTTAAAATCACAAAGAAAGATAGACTAACATTGCTGGGTTACGAATAACCCAATAATGTTTGAAAATCTCCATCATTATTGGGTTACGAATAATCCAAAAATGTTTGAAAATCTCCTACTACCACCACAGAAAGCCGAAAATGTTGTTTGTGTTGGGGTGGGACTTTTTTTACATTAGCTCCACACAGGGACCCTGAGGAAAATAAATTCCAAAAGGGCCTATGTCGTCTTAGGGGATGCCGTGTGGAGGGTCTTTTAGGGAAGGGAAGGATAGGAGGTTCTGAAAAGGAAAAAGGTATGCGGGGTGAGTAGGAATCTGGGGGTCAGTGAGTCCAGGAGGGGACGTATGAACCCATCCCTCCAACTACGGTGCAAGGCGATGGGTAGAGAGAGAGCACTACTGGAAAGGTCAAAAGGCCTCCCACAACCAGTCTCTCTCGATCCGGCCCACCACGCAGCAGGTGGACAGACGCATCCACCGTCAAGACCTGCACAAACTTCATCCCATGAACCCGGGTATCTCTGTTAAGTCACCAAACGCAATGAACCACTTGGGGTAACGTACGGCAGAGGTGTTGGTTAACCAATAAATGGTTCCTAGGGCGGCGGTACCCATACCCGCATCCCGAACCTAAACGCGATGCCCATTAAACCACTGACCGGTCAATGATTCTATCTTTAAAATAAATATATAAAACTTGTGTGCAGTTCACCTTCACAAACCTACCTTACACCCAACATAATAAAATTGCCAAATATATTATGTAAAAATGTTAATAATTAGGTAAATACTGTAATACTTATATAGAAATAAATAAATAAAGTTCACACGAGGGAGAAGTGAAGCCTTCATAAAACTAAACCTAGAAAGAATGAAACGAATCAGGAGTAGGATAATTGTAGAGTTTATTTATTGTAATATTTTTACCAAGTGTAAAAATTATTTTATTCTACGAAACACCGCACAAAGAGGGCACAGATTAGTGTCATTCTTTCTCAGGCTAATTCCTATATATGTATAATCCTAACATCTGGTCTCTGAAAATGCAAATAAATGCACATCCATTGTCAAAGTATGGCTCAATCAAAACCTTATAACTCTGAACTGCGGAAAAACTCTTTATATTCCATTTAACAATACCAAAAAGGCGACAGACACCCTTAACTCCCTTAAATATAAGGTTTCACAAAAATACTTACAATCCTGTCTAATGCTCTAACTGTACGGAAATGAATACGGGGATTTTTTTAATATGAATACCTCACAAGAGTCCCAGGTGCTCCGTCTGGAGCCAGTAAAACTATGGCATCTTCCATTGGGGTATGTTGTGAGGATGAAGGTGGCGGGGAGGGGAAGGAGATGAGGGAGAGGAAGGTGGGGAAGTACCTGGCTATTCAGATCTGGTCACCAAACACGGCTAAAGTCTTACACCAGACTGAGTGTACTTTCCACTCTGGAACGTGCCGCAAATATACCATATATTTACTTCTTCAAACTTCGCAAAATTACTTTGTGGCATCATTAATTATATAATGAATAACAGATCACTTTGTAGAAACCACTATATTATAAACAATGTTAATATAAAGAAAAATAAATGACAAACAAGTATAGACAAATTAGAATACTAGAACATAGACAAAATATTAAAAAAGTAGAGGTGATTAATTGCTTAAAAATCATAAAAATAGTTATACAAAATTAAATATAAAAATTATTTAATGAAAAATAAAATTGCATTTAGATAATAAAAAAACTTTTAAGAACAAATAATTCAAATAATTAGTCTAAATCAAAAAATAAATAATTATAATTATTGTAAGTATTAATAAGAAAATAAATTTAAAAGATGGCTATTTTAAAAAAATGTTTGGTTATTTAATTTTTACGGTGCTCCAGATTTCATGTCCGGGTTGAATCTTTCCCAAATGAAAGACTAAACCCTTCCACACACTTTTCCACAAATGAATATCTAGTAAATTAACGCAATGTAATTGCACTATATAAGAATAAAACAATACAAGAACAATACGTCAATCCACCAGAAACATAATGGGAAAATATTTCACCGACTCCAGATATTTTCATATCAGAGGGTTCGGCTCTGATGAAATCCTAACTGGTCCGATAAATCCTACTGATCCCTCAATATAAATATTTAAAAAATCTTTCGTAATCCTACATGTATTTAAAATGACCGACTTTTGCATTTTTATGTACAAATTTTTTGACAAATCTAATACGCCTAAATTTTGAATGAGAGAGCTTGGTATAATGCCAGTAGCCGAAATAACAAATGGTAATATTTTTATAGTCTGAGAATGCCAAATTCTTTTAATTTCATTTCCTAAATCTGTATATTTTCTTATTTTTTCAGAAACAGTTTTCTGAATATTACAAGAATTTGGTATAGCGACATCAATGATATAAGTTATTTTCTTAATTTTGTCATGTAAAACTATATCGGGTCTATTATGACTAATTGATCTGTCTGTCAGAATAGTTTTATCATAATAAATTTTATAAAATTCATTTTCTAAAAATGAATTTGGTTCATATTCATAATATGGTACATTACGGCAGTCAATCAAGTTATATTTAATTACCAAACTTTGGTGAATTATTTTTAAAACTTGATTGTGCCTAAATGTATACTCGGACGGCGCTAATACAGAACATCCCGATATAATATGTTCTATAGTTTCCGGAAAAGCCAAACATTTTCTACATAAATCATCAATTTGATTTGCATCTTTGATGATATGCTTCCTATAATTTTTAGTATTAATGACTCTATCTTGTATGGCAAGCATAAAGTCTTCTATTTCTGCGCTCAACTCTCCAATACTCAACCATTTGTTTGACGAAAATTTGTCAACATATGTTTGGTTGAGATAATTGAGTGTTTTGCGTGAAGAATTTTATTTGACCAGGAATCTAATAATTCCTGGTTGGTATTTATAAGAATGCTGGCATTCTCGTCGTATAAATTTAATGGTGAAATATTTCTATCTGCCTTGCATATTATTTTGTGCATTTCTGAACTATCAGCTTTCCTATGGAAAAACTTTCTTAGCATTTCTACCTGATTATGTTTTAAAGATGTTATTTTGACTATACCTCTACCTCCTAAATTTCTGGGTAAATTAATACGTTCTATAGCTGAATTTGGATGATGGCAATGAAATTTAGTTAATGTAGTTCTAATTAATCGTTCTAAGCTATCTAAATCTGTATTAGACCATTTAATTATGCCAAATGAGTAAGTTAATAGAGGTATTGCCCAAGTATTTATCGCCTTTACTAAATTTTTAGCAGATAGATTGCATTTCAAAATTTTTAAATTAAATTTAATTTACTATTAATGCTTTTTCTAATTTCTAAAATTTCTAAATTATCCAATTGTATGCCCGTAGTGTTAATTTTAAGACCTGTATCAATATCAAAGGAATGACTTGTTTCCAAAATATGGTTGGCAAATTCAGAATAATTATTATTATTTAAACATCTTATATGTTCCTTAACTCTAATGTTAAAATTTCTAGAAGTTTTTCCAAAATAAAAAAGTTACAATCATTACAAATTAATTTATAAACCCCAGATTTGTTCAAAAAATCACATTTATCCTTATTATTTAATATATAATTTTTTAATTTGTTATTTGTATAAAAAGCTGGTTGTACATTATTTGGCATGTTTTTAATTTTTAAATTTGAAATGCTATTATTTAAAAAAAAAAAAATTCTCCAATTATTATCATTTTCAACAACGTGTGGATAAACAAAAGATCTAAAAAACTTTTTCTTATATTTTTTGTTTAACATATTGTCTATTAATTTTGAAGTATAACCGTTATTAATTGCAATTTGTTTAATAGTATTTAATTCTGTTTTAAAATTACGCAAAGATAAGGGAACATTAACTAATCTACTTAGCAAGGTATGAAAAGCTGCTAATTTTTGTGAAAATGGATGATTAGATGTTTCATGTATAATGATATCTGTATATGTATCTTTACGAAAAATATTAAATTAAAAAAAACATGTAGATATTGTTTATAATACATATAGTGGTTTATACAAAGCGATCTGTTATTGATTATATACCATATATTATTCTAAAATAATAAATTGTGATATATAACAAAATTAACAAAATAAAGTTTATTTGCTAGACAGGGATTCGATCCCGCAACCTTCGGGTTGCGAGCTAAGAGCCTCACCGCTAAACACCGGCCACACCGGCCATCGAATACAGTTTAATACTTAGGAATTACATTAGACAGCCAACTCAAATGGACAGATCACATAGAAAAGCTTGTAAATAAATTTATGTATTTAACTTATATTTTTAAACGTTTAAATTAAAGAGTCGACATTAAAATAATGAAATTTGTGTAACATGCATTTGTGCAATCATAAGAATCTTATGGAATAATTGGATGGTAGGGGAGGGGGTGTATAATAATAATAATAATGTCGCATAATGATATGAACTACCCCTTCCTGCAATTATTCCAAGAAGCTGAATTGTAAGAGATGAGAAAAATTTACTGTGTACGATGTTTAATATACACAAAATGTATAAAGTCTTGGATAAATACCATTGAAACCGACATTTACTTGCTGCAACATCTGAGCCGATGTAACTTCACAAATTTTATTAATGTTTATTAACATGTCGTGTGAATTGTAATTCAGTAATCACGATCACAATGATTTTATTTTTTATTTATTTAATTTTATTTTGTAATCTCTACGAAGATAGTGCATGTTTATGAGTAAAATTTTAACTGTTTTAAAAACACACAAGTACACCCACGAACTGGCGATGCCTGTGTGGGATTCTTTTGGTTAATCTGTTAATTGTATTATTCTTTACTTTTCAACTGTTTATATAAAAACAATTATATGTATTTTAAATTTATACCAATTTAGGTACCAAAAAAAAGCGGAACTTTAAAATAAAAGTCTCAAATCGATTGATAATTTTGACACCCGAGAAGAAAGATATTTATAGATTTGTGTTATTTTTCTGTTCAATTATACAACATAAAATGATATCATGAAATCGTCTGCCGTTTTAAATTTTCAGAATTCTATTCTGAGTTTTTTAAAATAATAATATAGTGGAGTATTAACGGCTCTGAAAGCAAATTATGTTTAAAAAAAGAGAAATCTTATAAAATTGTACAAAAATACACTATTTCAATTCCATTATTTCCACGCATAGCTAAAGGGCTTGTTCACATTGGTCAAGTGGTAAGTCAAGTAGAGAGTACGCTTGCTACATGACTCGCCGAAAACCGTTCGCCTTAATTTCAAATAGAGTAGATACATTTATGCCCGCCGCCCGTTTTAGGATGACGGCGGATGACGGGCTGCTACAAAGCAAAGTAAATACGCTAATTAAGCTGATTTTAATGCTTATTATAGAAGACGTGGAAGAATAAATTAGTGAGATAATAATAAATAAAATGTCCACAAAAAGAGATTAATAGCAGCACAAATAAATAATTTTAGAGTAGCAACTTCGCTCCAATGCCTCGACATTTCCGCGGGTCTACAAATGAACTCTGCTAAAACGGCATGTCAGTGCACAGGGACGCGAGGGGGGGGGGTCCCTATACGCTCTAAAAATAGAACGAAATTGATTGAATCAACTAAAAAGCTGACTAACCCACTCTACTAAAATGATGGTGTTCGGACGCGTTTAGATATTACTTTACTCCCCACTCGAATAAAATACATAGCGTGTTTGAACGGCTCTTAAGCGCTTGGGTAGTGGAAAATAGGACAAAATATGCGGACGTGGGTAGGATTCTAACCAGAGGTCTTCTGTTCAGGAAGCGAGCATTATCCCAAGCATCACCAAGACAGACAAGCACATTAAAAATACCAGTTAGTGGTTGAGTGGGCATCGCGTTTGGGTCCCACCCGCGGGCGTCGCGTGCCCTATTCCTCGGCTGGCTATGGCTATGTCCTCCATCACAACACAAGCAACATTTTCGGCCTTTTGTGGTGGTAATAGGAGATTTTCAAATACTGTTGGTTTATTCGTAACCACAGGGAATGTTTGTCTTTCTTTAAAAAAAAAACAAACAAAAAAATGTTTGTTTATATGAATGCGTCTTTAAAATGACAATGCATATGCATGACCTGAAGTTCAGCAAAAAGCTGCCCGCAGAGTGCTAGAAAACGCCCTTTATTCAGGGGGACGTTTTACGGTGAAAATTTGAATGTGGGATGGAAGGTTACAAATAAACTTCTTTTTTATGTGTAAACCTTAAAAAACCAAATTCATGTACAGGATTTAGCCTGCGAGAAAATGGGATAGTGTAATCGGTGTCCTCTTTGTGTGGTGCTTCGTAGCCTTCCCACTCTTGTCTACTTTAGTTTTCTGAAGGTTTCACTTCTACGGCGTGTGAATCGCATACTCAGTTATTTTTAAATATGAAACTACGAAAATCTGAGGTGGCAATAACGTTTAAAATACATTTGTCTAACAAAATATGTGTTTATTGATTCTTTTCTCGGCATCTATAAGTAGTTTTAGTTAGAAAAAACGTAAGGTGAGCCGTTATTAAAACTTTTTAATGTTTGCATTGAAAAATTTAATGTTTTCAAAATTATATGTCTTTATAATAATAAAAATCTTTCAAAACCAGTTTTTCGTTTTTGGATACATTCGAAAATGTTCCATTTATTTGGATTTCATCGCGAAGCAGAAAATTATGTGACATTCCGACAAAACATGCCTGAGGACTGGAGGGGTAAATTAATGTAAAAGTTCAAAAAGGTGGCAGATTTTAATTGATAATTTTTTAAATTAGTAAATTAAAAAAAAAAAAAACGAATCAAAATGTACACATCTATGAAAAACAATTTTTCCAAATGTGTTCAGCATTACTTAACTATACTTACTAAAAAATGCAATTTTATCAAATTTAAAGAAAAATATGAGTACCTTGCTGACCAACACACAAGGATGAAATCCTCAAAACTACTAGACATCCCGAAATTAAATAGATCTTTTGGGCAGAGAAACCATAATTTCCATGCTACAAAACTATATAATGCCCTTCCAATTGAAATTAAGAACACCATGCAGAAAAAAAAGTTTAAAAAAGACATCAAATTATGGCTACGTAAACATGAAGATGAGGAAATAATTAAAATTATAGAGTAATCCTAACGTAACCTACAGACAACAAACTTAAATACTTTTAATTTTATTTATTGTTTATTTTGTGAAAATCAACAAAAGATGCAAAAGTGATTCGTAAATAATAATAGCTACTGGTTCTAAAAATATTCGAATGGAACCTCGGGGGTGCCCGGAGCTACGATTTTTAGAAATAAAGATAGCATTTTTGTATTTGATTGATGTACGCTTTTACTCATGCGTTAATGTAAAAAAAGATAACGGATTAAAATCTTTCAAACAATACAAACAGATTGCATCAATATAAAAGGATTGCAATCTTTAGAGCAATCTTTAAGGGTCGGGTGGGAATGCTACCCTTGTTCTACCGGTATTTCAATGGAAGATGCTCCGAGGAACTAGCGTCTTTGATCCCTTCGGCGCCGGTGCATAGTCGGGAAATACGCCAAACGCGCGCCCAGCCTGCAGTTCATTCCTAGTTTTTAGTGACGACAAGAAGGGAAGATGCATTCTGCATTTCAAAACTCGTTGTCAGTTCGTTTAAACTCTCCCGTACGAGGGTTGGGGTCAAGGGTCAGGGTGCGGCGCGCGGCGGGTTTATCACGACGCGTGCTGCGTGTATTTTGGAGGTTGAGCGTGTTCACTGTTCACACACAGCTATAATATGCGTGGGACGGCATATTTCAGCATAACGCTAGCCTTATATTCCAATTTGGAATGTACGGCAAGCGATATGCCGAAAAACGCCATCCCACGCATATTATAGCTGTGTGTTAACAGAGATATCCGGGTTTCAGGGGGGGGAAGTTTGTCCAGGTCTTGACGGCGGTCTACCCACCTGCTGCGTGGTGGGCCGGATCGAGAGAGACTGGTTTTGGGAGGCCTTTTGACCTTTCCAGTAGTGCTCTCTCTCTACCCATCACCTTACACCGTAGTTGAAGGGATGGGTTTATAATATATGTCCCCTCCTGGACTCACTGACCTCCAGATTCCTACCCACCCCGCATGCCATTTTTCCTTTTCAGAACCTACTATCCTTCCCTTCCCTAAAAGACCCTCCACACAGCATCCCCTAAGACGACATAGGCCCTGAGGGAATTTATTTTCCTCAGGGTCCCTGTGTGGAGCTAATATAAAAAAGTCCCACCTCAACACAAACAACATTTTCGGCTTTCTGTGGTGGTAGTAAGAGATTTTCAAACATTATTGGGTTATTCGTAACCCATCAATGTTAGTCTATCTTTCTTTGTGATTTTAAACTCGATGAAACGAAAAATAGTGACCCTAAAAAGGGACAAAAACATAAATCTATAGGATTTACACTGCGAGAATAATCGGTCTCCTCTTTGTGCGGTGCTTCGTAGCCTACACACTTTTGTCTACTTTAGTTTTCTGAAGTTTCATTTCTATGGCGTGTGAACTGCGCAGTGTATGTGTTTGTTATTTACATATCATTTATTTATATTTTCTTCTTGGATTTGGTCAATACATTGAAGTTTGGTGGAAACGATGTACGATGGTCGTTATCAGAATTTTTTAATATTTTTTCGAGTAAAATTAACTGGTGAGCTCGTCTTTGTTTCACACATCCGCTGTCTAAAAACTGAAATCGGTGTCAATTTGGGATTTGGGTCGTATCCCACCATCACCTTCAGAGTAAGTGGAACTCCTGTAAATTATAAATTAAAATTGCAAAATTAGACTTTTTGCAGACGATACCTTAATCTATATTTCGTGGGAAGATTACATTACAAATGGCTGAAATTAAAAAAGTTGAAACTGAACGTAAACAAAACAAAATATAATATGGAAATAGGCAATAAAACGCGTAACACTGGATTAAATTTGACAATTAATGGTGAAAAGATTGGAAAATTAAATGAAATCAAATACCTGGGTGCAATATTCGATTCAATACTGACTTTCATAGCAAATTTTGAATATGTGATAAAAAAGGTATCAAAAAAGGTCATTTTTTTTAGAAGACTAAGACATAAATTAAATAGAAACACTATAGAGCTCATTTATAAAACTATCGTTACTCCACATTTGGATTACTGCTCTAAGATGTTATATTTGGTCAATGAAGGAAATTTGAACAAACTAGAAGTTATACAGAACAGAGCTATGAGCTGTAAATGTGATGAGCTAAATTGGATTCCAATAAAAAAGAGACTACAATTTAATGTGTTAATTTTTGTGCATAAAATCGTGAAAAACCAAATGCCAAAATACTTTAAGGATGAAATTGTTTTAGTAGAGACGTACATAATTATGAAACAAGAAATATAAACAGAGTTCGATTGCCACAAATGAAGAAATAAAAATCACAGAACTGCCTAATATAGAGGACTAAAGATGTACGATGAAATGCCTGAAAGTATTAAGGATGAAGAAAGAATGAATGTATTTAAAAATAAATGTTATGCTTACTTTAAAAATATTTAAATTTATCAAATGAAATGATACATTGTGCTTATTAGCTTATATTCATGTAGTATAACTAATTCAATAAATAACAAAAAGGGAATTTTATAGAAGTAAATTTGACCGTAAAACGATTGAAAAGATGAAATATTATTTGAAGGCACACATCTCACAATATCTGAATTCTACGTCAGAGGGCTGGTGTGACTCCGAAGAGTAATCTTGATATGGCTATTCTGTTATTCTTTCAATTATTTTGTTCCATTTCAATGCATCAACAGTAATCAATACTGTATTGTAAATAAGACACTAAAATGATCGGTCGCCAAATACACCCTAAGCCGCATGGACGTCAATGCTCGGTATACGATAATACGGTTGATCGCGACAAATTTTGAAATGGCAAAACATTCGCAGCAACCGGCCAAATATGTGCGGCAACGTCGCAAAATCACGCCGCCGGGGTGTGCACCTCAACACTCGTACGGGATTTGACTTGAACCGGCAACGTCGCCAATTTGGGCTAGTACGAAATGCCGAATACACCACCAAAATTTGCCAACGTCACCGGTCGCCACTAAAGGCTAGGAATGAAATGCGGGATACGTCATACCCGGTCGCCACTAAATGCTCGGAATGAAATGTGGTATACGTCATACCCGATCGCCACTAAAAGCTAGGAATGACGTGAAACATAGGTAGGTACATCTTGTTCGTCGCGGTCGCCATTTCGGACTTTATGAAATGCAGGATACGTCGTTTCTGGTCGCCACTAAATGCTAGGAATGAAATGTGGAATACGTCATAGTCGGTCGCCACTAAAGGGTTGTAATGAAATGAAGAATACATGGCCATGTATATCACCTAGCGCCTAGCTGCGTAGCGACAGACTCCGGAACTTTAATATTCGAAATCATCCACTTCAAGCCCAATTTGGCGACCAGGACAAATTTCGCCAAGATGCTTGTGACGACATATATTAATGAACTGTGTAAAAATTTCGAAAAATAAAGTGGCGACCGTATATCGGTCGCCAAATGTCGGTGGTCGCCACTTTAAATGCATATTTGCCCATGATGGTCGCCAAATAGACGGTGTGATATATATATATATATATATCACACCGTATATATGTGTGATATATATATATATATATATATATATCACACCGTATATATCACACCGTATATATATATATATATATATATCACACCGTCTATTTGGCGACCATCATGGGCAAATATGCATTTAAAGTGGCGACCACCGACATTTGGCGACCGATATACGGTCGCCACTTTATTTTTCGAAATTTTTACACAGTTCATTAATATATGTCGTCACAAGCATCATGGCGAAATTTGTCCTGGTCGCCAAATTGGGCTTGAAGTGGATGATTTCGAATATTAAAGTTCCGGAGTCTGTCGCTACGCAGCTAGGCGCTAGGTGATATACATGGCAATGTATTCTGCATTTCATTCCTACGCTTTAGTGGCGACCGAGTGTGACGTATTCCACATTTCATTCCTAGCATTTAGTGGCGACCAGAAACGACGTATCCTGCATTTCATAAAGTCCGAAATGGCGACCGCGAAGAACAAGATGTACCTACCTATGTTTCACTTCATTCTTAACTTTTAGTGGCGATCGGGTATGACGTATACCACATTTCATTCCGAGCATTTAGTGGCGACCGGGTATGACGTATCCCGCATTTCATTCCTAGCCTTTAGTGGCGACCGGTGACGTTGGCAAATTTTGGTGGTGTATTCGGCATTTCGTACTAGCCCAAATTGGCGACGTTGCCGGTTAAAGTCAAATCCCGTACGAGTGTTGAGGTGCACGCCGCGGCGGGGTGATTTTGCGCCGTTGCCGCATATATTTGGCCAGTTGCTGCAAATGTTTTGCCTTTTCAAATTTTGTCGCGATCAACCGTATTATCGTATACCGAGCATTGACGTCCGTGCGGCTTAGGGTGTATTTGGCGACCGATCATTTTAGTGTCTTATTAACAATACAGTATTGATTACCGTTGATGCATTGAAGTGGAACAAAATAATTGAAAGAATAACAGAATAGCCATACCAAGATTACTCTTCGCAGTCACACCAGCCCTCTGACGTAGAATTCAGATACTGTGAGATGTGTGCCTTCAAATAATATTTCTTCTTTTCAATCGTTTTTACGGTCAAATTTACTTCTATAAAATTCCCTTTTTATTATTTATTGAGTTAGTTATAATACATGAATATAAACTAATAAGCACAATGTATCATTTCATTTGATAAATTTAAATATTTTTACAGTAAGCATAACATTTTTTTAAATACATTCATTCTTTCTTCATCCTTAATACTTTCAGGCATTTCATCGTACATCTTTAGTCCTCTATATTAGGCAGTTCTGTGATTTTAATTTCTTCATTTGTGGCAATCGAACTCTGTTTATATTTCTTGTTTCGTAATTATGTACGTCTCTACTAAAACAATTTCATCCTTAAAGTATTTTGGCATTTGGTTTTTCACGATTTTATGCACAAAAATTAACACATTTAATGATAGTCTCTTTTTTATTGGAATCCAATTTAGCTCATCACATTAACAGCTCATAGCTCTGTTCTGTATAGCTTCTAGTTTGTTCAAATTTCCTTCATTGGCCAAATATAACATCTTAGAGCAGTAATCCAAATGTGGGGTAACGATAGTCTTATAAATGAGCTCCGTAGTGTTTCTATTTAATTTATGTCTTAGTCTTCTAAAAAAAATTACTTTTTTGATAACTCACATATTCAAAGTTTGCTGTGAAAGTCAGTATTGAATCGAATATTACACCCAGGTATTTGATTTCATTTAATTTTCCAATCTTTTCACCATTAATTGTCAAATTTAATCCTGTGTTACGCGTTTTATTGCCTATTTCCATATATTTTGTTCTGTTTACGTTCAGTTTCAACTTGTTTAATTTCAGCCATTTGTAATGTAATCTTCACACGAAATATAGATTAAGGTATCGTCTGCAAATAGTCTAATTAATTTCTAATTTACAGGAGTTCCACTTACTCTGAAGGTGATGGTGGGATACGACCCAAATCCCAAATTGACACCGATTTCAGTTTTTAGACAGCGGATGTGTGAAACAAAGACGAGCTCACCAGTTAATTTTACTCGAAAAAATATTTAAAAATTCTGATAACGACCATCGTACATCGTTTCCACCAAACTTAAATGTATTGACCAAATCCAAGAAGAAAATATAAATAAATGATATATAAATAACAAACACATACACTGCGCAGTTCACACGCCATAGAAATGAAACTTCAGAAAACTAAAGTAGACAAAAGTGTGTAGGCTACGAAGCACCGCACAAAGAGGAGACCGATTATTCTCGCAGTGTAAATCCTATAGATTTATGTTTTTGTCCCTTTTTAGGGTCACTATTTTTCGTTTCATCGAGTTTAAAATCACAAAGAAAGATAGACTAACATTGATGGGTTACGAATAACCCAATAATGTTTGAAAATGTCTAACTACCACCACAGAAAGCCGAAAATGTTGTTTGTGTTGAGGTGGCACTTTTTTTATATTAGCTCCACACAGGGACCCTGAGGAAAATAAATTCCCTCAGGGCCTATGTCGTCTTAGGAGATGCTGTGTGGAGGGTCTTTTAGGTAAGGGAAGGATAGTAGGTTCTGGCTAAGTAATGCTGAACACATTTGGAAAAATTGTTTTTCATAGATGCGTACATTTACTAATTAAAAAAATTATCAATTAAAATCTGCCACCTTTTTGAACTTTAACATTAATTTACCCCTCCAGTCCTCGGGCATGTTTTGTCGGAATGTCACATAATTTTCTGCTTCGCGATGAAATCCAAATAAATGGAACATTTTCGAATGTATCCAAAAACGAAAAACTGGTTTTGAAAGATTTTTATTATTAGAAAGACATATAATTTTGAAAACATTAAATTTTTCAATGTAAACATTAAAAAGTTTTAACGGCTCACCTTACGTTTTTTCTAACTAAAACTACTTATAGATACCGAGAAAAGAATCAATAAACACATATTTTGTTAGACAAATGTATTTTAAACGTTATTGCCACCTCAGATTTTTGTAGTTTCATATTTAAAAATAACTGAGTATGCGATTCACACGCCGTAGAAGTGAAACCTTCAGAAAACTAAAGTAGACAAGAGTGGGAAGGCTACGAAGTACCACACAAAGAGGACACCGATTACACTATCCCATTTTCTCGCAGGCTAAATCCTGTACATGAATTTGGTTTTTTAAGGTTTACACATAAAAAATAAGTTTATTTGTAACCTTCCATCCCACATTCAAATTTTCACCGTAAAACGTCCCCCTGAATAAAGGGCGTTTTCAAGCACTCTGCGGGCAGCTTTTTGCTGAACTTCAGGTCATGCATATGCATTGTCATTTTAAAGACGCATTCATATAAACAAAGATTTTTTTGTTTGTTTTTTTTTTTAAAGAAAGACAAACATTCCCTGTGGTTACGAATAACCCAACAGTATTTGAAAATCTCCTATTACCACCACAAAAGGCCGAAAATGTTGCTTGTGTTGTGATGAAGGACATAGCCATAGCCAGCCGAGGAATAGGGCACGTGACGCCCGCGGGTGGGACCCAAACGCGATGCCCACTCGTGTATTTTATTCGAGTGGGGAGTAAAGTAGTATCTAAACGCGTCCGAACACCATCATTTTAGTAGAGTGGGTTAGTCAGCTTTTTAGTGGATTCAATCAATTTCGTTCTATTTTTAGAGCGTATAGGGACCCCCCCCCCCCCCCTCGCGTCCCTGTGCACTGACATGCCGTTTTAGCAGAGTTCATTTGTAGATCCGCGGAAATGTCGTGGCATTGGAGCGAAGTTGCTACTCTAAAATTATTTATTTGTGCTGCTATTAATCTCTTTTTGTGGACATTTTATTTATTATTATCTCACTAATTTATTCTTCCACGTCTTCTATAATAAGCATTAAAATCAGCTTAATTAGCGTATTTACTTTGCTTTGTAGCAGCCCGTCATCCGCCGTCATCCTACAACGGGCGGCGGCCACAAATGTATCTACTCTATTTGAAATTAAGGCGAACGGTTTTCGGCGAGTCAGGTAGCAAGTGTACTCTCTACTTGACTTACTACTTGACCAATGTGAACAAGCCCCTTAGCTATGCGTGGAAATAATGGAATTGAAATAGTGTATTATTGTGAAATTTTATAATATTTCTCTTTTTTAAACATAATTTGCTTTCAGAGCCGTTAATACTCCACTATATTATTATTTAAAAAAACTCAGAATAGAATTCTGAAAATTTAAAACGGCATACGATTTCATGATATCATTTTATGTTGTATAATTGAACAGAAAAATAACACAAATCTATAAATATCTTTCTTCTCGGGTGTCAAAATTATCAATCGATTTTGACTTTTATTTTAAAGCTCCGCTTTCGATCAAACATTATGTTAGTTACCAATAATTATTCTGAATGCATAAAAATGGACACATTTTTGCGCTGGGTAGCAATTTGGATCGAGAACTGCGATGAAGCAATTATTTGAAGTGAAAAATTCTTTGGCAACGTTGTGATTAGAAAAAAATTCGAAAGGAAACAAGCGACACTAAAAAGAGACAAACAATATAGGACTTTTTTTTTTGGTACCTAAATTGGTATAAATTTACAATACATATAATGGTTTTTATATAAACAGTTGAAAAGTAAAGAATAATACAATTAGCAGATTAACCAAAAAAATCCCACACAGGCATCGCCAGTTCGTGGGTGTACGTGTGTGTTTTTAAAACAGTTAAAATTTTACTCATAAACATGCACTATCTTCGTAGAGATTTAAAAATAAAATTAAATAAATAAAAAATAAAATCATTGTGATCGTGATTACTGAATTACAATTCACACGACATGTTAATAAAGATTAATAAAATTTGTGAAGTTACATCGGCTCAGATGTTACAGCAAGTAAATGTCGGTTTCAATGGTATTTATCCAAGACTTTATACATTTTTATATTTGCTGTACTAGGATATATTTTTACTTTCAATTTCTGTAGTCTTATAGAGAGCATTATAAATTTCTGGTGTAATAAAATTCGCATGTCTTTACGCAAGCCTAGTTTTACACAATGGAATTTCAAATGCATTATTTAACCAATTTCTAAATCGTTTTTCATTTCTTGAAAAAATTATATTTCTAGAAAATGTGTATTTTAAACATTGTACACAGTAAATTTTTCTCATCTCTTACAATTCAGCTTCTTGGAATAATTGCAGGAAGGGGTAGTTCATATCATTATGCGACATTATTATTATACGCCCCCTCCCCTCCCATCCAATTATTCCATAAGATTATGATGATTGCACCAATGCATGTTAAACAAATTTCATTAATTTAATGTCGACTCTTTAATTTAAACGTTTAAAAATATAAGTTAAATAGATAAATTTATTTACAAGCTTTTCTATGTGATCTGTCCATTTGAGTTGGCTGTCTAATGTAATTCCTAAGTATTTAACTGTATTCGATGGCCGGTGTGGCCGGTGTTTAGCGGTGAGGCTCTTAGCTCGCAACCCGAATGTTGCGGGATCGAATCCCGGTCTAGCAAATAAGCTTTATTCTATTAATTTTGTTATATATCACAATTTATCATTTTAGAATAATATATGGTATATAATGAATAACAGATCGCTTTGTATAAACCACTATATTATAAACAATATCTACATGTTTTTTTAATTTAATATTTTTCGTAAAGATACATATACAGATATCATTATACATGAAACATCTAATCATCCATTTTCACAAAAATTAGCAGTTTTTCATACCTTGCTAAGTAGATTAATTAATGTTCCCTTATCATTGCGTAATTTTAAAACAGAATTAAATACTATTAAACAAATTGCAATTAATAACGGTTATATTTCAAAATTAATAGACAATATGTTAAACAAAAAATATAAGAAAAAGTTTTTTAGATCTTTTGTTTATCCACACGTTGTTGAAAATGATAATAATTGGAGAATTTTTTTTTTTTAAATAATAGCATTTCAAATTTAATAATTAAAAACATGCCAAATAATGTACAACCAGCTTTTTATACAAATAAAAAATTAAAAAATTATATATTAAATAATAAGGATAAATGTGATTTTTTGAACAAATCTGGGGTTTATAAATTAATTTGTAATGATTGTAACTTTTTTTATATTGGAAAAACTTCTAGAAATTTTAACAGTAGAGTTAAGGAACATATAAGATGTTTAAATAATAATAATTATTCTGAATTTGCCAACCATATTTTGGAAACAAGTCATTCTTTTGATATTAATACAGGTCTTAAAATTAACACTACGGGCACACAATTCGATAATTTAGAAATTTTAGAAATTAGAAAAAGCATTAATAGTAAATTAAATTTTATAAATAACCAAACATTTTTTTAAAATAGCCATCTTTTAAATTTATTTTCTTATTAATACTTACAATAATTATAATTATTTATTTTTTTATTTAGACTAATTATTTGAATTATTTGTTCTTAAAAGTTTTTTTATTATCTAAATGCAATTTTATTTTTCCTTAAATAATTTTTATATTTAATTTTGTATAACTATTTTTATGATTTTCAAGCAATTAATCACCTCTACTTTTTTAATATTTTGTCTATGTTCTAGTTTATTCTAATTTGTCTATACTTGTTTGTCATTTATTTTTCTTTATATTAACATATCCTGATGAAGATAACATTGTTATGGAAACATGTAGATATTGTTTATAATATAGTGGTTTCTACAAAGTGATCTGTTATTCATTATATAATTAATGATGCCACAAAGTAATTTTGCGAAGTTTGAAGAAGTAAATATATGGTATATTTGCGGCACGTTCCAGAGTGGAAAGTACACTCAGTATCGCCCTGGTGTAAGACTTTAGCCGTGTTTGGTGACCAGATCTGAATAGCCAGGTACTTCCCCACCTTCCTCTCCCTCATCTCCTGCCCCTCCCAGCCACCTTCATCCTCACAACATACCCCAATGGAAGATGCATAGTTTTAGATATAGTTTTACTGGCTCCAGACGGAGCACCTGGGACTCTTGTGAGGTATTCATATAAAAAAATCCCCGTATTCATTTCCGTACAGTTAGAGCATTAGACAGGATTGTAAGTATTTTTGTGAAACCTTATATTTAAGGGAGTTAAGGGTGTCTGTCGCCTTTTTGGTATTGTTAAATGGAATATAAAGAGTTTTTCCGCAGTTCAGAGTTATAAGGTTTTGATTGAGCCATACTTTGACAATGGATGTGCATTTATTTGCATTTTCAGAGACCAGATGTTAGGATTATGCATATATAGGAATTAGCCTGCGAAAGAATGACACTAATCTGTGCCCTCTTTGTGCGGTGTTTCGTAGAATAAAATAATTTTTACACTTGGTAAAAATATTGCAATAAATAAACTCTACAATTATCCTACTCCTGATTCGTTTCATTCTTTCTAGGTTTAGTTTTATGAAGGCTTCACTTCTCCCTCGTGTGAACTTTATTTATTTATTTCTATATAAGTATTACAGTATTTACCTAATTATTAACATTTTTACATTATATATTTGGCAATTTTATTATGTTGGGTGTAATGTAGGTTTGTGAAGGTGAACTGCACACAAGTTTTATATATTTATTTTAAAGATAGAATCGTTGACCGGTCAGTGGTTTAATGGGAATCGCGTTTAGGTTCGGGATGCGGGTATGGGTACCGCCGCCCTAGGAACCATTTATTGGTTAACCAACACCTCTGCCGTACGTCACCCCAAGCGGTTCATTGCGTTTGGTGACTTAACAGAGATACCCGGGTTCATGGGATGAAGTTTGTGCAGGTCTTGACAGTAGTGCTCTCTTTCTCTACCCATCGCCTTGCACCGTAGTTGGAGGGATGGGTTCATACGTCCCCTCCTGGACTCACTGACCCCCAGATTCCTACCCACCCCGCATACCTTCTTCCTTTTCAGAACCTCATATCCTTCCCTTCCCTAAAAGACCCTCCACACAGCATCCCCTAAGACGACATAGGCCCTTTTGGTATTTATTTTCCTCAGGGTCCCTGTGTGGAGCTAATGTAAAAAAAGTCCCACCCCAACACAAACAACATTTTCGGCTTTCTGTGGTAGTAGTAGGAGATTTTCAAACATTTTTGGATTATTCGTAACTCAATAATGATGGAGATTTTCAAACATTATTGGGTTATTCGTAACCCAGCAATGTTAGTCTATCTTTCTTTGTGATTTTAAACTCGATGAAACGAAAAATAGCGACACTAAAAAGGGACAAAAACTTAAATCACAAAGCACAAAGAGGAGAATAATCGGTCTCCTCTTTGTGCGGTGCTTCGTAGCCTACACACTTTTGTCTACTTTAGTTTTCTGAAGTTTCATTTCTATGGCGTGTGAACTGCGCAGTGTATGTGTTTGTTATTTATATATAATTTATTTATATTTTCTTCTTGGATTTGGTCAATACATTTAAGTTTGGTGGAAACGATGTACGATGGTCGTTATCCGAATTTTTTAATATTTTTTCGAGTAAAATTAACTGGTGAGCTCGTCTTTGTTTCACACATCCGCTGTCTAAAACCTGAAATCAGTGTTAATTTGGGATTTGGGTCGTATCCCACCATCACCGTCAGAGTAAGTGAACTCCTGTAAATTATAAATTAACATTGCAAAATTAGACTATTTGCAGACGATACCTTAATCTATTTCTCGTGTGAAGATTACATAGATTCAATTAACAAAATAAACGAAGACCTACAAAATATAGCAAATGGCTGAAATTAAACAAGCTGAAACTGAACGTAAACAAAACAAAATATATGGAAATAGGCGATAAAACGCGTAACACAGTTTAAATATGACAATTAATGGTGAAAAAATTGGAAAAGTAAATGAAATCAAATACCTGGGTTTAATATTCGATTCAAAACTGACTTTCACGGCAAACTTTGAATATGTGCTAAAAAAGGTATCAAAAAACTACGACATAAATTAAATAGAAACACTACGGAGCTCATTTATAAAACTATCGTTACTCCACATTTGGATTACGTCTCTACGATGTTATATTTGGGCAATGAAGGAAATTTAAACAAACTAGAAGTTATTCAGAACAGAGCTATGAAATGTATACTGGGGAAAGGCAAATTCGCAAGGATTAATCAAATGAGAGATTAGCTCAATTGGATTCCGATAAAAAAGAGACTACCATTTAATGTGATAATATCTGTGCATAAAATTATGAAAACCCAAATGCCAAAATACTTTAAGGATGAAATTGTTTTTAATAGTGACGTACATAATTACGAAACAAGAAATATAAACAGAGTTCGATTGCCACAAATGAAGAAATAAAAATCGCAGAACTGCCTAATGTATAGAGGACTAAAGATGTACGATGAAATGCCTGAAAGTATGAAGAATGAAGAAAGAATGAATGTATTTAAAAATAAATGTTATGCTAACTGTAAAAATATTAAAATTTATCAAATGAAATGTTACATTGTGCTTATTAGTTTATATTCATGTAGTACAACTAACTCAATAAATAATAATAAAAAAATTTAAAAAATAAGAAAACGGAATTTTATAGAAGTAAATTTGACCGTAAAAACGATCGAAAAGAAGAAATATGTGCGGCAACGTCGCAAATCACGCCGCCGCGGCGTGCACCTCAACACTCGTACGGGATTTGACTTGAACCGGCAACGTTGTTTCGCCACCGGTCGCCACTAAAGGCTAGGAATGAAATGTGGAATACGTCATACCCGATCGCCACTATAAGTTAGGAATGAAGTGAAACATAGGTAGGTACATCTTTTTCTTCGAGGACGCAGTTGAGGAAGGGGAGGCGGGGAGGGAAACGGGACGAATGGGAAAGGACATGCACGGAGAAACAATTATTTATTCAATGGCATAGCAACGCATGCCGCGTAACAGCTAGTTTTATATAAGTGACAGGTTATTCGTAACCCGAGAATGATTGTCTTTCTTTATAAAAATATTACCTTGCTACCCATCGCAAAACGGTAGCCACTTTTATTCTGATTAATCGGTAACTAAAATAACGATTGGTTCAATGCAGAGATTTAAAATAGAAGCCAAAAGCGATAGTTAATTTTGACACTTTATATTTTTTTACATTAGCTCCACAAAGGAGGAGGGCCTGAGGAAAACAATTTCCCTCAGGGCCTATGTCATCTTTGGAGATGTTGTGTTGAGGGTATTTTTAGGGAAAGGAAGGAGAGGAAGTTCTGCGAATGAATAAAGTATGAGGTGTGGTTAGGAATCTGGGGTCAATGTGTCCAGGAGTGACCATCCCTCCCACTGTGGTACAAGTCGATGGATCGAGGGTCTGGCTGGAAAGATGAAAAGATCTTCCTCAACCAGTCTCTCCCGATCCGACCCGCCATATGGTAGGTGGGCAAATGCATAGGCCGCCAAGAGCTAGAAAAACCCCACCCCGTGAACCCGGGCACCCCTGCTAAGTCACCAAACATATCTAACCACTTGGTGTTACCTATGGGAGGGTTGTTAGTTATCCAATAAATAGTTCCCGGGGCGGCGGTACCCACACCCGCCTCCCAAATTTATAATTTGTTTGATATTGCCTCCCAAATGTAAAATGTTATCATAATAATCGTATACCGTTTTGAATTATTGGGATTCTGTTTTGGTTTCCTTCAAAATAATATTTGTAATATTAGCGGCTCTGAACGCTATTTTTTTTTTAAATCATAAAAGATTGTACATGAATGCATTCTTTTAATTTCCTCGCTAAACTAAGCGCGTAGTGGTAGAAGAATGTTGAAGGTAGAATTCTATTCAGGAAGCGAGCATTATCCCCACTCCCCAGCACCACCAAACCAAACAAGTAAATTTAAAAAAAATGCCAAATTTTATTATGTCGTCAAGTTAGCCTCTGTATGATAACCAATCATTATGTACCTAAGATACACCGTTGGCAAATCGCGACCGAATTAAAAGGATTCTGAAAGCGTCGTAATATAAACGTAATGCATACAGGAATATACGGAGGTCGTCAAATGTTCGTAATGAACGGACGCCCTAAATATGGACTGAAGTGTGATATACGTACGATATACGCGGTTACCAATACGACGGCAATATGAAAGGAACTCCAAAAGACTCTAAAGTATACGTAACTACCAAAAATTTGAATACCCTTAAAACACAATTTCTGGATAATTCTTTTACTATCACTCTTTTCTTAAGCTAAAAACATGTGAACATTCACAGCAATTTTATTTAAAAACCTACCGTAAGCAGTGGTTGCCAAAAGGATGCGAAGTGAAAGGTTGCCAAATCTGTTGCGGGATGTATATATATATATATATATATACATTTTTCAACTCAGAACAATGGAGTTCAATGTTGGCAAAACTAGGACACAAGAAAATACTTTTCTGTGTTATAGGTAATATAGAATCAGTTTACAAACTGTCTAATGGACGTGGACAGATCATTTATCTGTCATTTTTGAACCAGGATTTACAATTCCAAAGAAATACCTATTCGTAAAAGGTCGTCAAACTGGAATAATATTTAAATTACCCATTTTTCAAAAATCAAATCAGGTCAGGTTTTATAAAACAACAAATACCTGCCAATCAAGGTCAGATTAGGATTTACATATCACAAAACCTATCTATCTATCAGATCATGACATTAGTCAATTGGTACTCAAAAGCAAAAACAGCAACTAGAAAGTTAAGCTCACGGCTTAGGATATACAAAAATCCGTAAAACAATCTGCAGCAAACACTCAACAGAGTGACATTGTTTGTAAAAAAAATGAGACCAAGGCAATACCCAAGCTGGCATTCCTTAAAAAGCACTCCACGTGTGGAAAAAAAGTCAGCATTTCTTGTACAAACAAAACTAACATGTGTGATCAACTATGGCTTTCAGTGAGTTGACACTATTCTCGGGGTGATCAATCCAAAATTTTAATGAATGACACTAACATCACTTAATTTATAGTCTAATACTGGTATTAACAGTAAGACACTAATGCTTATATTATTTAGACTTAAAAAACTATACAGAACACACTTTCCTGTATTAGAGGCAAAGCGATAATTCCAAAGGAATTAATTATTAGTTAAGCACGCCGAAGCAGTACTTACTTTGTAGAGACAAAAACAACTTTCTTATGAACTAAGACTTATATAAGGAACTTATAGAAAGCTATACCTTACTTAAATTTATGAAATACAAACTATCAATAATACAATTAACAGAACTCTTGCGCATCAGAAAGTAGCTCAAGTCTCTGAAACGCAAAATTCCAAGATATTCCTTCTTAAGTTCCCTGGAGGTTCTATGGGCTATGGGCTATGAAAAGGACCTCCAGTGCACTCAAGAAAGAAGGGCATAAACTTAAAAATAATAGTATTACAGATTAATCCGTTATACAGACGGAACAAAGTATAAAATCAGTGTGTGTGTGTGTGTGAATCAGTATATTATTACCAAAATATTCATACATTTAATAATGCAAAAAGCTCGAAACTAGTGTATGTTATTATTAACAAAAAAAAAAAAAAAAAAAAAAAAAAAGGTAAAGTAACGAAGGAAAGAAAGACTTAACTAACAAAATTTGGGCGCCAGTGACCGCAAGGATCACATTTCAGTTTACGGAGGGTAAATAAACGGTTTATCGTCGATAAACTAGAATTACGTGTCTGTACTGAGCACCAGATTTGGAGGTACCAAACTCCAAAGCAAGAGACCAGAACATTCACTAAAAGAAACAAACGTAATAGTGTGAAGGGTTGGTAGGCCTACACACTACAACATTGGCCTCCTTGAAGAACAAAAAACAAAACTAATCTATCCGAACAATATCTTTGACGTGAAAATTACCTACAATTTTTCCTTGCATATCTGCCGAGGTGTACACTAAATCCGAGACTCTATTTTTTATAACATTACGAACGAATCTAGGAGCCAACTTATGAGAAAAGTAATCCGGACCACTGGATTGAACAAAATTCTTCCTCCAAACGACATCACCTATGTCATAAATCACAGATTTACGACGTAAATTATAATGTTGGGCATTCTTTTTAAAGGCCTGTACTAATGCATTTGAGACTTGTTCATAAATAGGAACTAAGTCTTCCAACTTTTTTGCAAAGTCGGCTCTAGACTGATCTAAAGGTATGTCCGCGACACTAGAAGATACATTAATTTTGTGTAATTTACCGTCAATAATTTGTTCCCTGCCGTGCATAAGGAAAAAAGGTGTGAAACCTGTTGCGAAATTTACCGTATTATTCAAGGTTGACTGAATCTGAGGCAGAAATCTAGACCAATTACGATGGTCAGACTCGGTCAAGATAGACAAAGCAGTCCCGATAGTTTGGTTATACCGCTCAACTACATTATTTTGCGGGGTGTAATAGGCGTTATAAAAAGGCATAGGAACATTATAATCGGCCAACAATTGTTTGAACTCTTTTGAAACAAATTGTTTACCATTATCACACACAAAGGTTTGTGGAACACCGTGAACTAGAAAAATAAATTGTTCAACATTTTTTACAATGCTTTTAGCAGTGGCATTTCTGAGCGGAAAAATCCAAGTATATTTCGAAAAAACGTCAACAACTGATAGAATGTACATAAATCCTGCGTAACTACGTGGAAGAGGACCAACAAGGTCGATAGACAACATTTGCATTGGTCTGTTAACAATTTTTGGATTTGTAGAAATACCCGCCGGTGCAGATGTATTTATTTTATGTGCTTTGCACGTTTTACACTTATTAACAAACTTCTTGACATCATTATACATACCCGGCCAAAAATAACGGAGTTGAACTTTCTTATACGTTCTGAACACACCTGGGTGGCAAGAGTTAATAGACTCGTGTTCTTTACTTAAAATATCGTTACGGTCCTCAAAAGGCACAACCAGCTTCCAGGCTGTATCCTCTTGCAAAGCGAAACGAGATTTAGAATGTCGAAATAAACAATTATCTTTAATTTGGAAATTATTGAAACGTTGGGGATTATTCGTACAATTGGAAAACAAATTACTATACCAACTATCCGAAGTTGTGGGCGTAGAATCTATGGCAGCAACAGTAAAATCGTCTTTACGAGAAAGAACATCTGGAACAGTATTTAATTTGCCCTTTCTGTGCACCACATCAAAAGAATACTGAGAAAGACACGTAGACCAACGAGCAAGTCTACCAGTTGGATTGGACAACGAAACCAACCACTGCAAACTGGAGTGATCCGTCACCACTGTGAAATGAACACCTTCTACGTAAGGCCTGAAATGATTCACTGAATCTAACACCGCAAGGAGTTCGCGCTCCGTAACGCCGTAGTTTCGCTCGTGAACATTTAAACACCCAGAGAAATAGGAAACAGGATGTTCTTCACCGTCAAACACCTGGGTAAGCACGCCGCCGATTCCAACGTTGCTCGCGTCGCAATGGATAGTAAAGGGCAAAGAAAAATCTGGACAACTAATAACGGGAGCAGAAGTTAGAGCTTTTTTTAATTTTTTAAACGCGTCTTCTGCTTCTGTAGACCAAGAAAAATTACTTATTCCCATTCTAGAACCAGTGAGTTTTGTTAACGGGGCCGCAATAGTAGAGAAATCTTTAATAAAGCGCCTGTAATAACCGCAAAGACCTATAAAAGCTTTAATTTGCTTCGAATTTTTAGGGGTAGGGTAAGTACGAATACATTCTAATTTAACGGGGTCTGTACGAAGACCTTTCGCGTCAACGACATAACCTAGATACTTCAATTCTTCTTTACAAAACTCACACTTTTTGAGGTTAACTGTTAGACCCGCATCTCTTAAACGTTCATAAATTTTATTCAAAATCTTCAAATGCGATTCAAAATCTTCCGAAATAATAATTAAATCATCGAGATAACAAAAGATGTTCTCGTCGAACTCAGGACCAAAAAGAGCATCCACAAGACGCTGTAATTCGCTGGGAGCATTCTTAAGACCGAACGGCATCCTCACAAATTCAAACAAACCATGGCCTGGTACAACGAAAGCCGTTTTAGGACAGGATTCCTTATCCAAGGGAATCTGCCAAAATGATTTCGACAAATCTATAGATGAAATAAAACGAGCACCCCTAAGTTTATCTAAAATACGCGAAATATAAGGGAGCGGGTAGGAATCTGCCAATGTAACGCTGTTTAAGCGCCTCGAGTCCAAACAAAATCTGACAGAACCATCCTTCTTAGGAACAATTAAAACTGGGTTTGACCAAGCCGAACGAGAACGACGGACAACACCTAGATCCAACATTTCTTTTAATTGTTCTTCCAATTGTCTCTGGCGAGTTTGAGACAATGGGTAGTAACGCTGCTTAATAGGATCCCCTGTTGTATTTATTTTATGACGAACTAAATGTGTTTTACCTAAACCACGGTCTTCGAAAGAAATTGATTTAAACTTTACTATAAGCGAATTTAATTTGAGATTGTCTTGGGGGGACAGCAAGGAAGCTGATGTTAATTTGCGAACCTCACTGACAATCTTCCCACAATTAACATTACTGTCGACTTTTGGAAACAACTGAGGGGCCACGTCGAATTGCTTCCAAAAGTCCACTCCCAAAACAATAGATGAGGACAGAGACGGTATAATGAAAAACTTAATATATTTCTTAATGTTATTATAAAATACTAATACTCGCATAGTACCAATTATATCCTGACGTTTGCCATCCGCGGTGGTAACGTAGGAATCCAACTTATTTAACCTATATCCTAAACTTACGAAAAAATTATAAACAGAACCACCGAAACAACTGACAGAAGCTCCACTGTCCAAAAGTCCTGAAAAAACTAAATTCTTAATTTTAATATTAACATGTGGTCTCACATCTTGTCCACAATCAGATAACGGCAGACATGCGTCCATGTTGCGCGTGGTAAACTTTGATTTATTACTATGAACCGACGACGATCTCCTGTCATCCTCGTGCACAGAACGCAAAAGATCGTCGGCTAGTTTTTTGAATTATATCTATTTGATTCATTATGTTTAAAATTATCCTTTTTCCATTTTTTACAATATTGTTTCGTATGCCCCTGTTCCTTACAATAGAAACAATTAAAAGTTTTCTTACTATTCAAAGAAGTACCTGAGGAAGAAGCGCGAGGGGAAAAGGAAGCCTGATTATAAGGAGCACGGGGAGAATACGATGTTTTGGTAAAAGCTACCCGCGAAGATGAATTAAATTGTGGTGCGGGCTTGTCTACTGAAAGCTTATCAAATTTACTGCACACACTTACTAACGCTGAAAGACTCTTTTCCGAGAAATAGGCAACGGCCAAGGCGTATTTTGGTTGCAGACTGTCACAGACTAAGTCCACCAATAGTTCCTCAGAGAGTGGAACATCTAACCTCAAATTTGCTAATTGGACATCCTCAACATATTCCACTACAGCCTGGTTAAACTTTTGCTTCATAGCGAACAAGGCTTTTAAAGCTTCCGTTTGATTGGTACAAACGTCAAAACGAGAAATGAGGAGCTTTTTTAAGGTCCACCAAGACAAAGTGTCATCAAAAATAGTTCTAAACCAGGAAAGTGCTCTTCCCTCAAGGAGGTCAGTGAAAGAGGTGACAACCGAGGACAACTCCACCTTCCGGCATCTAGATAGTTCTTCTATGCGTAAAATGAAATCCCTGACATCCGAAGACCCAGAAAATTTCAAACCCCAAGAATGGACGGACGAAGAAGAAGAAGTTGAAGGAATAGCTGACTGGTAATAATTATTAATTATGGTTTTAGTATTTTCTGAACAAACTGTATTATCATCACCCGAAAGTATATTGGAGGCACCCCCCTCCTTCAAACTTTTATTAAAAGAACGAGCCTGTTCGCGCATACTGGCTAATGTCCCTTCCGGAACAATCTCTCGATCCGTTAACAATTTTATCTTTGACAGTCCATTAATATCGGAAATCGCCATTGTAATAATATAATTAACCAAACTGATATAAATAAAAATATATATATCTGTAACACTCCAATTACCAAACACCCTGTTCTTATGAATTTAATAAAAAGTTATTGTTTATTAATAACGATTATGCAATGTAAAACTGATAAACACAGATGAAACCACTGACAGATAAAGTCGGCTTGCCAGTCAACAGAAAATTAATTCCCAACAACATTTCGGTCATAACCTAGAGATAGCAAGTATTAATTAATATTTATGTTATTTAATTATTAGCAACACTTAAAGTTTGTCTGTCACTGAAGAAAATTCAGTGAATAGATAAGACACACACACACTGATAATACGTATATCACTGTAATAATACATATGAGAAAAAAGTACCTAAAATCACTCGTACATGACAGAAATTTTTCGAGCACCGAAAATAATTTAAATTTTACACGTTGGGCGTCAATGTAACGGCTGGAGCTCCGCTCAGGTTTGTGGGGATTTCTGTCAGTGTAAGAGGGATTTTAGATAAATAAAAGAGTATGAACTGTTCAACAAAACTATATTGTCGGCATCAAAGTTAGGGCCATCAATCACGGCCATCAAAATTAATCAAAACAAACAAACACTAAAACATACCAGATGGACTCCGGGAAAAAGAAAGGCTATCCTAACTAAACACTGGGTTCGCGGAGTGCGACGATATCGGGACGTTTCACGCAGAAACCAGGGAACCGAGGAGCCAGGGTCATCCTTCTATGTGATTCGGTGCCGCTACTTCCATCCCAGGCGGCCTCCACCCTTTCCACACCAACAGCACGTGGCCCCAAATAGTCTGCCAGGCCTACAGATATCGTCTCACGGAGCTTACACCCATCCGTGGCTTCGCGACGCGGGGGTCACCCAAAGGCATAATCAAAAGCCACTGCCAGGACCAGTCATTTAACGATATGCTGTCCATTCAAATACTTTTCACAAAACATGGCGATCCGCCATTACAGTAACAGGTGAGATTCACCGATCCACCAAAATAAAAACGTGCACGAACTTCTCGTGACACGGTAAAAAGCCCCGCGACCTTTACAAGACAAAATCCACTTGGATTCACATGATATTTTCAATAAAAGACTTTCATAGTCAGTGACTAATTTTTCAGCCGGCTAGCCCGTCGCCAGGAGAAAAAAAGGAAGTGCCCATAGACAAACTCGCATTTTTTCTTCCCAAGAAAAATTGCCAGTCTCCAAAAAAATTACCATAGACAAAATAACCAAATAAGCAAGAACTGCACCAGTCACATAATATTTATGTGACAGTATACAATGATTCATGGTTCATCTGCTTTGTTTCTATTATGTAAGGAGATGAGGTGGATGTGTTACCGGTGGTGGGGTCGGGCAGCTGCCTCTTCTTGATCTTGGCCTCCGACACGGCCACCGTGTAGGCGGAGCTCAGCTTGATGAACCAGGCGGCGCGGGACATGGGCACCTGGTGCTCCGTCAGCGTCATGAAGATCTCCTCTTTCTTGTTGAAGTTGGGCGCCTTCTTGGCCAGGGACATCAGCGGCTTGCTTCCTGTACAAAAACAAGTTAACAAAACTATTTAAAAAAATGTTAATTAAATCTTATCCAAGTGTCTGTCGCATTTGTTAACACACGAGTCCCTGAGGAAAATAATTTCCATCACAGCAAATGTCATCTTTGGGGAGGCTGTGTGGAGGGTCATTTTTAGGAATGGAAAGAGTGAATATCGGTATTTGAAAGATTCATGTTGTAGAAGAGAAGAAACACAGAGGCCGGCAAATCGTCGAAACAACCCGTTCTCATGTGACAAATATCAACAATGTACGTATGTTGGGCGAGCATTTGATGTGTTTCCCGGTGCTGAAGGAATCATCACGCTAGCTGCTCGGAGCATTTTCCAATAAAATACCAGTAGAAGAAAAACATACCCTTCCGACATCGGTGCTCTGAATATTGAAATCCGTTTGTTAAGACAAGGGAATCTATCAAACGGACTGCCCGTTTCTGCACAGAGTCAAGGGTTTTGGGAGCTCCAGGCCAGAAGTGGTTGCAAAATTCAACAGCGGGGCCAGCATTTGTGTACTATCTGCAGTATCAGGGAGCCCTGTATGCCCAGCTTCTGAGAGGCTAACTTGACTCTGGCTTCGATGAAGCCCCCATGCCTAAGCCTGTTTTAAATCTATTTTTAATGAGAGCCCTGGACCCAGAGGTTGAGGAAAGACTCAAAAGGATAATTTATAAAAGAAGTCTCACCGGCAAGGTCTTTGAACCAGGCTTCAATGGCCCCCTTAGTCCGGGCGGTGGCGGGCCAGAAGTTGTCCTTGGGGTTGATCTGCTGCTTCTTCCTCCCGCAGTCCGGCAGGATGCTCAGCTCCTCCTTGCGGGTCAGAATTCCAGAGAAGTAGGCCCCGACCTGCCACAAATACATTTATTAGTACTAACTAAAATGGTATAAAGGTTACTTGTATCAAAATGTTGCCACTACTGGTTACAGACGAAAACAACTTACTATGCACTATCGCCACTAGCAACAAGTAAAAATTAAGTTTTTTTTAATACAATACGTTTAATTGTACACTATTTTTATTATGTGGTGACACAGTTTTGACCTTCCGTCATTATACGACATAGTAGCGCCCTCTGTTGGGTCGAATAGTAGTCAATTTCAAAGGAATGCGTGTGTGTGCAAGTATGTGTGCGTGAGTGTAACTAAAAGTTGATAGAATGGATTGTCATCCACAACAAGTATATCTGCAGAGTCTCAGCTCGATCGGATGTTGAGAAGTGGGTTAATTTCCACTTCCAAAATATGCGTTCATTCATACATTCAAGAAAACAAAATCGAAATTACTTTCCACCTTATTTTGGCAACTTAAGAGTTTAAAAAAAGACACATTTTAAAAGACAATAAAGAGTAGAAAGTAACCATTTTTTTTAATAGATCTTAAAAATCCCAACTTTAGTCTTGATGCTCAAGTAAAAAAAATCACTTCCAAAGGTGATGTAGGTTCACCAGTTTAGTGTTTTTACCACTATTTTCCAGACACCATTATGTATAGTTACATTTTCAGTATCACCTGGTGAAAGACTAGATTACGATCCAGACTAAGACTAGATAAGAAATAGATTTAGGCGAGTTTGTTATGGATAGCCAGGTGCTTCCCAACCTTCACCATCTTCTTCCCTTCCCCAATACCTTCAGCCTTCCAAAATACCCAAAATGGGGACGCCATTGTCACACTGGCTTCAGAAGGTTGGGAGCAGTTGGGACTCTCGAAAACAAATTAATATATTGGTCTAGCCGATATTTGTTTTTGTTTTCTACATTCCATTACCTTAGAAGCGGTGATGTTGCAGTTTCTGGCCGTGCCGAACTCGTCGCTGAGCTGCGGCACGGTGGGGAAGCCGTGCTTCACGTTGACCAGGCTCATGTCATCCTCGCGCTGCTTGGGCTCCTGGGGGTACACGTCCGGGGGCCCCAGGCGCGGCCGCTTCAGGGGTCGCTTCTCGTACATCAGACCCAGCATGGTGGCGGGGGTGCAGCACTGAAACAAACAATACATTTTGCCATCTAAGCATAACTTTTCTTACAAAAAAAGATAAACATTTCCGGGTCATGAATAATCTGAAAAATTTTGAAAACTCCTACCACCCTCATCATACATGGAAGATAAAGTATGCGCAATGATGGATCTAGCAGAGAAATTGAACTAATGGCTCCTGATTGGGAACCCAACGCAGTCTTCCAATAAATGTTGTAAAAATGGCACAAAAAAAAATAATGTGTATGTTGCAACCAAAACTACTTACGAATTACAGCTACAGATGCACTTGGAAATGGACAGTAAAATACTAAAGAATGAGACGAAACAAAATGGTGTTTGCTGGAATTGGGTGATAACATGTGCAGGGAAAAATAATGGATACAAGGAAGATTGACTCTGTTAAGCGGAACAACACAATTAAAAATATAGTTTATTTAGTTCCACCGCGGTACCTCATGGTAATTACAGCCACTAATAAGTATAAAACGATCTTGATAAGGTCAAAAACCTCATTTTAGTTCATAAACAAAATTATGAACACAAACAACACCAACAAGTTGCTTTGCTTCCAATGTCCCAAATCTTCTTCTGTTTTTCAGAAAACAAATGCACTCGAAATCACTCGACATTGTTCCAAATTCAAAACGCTTTTCCAGCAAGGTGATGTGGTTAGGGGGGGGTAGGTACTGGATAAATGACATCCCGGTAGGAACTACATGCATATTATCATTTCAAAACCAAACAGTATGGGTAACGGAGTCACCCCTCATGGCAACCCAAGTTTTGTTTTGCATCTTGGCATGCTGAAAGTTAAAACTTGGAACAGACCTGATGAAATAAGACTGCAGTCTGAAGATTTCCAATTTGACTCAAAAAGTTTGCTTTGGTAAAATGCCAACACAGAAGGGACAAATCTCAGATACTTAATAAAAAATGCCATCCAAAAAAAAAAACCGTTTCTTTTGGTTCTGTTCTCAGGAACGAGCATTTATTTGGAGGGTATTTTAAACGGGTGGAAGGAGTGAACCAGGGTTTGGCATGTTGTGGGAGGGAGGAAACACTGCAAGTCAATCTGAGCTGTTGAACTAATGTTCAACTCTAATGAAAGAATTGCAAAAATGAAACATACTGAAAATGTTAACCGTGTACGAATTTAGGGGACATGATTGGTGGATCTTCTACTGCACACTGGTGCTCCACGAAATATAAAGGGCGAAATCTGAGCCAGTGATACGTGAATGTCGATTGTATGTCTTACTTAAGCATAAAAGAACCGGGTCAAAAGTTGAATATGAAAAAAATGCTGGTAACTAAATCCAAAAAAAGGAATTTTATGTTTCTATCTAAAAATTGATAAATAATTTTCAACCTATTCACCATTGCACAAATCAATCATGAGGCAACAAGGATTTCATATTGAAAAGGTGAGCATGTCATCAAATTATTGTGCAATTTAAGTGACAAATTCAAAAAACAATGTAGGTTATTTCAATATCTATAGTTTAAGTGAGGAATAGGAAGCATAAATATAAAAAATTCTGCAAGGAAATCGAGCTTATAAGCCAAAACAACTGCTTACTACATTATTTACAAAGCTCGTTTGACGGGAGTCGACACGAGTAATTTTCTAAAACAAAGAAAAGTTATTGTTTTATCATATAAGCGAGATTATTATTGTTATCGATAAGAATCATTTGTTTACGAACGCACGAACACTTATTGTTCAAGAAACAAGAGTGTAACAACGTAACAGGTTTTGCACATTATCCCGCAAAATGATTAAATTACATGTACATATATGACTAATAATATTAAATTATTGAATGCAAGCCATTACCTTTTAATTCCTAAACATTATTATGGTGCAAATTGAAGATGTTTACGTTAAATCAATAACACTTTTGACATATTATTTCAAAGTGCTACATAAAGCTGACTTTGGTTGGTTGTTTGACAGTGTTTGACAGATAGCTTCTCAGTCTCCGATGTCACCATAGACAAAATATTTAACTTTCTCAACTTTACTTTTTTCTGTGGGGCGGTGGGGCCCGGGGCGTGTTTCAAAATTCGAAATATTATTCGATACGGAATCCGATAACCGAAAATATTATTTTTCCAAGTATAATTTACGTAGGTATCGCAGCCACGGCATCTTTTTTTAGATGAAAGTAAAAAATAATAAATATTGTGTTTGCCGTTTTGTCTGATATTATTGGTTTTTGTTTGTTATTTGCAGAAATTTTCTAACTTTATTTGGTAGACAGTCACTATTATAATAGATAGTCATTGGTAGTAAGAAGTTTCGAATTCCATTTTCAAACACCCAACATACGTTTATATTTATTCATTTGTTGTTAGCTTGTTATTTATGAAAATATGGTTTATTTTAGTTATAATAAAACTAAATCGTTGTTTTAAAGATGTTGCGCGTTGCTGGTAATGAAGATTTTGTTCTGCCTGATGGTCTTCAAGAATTAATGTCAGACATTTCTAGAGAGGTATTATTATTATTGGTAAATTTTTGAGATCGCTGGCAATGGTTAATACGCACTTTTTTTTGAAAAAATCTTTTGATTCACTTTAATTACATTAAAAGACAACTATTTGCATTGGGGGAAGTGGAAAATATTTCATTCTACATGGTTTGTGATACAAAAGAAAGTGCCCCTTTATAACGCCTACTCGCGTCAAGGCAAGAAAAACATCCCAGTTTTCAAGTAGTTTAGCGGCTACGCTAGGTTTGTGTAACGTGGTTTGTGATTCAAAAGAAAGTGCCCCTTTATAACACCTAATCGCGTCAAGGCAAGAAAAAATTTAGAATGAAATATTTTCCACTTCCCCCAATGCAAATAGTTGCCTTTTAATGTAATTAAGGTGAATCAAAAGATTTTTTTTTTAAAAAGTGCATATTAACCGTTGCCAGCGATCTCCAAAAATTACCTTATTATTTACAAACCGAGAGTTTCGACGGTCATATAAAGATATGAGGTGTTTTTCAAGACAATGTTATTATAATGCGATGTCTGTAGTCCGTTGTACTTAGGGTCAGTTACAGAATTTTGATAATTTATCAAATTTCAAAGTTAAAATTCAAGTTCCGGAAAGTTCTATTCAAGTTCTATTATTATTTCATCATCGGCCGGTTGTTTCACGATACTTGAATGGACCACTGCAAGAACGCTGAATGTCACATTTTTTTAGTTATGAATGCCATTCTTACCAACTTTGTGTATTTCTAAAATATTCAACATCGCTCACAGTGCCGTGAAAAATTACATTTTTCTAAAAGCAATACATGGCTAGAATCCTGATTGACACAAATTAATGAGTGACAACCATCGTTCTTAAATAGTAAAATGGACAATCATCGATCCTGAATGTTCATCAATGTAGACAATGATCCTTGTTGAATAGTGAAATAAACGATCATCTTTTCGCAATGGAATCTTCGGAGCATAAATATACTAAACCACCCATCTTCGGAGTTGCCTGATAATATATATATATATATTTTTTTTTTTTATTTGGTACATAATGTTATATTTTTTGTTGGTTACCGCTATAATATGTATACTTTAATTTAAAAAAAATGCTTTTTATTTCTCAACACCTACGTTTTGTCTACTGGTTTTAAAACTTAAAATGCAGATAGGTAACAACTTTTCAACATTTTTTAGGTGCTTCGAGCGCAACCGGATGATTTGTATGCATTTATTACAAGATATTTAGATGCTCTTTTGGTGACGAGGGAAATACTTCAAATTGAAGAGAGCCTGCTACGTCTGGTTGCAGAAAAAGTAACCAAATAAAAGATGTAACTTTGTTTGTCTATGAACAGTATATGATTAAATATAACACCCATTTTGAAAAATAAAACATTTCTTTTTCAAGTAAAGTTAGTAATGACATTTTGGTATTTAACGTTAAAGTTTTATTTTTATTTTCAAAGCGTTTAGACTCAACGCACACTAGTCAGTCAGATTCCCACAGCCAAAATGATCTTCAAATTTGATATGAAAATGTATTCAGGCGAACGCGCTACGTAGACAAAGAGAGACAGTCGATACTGTTACCAATTTGGGAGGCGGGTATGGGTACCGCCGCCCCGGGAACCATTTATCGGATAACCAACACCTCTGCCATAGGTAACCCCAAGTGGTTCGCTACGTTTGGTGACTTAGCAGCAAAGTCTTGGCGGCCGATGCGTCTGCCCACCTGCTGCAAGGTGGGTAGGATCGAGAGAGGTTGAGGGAAATCTTTTATCCTCTCCAGCTAGAATCTCTCAACCCATCGCCTTGCATCCGATTCATACGTTCGTCTCTCCTGGACGCACTAGCCCCCTAGATTCCTACCCACCCCTCATACCAATTTCCTTCCCAGAACTTCCTCTCCTTCCTTTCCTTAAAAAAAATCCTCTACACAACATCCATTCCAGGAAAATAATTTCCCTCGCCCCGAGGGAATTTATTTTCCTCAGGGCCTTCTATGTGTACCTTATTAAAAAAAAAATTAACGATTTCGTAAGAAGCCGTGGCTTCGACGAACCAGTACGTCTATGTAGCTAAAATGAGTTAATCATTCTATACTTATATGTTAACACGTTCGTGGAATTCAAAATATCGAGCAAGCTCAATACGTTTAATGCGATTGAATGATGACATTTAATCTCATTCACTTTTATATTTACATGATTCATTTTGGTTACTTCATCCAACTTGAATGGCAAAAGTGATCCATGTAACATCGCTTTATCGCACTATACAGCAGGTCGATTGGTTTATTACGCAGCCAGCCGAACTTGTGATATATTGGCTGTTACACTGGCTGCAAGAATTATCTCCTCCAAACCTTTTCTGACACAGCGCCATAAATATACCAAACCACCCACCACAGCGCTGCTACTGCGCGCCTAGCCCTAAGCACCAAAAGTATATATATTTTTAAAAGTATGTTTACAATAATATTAGTAAAAATATATAAGGTTAATCAGGTTAGCAGTCTTCCTCACGAGAAGGGTGAAATCATTTTTTTAATTTTTCGAAGAAAACTTCTTCGGAAAGGTTTTCACTTTGTGATGGCATTATTTATTTTAATAAAAAGACAAATAACTTTGTTTACATCACTTTTATTGGTACACAGTCAACATGTTTCGTAAACAATGTTTACTTCATCAGGATCAAACGTATACTAAACTTAAAAATTAAATATAGATGACACATGGAAGGAAAGGGTAGGAGGGAGGGGGAGGGGTAAGAGTGGGGAAAGTTTATCAATTAGGGATTTCAAAGCCATTAGCTGGGAAAGACCATTTTTATAAGTTCATTTTTTTTTTAACGGCTTTTTACCCCTATTATGTCTATATTATTGACTTCAATTAAAAATTTGGGTAAACTTGAAGATGAGCAACTTGCTATGTCTATATTATCGACTTCAATATTTGCAAGTTGCTCATCTTCAAGTTTACTGAAATTTTAACTTCATTAGCACCCCTCACAAGGCCCCGGAGTGACCCCGCGCTATTTCAGGCTGCCGAGCAGAAAAGTCTCACAGTGAACTGCGCTGTAAACCTATTAGTCTTTACCAGTATTTTCTTTTCTGCGCGGGCGGCCTGAAGTGGCGCGGGACTCGGTCGCTCCGAAGCTGCCATGTGCGGAGTGCTAATATCACCATTTTCACATAAAATCACAAAATATTAAAATAATCGAATATAATACAATCTGAGTCCTCCACGACACACACAATGTTTCCGCTTGCTGTAACGGTAGTAGAGGTAGTAGATCTACCTAATAAGATCTACCTCGTATATAAAATTAAAATCCCACATTTAGCCCCGATTTAAAATTCGAAAGTAGGTTCGCATTTTTTTTACATTATACTCAACAGCCTAGAAAGTTGCACGAAACAAAACATCTACTTCTACTGTCAGAAAACTGCACAAAACGAAAACATCTGTTTTGCGATTTGCCGGAGAAGTAGAGAAAACAACCAAAAGGTCAAAAATATCGGTACTGTAAATTAAATAGGTATTACATAAAATTTCCTTAAAATGCCACCCAAAAAAGGTCCAGCAAAACCCGCAAAGGGCGCAGCAAAGGCAACTGAGGACGACAAAGGTAGAAATTACAAATCATATCTTCATGATTTCGACTTTCATTTGGTATTGTTTATTTTATTATATATCGTTTGTGAATTTGCAGGCAAAGATAAAGAAAAGAAGGGCGGTACCGCTGTGAAGGTTAGGCACATTCTCTGCGAGAAGCAGAGCAAGTGTCTCGAAGCTTTAGAGAAAATAAAGGCTGGGCAGAAATTTCCCGATGTAGCGACGGCTTACAGTGAAGACAAGGCTCGGCAGGGCGGAGACCTAGGCTGGCAAACCCGTGGGGCCATGGTGGGGCCGTTCCAAGATGCGGCATTTGCTCTCCCGATATCTACAGTTAATAACCCCATCTACACGGATCCCCCTATTAAAACTAAGTTCGGATATCATATCATAATGGTCGAAGGAAAGAAATAAACCTAATCATAAATCTGAGATTCCACCTCATTAGAACAGATCCATTTAATAGAATTTAAGGTAAATATGCATTTGGTCCACCTCACTGATAATCTGGAACGTTTGTGTTGTCGAAGTTTGATGCACGGATAATAGGGAATGTTCCTTTTTTAGGTTGAGGTTAAACTACAAAAGCTGCATGTCATCATAATTTTAAAAAACATCCTAGGTTTTGATTGTTGGTTTTTTGACTGATTTTTTTGGCAAGGCAGGGTATATCCTAGCGGGTTCCCGTTGGCGGCCAGTATCTTTTCTCGGAAATTTTTGTTCAATGTAGATGAGTGTTTCAGTCTGATAATTATTGCTCATAATAATTATTAAATTTTATTTTTTCCCTATTCAATTTTACATTCTGTGAGTAAAAGCACCTGCGTCTGGAATAGTTGTTTCTTCACCGGAGGACTCTGGATTTTAAAATGAATACAATACATTTTTTATTTTAACGCTCAGTGTTATATTTTATGGTCCTTTTATGGGTCAATTATTTGTAGAACGAAAGTTGAGGCCAATTCAACTTTAGGTTTCTATTATCCATAGAAAAGCCTGTTCTGACCATAGACATACAAATAGATAGACCAGAACATACAGATGATGGGTAAAAACTAACTATGGCGGGGCGAAGCGAGGGACGATGACTGTGATTCGCCAAAAAATCAATCTAACAGTATATAAGCATCTCGCATTATAATATGACTATTTAGTTCTTAAAAGTAAAATCTGCTTTTGAATGAATCGACCTTTTTACATGGGAGCGCGAATTGCTAGCCACGATATGAACAAATATCTGAAGTCCAAATTTGGCAAAGTAAAGTTTCACTTATTTTCAGAGTGAAATATTTTGTTTCCGTATTTAGTTGAGACACTTTTACAAATGCTTCATAATTTACTTACCTCAGTAAACAGCGGCTTTATGTTTCGCGTTGCCATGTATCTTGATGAAACAGCGGCTTTGTGTTTCGCATCACCATGTATCTTGATGTGTTATCATATTATATGATCTGAATAAGCCTAAAATAATGCTTACCTATGGAATGTAATATGAAAATTGGGTTTATTACCTTATTCACTTCTATTTTTACATGTTTTAATAACACAAGTCACCATTTTTGCCGTGTTATTTCGTAAAATATACCGATCAGAGCTCGACACTGGTCCGGACAAGAATGATGATGTCATATTTTTTAGATTCACGCAAGGCTCTCGCAAGCCTAGCCGGTTCCGATAAACTGGTTCCAATGGGAGGGGGAAATAATACGCCTTTTATCACTTAGGGCAGGTCCATCTATTTGTATGTCCATGGTTCTGACAGATCTATTTCATTGATGTTATGAAATAGATTTTTTTTAAAAATTTGTTTATCTAAACAGTAATATTACATCATTTAAGTACAAAAAAAAAGTATGTTGCCATCAAAGTACGTAATAACTAGACATCGGATTATATGCACTAACAAAGTGCCAAAATATGCATGCAAATATGCACTAAAAAAGGCCGAAATATGCACTGAAAACTCTTGAAATGCCTAAAATATGCACAATGCAAAATCAAAAAACCATTTTTATTTGCATATATTTTAATTAAAGACGATACAAAAAAAAGCGAAATATTCTTAAAATTATGCATATTTTTTGTGTCAATATACAATTAAGGATTTTTCCAAGTTTTCGAGCAAAAATTTTTGATGTTTGTCACCCAAAACGCCGAAAACGACTTCTCTACGTCAACTGACGTCATCCGACATAATTTAAAAATATTGGCGACATTTCTGGAGATACCTGTTTAAGCGCCCTTGAGGTGATTTTTCACAAAAACGGCGCTCTATAAATTATCCAATTATTATTATGCAGGGTATGTATGACCTGTGCCGTTGATGTAGGCATTAATGTTCTTCATGTCTTCAAGACTCAGATTTTTAAACAAAATAGCGTCTAACTTTTCAAGAATCTTTTCTGATATTGAATTGGGAAGAGCATTGGCGAGTTCAATTATTGTTTCCAGTATTTCTATTGATTTAAATAGAGGAAGGTTTTTTGTTTGCAATTTCTTTATGGTATCTGGTAACTTGTGGAAATGTGTTGAGATGAGGGCGATATTCTGTATGATGGATGCGTCTTCAAACGCTAAATATGCACGATTGGGAAAAAAAGGCTAAAATATGCATTAATGCCGTAATTAGAGAGTTTTATGCATTTGCATATGCAAATATGCAAATGCATATAATCCGATGTCTAGTAATAACAATTACATATAATATAGGATGGACCCAAGGTTCGTAGAAAATGCGTTTAACGAGGTTAGCTCATCGAGGGGGTAGAGCGGTGATTGGCTAAAAATTTGTGACATAGCTTGCAGTCCATTTTCCACTGGGAGATTTGAATTAACTGCAATACAAGTGGCAGTGTTTTACTTCAAACTACGTCGCGCATTCGAAGTCTAGATAGCGGCCTGATAAGTTTTTTTTCGAAAAAGGCCCGTATGAGCTATTGTTAAAAGCATTTTCTATGAACTTTGAGATGTACCACCATAATAAAGCTGGGTTTGTATGCACGGGGAATGTGTTAATACAGGTTCCATGATAACTAAACACAGTACCATTTCAACACTCCATTTGGAAAAGTCATTAAAAGTGATGAAAAAAGAAATAGCCCATAACCTAGCCTAACGTAACCTATTTAACATGGTATAGTATTGTAGCCAAGAACTTCTTCTTCTTCCCCTCCCCATTATTACCTTCAGCCTCACAGCATTCCCCAATCGGGGATGCCATAGTCTCACTGGCTGAAGGCGGTTGGGAGCAGTTGGGATTCTTGCGCGGTATTCACATTAAAAAAAAAATCCCTGCCATTTCCTGTTGTTTCTTTCTATTGAGATGGATTGTACCTCAATTTCCGATTTCCTTGAAAAAATACTAAAATACTGCCAGCGTATAAATATTTTTGTACTATTTACAAATAAAAATAAAAGTTGTTATAATTTAAATTTTTTTTTCTGACTGCTGCTGTAACTAATGACCCTGTAAAAAAATAGTACCCCTAGTATGATATTGGCAGCCATATCGTGATGTATATTATGGGAATACTTTGTGTGTTCTGCCGGTATTTCAATGAAAGAGGCTCTGATGAACTGCAGTCAGTGATCCTTCAACCAGGATCAGTCTTGAGCCAAATTTTGCCTGGCGCTAGTATAAACCTCAAGGGTGCTGTTTTATGCTGCGTATAGGGTGCAAACAGGTACGTATCACCTCAAGCCGAGTCACGAATTACTGGAAAGGAACCGCAAGCGTCTCGAAATGGCTTGCAGTAATACTTATCTGTTTATATGGAGCATTAGATGTTAGGTATTATCAGCCAGCGCCTTGACTCCTTTGCTAGTCGGTGCCTGGAGAAAACTGCTCCAATTGTGCATGCACAGAACTGTGTGTGACCTGCCTTTGAAATCATTGCATAGTAAGGAGACGAGTCCAATGCAATTTTTGTACTCGATTGACATTTTCCGCATAAGAACAGATCGTTTATATATGACTCGTTCCTGTAGTAAAAAGCTTTGCTGAATAATCACAATTGATTGCCGGTCAGCCCATTTTGAAATTGCTTATGGCTCCCGTTAAATTAAAATGTCTGATTCTCAACCCCCTAAAATTTTAAAATTACTAAAAAATTTCATTTCGGCTGCTTGGCATGATAGCACTCATTATCATACTTAGATTTTCAAAGGGCACACTTTTACATATAACAACATACTCTGAGATATCTGTTTAATCAACTGGGCGATCCCGGCGATCGATATATTATGTAGAAAGCAAAAGCCCCATGGGTGTTTAATAATAAATAAATCCTCCATGACGTCACATGTGATATCTCGCTGGGACTAGTATATATGTGACATTCAACTGTTTGGAAAAATGGGATCAAGAAGAAAAGCAAAACAAGTATTATATTTATTTAGCAGTCTTTATTGTTTTTACAAGAATATTCTTAAATCAAGGTTTTCACCAACAACAGTTTGTAATATTGGCAATATTCTAAATAATAACAAAAACAATACGCTGTAATAAAGTTACCTAAGTCTATTAAGTTAAATATTCTATTTATTGGCAAAAATAACATTATCATACACGTCTAAATAAATAAGTCTAACTTAAACTCTCAGGTTGGGGTTGGTGTATCGCACGTACTTGAGAAGTGCGTCGTTCTCTTCGCACATGACGGGCTTGCGGTGGTGGCAGGCGACGTCGTGCCAGTGGACGCCGTCTTGGTAGAAGTTGTTCAGGACGGCGAGACAGTTCTCAGGAGCGCCACCTTGGAGGAGTTCCTGCAATAGCAATGTCACCTTAGTACAATGTTGGATCATGACAGATTCACTTTGAAACATTAACACCCTGTATACATACGTAGCATATAAGATCTTGTCATTAAACATGATTAGCGATTCAGAATTGTCAAATAGTCTTGTTTCATGACCAAATCTGAATCAGGAACATCGCAACCCTCTTCTTTCGCATCTCTGCTTACTTCCAACAGCCTCACAAAATTCTGTAATTCGGCGATACCATAGTCTTACTGCCTCAACGTAATGGGGACCGTACCGTGTGAGATATCATATAAAAAGAATCTTGTAATATTATTTTGCCGTCTAAAGGCAAAGGCAGGACCGTTGCACTAACAGAGAGCTGAAGAAGTATAAATGTACGGTGTAGGCGACTTGTTGAAGAAATTGTTCCTCAGCCGTACCGTAGAATCGAGGGCAAGTCAAACAATGTTATCTACAAAAGTACAATGTTACAGGAGACTCGACACTTTACACATTTGTTGCCTTAATAATAGAGATATTTAGTTCGCACATTATTATTTTTATTATGAATATATTACTGGTAGTTCTGTGAACAGTAGACCCCACATCCAAAAAAGTATGTTTCTAATTTTCTCCTATAATAAATAGGAATCTCCTATAGAACCAAAACTTCCTCTCAAATCATAAGATTTGTAAATAGGTAGATACTTAATAAGATTCCATGTAAAAAATGTTTCAAATAAGGAATTGTACAATTTTTCCAAAGAAGCATCACTATTACAATGAAAATTCTTTTTTCAAACTTTTTCAGGCAGGTAGGTACCATAAGGGGCCATCCATAAATTACGTCACATGAATTTCATGATTTGTTTACTCGCCCTCCATCCCTGTCACACATCGTCACATTTGTGAGACCCCCTCCCCCCTAGTGTGACGTCACATATTTTGCAATTTTACAATATTTTTTTTAATAATTTAGATTTTTACATGTGACGTCACAGAGCTGATGATACCCCATACCCCTTGTCACACAATGTCTCACTTCTTTACTCCCCCCCTCCTCCTTAATAAGGTGTGACGTAATTTATGGATGGCCCCTAATATTGCAAAGCTCAGTCAAAGTTAGCCATCAGAATAATGAAGTGGATGCAGCAGATTTTGGAAACCGGAAGTGGAACCTACAAACAAATTTACAGGCAGATGAATTGCCAAATGATCAAGTTAAAATAGGTCTACACTATGCTATGTGAATTATCATTAAATAATAATATAATTTTGTAGCTTTTTATTATATTCTATGCGTAACATTCTAAATATCTCTTATTTTAGAGGCAACACAGTGAAGTATCGAAACTCCTGTTCTTCTCGACCCTTTGGAATAACAAGGTTTATGAACTCTAAAGTATCTTACTATAGATCCCTTTATCGCATGACTTTACTGCGATAGATGAAACCTTATTGTTCCAGAGAGTTAATGTCAAGGCTCCATCTGTTGCAGTAATGTCATGCGATAATGAACTCTTAGGTAGGTTACTGAAGATCCCATGATCTCATGACATTACTGCGATAGATTTTTTTTTATTTTTTTTTATTTATTTGAAATATACATATATATAACAGATTTACAGAAAGAAAATATTTGGTTCATAAAAAGCTAATTACAGATAAAGTTATTTCTTGTTAATGAATCTACCCAATTTAAAAGAGAAAACATTTCTCGTGTTTGAATTGGGGAGTTGTGCTATTATAGCAAAAGATAAAGAAAAAATAATATACATATATATAATCTTTTTTTTTAAATTAAGAAAATAATCTTATGAATGATTACAAATATTGATTAATAAATTTACTGACATAGCAGTTACTAAAATAGATATACATGATACATGTTGTATAGATAATTAAAAGTAAACATAATATTATTACATTTCTCGTAATAGGTAGGTGTTAGATGGTAAGTACATATAGATGGAACCTTATTATTCCAAAGGTTTAACCACTCGGACCCATAAGCTTGTTTTCACGATTATATAACATTACCAGACAAATGTATGACGTATGAGGCGTACCTGACTTATTAATAGCAAGGTTCCATTTGTTGCAGTAATGTCATGCGATAATGAACTCTAAGATAACTTACTGTAGATCCTATTATCGCATGACGTTACCGCGATAGATGGAACCTTGTTATTGTGGCTGAAAGAAGTGAGCCTTCCTGAGGTAAGATTGTAGTGTTGTGATTAACTAAATGAAAAGAAAACATACTCTGTTGTCGGGCTGTGGCCTGCCGATGCCTCCATTCTCGGACCAGTCGTTCTGCTGTCTGTTGGTGGTGGGCGCGATCTTCTGCAGCTCAGCGGTCCAGAACCAGCCGTTGACCTCTACGGGCTGCAGGTCAGGGCGGTCGCATCCCTTGAAGTCGCACTTGCGTCCTGATGTCCAGATATACTTCACCTGCAATTATCAATAAAAATAGCTGGTTAGAGAATGTTCAGTGAAGGATATTATTACATAACATTTGGTTGACGCATAATCAATATACACTATACCTAAAAAAAAGTGTACAAAAGTTTGCATCCCGCTAAAGATCAAGGGAGTTATATGTTGTGGTAGCACTCTATTCCCCATCTATGAAGAAGGTTTTAGTTTTAACCTGAAGGGCGTGCTTTTGGAGATATAAGGGCTGGAAACTTTGCCCTCTAGAAATTTCTAGAACAGTCCAGAATATTCTAGAGTATTATTAGTATCTATTCTGGAATGTTGTAGAATGTTTGGGAATGTTCAGGAATAGTCTGGAACGTTCGGGAACATCCCGAAATATCCCAGATCATTTTGGAACAGTCTAGAACAATCTCGAATGTTGTGGAATATTCTGGATCATTGTGGACTATTCGAAGCCTTTTTTGTATGGGTGGGGCTACCTGTTGGTAGGGGTAGGGGGAGTACGTATATTATCGGACAACGTATGATATCGGTGTACCGGACGGGTCAACGAGGAAGAAGACGGTTTTCCCTTCAGGACGTCTTCTTTCTCTATTCTTAATTCCATCATGTATTTTGCCAACGAAGACGAGGATGAGTTCCCGCAAAGGCCGTCCTCGTCTTCTTAAATAAAATTAGCTTTAAGATTTAATAATTAGGTTTATTTCAATGTATAGTTTATAAGAATAATTTCCGTAAATAAAGAATACCTATTTGTTGAGAATGAGCGGCTCGGAGAGGTTGACAACGGGATAAGGTTTGCTGCACCCTTTTTCTCGTTTTCGACTTCTCCGCACGCCACTGGCTTTGCCGCCACGGGGGAGAATTGCCTGCGGGGTGCGGGGCGGGCCCCACTTCCCTACCCTTCCCCGCACCCTAGCCCCGGGCGGACCAATGAGAGCGCTCCTTTGAGACAAATAGGTATTTTTCAGGTCTAAATGCATCAATGCTTATGGTTTACACTTAAATTTCAAGAGTCTGGTCTATCGTATCACCAAATAAATTATATAGACGGGTAGACCGGACTCTTCATTATGTAAAATAACTTAAATTCAGATAATATCCCATGTAATAACAATGTTATGTAAGATTCCCCGGAAATGTTGGGGTTCCGGGGCCCCATGAAAATTTACATATATGTGCCTATAAAATCGAATAAATTAGAAGGAGTGAGGTTTTTGGGGTCAGACGAAAGAGCGGGAGGAGGAGAAGAGTTGAACATATAGCCCGCTTCGCTGTGTCCAACACAGCGGAGGTCACGACCCGCGAAAGAACGGACTGCCGGAAAAAGAGGCAGAAATCCGGGTCCGCCCCCGCCGAGAACGGGGGTGGGGGTTCGGGCTATATATACCGGGGTACCGATTGCAATCGGCAAGCATTTTTACAAATTCGAAACTGGTATCAACACTTCTCCGCCTCTACTGCCTGCCCCTTGGACCTCACTCTGGACTGAAATTGAAAACTGGATTTAATTTCTTGGACCCTGCCTCTTCCCCTGGAAGGCCTCCAGCCCAGCAGTACACCAGCTCCATCTAGCGGCTTCACAAGGACTACCCGGCGCCCTACTTACAGTCTGTGTGAGTGACGGAAACGTCGCTTACAATCGGACAAGTGTTATTTCTTTAACTGGCGTATAGATAGGGCGATGCAAGTTAGTTCATAATATTGCCGAACTAATTCTAGGTGCCTAGTGTTTGCATGACTATCGCCAAACCCGTTGGGGTTGTGTTATGCTTAGAAAACGATATTTGACCACCGGATATTGTGTCCTCAGCTTTATTCGAAGACAAATAAAAGGTACGTTATTAATTTAATTACATTTATATATATATGACGGTACACTACATTTCAGTGGCAATCAAATGACAATCTTAAGTTTTAAAATTTGTTTCCCATACCAGGTAGGCGGTTATTTTTTTAACTCCAAGTCGTTTGTTTAATATCGGACATGGTTGTGACGGATGATATCGGACACACAAATAAATGCTTATTTTTTTATTTATTTATTTAAATTAATAGATATACACTTGTAGTGTTTCATATTTTTATACACCTGTATACTATGAAAGTATATTGTACTGCGAAAACAATGTATAAAGGGTTTGCTTTTGTTGATTTAAAAACATTATTTTCAAAGAATCATTATGTTTTACTTCCATTTTTCCAGATAATGCCGAGAAAAAAAAAGTGGGAGCAGGGGCTTGGGGTGAATGGAAGGATTGCAACATGAAATCAGCCGAGGAATACTTTGTGAAAATAAGATGACGAGAAGCTGCCTTATATTTTGATGTCCCTAAAAGTACACTTAGTGACAGGTTGTTAAAATTGAAGAAAGGATTTAGGATAAGGCACTTCTAAGAAGTAAAAAAAATGTAAAAAACTTAGCCAAAACACAAGTACCGGGTTTCCCAATCAAAATAAAACAAAAAAAAAACTATCAGGAAACAGTGCTAAAAAGATTTTCAAATGGATAAATCATAAAAGAATCCGCCCAAATACAATAAAGAAAATAATTTTAACACCACTAATTTTAAGAAAGCAGATAAACTAAAACTACAAAAGGATTATAACAAAGATGAAGTTTGCATAATCTGTGGAGAAAGCTTCGAAGAAAACTGGATTCAATTTCAAGGTTGTCACGGATGGGCCCATGAAAATTGTCCACGTCTTGAATCTTACCAGCATTTTTACAAATGTGAATTGTGCCAGAAATAATATCTATTTTCAGTATATCATAACGTGTTATGAAAAGTTTGAACACGGCTTTACCACTTTTTAAAAATCCTTTTTTTAATTTAAAAAACATGAATATTTTTTGTCCACTTTCGTGTCCGATACCACCTTTGATGTCCGATATTAGACAATTCTTTCAAATACTTTGTTGCCTTTTTTCTTGTATTTCTCTTGCTTGTATTTTTTTAAATAAAGATATTGTCTTGATATGTTTAAAATCTTTTGTTATTAATTATTAGTAATCGTTTTATCATAAAACAAAAGAAAGTACGGCGTTAAACCAAGGAGCTAATTTGTCCGATACCACCCGTCGAAATCCGATAATAAACGAAAATTTTGTAATTTTAAAATCTAAATTTTGGGAAACAATGATGTTTACCTACTGATTTTAAAAATTAGTGTACCACGTAGATCTGTCCTTTCCGCTTATGATTAATTCATAATTCGTTTATATTGAAGCACTATCAACAAAATACAAATGAACAACACTAAGTGTCCGATAATATCCGTACTTCCCCTATATAAAGCAAGTTCCGTCCTGGGTTCGAACGTCAGTTCAATCCCATATCAACTCCCTGCTCGAAGCTGGGTACCCCAGCTAGTAAATAATAACCTAACTTTAACCAAACCATCCCCATAGTAATTATTATTAAGAGGATTACGGACACAACGTTAGATATGTGAATAGTTATACAGTGTTCATGAAGGATGGGCATTCTTATAATGGGGATGGTTAGAGACTTAGATAATAGAATCAAGGAAAATGGGTTATGAACTATTATTAGTGTGAAACCCTGCACTCAAACTTGTCGCAAACACCGTTCACACACACTACTACAAATCGCATATAAGCACAGCAGCGCCACACCTTTGTTTCTGCCTACACACCGAACACATATCTGCTTTGATAGTCCATGTAGTTTGGTCCTAGATCGGCGGCAATCAAAAAGCTGCATGCCATATCTCCCATTGTTTCTAATATCTATTATTGGAGGATGTTTGAAGAATACAAACACGTATCCTGTTTGTATTCTTCAAACATCTTTGTTTGTGATGAATAGTTGTACAATGTTCAATGATAAACAAAATGTTAATTGGAAAAATTAAAGGGTTAGAAACAAGCAAAACATTAGGTATTTATTAAGTAGTTACGTGTCTACAGACAACTAAAAAACGTGTTAACGGGTACTTAAAACTCTTAATAACGTACCATAAAAATGTGCAAAAATTCATAACGTTATTTTCTCGGATTTCCCTTAGGCAAAAATTGCAAAGCATTCGAACTATGCTGCGCATGTTGCCTGTAATTTTTATTTCGGGCGCTGCCGTTCATAATAATTCCAGGGGTAAAATTATTTTTTCTTTTAAAATAGAGAACTTTTAAAATAGAGGTAGGCACGTAAGAACTTAATTTTTATTGTCTTCACTACAATGACAACCCACGTTAGATAGAAAATTTTATGAATTAGTAGGTAGGTACGTGGTTAATTAAAATATGTAGGTATATTTTCAATGGGCATTGTTGTTGTAATGGAAAGTTTGAGGAGAGCTTTGCTGTAAACAAATAACGAAACAATGTCGATGTTTTTTCGTCGAAGTAATGTCGGGATTTATTAGTTGTCGGTTCCATTCATTGGCCAACGCAAACAAAGAGAACAAATAGTTGCGTGGTTGGTGGTTACCCAAAGGCCGGTCTTCTCCGATAAAAACACGTACACCTTTTGTGTACGGTTAGGTTGGGTCCACAATATTGTGGCCCTGCCCCAATGTCTTTGTTTTTGTCGGATTTTTTGAAAAATATTTGGTCGCAGAATTGTCAATGGACTCCACTTTAGCGAGACACATTACACGACGTGAGATAATGTGGTGGATTCTATTATTTGGTCTAAAATTAAATCAGAAATATCCACCGATATTTCCGTAGAAATACCTTCGTGACTCCTTTACTTTTGCAGTAATAAATCAAAGAAAAAATACCGCATGCAAACGCCTTTTCCCATCTCAAATCTTGAAATTAATCACCAAACTTACTACATATTTTTTATGTTTGTCTATGATGTACGTTAGTTATCGCGCTTCGTGAAATTATTAATTTTGAATTAAAATTTGGTTTGAATTTAAGCATCATTTTCAAAATTGGAACTGATTACCTATATATGCACATTGCACATTGCAATATGTTGACGTATGTTCAATGCAAGTGCCCTATTACCACATTTTTCCTAAATAAATACATGTGTTTGCGTCTACCTTCGGTTAACTTCTTCAACAAAAATTACTGAAAAATCTACAGAAAAAACAATCTTGTTTGCTCCGTTGAACGTCGTCGGCAAAAATGCGGCAAAAGGATTAACATTAATGTCGAACTCTTGAGGAACCTGTTTTGTTGATATTTCCAATTGACAAATAATTTAAAGCACTCCGATGATGAATCAGAATGTAATTTTTAACGAACACTGCTGTGCAAATTGAAAATTGGTCAAAATCACCGCCATACTCGTGAGAAAGTTGTGGCGGCCGAACGATGCGACATTAGCATTCATACAACATTCTATATTCTACCTAGACACGTAATTAGATAACCCCACACATTCATTTCTAGAGGTTATTTGGCTAATTATTTTGTAATGCTGTCATCGTTGGAAAATTTCCTTTATTAACGCAGTTTCTATGCGTAAGTTTAGAATGTAGACCGCTTTAATTTTACATAAAAAAACGTGTTGCCGACAAATAAAAATTGTTTTTGTCGTGGGTAAATTTAGCAGTATTTTTAGTGGGTAGACCTGCCTAGATTGCCCAGTCCTAACATATATAAGTTCGTTGACTTATGAAATGGAAACTACAGCTTGACAATAATATATTAGCAGGTGGACAAAAGAGAAACAGATGACATAAATGTTATTTGGCTGTCAAAGACTAAACGTTAAATATAAAGCGATGAATAAATAACGATTTTTTTTATTTATTCATATCGTGAATACCGAATAAGAGTCCCAATTGCTCTCGACTGTCCTGAGACAGTGATAGGTAGTTGGTAGGTACTAGGTACCATGGCATCCCCAATGTGAGTAGGTATGCTGCACGTGTTATGAGAAGGGAAGGAGACGGGGAAGATTGGGGAGTACCTAACTATTCATATCTAGTTACCAAATTGCTTTTCAAATTTTCAAGCAATGTTTCGATTCTGAAAGGCAGTATTTCACCAGGGCGATACTGAGAATAGATATCTACTACTCTTGAAAGTATAGAAAGCCTACCTCTAAAGATTTATTTTGCTCTGAAATAGGCCACTTGCACCACTTTTTTTTTTTTTTAAATTCCGGTTAAGGCAAATATTCTAAGACATTCTGTATTTTTTTTTAATAGTATTTTTGAAACCCTGGCGATTTTTTGAAAATTTCAATCCGAAAAATCAGACCATTTTTTATAAACCGGAAATACGGGACATACTTTTATGTGTGCGAAAAAACGATAATTAAATAGCCGAAAATCATTTAAAAAAAGAACGTTTTCCACACGAATGCAATAAATTGTTCTTTTCGTAACATCTGTAAAAACACCGCCATCTTTATTAAAAAAATCAAACCAAAGGATAAGTTCGCATAGAACAAAAAATAAATCTAGTGAACGTTAAACGCAAATTCAAAAATTCGCCGGAAATCAAAGTGTTGCCATATAAAAAAAATGATCAGTGTGGAATTTTACAAAATTAAGGGAACATAATCGGAGACGGGACATTTTCATGTAGTGACGTCACGAGCTCAAATAATGGATTTATTTATTTAAAATTAAGAAAAACTATACATTTCTTAAAAATTTTCGTAATCTTAGTAAAAAAATCTATCCACAGGATTTTTTCCAAGTCGTTATGAAATCCATGCAAGTGGCCTATTCTCAATATCTAAGGTGTTAATGCCACCGACTGCATAGTTAACTCTGTCAAACTGTAGGTATGGCACACCTAACAAAAGTTCATTGACTCGTGAAATCGAACCTGACATGTTTACTGAAGATAAATTACGCGAGTCAAAACAAAAAATCAATTTAATTAACATTTTCCTTTTTGCGATTGCTGTTTTTAACACCAACTCCAAAGACCCAAAGGTTAAAAGTTCCAAAAAGCATATTATTTAGCATACTAAAAATCACGAATTTACACGTTAAATTGTACCTACATGTATTCTGATTTCTGGTGACATAATCATGGGATTACCACCTGACGAATCATGAAAAAGACATGGAAATGGAAATACCATATTTAATTTGAATACCTATCCTTGAAAACTACCGGAATCGTAATCACGAAATGTAAATTGACTTGCCAAATGAAACTTGAATTTTTTTCAAGAAAATCAAAAAAATAACACTTAATAAAACAGAATAAAAATGATCGCCTTATAAAATATAATATCATAGGTAGGTAGGAACTTTATCGCTTGTCTGGATTTGAAAAGATTCTTTTTTTAAATTTGACAATTTTCCCAGCACCAGTTATAACCATAGATAATAGAAACAATTGTATTATCTATGATTATAGCACAAGGAAATATTAGGTACCTACCTACTTAGATTTTTCCATAAAAAATAAAGTAAGTAGGTATACTGTAATATTATGTACTTTATAAACTTCCATTACAAATATGGTTGAAATTAAAACCTTTTTTTTTCTCATATAAAACGAGTCTATAAAAACACACCGTCTTACGCATTTCTTCGTAGAACATGACATAACAAAATTTGATGGTTTTTTTTTAAGCAAGGTCGCACACATAACGCACCGATGAAACTTGTTCCAAAAAATACTGTGATCGCTTTGAACGACGGAATCTATAACTACGATTATACACAAGTAATTTGTTGACTATAATATGATCTAGGTACTCATGTCCGAAACGTCGCGACGGTGCATTGGTCTCCATGCAGCGCAGGACTGCGAGGAGATGAGTAGTCTTGTTCACCAGTAAATTGGAGTAGTGGTTCGATCCTTAGCAATGCGGAAACAACTAAATTTTATTAGAAGTGGCTTACATTGTCAGCGACCAGCTTGCTCTTGATCCACTCGTTCTCGTCACTGCTCTCAATGGAGACCAGGTCCATACAGCGCTTCCTGCAGTAGTTCCTGCCGCCCAGCCAGTCCTCTTCCACGTTCCTGAGTTCCGGGTCGCGCCAGCCCATGTAGTAGCCCTTGCCTGGGGAAAACAACACTCACATGTTACAAATGATCGAAACACTAATAAAAACATCATAGATGTGTTGTAACTCCATTGTTCTAGCTGGTGAAGTGATAAAACAACAATCGTATTAGCAATTTGTGAGCTTGGAAGAGTGAGCTATTGATGCAAGAATGAAAGGATAATTTGAGGTTACGATTGACGGGTCAGGCGTGAGTCATTTTTAAAGTTAACAACAATGTGTAGAGTGTTCAGTTCAAATATATGTAGATATAAATCGGAAATGGACTTTTTGATTACTTCCCCTGATATATCAAGGATATTAGAAGTTACACTGCCGCAGCCGATTGGAAGAATGAAACCATAGATAATCTTATAAATTAAGGGAATTTATTTGTTTTATTTTAAATGTAGATGCATTTGGAGTAATTGTAACCAATATAAATATGTGTTACAGTTACACAGTAAAATAATGCTACTTATCATTTTTTAAATTTTTAAAGTTCATTTCAAAAATGTTAACCTATCGGTCAGGAGATAAATCATTTTCCCAAGCGGAATCTGATTGTACCTATTAATTACCAATAATATTTATTGTTGTTCTGCGTTCAATCACGGAACAATGCTATTATGAATTTGTCGGGAAGATAAAATTCAAATGTTTGTACTGTATCAGGAATACAGATACGGCCGTTCAGAAGGTTATGTGCTGTTATCAGAAAAGGCAGTTTTCCTTCTATCGGTGAGGCTATTGATACCCAGCTTATCTGCCAGACAAAAAGGCCGATGGATATAACCAGGAATAACGCCCGAAGTCTCTAAGAGGGATTCCTACCCACCCCTCAAACCTTTTCCTTCCCAGAACTTCCTCACCTTCTAAACCCTAAAAACACCCTCCACGTAGCAAAACCCATAGATGACTTAGGCCCTAATGTTTAAAAAACGATCTTAGATGCGTTGTTCTAGCCATGAACATGATAATTGGACTTATATTAGCTTTTCTATCTGGAATATCTTGTCCAATGAAACTTAATTCATATTTTGATATAAAATATGTAGCTTTGAAATATCAAAGTACGTGTATTGACCATATATTTGCCAAATTTAGAGGCAAGAAAATAACTGCTTGCGTCTGTGAAAATAATATCGCCGATCATTTTATTACTGCTATTAATATAAGATCTCATAAACGTCAGGTAGACCTTGCAAATAAGTATATTCAAATCATTTCACAAAAGGCTATTGATAGATATATCAGAGATTATAACTGGAATATAGAAGAGAAGGATTGTATTTCATTATATGAAAAAATAAAAACTTTATTTAACAAATTTTACAAGAGTAGTTCTAAAACGATAGTGCAAAAACCGAAAACACGACCTTTTGCAATAAATGAATGGATAAGCAGTGAATTATTATGTCATATAAATAAAAGGGATAAACTTTATAAAAAATGGAAAAGTACACCAACAAACCAAACATATGAAACAGAATACAAAAAAACTCGTAACCTTGTCAATAAACTTATAAATAAAGATAAAACTAACTACTATAATAATAAATTTAAAAACTGTTTTAATGATACTAAAAAAACCTGGGACGAGATAAATAATATCTTAGGACGTAAACCCAAAAACGATTGTGATGAAACTATAACACGATATATGTTAAAAGATAGAACTAAGGATTCTGTCTCAAATGATTTTGTGAATTACTTCTCGGATAGCATCAGCAACATGTTACATAAATGCAATCACAAAGCTACTAATATAGTTCTGGAAGAACTACCTCACAGTTTATATATACCAAGAGCTACTATAACTGATATTGAAAACATTGTTAAAAAAATGAAAAACTCTAAAAGCACAGGTATTGACAATATAAGAATGTTTGATTTAAAAAGAAATATAAAAACCCTTGGGCCAATAATTACTTATTTAATCAATATGATAATAAAGCAAGCAAAAATTCCACAAGAGTTTAAATGTAGTATTACTAGACCAATATTTAAAGGTGGAAAACACATTGAACTAGGAAATTATAGGCCTATTAGTATACTACCAGCATTAGAAAAAATTCTCGAAAAATTTTTATCAAATAAATTAAATAATTACATTGAAAAATTCGCTATCATAGACCCAAATCAATATGGCTTCCAAAGAAAAAAAAATACTAAAAAACTACTGCAAGAGTTTTCCAATTACATAAATAATCAATTAAATAATAAATTACATGTCATTGTTTTATTTATCGATAACTCTAAAGCTTTTGACACAATTAACTCAAAAAAACTGCTAAAAACTCTAGAAAAAATTGGAATAAGAGGAAATGTGTTAAATTTATTTAAAGATTATCTTAGAAATAGAAAAATATGTACCAAAATAAATAATACTTTTAGTAAAACAAAAAATGTATCTGCAGGAGTTCCACAAGGTTCCATATTGGGACCTACACTGTATATAATCTATGTAACTATAATGAAAAAACTTTTCTCTTTTGTTAAACATTTTGTATTTGCAGATGATACAGCATTGGTCATATCACATAAAGATCTAAAAACTGCAATTGAACTCATGCAAATTGACTTTAATCAACTTTGTAAATGGTCCCATGATGCAGGATTATTAATTAATGCCAAAAAACCAAAGTAATGCATATAAGATCACCTAATGCCAAATTCCAATTTAATCCTAATATTATTTCTCATAATTTTAATTGCATCCATAAAAATATTCCAACTAATTGTAAATGTGAAAGTTTAGAATTAGTTACGGAATATGTGTATCTTGGTGTTACCGTAGATTGTTTTTTTAAATGGGATAAACATATTAAAAAAACCTGTAAAAGACTCAGATCAATTGCTGGCAGAATGTACACATTGAAATTTTTCTTACCCATTGAAACACTAAAAATAATTTATATGTCACTGGCAGAATCCATTATAAGATATGGATTAACAATATGGGGAAATACTTCTGTAACAAATCTGAAACAAGTCCAAGTTGTACAAAACGCAATTGTAAAATTATTAGTTGTTCCGAATATTTTCAAACAGAGACATGATACACCATTACTGTTTCAGAGTGCTAAAATTTTACCTGTTAAGGCAATACTATGGCACAAAATTATAATTCAGTATATATTTACCCAGCAGCATAAAGAGAAATTAGAACATAAATACAGCACTAGATTCACGCGCAACGACGGGTTAATAGTTCCGAAATTTAATAATAAGTACGGACAGAGAACGTTTGAATACAACATACCGAAAATATTTAATTTATTACCTGATACTATAAAGCAATGTAATTCTATGAATAAGGTTAAATATATGCTGAAAAATTGGCTATCGGAAAAAAAATATTTATACTTAGATTGATTTGTATGAATAATGTTGAATTTGTAGATATAAGATGTAAAATTATAACATTTAAAATGTATATGTAACTTAATTATAAGCACCTGCTGACAAGCCAATTGAATTGGCTTAGCAGGACTTTTTTTTTATAAAAAAAAAAAAAAAAAAAAAAAAAAATAATAAATATAAAAAAAAACACACAACTAAATAGTCTAAAATAAAACAAGACACTTGTAAGAATGCCATTAAAATAATAGATATGCGTTCGTGGGAAAACCACTTTAGGAAAGTTTCAATATCAACTGAACTTAAAGCTGCATTAGAAATGTCAAGTCATCAGCAGTCAAAATTTGCAATTACTTATGTCAATTAATGATTGATAGCCATTATTCTATAAAGGCGGTTCTCGGTTCCTTTAAAGGTGCATCGACAATTTCTTTTCTAGTGACGGAATGGTAAGGATATTCGGGCGACATAAATAACTATGCAATTTCTATGCGTCAGTATTGTCACCTTATTCAGAACCGGTATAAATTTGCATTGGCAATGGATGGAGGTGGTAGAAAGCGAATGGCATTAACTCTCTCCTGCGTGAACAATAGTTTTAATCGCGGTTAACTACAATATTGGTAACTACTTGCGAATCTAGCCAACATTTGACAGTCGACAGCTGTTCTTAACCTTTTCATAACTGAGGATTACTCCTTGATTATAATGAAAAAACTGCGAAACATTTTTTTTGAAGAAGAAATACAAACATTCTCGGGTTACGAACAACCTGACAATATTTGAAAATCTCCTACTACCCCACAGTAAGCGGAAACTGTTGCTTGTGTTGTAATGGAGGGCTTAGCCAGCCGAGGAATCAAACACGCAACGCCTGGGGGATAAGTTTGCTTAATAGGAACAAGCCAAAAATGTGCACGTCCTTAATGTGCCTTATTATCACCACAAATATATAAAAAATCACTTGACAAATGGTGTCTAGAAAATGGCGATTTTTTTTGAAACATTGGTTTTTATTTATTTTGTGAATAATTCTATAAGAAAGAAAATAAGTTAATCAAGGGAAACTGTTACTCATAATTTTACACATAAAATTATATTTTTAAAAAGTTGTTTCTTATATAAGTTCATACATTTCTAATGAAAAAATACATTTTTGAGTAGTTTACAAATACCTACATTTTTTTATGAAGTAATTAACAATTATATTTTAATTTCTACTCAAGATGAACGATATTAAAAATTTCAATTTATCCAGAACATAATTTTTAGTATTCATGTTGTAAGTCGATTTATAGTAAAGATTAATCTAAAATAGTGATTTCACCTTCAGCTTCGCCTTAAGAACCATTGCAAAAGGTTGGCGAAACACTCGCAACTCGCAACAGGTTCGCGGAACACTTGCAACAGGTTCCCGAATCCCGGAGCACCAATTATTGAGACCCGACGAACACCGGTTGTGAATCACTGATCATGATGACGGTATTCTTAACGCCGATCAGGCTGCAGTAATTTTGACAGATTTTTTGTGAGGATTCGTGTAATGATAGTGATATAATTTATTGATCGATGGTCTTCCAATATAAAATGTCAGCTTCAACTTTCGCTGCCCAGATCTGCACACGTAATGATCTCTATTAAGTTATTATTATTATATTATACAAATAAGCTGAAAATGTTTTAAATATCAATAGACCGGATGTGATTAAAATTTGATTCACACGTTTTCAGTCCTGTCAGAAATGTTTTTGTTTTTGTTTTTTTACATTAGCTCTTCACTGGCTCCACCCTGAGGAAAATAATTTCCCTTAGGGCCTATGTCATCTTAGGGGATACTGTGTGAAGGGTTTTTAAGAAAAGGAAGGAGAGGAAGTTCTGGGAAAGAAATAGGCATGAGGGGTGGCTAGGAATCTAGGAGTCACTCCTGGACATTCATATATGAATCCATCCTTCCAACTGCAGTGCAAGGCGGTGGGTCTCGGAATTCCGGCTGGAGAGAGACTGGCTGGAGAGAGAAAATACCTCCCTCAACCAGTCTCTCTCGATCCGGCCCGCTACGCAGCAGATAGGCAGACGCATTGGCCACCAAAACTTGGACAAACCTCACCCCATGAAACATTTTAAAGGGAGCGTATTTAAAACTGGCAAAAATCCGGAATCGCTACTTTGGCATTGGACCAACGATATTATGTAGAAGTCGGGTAGAAGGTAACCACTGGTAGTGATCGTATTAGGCTTGAGGAAAATATGAAAAAAAAATGACAGTAAATTATGAATGTTTAGCATAAAATGTGCGCCGTTTGAAATTCTGAGAAAGTTAAGTTGGTTATTTTTCAGTTTCTCTTTTATTTCTGAACAGATCACGAGTTATGATCGTTTCTTGTTTGTGTTTGAGTTATTTCTATGCTATTTGCCCAACCAATTATACCCCAAACGTTAAAAAAACTCTCCATATTTTTAACATCAGTGACTCAAAGAGCATAGAAATATGAAAAAGGTATAGTATTTACCATGTAAATAACATGAAAATTCATGGACAATAACTCTACATACAGTTTGACACGAAGTGAAGTAACTGTAGATAAGTATTAGGCAAAATGAAACCCTAAACGGGAGAATTCATATCTGATAGTATTAATACCCTAGCGTCTGTGCGGTTAAAAACCCGGCTTCTAATACATCTCTATAGCCGCGCCGTATGGAAACCATCTGTTTACGTGAAGTTTGTGACTAAGCTAATATCGTGATATGTGAACTGTCAGAGAGCATATTCCGCGAAATATATTTTTGCTACTAAATAAAATATATACCTACTGTTATTGAAAGCAGATGAAAGATTCTTTCAGATTTTAGTATTACAAATCGACATACGGGAAAAAAATGGTCACCACGACCTAAACTGGGCAAAGGTGAGCCAAAAGCCGCCCGCAGGGCCTAGCAGGAAATTATTTTATTAACGTATGATTATTTTAATCGACTGAGCGTAGCCAAATACTCTATTACCGACCATTTGTCATGTAATCTCTCTGTAAATTTGTTTTTTACTTTCCGGTTCCGGTTCAGATGGTAGCCGTGTTGGATAGGTACTACCTTTTTATCCCGCCAGAGTTCGCATGATCGTGGTTTCTGCCAAAAGCTGTCAAATTGGAATAATCAATTTCATGATATCTACCGGCCTGAAGAAAGTTTGAAAAAATAATTGTCATTGAGATGGTGACATTTCTTTGGGCAATTTGTACAAATCCGCTACACTTACAAATCTTACCTAATTCGCACCTTCACGAGTGATGGACGTATAAATCTATCCGTCCCATTGCGGTGCAAGGCGACGTTCCGAGAGAGTCCTGCTGGAGAGACCAAAAAGGTCTTCCTCAACGTGCTTCCGAACCGGTCTGCCATGCGCCGGTTGGCAAACGCATCCGCCGCCGAGATCTAGATAAACCTCACACATGAACCCGTGCACCCTTGCTAAGTCACCAAATGCAGCAAACCATTTGGGATAACCTAAGGCCGAGGTATTGATTATCCAATAAATGGTTACCGGGGCGGCAGTACCCGCATACGCCTCCCAAATTATATATTGTCAAAAATCTGGAGCGCAGATGATGTTTCGTGCATTGCTTTTCACAGGTTTTCCATTCGCATAAAAAACAACAAAAAAAACATAGTGTAGGTACTGGCGTCTTTAATTTAACTTGTGGCCGACTGAAAAGTTAACCGTGTCAAGCTGCAGATTTGCACATTCCGAAAAATTGTCTATTCCGTATTCAGAGATAACCTTTCTGGTCGAAGAGCGGTATTTGTTTTCTCACAAATTGGCCTATGAATTGGCCTGACATACCTACATACATGGCAGTCTCACGTTTTCACTATATGGAAGTACTCACCTAATGTGAGACGGTTTTCCCTGCATTTAAATACAACATATCATCACGAATCACAACTTGTACGACAGCTTGACACAGTTAACTTTGCAGGCGGACAAATGTAGATCATTCATCACTGCCCAAGCAACATTTATGATTATAAATATTTGTCCATCTTTAACAAAACAAAAATCATTTTAATTCGGTTGTTTTTTTTTATGTTTTTGCAGTCTAGCGACGACATCGAGTGTAATAATATCCTATACAAGGGTGCAGCGCAGCAAAGCGCTTTCCATTAAATGCAATGTATTCTTAAAGATAGTATATTTAACAATACAAAAAAATCACTGTAAATCAGTTGATTTTATGTTTTTACAAAGTGTACCTACATTAGCGACGCCATCGACTGTAAGATCCTATACAAGTGCGTCGCTGCAAAGCGATTTGCATTTGTATCCCAAAAATACAACTTTAAGTTACACCACGCCAGTAACCTACAACTACCTAACCACGTTTATCGGGGGTTTGCCCGAGGCTCACATCTTAATTGTAATTTTTATTTCCATGCCTCACAAGGGATACGAGTTATTTATATTTTAGATTAATAAAAACAGAACGTTGCCACCATCATTATTGTTAACGTATAACGCCTTTAAAAAATTGCAATACGTTGAATAACTGAAGTTAGCGGTGAGCACCAGATTTTATTTCTCTAGACGATGAATAATATATCTAACTTCGGGGGGTATTCATTTTGAAACATCTTAAATATTAGTAACACGTTCTTCAGAATTAATTAACATGAACCCGGCGGAAAGGTCGAATCTCCAGGCCTGCTAGGGTGAATTCGACCCTACGTCCGTCCAATACGCCGTGCCGTGGGCGCATATTTGTTTACACGATTTCTTCACTTACGTCGGCGTCGTTAAGATTCCCGCATTAATTTTCTTCTTCTTTTTTTTGATAGGGTAAATTCGACAGTAGTTCCATCCAATACACGGGTCGCGAGTCGCAATTTGTATACACGGCTTCTTTACTTACGTCGTTAAGATTCTGAATATATTTTAGGGTAAAGACAGGTGTATACATATAGATCTGTTTCAGAACAACGTTGAGTTTTACGTCTGAAACTTTAATCTTCCTATCATTATTTGTCCATATGTTGGAGACTGCAGAGGAGAAGATATCAAATCAATTATCCGTTTCTCCAGAGAATGTACGCGTGATCTGACTCCGAAACCTGCAGACCTTTCCACATCACCAAATGCGACACAGTCTGAATACCAAAGCAGGCTTAAAATAGATTTAAGTTTAACAACCAGAAGCCACCAGGCAATCAGAACTGTGGCTGAGGTCAAATAATCCATTCACCTTGTGCAAGATGTCACGCGCATCAAATTTGTTTTCGGTAAGTGTGAGCTTTCAACAGTACCTACATCGCTTTAAGAGGCGGTTCTCCGAATTTCAACCGATTTCTTGCAAACTTCCCTTAAACATTTGAAGTTTTTAAGCTCTTAAAAAATATATGTTATCCTTGAAGATAATATCTAGACATTTGTGGCGCCGAAACGCAAATTATATAAAATTCCCTCGATAGAAAAAAATCGCAAAGTATGCTCCAAAAATGATTATAAACACGTTTGTTTCGGTTATTTTAAAAGTTATATGCATGAAAAAATTCACAGCGTTTTTTTAAATAAAATTAAAGATATTTATCGCGAGATTTTTGCTCTATTTTTAACGAGTCGTGTTTTATTAAAGATTTTCATGATTTTTGCATCAATTTTATCGCTATAAATGTTAGCGCGCTCTTCTAACATTCGTAATTTCGTATCTCTCCATCTTCTTCTGTTTGGGGCCGGGAACTGAGCCTTAATCTGGTAGAATGACACACCCTTTATTTCTACCTAAACAACAAACGCATAACATTAATTGTTGAGCCGCTTTGATAGTCCGTGCAATTTGGTCGTACCTAGGCAATAGTTTACACTTCCATGCCTTATCTCGTTTATTGCAATAATATAATATCTATGGTACATAACCACTCGAGCGACAGCGCGATTTTTTACTTTTTCCTCTGATGGCTCGTGATTTTTTGGCGACCATTTTGAATATTTTCCGCCGACATTAAAAAAATCATACCTCCGAATTTTAATATGAAAAAATTGAAAAAAAAATCTGCATCTAGGGAAAATTTGCCTAAAACTGGCAGCAAAGCAATCCGAGGTATTTTAAATGGTGCCATATTATGGCAAAAAGCGCTCCAGTGGAACAACCATAAGGTCGCTTATAAATAAGTTAGATTCTTTATTAAATCACCGACAGTATAGACTTACCTTTTATCTCCCGGCTTGCAGAACTAACTTGCCAATGGTCATGCCAGTCGGGAGAGCGGTCCTGTTGTTAAACAGAATCACTTCGTATATCGATAAGTTTAACATCAATGAAGCACAATTCAAACGGTAATCTTTGTTGATGTTAGTTTAAATCTGCTTATCTCATCTAAAATATTTTCTCTTTTAAAAACGCTTTGAAATTTTAATTTTGTAAGTTGTTTAAAATGAATAAATTGAATTGAATTGAACATCATCTTTCGCTTATAGTGATGGTAGTAAGCAAAGATAATATAATACACAAGCGCTTTTAAAATGTTCTCAAGTTATTCGTAACAAGGAAATGTTTTATTTTGAAATAAAATAGATAAAATTATCAATGTTATTGACATGATAAAAAGTTGGCAACATGTGCTTTACAGTTGATCTGTCTCTCGTATATCTTTTGTTACTACTTGTTTGTCTGTCGTAAATCTCATTTTACATCTTGTATCTCGTATTGCGTAGGCAGCTGGTACCTCCCCACTCCCCAGTCACCTGTGAAGTCTGAAAACACCACCCACCTGGTCTGGTACTGACTGCTGACTGGCCCATTCAACACAACACATCATTCATCCTAAAGAATAACCCGCTACATTTTTTACTGCCATTTTTTGCTCGCTCAGGTGCTCATAAAACCCCCACAACATAAAAAATTCCGTTATCCAAGCCGTGCATCATTTTTTATAATATTTTTTTGAGATTTTATAATATTATTAGCGCAGACCCGTGTAAAAAACCCGGGATATTATAGTAAGATATTATGAAGCTGAAATTATTTACAAAACATATATTTGTCTCAGGTCACTGTTTTTCAAAAGAAGGAATAAACTTTTTTTTAAATAACGATATCCATGAAATAATTAAACAAAATAAATACACATTTAATATTTTTAAAAATTACTACTTATCACATTTACGGATTTTTGGTTTGAAAATTTGATCGCTTACAAATATTTTATTTGCTAATTAAATACTGCGAGTAGAACGGATCTTGGTCTTTGAAATAATCTTTAAAAAAAAATCATAAATATAAAAACATCTAAAGTTCGAAATCTCCTACTTATGAACCCATTTTCAGTTATGGTTCTATTGTATAACGTAACAAATGAAGTTTTTTAGAAAATTATCATAAACCATTTAAATATTTGTGCCTGAACTTCGCAAAATAAAATAAAACACGTGTTTTTGGCGAGGTATTTTCTTGCATAAATCAAAACAGGCGGTTTGTGTTAAGCAGGAATTTAAAACTTATCACCATTACATAAGGGGTGTTTTTAAATGTTTTTACTACGTTGTGCATCGCCTTAAGCCGCGGCATTCTGAATTTCTACCGTTTTATAACATATTTCTCTTGAACACCTTGAGTTTTTAAGTTTCTAAAAAAAAATGTTATTTTTTAAGACAATAAGTATGTTCGGAAAATTATTGTAAACACGTTTTTTTCTAGTTATACGTATGAAAAAAATCACAATATTTCTATTGGCATTTAAGACATTTCCTAAGAGATTTTTGATGTATTTTAAACGAGTCGTGTTTTATTCAACTTTTTCACAATTTTCGCTTTATTATCGTTTTAAATATTAGCGCGTTCCCTCTAACATTCATATTTATCTCCCCTTCTTCTTCTTTTTGAGTGCTTACCTACTGGGCGGGATGTACCCGTTCAAAAATAAGAAGATGGAGATGTAAATACGAATATTAGATGGAGTGCGTTAATATGAAAATCGATAATATTTAAGCGAAAATTATGAAAATGTTTAATAAAGCACGACTCGTTTAAAATAAAGCAAAAATCTCGTAGCGAATGTACATACATATAACTTGTAAAATAACTGAAAAAAGTGTTTATAATAATTTTCGGAGCATACATTTTTATATTTTTTCTATCGAGAGAATTTAATATGATTGCCGTTTCGGCGTGGGGAATATATAGATTACTATCTTCAAGAAAAACACATATTTTGTTAAGAGATTTAAAACTTAGTATTTAAGGAATATACGTAATAAATCGGTAGAAATTCGGGAAGCCGGGCTTTAAATATTATCGTTTTTAATATTAGCGCTCTCCATCTAACATTCGTATTTACATATCTCTCCTTCTTCTTCTTTACCAGCATTTACTGCCGGGACCTAAGAAACGCCGAAAGAATTATTTTTAAATAACCGGAGTACAAATATTTGTCTTCGTCTGTGTGTTTAAAATGTACCAACTGGGCGGATGTCAGAATAATACCGATGTCGGATAATGGTGCTTGTTTATATTTAACATTAAGTGCGTATTTCTTTGTGGAATTTTCCTGCGACGCGTCGCTTTCTTTTCGCCATTACCGGGAAAACGAAAGCGCAGCGGTTCATCTTTATTTAATGTTGCAAGCTACTCTAAGTACTAAGTACGTGCTGGTATTAACGTATTAACTCATTATATTATTTATAACCTCTCTGTTAATCGAAATTGAACGACTTTAAATCGAGAATGAAACTAGGAATCAATCATTTCACTCGTTAAATAATATTAATATCGTCAAAAATTGTTATTATTTTATCTAAAAATGTATTTGTTGCTACTCTATTTATATATTTCCATGTCGAACAATTAATTTAGATCTTTAATTTATATTTTGGCAGATTGCGTAGATAAGTTCATAAAAAGAAAATAAGGATATTGCACCTAAATTAGGTACACCCTAATACGCACATTTACTTTTTAAAACTCTTTATAGTAATTAGACATATTTATAAGTAAATATTTCAGTTTCTGAAAACGGAAAACAATGCATTTTAAAATAGTTTTTTTTTGTTGTTAAAAGCAAAATCGATTTTTCACTTGGCGGCCATTGTTATTTATGGTAAAGTTTTAAGTTTAGTTTTTTTTTAAATATTATTATGTCAAAACATGGCTGGAAGAAAAGACATCGAATTATTTGTTTGATTTATCAAAATAGCTACTAAAATTTATTATGAAAACTGAAAACTTAATTTTAATTATTATCTAATTAATACAAACAGTTTTTGAAATATAATGTGCGTATTGAGCATAATGTCTCTGTGGTTTCATTTAATTTACAATATTAGTAGATTTCTGTTTTACCATAGCAACCACTTTCCTCCATAGAGATTCCTGTTTTACCATCTACAATTTCTCCTTGGTTTTTTCAAGATTAAATTTTTCGTCTTCAAATTTAAAACTCGTGGAAAAAGCTTGTGACCTAAGCGTCTTACTGTTGTTATTATTATAAAACATAGGTTCTCAACGTGGGCGATAACGCCCCCTTGGGGGCGTTTGAGACCTTCAGGGGGGCGGTAGAAGATCCAGAGACAATTGGGGGGCGTTGAGATGGCACAGGGGGGCGTTTACAAGAAAAAAAAATTATGGTCTAAAAAAGACAAACAAAACAAGCTAATCACATACTAATAAATAAAAAATGAAAGTATTCTAGAATATGAATATACATATGTATTATTTTACCAACAGAATAGTCAACACTATAATTTTCATGTGAAAACATTATCATACTGGAATGTCCTAAAACGGGCAATTGCCTAGTTGGACATTTTAAGTGAACTATATTGTATTATGTAATATTTACAAACAATAAATAAATAAAAAAATAAAATAAAAAAATAAAGCAAAGTAAACTTTAATGGGTAATTTTTGTTATTGTTGTGTATTTTAATCATTTTTATCACGTTTGCGAAAATTCATTCGAGAATTCGGGAAGTGAATGAAAATTGAACTGATAGATTACGTTACATTCAGATCTACATTAAATTTTATTATTGAAAATTTTAATTTGTTGATTAGAATAATTTTTTTTTTTAAATAAAATCTTCCGATTTCACGTGAAATATCTCATACATACATAAATACAGGCGAAGTTAATAAAAGCCTGTTAATAAATAAAAAGTTTTTAGCTATTAAATTATAACGTTTTTTGTTTAATAACCGGATTTTTGCAATCCTGCAAGAATTGACAGTATTATCTGTGTATTGATCTAACTTGCTCAGTGTCGTCAATGCATTCGGGAGTCAACGAGTGAGCTTGCATGCGTCGACAAGACGGTCCCTTAGCCCCCGATCCATTCTGTTCCTGCGTCGCCTTTGTCTCCGCGACAAGCCCGCGTTTTATTTCTGCGCCGGGTGGCGTATTTACAAAACCTATACCGGTTCAGTCACGGCGGCGACTGAAATGGAATTTTTTTTTGTGTAAAATCATCAACACACCTAATACCATTTCAGTCGCCAACGCGCTTCGTTGCTCTATCTATCTGTTTCAGAGACTGTGGGGACCGTAATTATAGAGTAGCTTCTGTTGGTGTTGGTGCTGGTGCATTTCCATGGTTATATATTTATTTCGTAAATTTATAAAAACGTGTACAATTCATAGCTTGCATTATATTCTCAAAAGGTATGAAACTCATGGGTGAACTCAAACTATGTTGGATCATAAGTGCAGTCGCAGTACATTTTGACACATAATTAAAACTAGCAATACATATTTTGTCATTTACCGCATACTCCTTGCTTCACTGACATTCCTACATAGTTAAATTTACGTACAAGTCCAAACCTACCAGTTCAGCCATCCCAACAGACTTTAATACCGTCAGATAGTTTAACCGCAGGGGTAGGCAGAGATGGTGGATCGCCAAATAACTCGGTCACACTGCTTGCTTTAACCACATTTATACATCGTCTTGTTTACTAGTCTTTATTATATACCCACAATTTCAGTTATGGTAGCTAATAACATCAGGCCGTTTCTCTAATAACATCAGGCTGCTTCCCGCAGAGGGAGGCAGAGAGGATAGACCGCCAAACAACTCGGTTCCATTGCTGGCTTAATCACATTTATATGTATGAGAATAGAAACATCTTACTAATATTTTAGCCATTGGTATTTAATAGTTGTTTGGCGGTCATCCTATCTCCTACCCATGCGGTAAAAATATCTGATGGTATTGTAGTTTTTGAGATGTAGGTACTAGTAGGAATGGACTTGTATGTTTGAATGTTATTGTAGAAAACAGTGTAACTGAAGCAGAGAGAGCAACGAAACGAAGCAAACGAAACAGTTTTTTTAGGGTTTGTTGATGATTTTGCACAACAAACCCTATCCCATTTCAGCTGCCGCGGCCGCTGCGACTGAACCGGTGTAGGTTTTGTAAATACGCGACCGGGTGCTGAAAGCGAGTCACTGCGTGTTTATTTTATTCCTGTCGAAGCGTGTTATATGTCTCCAACCTATATAAAGGCACTGATTTATCATTTTATGTTCATTAACATTAACGCGCGTCATTAATAACAGGGTTTTAAGAGTTAATCTTTTACTCACGAACCTATCTCTAAATGTCGGAAGTAAAAAAGAAGATACGGCAATATGGTGTGGATTATATTAAATACGGATTTATCGAAAATCCTACAAATCCATCATCGCCAATGTGCCTTATTTGTCGAAAAACATTTTCAAATGAAGCGATGAAGCCTTCTAGGCTTCAAGATCATTTTAATAAAATCCACCCGGATAAGAAAGACAAAGATGTGACCTATTTTCAAGACATGAAAAAGAAGTACGAAATTCAGCCAACTATATCAAAACAATTTTCGACAGCTTCTAAGCAAGACGATGATGGACTTCGAGCTTCGTACAATATCTCATTGTTGATTGCTAAAACAGGCAAACCACATACTATAGGGGAAGATTTAATTTTACCAGCAGTAAAAGAAGTTATAACCACTGTGCTCCATAAACCAGCTGCAGATATTATCAGAAAAATTCCTTTGAGCAATAGTTCTGTGCAAAGACGAATTGATGAAATGGCTGAAAACATTGAAGAATCATTGTTCAATCATCTGCAGTCTTGTCGATTTTCAATTCAGCTGGATGAGTCCACTTTACCAACCAATGAAGCATTGTTATTGTCATACGTGAGATTCATCAAAGATGAGAAAATATGTCAAGAATTATTGTTTGTTACAAATTTGGAAACAGATACAAAAGGAGAAACCATATTTAATACACTGGAAAAGTTTTGTGACGAAAAAAAAATTCATTTAAATAATATTTTGTCAGCTGCTACGGATGGCGCCCCAGCTATGACAGGGCGCCACAAAGGCTTCATAGCATGCTTAAAAACTAAAGTTCCTGACTTGCTTGCTGTGCATTGCGTAATTCATCGCTAGCATTTGGTTGCGAAAAATCTGAGTGAACGCCTCCATACATCACTGCAATATGTTATCAGAGCAGTTAATAAAATCAGAAGTAACTCATTGAATGACAGATTATTTCGACAGCTTTGCATTGCCAATGATGAAGATTTCAACCGATTGCTGCTTCACACAGAGGTGCGCTGGCTGTCAAAAGGTTCATGTTTGACTCGATTTTACAATCTGTTTGAGTCTGTGATAGAGTTCCTAGAAAACAAAGACACAGAATTGCGCGACAACCTCACCTCATCGAAGAACGATATTGCGTACTTGACAGACCTGTATAAATTGTTTAATGATGTCAATCTCCAACTTCAAGGCGACGACTTAAATTTGATCAAGACAAAAAATTGTGTTGCAGCTTTTGTATCCAAACTGCTATTATACAAAAGAAATATCGGCAGACGGGAATTTAATAACTTCCCAAATTTATCAGCAGTATCATTCAAGAACGATGACTTGCTTGTTTACAGTCAACACTTGGAAAACCTCCACATTGATTTCAAGGAACGGTTCCAGGATATTTTAAACATGGACATACCAGATTGGGTTTTGGATCCTTTTTCAAATGTCAACACAGCAGGATCATCCCAGTTAGAAGAAGAACTAATAGAACTGACGACAAATGAGGAATTAAAAATTAAATTTAAGAATGGGTACCAAGAGTTTTGGCTGCAGAAGCCGATTTTGCAACTGTACCCAGGATTATGGTCGGTAGTTCAACGATTTTTAATAGCATTCCCATCGTCTTATTTAGCTGAACGTGGATTCAGTGCTGTAGCAACGTTGGTAACCAAAAAGAGAAATAGGCTCCATATTACAGAACGCGGCGACTTACGTTTGTTTTTAAGTAAAATCAAGCCTAATATAAACAAACTTCTTAAAACGCATCAAATTCAACCATCTCATTAAATAAGTTATAAATTCAATACCTTTTCTATGTTAATAAAAATACTTCTCTATATAATTAAGTACGCGTTTTAATTAACAATCTTCTTCTCAGAAATAGGATAAGAGCCATAACCCATCTCCCTCCCCCCCCCCCCCCCCCCCCAAGATGGTATGTAAAAACAGTTGGGGGGCGCCAGAAAAAAAAATAATGTCAAAGGGGGCGGTGGGCAAAAAAAGGTTGAGAATCTATGTTATAAAAGGAAGATATTGAATAAAATGTGTAATTAATACACCAAAACACTGCCCTTTATTTAACAGTAGGTATATTTTACCAGAAACTCTATTTGTGCCAATCGACCTGCCTCGGAGGGAGGCGTCTTCTAATATCTACAGGAATTCCAAAAACTGAACAAATTGGACTAATATCTATGAGAATCCATGTTTTGACTAATATCTATAGGAGGTATGTCGGAACAATATCTATGGGACCCAAAGGACGAATATCTACAGCTCAAACTGCTGAATAATATCTATGGAACAGGTGATGTCGACGAATATCTACAGCACTAGGGTTAGGTTAGGTTAGGTGCTCAGCTGCCCTCTGTAGATATTATTCCCACCTACGATCCATAGATATTAGTCACCACTGGGACCGTCGTAGATATTTATCCGACCTTAGCTCTGTAGATATTAGTCTTCACTCTGAAGTTCGATATTTGTCCAACATATGAGCTGTAGATATTCGTCTGACATACAGGCTATAGATATTAGTATCTGGAGTCTGGAGTCCCTCGGAGATCACAATCCTCAATGACAGACAGCTTTCACACATAAAACAAATTTATATAGCAAAACTCACTTCATTGAGAAAATAAAAATATTCTTATCGTGGAAAGCGGTAAACCGTTGAAGTTGAGTTAAAATTAATTTAATTGACATGAAGAAAAACAGGATTTACTTGTTCTGTCCAGACGTTTATTATCTCATCATAAAAACCAGTCTGTTGATGTCCGTAAAATGGAAAACCTGTCACAATCGAATCAAGTTGAATACACTTTAACTAAAACATCTCCCAAATATTTATGTTATGTTAATCACGAATTTATTATTAAAAAGCGTTTGGATTTCGTGGATATTAAAATATATTATTTATTTATCCATTCAACCATGATCAGTAGCGATTTGATTCTCTTGTCAAGTTCGTAACCACTTTATAAGTTCCGTGCCAAAACCTTTTCGAATTTTGAATTCATTTAAGTTTCCGACACCACATAATAAACCTTCGAAAACTCAATCGTTCATCGATTCTGTTCTTGTAACACTTTTTCAATCGATTAATTTTTAAATTGTACGTATGTTTTTGTACCAGTTTCGTTTTCAAACACTTTTGAAACTTGACCAATATAAAAATGGAACAAACACATCATGAGCCCATTGAAATGCCTTTGTTTGTTACGCATATTACGAATGGTTGCCACCTAGAAGCCCCAATCTAACTCCTATGGACTTTTTTTGTGGATTTATCTTAAGAATATCGTTTTGTTCTTGCGGGGTTTATCTTAGAATATTGGGCACGCTCAACAAATCCCAGATCTGCAACTTAGCGGCAAATGACTATGACTTCCGATATGGTTAAGCTTACCTGGAGGGAGGTCAACTATCGCTCAGATGTTTGTTGTGCTGTTATAGCAACTTATATCGAAATAATCTAAGCAAAAAAAAAAAAATCAGATTTTCTGCGTATTTTGGTGTATACATAAATAGTGTTCTTTCAATACACACTAAGTTATTTCATTTTTAATGACCCTGCTTTTAAACCTTTTCGATGATCCTGCACATCTGTTAGTCCCAAAGAGTTGTTCTATCATTTCTATTTTCTCCATTTATGCCAAGTTTTAGACTTCTTGTACCTCCTTTACATAGTAGAAAGCGAAGAAGATGGCGTATTACTTTAAACAAATCATAGTTTATAGTACTGTATCTTTTATACTATCTCGTTATCTTGATTGTTGATGCAAGATGTATTTATATAGTTTAAATATTTTATTGTTTCCAAGACGCCTGATCCAAAACCAAACAAACATTTGTTAACCCAGGAATTTTATCTCGATTGAGTTACCTTCCTGTTTGCTTTAAATGTAGGAATCGAGCTATAAAAATAGCAAAGGACATCCTGCATCAAAATGTTTATATATAAAGTTATATAATAACTTATTACCATTGATAAAAAATGTGGGATTTCAAAAAGGTTTCGATTGCGCAGTGGTAAAATGCATTACTCCCGGTTAAAGTTATTAGAGGTACAATTAGAGTTTCAGTCACATCTTAATTTTTTATTTTCTGTATTTTATTCCGTTGCGCATTCTTTGAATATTATTATCTATAATATTTCAATATTTAGCTAATTTCAATAAATAAATATTTTAATTTTTTTTTAAGTAATAAAATCTCTGATTATACTTACTGCGTTAATAATTTTGACACCAAATTATTGCTTTATATTGTAAATATGTACAGCTCTGCAAGGTTATGTATAGAAACAAATATTTATACATTATTTATCAATTGTGAATATGAGTTTTAGTGAGGGTCATATATGGATATATTTGAGTCATGTTTGCTTACTTAAAAACTTATCATAAAGGTGAGTGTGGAAAAACCTAATCTTAGTTCAAATATGTAATAATTTAATTAGTAAGAATTCAATTTTTTATAAGAAGAACTCACTTTTTAAAACTTTTGTAGGTTATTCCCATCAATGTAATATATCATCAGAAAATATGAAAGAGAACAAGACACATGCTTTTTGTTCTATTTCATATTTTCGTTTATATTATTTGTAGTAAGAATTATTAATAAATACCAGTAAAGAAGTCCCTGATTGGGGTCAAAGGTATGTCATCGACAATCTCTTCTACTCACACGTCTTGTATGAAAACAAAAAAATACATAAGATGCTAAGATTGATACTAATACGTTTTGAGATGTTTAAAGTATATAAACTCAGCTATCGGAATAATTTTATGTTTGGAAAGTTGATTTTTATTATAATATTATGAAATTGTCGTGTCCATTCTTGTAATACTGAATGGGCGTGGATACTGTAATAAGATAACTTTGACCGCGGTTAATGTTTTAAAACCCACGCTCACCAAGTTCAAGGTAGGCGAGTTCAACATCACCAAGTCCCGTGTTTAGTGGTTGAACGTTCACGGCTATCTCCCGAGGGAAAGGGAGAGGGGAGGGGAAGGGAAGAGAGACAGAATACAGAATACGGCACACCTGTGATTTATTCAGAACAAAAAAATAACTACCTGCTACGACTTTCGATTGGAGAGACGAGAAATTTATCGTCGGAAATCGGGTTTGTGTAGAGTTATGTAAGAGAGTCTTCTATCTTCTTATGTCTGGATGTTTTTATAACCGTGTTGTGTGATTATTATCTCGACTTCTGAGATGGTAGTATCAGCATTTATATGCATTTAACTGAGTATTTTTTGTTACAATAAGTCAACTAATGATCGGTTACATAATAATAATTGATGTTTGGATAGTAAAAAAAAAAAAGATTTTATCCCGTGCCAGTGAGCCATTATTTGAAAAGAAACATAAATGTTTACTTGTCACGAAAATAATGTTTTCGTGAATGAGAACTGGACAAGGTTATAAATTACATATAGTTACAAAGCTGCATATTTTTTTTTATTCATTCAATATTACGTTCTTAACTTCTATTATCTATCCTGGTGACCAGACAACTCAGAATGAAATCAACTCAGAACCTCCTTTGAGAAAAGTCATTTAAAAGTGGTGAAAAAAATGGTTAAATAGATTAAGTTTTGTGTTTTACACGCTCTTCAGAGCTGTCTTTTACTTACACGACTTTCATTTAGATGTCATAGATAATATATTTTAAGCATTATATAACTACGCTTTTGGATTTATTGTGTACCGCCGCCCTAGGAATCATACATAAAACCCCTAATACCCTTTTCCTTCCCAGAACTTCGTCTCCTTCCTTTCCTTAAAAAGACCCTCCGCATAGCATCCTTAAACCTGAAATAGGCCCTGAGAGAACTTTTTTTCATCAGGGCCTCTTGAACGATACTAATTTTTAAAAAGTAGATATAATGCTTAAGTTTTCCAATATTCTATTACTTTAAAAGGATCTAATTTTGCTTTGGTATTTAAACATATAAATTCTATCTACTATCCTTTGCTATTTTACTCATGGGCTCTTTATTACTTATGCAATTCTAATTTCTCGTATTACTGTTTATTACTTAAACTATAAATAATATCATGTAATCGCTGAAAGACGATAATGATACAAACAAATAAATATATTTGTTTAAACAGATCTAATGAAAAATTAAATTCATGCCATGAAAAATTCTAGTTACTCTAGATACAGTCAAATCACATAAACAAATATCAAAATTTCCTGAAATGGTTAAAATGTATGATTTTAATAAAAACAAAATTGTTTTTAACAACAGTTAAAAACAAAAATTTATTCAAAAATACTTGAGTAGGTAAAGTGTGTAACATCCAATAACACAAGAAATTTAATTGGTTGATATTTCTTCATAATCATTATTTAATATCAGCTAATAACAAATCTTGCCTCTTATTAATTTGACATTTCTTAAGTAGGTCGTTATTCAAAAGGCATTTAAAAAATATCTTACAAAACTATTGGAATAAAATACAGTGTATTTATATAAAATTGCAGGATGTTCATAATACGTAATAAATGATTTAAGTTGCCGGATACACTGCATAATAAATTATATTTTCTTTCGTGATGACATAATACAATACAACATGCCAAGGTTCAGAGTTATGGACCTTATAAACTTTATTGTATTTGGTTATACCGCCATTGTAATAGACCACGAAAACAGCAGCGCCTCTGGTGGGAGTTTTTTTGTTTATATATTTTTATATAACAGCTGCTCAAATTTACAGATTCACGCCTTATTTCGTTAGAGCTGCCCTCTTCTCTACCAAATAACCTCAAATACCGTAACTTTTTGATGGACTTTTTCAGAATTGTTTCGATTCAATAGATATCTATCGTTTGACGAGCGATGGAAATTTAATAAGCCATCGGTCAAAACTTGACGATTTTGGTTTGACGTGAAATAATGTAGGTTTAAGAAATTGGAAACTACCTATTAAAATCATGCATACCAATCATGCATACCAATCATGGCTGCCATGTCGATAGTGATAAACAAAAAAAATTACTTCTTCAAACATAGCAAACTTATTTTGTGGCACCATTTTAATTCAAAGTTAATAGAATATGTACTTAGTTTTAACCAAGTTTATTGTTTACAAAATCAACATGTTTCGTAAGCAATGCCTACTTCATTAGGGTTGCAATACAATGAAATGATAGTCTTACCATCTTGTCTCCTCTCGTGGATGATTCTCTGGGCGCATAGGTTGGGTTCTGGGGGCTCCAAGATGCGGCCGTTGGCAAACTGCGCATGCGCCGCGGCGCACACTACAGCCAGAACTGCGAAGCCTACTATCATCTTCATCACGAAGCTGGAACAACAAAAAATTAAATTTAATACATATGTCAAAAAAAAAAACACATCTAAATACTCCACTGCCCAACACAAATACTAAACCACAGTATTAAGCCAAAATGTTATGCTTTTTATTCCCAGTCTGAACATGTCTTTTGGAAAGATAAATATTAAATATCGTGCCTAATAACGGAAATTAATATAAGTAAAGACATGGCTGTGAGAACTGACTGACAATCAACATGCAAACATTATGAATTATTAAGACAGTGTAAATACAACTAGAGACTAAATACTTAAATATAATCATTGATTACACCAATGCATACGAGCAAACAAAAGTTTTCAATCTGGATCAAAACAAAAGGTACCAATTTTTTCCGTGACCTTTCTTGAAGGATTGAAAATATGGAACTAACAATTGACATCTTTGTTAAGATGTCAATTATCTTAACAAATTTTTTGACAGTTGAAAAGATATTATAAAGCTCCTAAACTCATGACGGAAATCACGTTGCGAGCGGAAAAAATTTTTTGGACCTATGAAACATTGTATGAAAAAGTTTATTAAATTTCATGACGCCAGAGTTCACCAGTCCAGACAAATAAACAGATAAACTGGTTTATAATGGAGATTTTAAGTTTACACTAGTAGTTCTGCTAAAAAATGTGCCTTATTTTAAAGAATTGAATTTCTCTAATTTTAAAGAACTGATTTTATCTTATATTAAAGAACTGATTTTATCTTATTTTAAAGAAGTGATTTTCTCTCATTTTAAAGAACTGATTTTATATTTTTTTAAAGAACTGATTTTATCTTATTTTAAATAACTAGTTTTATCTCAGTTTAATGAACTGGTTTTCTTTTATTAAGAACTGATTTTATTTATTTAAAGAACTGATATTCTCTTATTTTAGAGAACTGATATTCTCTTATTTCAAAGAACCGATTTTCTCTTATTTTAAAGAGCTGATTTTCTCGTATTCTATTTCAAAGCCAATAAAAATCATAAGATTCGTAAGTAGGTAGGTACTTAAAACCCACCCAGTTACTTAACAAATACAATGATTTCACATTTGATTTTACTAAACCAATAAAACGATCACCATCTTGAAACAACCCATGAAATGCCAAATCGTAGAGATAAAACAGAAATTCGCTACGCTCGCTCAATTATCTACGATGTATAAACCATCATAATTTTAACTCAACGTTTTTATTTTATTGATAGCGACAATGATTTAAAAAAATCTCAACGTAAAAACTTTAAAAAATATATTATGTTTTATTACTGAAATGGTTGCAAGAATTTACATATTTATTGTTATCTCCATACAAATAACACCAACTCACGGTCAAGAACGAAACCTCGTCACCTCGGTAGCATTGTAATAACTTATGCAATATTTTTCATTCATTGTGCAAACTCTGTTGAAATATTCATGTGTTAAACTTCTTTTCAGACAAACAATATTTCTTGTATTACGTTCGTATTGTTACCTTGTAGATATTTTACAGAACGAATGCGATATTATATTTAAATTATCTAACCAAACAATAAACTTTTCTACATAAATTACAATATTATTGTGTTCACTGAAACTGTCAGTTATTTCCTAATATTGTGATATTTATCGATTTGATGAAAAAACTGATGTGACCAAGTTATGATGACTGATATGATGACTCCAAGACTGTAAAATGGTTTTCTGCAAAATAAATTTCTATGTTAATTTGATCACTTTCAGCAGAAGTTATGAATTTTGCAAGATTTGGTAATCATGCAGAGGCAGCATATTTTAAAATTGATTCATTCAGTGTATAGTTACGAAACATTATTCCGGCCTGGCATTGATCAGAAACCGTCGCATTACGTGAGTTTAAGAACAGAATCGTGGCATTTCTCTGTTGCACGCATGTTTTTACGCTTTTTTCTCTTTCGTTTACACTCATTGTAAAGTCGGTAACTGCGTGAAAATGAATTGTACCGTATTCAGGCTGATCTTAGAGTTTGGCGTATCCAATACGAAGGCATCACATAGATGCATTATTCATGCATAAATTAGTTTGATATTTCGTGTCCATAAGTACTGTAAAATTAATCTATTATCTCTGGCTGAATCCACTATCCGCTACGGAATCACTTCATGGGGAAATTCTTGTAAAACTAATGTACGTAACATCCAAACATTACAAAACTTCATTACAAAATTATTAATTCTTAACTATGAAAATGCACATAGAAGTAATATTAAGTTAATACTCATGTCTCTGAATATTTTACCCGTTAGAGGATTATTTTTGTAAAATATTCTAAGTCAACATGTTATACTGTCTTGTGTAGGGAAAGAGTTTGCCATAAACATAATACAAAATTCACTTAACGTGAAGAATTGGTGGTTCCGAAATGTACCAATAAATACGATGAAAGAATCCTAAGGTATATTGTACCAAAATATTTAATAAACAATTAAAATCTATAATGCTTAAGTCAAATATCAACTAAGGAAAGTTGCTATTAGATACAGAAAATCTAATTTGATGCCTCACTGAAGCCCTTGTATTGCTAATTCACATTTATTTTATTAATTAATTCTTATTAGGATACTTACCTATATCTATACATATTTATGACTGTTTATTATTATTGTAATGTTCTATTAATTTAACAATGTTATTACATTGAATGTTGTACGAAAATAGTTTAGCAGGCTTGAAAGAAAAATAATTTTAAAAAATGTTTATGATAATATTCAATGCCTGCAGTTGCTAAATAAGATTCAACAATATACCTGCACGCTCCACATGCTCTTCTGTCCTATTCAAAGTGAATCAATCTAAAAAAAATTGTTTACAAATTTTTTGCTTTAACAGATTACATATGCAATAATTACAATAGCAGAATATCAAAAATAGATATCTTAAATTGCGAGCTCAATAAATGTAAATCCATAAAAAGTGTTTTTAAGACATGCCACTTCAACAATATACCTACAACGATCGTAATTAATTTTTGAAATATTATGTATTGTGCTACCTCCTTCTTTAGCAAAAGTTACAGAAATCATTATAATATCTATTAACAGAGCATATGTGCAATGATAAATATACATACAAGCTCATATAAAAATATGAAAAGGTTTATCGACGAACAAAAAAACACCGTTGGAAATGTGCAAAATCAATTAACATAAAACTGTAGTTTAAATACAATATAAAATATTATAAAACTAGTTTTGGATTTTTAAAGATGTATTTGAAATTTCATTAAGTTTATAACTATAACCACCGTTTTATGTTAATTTTATACGAAATACACGAAAAGATATCAATGATTTTGTCATTTTTTGTGGCGGCGTGCGAAAAAAATATAAAGTATATTCAGGTTGCTTTTGGAAACAATCACGATATTAATTTGACCGTTAATTCAACGAAGAATTTTTATTTCCATACGCCCTAACGGTCTTTTACAATTTATTTTTCTAGAAGTTTATTTTTTTAATGTGCATACCTAATTGATTGAGTATAAATTCATGTGCATATATTGAAACATTTCATTCTTATATTTGTGTACTTACTATCTATATTTTAATTTAAAGATATATCTACCAAATGAAAATCTGTGCTCGTGTGTGTGGGAAATGTTATTTAGTTTGTTTTGTTCCGAATTTCTACCGAAATATAACATACTTTCCTTCAATACTAATTTTTAAAGTCTTAAAATTTTTAAGAACTTTTGTTGATCCGAAAAGTAATTATATGAAATTTCCAAGATGGAAAAAAATCGCAAAGTATGCTCTGATAATTAATTATTAAAAACACATCTGGTTCTATTATTTGATATATGTTATAGATAAGAGAAACCTTGTAGTGTTTCTGTAAATGCTACTTAAGTCACTTGTCAAGAGATTTTTGCTCTATTTTAGATAATTCATACTTTATTCAATACTTTATTTTTTTTATATTAGCGTACTCCCTCTAAAGTTTTTATTTACATATCTGCCATTCAAACCACCTTTTTTTTCTTTTTGAACGCTTACTATATAGTTAAAGTTACTATTTTTTTACTGTTGTTGCTGTTTTTACACGTAAAACGCATGCAATAATAATAATAAATAATAATATTATATTATTTATTATTGCATGCGTTTTACGTGTAAAAAACATGCAATATGTAGTGACACAATGCACTTCAATACACCGGTTAAATAAACCAGCCACCTTTGTTTCTTATACTTTACAAACCTATGTACAAGCGATTATCCAAACTCTAAATGACTCCGTTCTGATATTGTTGTAATATTTACAGAACGATGATAATTACGTATTTATAATATTAAGTTCAACTATCCCTGTTTACCATAATGAGCAAATTGAGTGTCAGTTAGATCAACATGGATTCGAACTTTTGTATTGGGTTTTAAGGGTGTCTTGGCGATGTGAAGGTTGGGTTACTCGAGTTTAACATTTGCTTAGAAACTGTTGAACAGCACTTATGCCTTTTACACAAAGAATTGAATACAAAAGAATACATACAACAAAGAAGTCTACTTTGAGGCAAGGACGACAGATAAAGAGGATTCATGATTTGACTTAGATACCTAATGTATTTTTAAATGGGTTGGCAGAGAGTAGAGAGTAGCTGATACAACAGAGAAAAATCCAGAGAAAATGAAAAAAAACGAATTAATGTATTTGATATCTACAAAAATGTTGTGGGTATAACCAATGTATGTTTATTTGTTTTATTTTATGTGATACACTTGTGGCAGTCGTTTCTTATTATTAACCGTGTTTTCAAGTGGTTGACCTTAATCGTGGAGAACTACTTTAATGCAAAAAATACGATATGAAGAAGAAAAAAAAAATGTTCTAAAATGCATCTGCTAATAATAAGATTTGCGTTATTTGGGTGAAAATAATGCATTTTTTCCAGAGGTTCTCTCGATGAACTTTACAACTACTGTAGGTATGTCATTGTACTTCATACTACATGCATGTAAGTGTGTAGATATATCAGTTTGTTCTTCATACTACATGACATGTGCGTCGATTTATCATTTTATACATGTTTAGGGCGTATGTATAACATTTTGTACTTCATACTACATGTCTAGGCATCTATGTCATTTTGTTCTTCACACTACATGGGTAGGTATAACGTTTTATTCTTCATACTATATATGTGAAGGTATATCAATATATAATACTTGTTTAGGTATATCGTTTTATACTTCATACTTCATGTGTTGGTAACTTTGTACTTCATTCTACATGTTTTGTAGATACATCATTTTGAAGGTACTTCGTACTATATGTTCACGTATTGTGTTTGTAGTTCATACTAAATGTTGCGTAGGTACATCATTTTATAGGAACTTCATACTAGATGTGCACGTATAGCATTTTGTACTTCATACTACATGTGTAGGTATATCATTTTACTTCATACTATATGTACACGTATATCATTATCTAATTCATGCTACACGTGTAGTGTGCAGGAATATCGTTCGGTGGGAATACTTTTAAGCAACTTTACCTACTATTTATCATACTCTGCGAAGATTTGATTTAACAACTAGAACAAACAATATGACGTCTTGTCATACTTTTGGCCTTCTATCGAAAGTGAATTTAATTCATAATGCTGGAGATCATAAATGAAGAGTATTGATGGCATCATCATAAAATTTACACAACTCTTTTTATCTAAAAGATCAACGCAACGTAATTCACATCATGAACTAAGGAGCATTGGAATATCGATTCACTTATTAAAACTGAGACAAGACGGCAAATTGCTTGTAGTTCTTGTTCAAAACCATTATACAGGGTGTTAAGGGACGTACTTGCTTACTTTATCCGGTGATTCCTGACATTACTTGGAGTAAAAAATGTAAATAAAAGTTTGGTCTCCGGTGACATTTTTGATGTATTTTTTTTCTACAAAAACATTAAAAAATCGTAGGTATTGACAGTTGGGGCTGGGTAAGAGGTTGGGCTGTTACTCAGCTGAATGCACAGATAGCGAAGAATTTTTTTTGTTTGGTTTTGAAGAAAAATAAAGGAATCGAAAAAATAACCTCAGACCAACATTTCTTTACATTTTTTATTCCAAATAATGTCAGGAAACACTGGTTGAAGTAAGTCAAGTACGTCCCTTAACACCCCGTTTAATTATATGTATTCGGCTGAAACACAGCGCCCTTGAGGTGATTTTTCACAAAAACGGCGCTATTTAAATCGTCCAAATATTATTATTATTATTAAGAGATGCTTTGAAATATTTTAAAATAAGGCTAGAACCTATTTACCCACCATTCTAAATTTGCGTTTGGGACTGAGCACAAATCAAATTTATTTTTTAAAGCATAATGAACTTTCCTCTGTTACGAATAACACGACCTCTTACTACCATCATTACAAGCGGAAATATTGCTTTGCGAAATGTTGGAGGACTTAGCTTGCGGAGGATTGAATCCCATGCACTTGTTTACCCAGCTACTAACCTCATAATTGCCTATGTTTCTGAATGAGCTACTGACAACTACAGTACCTACTGTGCGAATTAATGTGAACACGTGATAATTAGCACAATAATCTTGTTTTTCGTAGTTGTATGCAGCATATTCTAATAGCGGCCATTTTGTGTTCTTGTTCAATCATTCAATGAGTTACGAAACATACCAAACTACAGATGCGCAAAATTTTGTAATACAGTTTTTTTGCGGAGGTAAACTTAATTAAAGCTTTTTTGTTTCTAATTTTTGAAGATGGATATTTCTCTTAAAAAACACACTAAGATTGTTAATATTACAAAGCCAAAAAAATACATATCTTGAATAGCCAGGTAACTCTCCGGATCTTAATCTAATTGAAAATCGGTGGGCTATAGCTATAGTTAAAGCAAGACAAGCACAACAAAAACCAAGCTGATTGAGACAGTAATTCAGATATGGTTTACAGACAAGCAAATATCATAAAATTGTAAAAAAACTTGCTGATTCTATGCCAAACCATGTAAAAAAAGTTAAAGGACGACACACTTTGTATTAAAAAAATAATAATTGTAATTGTTTCTCTATTTTTTTTCCTCAATAAAGAATATTTATTATTTTTTCCAATTGATCACGTGTGTTCACATTAATTCGAACAGTACTGTAGGTCAAAAGTATTATGTATTACATTTTTCGATATAAAATAACATTTGCACGCACGTTTTTGATCAGGACCATTCAACAATACACTAGCAACACGTGTAAAATGTCGTATGGTGTGATAGTGAAAGTGCAGGTGACGACGCATCGAGCAATGCGCATAATGCACGGAAGTAAGAAGTAAGGCAGGCGGATGAAAGTGTATGAAGAAGTGGAGTGAGTGCTGTGGAAACTCGGCCACCCGAACAAACAGTCTTACCACTCTAATGAATCAACTTTAACGGAATGAGGATATCCTATGCTAAGATGTTCAGAGGGTATTTTGCACTGTCATTTGAATACACCGTTGATATAGCTAGACGCTTCCTAAAATAGTATCAACATCTACACGTGGTTTCGACGGGAGACATTGCATTGAACCAAAGCTACCACCAAACTGCACGGACTATTTTTGACGGTGGACACAATAAAAGTAATGGGTTTGGAAGACGTGGAAAAAACGGACGCAGTAACTCACCTGCTTGAAACTAAACAATTCAAACTAAAGTAGGTATTCAAAAATACAAAAAATCAGGTTAAAATTTCGAATTAGTTGGTTCATTATTATTTTTTAATTGATAAATTAATCATTGAAATAAAAAAATCACTTGACTTAACTTCAGATTCAGTTTAATTTTATACCCTGAAGATGCTTGTGTTAAGCGAAATCGGTGGGTATTGAAAAAAATAAATTATGAAAATCGTTGTTACAAACTAAGTGATTGTTTTATTTAAATTAATGTGTCAAACAACAAAGTTACTGCTTTCTACCAAAAAAAAAGATCAACTAATGTTTAAGACAAGATTTTTATGCATAGCACAAAGGGTAACAATTATTATAAGCAATAATTATTAGCCTGAAACACTCATCTTCATTGAAAAAATCTAACGAGAAAAGATGCATGCCGCCGACGGGACTTGAACCCGCGTACTTCTGATTTGAGTTATGCAGGATGCAGTTTGCAGGTTACGTATGCAGAATGGCGTTTGCGGGTTGGAGTGATATATAACAGAAATTGCAGGTTGGAGTTATATGCAGAATGGAGATTACAGATTGGAGTTATGCAGAGTGGAAATTGCAAGTTAGAGTTATGCAGAATGGAGATTGCAGGTAGGAGTTATGTAGATTGGAAATTGCAGGTTGGAGTTATGTAGTATGGAGTTTGCAGATACAGTTATGCGGAATGGAGTTGCAGGATGGAGTTAGGTAGAATGGAGGTTGCTGGTTGTATTTATACAGAATGGAAATCGCAGATTGGAGCTATGTAGAATTTTTTATTTATTATTTATTGAGTTAGTTTATACTACATGAATATAAACTAATAAGCACAATGTAACATTTCATTTGATAAATTTAAATATTTTTACAGTAAGCATAACATTTTTTTTAAATACATTCATTCTTTCTTCATTCTTCATACTTTCAGGCATTTCATCATACATCTGAATGATAATGTATGATGAAATGCCTGAATGGAAATTGCAGGTTGGAGTTATGCTGGTTAGAGTTATGCAGGATGGAGATAACACGAACTTAGCCATTCAACCTCCGGTAGGAGAAGAAGAGAAGGAATAGTTATATATTTCGTAGAACTAATAAGTACATCCTTAAACATTGACAATGTATTTAGTATTTTTAATAATTATCCACAACGAAGGAATTAAACAAAAAAAATCAGACAACAAACTTCAATTTGAACGTAACGTTTCAAAACTTTAAAAAATTAAAAAAAAAATTTTAAATCTTTGAAACGTGTCGAAATAATAATAAATAACTTTGTTAAAGAATACTCGACATTATTTAAAAAAATGTATATTAAATCACAGTAAGAAATCAAACTTTATCAAAAGCAAATCATCAATTTCTTAAAAGAAATTGATCGAATTGGGAGAAAAAATAAAAACAAAGATCTGGCACTGAACTTTCGTGATAATTAAATTTCTTTCAAGTCTCTGCTCTTTAAAACACACTCACATCGATCTCGGATTCAAGTAAATATACTTAGTTAATTTGTCTTCCACTTAGGCGAGATGAGATTGAATGCAATGGCAAGGTTAAGAAAACACGATGGGAATAATGGCAGCAATTAATAAATTGAATACTTTATCTTTCTATTGCAAAAAGTTCCAGCGTTTCACTCACGAATTTCCCATGCTCCAAGTAGAAAATATGACTATCTTTCTTGGTTGGTTACGTTTCTTATCGTTAGTTGAGTGAATTGACCTATGGTTAAATAGAAATCTAAAATTATCTACTTAAATGGCGTTATTTATTTAATGTCACAAGAAGAACAACTTCTTTGCATGATAAGTCCATTGATGCATTTTAGAAAAATGTCACTACTAATTATTCGAAAGGAAGAAAGCAACCATTTTTTAATAAACGTGTTCTAAGTCACAGATTTTTAAACAAATCAACGTTCACGACATTCAAATGAACTGACTTACTGATAATAATATGTTAAAAAAAGTTATAACTATTACTTGGCCTACTAGAAAACATTCTAATTTTTGTCAAAACCAAAAATTATAATAATTTTAATCTGTGTATCTATCTAATAATTTTGATAAAACGATCACAATTTCGTAAAAATATTCAAGTTGAATTATCATTTATATTTAAAGACCAAGCTTTTGAGATTATATTTTCCAAAAAATAAAATTCGAGAGTTTTAAAAAACCACTTAAATAACTGAAAAATTGAATTGTTGAGAAAATAAGTATGTTCATAATATTTTCAGAAGTGGTTTACTTTACTATATTATTATTGTAATATGATGTGGAAATGAATCGATGGGATGTACATTTTTGGTGCTGTAGTGTATTATTTTTTTGATTTAATTTACTTAAGTATCAAACTCACACGAAGTTCTTACACTTACAGCAATAAAGAGTACAAAATTGAATAATTTTAATGAATTACTATATTAAACTAAAATCATTATTGAAGCATCCGGAAATTTAAAAAAAAAATTTAATATTGTAATGTATTAAGGCAAAAACAAAAAAAAATAATGCAAAAATCATTTATTTAATATTTTTAAGTACGAGACAACTCTACTGTAATATATAAAAAAAAAAAAATATTATAGTGCTTTCACACAAATGAAGTATTGAAATCTGTAAGTCTATACTTTAACTTTAGTGTGCACAGTTTACACCCGCGCCGTGCAAGCGAGTTCCCCAGAAAGCATCGGACCATCCCAAAATAAATAAATTAAATCTCCAAAAAATCAATTTGTTAAAGAAATTAGTAACTTCAAACGTTGAAATCTCAAAAAAATATACTTTTTGACTTAATACACTAAAGGGCGTTAATATATTTTTATTTAAATTTAATAAAAGTAAACACAGATTTGCTATCGAACTTTCTGATATTTTTATGTGATAAATATAACATATTGATTGATGATTGCGAATTAATTTAAAAGATGTATTTTCAAATAGTTTATAATATATATTTATCTATGATTTTTTAGTTTGTAATAATATAATATAATATTTAAGGCTTACCTTTGAAAGAAATCTGATAAAAATCGATATACGGTGCACAACTTTCACGGGCCGTGTCGGAACTGAGACTGAAGATGGCGCGGTGGGGTGCCCGTATTTATATCAAGTCGGGAGTGGAGGGGGGATGAATGGAGGGAGGGGGATAGAAGCCAAAGCTTTGGTCTCCACCGAAGAGAGGCAGAAGATGAGCAGGTGTTGGGAGATTCTAAGTTACCTGTCGTAAAATGATTTTATGATCCGTAGATAAAAAAATGACTTCATGAATGAATTTGAACATTTTTATTGTTCGAGATTTTGGATATTTCTGGATTTAATATTTATAATAGACCGGTTAGAACAGACCGAATTACTGTGAATTGAACCTAGAATCCTCCATCATTGCACAAGCAGCATTTTACCACTATCCCGAGAATAATTATTGCCTTTTATTGGAAAACGTAATTTGTAAGTTTATTTTGGTATGCGGTGGGTGAGTAGTATGCTATGTTAGCAAGTCTGATTTTTTTAAATTGTGAGTATCACACAACAGTCCCAACTGATCCCATCAACTAGGAGCCAGTAAGTACCAGGCTAATCAGATCTGGACACAAAACACAACTAAAGTAATTTTAGGCAATGTTTCGATTCTGAGTGGTGGTCTTTTGTCTTTCACCAGGGCGATACTGAAAGTATCCAACACTCTGGCTGAATTAAAGGCTTACAGCGGACATTTACTCCGTTTTGATCTGAAGATAAATTAGCGAATAATTAACTAATTTTTAAATCATATTTTGAATGGTTTTCGTAAAATAGCGATGTATCCGATTGGAGTGATAGGTTTGTAGATTCATACAAGAAGGCAAGAAAAAGGTTTTGAAAGGAACGCTTATAAGCATAGGCATGTAGAGTTAATTAACATGCACCATGTCTTAGGTCAGAATATTAGAAGAATATGTATGAGACGAAGTACGAATCAAGGAGTGTATGTCGAGACAGAAATGTGTGGCGGTCCACCCTCTCTGCATTCCCCTCTAGGGAAACAGCATGATGGTCAGTTGTTTGTTAGTTTACAAGAAGACTTTGAAAGTTTTCCTTTAGAATTGTTACTGTGGACGAGGACGATTTCGAAATGTAATATTTTTGCAATATTAAACAACATATAATATAGAGGGTATTAAGGGACGTATTGAATCACTTTAACCAATGATTCCTGACAATATTTGGAGAAAAAAATGCACCTAAATGAAATTTTGATCTCCGGTGACTTTTTCGATAACTACTTTTTTTCAAATTTTATGTCTTCAAAATCAAACAAATAAATTTAAAAAAATAAAACAATAACTATGTAAACACCACTTTTATTTTTTGTAATTTATGCCGACCGGGTTTCGCTACAACCGTAGCTTTTTCAGGGCAGAGTGTTATACTGCCCTGAAAAGTCAAATTTCTTAATATATTATATTAAGAAATTTGAATCATAGGTATTTTACCAAACTGTTAGCGTCACTGTTGCGTCACCACTCCGAATACTAAGCCAAAGGGATGCAACTCAAGCGTCAAAATGGAAGTTTTGTACTCCTCATTTTTCTTCTCCAAAACTGCACCGATTTTTTACCAATAGAAGAAAATATTCTACTTCTGTATATATATTTTTTTTAATACATGAACTTCTGTTGATGGCGTCCAAACCCGGCAATTTCCGGAGGGTCCCAGCTGCCATAAGACTCATCAAAATAACTCATCAAAATAATTAAAATTTACCGCCACGCTAGTGGTCGATATATATATTACATTAAAAAAGTTTACAAAGGTGTAAATATACAGAGAAGAAATTTGGGGAAAACGATTGTTTGGAGAAAAAACACCGCCCGGTTTCCTGTTATTATTTGGTTTTACCCTGTAGTACCCAATACCACTTTCAACCTCGTCTATAACAAAGATAAGATGATCAAAGAATTTCTTCATTATCCGATCAATAATAATGTTGAAAATTGCTCTTCAATGTCATCGCCGTGTAATAAATCTCAGGAATATTTTGCATTATTGACAGCACTCTTGCAAACGATAGAGCAATTCAAACCAGTCTTTTTACAGCTGCAGGGGATCAAGAGCAGAGAATTCAATAACTTTACAACATCGGATCGATAGGCATAACTTCCGATGATTTTTCATATAACTTGACAAAAAATAAATAAGAAATACCTCACAAGAGTCTCAGCTGCTCCCGTCAGGAGCCAATGAGACTATGGCATCCCCAATTGGGGTATGTTGTGAGACTGAAGTTAGTGGGAAGGTGAAGGATATGGAGAGAGGAAGGTGGGGAAGTACCAGGCTATTCAGATCTGGTCACCAAACACGGCTAAAGCCATGCCAAGCAACGTTTCAATTTTGAATGGTGGTCTCACACCAGGGCGATACTGAGAGTATCTTCCACTCTGGAATGAATTAATTGTGAAATAACACAAATTAATCAAATAAACATTATTTGTGCACGCCGGGATTCGATCCCGCGACCTTCGGATTGCGAGTTAAGAGCCTTACCCCTAGACTACGTAGTCTGTCGTTGAGACTAGTATAATTTTATTTTGCCCTTTTGCTGATTGGGAGCGGTTCAGTGCGTGCGTTATTCACATGGATAAGCTTACCAATGTTGAAAACCACTTCGGCTCAAAATCATTATCATTTCCTCCGTATAAAATGATGCAATAAAATATTAAATAACAACAAACTTAAACTAAACTAACAAATTAAATATGAATATTTAAAAAAGCAGACAAATTATATTAACGTTTTTTTTGGGTGTATGCCGTGTTGTGATAATTTCTTCTTTAGTCAACATTTCAGACAACGTTACAAACATCCATCTTCAGGGCAGATGTGTGCCCTGATGATGTACACTGTAATACATCGTCCCTGATGATGAAAACTGGAGCGCTCTCCAAACGTTTGCTAAAGAAGGAGGAAAGCATAACACCCCAAAAATATATATCCAATAGCCTTATGCATCGCATGCATAGGGGCAATTGTACAAATTTGTGTATTTTTATATTTATCTACAGTGTAAAAACTTGTTCTCCTTTTCTCTTTGTGTATCATCCACTTTGTCACGTATTACAATTATTAGTTAATGTTGTAATTACTAATATACACTATATTATTATTTCTATGCCTTAAAAACTTTCCGTTTTCTTGTAATACATTATTTTTGCTTAAATTTATATATTCATATGATATTTTTTTCTTCAAGTTTTTCTTTTTTATTTAAAAACTGTGTGTGCTGAAAATTAATAAATAACGATAATACTTTTTTTGGCTGTTAAAATCTAAAATGATATCAGCAGACCAAATTTTCGTTTTAGAGTTTAAATAATAATTTATTACAGAAACAAGTACAATAAACAAAAATTTTAACAAAACAAAAAAATACTTAAAAAAATGTACTAAAAAGTAAAAAAATAATTTCGTACGATTGTTATTTTTGGAGTCGGTGTCAGCCAAGGTTAACTCCATACATAGGTAGTTATAGGTGAGATGTGGAGATCTTGGCTGACACCGACTCCAAAAATAACAATCGTACGAAATTATTTTTTTACTTTTTAGTGCATTTTTTTAAGTCGTTTTTTGTTTTGTTAAAGCTTTACTTAAAAAAAATCATGGGAAGCATCAGCTTTCTAATAAAAAAGAATCATCAATATCGGTTCACCCAATCGAAAGTTCTGAGGTAACAAACATAAAAACAAAAACAAAAACAAAAATACCGTCGAATTGATAACCTCCTCCTTTTCGAAGTCGTTTAAAAAAGACATATCCTCTGAGAATCTTAAATCTACGTTCAGAATATAGTTTATTGTTATATTGTTTTCTGAAGGTTATCTGTGTGTCTTGTTTTTATATAAAATATTATACCTTTATTATTTATTTTTTTAATTTTTCTATTGAAAATTATAAAGTAAATTAAAGAATAATATTATGTTACATAACATTCATCAACCATTTTAATTATCCAATTAAAAGAGAAATTATGTTAGGTCTAACTGGGGACCTAGTCTTGGACCTACTTATAGACATTTAAAATAATAAAGGTAAAACATTTTGCTCATAAATAGTAGGTAAAAAAATCAGAGTGTAATTCACACGCGGTGGAAGTGAAACCTTTAAGTCGCTAGATGTCGCTATCTTTTCTTTTGTTGTTATTTTTTTAGTTGGTTTGAAGATTGGATATAGATTTCACAAAATAAAAATGTTTTGGATTTTTTAGGATTAGAACCCACGTTCGCTTGATATCTGTCTCTCTGACCGCTGAGACTTGTCAGTCACCTTGCCCACTACGCTATGGAAGGCACGCGTCGAGGTGCGAATTTACTGCACTATATTAGAACCGAGTATTTGTGTAGAACTGAGTTGTAACGCATTTTCTTTTCACCCGAATTTAAATACACTAACGGCGCTAAAGATGAATTATTTTTAAAAAATTATGGTGTCTTAGATATTAAAACTATAGGACAATAAGAAAAAAATACATACAATAATAGCAAGAAAATATATCTGAAAATCATCGGTAAATTCAATCAGTCGGTTGGTTTTTGGTACAAATGTAACATTAGTTTTTTCCCCTCGGCCTATTTTGTCGAAATTCAAAATATTTCCGCTTTGTAATAAAATCCAAATTAATGGAATATTTCTCAACGCATCCGAAAACTAAAAACTGTTTTTGAAAGGTGATTTTAAATTTAATCATTCGAAATGAACATTTAATTTTTAAAAAATAAAAATTGTCAATGCACACATAAAAAAGATTTAAAAATGGCTCTCCTCACTCTTTTCCTAATGAAAATTACTGATAACGAAAAAAATTCAAAACACATTTATATCACTAGGAAAATGTATTATAAACGTTATCGTCCACTAACTTTTTTTATTGTTTCATGTAATAAAAATTAATAAAAAAAAAAATCCCAAGGTTTCATAATTCTTTTTCAAATAGTGGTCGAAAACATTGGATTTATAAAGGTGAACATTTGAATTATTTTGTAGTTAACGTTGGTGTTTTCTCTTTCTAACACCGTTTAGATCATATTTCTGACCATGATAGTAGGGGAAATTCCTATGAGACCTATATGAGTTGTTCCGAAAAGTGAACATATTAGCCAAAGGAGTTTAATTTAATTTTTTCTCACTTTTCATTAAGTAATATGAGTCGTTAAATGGCTTAGGGCCGCCATATTCATAATGGTGTTGTCCAGCTGTCGTGTTGCATATAGGTACATATATGTTCCCAGATGTTCTAGGTCTTACACTTCGCATTGAAATTTAGAATAACATTTTTTTAAAGATTTATAAACAAAAATTTTAACAAAACAAAAAAAGGCCTCCAAAAATGCACTAAAAAGTAAAAAAATAATTTCGTACGATTTTTATTTTTGGAGTCGGTGTCAGCCAAGGTAACTACGTACATACATAGGTAGTTATAGGTGAGATGTGGAGATCTTGGCTGACACTGACTCCAATAATTACAATTGTACGAAATTATTTTTTTACTTTTTAGTGCATTTTTGAAGTCGTTTTGTGTTTTGTTAAATTTTTTGTTTTTTTTTGATTTTTAGTGACGAGCGTTCGTAAAAAAGTTTTTCCTCAAAAAAAGGATCATCGAAATCTTTTGGCGTAATTTTTCAGACCTCAAATCAAATCAAATTTAAGACATATATGGTTTTCTGATGGATCCCATTGTCAGAACTGGACCATAATAAAATGGGACCACACGGGAAGCACCAGCTTTCTAATAAAAACAATAATCCTCAATATCGGTTCACCCAATCGAAAGTTCTGAGGAAACAAACGTTAAAAAAAAAAAAAAAAAATACCGTCGAATTGATAACCTCCTCCTTTTCGAAGTCGTTTAAAAAACGGTAGGTACTTAAATTTTTCAAAACATTTAAAACCCTAATGGCGCTACTCCCCAAACTGATTTCTCTAAATGCGTAGAATTGTTAAAAAAATAAATAGCTTGAATAGAGTTCAATGTAATCTGCAGGTCGATAATTGAAAGTAATCCCCTTGAAAACCCAAATCTTTCAACTGACCGATTCACAGATCCCCGCACGTGTTGAGAATCACTAAATTCACGCTTGTGCCTACTGAGTTCAGCTTGTTAGTTGAGATTCATCAGCGAACGTACGTAACTTACGATACAGGAAAACGGGGATAGTTTGCAGTAAGGTAACTTTTTACTAAAATTATTTTTTTATTTTTGTCGGTACAGAAATTATTTAAAATTGCAATCTCACCAAAGAAGAAGCTAGTTCTTGTGCTTGATGAGCGACTTACACTAATTATAACAGAAATAGAATAACATTATGCCATAGGTAAGTATATAATAGGAACTTCTGGATCATCTACATGTGTAGGTAGGTGTTCATACATAGGATACGGTTACATACTAAAATATTGAACACTTAAGAGAAATTCGAAAAATCTAAATAAAATAGAGATGAATAAAGATTGATAATATATAAAAAGAAAGAGAAAAACAGGTAATTATTTAGTTAATTATTTCTGATGAAGTTTGAGTTTCAGTTTATTGATGTCTTTGGTTTTTTTTTTATTTCAATCGGAAGGTTGTTGAAATAATTTATTCCTAAATAGATATAATTGTTTTGCATTAGTTTGGTATTAAATTTTGGTATTTTGATGTTGTCTTGATATCTTTTTGATTGGTAGGTTTAAATTTTTTTGATGATATTATCTTTTTAAAGTTGGATGATTGCATTTTTCTTGAAGATATTCTCTACTCGAGGCACCGTGAAATCTGCGAAAAGTGATTTTATTTATTAATTTTTTTTACATGCTCCAAACAGGAGGCCCTGAGGAAAAGAATTTTCCTCAGGGCCTATGTCATCTTTAGGGATGTTATTTAGAAAAGGAAGGAGATGAGAGTTCTGCGAAGGAAAAGGGTTTAATGGGTGGGTAGGAATCTGGGGTTCCGTGTGTCCTAGTCATCCGCCTCCAAGACCTAGACAAACCTCACCCCATGAACCCGGGCACCCCAGCTAAGTCACCAAACATAGCGAACCACTTGGGGCGACCTATGGCAGAGGTGTTGGTTATCCAATAAAGGTTCCCTGGGCGGCGGTACCCATTTCCGCCTCCCAAATTAAAAATTGAATTTTTAAATTTATTTTTACAATAGCTCTACATTCGATGCCCAGATGAAAAAAAAACCCTCAAGGCCCATTTCATCTTTCGGGATGCTGTATGGATGGTCTTTAGGCAAAGGAAGGAGTGGAAGTTCTGGGAAGGAAAAGTTATAAGGGGTGGGTAGAAATCTTGGGATGAATGTGCCTAGGAGTGACAGACCCATGAATTCATCCCCTCACTGCGGTCCAAGGCGTTAGGTCGAGAGTCCAGCTGGAAAAATCTGTTAAGTTTACCTCTACCAGTCAGTGGGCAAACGCATTCGCCGACTAGACCTAGACTAAGACCTAGACAATCCTCACCCCATTAACCCAAGTACCCCTGCTAAGTTACCAAACGTAGCGAGCCACTTGGGGTGATCTATGGCAGGGGTGTTGAATAATTTTCGGGAAATCGACAGTTAACCTTTGATTAGTTTGATTTCCTCCTTGTGATTTTACATACAATCCCTGTGGCGTCATTAAGATTCTTACACCTGGCGGGTGCGGCGAGTGGAAGCTCCATCGCGAACGGCTGCCACGCCGAGACTAAGCATCACAGAGGGTGCAACGTGGTGGGGATTTGGCAAGGGGACACCAGGCTACACGCTAGTGTTGCAGCACCTTGGAGGCCTTATTTTACGAACAGTAACAATAACAACGTCAAATGTCAAATGTTCGAATTAATAAATAAATTTAATACAATATACGTAAAACATAGGAGCCTACTTTAAAATGACGCAAAGAGATTTTTACAGCAGTCGATAATTTTAATAAACAGCCCAGATCCTGCAGACTAGCTTAACGATTAAATTTTATTATTATGAAATGAACAATATGAACATTTTACCCGTGGAGAATAATTCCAAAACACCTATCAGTTGAGTGATTATGAACAAAATCATTTTTAACAATTAATAAAATGCAATGGTACCTACCACATTCGCTGCAACGTAACCTCCTTTTACGACATCATAAACTGCAAGTTTTGACATTTGCGCAAACGAGCTCTCGAAAGTTCCGATCGCTGATTATGGTTCAATTGTGTTGAATACATATTTCACTTTGTCTGGACATTTGGAATAACTACGCAATAACTACATAAATTGAATCATATATAATAATATGTCAACGACCTTTCACACTGGTTCCGCGACATTTCATCCCCCGACAAAATATCCTACGGAAAAAATATCCCCACAATATATATTATGTCGAGGGATATTTTGTCGGGGGATATTTTGTCGGTAACATTTTGTTGGAGGATGGAAACGCGGTAATTTTCACTCTCCCGACCAATTTTTTGTTCAAATAAGAAAAAAATCTGATACTCAATCTAAGCTTTTTGGTGCACGTCGAGATCATTTAAGCGTCCTTTTCTTAAACTTATACGCTATCATCAGCCTTGCATTATTTCCGAATCTCCATATTTAAAAAAAAATGTTAACCCGGTCATTTATAATAATGCAGGCAAACCGTGAGTTAATCGATATAAAATTTAAAAATGCAAGTACGTTACCCGCCTCTCTAGACGATGTCTGTACTGAGACGGGTAGGTAATAATACAATAAATATGACAGCTTCTATGATCGAGAAGTAAGGCTCTCAACACTCCGAGGGTCGCGGGTTCGAATCCCAGCGTAAATTTTATTTTATTGATTTATGTTATTTCACAATTTATTCATTTAAAATAATGTATGGTAGGTATATTTGCGGCACGCTCCAGAGTGGAAGATACTCTTAGTATCGCCCTGGTATAAGACCACCATACAGAAATTAATGTAACGTTGCTTGAAATGGCTTTAACCATATTTGGTGACCAGATCTGAATAGCTAGGTACTTCGCCACTTCCCCTTCCCCTCCCTACTACCTTCCGCCTCACAATATACCCCAATTGGGGTTGTCATACTTGCTTCAGAAAGGAGCAATTGGAACTCTTGTGCGGTAATCACATAAAAATGTCAAAGTTACATAGACTTAAAATGTTAGAATAACATAAATTTAGAATGAAGAATTACGTAAACTTCACAAATACACATTAATTATCTTTTGAAAATTCGTTAAAAATGGTTAAAAAATGCACGAAAATCATAGAAATACATGTGTAGTAAAATTAACGAGAACGTATGACGTTAAAGTGAAACGTAGATGAAGTCGTGGGCTCCCGAGAAAGCCTAGGCTATGATCAAGTGACAAATTATTTAAGAAATATTTTTTTTAAATTCGTAACACTAATATTCTGTCTACCTTAAAACTACACCCAATTATCTGGTACAGAATTCATAACCTCAAAACCAAAACCATTCATAGCCTCGAGCAACGCCGGGTACGCGTCAGCTCTGCGGGTAACTTAAAGTTGCGCATTATTTCGCAAGCCTTCGCAACATTCTTCAGTTATAATAAATATAATTGTGTATAAATAAAGTTTTTTCTGTCATAAACCATAATTCATGAAGACATTATGTTCTTTTGAATCCGTCTTTGTTAAATTAATAACCACATTGTTCTTATTTAACTAGGTACCTACTGATTTTAGGACATCTTTCAGGCACGCCTTATGTCAGAATGCTAAATATATTATGGAAACGCATGCGTTTTGACTGTTCAAGCATTATTTCTCTTTTCTAGACCGCAATCCAAAGAAGAAGCGCTAAAGAACTTATCATGCTGTGCGCAGAAAGGGCGTGATTTAATAGTAGTTCCCAAGCGTTTGTTGGTGCCTCCCGCACCGGGCTTCATTGCAGGAGACTCTAGGGAACAGTATTGTGTTTTTGGACAAATTTTATTTTGAGTGTTTGGGACCATTTTATAAATCTGATAGGAACTGGTTCCTAAAATAGCCAGTTCCTCGGATCTGTGATCCAGTGACAGCTGGACACCGTCGGTGACTCACCGAGACAAAGTAACAGTGAAAAAATAATCGAGACACGCAATGACGTTAAATGTAATTTATAACAACTTCGTCAAGTATTGCGACAATCTTTCTAAATCCGGAAGGATACTTGAAGTATAAAAATCCGTAGCACTTATACCTAGGGAGAAATTAATCACTGCGAGCTATTGACGGAAGTAGTGACATCTCGTGACGAATTCTTGAATTTAAAACCGAACTACAATAGTAGCTTTGTGTGAAACTCCACGTACACAGATGTGATTTGAGACACGGCCGTTAAGCGTGGCGTCGACATGCACTCGTGGCGGGGTTTTGAAATTAAACCACAGGCAGACGCCAAGATAATAATATAGTTCGATACTCACCGTATCTATTCTAATTTTTCTGCCTCGCATCGTTTCACACATTACTACTCATTATTTATTTATTTACAGTGGATTCTTACAGATGTTCTAACTTACGTGAGAACAATCCAGTTATAAAAACGCAGTTAATATACAAATCAGTAGGTACGTAAAATTACAAAAACCTACTAAGTTAAAGTACCTATACATAATATATCTACTATCTACTTAATTACAAAATTATATGAAAACGGGCTCAAATGACAAATAATACAAAAGTGGCAAGGACACCAAGAGATCACAACTGATACACAATAATAATAAGCTTAACAATTAAAGTTACATATTTTTGAGCAATATTAGGACATTTTTATTAATCTGTATAAAATATCGAAACAAAATGTCTGCTTCAGGACACTCTATCTTAGTACGCGCAAGAAGCTGTGGCGTTCACTAATGCCGCTATCGACCGGTCAGTAGCTGAGTTGGCATTACGTTTGAATTCCACGCAGGCGTTGTGAGTTCAATTCCTCGGCTGGCTAAGTCCTCCATCATGACACTAGCAACATTTTTTGCTTACTGTGGTGGTAGTAGAATATATTTTTTTATATAATGTCAGGTTATTCGTAACTCGAAAATGTTTGCAATGTATGACAAAAGATAAGCTGAAATAGGCCAAGCCCAAAAACACTTGCTATTTTATAACATAGTCTAAGCATCTAATTTACTATCGCCAAATAACACGCTCGAACTTGGGGTGAGGAAGCTTGACAACATAATATAAAGTTAAATAAGTATGCGTTTCAGCATGCTGCCACGACGCATGACCAAACTGTATATTTTATTAATATATCAATCGGTCCCATAATAAATTATAGTTTTTATACCAATTACTTAATGAATAGACACAAGCTAATGCTTCTATGGAAGAGTGGTATTAACATTCGAACATGAACATGTATACTAATTATAACATTATCTAAATGTATACTATATTTTATATGCTAAATAAAAAGAAAAAGAAAAAAAAAAATTCAGAAAACGCATACTAGTGATAAAGACGAGGAACAATGGTTTTATTTTTATTTTAGTGAAGATTAATGACTTAATTTTTTTTGGTAGGAATTTAACTTTATTGAAATTGGCGATTAATACAAATAATCAGCCTTTCTACAAAACTTCGTGAATATTCAATTGATAAATGACCGTGTATGTGAAAACCTCAGTAATTAGTATCTGGCCAAAATAGTTCGTGGAAAGATATACATATGTATACATCGATCAGTATACAATGTATACATTGCTTATCCAGCCAAAGAGGATTGTTTATAATGTTTATCAGTTGTATGAGATCGTTTATGATATTTTCTCATGGAAATTCGGAGTTTTTTAAAGGTATTTTCAATGATCTATATATTTTTTTTTTGAAGATGTTGTAAAAAATACAGTGTAAATCCGCCACTGCAAATACTATTTTAGAAACTAGTTAAAATTACCTCTGAGTTTTGAATTATACTTTATCATTTAAAAATGCAGTATTTTAAGCTTCAAACACGAAAAAACTTGAAAAAAAGCTTACCTACCGCAAAAATTTTCAAGTAAAACGTCATCTAATGAAAATCAAAAAACAAAACAGCCATTTTATTCAAGGAATTTGCAATAACTGTAACTTAACTTTTTATCTCGTTCATACAAAATATAAAAAAAATTGCAATTTTTCCCCGAGTTTTTTTTTACATGAATTACGCACAAGGGTCCCAACTGCTCCCGTCTGGAGCCAGTGGGACTATGGCATCCCCAATTGGGGTATGTTGTGAGGTTGAAGGTAGTGGGGAGGGGAAGGAGATAGGGAAGATCAAGGTGGGGAAGTACCTGGCTATTCATCTGGTCACCAAACACGGCTAACTAAGCAACTTTCAATTCTGAACGGTGGTCTTACACCAGGGCGATACTGAGACCATCTTCCACTCTGGAATAAAAAATCTGAAATAACACAAATTAATCAAATAAAATTTATTTGCCACGCCGGGATTCGATCCCGCGAACTTCGGAATGCGAGTCTAGAGAACCATTTATTGGATAACCGACACCTCTGCTATTGGTCACCCCAAGTGGTTCGCTAAGTTTGGTGACTTAGCAGGAGTGCCCGAGTTCATGAAGTGAGGTTCGTCTATGCATCTGCCTACCTGCTGCGTGGCGAGACTGGTTGAGGGAGGCCTTTTGACTTTTCCAGTCGGACTCTCTCGACCCATCGTCTTGCACAGTAGTTGGAAGGATGGATTCATACGTGCGTCATACTTGGACCCAACAGATTCCTACCCACCTCTTATACCTTTTTTCTTCCCAGCACTTCCTATCCTTCCCTTCCTTTAAAAGACCCTCCACCCAGCATCCCCTAAGTCTTAAGGAAAATTATTTTCCTCAGGGCCTCCTGTGTGGAGCTTATGTTAAAAAAAACATAATATCAAATTAATTTTACATATTACTCAGAACCGAAACTGGTCGTTATCTGTGAATATATTTAAAGTCATAATATTTTTCAATGAAATTCCTCATTTTATTAATTCATAATATGTCTGTAAACTTGTCGTTGTTATTACTGTAACGAAAATACAACCAATTTCGCAACATTCATTTTATTGTCGTAAACTCATATAGTTAATTAAATTAGTAATAAATCACCACTGAATGGTCGATAATCATCAACCCTCTGCCATAGATCACCCTAAATGGTTCGCTACGTTTAGTGACTTAGCAGGAATGCCGGAGTTCATGGGGTGAGGTTTGTCCAGGTCTTGGTAATAATGCATATTCCCACCTGCTGCGTGGCAGGCCGGATCGGGAGAGACAGCTTGAGGGAGACTCTTTATCAGGGCTCTCGCGGAACATCGCCTTGTATCGCAGTGGGATGGATTCATTCATCCGTCACTCCTACACACCGACCCCCAGTTTCCTACCTACCCTCATACCCTTTTCCTTTCCAGAACGTCTTCTCCTACCTTTCTTAAAAAGACCCTCTACACAGCATTCCCAGGATGACAGGCCCTGAAGGGAATTATTTTCTTTAAGGCCTCTTGCGTGGAACTAATGTTAAAAAATAGTTTCATTTTCAGATAAATTACAGTTTAGATACTATTTTTTTTTTTTTTTTTTTTTTTTTTTTTTTTTAATTTATTTATTACAGAAGATACATTATTTATACAGCAAAAATAACATATAAAATATAATATTTATATTTCAAAATAATCTTTTTTTGATACAAATAAACTATATAATAAATTTTCACTGTTTTTTTTATTTTTTATTTTGTATGATATTTCTCTTCTATAGAAGCAGACGCTTGTGATTAGAAGAGGGACGAGTATCGGGATGAAAAAATATTTAAAATATATTTACAAAATATATTTTGAATCTTTTGATTTAATTGTGGTAGATACTTAAAAAAAAACAAATTTACAAGTTATATAATTTATGATGATAAATTTTATCAATTTGTTATTTTTACTTTAAATTGCTCTTTAATTGCTTTTAATAGGCATTTATCGTCTTCGATTGTTCTTATTTTTTCAGGTAGGCTATTGAAGTATTTTTTTCCTAGATATGTGTAATGATGTTGTGCAAATGAGGTGTTACATTTTTGTGTTGGAAATATATGCTTTTGACGAGTACGACTTTCAGTTAAAAAGCTATGATTTTGTTTTTCTTTTATTATTTGGATTATTATATTTTTTCGAACTAGATCATTAAATTTTAATACTTTAAATTCTTCAAAAATAAGGTGAGTTGGATAATCTCTTCGTTTTTTCAAGATAATTTTTATAATTAGACGTTGCACAATTTCAACAGGGAGTAGATTTGTTTTGTATGCAGCTCCCCAGCTTACTACAGAGTATTGGAGATTTGACTGTACTATAGCATGGTAGACTGATGTTAGATTTTCTAATGAGAGAAAGTTTCGGATTTTTAAAAATATGTAAATTAATTTCCTTATTTTGTTAACGGTAAGGTTGATTTGATCTTTCCAGTTCAGGTTTTTGTCTATTGTTATTCCTAAGTATTTGATTTTATTCGAAATTTTTAATGTGGAACAGTTTATTTTACAGTTATTTTTTTTGTGATCTTTAGAATTATCATGTATAATTATATCAAAATTTACCGGAACGTCCTTTGATTTTATTGCAAATGGTATAACGTGAGTTTTTTCACTATTAAGAGATAGTAGATTTATATCAAACCAGTGTTTAAGTATGTTTATGTCTTCTGTTGCTTTTTGTTTTACAACTTGCCATGTGATTCCACTTTCAATAAGTACTGTATCGTCGGCATAAGAGGTTATACTACCATGAAGTGGCTGTGAGAATATACCGTTTACATATAAGATGAATAATATAGGACCTAGCACAGTACCTTGTGGAATTCCATATTCAGATGTCTCTTCGTCGCTATAAATGTTATTTATTTTGACACATTGAGGGCGATTTTTTAGGTAGCTTTTTATCCAATTTGCTACGTTTTCATTAATGTTCAAATTATCTAATTTTTTCATAAGTTTTTTATGGGATATGCTGTCAAACGCTTTTCTCAGATCTATAAAAATACCTATACATTTATTGCTCATATCAAGGTTTTTATATATGCGTGATGTGACATTTGCAATCGCGTCTTGTGTGCTGCGCGCTTTTCGGAATCCGTATTGATTGTCGTGAAGTATTTTGTTATTTTCAATAAATTCCATTAGTTGAGATTTTACGATTTTTTCAAATATTTTTCCAATATTTGAAATGAGGGAAATTGGTCGATAGTTAGTTACATTTTGTGCGTTTCCACTTTTGAATATAGGTGAGATAATTGTCCTCTTATAATTAGACGGAAATATTCCATTTTTTAAACTTAAATTAATTAGGTGAGTTAATGGTTTTATCACGTGGCTTTTAATAGATTTTAACATATTTACAGTTATGTTGTCAAAACCTGGTGACGACCCTCCTTTCATATTTTCAATAATAATAATGTGGAACTATAATATATATTTTATTTTAAAGGTTCCTACTTTTTTCCTATAAGATTATTCAATCAATTCATAGCAATGTCTTAGATTTGGATCAACATGTTTTAAATTAAAGATTCACGATTTTGTCAGACAGGGCCGGCCGTAGACTTTTGGCGTTCTAGGCAAACAATGGTAACCTGGCCACTTTTAATGGATACTACAAGCCTCTTTTAATAATGGGTGTTCGCTCGAGGGTCACATTTTAATTAATTCTGACGAACTCCTAAATATAATAGCTGTTTTTCAGATGGATGCCCACGGGACGTGAGTTATTTATATTAAAGATTATTAAAAACAGTATTTTACATAAAGCGATTAATTTTTTAAAGGTTTTTCAACTATAAAATTAGCGGTAAGCACAAGATTTTATTTTTTCTAGACGATGAATAAGTAATTTCGTGAGAGATTGTGTTGAAAACATATTTGATTTTAGTAGGTAATACGTTTATCAGAATTAATTCAAATAAACCCTGCGGAAATTGCCATTTTCTAAGCCTACTAGAGGAAATTCTACCGTAGGTGCGCCCAATACCCAGGGGCCGCGTGCTGATTATTTTTATATATGCCTTCGTCACTTTCGTCGTTAAGCGGCCGGTATTCGAATTTCTACCGATTTCTTGCAAACCTCACTTAAACATTTGAAGTTTTTCAGCTCTTAAAAAAATATATGTTATTCTTGAAGATAATATCTAGACATAAGTCGTGCCCAAACGCAAATTATATAAAATTCCCTCCATAGAAAAAAATCGCAAAGTATGCTCCAAAAATTATTATAAACACGTTTTTTTCAGTTATTTTACAAGTTATATGTATGAAAAAATTCACAGCGTTTCTTTAAATGCTGTTTAAGACAATTATTGCGAGATTTTTGCTATATTTTAAACGAGTCGTGTTTTATTAAAGATTTTCATGATTTTTGCATCTATTTTATCTTTATAAATGTTAGCGCGCTCTTCTAACATTCGTAATTTCATATCTCTCTGTCTTCTTATTTTTGTGGCCGGGAACGGAGCCTTAAGTTTCGGACTATATTTTTAGAGTGTCCAAAAATTATAGAAGCCTTTGATTTTCAGATAATGCTAAGGACAGAAAGGGAAAATCGTTTATAAACTCTTCATCGATGGCCAAAATCTGTGAAATTATTGATTAGATTAATAGATGATGTAAAAAAGAAGATAACTCTGTTTTCTCAGTTAAATTCTGAGAAGCGTCCAATTAAAGATTGTTTAAACGATGCATACTTTAATGTAAATTTGGCTTTCACACATTATATGGGTGATCTTGGCCATATAAAGCTATATTTCTCAAATGTCACATTTTTTTAAATTACGGATACATAAAAGAAACAAAATTTAAAAAAAGCCAACGTCAACCTTCAAAGCAAAAGTCAACCTTCAGAAAATATATTGCAACCTTCAGAAAACTAAAGTTGGCAAGAGTGGGAAGGCTACGAAGCACCGCACAAAGAGGATAACGATCATCCTATCTCAGTTTTTCGCTGGCTAAATCCTACTCTCCTCCTCCTCTTTTTAGTGAGGCTATTTTTAGTTTCATCGGGTTTCAAATCACAACGGTGCAAAATAAGTAAAAAAAATACAAAAGTTTTTTGTTTGAGTAAATGTTATAATGTTGTGGTTTTTGAATGACAGTGGGAATTTGTTGAAAAGTTTAGAACCATAAAATAAGAGAAGCTTTGGCCAAATGTTGTATTCGAAGTTGCTTGTGGGATTCATTTTTGAACCCGAGATCCGGTGTTTCTTTTAAATAAGTGTGCTATGCCTACAATACATGACATCTTTTTTAGCCCGATTCGAATTAGAGACCAAAATCAACATTTTTCGCTTTACGCGATCGCTATTTTAATCTCTATTTTCATGTCTACGATTTCAATAGGCCACTTGCATTGATTTCATAACGACTTGGAAAAAATCGTGTGGATAGATTTTTTTACTAAGATTACGAAAATGTTAGTAAATTTTTTTAGAAATGTATAGTTTTTTTTTATTTTTAAATTAATAAATCCATTATTTGATCTCGTGACGTCACTACATGAAAATGTCCCGTCTCCGATTATGTTCCCTTAATTTTGTAAAATTCCACACTGATTAATTTGTTTTTATAAGTCAACACTTTGATTTCCGGCGAATTTTTGAATTTGCGTTTAACGTTCACTAAATTTATTGTTTGTTCTATTCGAACTTATCCTTTAGTTTGATTTTTTGATAAAGATGGCGGGGTTTTTACAGATGTTACGAAGAGAACCCCGTACAATTTATTGCTATTCGTGTGGAAAACGTTATTTTTTAAAAATGATTTTTGGCTATGTAATTATCTTTTTTTCGCACGCTTAAAATTATGTCCCGTCTTTCCGGTTTATGAAAAATGGTCTGATTTTTCGGATTGAAATTTTCAAAAAAAGCCACGATTTAAATATTAAAAAAAAAAACAGAATTTCTTAGAATATTTGCCTGAACCGGATTTTTTTTTAAATGTGATGCAAGTGGCCTATTGCTGCACTGCAAACAACACATGAACCATGCTGTTTGCTGTGATGCCAACTGAAATCGTAAATACGAAAATAGCGATCTAGTAAGCGAAAAATGTTGACTTTGGTCTCTAATTGATGTCGTGTATTGTAGGCATTAGTTTTTTTTCTTATATTTGTGAATATCAAGTAGAATTGTTTTACAAAATTTTTAGGGATGGCTTTGGTTTCAGACGTCACCCGCTTAAGGGCTGGGACTAACAAAACCTACCAAACGAATGAATTGAACTAGGTTTAACAAAATATTAATTTAATTAATTATTGAATAACAGTTGGCAGCCCTGCCTTCAGTTCCCACCAGGTAAGTGTTCTGACCTCCATGGCAATACTTTCATTGAAGAGGGCTCGACTTTCATAATGACTATTTCAAGGTTATGTATTGCCAGACCTGTTACCGGCTAGCGGCTAGTGGCTAGTGGCTAGTGACTAGTGATGGCAATACCTTCCGGCTATTGCGCGTAGGTACTCAATTACTATCGTCATTATGTTGTAATGCACTCTTTCATGTTACAACACTGATTACAACATATTTATTGATAGTTGTGATAATGTATCTACCTATATTAAAAGGCGTACGGATATTTCAAGTGTAAGCGGATCTGTTATTATTAAGATAGTTGTGTCACGATTTACTATTTTGAAGTCAAAACTTCTTTAGCACCGTTGTGATTTGAAACTCGATGAAACGAAAAATAACGAGACCGTAAAGAGACATTCTATAGGACTCTGCCTGCTAGAGGATGAGATAGAATAATCGGTCTCCTCTTTGTGGCGCTTCGTTACCTCCTCACTCTTGTCTTCTTTAATTTTCTGAATGTTTCACTTCTACCGCTTGTGCCCGCTCCTATTTTTTTAAGTGAAAACTTTTTTAACACCGTTGTGATTTGAAACTCGGTGAAACAAAAAGCGAAAGTAAAAAGAGACATAAATTTATAGGATTTTCCTGCGAGAGAATGGATAGTATAATCGGTCTCCTCTTTGTGCGATGCTTCGTCGCCTTCCCTGTCTACTTTAGTTTTCTGATGATTTCACTTCTACCGCGTGTGAATTGCACACTCTATTTTTTATTATAGGTACATAGTAATATCTTGTGTTTGTGCGTGGGTGCACGCATGCACGATTTCCGGATAATTCTAAGGACAGAATCAGAAATTCATTTCGAAGCTCTTCATCGAATGGCGAAAAACAATGAACTTGATGATGTGAAAACGGTTACTCGATGGCCACGAAGGGAATGACTTTCGACTAGCAAACCGTAGGTCGCGGGTTCAAATCCCAAATGCTTGAGCAAATAAATTTTGTGCATGTTATTTCACAATTAATTAAAATTAATAAATAGAATGTTTGCTGCACGTTCCAGAGTGAAAGGTACTCTCAAACTCTGAATATCGCCTTGGTGTATAAGATCACCATTTAGAACTGAGACGTTGCTCGAAATGGCTTTGGCCGTGTTTGATGACCAGATCTGATTAGCTAGATATTTTCCCACCTTGCTCTTACCCACTGCATTCATCCTCACAACGTACCACAATTGGGGATGCCATAGTCTCACTGGCTCCAGGCGGGAGCAGATGGGACTCTTGTGCGGTATTCACTTAAGAAAAAAGGGTAGGATTTGGTCTCTACAAATATATGTTCTCCACTATTTCCTTGCAGCAAATCCATCATCCAGTTGATTAGTCAGACATCTCCAAATACCTACTAAGTTTCAGTTAAGAGAAAAGCATTATTTTAATGCGCACCATAAATCAAACATTATTTAGTAAATATGCTATAAAATAACACCGGGAAGCATAACGTTCCGGTACATTAGTATGACATTTTGAAAAATCCTACTAGTGACCCAAAAAACATATTTTTTATATCACTAAAAGTATTTCTGTATCATAATTGATTTGGTGGTGTTTATAAGTAATCTCAGTATTGTACCAGATAGAGGGTACACTTTTATATATAACTGCAAATCAACTCAAAATTAGATTTTTCGCAGATGTCTGACTAATCCACTGGATGATCGAAATGGCGTATTATAAAATGCAGTGATTTTCGGTAATGATATATGAATAGATACCTACGTATATAAAGTATATTATTATTTGGTTACTTGATTGATTGATTGGCAAATAACTTGCCTAGTCATTTATTGAATAGGTAATAATAATATTTACTAACTGAAGATAGAAGAGAGAGATTCATTTTTTGCTATTTCTTTGGAGTGGTTCAATGTCAATGTCGATGGCCTCATGAACTCTTTCGAATAATTGTAACAAGCAATTAGATATTTTATCAAAATGAGAATGGTTTTTGAATAATAGGAACAAACAATTAGATATTTTATCACAATGAGAATGGCTTTTGAATAATAAGAACAAACATTTAGATATTTTATCACAATAAGAATAAACATTTAGATATTTTATCACAATGATAATGGCTTTTGTACAATAAGAACAAACATTTAGATATTTTATCGCAATGAGAAAGGCTTTTGAATAATAAGAACAAACATTTAGATATTTTATCACAATGAGAATGGCTTTTGAATAATAAGAACAAACATCTATGTAGATATTTTATCACAATGTGAATGGCTTTTGTATAATAGGAACAAACAATTAAATATTTTATCACAATGAGAATGGCTTTTGAATAATAAGAACAAACAATTAGATATTTTATCACAATGAGAATGGCTTTTGATTAATAAGAACAAAAAATTATGTAGATATTTTATCACAATGAGAATAATAGGAACAAACAATTAGATATTTTGTGACAATGAGAATGGATTTTTAAAAATAGGAAGGGTTCTTTTCAAAGTATTTTCGAAGTTGTTACAATCTGTATCTAAAGTAGTTGTGGTAGTGTAGGATGGTGATTTTTAATTGTTGCAGTTTTTAACTGGTAAATATTTTTTAAACGCATATTTCTGAAAAACAGTATTTACTGTCATTCAAAAATAACCACTACTTACTTTTTGGATCTGGAAGAAGTAGCTACTTATTGTAAATTCTCAATTCTCAAGCATTTCCTCACACCTAACTAGAAACTGCATCTTTTTCAGTTGTTACATTTTGGAACTGAGATATAGAAATAATTTTATGTTCTAAAAATCTTTTATTTAAAAATAAACATAGGTGTGTGGATTATAACCATTTAGTCAAAGGCATCCGGAAATTTAAAGCCTTGATCCAAAGATTTCCAGAAACTCTTGGCGGATGGCAGTGACCTTGTGTGAGCTAACCTTGTCTTCGGACAGTTTAGCAATATTTAGTATGCAAGTGTCCAAAGTGTAATATTCATTGAATACATTATTGCAAACGAGGATCTGATATGTCCGGCCACCTCGAATCCTCTACTTGCTGATGCAGACTGTACCTCTGCAATCTGGTGACCTGACTGTTTATCCACCGACAATTGCCCCCCAGAAATGATATTTACTGTATTATTATAATTTTATGTGCTTTAAACCAATTTCAAACGTAAAACCGACTTCAAAAATACCCTTAATAATTTGTTGGTATGAATATCAAATGAATTTAAAAAGTGTCGATTTGTACTTATGCGCTGATATATACAGTTAGTGTATAGATAAGTAGATTTTTCTTTAATGCTTTTGAATGAAACATGTTTTATACTTTCGTTATCCTCTCTGCACACACCTTCGGGATCTTCGGGTGTTATTAGGTATACTGTATTTTTCCTAAACCGACTGCATATTGTATATACGTATGCTGGAGGGCCAACTTTATGCGGATCAACTGTCATGGAACCCTATAATCTACACAATACGGGCAATACATTTTGTGTTGTTTCTGAAAGGTGGTCTTTCACCAGGGGGATACTGAGAGTACCTGACACTCACTTCCTTCATTCTCACAACTAATTAACTAACACGACGTTTCCTCGCAGGGATGGGCAGATAATATAAACTCCTACACAAATCTCTATCTGCACACTCTCCGTATTTCATTCACATGCATGGTCTTACGATTTTATGTAGTTTTTACTTTTGACGTGGCCCGCCTCGGGTATTTCAATTTCACAACATACTTTAAAATGTAGATGCCATAGTTCCACTGGCTCCTATATATATACCAATATAGCTACTATGCAGCAAAAACAACATGTTAGTTTTTGGCTGAGAAAGGAAAATTTCTGGCATCGAATGTTGCAGTTTTTCGGTTTAGAATTTCTATATCAAACCATTTGTTGGATAACCAACACCCCTTCCGTAGGTGACAAAAAGTGGTTCGCTACGTTTGGTGATATAGCAGGAGTGCCCGGGTTCATGGGGCAAGCTTTGTCTAGGTCTTGGCGGCGGATGCGTTTGCCCACCTACTAAATGGCAGGACGGATCGGGAGAGACTGGTTGAGGGAGAAACGTTTCCGGACTCTTTGGACCCATCGCTTTGCACCGCTGTGGAAGGGATAGATTCATACGTCCGTCACTCTTGAACACATTGAACCCAGATTCCTATCCACCCCTCGTACATTATTCCTTCCCAGAACACCTTCTCTTCCTTTCTCAAAAACGAACCCCCACCCACCATCCTCAAAGATGACATAGGCTGTGATGGATTTTTTTTCCTCAGGACCTCCTGTGTGGGACTTAGGTACATAAAAACTATTATTCCTGATCTGAGGAATTTTTTATTAGCTTCACGTAAGATTGGTAAGTACCTACCTATACATATAAAGAAAAAAAAAGAGAGTGTACAATTCACAATCGGTAGAAGTTAAACCTTCAGAAATCTAAATTAGACAAGAGTGTGAAGGCTACGAAGCATCGCACAAAGAGGAGACCGTAATACAATCTTATTCTCTCGCAGGCTAAATCCTGTAGATATATATGCTTGTCTCTTTTTAATAGCTATTTTTTGTTTCATCGAGTTTCAAATTACAACGATGCTAAAGAAGTTTTCACTTCAATATATAAACAATACAAAATTTAAGGCTAGGGGTCTATCGACCTTACACAAATCTCCATGTTCAGATAATGATATGTTAAAACAGAATATAATATGTAGATAATATACCTCTTCCTGTGCTTACCATACACCAAAAAATGGAAGTTCCCCAAAAGGCAACAGAAGCTTCTAGGTATTGCTGCTCTTCTGCTAACGAAACCCGGCTGCATTGACTATGTGTCAACCTTGACACTAATTCTACAACTTGGTTGACAACCGTCGAAGTACAATACATTATAATGACTTGTGATGTTTTCTATGAACAGGGTGCCTGTTAGGTACTAACATGATGCATGAGACTAGACCTTATAATATTCAAGAAGGGCACTTGGTAATGTCCACTGAATTGATAATGCATACACCTTCAAATAGAAATGCACTCCATGTTAGTTCAACGTAAAAAGATTACAAAAATCTCACCATCACATAATTTATTCCCTGCAACCTTAACATAATATATAGCACAGATAATAAATTTAAAAATAATATCGCCTATTTTAGCCCTCTGACCCAAATGCGCCGACTATATAACAAGGAGTAGATTTTTTCGTCGATAGTTTATATGGATTAAATTAAAAAATTCTGTTATTGCTAAAAAATATATTGTGCTAATTATATTATGTTTCACTTGTGTCTCTTGTGTCTCTCGTGTCTCTTGTGTCTCTTGTATCTCTTGTATGTCTTGTGTCTCTTGTGTCTCTTGTGTCCGAGGGAATCTGTTTTCATCAGGGCCTCCTGTACGGAGCAAATGTAAAAAAGATATTTTTTAGTTCCAATACTTCTATTTGCCGTGATATCGTATTAGCTCGTAGCTAATAAAATTTGTACATTATGAGAAAATATTAAAGCACTTCGTTAATTTTTGTGATACATGGACCAACGAAAAAAACCTTAGCGGTAGTCACCTCAAAAATCAGGATGTTATGAGGTACAGATTTGTATGGTCGTATTAGCGCCAATTGCAGACAATGGCGGTATGACGGAAGACCCATTTACCAAATTTTGTAAAACAATAACTAGGAAACGTTTATTTTTACATATATTTTGACAACATGTCACATTCTTGCCGGGAACTTTGGCGCCGATCAGATAACAAACACTTTTTTTGTAAAAATGCATTATCTTCCTGTGCTTATTTCCAGTAATTTTTTAAATTACTTCACACCTTACAATTTTTAACATTTAAAAATGTAATTATATACGTATTTTTTTAATGCATATATTGTTGATCAATTCATCTAAGATCTCCATGGCACTTTTGTACTTGTCCTGTGTTCATATTTTTTTGTAATTTCCATATCTTCATATTTAGGTAACATAATAAGATGATGTTTTTAAACATGTTTATATCCACGGTATGTTTTGTTTTACACGTCATCATTACATAGTATCAAATGAAGTCGCTCACAATGTTTGTGCGCTTAGATCTTTTAAACTACGCAACGCATTTTCATGCGGTTTTCACCAATAGATAGAGTGATTTAAGAGGAAGGTTTATATGTATAATACATGCTATATATTAGATAAAAGCCGAGACATTCAAATATTCAATTCAGGCAGCGGGTAGCGGGCAGCGGGCAGCTGGCAAGCGGGTGGTGTGGATTTTATAAAGGTTGGGTAATGGCGTTGTGTTTCGTTAGCCACAGCAACGTGTGGCCAGGTCTGCTAGTTATGTTTGAAACAAAACATACCGTATATATTCAAATAGATGATCTTCTTAAATGGAACGCTCATGTTACAAACTTAACGACAAAACTGAGGACATTCGTCTATTTCTTTAAAAATGTTAGAGATATATTAAATATAAAACATCTGAAACAAGTTAACTGTGCTCTCATACAATCATCACTTGAATATGGTATTATTAGCTGGGGAAGTGCCTCAAATACTTGCCTGGAGCCTTTAGTAAAGGTTCAAAAACTAATTTTGAAGGTTATTCTTAAAGTCCCGTTAAGAACGAGCACTGATTTTATTTTTAAGACACTAAACGTTCCTAACCTGCAAAAACTGTATTAAAAAAATATTCTGCTTCACCAATTTAAAAATACACACATATTTGAGGAATAAACACTAGAGCCCTAAGAGAGTCAAATGTAAAATCTTTTAACATCCCAGTTTGTCAAACCTCTTATGGATAAAGAACTTTTAAATATAATGCAACAAAGCTATTCAATTCTCTACCTACAGAAATAAGAAACACTCAAACCAAAAGTGCATTTAAAAGTAGAATCATTGATCACCTAAAATAAACATATCTATCAGGAGTATTTAATAACATTCTTACCTTTATGCCTACTGTGTGTAAATATGTAACCATGTACCTACTGCAATGTTCATATAACATACTTGAATTGTGTATTACTTAGAAAAAAAAGATTTTATATCAAGTTGTCATGTTCATAATATTAATAAAACAAAATCATAGATTATAACCACTCTGTAAATTGCCATCTCAACACAGGTGTTTCACACCTAGTGAGATGGGCAACACGTCATCATTATAACCTAATGTAATATGAAAATAATTAAATAAATAAATATTATTGTATAAGTATATAATATATAGTGTATAGTGCGGTATTGACGGTTGTTCTGGCTTTCTTCAAATGTTATATGATGGAGGTTTTCGGCGTTGTATTGTACATTTAATAGTTGTATAAGTTCAGTAAGTTCTCATTTTTCATCTTAAGGGAAAGTTTTCCGTTAGCAACTTTTGAGTAGAATTTTATAACACCAACAACATTAAAGTTTTAAATAATCTTTTGACGGTGTTTAGAATTTTTATTAATTATTATTTTTGTGTGTGTTTGAGGGAGATCCCCATCCACTAATTACATATCCTGTACGAAATTTGCAAAGAGCATAGTAGACTTTATGTTAACAGATCATTTTTTTTATGTGAATACCGCACAAGAGTCCCAACTGCTACCGTCCGAAGCCAGTGAGACTATGGCTTCCCCAATTGGGGTATGTTGTGAGGCTGAAGGTAGTGGGGAGGGGAAGGATATAGGGAGATTAAGGTGGGGAAGTACCTGGCTATTCAGATCTGGTCACTAAACACGGCTAATGCATTTCAAGCAACGTTTCAATTCTGAATGGTGGACTTTCACCAGGGCGATACTGCGGGTATCTTCCACTCTGGAACGTGCCGCAAATATACTATATATTATTTTAAATGAATAAATTGTGAAATAACACAATCAATCAAATAAAATTTATTTGCCACACCGCGCCGGGATTCGATCCCGCGACCTTCGGTGTGCGAGTCAAGAGCCTTACAGCTGGACTACGCCGCGCCGGTCGTCAAAATTATTTGTGCGCGTTTCTAAAGAAGTACAGGAGCTTAATTGTAATACTGTTTATGGAAGATGTCCCATGGAAGATTTTCGTCGATTTCAATGCCAATTTGTTTCAATACGACGCGCGACATCATGGTGTTCTTGTATTTATTTTGGATAAACTAGTTCAAGTTCTTACAGGGGTTTTACTCATTGGGTTTACGACCCTTTTTTGATATTTACACCTCTATATTATACATGCATTCTATGTAGTGTTGTCAGCCAGTAAATATTCCAAATACAGATACTACTTGGGGCTTAATGCTCATGCTTGTAAATCGCTTAGGAATGATGATTGTTGATTTCCTGGCGAAAAAAATAGATAAGTCACAATTTCACCAATCTAGAGCTCCTGAAAAGGGTAATCAACGAATAAAAATAAGGGAAAAACTAAAAACTGATGCAGGCATTTCTAGAGTTAAACCCCAGATATAAACAGGAGAACAAGGTTGATGAACCAAGACACCGAAATTATATATAAATTCAAACTATCATTGGGTAGGCGTATTTTATTTTCCGAACTGTAGTCTTTCAACAGGGCGATACTGAGAGTATCTCCCACGCTGAAGCGTGCTGCAACTATATATTATTATTTTTACTTCTTACGACTTTATGTACGGGTTAAATCTTCCCCACAGGAAAAACTAAATCCTTCCACGCACTATTCCACAAATGATCATATAGTCAATCCACGCTATGCAAGTGCACTATATAAGTATAATAAATACAAAAACAATATAAGAACAACATGTCAATCTACCAGAGATCAAATGGGAAAATAATTCACCGACTCCAGATATTTTCATATCAGAGGGTTCGGCTCGGTAGAACTCCTAACTGTCCTACTGATCCCTCAATATAAATATTTAAAAAATCTTTCATAATTCTACATGTATATAAAATTATTGATTTTTACATTATTATATATAAATTCTTTGACAAATCTAATAAGCCTAAATTTAGAATGAGAAAGCTAGGTATAATGCCAGTAGCCGAAATAACAAATGGTAATATTTTTATATTTTGAGAATGCCAAATTCTTTTAATCTCATTTCCTAAATCTGAATATTTTCTTATTTTTTCAGAAACAGTTTTTTGAATATTACAGGAATTTGGAATAGCGACATCAATGATACGATTATAAGTTATTATTAAAATATAAAGTTATTATTACCTAATTTTATCAAATTTATTTGCAGATTTTAATCCCGCCATATCTGTATTTGTCCCCTCTGAGATATTACCCCTCGACCACCTGTTAACCATTTCAATCTAAATTATTGTCAGACTTGTAAATATAACAGAATCCATAATTAATACCTTTTAGCCTTGAAATTTCGAGGAATCGTATTTGAATTATTCGGTATGATTTTGCGGTTCCTTCTCCTTTAGCCAACCTTTCAGACAGCCTTAAAGTGTCCATCATCAGGACAGATGTGAATCTCAAATTATGCTATCCTTGCTAAAGTAGTTATTTCCATAAAGTCCTTGTCACCACTCGCCATGTACCACGTATCTTGTTGGCGCAAATCATTCATTTGTTCTGCCACCGTTTCTTTTACTTACTGACAAAGCACGTAGTCATTAATATTCCAGTCAAAGGCGAATTTCATTAGAGAGATTGAAATCTAGTTCAATAGTGCAACGCTCTTCCACAAATAGTACCGTAAAGAGTAAAGATGCAAGGACACCTCGTTTTATTCCAACTGTTGGAAACTTTTTGTATTTATTAGGCGGTATGGAAACCTTTGAAATATGGATATTTGGCGCATCCTCCAGTTCATCCCTCATTCCTCGGTTCAGAAACAATTTGGGAGGTGGTTACGGGTATCGCCGACCCGGAAACCATTTATTGGATAACTAACACCCCTACCTTAAGAGGCCGTTATCCGAATTTCTACCGATTTCTTGCAAACCTCTCTTAAACAAGTTTTTAACTCTTAAAAAAAAATATATGTTATTCTTGAAGATAATATCTAGATATTTGTCGCGCCGAAACGCAAATTATATAAAATTCCCTCGATAGAAAAAAATCGCAAAGTATGCTCCAAAAATTATTATAAACACGTTTGTTTCGGTTATTTTCCAAATTATATGAAAAAAAAAAATTCACAGCGTTTCCTTAGTAAAATTAAATACAATTATCGCGAGATTTTTGCTCTATTTTTAAGTGTTTTATTAAAGATTTTCATGATTTTTGCATCAATTTTATCGCTGTAAATGTTAGCGCGCTCTTCTAACATTCGTAATTTCATATCTCTTCATCTTCTTCTTTTTGGGGCCGGAAACGGAGCCTTAAGTCACTCCAAGTGGTTTGCTACGTTTGATGATTAGTAGGAATAATTAGCAGGGTTGATACAGCAGGGGTGCCCAGGTTATTGGGGTAATGTTTGTCTAGGTCTTGGTGGCGAATGCAACGACTGCATGGCGGATCGGGAGAGACTGCTTGTCACAGACATAAACTAGACCTCTCCAGCCGGACTCTCTCGACCCATCGCCTTGCACCGCAATGGGAGGGATAGATTCACGCGTTATTTGAAACACAAACAAATAAAGTAGCTTATATCCATATTTGCTACATCTATTGATTAAAAAATATATTATTCAGTTTGGTTAGTTATTTTGGCCGGAAAAACCCAAATTTAAGTTGCATATGAAAAAGGCCGAGCAGCCGGATGAATAACAAGGATATAATTTTTCTTAAAAATTCCAACTTCGGACTCGATTTACTGGAAAATGAAATCTTAAATAAAAAAAAGTTATACCACACGAAATCGACTCCAAATGCGATGTAGATTAACCAGTTTCCAGTTTGCACTATGAGTTTCCATACACCGTATATAGTTAATGTACCTGCAATTAAGGAGGAATAAGCTAGCAGAGGGATTGAGCCCAGTAAGCCTGGATTGGTTCCGATGCCTTTGTCCACTCAGCCACTAATTAGTCTATCTGTAACCTCTACATGTTTCTTCAGAGTTATTGGCCAGCACTTGCATTTTTTTGCCAAGTTTCGTAACGCAGAGTGCGAGTAATGTTTATGGCATTTCAATCTTTTGTTTACAAACTTTCTTGTGGGCGATGTTCATGTACATACTTAAACTAAAAGTGAATTTCCCACTCGGCCAAGTCAGTGTCGCTAACGTAAACAATGTTGCTTTCAGGAATGTCGCATTGTCTTGTGAAAAATTGTTTCGAAACTCACTGCTTTTCTACATCCGATCCTCTGTACTTACTTACTTACGATGGAGTTACTTTGTACAGCAAAATGGACGTTTGTATCGCCTTATCAACGTTATGGAAGACGTATTCTACATTCTACATATAGGTAAACACTGCACTTAGTGGCTTCGAAATTCACATCTACCTGTCTGGTACAATTGTATTATAATGTTTTTATTGTACACTAGCGAGTTCCCGGCACTAGTTGCTATGCCAGTTAATAAAGAAATAGTTTGTTCTGAAATTGTCCTTTCCCATTCGTCCCGTTCTCTTTCCGCCTCCCCTTCCTCTCCCGTGTCCACTTCCCCTCACGCGTTTCCACTCCGCCTTCCCTCTCCCCACTCCCCCCTCTCACTTCGCCCGTCTCGCGAACTCCCCTCTCTAGTTCCCCTCCCCCCTCCCGCATTCATTCCCGGTACATTCAGTTTCAAACAGTTCGCGTGCCACCAATAGCTTTTTTTAATACAAATTTCATAATGCCAGAGCTCACCGGTATATATAGAAAACTAAAGTTTCATAGCAATCGGATAAATGGTTAGCACCGCATATTTTCATGATGCCAGAACTCACTATTATAATAAATAGAAAACATCGCGTGCATGTGCACATCAAAATCCTAAAGGATGAATGGTTTAGCAACGCATAGGCATCCATGCGTTAATAATAATAATAAATGCCTCCTTGCAGGGACTTTATTTGTGTTGCGTGGAGGATATTTTGCAGCAGTTCTTTATGAGAATCTATGTTTTGGACATTTGGCAACTTTATGTCAAAAACATCCTAGCATACCTCTTTAAATACAGAACTTTTTGGAAAATGTTCAAACTGCTTGAGATACTAGAACTAAAGAGCACAATCTTTTACTTATCACTTTTACTAAAACAACTTTTGAGAAAGAAAATTTTGATACTTTGAAACAAATCTATGCAATGCAATTCCGCTGGCCATCAGACAAAACACAATCAGACACCAAGTCTTGAATCATCTGCCAAGACAAATCTAACAACAAAGATTTATGAATATTAAACCTCATGCCCACCACACTGAAACAACTACTAACTACAAATCCATATACAACTCTTCACACAAAACACATCAAAGACTGGATTAAACAACAAGGTATTCAATTTACTCAAAAAATTATAACACCGAACCAAACATAACCAAAAACAAATATTAAAAAGAAATAGTAGGCAATTATAACTTTGTTTTAAGACAAAACATAAAAATCACAATATTATTCATTCCATTGGCGTTTGGTCCCTAGAATAATTTACCAAACTATTTATCAAAACTACTATCTATCTTGTACATAAACTAGATGCTTGTATAATTGTATGTATAGATCCAAACTGCAACTAATCTTTTATTTTATGTATACGATTCTGCCGCCATGGGTCGACCCACAGTCTCCTCCTTGACAATATCAAGGAGGATACGGTGTTTCTACTTTTGTCGTCAGAATTTCAATTATTTCAAAACATGGGAACACCTCAGCACAGGTTCGCCTAGTGAGGTGTTCACAAAATACTACTAGGTACTTACCTATATACATTTATGGATCATTAACATTTTTTTTCCTTATTACTTAACTTGATATCTATGTATACCAATGTAATTATCTGTAATATGTATGTATGTTAAAGAATAGAAATAAATAAAATAAAAAAAAGATTTTTTACAAAACAATTTATATATACTTATGCATTTTCAATGGTACAATCATTATTGTCTGTTATTTGTATTTTTATTATAAACTGCTAATGTTTTAAAACGCCTCCTCTCAACACAGGATTTCCTATTGAGACAAGCATAGGACATCACTAATTGTAAGTCTAGAAAAAAGTCTAGAACAAAGTAAGTCAGTGGCAGAGTGGGCATCGCGTTTGGATCCTACCCGGGCGTCGTGTGTTTGATTCCCGGGCTGACTAAGTCCTCCATCACGACATACACTACATTTTCCGCTTAGTGTGGTGGTAGTAGGAGATTTTCAAACATTGTTGGATTATTCGTAACCCGGGAATGTTGTCTTTCTTTAAAAAATATATATATATAAATGAATGAAAAAAAAATGGTTGCACCAGGGCGATACTGACAATATCTACCACTGTGAAATATTACATCTTGTGCTAATATTTAAATATGAGATTCACAAGCGCGAAAGTGTCGCGCGGCCAGCAACCAGCAACCAGCAACCTGCGAGGTGAGGCAGACGAAGCAGGTGAGCCAGGTAGGTGGTTGTGTTTACGCACTTTCTTGTAAATAATAGTGTATAGTTGTCATACGGACGTGACGTGACGTAGTGCGGTGGTGTGTCCCGCGCCCGTGGTGCCGCGGTTGTGTGTCCGCAGGGGTGGACTAGGATATTGAAGGGACAACTTGCCTACCTAAAGAAAAAGTAAACTCTAATTAGTCTAATTACAAAAAAAATGTAATCGTAACTTTATTTTAGCGAGTAGCATTGCACGCGTGCGGATAACATATGAGAGGCGTTAGGTACATGCTAATAGTAACAGTGGTTAATCATTTGTAAATATGCACCATAAATTTTCTATGCCGATTTAAAATAAGTCATTTTAGATGTTTTGGAGGCGACCCCTTTCCCAACGGCGTTATAAGGAAAAATATGGTTTTCTCCTTCACCGCACACAAGACTATAAACGACTCTAGACCCCTTAATGTCCATGCATTCGGGGTTAGTAAGCTGTTTGCAAGTACTTACATTGACATAATACAAAAGAGAAATAGAAGTAGCAGTTCATGGAATAATTCATCTGAAATGGATAACATTAAAATAGAGATAAAAGTGTTAGTAAAAGAAAAAGAAAATAAGAGCTGTAACCAGTCGAAGAAACCTTATGAAAATAAAAGAAGTAACGAAAAAAACAGTAATAATGTAATGTAAGTAAACAATAATAGCAGAAGAAAAATAAAATATGTTTAAAGAAAAGAATAAGGGGAGAACGTATTCCACAGACCGACGGGCAGTCCCAATGAGAATGCGTATGGTTATCGGCCCAACCGCAGGCAAAACCCAAAGTCCGCACCCTTTAGCCGGCTCCCCAATTTTGCCTCGAAGAAATGTACGAGAGAAGGCGAAGTTTTCGAAGACCGTTTCATGAGGGGGGGGGGGGGGGATGAGATGGCATCGAGACAGCGCGGTTACTTTTCAGGCCTACGCACGTCATTGGAGTAGGCGCGGGCGGAACGCGGGAAGACTGCTCCAATGTGTAATCGCCTGTAATATGCACGGACAGGATCTAACTCACCCCCCTTTTTATTGGGGAAAGACGATCCATAATATTATATACAGTTCATTTGCGCCACCATAGTATAGAAACCAAAACTAATAAAGTAAAATAGAAAATAATAAGAGCATAAGAGCAACTTCACCCGCCATAACACAGGGTCATCCCTAGCATGGAGGGTGAAATATCATAAAAAAACTACATGTACTTTCGATTTTTCATGTATTAAATAAATAAATAAACAAATTGATATATGTGAAACGGAAAAAGGAGGTTGAGATGGCCTGTACAGTACTGTACACCCTTTTATCTGGTGTACTAGATAGAATAAAAATTATTTAATAATTTTAACAATTCAATCATCAAATTTGTTTATATTTTATTTTATTTAATTCAATATTTAATTCTATTAAATTTATTATTTTAATTTTTTTACATATTTTATTAAAATTTTATTTAATATTTTAATTTAATTTCACATTATAATTTAATTTATGTCAACTAATTCAATGATTATTAATTCATTTAATTTAAATTAATTAATATTATTTACACGTTAGTTTATTTTACATGATTAGTTTATACAATTTATAGCAATTAATTCATTTGATTTATAGAATTTCATTTAATTCATCGATATTAATTAATGAATTTTATGCATTATTTAATTTAATTAATCGATATTAATTTAATGAAATTTACAGATTATTTAATTTAATTTGTAGATATTAAATCATTTCGTTTATAGATATTCATTTATTTAATTTAAGAAATTAAATAATTTACTTTACAGAAATTAATTTAATTTATCGATGTTAATTAGTGAAATTTATGGATTAATTAATTTAATTTATAAATATTAATTTATTTTATTTTATAGTAATGAATTAATTTGAACAAATAATAAATGAACAAATAATTCATTTGAATTACAGATACCTATTTATTGTTTAAATTTAGAGATATTTGTGAAGTAATTACATTTATAGATAATAATTAATTTAATTTTCAAACCACATAGTGGATTTAGTATGTAAATGTTAAGTGATAACTTAATAAGTTATTCAAAATAATTTGTGTTCAGAGGCCCCCTTCTTAGCGGTGACCTTCTGTTAGATGCATTTAGTGTTGGGCCGTAAATCCGGTCCTGGCTGTACGCAATTTGGTATATTTGGGAGTCGGATGTGGGAGTGGTCTTATAGTGGAAACTTTCAAGGAACCGACTCAAATCAACTTGACATCCGTCTTTGTATACTGGGGCAATCAAGGAAAGCTGAATAATCACGATGAAACGGCGTTTATCTGTCTCTTCTCACGTGGGGGGACTCTAATTATACATTGTAATATTATTTATCTGGAATAATATTTTTGAAGTAAAAATTCTTTACGCACGCTCGACATTTGGGGGTAAAATGATGAATACGTTATGAAACGTTACAAAAAAATATAAAACGTTACGAAAAAATGTGACACGTTACGAAAAAATGTGAAACGCTAATCAATATGAAACGCTTATCAATTTGAAACGCTAATCAATGACATGAGTTGAGTTGAGTTGAGTTGAGAGCTGAGAGCTGAGAGCTGAGAGCTGAGAGCTGAGAGCTGAGAGCTGAGAGCTGAGAGCTGAGAACTGAGAACTGAGAGCTGAGAGCTGAGAGTTGAGAGTTGAGAGTTGAGAGTTGAGAGTTGAGAGTTGAGAGTTGAGAGTTGAGAGTTGAGAGTTGAGAGTTGAGAGTTGAGAGTTGAGAGTTGAGAGTTGAGAGTTGAGAGTTGAGAGTTGAGAGTTGAGAGTTGAGAGTTGAGAGTTGAGAGTTGAGAGTTGAGAGTTGAGAGTTGAGAGTTGAGAGTTGAGAGTTGAGAGTTGAGTTGAGTTGAGTTGATGGGGATGTTGAGGGGATGCGGATATTTTTATTCCTGTTATTGTTAATGGACGGCATAAGTTAATGACGTTTTACTTCAGTCGTGTGGTCTAAAGCACAGTCGTTTTTTTTTTAAATCACGAGATGTTAGTTGACTTGCATGGTTCGTATAGTAGTTATTGAAATAAAATTTCGGCTGTCGGTGAGTTGGATAGTAATGTGAAGTATTCCTGCGTAATGCGAAACATTATTCGAGTTCAATGAACTTTTAAATCAAAACGGGAGCTTTCCTATTTATTTATATATTGATTGTTTGAAACATTTACAGAGTGTTAACAATTATTGCAGTAATAAAAATTTTGTTGCGCTGTAGGTACATAGATATTAACACTCCAATTATAAATGTTCACAGCATGTGTAATCAATGTATAGTTGTTACTAGACGAAACTAACAGAAATAATGACAGACGTTACTAACAGAAACAACACTCCAGATATAAACATAAACTCCAGAGAAAGAGAAAAAATAAATAAAGAAAAGACATGATAATAAAGCATTTAGATAACTGTTCTCCACGAAGCAACATGGTAGAAGATTATTAATTTGTTTTTTGAAATATGTGAGACTGTTTGATATATGTGTCTATATATAGATGATGTCTATATATATAGGTCACATTCAATGGTATTATACAGACGACCCATTAGAGACAGTGGATTCAAATATGCAATATTGTTATATTATCATACTAGACAAGCATAAAGATATCAAAATAATATCTATATTAAAAATAATTCTTTATTCGAAATGCGTTTTTCTTTTTCATGTTTGACAGATGCATAAATGAATTAATAGAGTGATATGTACGTAACTGAAACAAAGCATATGATTTCCCTGAACTATAGGACCAGTTGACACACTTGAGCGGCCCGTTCATATACAAAAAATATTTTTTGATTGGCTATCCTTTTCATAAGCCGTGCAACATATTTGCTCGTACTAACATTCGATAGGTAAATTTCTTCTTTTGAAAGGCAAAGATCCCGAAGCAAACACATACATTTTTTAAATATATACTTTCAGCTTTACAAATACAACAATTATAATATCCGACAGATTTTTGATCCCGTGATTTTTCACGGGTCTGTGATAGTTACCTATAATATAATAGTTGATGTAATATGTTGACATTTTCTCATTGGTTTTCAATAAAAAATACCTGCTTTTTAAAAATATTTTTATTAAAGTAAAACTTATTTACGCACGTTTGGCTTGGGGGGTAAGCTGGTGAATACGTGACGAGAGAAAAGAAAAAAGTGTGATCGGGCGAGGCGAACGGAAGTTGATATTAGTTAGTGAAGATAGAAAGAGAGAGAATTACGTTTTGTAAATTACTGCAAGGGGCAAGAGAGAGGTGCGAGCACACATTTTCTTTCTCTCTTTCTCTCAAAGCCAGTTACGTTTCGTATATCTAAGACACAGTGCAGGCCTATTGACTGTATCACACTGTAGGAGCAAGAGAGAGCAGTGCGCGCTCTTCTTTTATAAGTTAGTGAAGTTCTACTTCAGTCGTGTGGTCTAAAGCACACTCGTTTTTTTATTTATTCATTGTTTTGATGGTTACATAATTTAGGGCTTTTTCGACCATCATGCTAGGCACTAGGCCTGTGTTATAGTGAAAATAATAATAAAAATAAAATAAAAAATTATGTGTTATAGTGCATTGGCACACGCCCATCGTGTGGTCGATCTATGACATAATATTCCGGAGAGCATTTTATTTTTTAAACCTCTTATGTACCAAACCACTCACCAACATTTTTAGACCGAAGATTGAATATTTTCATAATATACTTTATGTGGGTGTACCAAAATAAATAAATTAACATTCATTTATGAAGTTAAGTACCTACCTGGCTATGAAAATAATCACGTGTGAGAACCAACCTACCCGAGCTGATGGAATTTTCCTAATTTTACTTCTAAAATCTCAAATCTATACGTTTATAAGTTTAACGATGTCGGCACTTTTGATGGGCATGAATGTTTAACTAATTATTACCTGGTAATACACTCGAGTAGGTATTAAGTTATGCCCATTTTTGACCGCCATAAGACTATTCGCAAACATTTACCCACTCAGAAGTACCCAACTCACATAAATTTTAAGAGCGTTACGATTGCCGCAAATACCTACCTACTAGTGTAAACGTTTATGACATGATAGGTAATGAAAGGAAAATTAAAAGATATTCGTATTTTTAACACTGTAAAGCATAAGATTCTTTATTCTGTGCCTGTCAGGAATACCACAAGGATCACATCTGGGTCCCCTGGTATTTTCCTATTGATATTGTGTGCTATGACACGACTATGTGAACCTACGTAACAGTTGTTTATTCAAGAAAATATTACTGAAATTTACTGAAATCCAAAGACCTTTTTAGAGTACTATCAAAAGCTTGATATGTTTTACTTTGTAGGCAGTAGAAGGAGATAGTAAAGAACCAACGTTTTTTTAATCTAAAAGATCTGTAGGCACCCAATAACGATGCCGCCGACTTCTTAGTTAAAAATATTTATATATCGATTTGCACCAACCCTAAAAGAATTTGTGGGTATGGTTTATAGCCTGGTATTCCACCTGATCTATTCTATGATCTATTTCATAGAACGAACCGCTTGAAAATGAAAAGGAATCGTGGCGCAATCCCACTATCACATCCTTTATTCTATTTCTTCAAACTCTATCTATTCTATGGTCGATTCTATATAGAATAGAACTAAAGTTGAAGTTGATTCAACATTGTTTTTCTATTTCTTCCGGACGTTCTATGGCATACAAATCATGTCCTTACTGATATATTTCATAGATTCTAGAAATAGATCATCGAATGGACGAGGTGGGAACGTGTCATTTTTTTTAATTTGTTCGTATTAATCTTCTTATTTTTGTGCCCTGTCCGTTCAACGGACGTTGGCTATCATGTTGGCTATGCGGACTTTGTTTACTGCGGCCCTGAAGAGCTCTACAGTAGACTGACCAAACCACTGTCTCAGGTTTTCCAGCCATGAGGTTCTCTTTCTTCCAGGGCCCCGTCTTCCGGCAATCTTTCCGTGCATTATGAGATATAAGATTTCATACTTCTCTGGATGTCTCATCACATGTCCAAGATGTTGAAGTTTTCGGATTTTTATAATTTAAAAACTTATTTTTCTTTATTCATCCGAACCATAACATCTTCGTAACCCTGTCCATCCAGCTTATTTTAATTATTCTTCTGTAGATCCACATCTCGAATGCCTCAAGTCGCCTAGTTATTAATAGGTAGGTACACTTCTTTAAACTAGGTACCTACATGCTTACAAAGCTTTGGTGCAATTCCTTGCATTTAGATTCTTACCAAAAAATGTATAACATTTTTAACTAATCATTTAAGTAGGGACCGTTATTAAAGTAATTTGCAGTTGATATGTTCGTTCTGTATCCTTCTGACCCATCTACTTCCCCTTCCCTCTTCTTTCAGCGTCACAACACACCATATTCGGGAATGCCGTAGTGCCACTGGTTCCGGGCAGTCGAGACACTTGTCGGGTATAATTATTGCACAACAAATATCTTAAAAAGAGACGGAAATACCTATGCATATGAACCTACAGTGTATAGTTAGACAAACATAACTTTACAGTCGGTGGTGCAGATTTTGTGGATACAAAAATCTATGGATTGTTTAAAAAGTTTGTTTGCTCGTTAGTTCCTCGCTTTCAGATATGACAATACTACTATGCTAACATTGATTATAATGATTAATATGTTATTATAGTCTTCTTATAACTATATTCCGTGCAGTTGAGCAAGTCCACTACTTCCGAGAAAGTATTGCCAAATGCTTGCAATCTAGGTACAGGCTAGTATCTAAATGACTCAGCCCTGAAATATTGATTACTGATAATATATATTTATAGAAGAAATGGTCTGTTTTAGTAAGTAGGTACCTACTGACTAGTTAAATCACGTACCACATAGTAAAATTATTATTGTTTATGGCTGCGTAGTAAAAAAACCTAATGGAGGTAAAAAAGAACCATAACACTAGAGTTTAATAGTGAACATTTCTCCTGGCACGCATCGCATCACGTTAAAAGGTTAATGTCGTTAATTCCGAGTCATTGAAGATGTCGGTATGATTAAATATAACCTTGGCCGCGGCGGAGGAGAAAGTACCTACATACATCACATTGTTTGTGTTGAAGCGGATAGCGGATGGTTCATTCTTGGTCTTGCCACATCGTGTTGCGAGCTAATTATTGGTATCTACATAATACGAACCTGAAGTGACAAGGAAATTCTTAGAAGTTTTTAAATTTGGGAAGTAATTAATGCGTAATTAATTCCCTTAATTTAAAGTTAATTTGATTAGAAAAATTAAAGATGGTAAGAAGGCAAATTTGATAGTAGAATATGGTTTTGATTTACCCAGGAGTCCAAATAAGGAATTTGAGTAGGTAGTGTTTGTAACTTTTGAACTTTTTTAGCACCGTTGTTATTTTAAACTAGATGAAACGAAAGAACGACACTAAAAAGTGACAAACACATACATGCCTGCGATAGAATGTGATATGATAATATAATCCGTCTCCTCTTTGTGCGGCGCTTCGTAGCCTCCCAACTCTTTTCTGCTTTAGTTTTCTAAAGTTTTCATTCCTACCGTGTGTGAATTGCACACTCTGTTAGTACAAACGATGAGATGAATATTATGTAGGTAGGAACTGTTAAACAGTGTAATTTATTTGTGCGTAAGTACTAATGTGAGCTTTTCAAATTAGGAACTACTGACCTATATGTATATATGGAATGTGTGGTGTGTTGTGAAAATTATCAATTTGTGAAAAGATCTTTTCAAATCGGGGAAAACGATAAAGCACCTAAGTACCTACCTACCTATAATATTTTGTGATTTTTTTCTTTACCTACATATTTTATATGTGTGATATGTTCGTTCTGTATCCTTCTGACCCATCTACTTCCCCTTCCCTCTTTCAGCGTCACAACACACCATATTCGGGAATGCCGTAGTGCCACTGGTTCCGGGCAGTCGAGACACTTGTCGGGTATAATTATTGCACAACAAATATCTTAAAAAGAGACGGAAATACCTATGCATATGAACCTACAGTGTATAGTTAGACAAACATAACTTTACAGTCGGTGGTGCAGATTTTGTGGATACAAAAATCTATGGATTGTTTAAAAAGTTTGTTTGCTCGTTAGTTCCTCGCTTTCAGATATGACAATACTACTATGCTAACATTGATTATAATGATTAAGATGTTATTATAGTCTTCTTATAACTATATTCCGTGCAGTTGAGCAAGTCCACTACTTCCGAGAAAGTATTGCCAAATGCTTGCAATCTAGGTACAGGCTAGTATCTAAATGACTCAGCCCTGAAATATTGATTACTGATAATATATATTTATAGAAGATAATTAGGCTTATTAAATGGCTGTCTATAATAATATCATTAACAATTTTAAAAATAAAAGTCAAATCGGAAGTAAGTCTCCCATCTGAGATTTTAATAATTTTAAGTCTTTCATCAGGTCGTCGTAATTTATTGTTTCTACAGGTACCTTTTAACGCATGTAAAGTTAACTGTGTCAAGCTGTGATAATGCACCTACTAGTCGTTGTGTATCCATGAGTACATGATATCATCCATGATACACAAATGGGGCCTGATTAAGGATTCTGAAGTGTGTGAAAAGCGACATATCCATACAGAACACGTCGTAGAAGAATGTCCCCTTCGTATCTTTTTCTTTATCTGAGCCTTTCTTTTCTTTTTTTTATACTTTCTTCCTTTTTATTATAGTTACTGACACATTCAAAGAATCTTCACATCTCAGGTGAAATTACATACCTAACTATTGATATTCCGAGGACTTAACATAATACGTAGGTACCAAAACCGTAAAAATGAATTTAATTTACCTATAACTTGAATCACAATGTCAAGTGATTACCGATACCGTCGACTGGCTGGTAACCTCTGCATCCTAATTTGACCTCCATTTTGCAAAGAAGAAAAAATATGCACAATCGTCAGGATTCAATTTGGGAGGTGGGTATGGGTACCGCCGCCCGGGAACTATTTATTGGATAACCGACACCTCTGCCATAGGTCACTCTAAGTGGTTCGCTACGTTTGGCGACTTGGCAGGGGTGCCCGGTTCATGGGATGAGGTTTTTCCGGGCCTTGGCGACGGATGCGTCTGCCCATGGCAGGGCGGATCGGGAGAGAGTGATTGAGGGAGTCCCTTTGACTTCTCCAGGCGTACTCTCTCAGAACATCGCCTTACATTGCAGTAGGAGGGATGGATTCATACGTCCGTTACTCCTGGACACACTGACCCCCAGATTCCTACTAACCCCTCATACCCTTTTCCTTCCCAAAACTTCCTCTCCTTCCTTTCCTAAAAAGGCCCCCCCCCCACACAGCATCCCCAAAGATGACATAGGTCCTGAGGGGAATTGTTTTCCTTTTTATTAGTCAGGAAACATCTCTGCAATAAAATCTTTCAGAAACGTTCTTACAGTGAAAATAGCAGATTACTTATTTTTTCGCCAAAATATTTAATAAGCGTACCTACTGCTTAGTGCTTTATTCACAGGTGAATCACGTTCATGTTGTTATTTCATGCGTGCCGTGGATTCTTTCCAGCAATACTCACTTTTACTGTCACGTGTGTTTTATTTGTGTCACCACTTTCTCCGGCGGGATGTCACATCCTAAATTCATCATTGGAAAACATTTAGTACATATCCAAACCATAATAACATCGAAGGTGTTATCTAGTTAAATACACACACCAAAAGATGACTATATTAAATGGACAATTTTAATGTGGTAATTATTATTGATAAGAGTAGGTAATTATTACCCATTGGTAAGATGCAGTGGCGCACTAAGAATGAAAAAACTGAATGAGCCCCCCCCCATAGTTTAAGAAGTTGGTGTAATTTTACAAGCTACAAGCTAATTCAGTTCACACGGACCTCTGGTCCTGGAGGGCCTCAATGTTCCCTTGATCAAATCCAAAACAAGGCTTTAAGGCAACAGAACACTGTAAAAAAATGGCATTTTTTTAATTTCATTTTCTGTAAGATTCATTTGAATAATGCTCTCACCAATTTTTTAAAGGAAATTTCTAAAATTGACGGAGATACAACATTTTATATAAAACCGTTTTAAAGCGACACTAAAAAGAATACAAACACATTCATATATAGCAGTGGTTCCCAACCGGTGGTCCGCGAGATCTAAAATGTGGTAATCAGGACATGAGTAGGTACTGTTGGTACTGAGAGTGGTGGATTTGCAGCCTTGGCCGCCCTAGGCCCAAGGCCATGTAGTATAAGTACCAGCCGCCCTTTCTCAGTACCCATCATCGGACCGGTCAACGTTAGATAATTAATTTAACCGTGGTCCGGGGGGGGGGGGGGGTGTTCACTCGTCAAGACTCCACAAGCTTAAAGAATAGTTACACACAGATCTAGCAGATGCTAGATCTAGCTTAAGATCGAAACTGGTCTTAATTTAAGAGTGAATCTGTATGCGGGAGTCGTTTTAATCTACATCCAGAACATCAGAAAATGCAACTATTCATGTTCTCGAAAGCAACATTTAAAAGTCCACAAGCCGTCTCACAGTTGGGAAAAACCTTTTGTATGTTCCGATTGAAATTATTTATGTGCTAGAAAGCACTTTCAAAACCCACGTGTTTACTAAAGTGGAGAAAAACCATTTTCATGTTCCGGCTGCAACTATTTATGTTCTCAAAAGGAACATTTTAAAGTCCACAAGCCGTCTCACAGTGAAGAAAAAACTTTATCATGTTTCGACTGCGACTATTCATGTTCTCGAAAGTGAAAATTTAAAATCCTTATGCTGACTCACTGTGGAGAAAAACATACAGCGTGATGACGTTCACGAAACTCCCGAGCACCCTTGCGGCGAGCAATGACATTCTCGTACATATAATATTTAGGTCTTGTTATCACCAGTGACTTTTTGTCTCCGCCCTAGGCCCGGGCCTACAATGGCCTTAGGGCAAATCCGCCACTGGGTACTGAGAAGAAAAAAGGTAGGAGGGGAGGGTAGAAATCAGAGGGTAGAAATTTTGGCCCCAAATCGCCGACTCAACAAACCTCAAAAACATTGAAAACATCGAATTACAGTTGTTGGTGTATGGGTGCTTGCATGATTTAAAAATGTATTCCTGAGTACCTACCTACCTATGCGTAAAATTATTCTCGAAGAACTTTTAATCTTCAAAAATTAACAGATAAGCGATAAAGCAGGTACCGAAATTATTTTAATTAGGTTTTTTTTTATTTAAATTTTTGACAGATTTATCAGTCAGGTCAATATGAAGATTTTTATTAGAAAGTTTAAGCCTGGAGAAGAAACGACTTTGCACGAAGATGACAAAATAATAGACACTGCATATTGCAAGATTTACAGTAAAGTTGCAATTAATTTTATCATCCATTAGATACTATTGAAACTATTGTTTTTGAAACGCCGCGCGCCGCACAGTGAGATTCACAAATAATCGTTCAATGTATAAATATAATAATAACGACACGAAAGAATTCGAAAATGCACAAGACAACTTATATATATCCAGTTAAGAAGGTAAGAAGTAAGAACTATATTTATTATGCTAAAACTATATTGACGTGCTTTTAAAATTACACAGTTGTCGGTGATTTGTTTTCAAAAATGGCGCCGGAAAAATCCGCCGGTCCAAGTCCGGAATATAAAGAATTTAAACGAACATATACTCCACAACACAGCTAAAAAAAAAATTGAAAAATGCCTGCAATGAGGTATTTATAATGCAAATAAAATAAATTAACACAAATAATACACGGTAAATGGATAAAATTAAGCTTTTTTACTATTTCATTATTTCGTATTCTGCAAATGCCAGCATGTTTCACCGGCGTGAACTTCTCTAGAAAGAACTGTCAAAAGTCAAAACTCGAAAACAGAAATGCTAAATTAATTTGACGTTTTCGTCTGCGTTTACTGTTAGGTTAGGACTAAATATTTGAGGATAAGATACAAAATGTTTTGCTGTTTAAGAGGATGCTTAAACGGCTTTAGCCTCACACCCAGCGTGCCGATCAGGCCGAAAGAAAACCCAATTCAGTTGGATACGTCACATATGGGTAACTGTTATATTTTGTTTACTCTTTTACTGTTTGTGTTCAACCATATGATTCGATTTTATTTAATGTACCGCTATTTTATAAATAATATCCGCTTGCACAGACATAATTGAATATTACTTTGGTAAAACTTTTGAATTCCAATTTGTCACCGCTATAATATTACAACCTTTCATATACTATTGCACTGTTTCGTATTAAAAACACCTCTATGATTGTTGTTGTTTTTTGCTATTCATCCCTTCTTTATTCACATATCCTTACCACTTAATTAATATCGATGTTGTTATTGTGTTTTTAGTCATTTTCCGATTTTGGTTTACCATATGATTTAGATTTTATTGATATTTTGCTCATATCAACACAATACATAGTAATAGAAAACACATGCATCATCTGTAAAAGAGTCGTATAATTTCAATACCCGCTATATACGAAAACCTCCCTTATCACAACCAAAAACCACGTTAAATCTGCGAGTGAGAAACAAAACGTGCTATATCATTCAAGAAGTTACTATCAAAACCTGCTATATCGGAATTCAACCAATACCAAGAGGTTATTTTGCCAAGATGGCGAGTTTAATACTCGCGGGTCAAGTCAGTTGAGTTTCAAAAGCCTCTATATCCACTTTATTTATCGTAATTTCTTAAATTGTGCCAGATATACCTACATAAAAACAAAGAACACTTTTCAAAATTATATTACTCCATTTCATTTTCAATAAATTGAAAAGCAATTATTTATTTACGCTAGAGATGCAACAGTTTTTTGTGGTTTTCTCCAAATCAATGAAAGTTGATTCATAGTGGATATAGAAATTGAATGACTTAAATTATCAATAACTTTTAGCACAAAAAACACTTTGATTCAACTAATAACTATAAAATACAACTATGTATTTGCGTTCTGGGGGAATGGAACATGATGGTGTATACCGAACATGAGTTCCAACTGCTCCCAACTGTTTGTAGCCAGCGATACTATGGCATCCCTAATTGGGGTTTGTTATGAGGCTGAAGTTAGTGGGGAGGGGAAGGAGGTGAGGAGTCACCAAACTCAGCTAAAGCCATTTCAAGCAATTTTTCAATTCTGAATTGTGGTCTTACACCAAGGCGATATTGAGAAATCTTCTACTCTAGAATGTGCTGCAAATATACTATATATTATTTTAAATTAATAAATTGTACAATAACATAAATTAATAAAATAAAATTTACTTATGCATGCCGGGATTTGAACTCGCGACCTCCAGTTGAGAGCCTTGCTCCTCGACCACGGAGGCCGTTGTTTGAATGCTATATTAATGTTTTAACTATTTTGTCCATTTTGATAAAGCGATATGCCTTCAAGAACAGTACAATTTAATAAAATCATGAAAACATGTATTTAAAAATACAATTTCTCTTTTCAATATTTTTTCTTATATTTAAACAACATGTTTTCCCTTGATTCATAAAGTAAGGGTGCCTCCGCAGGATAGAACAAGCAGCAAGAATGTAAGGCGTGTACCAGAGAAGAAGTGTTTAATTCAATTTATTATTTAAAAAACATGTTCTTTTGAATACATTTGTAAAGCAGAAATATGTATACAGTGGGCATCAACTATACTAGTAGCAACAGATCTTGCCTTTTAATGGCAACTGCATTCATGCTAAATATATCAATATGCAAATTGATTCTGTTCAACAGCAAGATTGCCCTCCCCACCGGCATGACCATTGGCAAGCTAGTTCTGCAGGTTTGGAGATAAAACAGTCTGTGCTGTCGCTGACGGAGATAACCATTGAGAACATTGAAATGAATGCTTTCCATGATAGCCGAGTTTTCAAACCTTCCACAAATCAGTCTGAAGAAATATGTAGTAATGTGCACATCACTTCTGATGGTTCCCGTAGATGGTTCATTCCGAGCATATCCAAAAGAAAGTTGGTAGGATAGAACCACGGGTGGTAGCCATACTCCCTTATTGTAGAGAAATCTCAGAAATTTCTTTTAAACTCTCTTCAAGATGATGAAAAGATCAATGTTTGCGAGCGATGAAATGACAATCTATAATAATATAAGGACACATGATTCAATTCAATTCAATTTATTCATTTTTAAAACATTACAAAATTAAAATGTCAAAGCGTTTTAAAAGAGATAAAAAATTAAGATTTAAGCAATTTATACATCAATGAATACGAAATTAAAATTTCAGAGCGTTTTAAAAGAGATAAAAATTTTTGCTTTAAGGCTCAGTTCCCGGCCCCAGTAAGAAGAAGATGGAGAGATATGAAATTACGAATGTTAGAAGAGCGTGCTAACATTTACAGCGATAAAATTGATGCAAAAATCATGAAAATCTTTAATAAAACACGACTCGTTAAAAATAGAACAAAAATCTCGCGATAATTGTCTTTAATTTTATTTAAAGAAACGCTGTGAATTTTTTCATACATATAACTTTTAAAGTAACCGAAACAAATGTGTTTATAATCATTTTTGGAGCGTACTTTGCGATTTTTTTCTATCGAGGGAATTTTATATAATTTGCGTTTCGGCGCGACAAATGTCTAGATATTACATATCTTCAAGAATAACATATATTTTTTTAAGAGCTTAAAAACATCAAATGTTTAAGGGAGGTTTGCAAGAAATCGTTTGAAATTCAGAGAACCGCCTCTTAAGCAATTCATACATCAATGAAGCACAATCATACCAAAAGCAATAAAGCTTGTCGTCTGAATTGTGCTTCATTGATATCAAACATATCGATATTCTAAGTAATTCTATTTAACAACAAGACAGCTCTCCCGACTGGCATTTAACCATTGGAAAGTTAGTTCTGCAAGCCGGGAGATAAAACAGTCTATGCTGCCGGTGACGGAGATAACCATCGGGAACATAAAAACTAATGCTCTCCATGATAGCCGAGTTTTCGAACCTTCCACGAATCGGTCTGATGAAATGTGTTACAATGAGCACATCCCTTCTGACCCGTAGATGGTTCATACTAAACATTCCCAAGAGAAAGTCGGTAGGGTAGAGCCACGGGTAGTAGCCATACTTCCTCAGGTAAAGAAATCTCAGAAATTTCTACTGAACCCTCTCCAACATGAGGGAATACTTCACTTGGTGTGGGCTCCAAACCACCAACCTAATTAACCACTCTAAGAGTGAGTGAGTTCCTAGCAAATCTGCTACGGATTTACTGGCATTCAATACATAACCAAGACACCTCAATTGCTATTTTTCTACGAAGAGTTGCAGGTGTTAAGCTCATCTTGGATTATCGAGCTTCTTATTCAATTCCATTTTGTAACTTCTGCCAAAAAAATCTCTTTTCGATGGTTTTATTCCTGGACTTCTTTCTAGAAAGACAACATATTCTTTAGTATGTAAATTTGTCTTTTTTTTTTTTTTACAGTGAATACCGCACAAGAATCTTAACTGCTCCCGTCTGGAGCCAGTGAGACTATGGCATCCCCAATTGGGGTATGTTGTGAGGCTGAAGGTAGTGGGGAGGGGAAGGAGGTGGGAAGAGGAGGGTTGGGAAGTACCTGGCTATTCAGATCTGTTCACCAAACACGGCTAAAGCCATTTTCAAGCAACGTTTCAATTCTGAATGGTGGTCTTACACCAGGGCGATACTGATAGTATCTTCCACTCTGGAACGTGCCGCAAATATACTATATATTATTTTAAATGAATTAATTGTGAAATAACACAAATTAATCAAATAAAATTTATTTGCGCACGCCGGGTTCGAACCCACGACCTCCGGATTGTGAGTCAAGAGTCTTAGCCACTGGACTACGGACTGTCTTGATTATATATGTATATTTTATAATACGGTATGGTATTTGTGTTCCAGGCCACGAGGTGGTGATAGTAAAGGGGGGCCAGCGGGTGTGCGGGTCAGGCTGTGCGCTCGGCAGCGCCCCCCTGGTGCAGTCCAAGTCCTACTTCGAGGTAAAGCTGCAGCAGGGCGGGGTCTGGGCAGTAGGACTCGCCACTCGGAATACAGACCTGGATAGGGTGCATGGTGAGTCACATTTATATGCGTGATATTGACATTGAGTCACATTGATGTTTAATAATATTGAAATTGAGTCATATTGACGGCAAGTCACATTAGTGTTGAATCACATTGACATTGAGTCACGTTGATGTTGAGTCACGGTGAAGTTGTGTCATATTCATTTTGAGTCATGTTGATGTTGAGTTATATCGACATTGTATCACATTGACATTGAATAACATAGACAGGGTTCATGGGGTCAGGTTTGTCTAGGTCTTGGAGGCGGATGTCCAGGACACACTGAACCCCAGATCCCTACCCATCCTTTAAACCCTTTTCCTTACCAGAACTCTCCTCACCTTCCTTTCCTAAAAAAAACCCTCCACACAGCATCAACAAAGATGATATAGGCTCTGAGGGAAATTATTTTCCTCAGGGCCTCCTGTGTGGAGCTCATGTAAAAAAAAAGACATTCAGCCATATTGACATTGTGTCACATTAATGTTGAGTAACATTGCACGTTGACGTCAAGTCACGTCATTGAGTCACATTGATGTTGAGTCACGATGAAGTTGAGTCATATTGACTTTGGGCCACGTTGATGTTGAGTCATGTTGACCTTGAGTCACGTTGTCTTTGAATCACATTGAGACACATTGACGTTGTGTCACCTTGATGTTGAGTAACATTGAGTCACATCGACATTAAGTCATGTTGATGTTGAGTCATGTTGACCTTGAGTCACGTTGTCTTTGAATCACATTGAGACACATTGACGTTGTGTCACCTTGATGTTGAGTAACATTGAGTCACATCGACATTAAGTCATGTTGATGTTGAGTCATGTTGACCTTGAGTCATGTTGTCTTTGAATCACATTGAGACACATTGACGTTGTGTCACCTTGATGTTGAGTAACATTGAGTCACATCGATATTAAGTCATGTTGATGTTGAGTCATGTTGACCTTGAGTCATGTTGTCTTTGAATCACATTGAGACACATTGACGTTGTGTCACCTTGATGTTGAGTAACATTGAGTCACATCGACATTAAGTCATGTTGATGTTGAGTCACACTATTGTTGAATCACAGAGGATGAATATTTATTTTTATTCTTAACTTTATGAGTAAAACCTCAAACAGACTTGCAGAGTCAAAAGATGTCGCATATTAAAAATAAAATGGATAAAAATTTATCCAGACACTATCTAGATAGCATTTAGTTCGGGTTGAATCTTGCAATCATATATAAAGATAGCAGCCAATAATATGTGCGTTAAGAAAATAAAGATAATGTTGGTAGTTCTTAGTCAAAGTATGATACAGTTAAAAGTGACCGAATTGGATATAGACACCTTAGCTCAGTTGGTAGAGCATTTGACATGTAAGCAGAAGGTCCTGGGTTGAGTCCCAGAGGTGCCAATATCTTTTTCTGATTTTTCTGTCTCCATATTTTCGATTGTGTTTCGCGTCTTCATTTAATTAAATTTAATATTATAATTTGAGGTTTTACGCATAAAGTTAAAAATAAATTTTTGTCTTATTTCATTACTGAAAACTTAACATATTCACCATTTGGGAAGTGGGTATGGGTACCGCTGCCCCGGGAACCTATTATTGGATAACCAACACTATTGCCATAGGTTACCAATACTCCATCAAGTGGTTTTCTACCTTTGGTGACTTAGCAAGGTGCCCAGGTTCACGGGGTGAGGTTTGTCTAGGTCTTGGCGGCGTATGATTTTGCCCATCTACCGAGTAGCGGGCCGGATCGATAGAGACTGGTTAAGAGAGTTTGACCTCTCCAAACGAACTCTCTCGACCCACCGTCTTACTGTGGGAGGGATGGATTCAAACGTCCGTCACTCCTGGACGCATTGATCCGCAGATTCCTACATACCCCTCATACACTTTTCCTTTCCAGAACTTTCTCTTTTTCCTTTCCGTAAAAAGACCATCCACAAACATCCCCAAAGATAACATAGATCCTGAAGGATTTATTCTTCCTCAAAGCCTCCTGTGCTGAGATAATGTAAAAAAATATATTCATACAAAGTATAACTTACAAGTTCAAATCAATGTAGGGTAAAAAAAAATGCTTTCATAATAGGTTTATTTACAAGGCCAAAGGGTTCCTACCTACATTGAATTTCGCATTCAAATCAAGCCTCCACACCCAAAGCAAGTTCTTACCTAAGAAAGTCACGGCTAAATTTCATGTAGCTACTCGTTTCTGCACTCATTCTGAATACAAATTTCGAAAACAAATACATTTTTATTTCGCAATGTTTCTAAGCCTGAGAACTTGTATGTATTATTATTTAGATTTGATAGAGTCACAGCATGACAATAAATACATACCTTTATCATGTATCATCGCGTTAATACATTATTATTATAATATAACTATATAGTTGATATTATTTAGTTGCGTAATGTAAAGACGTGTTCTGCTACGAAGGGCACATTTTACATAATGGGATATTTTGTATGTATGCAGTGTGTTTGAACTGAGGCTATGTTTGGTAGATGAGTGCCATCAAGATAGGGAATTGTGCCGTTTTTCTTAGCAATTATGTTGAATTCAGACTGTTACTGTGACTTTCCAAATAAAATTGCAAAATAATTTGGTGCTTTTGTAATTTGGATTTTGGTTCGGCTGCCAATGTTTTTTTTCTTAATATGTCCTATTTGCATTTTTTAAGGCTGCTGAGTGCACTGTGTTTTCATACATTTGCACTGCACTTAAGCTGTAAATAGTGAGACGTGAACGTCGGTCAGTAATGTGATGACGTCGGTTGATAAAGTAATAGTTGCACACCGATGTCGGCTGAATATAGTTATCTTTAACTAATTAAGCCGTTTTTATTAACCCGGTGAGTGTAAGGTTGGGCAAAATTTACCCGAAGCAATTTATGTTGCTCGATAATTTTGGTTTGCCCCGCTCAACTGTTCCGTGCCCCGGGGTAACTGCGCGGGGACGGTCTATAAAGAAGTGTCAAGAAACGAGACTTTAGTCAGCCACCGCTCAGCGAGGTAGTTAGACGTCATCAAAGTTGTCGGCGGGTGAGTTCTACCCACCTAGCACTCGGCGTTACTATTTTTCAAGATGAATAATTCAAGTCTGATAAGTTGTTGAAGAAAAAAACTATTATAATTTGTGCTTGTTATGATTAAAACTTTAGAAGATATTATTTTTTTGTGATTTTATTTAGTTTTATATAAAAATGGACAATTAAATACCATAAGTTGAATTCTCCAAGATAAATGTTGATTCTAATAAAAATGATTTAAACTACTAATTATAACACTTTTATTCCTAGTTTCTAATAACAAGTTCATAGAAAGCAGGTAAAATAAGTATATTATTTAATTAAAAATAGTAATAAGTCGAGAATAAAAAAAATGGTCTGCGTAAGAATTTCGGGTGAAAATTACCCAACCTTACGCTCGACGGGTTAATATCGTATTCATCAAAGAATGCCTCACAAACTTCAAACCAACATGTTAACTTAGTATCCCGATTTTTGTATATATTATTAGACAAGTCCCAAAGAGGAGGGCAAAGATGCACCTCAGTGTCAATATTAATTTTATAAGACTGTACACATGCGCTTCTGTCTTTCATGCAGATTAGTAAGTGCATCGATCGGCCGACGGTGTAGCGCTGACGAGCTGGACTGATGGTCAGCGTTGCACTCGGTCGAAATTCGGGTAGCGGCGACTTAATTGCAAGTTCTTCCTGGCCTCAGATGAGTTTTGTAACTTAAAAATAAAAAAATCATCTTGCTGTTGCAATTTTAAGTATTGCAGCATCCTCCATTTTTTGCTACTATTATCTCAAAACACCCCATTTTTGACCTATTGGCAGTGCAGTTGCTAGAGTGCGATTTGCTGTCAAATGTGACTCACACGATAAACCAATACCGAGAAGCAAAGTCTAATTTGTTGATTCCTCGAATGTTGCACTGAGTTTGTATGTAAATGACCTCGACCCTAATGCAGACAGTGCCCGACCTAAACATTAGATCACCAGCCTTACTGGCTACTGGCTACCGGCCACCAGTGAAACACTTTGCCTTTTATTAGATTATAATATATAATTTCATAATTGAACATTGTAATTAGATGCTAAATTCTGACGGATAGGTTGCGTATGATCTAGAACAAATTGGCAATCAACATGGTGTGTCATTTTAAGGTTTAGTATAGCATGGTGTCAATATTAGACTGATGTGATTCAGGAATGAATTGAGGGAAAAATAAGGACATTGCAGTGGCTTGCGTTGCTTGGGTAAATTGTGATAGATTCGAAACAAGCGTATTTGATAGTGGAATGAAGCTATTTTTAAAGTTATCAAAATAAGTTCTGAAAATGTATCATTTGCCCAAAATGTTTATCACAAAATACAGGGTGTTCGAGCACATATCCGATGGATCTGAATCAGCGATTCCTGAATATATTTGAAGTTAAAAACGTAGATGTCATTTTGCTGTCTGACAATATTTTTTTTCAATTAAAAACAATCGATCCAATCAAAACAATTCAATCACACCTCACCCTTGGTAGTTAGGTACATCAGTCACGTGATACGCACTCTGTCTCGTACCAGCAGCAAGGTAACAGACGCGTAACATAGTGAAATTAAAATTAAAATCCTTCAGGTATGTCCTTTTTCACCCTATGTCGCACATTTTGTCAAAATACTGTTTCCACATACAACTATGAACTATTGTATAAAATTATTTCAAAAAGACATAAAATTCAAGAAAAAATATGTCAAAATATGACACCTAATTTATTTGTGTTGTAAATAATACTGCATATGTTAAATAATACTTTTGAGTTGAAATAGCAAGTTTCTGAAGAATAATACATTGTGACCACGACCTCAAAAAGTAAAGAATGCCACATCATTGTCAATACATAATAACTCATCCATGCATTTTTTGTTGGCCACACATATCTGTAGAAGAACTTCGTAATTTTTTTGTTAAATCCATTATAATATAAAATTATTTCCTAAATTAGTTAAACAATTTAAGACATGCTTAACTGAAAACACTGTGTTCGTAAATTAGGCATATTATTCAATCACTTCTAGATTTTACCCACCTCAGGCATACACTACCGAACAATAGTGGATACACATACTGGGGTGATTTTCTTTCAATAGAACTCATCTCCCATTTAATACATTATATAGGTAATACATCCCATGTATTCTGTGGTACATATCCCTTGGGTAAATACTGTAGTATTGGTTAATTAGACACATGCTTACTAAAATCGTAATTTTCTTTGTCCAGGTGGCATGGACAAAGAATCATGGTGTCTGAACAGCGACGGGACAATCCGCCACAACAACCAAGAGCTGTACCGACTGACAGTTGATCGGCCGCCCTCGCCCTCCAATACCCCCGGCCTGGCCACGGCCGACCTGCTCAACAACTGTCCCCCATCGCCCAGCAGCCACGTGGCCACGGCCGCTACGGGGGCCCACGTCACCCCCGTGGAAGGAGACACGGTCGGAGTGGCCTACGACCACATTCAAATCAATTTCTTTTTGAATGGCCGGAATATGGAGATTCCAATATCCAACGTGAAAGGAACAGTTTTTCCGGCGCTGTATGGTGAGTTTTGATCATTTTTAGAGTATACATAATTGATTATACCAATATTACATTATTATTCAGGCAAAAGTCACCAAACGGCAAAAGATTTTTGATATACTGCAGTTTTGAAACCTCAAATATGTTACATAAACTTTAAAATACGGTTTTAAAGTTTATATAATGGAAATTTCAAAGTTATTCCAGCTTGATCAAAAAGTTTTTTAAGACCGGCCACCGTGTGACGCTGTCATTTACCCGAGTGGAATTTTTTTTTGTTAGGTTACAAGGTTACCACATTTGTCATTGATACTTCCCTCCAAATTTCAACGTCATAGCTTGACGTTTGTAAAAGTTTTGCTGTACTGAGTACCACTACCTTTTTGCGTGTTTTCGATTTTTTACAAGTCTGAATATGGCATCAATTTTGCACAACAATAACGCACCATCGCACAATGTGATTCTTATCCGTGAGTTTTTGACCAATAACAACATGAACACTATCCAGCAGACTTCGAATTCACCTGATCTGGCTCCCTGCGATTTTTTTCCTGTTCAACCGACTTAAAAAACTGCTTCGCGGAGCACCCGAGAGAATGTTAGGAAAAAATCAAAAACGGTGCTGATGGATATACTGAAAATTGAGTAGGGGCAGTGTTCCGAGGATTAGATCAAGCGCTGGCGTAAGTGCATTGTTGTTGACTAGGAGTAATTTGAAGGGAACCATATGGAATGAATATATATGAACCATGTATGATGAATAAACTTGTATTTTCGATTTGATGAATAAAGTCCTAAAACTTTTTTAACAAGGTGTTATTTACCCGCATAATAATAGAAAAAAATTAAAGCATTCAAATAAGAATATTTCCCTAACATTCAAATTTAGATTTCTCAAAACTGGTTGAATGTAATTTGGTGACTTTTGTCATAATGACGAAGAGTACCATTTTGATGAATGTTTCGAATATGAACAATTATATTAATTTTGTAATACAACATGTCTTATTTCAGTGGACGACGGCGCCATCTTGGATCTAATACTGGAGAACTTCCACTACCCCGCCCCGCTAGGATTTGAAAAAATTATGTTGGAACAGTCTCTACTTTAACTTCATCTAACACATATTCCTTATGTATTATGGAAAATTCCCAGATATCTTTATTCGACTCTAATCCCTTTGAACTCTCAACTCTTCATCCTTACAAACAAGATATTCCATCACCAATTTTTAATCACTCCTCTCACGGCTCTCGTCCAAGTTGGGTGGAAAGAGGAAAATTCTTAAATTGCCGCATTATTAACCACTCGAGCGACAGCTGCCCAAATTTAGGTAGGTGATTTTTATAAATTGAAATTAATTAAAAATTAAAGATTGTTTTTAGATATTTTTTATGTAACCTAAAACTGTTGGGGTATACATTGAAATCTAAGTGGATTTATTGTAAGCAGTTCATGTTTTCATATTAATATTTGGAGAAATGATTATACATAAATCATATGGTCAAATCGAAAACCGAACACCTGGAAATTTTCATCGTTTATTTGGTTTAAATTGTGATACAGTTATAGTAGACTTCTATTAAAACAATCTGTTGATTTTTAACATATGTCTCATAGAAAATTGTCATAAGTCAAAATGTTCTATTTTACTTTTTATCTCTGAAAAGTAAACTGTGATTATCTGTGCTCCGTGAAAACTGTATTTAAGTTAGATCACTCCTTCTCCACAAGATGTCGCTAGTTTCTCTTTTCGACGTGTCCGCTTGTTCATTATTCACTAATTTGTTTTCGCTCTACTGTAAAATTAACTTTTTTGACTTGTGATACTTTTCTATGGGATGTGCGATATGTATTACAATTGATTTAACATGGGTTGGGTGTGTCAAACTTTCATCATGTGTGACGTTGTCACAATTTTGTGACTAGTATTTTCCATCCATTTTGTTTTGTTTAATACATTCAAAAGGTCCCCGTTAAACGCAGATTCTAGGCCCGTTTAAGCTTTTGAACAAATTTGTTATCAACTGACAAACGGAGCAATATGGCATTGGCCTGTAAAAAAGAACCTTAATATGTTTTAAAAAACGGCGTTAATCGTATAATTGTCACAATGTCATATGTGACGAACGTTTGAAAGACCTCCACCTTAGTAATGACTATGATTATTAAGCATTAAGTTTGCTCACCTTATCAGTTTACAGCACTTCTTCATCTTCACCTTCTCCCATAGAGTTCAAAGGGTTTACGAGTCAATAAGAAAAAGTATTATGTATTCTTAAAAAACAGTTTTTCTTTCCTGCTGTTTTTTTTTTAAAGTTGGTGAATACTTATTTGCTTGACGAAGAAAATATCAACACCTCTCAATGAGATGATGAAATGAGGGAAAATAAATTGGTATCAGTCGCAACAGGGACTCAAATCCAGGTACTCTAGTTTAACAATAATTGTTAAATCTCTATTTGCGACTGTTACCTTTTTATTTTCTGTGTCTGCCTTTTTTATGTTTTCATTGAAAGTTGTTGGTAATATCTTCATCAATGATTAGATATTACAATGAGGTTTATAAGCTTTATTAAGTTCTCCAAAAAAAAATTTCTACAATACGTATATTTTTATTATGTAGTGAAAGTTTCGAATTTCCATCACGGTCCTACGCATCGAACTGTTGCGCCATCGATTCATCCAATTTCAGAGAAATGCGTCTGTGTGCACGCGTGTGTACGAGTGCCACCAAAAGTTGATAGAATACATTGTCATCGACAACAAGTCCATCTGCCGAGTTTCAGCTCGATCAGATGTCGGGAAGTGGGTTAATTTCCACTTCCAAGATTTGCATTTCTCCATCATTTCATCCAATTTCAGCAAAATGCATATATGTGGCACGAGTGTGTACACTAGTGCCACCAAAAGCAGGTAGAATGCATTATCATCGACAACAAGTCTATCTGCCGAGTTTCAGCTGGATCGGATGTCGGGAAAGAAGTTAATTTCCACTTCAAAAATTTGCATTCATTCATTCAAGAAAACAAAATCGAAAATCAAATAGATGTATGTATTAAAAAAATAGTATATTCGACTGTTAGAGTAAACAAATATGGCTAAAGTCATTTAAAGCAAATTTCAATTCTGGATGGTGAAAATTCTTTCACCGAGAATATCTACTACTCTGGAATGTGCTGCAAATATACTACGCAATATATTACATATTATATTTCCTATATATTGTTATTTTATCGATATTCTATATAATTCGAGAATATTCTGTACATACATTGAGCTTTTTTAATAACTGTCTTATTTACGCGCATGCATTCTTTTGTATCATTATTCAAGTCGGTGGTCAATGAAATATGTGCAAGGAACTAATGTTTAGGATATAAAGTGCTATTTATAAGAAGTATTATTTAATTATTCTTCTGAGTGTGATAATTTAATAAATAATATAATAATGTCTATATCACTTATATTATGAATGTAAGTAATTTAATATTGTAAATGTAACAAAAAATTATACATACTATTTCGTCACAGAGTCCATTTATAAATAATTAAAACATTAATATACTCTATTCTTATCTGAAGAGAGTTGAATTAAATATTTTATGAGCTTAAAATATAACATAAAAGCATAAGTAATTAATAAACAAATCAGATTTTAAATCCAGTTAATAAAACATGAAAATAGGTTTGTAATGGCGGGTTCCCACCTGAAGGGTGATTTTTTATCTTTTGTTTTAAGTCGTTACATAATTAAGACAAGAATACAAAATCCGTTGGATGTTGAAAGGCTTCCGTCGTGCGTTATCGGCAGTCAAATTTCTGTAATTTTCTATGGCTTTTCTATGCCTGTTGTGTGTTGATGTCAGTTGGTGCGGATCAATCCATTGATTTAAAACACGAATTACTATTTATTAGTTACTAGCTGGTTCCCGGCATGCGTTGCAATGCCATATTCAAAGAAATACATTGTTTCTCCCTGAATCACCTTTCTCGTGCGTCCCCGTTCCCCTCCCGCGTCCCCTTCCTAGCTAGCAACATAAATTATAGCCTAAATGTTATTTTGATGTATGAGCTATATTATTGTAAAGTTTCATTAAAATCCATTCAGTAGTTTTTGCGTGAAAGAGTAACAAACATACATACATCCGTACAAACTTTCGCGTTTATAATAATAGTGGAATTATAACTACTTGGATTTAAGCTTACTAGGCAATCATATATGACTATCCGTTTGTCGTATTATTTTGGTTTGTATGCGATGATAATTTTTTAATTCGTTAATTTTCAACGGCATTAGTGTAACTAATTTTAAGAGTTGGTGTCTTAAGACAAGCGCTGTATTTAGCTCGTCAGCGCAATACAGAATACCACATTTAAGAAAACTGTCAAAATGTTGGTATATGGCCGATTTAATGCGCATTAGGCTGTCGCAAAAGATAACAGAATCACCCTACAATTCTATTCTTTGATCTATTTCATAATTATATCAGCGAGACTATGACATTCCCAATTTGGGGTATGTTGAGATGTAAAAAAAGGAAGGTTGTGAAATACCTCGCTGTGCATGACTGAAGCCATTTCAAGCTACATTTCAATTGAGTATCTACAACTCTTAAAACTCAAAAAAGCGGTACTCAAAACATTTCATACCATGTATCAGTCATCCTGCCTTTTTTTCAGTTAATCGCTCTGTTTAGTTATGAAAAGAAATTGTATAAAGATATAATTGGCTAATAGGAAAATCTTGTAATTTTTTATAATGTGCCGATTTGCTCAGTTTTACTTATTCTTTATTGATTTGAAAAATTTTCTAACCTTCCTGCCTCAGTCAAAACGTCCTTTCAAAACTCATGTTTTTCTTATTGTCTTTAAAATATTTACAAAATAATGGATGTTGTATTAAGTGTGCCTATTTATTTACATATATAATTGTTTTAAAGAATCTATCTAGTTTTTTTTTATATTTGTACCTCTTTATTAACCTTTTATGTAGGTTAAGACATGCACTGATTAATTATTTTTATTCAACTAATTTTGAACAATTATAAAATTTGGATATGATTTAGATTGTCGCGGCCATAGATAATTGAAACAAGGAGATAGGCCATAGAATCAGTAGTACGAAACCGCTGGTACAAAAATTTCGCTAACATCGTTCACCTATAAGTAAATACATCTCTGAACAGCGGTGCCCCATCTTTATTTCTATCTACACACCAAATGCATCACTTTTATTGCACAGCCGATTTGATACTACGTACAGTTTGGTCGTAGCTCGATGACATGCCGTATCTCCCTTTTTTTCTTTATTATCTATGGTTGGCGCTAACCCAAATAACGTGTTGTGGAAATAATGTAATAACTGCTTCCCGGGTAAACTATTTTGCAATAATCTTTTTAAAAAATATATTTTTATTTTGTCTTTTGTAAACCTAAGAGGAAACCCGCCGAGAAATTTGAACAATAGGTATCTTACCAAACTGTTGCCATCACTGTCGCTCTTACTCCCCCAATTACTGAGCAAAAGGGACAACTGCACCTCAGGCTGATAATACCTAAATAAAATCATCAATCCCCATTTATCTCCTTCAAAACAAGACCGATTTTAATTTATTTTTTTACTAACTACTGTATTAGAAGAAAATATTCTATGTCTGTATGTGTTGCTTTTAAAAAAAATACTTTGTCTAGTTTGTACACCGAACGTCTGTTGATGGAGTTCAAACCACGCAATTTAACGATTTTTAGAGGGTTCTAACTCCTATAAGAAGTAACTTATCAAAAAAAGCAAAACGTACCGACACGCTGGTGGTCGATATCTATATTATATTAAAAAAATACTTGCAGTAGTGTTAAAATCCAGGGAGAAAATTGGGGAATACATTTTTATGGACAAAACGCAGCCCGGTTTTCTCTCAAGCACTGGCTACACGTTCATGCTTTACCGCAAGCTTAACTGCACAAACATGTTTGTGCCGAGAAGTCTGTGTGTATGGAAAGTAAGACTGCAAATTGGAAAGTGCAGCCTGCGTAATCATTGATTTGCCAACGGTTTTGTGTGTATAAACTCAGTTTGCGCAGGTTCTGAAATATTAATTTTTTTATGAAGATAAACAAAAATTTTAACAAAACAAAAAAAAACTTCGAAAAATGCACTAAAAAGTAAAAAAATAATTTCATACGGTTGTTATTTTTGGAGTCGGTGTCAGCCAAGGTAATTACACACATAGGTGAGATGTGGAGATCTTGGCTGACACTGACTCCAAAAATAACAATCGTACGAAATTATTTTTTTACTTTTTAGTGCATTTTTCGAAGTCGTTTTTTGTTTTGTTAAAATTTTTGTTTATTTTTTGATTTTTAGTGACGAGCGTGCGTAAATAAGTTTTGCTTTAAAAAAAGAATCATCGAAATCTGTTGGCGTAATATTGAGTTATTCGTTCATTTGTCGCGCACATACTTATTGCAAATTTAAGACATATATGGTTTTCTCATGGATCCCATTGTCAGAACTGGACCAAATTAAAATGGAACCACACGGGAAGCACCAGCTTTCTAATAAAAAAAGAATCATCAATATCGGTTCACCCAATCGAAAGTTCTGAGGTAACAAACAAAAAAAAAAAATACTGTCGAATTGATAACCTCCCCCTTTTCAAAGTCGTTTAATAATGAAGTTTGTGCAAACTTACTTGGTGCTCACCACATTGTGCAGCCATCATAGTGTTCTGTATTTTTATGCACTAACTATACGGCACAGGCATGCTGTGTAGCCAACGCTTGGCGGATATCACATGCAATTGCGTGATAGCCCGAAATAGTGTAATTTTTTTTACGTATATTGTTTGATCACCTGGGAAGCAGTTAGGAGTAAGATCAGAATAATTTACTATGTTATAATATATGACAGTAGAGGAAGGGTTATAATTTTAAGCAACAGAACACGCAACAATATTCTATTTTCTACAATATTCCTATTAATCATTGGAAGCATAAATCAAAATAATTTGCCAGATTTTATTTCTCTTTTTGATAAATAATCAGTTTAAAAAATTACCCTTTGAAAGCATAAATCTTCTGATGTCGCTAACACTTTTGTGTCAAAAAAATTCAAATGTAACATTGCCATCAAATTTATCAGTGCCATTTTGTTTTTTTGACATTTGAAAGGTCCTCGCTAAATGCCGATTCTAGGCGCTTTTCAGCTTTCTTTCAAATTGTAATAAGCTGACAAGCTTAAAACAACATGATAGTAGAGAAGTCCTATTCTGCTGATTCAAATTTGTTAAAAAAAAAAAAACAATGTAATGGCACTGAAAGGTCATTTAATCACAATGTTACATTTGAATTTCTGTAAAACAGCCCGTCCTTACACTTTTATGCGTTTAAAAGGGTTAAATGTATTTTTGATTTTTACACTTAGTTTTCGAATCATAGATATTTTATAATAATTTTGGAGTTATAAGATTGCTATTCAGGGTGTTAAGTTACGTACTTGACTTATTTAAGAGGCGGTTCTCCGAATTTCAACCGATTTCTTGCAAACCTCCCTTAAACATTTGAAGTTTTTAAGCTTTTAAAAAAATATATGTTATTCTTGAAGATAATATCTAGATATTTATCGCACCGAAACACAAATTATATAAAAATCCCTCGATAGAAAAAAATCGCAAAGTATGCTCCAAAAATGATTATAAACGCGTTTTTTTCGGTTATTTTACAAGTTATATGTATGAAAAAATTCACAGCGTTTCTTTAAATGAAATTAAAGACAGTTATCGCGAGATTTTTGCTCTATTTTTAACGAGTCGTGTTTTATTAAAGATTTTCATGATTTTTGCATCAATTTTATCGCTGTAAATGTTAGCGCGCTCTTCTAACATTCGTAATTTCATATCTCTCCATCTTATTCTTTTTGGGGCCGGGAACTGAGCCTTAACCAGTTATTCCTGATATTCTTTGGAGTAAAAGATTTAGAGTGAAATTTTGGTCTCCAGTGACTTTATTAAAGTTTTTTTTTTAAAAATCACTAGTTACTGGACAGGAGGGGCGGGACGACGAGTTGGGCCGTTACTTAGCTGATTGACCAGTGATGACATGTGGAAGAATTTTTTTTTGTTTATTTTTGAAGAAAAAAGGCTTAAAAAGACATTTCACTTAATATCAGAATTCACTGGTTTAAAGTAAATAGTACATCCCTTAACACCCTGTATACATTTTTGTTGTTGTTTTTGAGTAGTAATAGTTATTGCATTATTATATCATTAATGAATTAACGATACTATCGTTGTTGAGTTATTAAAAATATCAAATAATATACATTTGGATGATTTGTATAGCACCATTTTTGTGAAAAGCACTGCAAGGGCGAAATTTTTATAGGAAAAATCCCCATTTTGTTAGGAGACAATTTTCAAAGTAATTATCGTATTTATCTGAATTTGGTTGATATTGAAACCAACGTCAAACTCACTTTACATTTTTTCCATAATATTCTCATTGGATCTTTTGAATGGCTCGACGACGATATATCAGAAAAAATATCTCAGAGCATAAAAGTGACTGTTGACACTTATGATTGTGATTTTAATTTTTGATCTTTGATCTCAAACGCTTTCCACAAGATAATGAATGAACCGCCTACTTATAAATGTTTAAAAACACGTGTGAAATGTGGTTTTTTCACAATATTTCTACCTTGTACATAAATATACAACTTACTTTGGAATTCATTGTGAAAATATTATGTTTTATTCTTCATTCATTGGTGTAGAATTAATTTTAAAGTGGATTGTAAAACCAAATAAATTATTTTTAAAAAGCCGTGTTTTCCTAAAAATTGATGAAACTTTTTTTTACATTAGCTCCACACACGGGAAGCTCTGAGGAAAATTATTTCACTCAAGGCCTATGTCGTCTTTGGGGATGCTGTGAGGGTCGTTTTAAGGAAAGGAAGGTAAAAGGTATGAGTAGTGGATATGAATCCGGGGGTCAGTGTGTCCAAGAATGGCGGACTTATGAATCCATCCCTCCAACTATGGGTGCAAGGCGATGGGTCAAGAATCCGGCTGAAGAGATCAAAAAGCCTCTCTAGATCCGTCTCGCCATGCAGCAGCAGGTGGGCAGATGCATCCGTTCAAACCTCACCCCATGAACCCGGGCACCTTTGCTAAGTCACCTTACGTAGCGAAACCATTTGGGGTTGACCTATGTAGCAGAGGTGTTGGTTATCCAATAAATGGTTCCCAGGGCGGCAGTACCAAATGTATTGAAATATAAGAGATATGCTATGATGGCCCCGCCTGACAGTCAGTGGATTACGGTCTAATGGTCCTAGTTTGAATACGGAATTTAGTTGATTTTTTGAAGGTGTGCAGTAGTGTTGGTTAACAATTAGTTTGAATACGGAAAGAATTCATTCATTTAGTTGATTTTTTAAAGGTGTGCAGTAGTATTGGTTAACAATATAGTTTGAATACACCTAGACACAGTCCCACCTAGTAAAAATTGTTCGATAGCACATCTCTTATATTTAAATATCTATGGTATTTAAAATGAAAGTATGTAGTATGGAGTACGAGATATCTAGGGGTAAGCAAATAATAGTAGACAGTCAAAGAATAAAAATACATTTTTATACCATTCTTTTTATTTAATAAAAAAATCATTTCACTATTTTCAGCTGTGACTTACAAAACTACACTAAGACGATATCCACTTTTAAAATACCTCTCCCAGCACACTTGAACACTCAGTAACTTCCTGACTATATCTTACTTCTTTTATTTTATATAATTTTCAGTATACATTAATTTATTCACATTTTCATAAGCCAAAAATACAACATCTTTAGTTACCATTCATCATGGGGAGATTAAACCAAATCATAACAAAAAAATAGCCCAAATTTATTACATAATTTTTGTAAAATAATTTTTTATTATTATTATGTAATTTTACAAGAATACCTGTTTACAATAAAAAAATAACATCAAATTTGTATAATTTTATTGGTGTATAAATAAAATACTGTTTTTGTAAAACCGAAACACAAATAAAAATGGTGATTATAATTTTTTTTTTAAATAATTAATTTTTATTATTTTAATTTTTTGTTTTTATGGGACTGTAGAGTTAAAATAACAAATTGATTATTAAAAAAAAAAAAAATTATGTTAAAATGATATAAACTCTGATCTAAAAATTAAAACATTAAAATCAACATTACAAAACATAAGTAAATAATATTGGTGTGATAAATTCATTATTTCATGTAAATGGTAAAAGTCTTTGGTTATCGGTTACAGTAAATGGCTTAAAAATAAATTATTATATGAAACAATTATTATTGTTACATATTTGGATTGCATTGAGATATAAGACGAGCCTTTCATACAAACTCTGGTGTTTTCTTTCTTTAAAATAATGCACGGAGCCATTGGGACCATGAAAGCCCCAATTCAAGGGACTGTGACATATCCAATTAGGACTATGACATAACCAATTGGAACTATGACATACCTGATTGGGACTGTGACATATCCAAGACTACGACATACCCAATTGGGACTATTACATCCCCAATTGGGACTGTAACATATCCAATTAGGACTATGACATACCCAATTGGAACTATGACATACCCAATTGGGACTGTGACATATCCAATTAGGACTATGACATACCCAATTGGAACTATGACATACCCAATTGGGACTGTGTCACACCCAATTGGGACTGTGACATGGGATTGTGACATACCCAATTGGGACTATGACATCCCCAATTGGGACTGTGTCACACCCAATTGGGACTGTGACATGGGATTGTGACGTACCCAATTGGGACTATGACATCCCCAATTGGGACTGTGACATACCCAATTGGGACTATGAAGCACAACCATAATGAAGAACAACCATAAAAGTTAAATAATAATGCGATTATTCGAAATTCCAACGTTTTAACCTCCAAGAGGGTGAAGACGGGTTCAAAAGAGTGAGGTTTTTTGTATCCATAATAAAAATTGGATTCACAGTATGTTATAAAAATCAAACTCTGTTCCAAAAATACAAAAATATCAAAATAAACTAATTAATTAGATATTATTACTAAAAAAATATTTAACATTGTTAATAGGAGAATTTCTACAAGCACCGCTGTACGGTGTATGTCCATATTCCTTTATGCAATTTTTTTACGGACGAACACAGTACGACCATACTCTCCTAGACCATACGAGGTTTAGGTACTTTACAAATAAAAATGTTTAACAATGGAATTTCTAAAAAAAATATTTAATAATCTTTTTTACTTGTACTATCATGAAGAATCCCAGCGTTACTGCACTGTACCACTGGGATACCTTCTATAGTAACAATACTGGTTGAAATTTTGCTTGTTACAAATAAATTGTACCGTGTACAAAATATAAATAAACAATAAGAAAAAATAAAGTTTGTATGAAAAGACTTTTCTCTCAATTGAACACACTTAAGCCATCTCCAAACACATCTGACTTGCCCACATTTTTAAGGAATTGTAGAAAGGGATTGAACAGTGGGCTTTACTTAAGAAAAGGACTGTCGGACGGCCGAGCCTTTCGACGCGGTGACTTGAGTTGGTACCGGGCAAACCAGTCGTATGGAGGTAATATAATATACACAATAAGGCCAGCATTACACTTAAATGCAATCCAAGTAATAATAAAATACAAAAGTTAAGTTTAGTTAAGTTAGCTGCTTGATCGTCAATTATAATATTAAACCTAACCTCACATAGCACTCGTCAATACGAATTTACTAAAATAAACCGCATGTAATTAATAAATTATCAGCGATTCAACCATCAATGAAGAATTCCAGTGAGAAATATAACAAAATATTTATATCATATTTCAAAAGCGGATGAAATAAATTTTTTTTCCCGTATGATAAAACTGTGACAGGCCATAAACGAATAACGGTCATGCTGTTATGCTTGATTATAATGGTAATGCGCGTTTATATCCTACGGACAAAACATCCTCCAACAAAATATCTACTAAAACCTAACTTTACAGGATGTCATTTTACTACTTTTGAACAATAATTTATTGCCTTTATAGGATGTCTGTATTATTTTTGTCCAATTTTTTGTCAGGTTAGGTTAGATTAGGTTTTAGGGGTCGTCCATTAATCACGTGAGGCTCGAAAGGGGGGGGGGGGGGGTCAGAAAAAAATCACAAAACATCACGAGGGGGTAGGGGGGGGGGGGGGTAAAATGAGATATCACGTGTATTTATTTTTCATTGAATGCACGATTTCTAAAGGTGAACGTCCATCTGTCCAATTTTCTAAACATTATTCAGATTATTTATACCTGTATTTAAAGATAATATTCTTAGTCTAAAACCTCACCACATATCACCAGAGGGGGGGGGTCAAAAAGTTGCTAAAAAACATCACGTGATTAATGGACGACCCCTTAGAAGATATTTTGTTGGGGGATGTTTTATTCGTAGGATATTTTGTCACTGATCAAAAGTTAAACATATCCGTCATACATGGCCAAGAATGTGTGCTTAATTAACGGGGACCATCCAAATGTAAAAAATTAAAAATGTCACCAATTGTAAATATGATAGTCAATCAATTGTTAATTGTGGTGGAGTTTAAAATAAAAAAAAAACAAAAAATCCACTGGAATTTTTCATTACGTATACAAAAAATATCAGAATAATAATAATAACAATAGCAAGATGTATATAAAAGTCTATAAATCATGTGAGCATTGAAAGTAAGCCATTATAAAAACACTGTTCACTTTAACTATAGCTTTAGCAATTAATAATTCGCAGTTAACAGTTCGCCGTTGAACTAAGTCTGCTGTGGGACAAAATAAATTAGCGAAATTTCTAAGTAATAAGCCACGAGAATAACTAACACTTAGGCGCTCTCCAAATGGCCGCAACAATCTATCTAAAGTTCAATTAATAAATATGAGAAATTAATAAATAGTATGCGGATGAATTAATCAATATTCACACCCATTCATAGACTGAACTACATAACGATGGCGCAGTAAACAAATGTGTTAAGTGTACAGGTAATATTATGTAGAAATAAAGGAGTTTAAACATTTTTTTTTTTTAAAGAAAGACAAACATAGGGTTACGAATAATGCGACAATATTTAAAAATCTCCTACTACCACCACAGTAAGCCGAAAATGTTGCTTGATGGAGGACTTGGCCAGCCAAGGAATCGAACAAGGAACGCCTGGGTGGGACCCAAACGCGATGCCCACTCAACCACTGATCGGTCGAAATTTAGTGTAGTTCACGCCAAACTTTACGACCGGCCTGACGTTGATCAGAAATCGAACGCAATAGGGGAGTTTAAGGACAGAAAAGTGGCATACTACTCTGCCCACGCCTTTCTCTGTTGCACGTATATTTTTAGGCATCTTTCTCTTTCGGTTATGTTCTTTGTTAAGCCAGTAACTGCGCGAGAATGGATCGTATCATGTTCAGGCCGGTCTTAATGTTTGGCCTTGACCTTGTGTCCAAAAAATATGTTTCTAATCTTCTCTTATTGAATAAATAATCATAAACTAAATTTCCTTCAAAATTATAAGAATTATAAGTAGGTACTTAAATGCCTACCTTCACAATTATAAATCATTAATATTTTACTCAACTTTTTTTTAATTTCAAGGAAGGAATTATACAATTTGTCCAAAGAAATGTCACCATCTCAATGACAATTCTTTTTTCAAACTTTCATTAGGCTGGTAAGTTAGAAACCGGATCTTAACACAGACAGATGAAATGCCAAAAGGTCGAGTCAAAAACGGACTTTGCTACGCTCAGCCAATGAAACCGCATGCACGAAAGCGTCACAAACATCATTAATTTGTTTCTATTATTCATGTTATGTGCAATTTTATGTAAATGCAATAACTTTTATAACACATCACTCAATATTATTTAACATAGTTTTTAAGATAATTTTCTCATTGTACTTAACACATTTGCGCACTATATCATCGATAATGTGTTTATATAGCTGCTTTTACATTTGAAAATACTCTGCATAATATTAATACATATAAATCATAGACATATGAATATTACTAGACCAGAACAGAAAGGTGAGGGGTAGAAACCAACTACAGCGGGACGAAGAGCGAGAATTTTGTGATACGTGATTCGTCAAAACTCAATCTGACAATATATAGGCACCTCGCAATATAATATCACCATTTAGTTCTTAAAGTAAACCCTGCTTATAAATGAATAGACCTTTTTACACGGGAGCGCGAATTGATCACCGCGTAATGTACAAATTTGTGAAGCCCAAATACAGCAAAGTAAGGGTCGCCTATTTTTGGTCGATATTTTGAGACCAATATTTTGTCGTCGTATTTAGTTTTAACACTTTTACAAATGTTTCATAATTTACTTACCCCAGTAAACAGCGACGGGCACACGCCATGTATCTCGAGTGATAGTACCTATGTAACAAAAACGATCATATTGTGTGATCTGAATTAGCTTAACAAAGTAAAATAATGCTTGCCTATGGAATGTAGCACGACAATTGTGTTTATTCTCTTTTTTACTTCTATTTTTACACGTTTTCAAAACACAAGCCACTATTTTTACCGTGTTATTTGGTAAAATGCACCGAAGAGTGCTCGATGCTGGCTTGCAGAAGAATGATGACGTCACATTTTTTAGATTAACGCGAAGCCATACTCGATCCCAGCCGGTTCCAATGGAATGGTTTCAATGGGAGGGGGAAATAATACGCTTTTATCACTTAGGGCAGGTCTACTAATATTCATCTGTCTATGATATAAATCAATTTTTTCAGTAATGATATGAATAAAGATTTTTTAAAATAGTTATGAATAGTTATGAACCATTGTCTTAAATATCAGTAATTTAAAAAAAAAAATCAGTCAACCAAGAGAGAAAACTGTAGTTGGTTTTAATTTTAAGCAAATAAATAAAAATCTTATGTAAAAAGAATACTGTTTTATACACAGGGCGAGAAAATTAATTTTAGAATAGTTTTATAAAAGTATAGTACAAGCCAAACTTTAATACCGACTTGACGTTGACATGGACAGAAATCGTCGCAATAGGCGAATTTAAGGTCAGAAAAGTGGCATGTCGCCCCGTCCATGCCTTTCTCTATCGCACGTGTGGTCAATTTCACTTACGGTCAGTAAAGTGACGGTACCTGCGCGAGAATGGGTCGTATCGAGTTCAGGTCAGCATTAAAGTTTGACAGGTTACACTGGTGTTAATAATTGTATTTAAGTTGCCATAAGTAGCAGCGCATTCCAGATGGGTTCATTTAACATGTTATTTAATTTGATAGAATCATAAGAACATTTCATAAATCACAGGTCATTTTTAACTTACGAAATCACGGAAATAAAAATGCACCAACTTCTTCGGATGATTTTGAGAGCTAAGAAAAAATGTTATAGTTGTTTATTTCAGCCGATATGCATATGAACACTTATTTTGAAAATCTGGATAATGCTGGTTTTACATAAGTGCTATACATGTCGTTCGCCCAAGAATGATTTGCTGAAATAGACCACGCTATGGGAGTATAGCGATCGTGTGAGATCAACATAATGATAAACAATTTTTAATCATCAAAAATCAAATACAATTTTGAAAGTTTTGTTATTTTTATGCGTGATAGCTGTTTCACCTTCAGTTGAACAATGAATCTACAATGAACAATTTACGAATCCTTCTTATTATAAGGTATGCTATTGTCAAACAATTTGACAATCCCTACTGTTAACAATGCCTTCAGAAAGCGAAACAGCTACCATTTAATAATGTCCAGTTTGATAGTGCCTAAAGTTTGACAATACCAGTAGTTTGATATAGCCTGCACTGCCAAACTGTAGATGAAAAAAAACTTAATAGAGCTTTAAAAAAAATGTATGTAGGTACTTAATTTTAGTAATATGTAACAATAAAAACTTAAAGAAGAACGGCTGTGCACCCTTTTTCATACAAAACTTAAATTTATATTTGAGGCCAAAATACTTGCCCAAACTGAAAAACTATTCTTTTAATCAAAAGGTATAGCAAATATCTAGTTCAAATGATTGCTAGTTTTTTTAAATTTATTTTTTAATTATGAAAATAAAGGCTAATAAAGAATTAAATTTTTCACAACTTTTGAGGCAATTTTTTTTTAATGTTAATAATGGTCTTAAAAAAATAATCACGCTCAACCAACTATTTAAAAATTATCAGAAAATAAAACATCATAAAAAGGCTTTTTTTACATCAAAATGTTAAATTTATACATGACAAATTTTTGTTCCAATGAAAATCAGTTGTCTGTAATTTAAATTTATTTTGTATTTCATTATATTTAAAAAGTCCATAAAGTAAAATTGTTTTTATAAATAATCATCATAAACTCTCAAGAAGTTGTCAAAGTAGACACTAAAACCATAAAAATTTATGTTTTTATTGGCCTATATTTTAAATAAAAAAATAAAGTAGCTTTTAAAGTAACAGTCTTTACTAGACATATGCTATACCTTTTGATTAAAAAAATATTATTCAGTTTGGTAAAGTATTATGACCTCAAATCCAAATTTATATTTTGTATGAAAAAAACCGCGCAGTCTTTCTTCTTAATGGAGTTCTACAAAATAATATTACAAAAACATTTTTAGGACTATTTAAAAATGGCCGAATTAATAATATTTGATATGTTCTTTACGTAAATTTGATTATAGTTACAGCTTTCGGATAGCCAAAGTGATTCCTAACATTTCCTTTACAATAAACAGACTGTCTCAAAATAAAATAATGTTCATAATGATATTGTTCAACAAGCATTCTAAGCTGCATTATATTTCTCAGAAAAAATGACAAATATCTTGTAAAAAGAAATATAATTTACCACACACTATAAAGAGGTGGAAAACTGAATATTTTTATTATTGAGATATTCGATGTTTAAAAATATATCTTCTGAAGTTTAAATACGGTTTTTATTTATCGCAAAATTGTATGGCACAACTCAAATGTTAAGCAGGAGCCATCACAATTTGCCTTTTCGTGCGCATCTTCAAATCACCCTGAACAGACTGCATAATCCATTTAGAAGTTCTTTATCTAATGATCAAAAATCGTGAAACTGTGCTGGCTATGAAAAGAAAAGAACCGCGGTCATATTTTGAGGAACAAAAAATAAAAGATTACCAAATGGATGGTTTTATAATTACCGTGAAAAAAATACATACATTCTTATCGTTATAATGCTTTAGCTCTTTCTTAATCATTTGAGTGCCGATTGTCATCCGGGTGACAATATTTCAAGCATATGCGGCCACATTCGGCACACAACAAGTTAAACATTAAATAATGGTGAAACAAAAGATGAGATACACAAAATACAATTTGTCTGTTTCTTCCAAAGTACTACCTTTTTCCTTTGAAGGAAACAGATCAGTTTCTTATTACGGCTCAGTCACGGTGACCGAATTGCGTTTCATTTTTTTTATACGTTAGAGGGAGATGGGTATGACAATGATTGAATGTTTCCTTTAGGGGGTGCAGACATATTTTCAACGTTTGTCTCATTTTCGACAGTTGTTATTTAGTGTTGCAGCATTAGCATATATTATATAAGCAAAACCATCAGCACATTGACATTTGACTTTTTTGAAAGTTTGGAATTCACTCACACTCCAATATTATCGTTGAAACTGTATTCCATACTTTCAAAATTATCGTCATGGCTAGTAGCATTGTAGGATCTACGGAGACGTGTCACGGTGGGGTGTGAGAGATGCAAGAAAATTTGGACTTTTTTCCTTTGAAGAAAACAACCCTACGTATATTGTGCATCTCATCTTTTGAAAGAGTTGCAGCATTATTGTGTTAAGGAGCGTATGTTGTAAATGAAAAAAAAACACATGTCTATTGTCCTTTTATGCTATCACGGTAATTATAAGTGTCGATTTGGTAAAACAAGGGAAGATAGGTGGAAGTCACCGCACATTACGGCTTTGAAATCAATGTGACTGATACTAGTGAAGTTGTTTGGGGCTGCAGAAGATTTCCCCGATGATAGCCAACCTCCGATAGGCGAGAGCACCAAAAAAATAAAAATAATCACAATTTGAACATTTCTTGCACCTTCCTAGGAAGAAATAGATTGTCTTTTGGAGTTCACATTTTGATAAGTCCATAAATTGAGCATTTACTTTTTTTTGAACAATTATTTACGAGCGTTTTACAAAGTATAGAGCTGTGATAGAAGATATGACAATTTGTTAAAATATCTATAAGTAATTTGTTCAACATCAAAACCACATAAACAAATAACACCTTACGAATCATCAGCGAGAAACGATATAAAGCAATAATCACTATCGATACAAAATATATTTACAGCGTTTACTATTTTAACATTATCTTACAAGTAATAATGTGATAAAAATAAGTTATTACAGTTAATAGTTCTATAAGCGAAATCGTCATGATTTTGCTTGCGATTTCAGTGTACTAAGGTAATGTAAAATATGATATTCCTCGTTATTGATATAGGGGTGAAGAAGAAATGCCTTAAATATACTAAACACATGCTGATGAAGAGAGCTACCTTTTACCGGGAGAGCCGGGTAAAACAATTGCGTCCGAATACTTATAAATAAAATAAGATACTTAATTAATTATTGGTGTGAATGCAGTATCATTATTTCGCTAGTCTTCACATATTTACAAACGTAACTCTGTAGGTATATGTACACAACCTTAGTTAGACAAATTACACATTCAATAGCCGTACAAAATCATTTTACATACACATACAGTAGAATCTCTGTATTCCAACACCTGCACCCATACGGGACTGGCGATTTTAGACAATGTTTCAGAAAATAATCATTAATATGAGATTATTTTAATAAACAATAAAAACTTCTATAACTAAAACGCAAGGAAAAGAAGGTGCACGAACGAACACTATTTGTCTTGTGCAGAAAGGGCATGCTTTATTGGTAGTTCACTAGCACTCACTGGTGGTTTGCGCCACCTTCATAGATTAAATGATGCCATGTGAACGGTTTCATGATCCAAAAGCTGGACTATTATTTGCTTAAATTTGAACTACAGAACTGTGTTTCATCATCATTTAGATCAAATGGGATGGTAATATATAATGTTAGGCATAGCCTCGGATCAGGCGCCTGCCCCAGGCGGCAGTTTTAGGGGGAGCCAAAATCGTAATTTATGTTTGATTGAAAAAAAAAAAAACTTATTCGCCAACGTTATTCCGATTATTCATTTGATTTTAAAATGTCCAGAGGGATTTTGAAAATATCGTCGATATTGAATGTGTGCATAGTGTACGTGATGTCTCTGCCAGGGGAATCGCATCTAGAACTAGGGCTACACGAGCTGAGCTGAATAAAGCCGAGCAGTCAAATGTCAAGCGAAGCGACAATCACTCACCTTACGAGAGAGGGCGCCACTCGTCGAGAAGGGGCGCCACTATCAAGTTCCCCAGATTGAAAAAGTCATAGATCAGGAGGATGGTTAGGCAAATGCAAGAGAGAGAGAGAGAGAATGGGCTAGAACCAAACCGTTAGTTAGCCAGTGGCAACATTGGTTTTCAATCATATCTACATGGAAGGTGTTTTCTAGCATTCTTTTGGTTTTAGTCATAAAACTTGATTGATTACAGTAATCTGGAACTATCAGTTATTAAATTATAATATTGGATTAACGAGATTCAACTGTATTTTGTATGGAACGATGATTAAATAGCCACAGTTACATGAACATCATATTATGACTGAAATCTCAACAGGCCGAATAAAAATAATTACATAGTTATTGTTTGTCTATAAAAATAGTAGTTAAATACAATAATTCTCAGCAAAAAGTAATGCAGTTAACAAAACTAATTCAATTATTATTATTAATGATTAAAATTGTGAATTTAATTCCGTGTCAAATAATTCCGATTGGGAATTGGGTGCAATTAGTAAGAAAATACGTAAAATCTTTTTAAAAGTTTCTCATATAATTCTCTGTTCATATCGAGTAGAAACCCTGTGGCAACATTACTATTTTCTGCCTATTTCTACCTTATTCTACCGTCTCTTCTATTCCTTTCACATTTTGTATGACACAACTTATATGGCACCAACTTATATTGACTATGTACAATATGAAATCCCAATGTCTTTTGTACAATATTCTTTGTTGAACACATCTTTGTCGTAATTCCAATTCAGTTGCTGATTAGGCATCATAATATGTATTTGATTTGATCTCGAAATAATTTTTGGATCACAAACGGACAACAGATGTCGTTCAAGTATCCTTTTTAACAAAAATTTGATTTAAAAAAAAATTTATATGTATTTGATTTTGTCTTGAAATAATTTTTAAATATTTATGTCATCAAAAATGGTTGTTTGGCTGTCTCCACGTACCTACTTTCAGTGACATTAAAATACATTGTGCATGTTGAACTGCATAAATTGACCACAGATGGCGTTCAAGTATACTTTTTAACAAAAATTTGAATTTTTTCAAATAATATTATTGTGACATGAAAAAACTCAAACCTGAAAAATCATTGTGAATTTTACTGTAGTCGGATCCACTTGTATTGATGACCTAACTTTGATGTCAAAATAATTTTTTTCATGTTTATATCATCAAAAATGGTTGTCAGGCTGTCTCTATGTGTTGTCAGTGACATTAAAATATATTGTGCACATTGAACTGCACAAATGGACCACAGATGGCGTTCAAGTATTGGTTAGAATTGATGTTTATTGAGTAGGTACTTGTTCTATGGGCAATTACTTCTAGGCAAGTACCTACCTAATTTTATGATTTTATTTTTTGTTCCGTTATTCAAATACAGTGAAACCCGAATTTTACGTCCCCAGATTTAACGTTTTCCCGCCAATTACGTGTAATTATTTCGGTCCCGATATATTTTAGTACATTTATACCCCCTTTTTACGTTTTTTTTCCCGCAATTTACGTCGAAAATATTCAAAATATGTGAGTTACGCGCGCTTGACACGGCCGAGCAGTGATTGGTCGGCAAACTGCGCGAAACGTGGTGATTGGCCGACATCTTTCCATTTTTAGCCGGCCGTGATTGGTCGGCGTACTGCTCGCAACGCGGCGATTGGCCGACATCTTTCAACTTTAGCCATGTGTAAAATGCTACAGCATCTGTCAGTTTGTTTATTTACGCATCTGTCATTTGGTTTTGACTCGATTTGTGATTTGAGACGCTTTTTTCCGACATTATTCGTGATAATCGTTTACACACAGTTTTTACGTTTCTTGTTTCGTTTTCGTTAAGTTAATTACGTTCGTAATGTCTCAACAAAGAAGAACTGTCAGTTCAGTGCGAGAAAAGGAACATTCTCGAAAAAGTTGATAAAACAAGTTGGTTAGTTTTAAATTGAATCGGTTTACACTAGAATGTCGTATTTTTACAAATTTACTTCGTACATATCAATTTAAATGGCCGGCTGCGGCGGAAATCGGCTGCAAAAATTCGATTTACGAGGAAATGTATCATATTTTTACAAATCAGCCGCGAAAATTTGATTTACGCGGACATTATGCGGAATTTTTACAAATTTATTTCAAAGAGGTATCTAAATTTAGAGTCGGCCGCGAAATTTCGATTTATGCGGAAATATATCGTATTTCGACGAATTTACTTAGAATATCTATACCCCCAGTATTGAAGAAAAGAACATTTTATTCTTTATTAAAAAAAATCACATAGTTTAGTTTGTTACATTTTTTCTGTTCTAATTCTTTTTCAATCATGTATACACATTTAAAAGTTTCGTCTTGAAAGCAAACAATGCTGGAAAAATAGATTTTAAGACCCTCGATGTACTTTATTGCTTCTTCTTTTGTTGGAATAACATTTTTCTCTTCATATACATGATTATATTAATAAAAAATAAAATTTAAAGGGTTCTTTTCTTCAATTCACCAATATACATGATTAAATAAATAAAAAACAAATTTTAAAATGTTCTTTTCTTCAATACCCCCCATTTACATTTTCCCTCCGTTTAGGTTTTTTTTTTTCGGTCCCTTAAAAAACGTAAAATAGGGGTTTTACTGTAGTTCTATAGAAGAAAAAAAGAAGGTAGCTTCTATGTCTTACGTAAAAAAATGTGTTCCAACAAGCAGATCACAATATAAATCTTATAAAAAATCAGGATTATGTAAATAAAAGAATAATAAATTACGACCAGATAAACAAACACAAAACAAGCGTTTGATTTACAAAAGTGAGTACCACAGAAAACTTCCACCTGAAATCAAACAAGAGCGTAAAAAGCGCCAAGTATCCTTTTTAACAAAAATTTGAATTTCTTAAATGATGTTATTGTGACACAAAAAAACTCAAACCTGAAGAATCATTGTGAATTTTGCTGTAGTCGGATCAACTTGTGTTAATGACCTAACTTTCTGTAAGAAAATATTATTAAATTTGCTATTGTGCATGGTGATTTTAATACGTGGAGCCTACGCAGAAGACATCGCTTTAAAAGGTTGGTGTCATCATTGTTATATGTTTAGACCAGTGTTGGTGACCATTTTTTGATATATTTTTGCCCGCAAGTAGATTCACAAATTAATACTTTTTAGGGTATAAGCCTGTCAAGTTTGGTGTTATTTACACACCCCAGACTTACATACATATAATGATACTACCATGTTTTACACATATTTAACCCAATGAGTAAGAAATCATTTGTGGATAAGATCGGCGACCATCTTGGCTGTGTCCAGGCCTTTATAAAAGAAGGTATTGTTCAAAAAACCATTTTTTTTCTATGGAAAATTGTAATTTTGTCTTACTCAACTAAAAGTTATGTAAGTACAGTAATCTACAAATTTGAATACCGCACAAGAGTTCCAACTGCCCAAAGCCAGTGGGATTAGATACGGCCTCCTCAATTTATTATTTATTTATTATCCTTTCGTAGATACACAATATGTTAAGACTGTCAAATATTTCTCGTCCAAGTGATCGTACAAATACATGTGTGAATGATAAAAAAAATTTATGTTATGTAAATGCAAAATTGCACCGAAAATAAATATGTAAAAGCTTTGCAAATGGCGGATGATTAATATTATAGTTATGTATTGTTGATGGGTGATTTAAGTGAATAGCACAACAAAAACATGTGCCCGTAAAATCCAAAAATACACCCCATTTCATAAATATTTTTCCATCTAATATATGGAACACATTTTGATAGGCCTTAAACTAATTTGAAAGTGGATTACATTGAAAAATTAAATTATTTGATTGATTTTATGTATTAGAAAGCAATAAAAACTGAATTAATTCATCATTAAAGAATAAGATAATATTAATAAATCTAAACAAAACATGAAACAGAATAAGACACATAAAAACAATAAGGTAACGGTCGCAATTGGGAATCAAATCCAGGTTCTCTGTTTTACCAGGAAAATATCTCAACTAACATTTCAAATTTAGAATGAACAAAATCATCTTCAACTAATTTTTCCCATATGTTTGGCTGCTATCTTATTGATTGATTACAAAGTTATTGAATTTATTCATAACCTAGATAATTTAATTTATTTGAAACCTAGGGTGATTTAACCCCTCAGGCCAATTTGTTCGTTTTTCGGAACAATTCATATAGATCTCATAGAAATCATTGTGTCTCTCTTACCGTCCGTCATGGTTAGAAACATGAAAAAGGTTTTAGAAAGAAAAAACACTACTCTTTATATTCAAATCTAAAAGGTAACCACAAAATAATTCAAATGTACACCTTTATGAATCCAAAGTTTTGGACTGCAATTTGAAAAAACAACAAATTTTGAAAAACGAGACTGACAAAAATAATGTAGAATAATTAGATCCCAATGGCCGAGGTGTTCCCGGTAAGACAAAGATCCTAGGTTCAATTCCAGTTGATTATCAGTTGCAACCACTACCTTTTTTATTTTTGTGTCTTGTTCTGCTTCATGTTACATTTAGATTTATTAGAATTATCTTCTTCTTCAATGATATATTACATTGACGGATATAACCTTCAAAAGTTATTCCAATAAAAATTGAATTTAATTCCCCATTAATCTCTTAACCAAGGAATATTTTTTTTGCTATTGTCATCATACCCAATAGAGTTAATCTTTTGTAATAATTAAATATTTTGTCTTACCCGGTCAACAGATTAATAGCGAGAGAAAAATACAAACACACAATATAATCCACTTTCCATTACCAAAATACCTTAAATCTTCTCCAATTACCATCGCAGTAATCTACACCCAACACACACAACACTTTGATTTCAATTCGTAAAAATAAAAAAAGTCTATATCTTTTTAGAGATCACACAGAATTATTTTTTTGTAATATAATATGGGTTCACAATGTTGGGTTCGACGCATGATGCACGACACAATCGGTTTAGGTTGAGTGGTGGCGTTCTGTTGTGGCGTCCTCCAGGTTGTTGTCCCAATCGAATTCGGTGACGCCGTTGCGCGACGCCACTTCCCCGAGGTGCGCGAACCTTCGTTCAAAGTCCACGTCTCTTCGTTTTAGGGCCTCGAATCTGGAAGAATCGGAAAATCGCTGTCAATATTAATGACAATACAAGTGGATTCAAATTTGCATTTTATGCAATTTTTAAAAATCAACTAAGCACCATAAAAAATTCAGACACTGTATGATCGTTATGAAAGCGATTGGTTCCCATCCGGAAGGGTGATTCTGTAACTTTTGTGTTATCTTTTGCGTTAAGTCGGTGAAAAGAGACAATTAAGATAAAAAGGCAAAATCCATCGGTTATCGGAAGGCGTCCATTGAACATTATCGGTTGTCAAATTTCTTTGATTTTCTCTGCAATGGCTTGTCTATGCCTGACGTGTGTTGAATGGATTAAATACCTACTTAAAAACTAAAAACAAATCCTATTATTTATTAGTTATTCGAACTACTTACATATAAGTCTAATAGGGGTTCATAAATTACTATCCGTTTGTCATATTATTTTGATGTTTGTAAGCGATGACATTTTATTCGTAATTTTTCTCACAACTGACATCTCCTAACGAGGATTATGCGGCAAGTCCTCATCTCTGGCGTTAGTGTAACTACTTTTAAAAGTTGGTGTCTTAACACAAGTGCAGTATTTAGTTCGTTAGCGCAATACCGAGATTAAGAAACTGCAAAATGTGTCATATACGGGCAAAAGATACAGAATCACTTTTCAGTTATATAGGGATCAATTTCTTGTTAGCTAATTCCCTGTTAAATATTCGTAACTCTGAAATGTTTCACTTTACTAAAACAAAACAAAAATCTTGCTTCGTTTTTCTCATAATTTCAATTTTACTACAATCTCATAAATTCATTTGAAAATGAGAAGACATGGAACAGTGAGAGGATGGAACACCACACAACTCTGTCTTGACATGTACTCCTTGCTTCATGTGCATATTCATGCTCTCTTATTTGGATTTTTAAAGCATTTACCTTTGGAACATGAGTTTCTTGGCGAAGGCGTACAATTCTACGTCTAGATAATTGATGGTGTTGATGTAGTGGATCTCCTCCGGAGTCATCCCATTGAGGGTGGTGCTGGACACCGTATTGTTGTGTTGGGAGAAAGGCAGGGCGAAACGCAAGTTGAAGGTCTCCTCAAATACATACTGCGCCACCTGAACAACAACAACAACAACACACAATTAAGGCGATCCACTAGTACAGTAAAAAATCGAAATCGGAATTCACGCCCTTTTATGGGAGGAGTTTAAAAATACTTGAGAAAAAGCTTTTGGAAAGGTTGGAAAAGATATTTGAGATTTTTTTTTTACATGTTGATTTCGTAAAGGCCTGTAAAAAACATTAATTCCTTTTTTATGCATTGTTTATTGTAATAAAACGGAATTTTTAAATTGATTTCACGAAAACAAGTAGCGCGGGCCCTAACACGTTGTTTCTCCGCTCCGTTCGGAGGAGTAATGACGGATGAATGAGGCGGCTGCCAGTCGTTCTTCGGTGGACGGTATAAGGTTCACTTTGATTTAACAAATTCGTCGACTGCCGTATTGTCGCCGTGATGTCAAAAATACCAACACGAAAATGCATATTATATTTTATTTTGTGAGGTTCAGGCGTAAATATAATTTTTTTTCGCGATAATTATATAAGAAACGGAATTTGCCACATTATGCAATAAAACCATATCCGAAAAAGTGTTTATAAGTAGGAGAGCTTTCAGTTGAAAATATTTTTTATAGACCTAATACTTTATTTTTTTCTAAGCTTATTAAAAGACTTATTAAAAAAATGACCGATATTTTTAAGGGCCAAGGTATGTTGTATACGCAGTATTTAATTGAAGCATCTATAATACTTCTAAGCAGTCAAATTTAAAAAAAAAAAGAATACGATTTTGTATGATTTTGCATTATTTAGTATGGCTTCATCTTGAAGTCCTCATATTCCTGAATAAGGAACAGATTAATTAATAAAAATTTGCATAATATCTGCTGTTGTAAATACATTGATTATATGGTGGGTGGGTGGGCCATAAACATCTACACTTTTGAGATAATCATGAAAAAAAATATACAGATTGTAATTAAATATATGATATGAAAATATCCTGGAAAATCATTTCTTAAAAATAATTTGGTGAAAATGGCTGCCATATCACCGCTGGAATTCCTCAAAGCAGGCCCTTAGATTTTCGAAAACTTTTCGACACAAATCTGGTGGATGTTGACCATTTCTTGATGGATGTTCTCCTTTAATTGGAGAATGGTCGATGGTTTATTTACGTAGAATTGACTTGAAAGATAAAATATGTATATACACAAATATATTCAATAAAAAAAGTCAGCTGGGGTTAAATCCGGGCTGCGGGGAGGCCATGGATATCTCCTCTGCGCGAGATCAGTTTGTAAGGGAAAATTTCTTTGATCAATTTCTTTTACTCCATGGCCGCCCTGTTTATTTTCCTGCCGGTTTCTTCGAAATTTTTAAACCATGATTTAATTAAATTAACACTTTGGCATCGATTAATACTCTGTAATCATGATGCGAACGAAATAGGCGGCGTGCATCATTGTTTTTGTAAGAATGTTTTACCCAGAAAGCGCGTTGCTCTCCCGTAAAGCGATTAAATAAAAAACTTTTTAAGAAGCGAGGAACCACGTATCAGTCACCCCGCTCTCCTACTCCGTTCGGAACCGCCGCTAGCACAATTACAAAAGTGCACATGTTTACGGCCCACCCTATATGTTAGTCCTCCCATAGTTTGTTGCACGCCAAAGAAATAAAATTATAAAATGTCGGTAAGTAGATTCCTTGGATGAGTGACCTCTTTTGACAAAAATTAAAATATTGCATTAAAATTATATATTATAACTGAAATTATATATTATAATTGTCTCTTTATGGTGAGGAAAGGCTTTTATTACATTAATATTACAAATCTGTTTAATATGTAAAAAAAAAATGTATAATTATTGTAAAAACAAACAAATATTAAATAAATAAAATTAAAAAAAAAAAAAAAAAAATAACTGCATCTATTGACTACGTTAAAACCCTAGAATCAAATTTTAAACAAATTTCATACTTGTGAAGAGTATTGCATTGCAAATCTAAACAAATCGTAACATTTTCATCATCGGAAATAGTGTAGGACGGTGAATTGGATTAAATTATGGCTGCAGGATTAGAATTAACCGGGGGTTAGTGAAATTAATCCGCCAGTTTGTAAGTTAATCCAGGATTAGTGACTTAATAGAATTACATTAAACCGGCGGGGAACGTGTTATGGATTCCGTTACATATTTTATATAGGTATGCAGAACCAGCTGCAGTATGGTACACATGATGATAAGGGTCGATAATAAAAAATGAAGGACTGGTTAATGATTCTTCTTTGGATTGTTGCGAACTCACGATGATGGTTGCTGGAACCAGACTGCGAAATCTCCGTGTTGTTCCGTCTCATTGTCTGCCATATCAGTGTCAGTAGCTTTGCACAGTCCACTTTTCGAAAAAGTTTATTTCAAATTAAATTTTAATATGTATTAGCTATTCGTTAATGTTATTCATCATCGCTTAGTAAATGTTATTGCATTTTATCAATTTCGACCTTGCTAGAAACTTCGTCAGCACTTTATCTATTGATCTCGTAACATGAACCGAATGTAACTAACAAATTTATAGATAGTAAATAATACATCTATGCATGTGGGCAACTTTATCTAGTGAGTGAACGGACCCGGTATATTAACTATATTTTTCATTGTCAACTGCAAAATGAAAAGCTACTCTCACTATACTGCTTCATTATCATTACATAGTATAAAATGAAGTCGCTCAAAATGTTTGTGCGCTTAGATCTTTTAAACTACGCAACGGATTTTCATGTGGTTTTCACCAATAGATAAAACGATTCAAGAGGAAGGTTTATATGTATAATATATGCTTATTATATTAGATAAAAGATGAGAAATCCAAATATTCATCATTATATAGTATAAAATGAAGTCGCTCAAAATGTGCGCTTAGATCTTTTAAACTACGCAACGGATTTTCATGCGGCTTTCACCAATAGATAGAGTGATTCAAGATGAAGGTTTATATGTATAATACATGCTTATTATAGTAGAGAAAAGCCAAGAAATTCAATTCAGGCAGCGGGCAGCTGGCAAACGGGTGGTGTGGATTTTGTAAAGGTTGGGTAATGGCGTTGTGTTTCATTAGCCACAGCAACGTGTGGCCGGGTCTGCTAGTTACTAATAAAAAAAACACTTCCCAACCATTAAATAGTGTTTTAGTTATACATCGAATAAAGACTGCATATCAAATAAAACATAATAAAGAACACATATCGAATAAAACACATAACTCTATTTTAATTTTTAACTAATAAAAATATTTTTAACTGTGTTGCAAAAGAGCTGGTAACATCGCATTTGAAAAACGATATCTTCAAAAATAAGAAATATATAGAACATTTAAAATACCTTGGAAATATTGAGAAATTTCAACCTTGTAAGCGTAAAACTTTAATGCCGACCTTGTAGATACAGAAATCGTCGCAATAGGCGAGTTTAAGGTCCGAAAAAAGCGGCATGCCTCCCGCCCACACCTTTCTCTGTCACACATATGTTTTACGCATCTTTCTCTTTCGCTTACGGTCATAGTAAAGTTAGTAAAGTGACTGTACCTGCGCGAGAATGGATTGTATCAAGTTCAGTTAAGTTTGACGCATAATATACAACAGATAAACAACCTTCTATAGATTTGTAAACAATGTTCATCTGTTAGAAGAAGAAGTATTTTATCGCTGTTATAATATATCAGTGTGATGAATGTAAGTAAGTCTAAAGTCATGGTATTTGAAAGAGAGAATACGAAAATAATGTGGAACATAGTTGTGAATGATGAATACTTTGAGCAGGTGGATGAGTTTGTGTATCTGGGAAGTATGTTTACGAGAGATGGGAAGGCTGATAGAGATATTAAAAGAAGGGTAAATGCAGGTATCTCTAATATTGGACTGAGCGCCGTTGGTGCCAAAAAAAAACTGTATAAAGAAGCGAAGCTAGCCATCCACAATGAAGTGCTAGTACCCAGGGGCGTGCACTCCATATAGGCACATAAGCACTGCCTACCCTAGCGTATTTGTAAAACGTAAGCATGTAAATAATATTATAATTTATTAAATTATTGCTAAAAATAAATACACACTTTCAAAAATAAGCGCGACAAAGCTGAGCAACCAAAACTACGCGACCGCCACATCAAACGGCATACTACAAATGTGACATAAACTGTAACAAAAAACTACACGCGCCACAAAAAACTACACGCGCCCTCCGACTACCTCACTAAAATGCGGGCTAAGCAGGAATTATTTCTGCTTAGAGCTAACTTCATACAAGATATAATATCAATGTTTACGAAATGCACGCAGCATAGAGTAGAACTGTCGTTTGAATTTGCTTCTATGGGTTTTTTTGTTAATATCAGGCAGTGCTTTCTGGAACAAATTAGCAAATGGCAATCAGTGGCGACAGTGACATCTGTTGTTATCTGAAGTATGAAAGTGAGACAACGCCAATTGCTTTTATCAAGGCCACCTCGGATATCCATTGATTGACTTGTGATAATACGCATACATGAAGCGATTATTTATTATTATTATTATTTGTATATTTAAAGTGGCTTAGATAATACAAACCTACATCATCTACAGCCAGCAGCAAGCACACTTAGCGAAAACTTGTACGACGGAAGCCATCTGTGGCAAGTTTCTTTTTTAATTATTTGAATCAATTTGGCGGTTTTCCTACTGCCTACCCTGATCAAAAACTCTGTGCACGCCACTGCTAGTACCTACCCTGATGTGTGGCAGTGAGGCATGGAACTGGCAGAGGAAGGATGAAAGTAGACTGAATGCTGTAGTAATGAGATCCCTGAGGTATATGTGTGGTAAAGACATGTACGATTGTGTGAGAAACGTGGAGATCCGCAAAGAGTGCACGGCTGATGTAAACGTAATGAGTAAGATTAAGAAAGGGACGCTCAGATGGTTTGGGTATGTAGAGCGAATGAACGAGGAACGGAGTGTAAGGAGAATATATGACGCAAATGTGAATGGTAGAAGTTGGGGATGCCCGAGGAAAGCATGGCACGACCAAGTGAATCAGATACCTGAGTCGGGCCATGTCAAGAGTCAGAATAATAGCCAATGGAGCGATCACGTAGGGAGAAATAAATTTGCCTAGATTACTTGAGATTTCCCAGAAGGTCATTTTTTAAATATTTCGCCAACATTAAAAAAATTATATCTTCCAATTTTAACATGGAGACGTAAAAACTTATTATAGTGCTATATAGCCAATGAATTACCCTGTATTTTACCGTCTATCTCATATTTGTAGGATTTATAAAAAAAATATAAACGTATCGTAAAGTTTTTAATTAGCGCGAATTTTGAGTGTTTTTACTGGAAACTGCCGTGAGGGATACTTATTCGGGTCAACATAGAATATTTTCAGTTTCTGTATGTTGTCTGTGGTATACTTTATAATGAAAGGTGCATATCCATGGAAAAAGGACTTAATTTTATCCGTAAACAGCTGTTAAAAATTCGGTGGGAAATTTTTTTTTTTTTTTAACAATTGTTCTAAAATAGTAGATTTGCGACATCTATGGTCATAATAGATAAAGCATTTCAATAGCTTCGTGTTAAAATAAACGGCTGGCCAAGGAAATGTTTCAAATAATTACAATAAATGTTTTACGAATGCTAGGAAAATGTGGTCCATTTTTGGACCGAAATCAATCGCAGAAAAATAAAAGTGGTCCATTTTTCGACTGAAATCGCTACAGTGGATAGAAGAGCATGAATGAGGAATGTGAATGAGGCAAGGAGTGTGTGCCATGTGGGCATGGCCTATTTCATTGTATTGGAAGACTAGGTCTCCTGAAGGTAGTCAATCATTGGTACCTTCTGATACTCGGTGAGTCCGAAGAAGGCCATGGCGGCGAGGTTTCGCTTGGCGGAGGCCAGCATGATGGCGTCCCCCTGGTGCGAGGGGTGCAGTGTGGCGTTGTAGCAGCCCACCAGCGCCAGGTCGGCCAGCATGCGTGTCTGCCGGTTGGAGGCCAGGTTGGAGCGGCACGACGTGAACTGCTGCAGGGACACGCCGTGCCATGACTCGCCCGTGTAGCACGGCGGCACTTCTGCAACTGCAACAACAATACAAATCATTTAAGTGAATCGAGTTGGCCGCTTATTTTTATAAGATCTCCCTACAGAAATATGTTATTATTCAGTTGAGCGATAGATAGCTACCCAAATTTGGGTAGGTGATTTTTATGAATTACTAGCTAGTTATCAGATATGCATTGCAATGCTACATAAATAAAGAAATTGCTCCTCCCTGCGAAGAGCCCCATTCCCGCCCCTATTCCCTTCCTGCGTCCCCTTTTTCTTCCGCATTCGCCTTCCACCCTACCGTGCCCCCCTTCCTGCAAACCTCCCCTCCTCCCCGTGTTTCCCTCCCGCATTCTCCCTCTACTTTCCTTACCTTTCCACCTCCCCCCTCCTTCCACCACCACTCTCCTTCGTTGCTTTCCCTCATCACGGCTTCCCCTCCCCCTTCCTACTTCCCTCCCTGCTGCTAAACTATATGAGGTTATGCACATTTTTTAAACAATTCGCGCGCCACCCATTGTAAATTTTTTATGCATATTTCATAACAACAATTTGCAAGTGCAAAAAAACTTACTAAAGTTTTATCGCAATCGGATGAATGGTATAAGAAATAATTTCATAACGCCAGAGCTCAGCATTATATACAGGAACCTTTGTGTGAATGCGTACCAAAAAATCACCAATGTTTCATCGCAATCGGTTGAATGGTTTAGGAACGCATAAGGGACAATTCAATTCAAATATATTAAGACACCAACAATTTTTTAATTTATTTTTTATAAAAACCTAAAAATATGGGATGAATGGTGAAATCTGGTGGATCAAGGTGGATTAATATTTTGAGGTATGATTTTTGTAATGAGCGTGGCCGAATCGAAAACCGAACACCGGGAAATATCTGAATGGTAATAAGCCATTCTACCTAATATAATTACTTTAAAAAATACGTTCTTATATGATTATTGAATGATATACGTACTTCATTTTTAAATGTTCACATCAAAAGAGTGCAGAGATATAGACAAACCTGTTGCCGTCCTTCCTTGGCACCAGTGTCTCGCTCCCTTCCACGTCGCCCCCCTCTTCACATGTCGATACTCCGACAGATACCTGCAACAAATAATGAACAAATTACAAATCTATAAAATGAAAAAGAGCTTGAGTGTAAAAAAAATCTACTTAAAGCATCGAAAAAAAAATGTATGTATCAACCCTTCGATCAAGTGTATCTAGACAAGGTGTGGGGGTCTTAAAAATGATACCGAAACCAAAAATATTGGTTTACGAATACATTTATCAAAAAGAAAATGCGTCATCTCACAGTAAAAAAATCGCAAGAAGCATTGGTTTTTTTGTTAAAAAGATAAAAACCAATGCTAAATGCCAATGCTGATAGCCTCCATTCAAAGCTCTGGAAAAACCGTAACTATGATTTGGATTCCTGGACATGCTGGCATAATGGGTAACGATATTGCAGATTCCTTGGCAAAACAAGAAGGGTCCAACCCTATTGTCACCCTCGTAAATCATATTCCCCTATCTGATATTTTTTCCATCATCAAAGATAGATCCGCAATGTTTGGGCAGAGTATTGGAACATTGCTAGTCAATCCAAGGGTGCCCGCTACGCCTCAAAACAAACCACTATCCAATCAAAACCATGGTTTCAACAATTTCCCCATTTTTTGATGGGGAAAATGGGTATTTGTATTATAAAAATACTCATTGGTGGTATTACGTTTGGATTGAAATTGGGTATGGGAAGGCTAATCTATAGTTATTATAATGTTGCATCAACCCAATTATAATTCAAGACCTCAACAATTTACTCAATCAAATCAGCGATTCAAAATATAGTGACTTTTCGATACCCCAAGGTACAGTTTTGGGACCATTGTTATTTATTATATATGTTATTTATTACATATGTTATTTATTATATATGTCAATGATATCATATTTCCAAATTTGGAGACATTGTCTCCTACGCTGACAACACCCCCCCATACACACAAGCCCTGCTTACTTATGGGGGTACATCAAATATATCTACCATGTAATTAATTCCTGTATAAAATTTATTTGTAATTTATGTATCTATATGTTACTAATAAATAAAAAAAAATAATGCAGTAAAGTAATCTATTTCAAACATAGGCATAATAGTAATCTATAAATAGAGTTGCATCGAGGCCAGGGTTAGGTTAGATAAGGTCTGAGTGGGTAGAGGATTATATAATATATTATTGAAGATAAGTTCAAATAATAATCTTTGGAATGCCGAGCTCCCACGACAGAATACCACCATGGTGTGCCGGGGGTAAAATTCCCACAAACAGAATGCCTTAATATCAGATTACCATAGGCCTATATTGACAGGCCGGCGCTCAACGGATATAAATTTTTGGCGCTTAACCACTACGATCTATCGCGAATATGATGTAAAAATGACTCATGTGATGTTTTTATGTAAAAACGGTATTAAAATCACGGATTATGTAAAAAAAAACAATACTTATTCGATGGTATAAATGCATAATAAAGAATTTAGTCACCTCACTTTTTTTATCATTTCGTACAAGAATATTTAATAAAAAAATAACAATTTCTAAAGGCGGGAGGCGATTTGTTGGTCTACCATGTTATCTGACAGAATAGGTCTTTTTATATATTTCTATGGACAACTTGAATAGGGATGGCAAGCTTGGTTTATTATCGACCTTTTACTTTTTGTTTTAGGGATGTAAATAGAACTAGAACAATAATGGAGTTTTGATTTTTAATTTTTTTTTTTTTTTTTTTAACGATTTCTGTGGCAACATATGCGTTGACGTGAAAACACGCTTATTGTACTTGACTGCTATTGTCATAATAACGTATATATCTGCTTACGTTGCTGAGTGGTTAAGAAATTAATAATACTCAAAATAAACAGATTGGAGGTCTCACAGCTACTAAATGTTTTTTTTTTTTAAATTTCAACTTTTTTATCCTGAAAATCTTTATACAAAAAATTTCAATTTTGAAAAAACAAATTCCTTTTCAGTTACAACAAACAACATCAATAATTTTGAATTTTTCAATCTTAGTAGTCTAGATAACTGAAAACTCGACGAATCGCCAATGATCCGTACATGGCAAAACATGAACCTTTCGACAAGAATAAAATACCAGGAGCACAGAAATGTCATGTCACAGGGTAATTAGTATTAATTTCGGCAGTGACACTATATAATAAAAACAAATGTAAAAATGTGGATTCATACATCTGTCACTTCTGGATACACTCACCCCAAGATTTCTACCCACCCTTCATACCTTTTTCCTTCCCAGAACTTCCTATCTTTCCGTTCCATAAAAAGACCCTCCACACAGCATCCCCTAAGATGAAATAAGGCCTGAGGGAAATTATTTTCTCAGGATCTCCAGTGTGGAGCTATTGTAAAAAAAAACAAGGATGAACGATTTTGATGACACGGTTTCATACCTATAATGATGATTCATGACATACCTCCCTTGCTTCTATTATATTACTTATGACTAAAACGGTTTACCTAAAAACTTATATATATATATTATGTTTCTGACCTGGCGACAGGATCCCGGAGTAGCGTGATGTAGAAATACCGGCGCTGCGTGGCGCGACCCTCGTGCCGGTCCAGTTCTCCATTGACGCAGGAAGTCAGCTCCGTGAAATCTGCATGGAGACCACACCTGAGGAAGAGGAAAGTCCAAATATTACAACGATGCGGCAATAACGGAATGAGTCGACAGAAAAAACTGAAGACTTCGAGAAAACATATTCCTTCAGGAAGTTAGGATGTTATGTCCATAAATAGATAAAAGTTGAAAACCTTATATTTTCGAGCAAATCTAACGACAATTATATATTTATATATTTTTTTGCCAGTTTAGGTATGCGTGTGAGTTAACTCCTCAGGCTAATTTGTCCACTTTTTGGAAAAACTGATTGTACCGGACGGGTCAACGAGGAAGAAGACGATTTTCCCTTCAGGACGTCTTCTTTCTCAAATATAAGTTTTTACATGCTTTTTGCCAACGAAGACGAGGATGAGTTCCCTCAACGGCCGTCCTCGTCTTCTAAACTAAAATTTAGATTTAAGAATTAATATTAGGTTTATATTATTTTGTAGATTGTAAGAATAATTTTCCTTAATAAAGAATACATGTTTTATTGAAAATGGGCCGCTCTGAGAGGTCGATGACGAGATTAGGTTTGCTGCACCTTTTCCCTCGTTTTCGACTTCTCCGCACGCCACTGGCATTGACGCCACGGGGCAGAATTGCCTGCAGGGTGCGAGGCGGGCCCCACTTTCCTACCCTTCCCCGCACCCTAGCCCCGGGCGGACCAATAAGAGCGCTCCTTGGAGACCGATAGGTATTTTTGATGATTAATTTCATCGCTGCTTCATGTTTAGAGTTAAATTTCAAGAGTCCGGTCTATCGTATCGCCAAATAAATTATAAAGACAGGTAGACCGGACTCTCCTTTAATTTAATGTAATAACAATGTAATGTAAAATTCCCCGGGAATGTAGGGGTTCCGGGGCCCCAAGAAAATTTACAATTATGGACATAATAAATCGAATAAATTAGAAGGAGCGAGGTCGTGGGGGTCGGACGAAAGAGCGGGAGGAGGAGAAGAGTTGAACATATAGCCCACCTCGCTGTGTCTAACACAGTGGAGGTCATAACCCGCGAAACAACGGACTGCCGGAAAGATGAGGCACAAATCTGAGCGCGCCCTCGCCGGCGGCGAGGGTAGGGGTCGGGCTATATATACCGGGGGTCGATTGCGCAATCGGGACGCATTTTACAAAGTCGAAACTGGTATCAACACTTCTCCGCCTCTCCTGCCTGACTCTTGGACCTCGCTCTGGACTGAAATTGAAAACTGGGATTTCATTTCTACCCCTTGGACCCTGCCTCTTCCCCTTGAAAGCCTCCACCCCAGCAGTTCACCAGCTCCATCTAGCGGCTACACAAGGACTGCCCGGCGCCCTATTTACAGTCTGTGTGAGTGACGGAAACGTCGCTTACACTGATATAGGTCTCATAGAAATCGTTGTGTCTCCCTTACTATTTATGTAAGTGAGAATTATGATCTAAACAGTATTGGAAAGACAAAACACCATGCTGTGTATTGAAATGTAAGTTAACCACAAAGTAATCAAATTTACTCCTTTATAAAACCACAGTTCCGACTGAAATTACGAAATTTTGTGATTTTTTTATTAATTATTTAATTATAACGTTTATAATACATTTTTTTATAAATTATGTGTTTTTATTTTTTTTTATTACCAGTAATTTTAGTCAGATAAAAATGCTATTTTTAAAACTTGCATTAAAATATTTTATATTTAAAAACTTACGTGACTATTTCTAATAATAAAATTCGAAAGCGTAATTTATCACCTTTCAAAAACAGTTTTTAGTTTTCGGATACGTTTACAATTACTCCATTTATTTAGATTTTATTGCAAAGTGGAAATATTCTGACCCATTGACAGAATATGGTTGAGGCCTGAGGGATTAAAAAAACATGTATATTCAAAAGATCAAATCAAATAAAGTTATTTTCATTTAATTTTAAATGACGTCAAAAAGTAATTGTGTAAAAATTATAATTAGTAAGTATCTACTTTATAATAGGTATCTACTATCATCATTTTTTCCAAATAAATGAATTTCTCATGAAAATGGCTTTGAATGCAGAAATAACAGCCAAGCAAAAGCAATGATTTATGAAATCAAGCCAACATTAAAAAGTTTATATAAAAAAAATTATTAAAATTAGCCTAATATTGGTTATGAAAAAAACTATCTAATAAATAATAAAAAAAACATTGTTTACAGATTTAACCACTCAGCAACGTAAGCAGATATACACGTTAATATGACAATAGCAGTCAAGTACAATAAGCGTGTTTTCACTTCAACGCGTATGTTTCCACAGAAAACATTATAACTCCGTTTTTGTTCTAGTGACATCCCTAAAAAAAAAAGTAGAAGCTCCATAATAAATCAAGCTACCCACCACTATTCAAGTTGTCCATAGAAATAAATAAAAAGGCCTATTTTGTCAGATACACGGTTGATACATATTTTACCCGCGAAATTGCCTACGAGCCACTAGATATTGTTAATTTTTATTAAATATTTTTGTATAAAATGATAAAAGTGAGGTGACCAAATTGTTTATGATACATTTTTACAATAGAGTAAGTATTGTTTTTTACATAATCCGTGATTTTAGTTAGCGTTTTCACATAAAAACATCAAGTGAGTCATTTTTACATTTTTTTTATGTTTGCATTCTAAATGTTAATATTTATTTGTAATATAACGATTTGAAAGCTTATTTCGTAACCTTTCAAAAACAGTTTTTAGTATTCGGCTACGTTCAGAAATGTTTCATTTATAGAGCTTTAATTGTGAAGCGGAAATAACACAAAGTTTTCGTAAATCTGTCATTTCGTTTAAGATATAAAAAGTGTATATTCGCGATAGATCGGAGTGGTTAAAGCTGTGAAAATGTTCAGATACTGTCAAGAATAAAGTAAATAATACAGAAAACAGTTTGGCAACCTCTGTTTTTTTCCACAATCAAACAATAAAAAATTACACCTAAAATAAAATTTAGGAGTTACAACGGGCTAACTGCCTAAATTAGTAATTTATTTATGGACATAGCAGTTTCCTTCAAATTAATCATTATTTATCAGAGGATATGAAACTTGCAGATAGACTGTAAATAGTCTGATTTCGGTCCGAGCGCCACAATCACAAAAGATCCTTTGATGAATGATAATAATCGGTGCTGAGAGAGTAAAAAATGATGGGAGACACAATTCAAGGTCCGTCGACATCCTGTCCTCTAGAAAAAAGGTGCCCAACTCATTTGTATGCAAAGCTGCACTCACAATCATACATATTACTATTCATGGGGGGTTTCAGACTTACTAACACTTTGGAAGATATAATATTTTGTTTAATATATAAATATATTTCTACTAACCGGGGTGATACTGACAGTATCTATAAATCTACCCAATTTTGACAAATCTTTTTTCGTCTGTGCTCCTATACCATGTTATGAATGAGCATGTCCACGAAGATTTCGATATATAATGGTGAGCTCTGGCATCATTGTCTTCCTTGCTATCATAGTGAGAAATATGATTTAAATGGTGTTAGAAAGAGAAAACGAAGCCGACGTAGCTCAATTGGTAGAGCAGTTGACCGGATATCAGAAGGACGCGGGTTCAAGTCCCGTCGGCGGCATTTATCTTTTCTCGGGAGATTTTTTCAATGTTGATGAGTGTTTCAGGCTAATAATTATTGCTTATAATAATTGATAAATTACCTTTTTCGAAATTTCAACATTTAAGGGTAGTCTTATGGTAAAAAGATAAAATTAGACTGGCGTGTGCGGCCAGCTTTATTATTTTCCACTGTTACGATACGGGCCAATCACAATCATGGTATTTTGCCACAATCGTGCCCGGCAGGCTCTCAGCAAGTAAGATCGTACCTCACACTAAGGATTTTTAGCATGTCTTTTTGTATGGGAAAAAAAAGTTGGAATTTCGGAAAAAGTTGTTAACATTTTTTACTCCTATCATCGTGTAGAATCACCTCCCGAAGTTAATGCACTTTGCCCCCAGACACCCTGTATATTTATATCGAATTTTAAATATACAGGGTGTATTGAAAGCGTATTTTATCACCTTACAAAAACAGTTTTTAGTTTTCGGATAGAATTAGAGTTCAATTCCTCTGCTAGCTAAGTCCTCCATCATTGCACAAGCAAAATTTTCCTCTCATAATGGTAGTAGAAGTTTTTCAAATATTGTCAGGTTGTTCGTATATTTAATTAAAAATAATAATAATAAATTAGTAATATTTTGTGGTTAGGATCTGCCTTTAAAAGCTGACACATTAAATAGATAAAAATAAAATCAAACAGGCTATGTGATAATAATAATAATTTATTCAAAGCTCCATTGTAATAGTTACAAAAGACATATTGTAAAACAGAGTCTATCTGTGAATTTAATCAAAAACATTGTTTTTTATTCATGAAGTGACCACTAAAAATGCGAATAATTATATATTTGACCACAATATATTTATTGCGGTATTGCACGCTATATGTGTATAAACACTATACTTATAAATAAATCAACAATGTAAATTCAAAACTTCTCAACCTTTTCATTTCCTATCTCTTTCCCTCCCCACTCCATAACCTTAAGCTCCCTCCAGACTACTAGCGAAGTTGAACGAAGTTAGGCGAATACGACAGTGCGGAGGGGCACTTCGTCTTACTTCGTCCAACTTCGGCTCGCCTTGGGCGACTTCCATTTTTTGTCGGTTTTTGCGCCCGAGTCAAAGGACTCGATAACCACTCCATAACCTTAAGCTCCCTCCAGACTACTAGCGAAGTTGAACGAAGTTAGGCGAATACGACAGTGCGGAGGGGCACTTCGTCTTACTTCGTCCAACTTCGGCTCGCCTTGGGCGACTTCCATTTTTTGTCGGTTTTTGCGCCCGAGTCAAAGGACTCGAAGTTGCACGAAGTGCCTACACGAAGTGACTGTCTACACTACTCGGCTAACTTCAGTTCGCTTCAATGCGTTGTCGTGAATACACATGCGCGCTAGTAATTAATTTTTATTATGGATGGTACGCAGTGGTCGCAGGAGCAAATTCTGTTGCTCCTGGAAACATTGCAAGCGGAGCCAATTATTTGGAACCCACATGAGAGAGGTCATAAGGACAAAAAGAAAGTTAACGATGCTTGGGCCCGTCTTGAGTCTACCTACGTCTGTACAAAATACAATAAATTTTAAAACAAAAAATCTTTTGTACCCATTTGTTTATTTATTCCCAGTGGTTCTCTTGTCATAGTTTGGTTGACTAAACTAACCTTGTTGTAAATAATAAAATTAGATAGAGCCTAAGAATTGATATTAAATTGTAAAGCGCCCTTGAGGTGATTTTTCATAAAAACGGCGCTCTAGAAATTATCCAAATATTATTATTATTGTTTTGTTCCGGTGCATTGCAATCATCCACCATCTTCTTTTCCTCCCTTTTTATATTTCTTCGTTTGATAAATATGCTCATAGTTATAAGTTATAATACGTGAGCGTGCACATTGCGACAGCAGCTGCTAATTGAGCGTCCATGACGTGCGAGTCATGACGGTACCACCACGCGAATGAGTTTCTCGCGAAGTTGAACGAAGAGTGGGGCAACGTACTTCGGACTTCGGTCAACTTTTCCGAGTACTTCGTCGAGGAACTTCGCTAGTAGTGTGGAGCTTAAGTTACAATTTATCCAAGTTGTGGATGCCATAGTTTCACTGGTACTTTGTGCAGTATTTAGATAAAAATAAATTCTATAGAATTAAATGTGCACTCACTCTTTCTCCTGACTTAACCCTCCCGCAATGGAGGGGGGCAATACACTTCCCCCAAAAGAGGTTTTTGTGCAATATCTAAGTTGTTTTTTACATCACATACTCTATATGTAGGTAATCCTAGAAAAACTATTCAATAGTCGATCTACATTTAAAAACTATTTTTTAAAACATTTAATAATATCTATACCATTCCTACGAAATTACTCTCCCCTCATGGTTTCCGATAACTTTTTTTTTTTAAGGTAATTTAATGGAAAGGACTACAATAATATTATTTAAATAATATTTTTCTATATTTCTCCTTTACCGTTTTGCATTGCATAATGGTTGGCTGGTGGGCAAAGATGTCCGGTTAAACGGTAGATAGTAACTAAAATCTGAATGTAACTGGAAAACGCAAAAGGAATATTAAGAGACAGGATCGCTCCGCTATATATGGGGGACCCTAGTGACCCCCCTTCGGGTGATGCACGTTTTTATCTTCAAGTATGTAAATTAAAAAAAAATTATATTCAAGTCTGTTCCTTCATCAGAGTTGGTATCAAAACACAATTACAGACTGCTAAGCTCATATTTTAATGGACGGTACAAATGAAAAAAAAAAGATTTGTAGTGAAAATTAGTCAACAAATTTCCAATCAGTTTATAGTACACAGTTCAACAGTTACGTATGGATAAAGAATTTATTATTATTATATGATTTATGAAACATCCTGTGTTGAGTTGAAGATAATATGACATGCATACGTGAACGGCATTTTGAGGCATGCGTTTTCTGTCACAGACTCGTCACAAGGTGAGTACAGCACGCTAGTATCCCTCGTGCATTATGAATAGCAATCTAAAAGTGTTGACAGATTAATGAGATGAGCTTCCCAACATTTGGTCTAGTGGGATTATTATTCTATATATATTAATCAATTGAAATATCTCATCATCAAAGACATGATGTAAAGTTAAAAGGTAAATTAAAAGAATAATAAAAAAAAAAATTTAACCCCTCAGGCCTCGGCTATATTTTGTCAGATGGTCAAAATATTTCCACATTGCAATAAAATCCAAATAAATGGAATATTTCTGAACGTATCCGAAAAATAAAAACTGTTTTTGATAGTTGATAAAATAAGCTTTCATATTTTGTAAATCGAAACAAACATATTGTGATGTATGCATGGAAGTGTAGGAGTGCAAGTGAGATAGCATGCTCGCGAGATGCTATTTAAAGGAATGCATGCGTGGTTTGTCCTCTTTTGCCTACAAGCAGCTCCCTAATAAATACCAGTAATAATTTACTTATACTATCTTCATTTGCTGAGTACTACCCGTACACACTATAATAAAGGCACTTACACGACACGTTACACAAATAATTTTTTAAATATAAAAATTTTGAATAAAAACAAAAAAAAGTTTTAAAAATGTCTCACCTTAACGTTTTTCTAATTAAAATTACTGATAATGAAAAAAAATAAAAATACATACATATTTTATTAGAAAAAAGTATTACAAACGTTATTGCCATCTCACTTTTATGCTATGCCTGGGATAAGCGATAATTTTTCAAAAAAAAATTAGTCCATAACCTATTTAACCAAGTATTTTTTCCAAAAGAGTGATTAAATGTACATTATGCGATGATGAATGTATGTTATACGGGCACCATCCGAAAAGCGGTTCGCAAATAGGAGATTTTACATTTTAAAGCAATTTTTAAAGGCCTGATTAATTATTTTTAAGGGGCTCATAAAAAGATTTATCAAAAGCATGCTCGATTATTTCAAAAGCGCTCATATTTAATTAATGCAACCACAATATTTCTAACCGATAAAATTTTCAAACCAAAAACACATGATTTCGACACACACATTATTTCGCAAATTCACCTAAAGTCAATGATAAAATGTTGAGAGCCATATTGTCATGCACAATTTAGCGGAGAGGAAATCGTCCATCAAGCCCTGCAATTGTGTGCCCTCCATACAAAAGTCAAACTGACAGGCAAGCAGCAGCAGTAAAAGCACTGAGCTGTTAAATCCACCATTATTAGTTTGCATCAGATGCATTACGATGGCCACAGCTTTCGTTAAACACAATCATATACCACTTATTAAAACATGGTGTCGCCTGTTGGATAATTGAAACCAAACCACAAATATTTATTTAAATGTTTGGTAAAGATTGTATATTCTTTTATGACCTCTGTGGCAGAACGGTGAGCACCTTGGGTATGGAGCCAGAGGTCGAGATTAAATTTTTATAAAATATACAATACATACATTGCTATTTAGTAGGTGTTGTATTACTAAGAGTTTTTTAGAACATCATACGCAACTTTTGAGAATCCGGGCGTTTGAAAATAAGGCCATTTTTTTTCTCTCTATGGAGAGCGACACAAGCTAGTGTGTAATCCTAATTATAACCGAATTGTAGCCTGAAATCATAGCAGAACTGTCTATTGGTAGGAATTTGTGAATAAACATCAACAAATCAAGGCTATCCAAATATCTATTGCAGTGAATCCACAAGCTACTGAGCTGACTTCATTTTGAGAGTTCATTGCTCATCTGGGGGATAATCCATGAAAATAGAATGATACATTTGTTAAGTCTGATGTCATTGTTTGGACAATCTGCCTCATAAAATTTTATCCCGCTTACATAAAAAGTAGTTAGTGAACAGTAGTTATCTCATTTGTACAAACTATCAATTAAAAAGCTTTGCAAAACAAAGAAAACTACAAATGGATCGAAATAATTATGTAATAAAATATATGGGAATACTCAAATAAAAGTGTACAAAACTTTAGCTTCATAAAATGAGTCGAATGTCTTTAATATTAATATATAAAAATGAATGTTTATTTGTTTGTCCCTTATGTGCTCCTAAACCATTTATCTGATTGTGATGAAAGTTTGGTGTTTTGATGTGCGCATGCCCGCGATGGTTTCTATATATAATATTGAGCTCTGATGTAATGAATTTTTTTCCTACACTATTCATCCGATTGCGATGTAACTTTGGTGAGTTGTTGTGCGCATCCCCGCGAAGGTTTCTATACATACTTGTGAACTCTGGTATTATGAAATTTGTATAAAAATTTGCAATAGGTGGCATGCGAATAGTTTGATGAATGTGTGTATTTCATGTAGTTTAGCGGAAGGGTGGGAAAGGCGGAAAGGGAAAGGGGAATCCGAGATGGGCAGAGGGGAACGAAGGAGAGAAGGGTTCGAGGGAGGGGAGGAAGGTGGGGAAGGTGAAGGGGGAAAGCAGGAGGGGAAGGGGAATGGGAATCAATGCAGGGAGAAACAATTTATTTATTTAAGTGGCAATGCAACGCATGCCGGGAACTCGCTAGTTATGCTTATAAAAATGGACACAAATTACATACTTACAAAGTGTGGTATTTAATATTGCATTCATTTATAACTTTTATCTATTTGTATTAAGTTCATCATACATTATATTGGGTTGCATATTATTGCACACTCAACGCAAACAAAGGAATATATTTTATCATCATTATCTCAACTGGTAGGTTTCTAATATCAATAAATTTATGAGTAAGCTGATAGTGACTAAAATAATATCAATTAATTGTTTCTATGCTAGCCAAACATAAACAAAAATTATTCACACAGCACTGGAAGGAATGGGAAAAAACACTTCCGAAGAGACAATCTAAAGAGCGGTCGTCACACTTTTCTGGTCAAGGGCCATATAGGACAATGTGACGTATCACCGCGGGCCGCAAACTTATGAATTCGGGGGGGGGGAGGGGGGGGGGGGTTGATGTTGTACATTTTTATTTAGCAAATTAAAAAAGCAATTCTTTTGTATTTAAGTAACGGGTTGCTACTTCCTTCCTTCTTGTATTCATGATAATATTATATAATAAAAAAATTTACAAAGATCTGTAATGGAATTTTTCAATTTTCATCTACTTCCCGAACTACAGAAATATTGTGAATTTTTGCACCGTGATAAAAATGATTACAATACATACAATAACAACCAATATTAAAGTTTATTTTGCTTTATTAGTGTGTGATCGGCGTGTTTTTATTGTCTTTTTTAGACCATATTTTTTTTACTTTCCCACACACTCACTGTGTCATCTCAACGTTCTCTAATTTTCTCTGGGTCTTCTACTGCCCCCCTGAAAGTCTCAAACGACCACGAGGGGGCGTTATCGCCCACGTTGAGAACCTGCGACGTACCTACACTATGCGCGCGTTCAAACTTGACTTAGGATATGTTCAAAAACCAGCTGGGCATTTGAAAATCAAATGTCAAATCAATTAAAATCAACGTTTTAAAATCTTAAGGGTATACGTACGCAAAATATTTGAAAAAAGCAGGTTAATATAATTGTAGATGAAAAAATATTTATTTAAAAAGAAAACGGCAGATATGTGTGCGGGCTGCACAAATATTTACCGCGGGCCGCACTTTGACGACCACGGATTTAAAGTATTCAAATCAAAGGTGGTACAAAGGTTGCCTCAACATATGTGAGTTTTATCCCCTATAAGTCACTTACGTAAGTGAATTACAGCAAAATTACCAATGTAAACGACACCGTAAGTCACTTACCGTAATTTATTATTCACTTGTCAAGTTACAGAAGAATTTTTTGACAGTTCTAAGGCTGGCTTCATCGTAAGTTTTTTTCCGTAAATCGCTCACGTAAGCGATTTATGGCCAAATTACAAATGTAAACGACCCCAAAAGTCACTTAACGTAATTTATAGCAAGTTACAGAACTTGTTCTTTTGGAAGATTTTGACAGGTCTAATCACGTCCGCGCGAATTTCTGGCCTTATTACACAGCTCATAAAATCAGTTTGATAAGCTGAGAGATTTGCCGTAAGAAATAGTTTCGGGATGTCAAAAATTAAAAGACAGTTGTTTTTGTAGGATTTTTTTCCTATAAAACTAGTAATTATTTACACTTATTTAAGTTTTCTGAAAATGAGCATCCTTCTATTCAATTATCGGTCCAATCCTTTCTATTCTCAATGTTTCTGTTTTTAACATTACATATTTGAATTTGAAGTTGGATTTTGTCAGGTGGCTGTCATTGAGATACAATGAAAGAACTCTATCAATTTCCGCCTTTGACGGCACAAAATCGCATGGATAATTGTTTAATTAAAGCCAAATTCTATTTTAACACTTTATTTGGGCCTTTTCGTCTTTATTGACAAAATTGCGTAAATTTGACAGTAGCAGATCATTGCTGACAAGAAGCCATCTTACCGCAAATAAATTTACAGATGTAAACGGTCGCATGAGCATTTACACACGTTGAACTTCCGAACAGCTTCCGTGAGCATTGATTACCACAAGTTGGATGCATATGTAGACGCTCCTGGGAGTAACATGTCAAAAACTTACGTTAGGTCATAAATTTTACTTACGAGTGTAAACTTAGCCTAATGGCATCTATACCAAGAGACTACTCAGTAAGGTTAGAAACTGACTGAGGCAGCTAAAAGGTCTATTAACAGAGCGTTGCCACCTTAGGAGATATACATTATGCAGATTGTGAATTGAAAGCACCAAAAGCTGTAGGAAATGTGAAAAGGATCAGGTAACAATGATTCATTTATGTTCCCTTTGTGTCGCTTTGATGGGAAAGCTCAGATACCTGGGGAGTTGAATTCTAGGTCGTTGTACCAGGAGACTAGTGAGGTGCACCGAGGAATATTTCCCAACCTAATATAAATCCCCAAGCACGAAATTTGTTTTTTTTTTTGTTAAGAAAGTTATTCTAAATCGGATTGTCATCTAATTTTTTAAAGACAGTAAAATTAGTTTTTGATATCTTGAAAAATGACAAGCGAAGAGCTTTTAAGTGAACTTCGGTTAAACATATTCAATTGCTTTTCGTGACATCACACGAGACACAAGTCAGTACAATTCATAATTTGAATGGCAGTGCTGCAGTCATTGTATGTACGGTGACATCACACGCTTATTGGCGAAATTATTAACATTTTGACGGCTTATATCTTTGGTACTATTTGGTAATTTAAAAAATTAAAAAATCTTGTCTTCAGCTCTAATTAATATTCCAGGCGGGAGAAAAAAAAAACCTGTCTGAGAAAATGGAATTTGTTTTAAACCGATATATCATGAATTTTTTTATATATTACTCACCACACCTCAACTATAAAAGTATTGTCCAAATTATAGCCTACTTTGTAATAGCACTCCATAAACAGAAGTTAAAGTCAGGGTTGGGCCATTTAGTAACTTCTTATGGTGAGTTGACGACATCAAAGCCATAGCAGGTGGTACATGGACAAGAGTAGCTAATGATAGAGAGAAATGACGACAGTTGGAGGAGACCTTTGTCAACTAGTGACATACAGACAGGGAGTCGATGCATGATAAGTCTTATAAATAATGTAATGTAATTTACTGTCCGAATAAAGGCTATTATTATTATTATTATTATGGGTAAAAATTTACATATTTAATTACATTACAAAAGTGTAAGTTTCCTTTTGATTAAATATTCTTCCATACAAAAGACAAGGAGATAAGCAAATGGGGAAGACGTTATCACAAATAAATATATTTGGGACCCTTACAAAGACTGAACAATATTCGGTGACCATTCAACTCAGAATGACTTCAACTCGACACTTCCTTTGAAAAGCTAATAAAAGTGATAAAAAAATATATATAAAAAAATTGGTTAAATAGGTTACGTTAGGTTAGGTTATGGGTAGTGATGCAACGAATACTACTTATACGAATATCAAATCTACTATCCAGCGAATACGAATATGAATAACTTGGAAAAGTAATAAAACATTTATTTATTTAAGCTTTTTCAGTCTGTTTTATTATACTAATAATTAAAATTTACAACTGCCAAATTTTTATCCAGAAAACACAACACCTGTAGATTCCCTGGTGACAGGCCATTTCTTTTTTCAGTTTGGATGTTGCCAGCCGTTGAAAAAAGTCACATTTTGACATATCTATGACAATTTATCCACAGACATTTTGACATTTCTAAGACATTTGTTCACTACTAGCGACACCACCAGTGACACACGGTATAATCAAATGGAGATGCGTACAATTTTTTTTTTTATAATATTCTTTACGAATATTCGGTAAATGTCTACTATTCGGCGAATATTCGTATTCGTTGCACCACTAGTTATGTGATATTTAAAAAAAAAAATTATTATAGTTTTTAATGACTTTTTAAAGAGGTGTTGAGTTGAGTTGATTTTGAGTTGTAATGGAACCACAATATTCATATAAAAAATATTTAACAGCTATGCCTTTCCATACATTCAAGTAGGATCAGTATAAAACTATTCTTCAACCCAAAGTGTGTTAATATGATACATATAAAATTTTGTTGCACGAGACTATCTCATTGGTTAGTCGGGAGATTTCACCATAATAATAATAATAATAATAATTGGACAATTTGTAGAGCGCCGTTTTTGTGAAAAATCACCTCAAGGGCGCTTAACCATATATATTTAGATGAAAATTCCCGCAATATTCCCTGTTTCTAAAATAAATTCACCCTTTACTACAGAGAAGCGAGGCTGTATATTTTGTGAAAAAGATTCCATACGGAATCGGCTGTCAAATTTGTGTGATTTTGTATAATTTTTAATGGCTTTTCTATAGGTGACTAGAGCCGAAGTCAGCTGTCACATATTTTAGTTTAGAACTTAAAAAAACACCTCCTCCCTTCAGTCCTCTTCCCTCCTGGGGCCCTCGGAGAACCAAGGTGGGGTGGACTCTTCCCTTGTGGGGCCTTTAGGGAACCAAGGGGAGGTGGACTCTCCGTCGTGGAGCCTTCAGGAAACTAAGGAGTGGAGAGGAGAGATGAAGCCCTTTTCCCTCGTGGGGCCTTCAGGGAACCAAGGACGAGTGAAGAGGGGAAATTAGACCTGGGAAGACACATTGTCGAACCAGAAGATATAGCTTCGTTTCCAATAACAACTCTGGTGAACTTTATTAAAGGGACTGGGTTGTTGTTAAAGGATTGATGTTAAATGGGAGATAGCACAATGGGCCTATGGCCCAAGTGCTCACGGGAACTAATCGTGAACCGTCTCCTCCAAGAATAAAAAAAAAATAAAAAACACCAATTACTGTATACAAGTATACATGATTATTTATTCATTTAATGTATGTTTAAGTTGTTTACTGTGGATTTGACATTTGCGAAGTTTCGTTACACTTGAAATTAGTTCATAGCATTAGTTCGCCCAAACTATGAACCTATTTTATGCAAATGTAAAATTCTTGGTATACAACTTTAAATGAATTATTAATAATTATGTATGCTTACAGTATTTCGTGTTTCAAACTAGTTAAAATCGGCGACAGCTGATATCACCCATAGAAAAAGCAATTAAAAGTCATAGAAAATCAAACAAATTTGACAGCCAATTCCGTATGGAATCTTTTCCGTATTCACAAAAGATACAGAATCGCTTCCCAGGAGACATCACAAATCACAACACAATTAATGACAACACTGATTCTTGAAGAGACCCACATTGTAGGGTTCCTATTGACAAATACTGGGCTACTATCAAAGGAATAATGCAAATCTCCCTAAAATATATACTGATAAACTTCAGTCAGTTTTCAATGCTGCAGCGAGACTGATAACCGGCGTTTCCAAATATTCTCACATTTCCCAACATCTGCGGAACCTTCATTGGCTTAAGTGTCCTGAAAGAATTCAGTTCAAACTCTGCTGGATGGTTTTTAAAGCACTACACGACATGGCGCCACCCTACCTGTCGGAACTGTGCATTCCGAATGATGTCAATACTAGGCAAGCAACCCTTCGATCAGCATCTTCAACAGCCATAGGTAGACTCTCAGTGCCTATGCGCAATCCCAATACCAATTTCGGAGACCGGGCTTTTGCAGTAGCAGGCCCAACAGCTTGGAACAAACTCCCTTCACATTTGCGAAAGATCGACAGTACATCTGAGTTCAGAGCAAAGCTCAAAACTCACCTTTTCACATTATCATATCCCGAAAAATAACTTCGTTCTTTCAGTAGTATTTCATTACTCAGTTCATGGGAATTACCTAGATTGATGTATCTTCATTACCAGCTTTTACGTTGTTACGCTTCTTTTGACACTATATTACAACTTATTATGCAAAAACTTTTTTTTTTTTTTTTGTAATATTTTTCATGACTTACACTGACAGCACGGGCAGTAACATAACAAAATGTGTTTATAAACGTAAATAAGTATGTTAGTCGTAAATAACTAATTTTAAGACAGTTGCAAATCATAATGCAAATAGAGCGGTAACAATACTGCTCTATTCGTATTATGACAGTAATCATAACAATATGTGATTATAAATGTAAATAAGTATGTTAGTCGTAAATAACTAATTTTAAGAGAGTTGCAGGTCATAATACGAATAGAGCAGTAACAATACTGCTCTGTTCGTTTCGTATTGTATTATGGCTTGCAATTACATGCACAAACTCGGTTATAAAAATAAGTATAGTTCTAAATCACTATTCATAGAAGTCTTAGTTGTAAGTCATTAGTTGTCAATCTTAGTTATAATATAAGCCACTTGTAGTATATAGGTATAGATTAAATGTATAAATGAATTTATAAAGCGCCCTTGAGGTGATTTTCTCACGAAAATGGCGCTATAAAAATCATCCAATAATAATAATAATAATGCAAAAGTCGGTCATTTTAAATACATGTAGGATTACGAAAGATTTTTTAAATATTTATATTGAGGGATCAGTAGGATTTATCGGACCAGTTAGGATTTCATCAGAGCCGAACCCTCTGATATGAAAATATCTGGAGTCGGTGAAATATTTTCCTATTATGTTTCTGGTGGATTGACGTATTGTTCTTGTATTGTTTTATTCTTATATAGTGCAATTACATTGCGTTAATTTACTAGATATTCATTTGTGGAAAAGTGTGTGGAAGGGTTTAGTCTTTCATTTGGGAAAGATTCAACCCGGACATGAAATCTGGAGCACCGTTAAAGAAAATAAAATAAGATAAAAAATTGGAACTATCACAGCGGACGTATAGACTGATTGCTCATGGAAGCAATGCAGACCGTTTCCTCATATGAAGTTATTAATTTATTCTCAACGAGACTTATGAAATGTTGACTATATAATTACGATCCTAGACTAGGAAGTTGTCTAGGCCCATTGGCACACTTTATATGTTAAAATTAGCCTCATTTGCATACAATGCTGTGTGGAATTCCAAATATAGGAAGCAAAGGCAATAAAATTTATACCAAACGTCAATGAACGCAGTGTAAAATGTTAATCGTCCATAGAAATGGTAAACCCATTGAAAAACGGGTAAAAAAAAATGTGTACAAAATTCAAATGTTTTATGAATATTGACTTTAGACAATGAGGGTATTGTTTTGGGTGACCGGACAACCCAACATAGCGGCACTTCATCACTCCATTGAAGTCTTTAAAAATGATGAGAAGGTTACGTTAGGGCGACATTTTTTTTTCATCACTTTTAAAGTTGTCAAAGGGGTACCTTTATGAAAAGTTTTTTGATGCTTTGAATTCATTAAATTATTTAGCGCGATGATCATTTTCACGATGAGCATGGAGTTTTGAAATATTCAATCAACTTTAAAAAAATAAAACTGGATACCACATTATTCAATGGTCTACTAAACAAAGAAAATGAAACTGATAATTTATTTTGTTTTGTAGCAAATATAATTATTTTAGCATATATTGAACTCTCCCTTTCTAACATCGCTTGTCTCTTATTACCTACCCCCGCCGCGCCGGCCGCTAGGGCAGCGGGCCGATATAAGACAAGCGAAACTTCAAAAAAGGTTAAGTCTGCTTTCCGAGACCATCTCGCGCGGCTTCAAGGTACTCGTGAATCTTTTGTATAAAGTGAAGGGTAAAAGGATAATTAGTGTCCTGTTATGAAATGCATTTAATAACATAGAACATGTTACCCCGTAAGTATTTTTGAAATCAAGTACTTTTATGTTCATATTTTGGGACATGACAACACCGATGGAAGTCGCGTGCACCCTGTTCGACGGGGGTGGGGGGGCGCGGTCAGCCGGCTTGGGCCGGAGAAATTTTGAGGACGTTGCTTGTTGACCCAGCTCTTGAACGGAAAGGTTGTCTCCAGTCTACCGTTCCCTATTCACACTAAAAACAGTTTACGGGTTTTTAGTTAAATTCAGTTGTTGCTGCCGAGCCTACAGAATCCGACACCGGTATCGTTCCAATTTCCATATATATATTATTAGCTTAAACCTTGCTTTTACCTGACCAAAAACTAAATTCACACTTGTATTTCGAGACCATCCCTCCATTTTCACAGAGATTTACGCTTTTCCTGGCCTAGAGTCCTTTCCGAAAATATAACCTTTTTCAAATAGCAAAGAGAACCTTTTTATTCACAATTGTCCCGATATTTTTGTGTTTTCCTGTATTTTGTTTTAACTGCAACATAGCAGTGGTTATTCAAGTCTACCAAGGCTGAACTGAGAACACCCCAAGCGACCGAGCTAGTCGAATTTAAGTAAGTATGGAGTAACCAGCGGTGTAAGTAAATTAGCGTTGGTTAATAACTCAAGAACGGTTCGAACCCGCTTTTCTTTACCTAACAGTCCTTTGAAGTTATTATTGGAATAATAACCATAAAGCTACGGTTATAGCTTGTACGTTTAAGTTACTACTGTTTTTACGATTATTGAACTGTGTACGTGTAAATTGACTGTACCCACCCAATAAAGATTCATTGTGTTTACAGAAGAAAAGCGTGGATTGATTCAATTTAATTACCCTGCTATAGTTTTATTTTTATTTTAACTTTATGAGAAAAACCTCAAATTGTAATATTTAATTAAATGAAGATAATATAAGCGAAACATAATAAAAAATCTGGAAACAGAAGAATCAGAAAAAGATATTGGCACCTCTGGGACTCGAAACCAGAACCTCTCACTTTCCGGGCAAACGCGCTAACTACTGCACCGAGGTGTCGATATCATTTGATATTGACACCTTGGCACAGTGGTTAGCGCGTTTGCCCGGAAAGCCGAAGGTCCTGGGTTCGAGTCCCAGAGGTGCCAATATCTTTTTATGATTTTTCTGTTCAGATTTTCAATTGAGTTTCGCTTACACTGTCTTAATTTATTTAAATTTATTTTCTGTTTTCTGAGACAATTAAGTTTCAAACCGTTCACTTGAGAAATGTAATTACGTCCCACAGATTTATCTACAAAAAAAACATTGTCTGAAAAATAAATCAAAAGGTATGTAACATTTGAAAAAGAAAAGAACACATTATTATTAAAAAAAAAAAATAAATATATAAACACAAACCTAATGGAAAAGATAAAATTTGGCGACAAATAGGAATAAAATTAGTTTTCTTAGTTTCATTATAGATAGAGATAAGGTTATAAAATATTGCTTGTCTACTGGTAAACAGAGTACGCACGCGTTGATCATATATTTTCCTGACACTCCTTTCTAAATCAATATGCTCTACATTTCCAAAACCATCCAAGCATTCCTCTCCTAATCTTATTCATTATGATTACATCACCCTTCTTACAATGCCTTCATTTCAGAACTTCTCGTTTGTAATACGGTTGTGCATGGTTTTATCACACATGCAAATCAGGGATCTCAGTCCAATAAGAGAGGCACCAGAAGATTTATAGATACAATGAAAGCCTTTTTATAAGGTTTTCGGGGACCACAAAAATAACCCGTTAAATCATCATCACATGCGGATAAAATTAGACGATTTAACAGAATCGCTGCCACAAAATTTTGAGGATGTAAAACTAACTAAACCCAAACATTTCCTATGGTGACTGGTGGCAGCAAAGGCATAATTTTTTTTCTGGGGTCGAATAAATTTAACTTCTTAACCACTGGAGGGCAAAGACATTTACATTGTACCTACCAAAAACCATTTTTCAACTGTAATTAATCATACATAAAGATAGCAGCCAATTAAAAAATGGGTTAAGAAAATGAAGATAATGTCGATAGTTTTTAGTCGAAGTATGATACAGTTAAATATAATAGAATCGGATAGGGACACATTAGCTCCGTTGGTAGAGTTGCGCCCCGGCAAGGCGAACGTCCTGGGTTCGAGTCCCAGAAGTGACTGTAACATTTTCTGATATTTCTGTTTTCAGATTTTTGATTGAGTTTTTCTAATATTGTCTTCATATAATTATGTAATTAATCATTCTAAAAATTTTCCAAGAATAATAAAAATTGTATGAGTTTCTGTGTAGTTATTATTAGACATCGGATTATATGCATTTGCATATTTGCATATGCAAATGCATATAACTCTCTAATTACGGCGTTAGTGCATATTTTAGCCTTTTTTCCCAATTGTACATATTTAGCATTTGAAGACGCATCCATAAAGCAGAATGTCGCCCTCATCTCAACACATTTCCACAAGTTACCAGATGCCATAGAAAAATTGGAAACAAAAAACATTCCTCTATTTAAATCAATAGAAATACTGGAAACAATGATTGAACTCGCCAACGCCCTTCCCAATTCAATATCAGAAAAGATTCGTGAAAAGTTAGACGCTATTTTGTTTAAAAATCCGAGTTTTGAAGACATGAAGAACTTTAATGCCTACATCAACGGCACAGGTCATACCATGGAACTAAAATCCAATGGAAGCGGCATACCTAACTCAGAATGTATAAAACCGCCAAAACCAGTGTAGCTCTAAAAATTTGTGGCCGCCGGGAAGTGGGGATACAGACGGGGTAAAGGGGCCAGCGTGCGGGGGGAGGGCAGCCGCCAGGAGATAAGGGCCGAATTGGGAATGGGCTTCACATTTTTTTTTATTATTAAAAAAAACGTTCGTAAATTTTTTATAAATTTTGAACATATGTATAATAGTTGTTTCCTGAACAGGGAATGGTGGTGAAAAATAAGTAATGAAGAAAAGGGAAGTACTTAACAAAAGACTTTTGAGTAAGTTAAGTAATTTGAGACTACATTATTTAATTTTTAAAATGACCTGATGTATGTTACTCATCCAGACCACAAACAATCACATAAAAAAACAGACATATCGTGACAATAATTCGAAAAAAAAAACCTAACGGAAGATACGATTATCTGAACAATGTCATGTTGAATTATTCCGACTGATGACGAAACTTATTACTGTTGGATACTAAAAAATATTTTGCTGACACCAGATGTTCATCAAAAAAATTATTCAAAGCATCAAGAGTTTATACTGCTTTCATCAATTCAGGATGGTAGACATAAATATACAAGTTCACCCTACAGGCTCGTCGGATACATAGATAATATATCATACTCCCAGGTGTCCAGCAGTCAAATGATCCCCGTCTTTATGATATTGTCGAAAACAAAGAAATTTTGCTGCCACCAGCTATGCAGCACCTAAATAATTTACACAACATTGTCGGATATCAAGATATATCTATAATTAAAAATGACAATTCCAAAACCAACATTGACCTTATTATGAGTAGAACTAAAATTCACGTGCAATATGTCAACAAAAAAGTGCAATCAACAATAACTAAATATATCGTCGTTGCGCCTGCAAAATCCGACAAACGTTTTTTTTGCGAATATCGTTTTTTTACGCTTTGTGATAGAGCGAGACGTGGCGGATAGGCCTATAAAACCTGTTTTCTGATATTAAAGCTAGTTTAGAGAAATGCAAAATCAGCTATGTATTTTTGCTTAAAAAATGGATTTCAAAATACTCTATGAAGATTCCTTCACATATCGCATTTTGGACTGAAGTAAAACACTTCATATTGCGCCAGTTAGTGACACATGGCGGATTTTGCACTGGATCTTGGTTCAGAACGCGCATGTTACAAGTCACGTGACTGGACAGTGGACACTTGGACAGTCTTGTTATGATAGTCAGTCTTGGTGCACGTGCCAGCGGATAATTTACGTTTGTCAAAAAACAATATTTAAGCTTTTAAAACAGTGTGAAATTACATTACAGTGCACAATAATTTACGTTTACTTAAAGAAGAGTGTTAATTTTTCAAACCCGGTAAGTAATATAATGTTATAATCTACAGAATATGTTTTGGATAAGTTGAAGATTTGCCTATCGTTACGCTTGAGTAGAATTCAAATAATTACTTTATTAAAAATATAAGTAAATAGTACTGCACTAAAATCGATATACTTTAAGACTCCGTTTGCCAAGTAAATTTATGCCTATCATGGTGATATAAGGCGCACCAAAAATATACACATTTTTGACTTGTGTCTAATACTTAATTAACTAATTTATTTTCATTATAACAGGTGATACCCTCCCACACCGAAGATGAGATCCTCTAGAGCTCGACGATTGGTAAACATGGTTCTGAACAATCATCGTCAAGCTGAAGTCAAAGACAACCAAGGAAGTATTAGTAACCCTAGAGCTCAACGATTGGTGAACATGGTTCTGAACAATCATCATCATGTTGAACTCAAAGAAAACCAAGAAAGAATTAGTAACATCCAGCCTGTTGAAAAGCAAAAACCAATAATAATTGATATGGACGTCACAAATGATAGCATCATTAGTAACGCCCAACCGGTTGAAACACAACAACAAATAATTGATATGGACTTCATAAATGATATACCAATTCCACTTGGCATAAATAGTTCTGATTTTACTGATATCTATGATATAGAAAATATGGATCCGAACTTCTCACATAATTTGGACATTTCTGAAACAGTTTTGGAGAAAGACTTGGGGAATTTATCCCCAGGTGTAATCTTGACCATGAGTAATTATGCTGACGTTTGAACGAGTTGCACTTTCAAATTCTAACGAGAAATATTATGAGGATCAACTGGGCACAAATAATCATAGGTTTATTTTGAATCACGAAACGGGACAATTCGAATGCTCTGATGCTAACTCTAATTCTGAAGACGATCTGTTAACTAATGTACCGAACATAAAGGACAAACGAAAGTTGAATAAAAATCCAGGGGAAAAAATACAGCGGTATTAAAAGAGTAAGTGGACGTACAATTTACGTTAAAAGGGCTCAAAGAAAAATAAAAGAAACACCATGCAATCATCATGGCTTGAATTTATCCAATAGATCTTTTCTATGCGGATTGGTTAATGAACAAGCTCGCCTAGACGTGTTCAACTATTTCTGGAGCTTGTCAACATGGGAAGCTGAGAAAGCCTATATTTTTGGACTTGTAAATATCCGAAAAGTACTCAAAAGGCGACAACGGCGAGAGCAATTAGAAGGTAGAAGTACTTGGAAGCGCAAAATTGGGGTCGACTGCTCCTTACCCAAGCTTAATGGTGAAAAAGTTAGAGTTTGCAGAGAGTTTTTTAACGCCACATTAAGTATTACAAAAGATACGTTTACTCAATGGATATCATCAGCACAGATTGATAACGACGATGAGACTCAAGGAGCTAGGAAACGAAACAGAGTTCCTCAGTCTTTGAAGTCAGATTCCGTTAAAAAATGGTTGGACCTATTGCCTAAAGTTTTGAGTCATTATTGCCGCTCGACTAGTTCGAGAACATACGTGGAGGATGCTTTTAAATCGAAATCCGAAATACACAAAATTTACATGTCGTGGTGTTCAGAAAACGGCATAACTTGCGTCCAAAGAAAGAAATTCTGTGATATTTTAGAAAATAATAAAATATCTATATTTAAACCACGCAAGGATCAATGCGACACATGCGTATCCTACAATCAAGGAAATCTAAGTGAAGAAGAATACCAAATTCACATTAGAAAGAAAAATGAAGCAAGAGATGCAAAGAAGCTAGCTATTGCATCCTGCTCTGATCAACATTTAGTAGTAACAATGGACCTTCAAAGCACACAGCTTTGTCCGAAACTTTTAGTTTCCTCTAAATATTATAAGCAAAAACTTCAGTTACACGACTTTACCATTTATAAAAACAATACGAAAGATGTTTTTCTGTACGTTTGGCATGAAGGCGATGGAGGTGTTTCAGCAAATGAGTTTGTTTCTTGTATTATCGATTTTATAGAAGGAGAAATTAGTAAGGGATTCAAAAAAATTACTTTGATATCGGACGGCTGCGCTCACCAAAACAAAAATAAATTCCTCAGCAGTGCTCTGGCAGATATATCGAAGCATATGAATATAGAAATAGAACAACTCATATTGGAAAAAGGACACACAATGATGGAGGTGGATAGCGTCCACTCGACATTGGAAAAGCTTTGCACTCCTCCATTATACTCCCCAACGGATTATGTGGACCGAATGAGGAAAGCTAGACCATCCAAACCTTACTTTATTAAGTATCTCGATTACAATTTTTTTAAGGCTTACGATACACTCCCCAGTAATTACTGCACTATTCGTCCAGGCAAAAAGGTTGGAGATCCTACAGTTACCCAGATCAGAGGGCTGCTGTACAAACATGGTGAGGTTATGTACAAACTCCGACACATTGATAACTGGACACTTCTGCCTCAAAGGAGGAGGCAAGATTTATACACAACACCACAACCATTGTACACAGAACAGAAAAAAATTCTAAGTTTGAGCAATAACAATCCTTAAAGTTATATAGGTATGCATCGAGATTATCATTCATTTTACGATAATCTTAAATACAGATTTTGTTGATTACTACCGTACCTTCTAATTTTATAATATTTTAAAGATCTCAATAGTTATTAGACGAATGTTTAGTTTAATAGCAGGCGTTATCATTGTTTATTTACATAACTGAGAAGTTATTTGTTTTGTTTAAAAGTTGTAATTATTATGATTGTATTATTGTTCAATGATGTTTGATTTGTAAAAGGTATAATACCAGTTACTATCTACTTGATTTTATTCTTTCAATCAATAAAATGTAATAATCTCGATTAGTGGTTTGGTAGATTACATTGTGTACCTTCTATTTTTATAAAATTTTAAAGATCTCAATAGTTATTAGACCAGCAGGAGTTATCATTGTTTATTTACATAACTGATATGTTATTTGTTTTGTTAAAATGTTGTAATTATTACGATTGTATTAATGTTGAATAATACGTAATAGATATAATACTAGTTACTACAATCTACTTGATTTTATTCTTTCAATAAATAAAATGTAATAATCTTGAATAGTGATTGGTGATTTGATTACTTACGTACCTTCTGTTTTTATAAAATTTTAAAGATCTCAATAGTTATAAGACGAATGTTTAGTTTGCTAGCAGGCGTTATCATTGTTTATTTATGTAACTGAAATGTTAATTTGTTGTGATAAAATGTTGAGATTAATATGACTGTGTTTCTGCTCAATAATGTTTGGTTTGTAATGGTTACAATACTAGCTACAATCTACTTGTTTTTCTTCTTTCAATAAATAAAATGTAATACGTAATAAACTTGTTTTTCTATCATACTGAAAATATTTTTAGTTTACCTTCACTCGAAAATTACTTGTTTATAAGTAAACTTTCAGCTGGGAAAGATAAATATTCGTTAGAAATAGGCAATTGGTTTGTTAAAAATGCTTTGCGCATACGATAATACATTTAAATTGTACGCAATTAAAGAATCACTATCATTTCTAACTGAATGCAAAATCCGTTATGTCTGAAATGCACGTACATCAAAATCCGCTATATGCTACCTCTTACACAAAGCGTATTTAAAGACCCATACAAAATCAGCTATGTGTCATTTATTCAAAAAATCAAATATTACTACGAAAGTACTAAATATTTAATTGTAAAATATCATTTATTCAAAATCCGACGTAAAGATCTAATTTTCTGTTTATTTTGATGTTAAAAAATGCTATCCATTGTTGAATTAATCAGTTTTTTCCTTCTCCTGAAAAGTAACGTTTTTTTACATAGCGGATTTTGCAAGCACAGCGACGATATATATTTTTTAATGTGATCACCTCACAAGAATCCCAACTGCTCCATTCTGGAGACTATGGCATCCCCAATTGGGGTATGTTGTGAGGCTGAAGGCAAGTGAGGAGGGGAAGGATATGGGGAAGAGGGAGGTGGGGAAATACCCGACTATTCAGATCTAGTCTCCAAATACGGCTAAAGCTACGTTTTAATTCTAATTGTTGGTCACTCAGCCGAATAACCGAACAACTTCTAACCCCGCCTTTAGCTGTTCAACACATACCATTTTTTTATGTTTTTGTAAAAAAAAATGTCACAGAAGACCAAACTTTCAGTTACATTTTTTACTCCAATAATGTCAGGAATCACTGATTAGAGTAAGTCAAGTACGTCCCTTAACACCCTATATATACACACGCACACACACACACACACGCATATATATAACATAAAATTCGAATATTTATTTATATATATATGTAAATAACAAATAATCGAATATGTACATATGAATAACACATAATCGAATATATATATGAGGGGAAGGAGATAGGGAAGAAGAAGGTGGGGAAGTACCCGTCTATTCAGATCTTGTCAACAAACATAGCTAAAGCCATTTCAAGCAACATTTCAATTATTATGGGTGGTCTTACACCAGGGCGATACTGATAGTATGTTCCACCTGGAACTTGACGGAAATATACCTTATATTATTTTTAATTATTAAATTTTGAGAACACAGATCAATCGAATAAAATTTATCTGTGCGCACCGGGATTTGAACCCGCGACCTCCGGATTGCTAGTCAAGAGCTTTTCCCCTCGACCACGGGGGCATGTCCATGTGAATTTTACATAACAATACAGTGATTATTTTATTTTATATACTATGAATTACAATTGTAAACATATGTAAAAGGAGTGATAAATTAGTAGAAAAAGAAATAAAAATAACAGTGCAAAAAAGACGAAGTAAAAACGTTTAAAAATGAATAAGCTAAACGATAAAAAACACGTACATACGACATGTGTAAATCAGAACTTTATATTTGTGCGTTATGATTTATAAAAAAATAGAAGTTTTTTGGTAACTTTTAATTATTATAATTAAAGTTGACTGATTCGGCCCATTGCCATTCCGAGATCACGTGATAGCGACGGGCCGATGGCGGTAGCGGTTGAAATGAACACGTCGACAATTGTAAAATGTATATTTAAGCGATGTTTAAACACTTATATGCGAAAGGTAAGACCGTCTTTCTTTTTAAAGGTCTTCATAGAACTACTTTTACACAATTTTACGGCGCATTGGACCATTTTTCTATGTTTTATGAACGTTTTACTGGGAGCTCTATACGGGACCGAGGTGTAAAAGCCAATGTCAACCGTCTAAAAACCGTTCGGTAAAATTTTTGAATAATCACACTTTGGGTCAGTGTGCACACTTTACATGCCGTCTCTCTAATATCCATACTCTTAGGGTCATACATACCCTGCCTCAACAGGTATCTCCAGAAATGGCGCCAAATTTTTTTAAATTTTGTCGGATGACGTCAGTTGACGTAGAGAAGTCGTTTTCGGCATTTTGTCAACATCAAAAATTTTTGCCCGAAAATTTGGAAAAATACTTAATTATATATTGTAACAAAAACAATGCATAATTTTAAGAATATTTCGCTGTTTTTGTATCGTCTTTAATTAAAATATAAAAAAATAAAAATGGTATTTTGATTTTGCATTGTGCATATTTTAGACATATCAAGAGTTTTTAGTGCATATTTCGGCCTTTTTTAGTGCATATTTGCATGCATATTTTGGCACTTTGTTAGTGCATATAATCCGATGTCTAGTTATTATGAATCAATTTCGGGTGTAAAATACCCACCTTACGCTCGATGTTACAAATTTGAACCTTACGCTCGCCAGGTTAAATAAATTCTTTGTTTATTGAAATGGTAAAAGTGGAGCAATACGAAATTATTAAAAAAAAAAGAAAAAACCAGCTGAAGACAGAGTGAAGCTATTTGTCAAGGCAGACTGGGGCGGTCGTAAATCATAAAATCTAATTAAAATGTCTCCGCTAAACAAACACCAGAATGCCATTCCTAATTCTAATTAACAAAACTAGAGGAAAAGTAGAGACTTCAGTCAAGATTGTATAAGAGAAGAGGATAAAGTACTGGGATGAAAGTACACCTTTTGCCGTAGCAAGATATTAAATAATAATATTTGGGAGGCGGGTACGGGTACCGCCACCCCGGGAACAATTTATTGGATAACCAACACCTCTGCCATAGGTCACCCCAAGTGGTTCGCTACGATTGGTGACTTAGCAGGGTTGCCGGTTAATGGGGTGAGATTTGTCTAGGTCTTGATGAAGGATGTGTTTGTCCAACTACTGAGTGGCAGGCTGGATCAGGAAAGACTGGTTGAGGGAGATATTTACACCTCTCCAGCCGGGCTCTCTCGATTCATTCCTGGACTTATTGAACCTCAGATTCCTACCCACTCCTGGTACCTAGTTCCTTCCCAGAACTTCTCCTCTCCTTCCTTTACATAAAAAAGACCCTCCACACAGCATCCCCAAAGATGACATAGGTGTGAGGAGCAAACGTAAAAAAAATAAAAATAATTATAACTTAATAATTATAATTTATATAGGTACCCAAGAGTAAGCTCTGATGTCATTAAATTTGCAAAGCTTAATCAGCCTGATATTTCTAGGTTGATACAACTATTTTCAACATGATATTTCATTTATGTCATGACTTAGCTGGATTGCCCGGGTTCATGCGTTTGCCCACCTACTGGGAGAGACTGGTTGGTGGAGACATTTTACCTCTCCAGCCGGACTCTCTCAACTCTCGACTGATAGGGCCTTGCACCGCATTGGGAGGGATGGATTCATTAATTCATTCATCGCTCCTGGACACATTGGCCCCCAAATTCCTATCCACTCCTCCTACCCTTTTCCTTCCCAGAACTTCCTTTCCCTAAAAAGACCCTCTAGCATCCCCAAAGATAACTTAAGACCTGACGAGAATTATTTTCCTCGGGCCTCCTGTATGGAGCTAATGTAAAAAAAAAATTCCACCATGAGTTACGAAACTTAAAAATATCCATTTAACTAAGAACCTATATCGCTTGTTCCTTTTTTTAAAAAAATTTTAGAAGTGTGCAAAATTTCATCGATCTCAGAACAAAACTGTAGATTTTGAATAAACATCAAATCCACGCCACCCGCCACAGACACTCTTCTTTACATAAATAGATGTTTGCACTACTATAATCTGCCGCTTTCATTAATTGGACACTAGCCGGATTTTGGGAGTGGCGAATTAGCGATGAATGGTACGGATGAATAAAGAAGTTATTAAAACAATAAAAATCCGAAAACTTCAATATCTAGGACATGTGATGAGACATCCAGAGAAGTACGAGATCTTGCATCTCATAATGCAGGGAAAGATTGCCAGTGCCGGAGCCCTTGAGGTGATTTTCTCACAAAAATGATGCTATAGAAGTCATTCAATTATTATTATTATTATTAAGACGGGGCCCCGGAAGAAGGAGAACCTCATGGCTGAAAAACCTGAGACAGTGGTTTGGCCAGTCTACTGTAGAGCTGTTCAGGGCCGTAGTAAACATAGTCCGCATAGCCAACATGATAGCCAACGTCCGTTGAAAGGACAGGGCACGAGATTCTTCTCATAATGGTTTGACCCAACATTGTGAAGTTCTTTTATCTTTGGTTTGGAGATAGACAGAATATCACATGGCAGTGTATGTCCTATGTATAATAATGTTATGTAACGGTTATCATAATAAGCATTAAAGGATGCACATGTGGTTAAGAATAATAATTGACCTTTAAACATTTACAAGGTCAACAACCACATTCTTGAAAACTCACACACATGCTTGTTTATTAATTTTTTGCTAATAGACACATTTCTGTGTGAAGAAGTGACAAATATTGAAAATAAACATTAATAATTATTACATTACTGCATCCAGGGGTAAGCAGAGAGGATAATCCGCCACACAACTCTGTCTAGAGACACACTCCTCGCTTCATTCATATTCATACATTCTCTTGTTATTCTGAAAATTTGATTTAATCTAAGGTGTTCCCGACTCTATCTTTTGTTCTATAGAGCCTTGTATATTTTCGCGACACTCCTTTCTCCGTCCATCCATTTCATGTGTCCAGACCATTGAAAAAGAAACTAGTGTTAATAAAAAAAAATTAAGTAAATATAAGGCCTCCGTGGTCGAGGTGTAAGACTCTCGACTAGCAATCCGAAGAAATAAATTTTATTTGATTAAATTATGTTATTTCAAAAATTAATTAATTAAAAATAATGTGCAGTATATTTGCGGCATATTCCAGAGTGGAAGATAGTATCGCTCTGGAGTAAGACCAGCATTCACAATTGAAAAGTTGTTTCAAATGGCTTTAGCCGTGTTTGGTGACCAGATCTGAATAGCCAAGTACTTCCCCACTTTCCTCTTCGCCAACCCCTTCTCCTCGCCACTTCCTTCAGCCTCACAACATACCCTGATTGGGGATGCCATAGTCTCACTGACTCTAGACAGGACTAGTTGGGACTCTTGTGCAGTATTCACATTAAAAATAGTATACTGCTAGTCTTATACATCCATACTAATATTAAACCACTAAACCGATTTTAAAAATTCTTTCACTAATAGAAAGCTACATTATCAGGGAGTAACATAGTCTGTATATAATGGTAAGCTATGGCGATATAAAGGCAGAGGGAAGGTGAGGTTTGCGTAGAGGGAAGAGACGAGGGAGGGGAAGGCGGGAAAGTGGAAGGGAACAGGGACACACGGGAAAGGACATGCAGGGAGAATCAATTTATTTCTTTGAATGGCATTGCAACACATGCCGGGTACCAACTAGTATATAATATGTATAAGAAATTATGGTTGGATGATACAAATGTGAATTTTTTTAATGAGTTATTATTTTTAACCACTCCGATGTATCGCGAATATGCACTTTTTACGTCTTAAACGAAATGACAAATTTATGAAAACTTTGTGTTATTTCCGCTTCACAATTAAAGCTCTATATGTAAATGAAACATTTCTGAATGTAGCCGAATACTAAAAACTGTTTTTGAAAGGTTACGAAATAAGCTTTCAAATTGTTATATTACAAATAAATATTAACATTTGTAAATATTAAAATTTAGAATGCAAACATAAAAAAATGTAAAAATGACTAACATGATGTTTTTATGTGAAAACAGTACTAAAATAACGGATTATGTAAAAAACAATACGGGATGGCAAGCTTGATTTATTATCGACCTTTTACTTTTTGTTTTAGGGATGGCACTAGAACAATAACGGAGTTGTAATGATTTCTGTGGAAACATACGCGTTGATGTGAAAACACGCTTATTGTACTTGACTGCTATTGTCATATTAACGTGTATATCTGCTTACGTTGCTGAGTGGTTAACTTTAAACTATAATTTTTTTGTTATATTTATTTATTAATGTCAAATAACAATGAAGTCCGATAAACTGGTAGATAGCAGTTTATCAATGGGTTATTATCAACAATCTTCCGTATATTTTTAAATTTAGGATCCATAAATATCAACTGTGGTTTGGTGAAACCCTTCAAGCCACAAAATAAAATTTTTACAGGAAACGATAAAAACGAAAAATTGCAATTCTATTTATAATCATGAAGGAATGAATTAAGAATAAAATTTCATCTACAGTTTTTTTTAAATATCCTTAAAAAATGTATGCATAAATTTAGATTTTGGTTTTAAAAATGTGTAAATCAATAAAAATTATTTAACCTTATTAAACTTGAAACCACTGAAAAGTAAAATTCACAAAAAATGTGGCTTTAAGGATTTTACCAAAACACAGTCAAAATAATACAACATTATTATTATTTTGAATCATAGAAATAAGATTATTTTTATAAATAAAAAAAATGAATGTTGCTTTGTTTGTCCCATATGTGTTCACCATGAAATTTTGTTGAGTTATTGTGCGCAAGCTCGTGAAGGTTTCTATATAAAATGGTGAGCTCTGGCATTATGAAATTTGTATAAAATTTTACAATAGGAGTTGCGTGAGTGGTTTTGTAAATTGTGTGTATTTCATATAGTGTAGCGGCAGGGAGGAAAGGAGGGAGGGGGATGGGAATCTGGGAGGAGAGAGTAGAACGATGGAGGAGGTGGTTGGTGGGAGGAGGGAAGGCGGGGAAGGTGGACAAACACTTTCTTTTAGTAGCATTGCAACACATGCCGGGTACTCGATAGTAGTAAATGAAAAAAAAAAAAAACAACAAAAAAAACCAAAAATGAATACAGAATCAGAAAAAGTAGAAAGTACAGAGAAAAATAGTATAATAAATCTTGTAAAATGTAGTTTTATTAGCTTAGTAAAATGTACTTATTTAGATTACCATGTAAGCTGACAATTTTTTTTTTATTTTAAAATTGATTATGTACCCACAACACATAGAAAGCTGTTCTGTTTTGGGTTCTGACAAATTATTTAGTTTTTATCAATATTTTACCTAGCATTGAAATTTTTCGTGGAATCATTGTTTCAAAAATGGGGAAAAAGGTAATAAAGATAATATTAGGTAGGTATATTATAATTATAATATAAAAAATAACCATGAATGCTTTCCTGTTATTGCTGTTCATCATTTATTTTGGTGATTTTAAAAAAGTTATCTTCTATTTATATGTATAAGGATGAGTGTTTGTGGCGGGCGAGCGGGAGATCGCACGGCGGACACCGGGCGATCAGGGTGAATTTGATTTTTAAACAAATCTACAGTTTTATTCCGAGATTAATAAAATTTTCCACACTTAACCTTCAAAACAAGAGGAAGGTCACTGTCCTCATGAAACTTCAAAAATCTCTGCAAAAAGCCCGGGCAATGCCGGGGACATCAGCCAGTAGGCACATAAAAGGATTTCTTTAAGAGTTCCCGCATTTTTTTTTTTTTTTAACATTAACTCCACACAGGAGGCCCTGAAGAAAATAATTTCCCTCAGGGCCTATGTCATCTTTGAGGATGCTGTATGGAGGGTCTTTTTGAGGAAAGGAAGGAGTGAACATGGGTCTTGAAGAGACCCATGTTGTAGGAGGGAGGAAACACAGAGGCTGGTAAATCGTTCCACATCCGAGCTGTTGAACTCAAGAACGAGTCGTAAAAACGACCCGTTCTCATGTGACTAATGTCAACACTGTACAAATGTGGGGCGCGTGTTTGGCGTGTTTCCCGACTATGCACCGGTGCCGAGGGGATCAACGACGCTAGTTCCTCGGAGCATTTTCCATTGTAATACCGGTAGAACAAGGACAGCATTCCCACCTGATGCCTGTGCTCTAAAGATTGCAATCCGTCTGTTAAGATGGGAGAATCTATCAAACGGACTGCCCGTTTCTGCAGAGTCAAAGGTTTTTTTAAGGTATTTTGGAGCTCCAGACCAGAGGTGGCTGCCAAATTCAACCGTGGGGCGCACTTGCGATTTGTTCAGGGTTAGCAGTTGAGTACTATTAAAGTATCTGCGGGCCCTGTACAGTACGCATACTAAGCTCTTGCTAAACAAGACAATTGGTGATCAGATTAATGACTCGTACAAAACATAAAACTTTTATGGTTTGTAATATAAATATACTCTTTACTTAATGGCCCTCGACAGTATCAACCAACATCTTATATGAAATATTACGAAATCAAAGATTCAATCCAAGCTATAAATCGTAAACCAATCGGAAATGCACCTATTAATTTTTTTTTTTAAAAGAAAAAAAAAGTCACCGGAGACCAAAACTTCATTCACATTCACTGGTTAAAGTTAAGTCAAGTTTGATCCCTTAACAGTTAAGGACTTGGTAACGGGTCTAACGTACCCAGTTCTTTGTATTTTGTGCAGTAACTTTACAATTTTGACGTTTGCGACGTTGCCGCTCTTCAGGGGCGTGCACTCCATATAGGCACATAAGCACTGCCTACCCTGCCGTATTTGTAAAACATAAGCATGTAAATAATATTATAATTTATTAAATTATGACTAAAAATAAATACACACTTTCAAGAATAAGCGCGAAAAAACTGAGCAACCGAAACTACGCGAGCGCCACATCAAACGGCATACTACATACGCGGCATAAACTGCAACTAGTAACTAAACGCGCACCCTCCGACTGCCTCACTAAAATGCGGCCTAAACAAGAATTATTTCTGACTAGAGCTAACTTTATACAATATATAATTCAATGTTTACGAATTTGCTGAACTGAACTTTTTAATTTGCCTCTATGAGGTTTTTTTGTTAGTATTAAGCAGTGCTTTCTAGAACAAAATTAGCAAATGGCAATCAGTGACGACAAAAACATCTGTTATGAATTTCAATCAAATAGTTGTCTTTCATAAATGCCAATTGTCGGTTCAAAAAGGTTTGTCGTACTATAATTCTGAAATTATCTGATAAAATAAGGAAATTTTAACCTGTGAAACTTGTTCTATTTTCCTACTGCCTGCCCTGATCAAAAACTCTGTGCACGCCCCTGCCGCTCTTAATACCTTTCAACGATAGTGTAGCACGACAGATGACGATCTAAGTTAGCATGCTGCGTGTGAGTGCTATGGACGTAAAAAGTGTGTATGGGTCCGCTGGACCGGTAGTGACTAAATACGTTAGTGTTTTTTCCATTACATTAATATGAATCGGATTCCGAACAAGAAGACGATAAAGGGCTGTGTAACTGGAAAAAAAGATAGAAAAACCAGAGTTCTTTTGCGTAAAATGCAATTTACTAATTTGTGGAGAGCACATGAAGCACCTTTGTTCAAATTATCATAACTAAATTTTTAGTAAAAGTAGTCAGAACAATGTAGAGATTCCAAAGACATTTTATTTTTTGTTAATTTTCAAAGTTATTTTAGTTTTTTTTTGTTCTATAATGATTGATCTCTCATTATTATTTTGTCCAAGTAGGTTCACCACTTCCACTTTTCCTCAATCCTGGAAACTTACTAAGGTAAGCCGAATTCACAAATCAGGGACCAAAACGGATGTCGAGAACTAGAGACCAATAGCGGTACTATCAATACTTCCTAAAATATTCGAAACGATAATTTGCGGAAAGCTGAAAATACAAATTCAACCATTTCTTTGGGGCAATCAACACGGATTTTTACCAAAGAAGTCAACCATCTCTAATCTTCTCGAACTCTCGCAAAGAGTGGCAAGAGGATTAGATGCGCAACAACAAACCGATGTGATCTACACGGACTTCGCTAAGGCGTTTGACCGAGTCGATCATGATGTGTTATTACGGAAATTACACAGAATAGGTTTCGATAAGCCTCTTCTAAATTTCTTTGCCACATATCTGAAAAATAGGAAACAGTGTGTATGCATCGATGGATACAGGTCTAGGGAATTCTCTGCATTCTCTGGAGTACCACAGGGGTCAAACCTGGGACCTCTACTATTTTTAATTTTAATTGATGACATTCAAGAATGCATCAAACATTCCACTTGCCTGCTTTTTGCTGATGATCTGAAATTACTTAAGAGGATTTGTGACTGGCGAGATTGTGTCAAATTACAAATCGATTTAGATTCAATTTCATCATGGGCTGATGAAAATAAATTATTTTTTAATACAAAAAAATGTGTCGCAATGTCATATACACTTTCGAGAAACCCCATCAAATTTGATTTTAGTATTAAAACAGATATATTGTCACCAGTAAAATCCATTAAGGACCTAGGGGTAGTCTTTGATCCTAAACTTATATTTTCTGACCATATATTGCAGTTGACAACATCATGCTACAAGCTGCTAGGGTTTGTTATAAGATCATGTAAACAGTTTTCAAAACCTGAAGCAATGATGGCTATGTATAACTGCATTATAAGGTCTAAAATTGAATACGCCTCTACTGTATGGGCCCCATACCAGTAAAAATACACTGAGAAATTAGAACAGATTCAAAAAAAGTTTCTTAGATACCTTTATATGAGAATGCACGGGGAGTACCCGCGATTCATGCATCATGAAGATCTGCTCACAGAAACGCGTTGCCAAAGTCTCCAGTCGAGGAGGAATGGGACCCTTGCAGTAACGGCGTACAAAATCATAAATAATTTAATAGATAGCCCATACCTCCTGGAGTGTTATAATTTGTATGTGCCGAACAATTATAGCCAGGGACGGTACCACGATCTACTATGTATCCCACATAGCAGAACAGACGTAATGGCTAGGCATAGCATGACACGAGGTATGGTGTTGTTAAATAACGCTTCCAAAACTGTTGACATTTTTAACAGTAGTCTTGAAGAATTCAAGAGGCATTTAAGTGCTACTATTTAAAGTACCTCTCTTTTATTTACCCATAAAGGTGTAGTATGTGTCACATGTGTATTGTAAATGGACATATAGTCTGTAATACACATTAAAAAAAATAAATTATAGTAATGTAAGAAAATGTAGAAGATTTTGCGTAAAATATATAATTACAGAAATTACAACAGTTAGACTTAATCTTGCCAAAAAAGTATGGTAAAATTCCTTTTATTTTTGTAGTCACTCTTTGATTAAGTAAAAACAATAAATATTAGTATTTGATTGAATATTGTATTTTTTTATTCATATATTATCCTTATAAGAAAGAAAACATTCACTTTTATTGGGCAGTTTTGGAATGAACATATGATATATTATACTGGGTCCAGGGTTCCCGGTAGCGAGTATTTGTGTCACAAATTGACGCGCGAGTCCCTAAGTGTTAACATTCTGTATAAATATGGATGAGAAAATAAATGATCTTCGATTTTCAGTATCAGTTGAAGAAATGGTGAAACGATGATTCCTAGAATGTTGCATAACAAAATAAAATAGAAAAGCAAAAAATAAAATAAAGTTATTTGTACTGGGAAGCTATAAAAAATGTTTACAAACCCAATTTAAAAAAAAACTCGTGTTCATTCAGTACATCTTCATAGTATTCCTTGTTATATTTAGTGCGAACTGGTTCTTATAAACAAGACGATAATTAAGTTAAATTGGTCTGGGCGAAAATCAACTAGATAACTACGGCGCTGAAAAGAATTTTATGAATGATGACCGCGGATGTTTTTTTATTTATTAATTCGGTGCCGAGGCAAATAAGCCATGGTACATTAACCAGTTGCATTTCCAGATTGATGTTTTGTCATAACCAGTGGCTTAGCAAAATTCCCGTAGAGCAAGGCTGATGATGTTCATAAAAATTTTTTTTAAATTTTTTACATTAACTCAACACGGGAGGCCCTGAGCAAAACAATTTCCCTCAGGGCTTATGTCATCTGAGATGTTGTATGGGGGATCTTTCTGAGGAGAGAAAGGAATTAACATTGGTCTTGAAGAGACCTATATCGTAGGATGGAGGATACACAGGCCGGCAAATCGTTCCACAGCCAAGCTGTTGAACTCAAGGAGAAGCGTCCCATTCTCATGTGACAAATATGTCAACCAATGTTTTTTTTCAGGTATTTTGGGGCTCCAGACCAGAGGTGGCTGCCAAATTCAACCGAGGGGCGCACTTGTGATTTGTACAGAGTTAGCAGTTGTGTACTGTTAAAGTATTTGCGAGCCCTGAACAGAAAACCCAGTTTCTGAGAGGCTAACTTAACTCTGGCTTCGATGGAGCCCCCATATCTGAGCTGGACACTAGAGTTACCCCAAGCATATCAATGGAGGGCCTATTGGGAAGATTGCTTCCGTTGAAGGAGACCAGATTATCATTTCAATCCCTTTTAGACGTATTCAGACGTGATTGGGTCTTTGAAACATTAAATTCAACGAGACTATTTTTACCCCAGTTTCATGACTCTATCAATTATGCATTTGAGTTGAAGAAGCAATTCGTTCCTGTAAAATTACATAACACTAGAAGTCGGGATTTATTTCAGTGCAAAAATTCTGGGACTAACTACCATATGTATTCCTCTTTGCCCAGAATGCTAACGGAGGGAAATATGGAAATCTTCAATTTGTCACAAAAAAATTTCAAAATGTTGTTACTGAGGCAGTTCAGTTATGTATAATAAATAATGTACAATTTTTAATATCCATAAACAGCGTATAAAAAATAAATTAAAAAATTTAGAGCGCGTTTGGCGTGTTTCCGACTGCGCACCGGTGCCGAAGGGATCAATGACTCTAGTTCTGAAGAACATTTTCCATTGAAATACCGGTATAACAAAGACAGCATTCCTACCTTACATCTGAGCTCCAAATATTGTAATACGTATTGAAAGGGAAGTTTATCACCCAATCTTGTAAGCTGACAATATTTTAACAAGCATTAATTATTTTATGTGAATACCACACAAGAGTACCAACTGCTCACAACTGTCCTCCGGAGCCAGGACTTTAGAATTCCAGATCGGATTATGTTAGGAAGTACATGAGAGAGAGAGAGAGGAGGGTTTGAGAGTTCTTGGTTATTCAGATCTGGTCACCGAATATGGCTAAAACCATTTCAAGCCAGTTATTGGAAAGATGGTTCATCAGGGTGATTCTGAGAATACTTACCACTCTAGAGTATTTTAATGGGTTGAGGAAGTGTGAAATTTATATAATTTAAATTGGTCACGGCAAAGTTGTTCAGGAATAAAAACAAGATGGTATGTTAAAAAAAATATTCCGTGGGCAATTTTACAATGATGAAAGAGTTCGAGCAGCGGTTCTCAACAAGTTAATGGTAAACAAGAGACAATAATAATAACAAAATGTATGTACTGGTATATAGACGCAAATAGAATTCAGACAAAACACACTTAATTAGGATTGTGCGTATTGGTGCATATGAATACACTTCTGACAGCCCTCTATCTTGGTTTTGCCTCCCTTATCGTTATTAGTGAAAAAGGAACAACAAATACACAGGTTAATAGGCGCTTTTAATATTCCCATGTTTACGGAACGACGACGGTTAGGAAGAGGAATAAACATATGTTCCTTATCACAATAATGCTGCAGCTCTTTCTTACACATTAAATAATTGTAAGACAAAAGATGAGGCATACAAAGGAAATACATTTATTGACTTTTATGTGTCCTCGTCGGTCCGTAAACGTGGCAATATTAAACTTTCCTCACTGAATTTTAAAATTGCGAAAAATTTTAAAAGAAAGTTCTTTTCATTATTTAAAAATTATTTTTTCCTGAAATGTTTGGTGACCAGATCGGAATAGCCACGCATTTCTCAACTTCCTATTATTCCTTCTTCTTTCACATCTCCTTTCCTTCCCTCAGCCTCACAATATACCCCAAATGAGGATGCCATAGTCCCACATGAGCATTTGGGACTATTGTGTACAGTATTCACATAAATAATAAAATAAAAAATAAAGTAATAGGTTTTCATACAAAAAAAAGGGTTCTATGTCAACTCAACAAAGTGGCATTTCAACACCCCTTTGAAATGTCAATTAAAGTTATAAAAATTAAAAAAAACAGCCCATAACCTAGCCTATTTAACCAATTTTCATATCACTTTTAATGACTTTTCGAAGAAGGTATGGAAGTTAATTCTGAATTGTCCGGTCACCCAAAAAAATTACAAGTGTGCAATTCACATCCGGTAGAAAAAACCTTCAGAAAACTAAAGTAGACAAGAGTGGGGAGGCTACGAAGCACTGCACAAAGAGGAGACTGATTATACTATCTCATTCTCTCGCAGGCAATCCTATAGATGTATGTGTTTGTCTCTTTTAAGGCTATTTAATCTGTCTTTACAATAACATAACAACCCATGTCATGGTAAAATATAATTTATAGAAAAAGTTGAATAAACCCCGATACAAACAATTATTTGAATTAAACTAATGAACCCAATTAACTACAACAATATAATGTAATCAGATAGGCTATATTTATCTATGAGATCAGTCCGGTTATATTAATTAATTGCTCTAGATCATTAACTCTAAAGACTGCAATCAACCGCATCTTGTACTTCCAACACATTGTGCAACAGCTGTAACATTCGAGGTTGAACACATATAAGATGGACTATACAATATAAAATGAAACAATAGGATGCTTTCATTGTTGTAGCTAATAAACCAAACGATATTTGCCAGTGAACTAAATGATGTAGAAGTGCGATCCTTGAAGTCAATATGTGGTAAAACCATGTATAACCGCTCGAGCGATACACCGATTTAAAATACCTTAACATAATAATTCAAATTCAGTACAAATGCCTCTAGGAAAAATTTACCTAAAATGGCAGCAAAGCAATCTGAGGTATTTTAAATAGTGCCATATTTTGGCAAAAAGCGCTCCGGTGGATAAGAACACAATGCTGATGTAAGTGTAATGAGAAAAATGAAGAGCAAAGAGATGCAGGGTGGATGGTTTGGGCATGTAAAGCCGATGAAGAAAGGAGTGTAAGGAAAATATAATATGACATGGACAGTTTAATATTTCATTCACATTCACACATCGTCTAACACATTAAAATATATTTTTTTAAATTTTTTACATTGGAAGTGATTACATAAGTAACAATTGTTAGAATCAAGATCTTATAAAATTATTTAATGAAGTTAATTATTGCATTTAATCCACTTCATGACATCCGTTCAAGCTGAAACTTAGAGGATAAGACTCGCTACTTCTATATACGCATTTCTCTGAATTTCAATGATATATGCAGTTAATATACCAAACAAATGTCAGTCTTATCCAATCGGGATTTGGCTCATTCGGCGTCAGAAAATTGACTCCAGTTTGACAGCCGGCGTGGTCGAGTGGTAAGGCTCTTGGCTTGCAATCCGAAGGTCACGGAATCGAATCCCGGTGTTGGCAAATAAATTTTATTTGTGTTATTTCACAATAAATTCATTAAAAATAATATATAGTACATTTGCGGCACGTTCCAGAGTGGAAGACACTCTCGGTATCGTCTTGGTGTAAAACCACCATTCAGAATTGAAACGTTGCTTGAAAGACCATATCTGAATAGCCAGGTACTTCCCTACCTTCCTCTTCCCTATCTTCTTTAGCTTCACAACATACCCCAATTGCAGTTACTCACTGGCTCCAGACGGAAGCAGCTAGGATTCTTCTGAGGTATTCCTGGGTAAAAAAAAGTTCCTGGGTAGGAAGGTTCAAACCTCAGTTAAACAAAAAAAAATTAAAGTTTTAATAATAATAATTGGACAATTTGTAGAGCGCCGTTTTTGTGAAAAATCACCTCAAGGGCGAAAATAATTTAATAACTCAGGTATGCCCCATCCGTCATACATATATATGTCTAGTAATGTTACAATGTCGTGTAAACAAGCTTATGGGTCCGGGTGGTTAAGGGATATTTGAAAATAGACTTATTATAGTAAAAAAAAAACAATGTGCAATTCACACGCAGTGATAGTGAAACCTTCAGATAAAGTAGACAAGGGTGGGGAGGCTACGAAGCACTGCACAAAGAGGAGACCAATTGTACTATCTCATTCTCTCGCAGACTACATCCTGTAGATCTACGTATGTGTTTGTCACTTTTTATTGTAGCTATTTTTCGTTTTATCACGCTTCAAATCACAATGGCGCTAAATAAGTTTCATTTCAAAAACAAGTAAGTTGGAGCAGAAAATTTTTTTTGCATCAGTGATCAAGAAGTTAAGCGTGCAAGTTGTGTAGAAAAGCGAAAAAAGCAATTTGTTATTCTGATTCTTGACATGCAATCCAATATTTGGCCCCTTACTCCTTCTACCTTCTATTTGTTCTTGAAGGCCATAAATTTTATTAACCTTTCCACCACATTTTCAACATACGAATATCAAAAATTGGACATCCGTGACTGTCTTTTGAGAGTCATGTTTTTAAAATTTTTAAACAATAGCATACATGAATTCACTTAGTGCTTTTTAGACGCAAGAATAATCAAATAGGTCGCTTAATTAAATTGCATTAATTTATTACTATTATTGTGAATGGAAATATTATGGAAACAAAACAATACATTTTATTAGTGTGATTCCTAGACGTCATAAATTAGACGTAATGAGATTATTGTTATATAATGGGATTGTTTTCCCACTATGTATTTGCTTCAAAGGCCAGTATCGTGTGACACAATAGATACAGAGGAAAAACATTATATTATTTCAAAAAATGGATATCGAAAATATATAAACTAGATAGATTGAGTTGACACATATGTATCGGATTTACGCATCATTGTAGGTTTAAGGCACCAGGACACTGTAAAAAAAAATTGTTGGCATTTTTTAAAAATTCATTTCTAAAAGATGCATTTGTGAATGCTCTCACCAAATGTTTTAAATAAATTCGTAAAATTGACGAAGATACAGTGTTTTACGTGAAACCGTTTGAAATAGTTTGTATGTTGAATTTTATTTTAGCAAAACTTTGAATGCGTTTTTCTTGAAACTTTTTTAACACAATTTTCAACCTGGTTGATAACACATTAAAAAAACTATACATACAATTTGCATTTACCAAGTCTTAAACTGTTTGAAAATCCAGTCTTGGAATTTTGATATATAAAAAGAAAGAAAAAAAATGGTAGACAAGCGGATTTTAATTACAATTTTGATGGAGAATTTTCATAGTTAAAAAAAAAAAAGAAGCGGGCCTTTATAAAAAAATAATATCATACGTTGCCACTGATCCCTACACTATGCGACGGGATTGAGCGATAATTATGTCGCTGTCGAAGAGAGTCAAACCAAACCGAACCCGTGTTCCCCTCCGGCACCAAACACCTCCCCACAACTAAATGGAAAACACTTTAAATTTGCGTTTGATTAAATTTTCACCATGATGCGGCTTCTTCTACAGCTCTACAATCAAACGAACCCAAGTGATTCACATTTCTGGTGTGCATTCACCCTACATTGGCCCTAAAGGTCACAGTAAGTGTTAGAAGACACAGCTAACAGATTATAACCATTTTATTTAGACAAGTCATTCTCAAAGTGGGCAATATCTTATGAAATGAAGTAGATACTCTCAGTATCGCCCTGGCAAAATACCACAATGGGGTATTTCCACGTAATTTTTTTATTGCTTAAAAAAATTAAGCAAAAAATTACGATGATTATGGCATTTTTATTTTATTTTTATATTGACGAATAAATTTTCTAGAGCGAGTTGAAGTTTACCATTTTTGAATCACCGCTAAAACGATATTTTGGGGCGTGGCTATCGTGTGACGTCGTGAGTGCGGACGCTGCCTGGCAGTGCTTATTTGTGCTGGTTTAGCAGAGCGTAGCCTGCGACGTCACAAACCCATTTGAAAAAACGGGCCGTTTTGATTTTGTCAGTTTTCGAGCGTTTTTAAAATCAATAATATTGAATGAAAACATAAAAAACAAACATTTATAGTATGATGATTAAAATCAGAAAAATGGTCTTTAAATATTCCGTACATTTTCAACAGAATCCCTCGTTTATGGAAATACCCCATTCAGAATATGAAGGTTTCTTGAAATGGTTTTGGCCGTGCTTATTTACCAAATCTGAATAGCTAGGCACTCCCCAACCTTCCTCTTACCCAGCTTCCTTCAGCCCATATTTAGAATATCACGCTGGCTCTGGACAGTTGGGATTCATTGTTCTTTTTTTTCTAACATTAGCTCCACAAAGGAGGCTCTGGGGAAAAAATTCCCTCAGGGCCTGCGTTATCTTTGGAGATGCTGGGTGGAAAGTCTTTTTAGGAAAAGGAAGGAGGGGAAGTTTTGGGAAGGAAAAAGGCGTGAGGGGTGGGTAGGAATCTGGGAGTCGATGTGTCCAGGAGTGATGGACATATGAATCCATCCCTGGATTCATCCAAGGCGGTGGGTCGAGAGAGTCTGGCTGAAGAGTTCAAAAGGTCTCCTTTAACCAGGGATCTGGATCGGATCCGGACTGCCACGCAATAGGTGGGCAAATGCATCCGCCACCAAGACCCAAACAAACCTCATGCCATGAATCCGGGCACCCCGACTTAAACACCAAACATAGCGAACCTTTTGGGATGACCTATGGCAGGGGTGTTGGTTATCCAATAAATGGTTCCCATGGCGGTGGTACCCATACCCGCCTCCAAAATTGTTTCAAAATCACATTTAAAAAAAAGAAACCGAAGTAAAAGCAGCGTTGAGCAAAATAAATTTGGAAAATTGTGATTTAGACTAAAGAAGTTATAAATATTCCCCAATAAACATGTTTTAAATTTTACACAACTAATAACAACTATTTATGATACCATTAATGGTTGTTTATCAGAAAATTAAAACTATTTTAATAGTAAGGTTCATTATCTATAATGTCTGTATTTAACAAGAAAAGATAAGAATACAATAAACAATAAAGATTGAATGAAAATCTTCCCATTGAGAAAATAAATTAATTTCCCAGAGTTAATTAATATTCTGTGAATGGAGCATTCTTCAGAGCAGATAATATAGAATACCATGTTCTGGTAATTTAACATCAGTTTGATAAAAATAATTAACTTTGACTGCAGTGGGGCTTTAGAGTGCTGAGAAAGCGCATCGGCAGACTGTAGCCAGTTACCAGCCGGTTGTTTTCGGCCGATTTATATAAACTAGTCCCACGGAGAGATCGTATGCATGTCATCGACGATCCTTCTAAAATCCGTTAAAAAAACTTTCCATCTCACACGTCTTCTATGAAAATGATTTTTTTTTACACTACACACGGCCGGCGGCTGGAAGATGTATAGCTTTCAAAAATCAGCTGATAAAATGGCAATTAATTTGATAACAATTGCATAAGGATATAAAATCGTATTCAAAATGATAAGGTGAAATTATTTTTTATCAATACATAAGCTTGTTAAAAATATATTATGTGATAATATGCAGATTATGTACATAGATTGCATGCAGTTGGAAATGCTTTCTCAAAAGTAGTAGATGTGTTCAACTGCGTCATTTACAAACAGGTTATAATAGCAAATCTTAATAAATCAATGTTAGCATAATACCTGCTATTCTTCTACATGGATTCTATACAATTTAATTAGCATAAATTTCTCATGATTACTAATTATTTTTTCAATCATATGTTTTGCAAATGCCCATATGGGTGTATATTATATTAATATAAATAAATAACGGTTTTTTTAAATAATTTTGTTTGATCAAAATTCTGGATATTTGTAAGAGGGAGGGAATTTATTTTAAATGAGCGGGCCAGTTTCACGAAAAGAGCGATTATAGTAAATGGCTCAATTTAATCTAGAAAATCTGATTAAACGATTAGTAACATCTAGATCTGGTGACCTTAGGGTAAAGTAAGCTATCTAAAGCTTAAGTTTTGCCAGACACAAAGTTCTTATAGTAATTAAGTTAAAACCAAGGGTTATTTTTAAATTTTTCGTTTATTAACCGCTTCTGTGCCAAGAGGGAGATTTCTCGGGCCGGCCATAGAAAAATAGCAAGTTTTCTCGCTCTTCTTTGAGCCTCTGTATCATACATATGTCCCGTTTTTTTTATTAATTTAAAATATGGAACACACAGAGACATCTATTGGGATGATGATTTTTTTATTTATTTTTTTTTCGATTTTGATTTTTTATTTATTTTTTTAAATAAGATTTAAAAATGATTTATTTTGATTAAAAATTCACGGCCTGCTGTACACAGCTACACTTACTTCTACCTACTGGCATTTAAAAAGTTAAGTGTGCAGAGGAATTTGGTAATTCTTACAAGAATTAATATTTCATTCAGAGACTGAACAATCAATTTTATCAATACGAAGACAATTTTAGATGATCTCCTTTGAAGCTTACATTATTATTATATATGTAGGTAATTTCTCATCGGGAGGTATCGATATTCTGATGCATTTTCTTTAATTCTGTTAGAAATAATATCAAATATTACATCAAATGTTTTCGAATTTGAGCGCAAAAGTACAGCCGACTCGTACAGTAGCTGCTCATAAATTGCGTGCAAAATAACCAATAAAGAAAATAATTTTCCCTGATGAATTTAAAACCCACGACCTTTGGGTGCAGAGCCAAAAAGATTACCGCTCTGTCACAGAGACCGTCTCAAGCTCTTCAAAATTAAAATATTTTGTAAATATTTCAGGTTGTTGTACTGAAAACGTTAGGTCGCTTACAGATGACATGGACTGATGACCTGAAAAGAACTCTCGACTTCGGATAGGCAAGAGCAGTTAAGTTTCGTCATGAAGAATAAGAAATGCTTCATCAAGAAGGATAAGTAATACTTAATGAGAAATACGAAGTACTGAAAATGATAAGATATAGAATCCAAAACAGAAATACAAAAATGAACTTACTTCCAGCCGGTTGAATACCGCGAAAACAGCCAGATCTCGTTGCTGTGCGGACGAAAGCAATGGCAACGCTTTCTCGCTCTTTGGCAGTTGCAAGGCCTCTGTAACAAAACAAAATACCATTCAACATTGTGCCTAAATTTACTGAAACAATAATAAACCAGCATTCAACAATATTGGTATGTTATCTTTCTGCTTATGGCAACACTCCAGATCTGGAAATAATTAAATCTAATTATTTTCCTGCGGTTGAGAGGTACCTACTACAAAGCTGTACCATTTCATCTAAAAAGACAGTTCTTTTTTCAAATGTGCAAAATGCATGAACCCATTTCATATTGAAAAGACGGTTCTTTTTTCGAATGTACAAAATGCATGAACCCATTTCATATTGAAAAGACTGTTCTTTTTTCAAATGTGCAAAATGCATGAACCCATTTCACATTGAAAAGACTGTTCTTTTTTCAAATGTGTAAAATGCATGAACCCATTTCACATTGAAAAGACGGTTCTTTTTTCAAATGTACAAAATTCAAGAACCCATTTCATATTGAAAAGACGGTTCTTTTTTCAAATGTACAAAATGCACAAACCCAAATATACATACATATAAACATCTGAAAATACAATTTTTTGTAATATGCAAGTGTCTAAAATGCATGAACCTATTTGAAGTGTTTAAAATGCATTATGAACCTATCGTATTGAAAAGATGTTCTTTTTTTAAATGCACAAAATGAACCTATTTCATATTTTCAAAAGCAAAAAAAACATAAATTTACTTCATATTTTCAAATGTATAAAAAGCATAAACCCATATTGAAAAGATGGTTCTTTTTGACTGTTAAAAGGAATTTTAAAGGATTCAATTCTGTTTGGTGGCGAAAATGTCACATTTCATGGGAGAGAATAAGACTATTGCTTGATCCGGCAACCGGATAAAACATTTAAAATGAAAGGTTAGGTTTGTTGGTTCTTTTTCTTCAATGTTCTAATTTGTCATGAAACAGTTTGACCCACATGTTTCAATAAGAAAAAGAGGGTAAAATTGTATAATAACTACTAGTACAAAACTAAACCGCATGCCATTTTTTTTTCGTTGAACTATAAGATAAGATAGCAGATATTCCAGACCATTGTCATTCCTCTACGAACCCCTTGCACAGATTGAACCCAAAAATAGCCGTACTGTTTACATAACGGGTGTAACATTTCCCAGGAGGTGTTTATTATTTTTTAAATGTTTATGGGCTGTTCAGCTGTTATGTGTTTATATTGCCCACTAACTCGACCACATCAAGAAACAATATTTATATTACTAAGTATTATTAATTATTACACTATAAATAGTATTGGAAAAAGGCATGGTTAATGTCAAAAAATAACCACTTTCTAAATGTTTCGATTTTTAATGAAATATTGTGAGATAAATGATTTTTTTTACAATTTATTTTATCTCTTTATTTTTACATATGGGGTAATATGGGAGGCAAGCATGCGTACCGTCGCCCTGGGAACCATTTATTGGATAACCAAAACCCCTGCCATAGGTCTCCAGTGCTTCACTACATTAGGTGACTTGGCAGGGTGCCCGGGTTCATGGGATGATGTTTGTCTAGGTCTTAGCAGCAAATGCGTTTGCCCACCGCATGGCGGGCAGGATCGGAAGAGACTGGTTGAGGGAGTCCTTTTGACCTCTCCAGTCGGACTCTCTTGACCCATCGCCTTGTACCACAGTGGGAGGGATGGATTCATGGATTCATACTCATAGACATATTGACACCCAGATTCCTATCCAACCCTCATACCTTTCTCCTTCCCAGAACTTCATCTACTTCCTTTCAATAAAAAGACCCACCACACAGCATCGCCAAAGATGACATAGGCCGTGAAGTATTTTTTACTTCAGGGCCTCCTGTGTGGAGCAAATATAAAAAAAATCATTAGATTATTTATTTGGGTTTTGACCCAAATATCTAGCTGTTCCGATAAACTGGCGTAACAATTAACTAACAATAACAATAAATTAACAATTACAACAAATTAAGCGAAATTAACTGTATTTAAAAAAAATTCTCAGTTTTCATGTTTACAAGTCAATTTACATCCTGTGATTTTCCTAATACATATAAAAATTTTATAATGTGTATAAAAAATGAGATAACAATGTTATTGAATGGCTGAGTTTTACAACACATAATACATTATTTATTATGCCATCAATTCAATGCATTTTCTTATCAATAAGAGGGTCCACAGTAGCAATTGAATAAACACAAACCTATCCAAAAGCTACAGGGGAACAACAGCATGTCAGTTGACCCAAAATGGCTTGTAAATTGACAAGTCAATGCTACATTGAGAAGGGGCATAAATTATAAATATTATAGGACAATATTAAAGCTACCGTGCAAGCCTCATTGGTCTATTGGCTATAAAAAAAGCAAAGCTAATTAAATATGTGCTGCTTCAACTTTGAAAACAAAAGGAAACTAACAGAAATGGAGTTTAATCATTGAAGACAATTTTAGTGACTCTCAAATGAAAAATCAGAAAAAATACAGTTGCATCTAGGAATGTAAAGAAATAAGTTGCATCTAGGAATTGAACCAAGGACATTATTGGCATTGCCGGGGATCTGCTGTCTTATTTTCTTAAGAGGCCGGTATTCGAATTTCTACCGATTTCTTGCAAACCTCCCTTAAACATTTGAAGTTTTTAAGCTCTTAAATAATATATGTTATTCTTGAAGATAATATCTAGACATTAGTTGCGCCCAAACACAAATTATATAAAATTCCCTCGATAGAAAAAAATCGCAAAGTATGCTCCAAAAATTATTATAAACACGTTTGTTTCAGTTATTTTACAAGTTATATGTATGAAAAATTCACAGCGTTTCTTTAAATGCTGTTTAAGACAATTATCGCGAGATTTTTGCTCTATTTTAAACGAGTCGTGTTTTATTAAAGATTTTTATGATTTTTGCATCGATTTTATCGTTGTAAATGTTAGCGCGCTCTTCTAACATTCGTAATTTCATATCTCTCTGTCTTTTTCTAATTGGGGCCGGGAACGGAGCCTTAATGCATATTTTTATTGACTGGTATCTTTATGTGCGATTGCAAGATTCTTCCCAAAACTAAAAGCCATCTAGACAACACCTTGAGGTGATTTTTCACAAAAACGGCGCTCTACAAATAGTGTTGTTGATAAATATATCCATTTTTATTTTAACGTGTGACATCTATTGACTTTTCTGACGTTTGGGATGAATATTTTTATCATTGAAGAAGAAAATAAGGGGCCATTTACAAATTACGTCTCACCTTAAGGGGGGGGGGGGGGGGGGGGGGGGGGGGGGGAGTAGAGAAGTGTAACATTGTGGTAGGGGGGTCATCAACTCTGTGATGTCACATGTTAAAAAAATTTTTAACTACAGTTTTGAATATTTTTTAGATGTAAAATTACAAAATATGTGATGTCACACTAGGGGGGAGGGGGTCTCACAAATGTGATGATGTGTGACTGGGACGGGGAGGGGGTCAAAAAATTATGAAATTCGTGTGATGTAATTTATGGATGGCCCCTAAGAATAATAATCTAAACAAAAATACGAATTGAACAAGACAAAGAAAAATAGAAAAGGTTGATGGTCAGAATTGGTAAACGCGCACATCCCGGTTAGATGAGAGATTCTGGATTCGAGTCCCAGTTGCGACCATTATCTTTTTCTATTTTTCTGTGTCTTATTCTCTTTCAGATTATTATTGTTATCTTCTTCTTCAATGATATATTATATTCACGGGAAAAACCTTCAAAAGTTATAAAAAGAGAGTTTTTCTTATAAAAGAATTGAATATTTTTATTTTATTTTTGGAATGACTTTAATCATTGAAGACAATTTAAGCGACTCAGAAAAAGATACTTTCGCATCTAGGAATTGAACCTAGCATCTATGAATTGACAAATGGAGTTATTAAATGGCTCTCCGAACTAGCAGTCAAATTCTTGTAAAAGGATTATAAATTCAACAATTTAATCAAAACTCTAAACTGTAAATCGTAAAACAAGCCAAAATCCAGTTCTGCCACCCTAACATAAATGCAGCACTTTTAATAGGCACAGATTATGGAAATTACACTTTGTTTCAACTTTTATATGAATACTGCACAAGAGTCCCAACTGTCTGAAGTGGGACTGTGGCATCTCCAATTTGGGTACGTTGTGAGGCTAAAGGTAGTGGGATGGGAAGGAGATGGGTAAGAATAAGGTGGGGGGCACCTGGCTATTCAGATCTGGCCTCCAAACACGGTTAAAACCATTTCCAGCATTCAATTCTGAATGGGGTCTTATACCAGGGCGATTCTGACAGTATCTTCCACTCTGCCGAGCCGCAAATACACAACAAATTATTTTTAAATGATTAAATTGTGAAAAATAATAAACATTAACCAGATAAAATTTAGGTTCCACGCCGGGATTTGAGACCGCGACCTCCGGATTGCTACTTGAGAGCCTTACCCCTCGACCACCGAGGCCGTCAAAACTTAATTACTACAAGAAACAACGGTAAATATTCGGAACAAACGTCAACGGTTAATACGCCCTTTTTTTTATAAAACCTTTAGATTCTTCTTAATTACCATAAAATACAACTATTTGCATTGGGGGAGGTTGAAAATGTTACATTTTTAATTTAAGTTACGTAAATTGAAAATTTGCTTTCGTATTTAGACACAACGCTTCACCACATGCAATTTGTAATGATTATTGTCATTTTATTATGTTGGTATTACTGATACTATATGGAAGGCTACGTCATACCGTAACTGACTTCATGGCAATATATTCAAAGGCGCGTAACCGAAAAAACCTATACGCTAGGTTTGTGTAACATGGTTTGTGATTCAAAAGAAAGTGCCCCTTTATAACGCCTACTCACGTCAAGGCAAGAAAAACATCCCAGTTTTCAAGTAGTTTAGCGGCTACGCTAGGTTTGTGTAACATGGAATGTAAAATATCAGTAATACCAACATATTAAAATAACAATAATATTGCAAACAGAGTGATTTGACAGTGAAAGCAAATTTTCAATTTACGTAACTAAAATTAAAAATGTAACATTTTCAACCTCCCCCAATGCAAATAGTTGTCTTTTATGGTAATTAAGAAGAATCTAAAAGTTTTATTAAAAAAAAGTGCGTATTAACGGTTGACGTTTGTTCCGAAGAATTACCGAAACAACTATTTATATCGGGAGAAACATTAAAAGATGCATTTAAGATTAATTTTTATTCAAATTTTCCCTTGTAAAATGATATTGTGTCACCATTTTGGACTTTTTTTTGAACGGGTTGATTTAAAAATAAAGCAGTACCTAAAATATATAATAAAATCCCTAGGCTAATTTATTCGGTTTTTGGAACAACTCATAAAGGTCTTATACAAATCGTTGTGTCTCCTTTAGTATCATTGTGAGAAATATGATATAAATGGTGTTAGAAAGAGAAAACACCACACTTTATATTCAAATCTAAAAGTTAACCACAAAATAAATAAAATTTATACCATTATGAAACCAAACCTTTCAATTTGAAAAAAAAATTAACAAAGATTGTGAAATTTGGGAAATTTATATGAATTATTTTTACATGAAACAACCAAAAAGTGAGTTTGAGGATAATGTTCAAATTACACAAGGGGCTTCAACAAATCAAAACTATAAATTAAAACCAAGGAAATCAATAGAAAAGATATATTATGTTAGGGTAAATGTTACTACTAATAAAATTTTAATAAAATCCCCAAATTTAAATCATTCAAATAGCTCAATAGTCAGTCACTATGAGTTTGTTGAAGGTTACTTCAAAGGAAATGTTTTTGTTTCTGCGTATAAAAACCAATTACAATAATTCAATGAGATATATTTGAGGTTTGATGTAATAATGACAGTGATAAGATTTTTGTGTAGCTGTTAAACTTGATGCATAAAAAATATACTAAAAATAGAGGTGGTAGAAAAAAAAACTTGGCATTGGTTAAATCCATTACTGTTTAGCAAAGAAAAACTTTAACGATACCTTCAAGTCGAGATCCATCACCAGGTGCTTTCCAAATGAAGTTCCTCCAGTCTTTTGGATGTGTAGGAAAACCATTACATCATGTCCATCAATGTTAAACTGGAAGTCTTCATGCAAAACGTCATCGTAACTTAGGCCTGGCTTGGAAAGCGTCCCGGGCAAAGGTCTGCCCAGGTTATCTTGGAAACCAGCGAGAGAAACATCAGCAAACCGCTCCCGGGCAGATAAAGCGCAGACCTGATTGTGGAAAGTAAATAAACAATGTAAACAATCAAAACAAACGATTTTATTTCGCACGGATATCAACACAAATTAAACGCCTTTTGCGCAATTTTTGAACGGTTCACAAGTTTGTTTCTTATTTACCTGATCGGGGCAAAAGTATCCGAAGGCAACTATCCCGAATATGCCGAGGGATAGACAAAAAAAGGCGACCCTCCGGAGACGGGATCGGGGTTCCATCTTTTTGATTTCGTACACCCCGCCGGGAAGGAGCAATGCAAAGTCACTGTCTACTTGAACGGAGACACTTTTCTGCATTTCGGCCGAAGGCATATTTCATCTTCAGTGATGAAATGTGTAAATATCACAGTACGATTCACCCACTGTCACGGCTTTCACATATCAGGCGTCCGCAAGAGGCCATATTTAATGAATTAATGAGATTAAAAAAGTGTCCGCCAGGAGCGCTAGTTGTACACGGACAGTGCCATCTAGAGATAAAAAATTTAAGTTATTTGTAACATTATTGGTAAAATATGAAGTAAATTAAAAAAAGTTGAGGAGTTTTTCAACAGATGTCACCAATTAAAATTGTTTCAATGGAAATCAACAAATGGATGAATATAACAAACTGGTACTATTTTTGAATAAATAGAAAACATAATTTTATGAAGACCTCCAACCTCCAACCCAACTCATTACGTATTCTTTGCAGACAGTAATCGTTATTCGTGGGTGGTTTGGTATATTTATGCGTTGTTCTTTGCAGGCAGTCAAAACAATTGGAGCTTATTCTAGAATATGAGTTAATGTATGCAGGGCCAGATCAATGCAATATATTCCATATTTCAAAATAACGACAAAAAAAAAATAGATAAAATAATGATACAAACCAAAAAGAACTGAAAAATATTAAATACAAAAATTTATGCAAGTAGCTGTTTGTAGAGGATATATGACAGCCTCCTGTCTCTAGAGGGCCATCAGGGAGAAAACCATTGAGGCAACCATGCTATTCTTCGATTGGCGTAGTCTGCAAAAGCTCATAACAATTGATTTTTTCCCTGGTGGTCTCAATACTACAGTAGCGATGCCCCAGTCATTAACGTACAATGCAGTAAGTAATTTTTGAGTTCAACAGCTTGGTTATGGAACGATTTGCCGACTTCTGTGTTTCCTCCCTCCTACAACATGGGTCTCTTCAAGATCCATGTTCACTCCTTCTTTTCCTCAAAAAGACCTTCCACACAGGATATTCAAAGATGACATAGGCCCCGAAGGAAATTATTTTCCTCAGGGACCCCTGTGTGGAGTTAATGTAAAAAAATTAAATAAAGAGTATGAAATCAATTTATTAGGACTAATAGTGTATTCAGACCCAGTGGCGTAGCTAGGGGGGGAGGGCACCCCGCCCCAAGTGCCACCCGATGTGGGGTTGACACCCGACCGAGTGTCACCCCCCAAGAGCACAATATTCTAGCCACACCCCCCGGACGGACTAATTTTTTAGGACGTCAAAATTTGCGTTTGTCAATTTTCTGTTTTACGGCTTCACTGTTTCCTAAACATTATTGTTCTTTGCCTTTAACTGCTGGAGTATGATGAGTTTATCTCTGCGCCAAGCAATTGCTTCATTTATAGAGGGGAATAGCAAATGTATTGTCAGTCACGGGTTGCCTCATACATTTCTTTGACTCTTCCCAAGGCAGCAAGTATCCTTCATTCTATGGCAGTACTTATTCACATTACTTATTTTCACGCGTATGGTATCCCAGATGACCGACACTAAATGTCACCGATTGCCCCGAGATAGGATCATATTATTATTCCGCTTCTAGTACTCGATCCATCCGGTTGCACGGCAATTTTACCTCTCTGCCCGTTCGTATGCGAATCTATATTCGTTGTAAATAATATTTTAAATAAAACTTAATATCGTGGATAACTAAGTGTTTTCAATTAAACATCATCATTATTATAAGCCTGAACACAAGATCACGGCTTGGAAGTGCCGTGATCTCAAGGAGCATTTTAACCTCAATATCGGTAAGGTATGAAGGCAATCCTGCCTGACGTGGAGAGGATCTCCTCATCAAACACTCTCCATCCACTCATACATCAACTAACAAACACTTCCAACAATTCCTTCTGTACGTTCGCAGCCTGTAGGAAGAAAAGTACGTTTGTTCCTTGCTAGCTACATGCGTTTGCGACGCAATGTATAAGATGTTTCATGACTAATGGCATATTTATTTTACTTTTTTATGAGTCAAGTGACTGGGCACGAAATAGTTATTACTATTTGCTATATTATTGTTAAACCACAATATATTATTGGTCACAATTGATTTTATTGATGTGTTTTTCCCCTTTTGATTGTTTAATTTAATTATTTATTTGCATGTTGGGAGCAGTTCTTTTTTTAATTTTAACTTCATCTTTGAAGATTATGTGTGGAGGGTCTTTTTGAGGAAAGGATGATGCTAGTTCCTCGGAGCATCTTTCATTGTAATACCAGTAGAACAAGGACGCCTGTGCTCTAAAAATTTCAATCCGCTTGTTGGGATAGGGGAATCTATCAAACGGACTGTCCTTTTCTGCAGTCAATGGTTTTTTAGGTATTTTGGGGCTCCAGACCAGAGGTGGCTGCGAAATTCAACAGTGGGGCGCACTTGCGTCTTGTACAGGGGCAGCAGTTGTATACTTTTGAAGAATCTGCAGGTGCTGTATGGACGCCCAGCTTCTGTGAGGCTAACTTGACTCTGGCTTCGATGGAGCCTCCATACCTGAGGTAGTCATTTAGAGTTACACCAAGCATATCAATGGAAGACATGTTTGGAAGATTGCTTGCTTTGCCAGTACAGTGAAACCCTCTTAAGAAGTTTCGTGGCTTAAGAAGTTTGGTTTTTTCGGTCCCTCGGCCCAATTTTTCCCACATATAAGGTTTTCCTGCTTAAGAACTTTGTTTTTTCCTGTCCCTTGGAAAACTTCTTAACCACTCCGATACATCGCGAATACGCACTTTTTACGTCTTAAACGACATGTCAGATTTACGAAAACTTTATGTTATTTCCGCTTCACAATTAAAGCTCTATAAATGAAACATTTACGAACTTAGCCGAATACTAAAAACTGTTTTTGAAAGGATATGAAATAAGCTTTCAAATTGTTATGTTACAAATAAATATTAACATTTGTAAACATAAAAATTTAGAATGCAAACATAAAAAAATGACTCACGTGATGTTTTTATGTGAAAACGGTACTAAAATCACGGATTATATAAAAGACAATATTTATTGTATCTTATAAATGCATAATAAACAATTTGGCAACCTCACTTTTTTATCATTTCATACAAGAATATTTAATAAAAAAATAACGATGTCGAACAGTGGATAGGCAATTTGGCGGTCTATCATGTATCTGACAGAAAAGATTTTTTTATCTATTTCTATGGACATCTTGAATAGTGATGGGTAGCTTGATTTATTATGGAGCTTCTCCTTTTTGTTTTAGGGATGTCACTAGAACAATAACGGAGTTATGACGATTTCTGTATAAACATACGCGTTGACGTGTAAACACGCTTATTGTACTTAACTGATGTCGGCATATTAACGTGTATATCTGCTTATGTTGCTGAGTAGTTAAGAGGGTTTCACTGTTTACCATTAATAATTTGTGTTCCCTTTTCAAAATGGAAAAAATTCTTCAAGACTCGCAAGCGTATATACGCTATTAGAGGGTCAATAATAGTGATACGGGAAAGAGAAGGAAAGTAAATAAAATGCTTAGTAATAACATCTAATGAATGCTTTATTTAGCTCAACATGTAATTCCCACTAGTCGGATCTGGACCTATGAAAAAAAAATCAGTTAATAATATCTTTTTCAAAGCATAGGCCAGAGAGTTTGGATCAAAATCCAATCAATTTTATACATCACATATTATTGTTCATTTGATTACCCCATTCTGTACAAGTAACTATTCAATATGTGCATCATTCATTGTAACAAATAGTACAGTCAACCAAATTTCCCGCTACCATTGATATACAATTCACTATAGACCTTTAATCGCTTAGATCTGATTAGTCAATTGAGGTTAATGCTCTGGAAGGTCTACCTGTGTATTCTATATCCATGGTAATGGCCCACATCATCAGTGACTGTAAATTATGTCTTTGTAACAAAAAATGCGTATAAAATCTTTACAATTAATTTTACAAATCATGTGAAAAAATACAAAAGTTGTTTAACAAGGTTCTGCTTTCGTTTTACAGGGCCAGATCAGTTTGGTTTTTAAACACAATTCCGTAACCAACTTACGTAATTAGATTGTATAAAATCAGGTATTGTTTAGACAATATTCATGTAAATAACTAACACAATCTGTTTGGCAAATTATATAGAATTCACCGATTATCTGCGATAGTTTATATTCAATAAATCCAATTATAATAATAAAAACAAAATCAATTAACCATTTGGTTATAACTCAAAATAATTTTTAATTCAGTAGATAATACCTTTTATGAAAAGGTACCGAATATAATAATTTCATTATTTGAATTGAAATAAGTTGTGAGAGATTCAAAAATTAAAAATAAGATTTAATTTTGTGGATTTTTAACAGAATCCAAAAGTGGAATAAAATTAATTGAAATACGTAATATTTTTTTAATACAAGTTTTGCAATGTTCCTGCCAAAGCATGGACGCGTAAATTTTGAAATGGATATAACAAATTAGGTATAGTGTACTCATGTGTTATGCCAACTCTATTTCCCTGTGTATTTAACTTTGTACTAAACAGAGAAATGATTCCATATTTCATACGTTAAGATTGCCAACGACCATTCAAGAGTGAGCACCAATAGCTGAGAAGAATCAGGAGGTGTATGCCTGTTCTTTATCCTTAGCTAGAGACATGTCCTTAGTGTATCTATTTTGGTTTTGGCATATACTGGAGCGAGTGAGATAGCTGTCTGGCGATCGCCATACGGCTACCTAACTCGCTCTGATTTGTGCCAAGGCTGTGAGGGGGGAAGGTATATTGGGAAAATATGTATCCTCAACTAGGGAAGGAGAACGGGAATCCGCTTCTAAATCACGCGATGGGAGATGATAAAAATAGGAGATGGCCATTCTTTGATGTCACATCAAGAGTCGTGAATAATTATTGTGGTTACCCCTCAGGCTAATATTTTTCACTTTTGTCAATTTCTTGGCTTTATAGATATTGTTGTCTCTACCTTATGGTCATGGAGAGAAATATGATTTGAACAGTGTTAGAATGAAAAAACACCAAGCTTTATATTCACATGTAAAAGTTGGCCACAGAAGAATTAAAATGTATACCTTTGAGAAACCAAAGTATAAGACCGCAATTTGAGAAAAATTTATGAAACTTTGTGAATTTTTTTTATATAAAACAACAAAAAAGTGTGGAGACAATAATGTATATAATACATTTGTCTAATAAAATATGTGTTTCTTTTCGTTACTGGTAACTTTGGTTTAGTTTTTAGACCAAAAAAGACCGTAAGGTGAGCAATTTTAATACAATATTTTTAATATTTCAATATGTAATTATGTTTATTTCTAATTGTAAATTTTGAAGGCGTATTTCACCACCTTTCAAAAACAGTTTTTAGTTTACAGATACATTCAGAAATATTTAATTTATATGGATTTTATTGCAAAACGTAAATACACATGAATTCTCCGACCTTCCGATCTTTAAGAAACGTAATTGTCAATATAGGCCTGAGGGGTTAAGATTGATAATGAACTACACAGGTAGTTTTGTAGGTTAGAAAACAGACGGGCCACTGCGCAATTTTATTTAAACCTTTCATTTTAAGGTTAGGTTGATAATTTGATTATAACTTGGTCAAACCTGAGAGCGATGTCCGCATAACACATGAGCACCCAAATCACATAGTCTAAGCATAAAAACATCTCACTTTAATATTCAATATTCATTATAAAATGTCCAAAAAACAACAGGGTAACGCAATCGCTTGGGCGTTTAAAATGTCTGTTGAAATATGCTAAACTCGGGAACCTAACCCAGCACTTGATTTTGGTCTTGATTCATGATTGTAAATTGATAATTTTATTCAATAAAAACCTATTGACGACGTTGGTCGGGTCTGCGTACAAACGGTGATGAGAAAAAACACTTCAAACGTCCTTTCAATGTTTATCGTAATTTAAATTGTCCACACCTATAATTTATTACCCCCGGCTTTCACTTGTAACTTTTTGCCTAGCTATTAGATGTTTGGAACAACCACCATTAAGAGTTTTTAAATTTATATATTTCTTTTGTTTAAATGTCTGTTGATTTCACAAGAATGTTTCTTCTGTCGCACTTGGGCCGCACGTACATTGTTATTACCACATTAGTTACATTTACATCATTGTTCACAAAACTTTAACATTGTTCGGGGTGCATTGAACTCGATCCGAAGAGTGGGATCTCTCTAAATTAACTATCAATTTTTTTATTTCATTTTCAGTGACTCTTTTTAGTTTATATCATATAAAATTCATACCGGAAATCCACAATCCAAGAGCCATGATACAGAACACCAATTTATATATATTTGTATATATTTAACCATCAAATCACTACCACTTAAACTCATATACAGAAAGGCATTTTACATAAACTTGTAAGGTAGGAAAAAAATATTTAAGAAATGAACATTGACGGACATAAGAGCAAAGACATAAAGTTCAAATAATTTGTAAATACAAATGTAAATAATTTATTAGAATGGTATATCTAAAAGCTTCCGAGCTTGTCTCATAGAGGGCAGTGTTAAAAGCTGTCCCGAAAGTCCGCTAGATGGCAGTTATTTTAGTTCGGAGTTTGGGCACCAGGGGGGCCAAGAGCCCGGGCGCAGTCTACAGGAGCTCATTCGATTTAGATTCCATTTAGCCAGTTTCCAGATAGGTCGACTATCGTGGTCACCACTTGTAAACGCGAAGTATTAAATAAATCCCAGATTATCATAAAAGAACTTTATTATTTCGAAGGAAGTAATCTCCTCCCAAGAAGAGTTGGAGAACTGTTAGTCTACAATTAGACTAACAGTTAGAATAACACTACAATTAGATAACCAACACCCCTGCCATATGTCACCCCAAGTGGTTTGCTATATTTGGTGACTTCGTAGAGGTGCCCGGGTTCAAGAGGTGAGGTTTGTAAGGGTATTGGCGGTTAATGCGTTTGCCCTCATACCTTTTCCTTCAAAGAACTTCCTCTCCTTCTTTTCCCTCCACACAACATCCCCAAAGATGACATAGGTCCCGAGGGAATTTTTTCCTCAGGTCTTATGTGGAGAGCTAACGTAAAACAAAAAAAATACAGATAAAAGTTATTTTTGGAGTTTGCCATCTTTGCTTTTATAGTCCTCAATTTTAGCAAGTAAAAATACAATTCATAATAATTTTTACAAGGAATAATAGTTGACGTAAAAATTGCTCCCCAAAAACAAACGGGGAAGCAAAAAAAAAACCATTAATAAATTTAGAAATAAGCTTTTCGTTTAATTCTTATTTACAAAAAAATGACAAAATAAACAGGCGCCGAGCGTAAATTATAAAATTCACAAATTTACAACAACCTGAGTCAAAAAATAGCCCACCAATGTAATTAATTTACAATTAAATTTGTCAATATTTATATCAAGCGTTGCACAGAAATGAATTGTGAAATGCGACAACATTAAATACATATAGTGAAAGAAATAATAATTGCATAGAAAAACAGAAGGATTATATGCAGCAAGTTTTTGATACTTATGCATTCTCAGAAAACATTTTGTAAAGATTAGGTTAGGTTATTTGGTATTGTCAAAATTACAATGAACATTTTAACCTTTTCAACGCAATCTTCCATCACACAGCACGTTTTGACACAAAGCAGGTGTTGTAGTGAAATCACATAATATGGGATAGCTGATGAAGGTTAAATCTGCCTAACCATAAGCCTTAACTTTTCAAAATGATTCTGAAAACACGTACGCACATTCCATAGAAAAGTGTTGCAAATCAAAATTTCTGCTTTACATTTTATCTCTGAAAAGTAAAAGTGATTATCTATGCCCCACGCAAATCATAGATAATTTAGATCACTCCATTTCCGCGAGATGTCGCTAGAATCTCTTTTCGATGGGACCGCTTGTTCATCATTCATTCACTTGTTTTCGCTGGTACTGCGCGTTTTCATCCTGCGACAAATAATCCCCGACAAAATATCCTACAGCAAAACATCATCCTAACAAAATATCTACTAAAACCTAACCTAACCTTATTTTACAATTTTTAACAATAATTTATTGTCATTACTTGTTTTCGGGGTGTTATGCCGTGTTGCGCTACCTCCTTCTTTAGCCAACATTTCGGACAGCGTTACAGTGTCTATCATCAGGGCATGATGTCCACTTAAAACGTATCCGAATAATTAATTATCTTTACAGGATGTCTGTATTACTTTTGTCCCATTTTTTGTTAGGCTAGGTTAGGTTTTAGTAGATATTTTGTTGGGGGATGTTTTGTCCGTAGGATATTTTGTCGGGGATATTTTGTCGCGAAACAGTTTTCGCTCTCCTATAAAATGAACTTTTTTGAGTTACAACACTTTTCTACGGGATATGCGATATGTACCTTAGTTTCCTTAATATTTATAGATTTGACAGCCTGCCGCTTGAAACAGAAATGAAGTTGGGTATATTTCACAACAACGCTTCTATAACACGTAAAAGATGATAGGTTATTATTATTCACAATGTAAAATGTCTTTTAGTTAGCATAACAAACGAACGTGAAATGACAGTTCTGTGGCCGTATCAACAAAGCACTCTGTTTATAATTATGTATTTGTTACTAAATTTCACTGAAGTTCTGATAATAAATCTATGTTTTCAATATCCAGCGGTCGTTTATGAGAGCACTGTATTAGAAAGTCTTTCATTGCACTCTGCAAGAATTCAAAATGGATTGAGAAAAGCACTTTTACATACATAATAAACTTTCTAGCTAACAGTTTTTTTTTTTTTTTAGTTTTTGTTGATGTGTTTACTATCAAATTAGTAACTTTGATTATGAATGTTTTTTTTTTGTTGCAATATATATTTATATATAATTTTTTTATCAGTTAATACATACGTCGCCGACCGATATTTAATGAATCCGGTCGGCGATTTCAACACCACACAAAATATTTAATTTCAGATGTTTGCAACACTTTTATTTTAGTTTGGGCGACCCCTCCCCCTTCCACTACGGCCTCCCCCCTCTCCCCTGTCCTGGAACAATAAGAGAAAACATTCATTAAGCTCATCATTTCACAGCACAAGAGTCCCAAGAAAGATGGACACAGATAATAGAAGCAATGGATGCATGCCGACTGGTTGGCCAAATGTTGGCAACATATATCATGTGCACGGTTTAATATAATTAATGGTCCATGACCCGTCTCACTATTTCTATTATCTAAACAGTTAGACTACTGCATCTCCAATTAGAACACAAATTTATTGTATCTTAAAAAGCTTTTCTAGGACCTAGGGACTATTATTGCTGTCATTGTAAAATTGAGCCCTTTCCCGGAATAATGTTGTATCCAACAAAACTATTGAGTTATTGATGCAATAATGTTGGGCGTATTAATAAGCATCTTTTAAGGTAGGAATTATGATAATGAAATTTTTTTTAGGCCTGTCAGCCTTTTTAAGTTTATTTTGTGGAAGAATTTTGTATAACGCTATTCATCAAAATCACGGCGCATAGTTTAATTTATGGGAATAAATGGAGAAAACGAATGTCTTATGGCTTCAACTAGAAAGTTTTCATAGCCAAGAGGCTGAAGAATGCAGGAAAGTAGAATTTGTGCAGAAAAAATATTATTAAGCCTGCTTTTTAGCCATTGAAACAGTTTTGTGGAATAATGTTGTATGTTGATCTCAAGACAATATCTAGAACGTAAATGGTTTAATTTATTCATATCGTTTTTTTGCTTTTTATGTTCAAAAACATATATGACATGTGTACAACATGGAATAACGTTGTATGTGAAAGTGGTCATATTCAACATAATTCCAAAAATTCAGCCTAAATTCTAGTAATAAACTTTAATTTAATTGATTTTTTAGACGACTTTTAGATTAAAATTCTTAAGAATTGTATGTTTTATGTATTTTAAATATAAAATGTTATGAAACATAACTGGTTTCGTTTTTTTCAATTTTTCTAGGAACTAGAATATTGTTGGATGCAACATTCTTCCGGGCAAGGGCTCAATTATTGACCCTTTACCTAGAAAAATTATTTTGTTCACGTTTTGAAATGAGTGTGGGATTATTTCAAAAGGATTAAGAGTTATTTTAATATGCCAGTAGCAAACATTGTAAATCTACAATATTTACAGTCAGGCATGTAACAAACCCGTACGACACTCAAAAAACAACAATTGAAATAGGGGGCACACCATGGAAGAAAGTAGAGAATCATGTAACTTGATAAATTTAATTTAATAAGACAATTTAGAAAATGATGATTGACTGTAAATTGATATGATATAAAGTTGGCAGTCAGGTTGGGGAATAAATGAATAAAGAACCAACCTTGTGCATGGCATGATGCGGACGGTAACCCCCTCCCCCTCCGCCACCTCCCTGTGGGTCCCCTCTCTGGTCTCTGTAGCCCCCGTGCTGCTCCCGGTCTCCCCCGCGGTGCCCCTTGTTGTAGCCACCGCCCCCGCCGTAGCCGTCACCATTGTTGCCACCACCGTGCTCCTTGTAGCCACCCCCGCCGTGGTGCTCTTTATTGAAGCCTCCGCCGTGATCCTTGTTAAAGCCACCGTGATCTTTGTTGAATCCACCGCCACCACCGTGATCCTTGTTGAAACCTCCGTGATCTTTGTTGAATCCACCGCCGTGATCCTTGTTGAAGCCACCGCCACCATGATCTTTATTGAAGCCACCGCCTCCACCTCCGTGATCCTTGTTGAAGCCACTGTGATCTTTGTTAAATCCACCGTGGTCCTTGTTGAAGCCACCGTGATCTTTGTTAAAGCCACCTCCGTGGTCTCTCTGGTTGAAGTTACCACCGCCGTGGTCGCGGCTGTAGTTTCCTTTACCGCCTCCTCCGCCGTAAGAGTCGTGCTTCTCATAACCACCACCTCCGTGGTGGGACTTGCCCTCATAGCCACCTCCCTGGTGGTGGTTATCTTTGTACCCTCCCTGATGGAGTGGCGGCTCAGGGACCTTCCTTTGATCCTCTTCTTCTTGACGCTTCTCATAATGGATGAAGTCGTCGAAGATGGAAGTGGAGTGTCTGTAACCGTGCATCATCCTCAGCACTTGCAGGCCCCGGGCGTGCGGCACCTCCTGGGTGTCTCTCGAATTGGTCACGGGCTTGTTTTCATTGTTCTCCAGGCGGATGTGACGCAGCTGGACATTGGGCACGTCTTTAACGTAGATCCAGCGCACCTTGAACTGCCCCTTCCACTTGTCCTGCGACCACACGCTGGAGTTGGAATCGTAGTCCACGGCGCTCACCATCTGGGCCATGCCGCAGAAGTGTCCGCTCCCGTTTACGGAGAAGAACAAGTAGACGATGCCTTGTTCCTTCTCACGTTCGCGGAAAGCCGTGTCGAGGCGTTTGTTTCCGTGTTCCGTGCTGCACCAGATTTCGTACTTGATGCTGCGGTGGATGTCGTCTTCCGAGTAGGATTTGATGACGAAGAAGCGCGCGTTGGGCGCAGTCAGGTCGAACTCTGGGGGGTTGTAGTTGTTCTTGACTTTGAGTTCGTCGAGGACGGGGTGCGGGATGAGGGGGATGTGGGGAGGGGGTGGCGGTGGCGGCAGCGGGGGCAGCATGAGGGGCGGGGGCGGGCGGGCCAGGGGGCGGGCAGGAGGTGCCCAGGGCGGGCGGCCCTGTCCCTGGCCTGCCGGCCCGCCCGCCTGATGCTGTGCCTGCTGCTGCAGCTGCTGTTGTACCTGCTGCTGAGGGTGAACCTGCACCTGCTGGGCCGGCATTTGTACCTGGACATTCACAGTAATGTATGTGGGAGGATTCTTTATAATCATAAATACTGCGAGCAGAAGACATCTTGGATTTTGCTATAAGTCTATTTATATGCCTATAAAAAAATATAGGATCAATCCCATAAAAAAATGTTTTGAAGTGCAAAATCTCCTACGCATGAACCCCTTTTCGAATACAGTTTTATGGTGTATTGTGGCAAATTTAGTTCTTTATATTATGATCAGAAACATTTTAATATTTGTGCCTGAACTTCACCAAATTAAATAAAACACGCATTTAGGTAAAGTTTTTGTTTTGCTAAAATGAAAAAGGGCGGCTGCTGTTAAGCGGGAATTTCAACCTTATCGCCATCTGCTTAAGGAGTGCGTGACTGCGTCCGATTGCCTTTCATGCAAATTTCAGCCAAACAAAGACCATAATAAATATAATATCAAAATATTGAAGTGACTTCTTCGAATTGGAAAAAAGAATGATTCTACTAATATGAATTAATATTGCAAATCACGTAGAAAAGTGTTGTAAGTCAATATTTTCTATTTTACATTTTATCTCTGAAAAGTTAAGTGATTATCTATACCCCACGAAAACCGTATTTAAGTTAGATCACTCCATCTCCGCAAGATGTCACTATTATCTCTTTTCGATGGGACGTCTAGTTCATCATTCTGTTTTCATTCTCCTGTAAAATTAACTTTTTTGATTTACGACACTTTTCTACGGGATTTGCGAATTATGTATTTATCAGCAGTTAACAAGCACTGACAGCTTTTGGAACTGGACATAATCATTGCACCTGCATCTACAAGATCTGTGGGTTAAAATGGGGTATATTGGATATAAAACCTGGTGCTGCGGGGGCGGAGGAGGCTGCTGTAATTGCGGTGAGGGCAGCGGTTTGGGCTGCTGCAGGGGCTGCTGTTGCAAGGGGGGCTGCTGTAAGGGGGGCTGCTGCAGGGGCTGTTGCGGGGGAGGCGGCTGTGACACTATTGGCCCGTTGCTCTTGCCCGTATCCCAAGTGCCTGGACAATTAAACCATTACCATAAACCTTTCAAGACTCGGACAGACATTACTAGCCACAAACATCACATTCCATCAGAGCCTCTGTAAGACAGATCTTACTGCAAACCTTCACATATTATAAAAATATTTTTATCTTTTTTTTTACAATCCTGACATGTGAGTTGTTCGCAGTTAGAAAGAAAAATAATTACTCTTCTCCGTTTGTCTCTAGAATTACAAATAAGATCCCTGAGGTGTATGTCTGATAAAACTTTGTACAACCATGTTAAAAATGGAAGATCTACAAATAATGCAAGGCTGAAGTAAGCGGGATGGGTAAGATTAAGAAAGGGGTTCTTAGATGGTTAGGGCATCTCAGCAGATGGTCAAAGAAAGGAGTGAATGTTAGAAGAAATCGGGTCGCCCGAGGAAGACACAGCATGATCAAGTGAATCAAATACTTGAATGTTAGATTAACGTTCCCGAAGAATAATGTCAGATGTGCAATTTTGTAGTTTTGCAGTAAGTTGTTTAAAGTTTCTTTTCTGCATTTTTACTATTTTTGAGATCAAGAAATATAGTGTTGTTTTGATATTTTGCATTCAAAGAAGAGAAAGGGGTGATTTGAATGAAACTTAACCTAAAATTAACAAAACAATTTTTGCATCCAATCCTAGGAAACACTTCATTGGAAATAGAGTAATGGAAGCATGGAACAAACTTCCACAACAAGTCATCGATGCTACTAATATATGTACACCAATTTAAAGCCCTATTGGATTCTTATTTGGAGAAAAGAAAGGATTAATTTATTTTAAAATTTAAAACAACTCAACAAATTAGATATCAGCACATCACTAGAATGCTGGCTGCTCATTAAATAATAGTAATAATAAAACTTGATTTATGTCAAAAACAAGAATAATAGAAGAGTATGTATGAGATAATGGTTAGTTAGTTCAGTCGGATTAATTTAAAGAATATGAAAGAAGAATTTGTACCTATATCCATGTTATGCTTCCCCGGAATGATTGGCGGAGGAGGCATTCCGGGCCCCTTCTTCTTGAGGCCCGAGGACTGCGCAGCCGGCTGCGGCTTGGCAGGCTGGCTGGCGATAGTGGCCCAAGTCTTCTTGGGTGCTCCGCCCCCTCCGTCCCGATCGTTGCCCTTGTCACCGCGCACCTCCTTGGGCTGCAAGGAGAGGGCCTGCACCGCACCTTCCACAGCCTACAAATACATATTTCATATTATGGGCATATTGTAGGTTTATTTTGATCATTCCCCCTTTCTTGCTACAAGAAGTTGTTTGTGACTGGATAGGATAATTTGCCCGCAGAACAGCAGACATTGCAATACTTTGTCCCTATATACTGACTGCTAACTGCCAATAATTTATATTTACATATTGACAGTCTCGAAGAACAATGTCAGATATACGATTTTGCAGTTTTGCATAAGATTAACCGCCCCACCTTTGGGTTATTATTAAAAAAGTAGGTAAAAAAAAACATTGTTATTTTTTAAACGGTTATATAAACCGCACCACTTGCGTAGAGAGTACCACTGACTAGCGTCGTGACTTGTATGGGAGAGATGAAAATATCCAAACACATCCCTTAGCTTCACGATAACGTAGGAACAAACTCGATGTATAGGAATGTATCACTAACGTTTTGTGGGTTTCAGGTATAGTTATTTTTTTATCTGAACGTACGGGATCGGCTTGTTGCATTCGGTCGATAATATAGCGGATGTACCACGTATGTTCGAATGTGTAAGGCGATTTCATTTCTGCATATAATAAAAATATATTTCGCACATCCCATAGAAAAGTGTCGTAAGTCAAAATTTTCTATTTTACATTTTATCTCTGAAAAGTAAAGTGATTGTGGTTAACTATGCCCCATGAAAACCGTATTTAAGTCATATCACTCCATCTCCGCAAGATGTCGCTAGTATCTCTTTTCGACGGAACCGCTTGTTCATCATTCATTCAATTGTTTTCGTTCTCCTGTAAAAAAATTTTTTTGTCTTTCGACACTTTTCTACAGGACGTGTGATATAATTCATTTCATTTCATTCAAATTTCCGAAAATACAAACTTTAAATCATCAAAAGGAAAAAGCCAACAAAATGATTTTCAATTTTTAGTAGATCTGACATTGTTCTTCTGGACTGTCGATATTATATAAACTTATCATGATTTTTACGTTTAAATTTATACATGATTTCCTAACCTTGCTTATTATTTACAATAGCCGTTATTACTAACTTAGACGATCTTTCAATTTACTAATTGAGCTAGAATTCCCTCACCAAAGACAAGAGCATTGTCTCTTTATGGTGAGGAAAGGCATTTTTTTGTTTTTTTTTACTGTTAAAAACTTATGTAACTGATATTTTATTTGTATTTTAAATCATTATTGCCAAATACATAAATAAAATAATAAAAAGTAAATAAATATATGCCGTTAATATAAAAACATTAATGTTACATATTTTTTAAAATATGAATACTGCACAATAGTTCTAAATGCTCCCATCCTTCTGAAACCAGAGAGACTACGCCATCTCCGATTGGGGTATGTTGTGAGGCTGAACATAGTGGGGAATGAAAGGAGAAGGGGTAGAGGAAGACAGGGAAGTATCTGGCTCTTCAAATCTGGCCACCAAACACGGCTAAAGCCATTTCAATTCTGAATGAGTGTCTTACACCAGGGCAATACTCAAAGTATCTTACACTCTGGAACATGTTGCAAATGTACTGTGTACACATTGAATATAATATTCTGAAGAAACATTTTGTCCTTAACGCATGATCATATCAAACTGTGTTGAAAGGGATACGTTTACAAATTGTGGTCAGGTGCGTGTCAATAATATGACTCACTTACTACGAGTGATAATTGACTCAACACTCGACACAAGACAAGAGCGGCAATATTTACTAATACCACAAGCAAACAAAACAATATTTCAAAAAGAACATGGATAATATAGCACATAACAACCTTCCACACAACATTAAACAAATACACAACATACTCTAATTTATTTATTTTATTTTATTTAAGTTTTTATTCCAGCAAGACTGGGAGGGTAGTGCAATCCCAGTCTGCCATATTACATACGGAGTAAATAAAATAAAAAATGTTTAAATCGTCACAAAAAAAATTCCTTTCAAACAAATCTTCGTTGATACTGTAATAGGAAATCTTCGTTGATACTGCAATAAGTTGTATGTCAAATTTTTATTATCTTCAAGAATAACATATATTTTTTTAAGAGCCTTAAAACTTTTTTTGCATTAACTCCACACAGGAGGCCCTGAGGAAAATAATTTCCCTATGTCATCTGAGATGCTGTGTGGAGGGCCTTTTTGAGGAGAGGAAGGAATGAACATTGGTTTGAAGAGACCCATGTTGTAAGAAGGAGGAAACGCAAAGGCCGGTAAATCGTTCCACAACAAGCTGTTGAACAAAAGAATGTGTCGAAGAAGCGACCGGTTCTGTGACAAATGTCAACCGTGTACATATGTTGAGCACGCGTTTGGCGTGTTTCCCGATTATGCACCGGTGCTGAAGGGATCAATGACGCTAGTTCCTCGGACCATCTTCCATTGAAATACCGGTAGAACAAGGATAGCATTCCCACCTGACGCCTGTGCTCCGAAACAATGTTTGATTAAAGAAACTTCAGTTACTTTGCAACAAAACTTTATAATACACTTCCACTGACCGTTAGACAGCACACTAATTACGTAAAATACAAATCAGGTACTAAGTCTTGGATCACAGGTATGTAACTTGATAAATAAAGATAATAATAAAAAATAAAAATAAAAACAAAAAAAGATTGCAATCTGTTTGTTAAATTAGGAGAATTTATCAGATGACCTCCTGTTTCTGTAGTCGAGGGTTTTTTCATGTATTTTGGGGCTTCAGACCAGAGGTGGCTGACAAATTCAACTTAAAGTGTTTAAAGAAAATATGTGATAAATTGGTAGAAATGCAGGATGTCATAGCCGTATGGCGCTTTAGCCATTTTTCCTTTTCAGCCTCAAAATTATATACTCCACGTATTATTAATTGGGTTAGCTGAAAGAAATAGAATGTACCCATAAGCGTTTCCCCTTTTACTTTGTTTATTTTGTACAATAAAGGTTTTTAAAATAATTTTGATGTATACCTTAATAAGTGGGTCGGGCATATACAGCCCATCCTGCCTGTGATAGTAGTCATCGTACGGTTGCTGCTGCTGTTGCTGCTGTTGCTGTTGTTGCTGCTGCTTGGCACGACCAAGCTGACCTCCCCACGTGGAGTAGTCACCGTTGCCGTGGAAGTAGTTGAAGGCCGGCGCCGACGTCGGCTGCGCAAAGTTGGCTGTCGAGAACGGCGTCGTGGGCGGGCCAAACACACCTAACCACAATTCAGACGGGTTCAATTTAACTCTATCCCACAGCGGTAAGTTACTTGCACCACACTGCGGGATGGAGTTTAGATGGATTACATTGATTCAAAATTGCATGCATCAAGACATTCTTTTTTGTTAAGTGACATACGGGCAAACTTCTTTTTTGTTTTTGTTTTCAAGGTAATGTTTTTTTAAATTATCCATCACCCAAAAGTCACAAAAGTTTGTTATTAACATTTGTGCGATGATTGGTTTTTACGTAACAAATATATAAAAAATAAATATATGCCCAAAATATACAATTAGACTATTCAAAAATACAGAATACTAAAACGACAATACAGAACTCCTGTCCCTAATTAATTTTAGCATACTTTTAAGACATACACGTCATACAGCACTATTCCACACGCATAATTACAAAAAAAATGTAGCAACTAATTTGCCAATTGACCGTGTTCTTCATTTAATAATATTTGTGTAAACTCTAACATCGACATTTTCTCAGATTCACTGCCTAATTCTAAAAGGAGCATCATATCCCTTCACAAATCACCACTTCTCACACCTACAGACATACTCAAACACACTCCTCAACTATAAACTAGGCACGTCATATGGTAATTATTAAATATAAATACCACAAATAAGACATTACAAAGAAACATATCATAGGTACCTACTATATATACCTACTATAAAATATAATTTAATATCTGTAAATTATCTAACCACTGTAACCGATGTACAGCTTGTTTCTATAATATTAAATTAAAAAATAGACCATGTATCTATCATACGAGATCAAATCAAAATGACATAAGAAACATTCCAAGTTATAAAACCACACTCGAACAAAGAAACTACATACATTTTGCAACAAAATTCCACAACATCCTTTCCCCAGATATAAAACGAATAGAAGAGTTTAACAAATTAAAGTCTGTCTAAAAGAAGTCAATAAAATAACCTTAAAAACAATACTAAAACTGACATAAGATGCATGTTACACTACCTCCCTTAGCCAATGTTTCGGACAGCATTACGGTGTCCATCATCAGGACAGATATGTGTGATAATGGGCACTGTAACGCTGTCAGAAAGGTTGGCTAAAGCAGGAGGTGGCTAAATCACGATATCACTTTTGGCCGTGAAAATCTAAAATCATATCATTTTTATATTTTGTATCTTCACATATTTAATTATATAGTCGCTAATAAAAAATAAATCTATGAAAACATAAAGATCTGTTTAATTGAATAGAAACAATCAATTTGTATCCATGACTGCAAAAAATTCTGCACATTTCATTGTTTGCGTTTATGCAGCCTTAACTCAACATTCAATTACATTCTCAGCAGTTTTTCTACCAAAGAATCTATTACATAACAAGGTATTTGAGGAGTTTGCCCGCATGTCAACTTACCAAATCATTCCTATCTTTCTGAAACCTTCAATGTTATAATATTATTATGTTGTTATGACAATCAGGGAGGGCACTAAAACATCTACTCAAGCACTTGATTCCTATTGGAGTAATGGATGACTTAAAAAGTTACTTTTAAAGGCACGGGTAAACAACAAAGCCAAAGTAATCGAGATGAAATGGATCGAAATGGAGAGTGGATAGGAAAATAAGTGTTGGTTAGACGACACATTGCAAAAATCAAAGTTAGATCACGTAAACACAATCTTAAAACACACAACAAATTATTGAAAATAAACTGAAAACTATAATCCCACTTTGTCTCTTTTTGGAGACAAATGAAAGGATTCAACAAACAAAAGGGAAACATACAAATTAGTTGAATCCGTGTATAAAAAATGGTGTGATAGAAGGATTAAAGGTGAATTTTAGCTTTACGTAAGCATGATGGTTATAAAAACGGTTCTGATGGTTGAAAAGACGATTCTGATGATGATAAAACCATTCTTTCGGAAGTTAATGGAAAATGGATGAATGATTGCATTAATGCTGCCAACCCTAGGGGCATTGGTAATGATTGTTATCTTACTGAGTCGTGAAAGGGAATATATTATGGATTCTCACACCAATGGCATTAAATCATGGGAAGGATTGGTGGCCACATCAATGAACTGTAAGACATAGTCACACCAATGCTGAACTCAAAGAGCATCAGCAATGATGGTAATCATTATGGAGACAGATCTAAGTGATGAATAATCACTGTTCAATGAATGTCACATCAAAGCTATGAACTTTAAGAGAATAATGCTGACAACCCTACGAGCATCAGCAATGATGGGAACTAATATAAATTCAAATAATGTTCTAAGGAAAAGATGGATAGTCACATAAGCCAATGAGCAATGGTGGTAATCATTGTGGAAAAGGATCTAAATGATGATTAATCACTGTTCAAAGGAAAGGATAGATGAAAGCTAAGAACTGTAAGACATGGTCACACCAATGCTGGCACCCTAAGAGCATCAGCAATGATGGTAACCATTGTGAAAAAGGATCTAAATGACGATTAATCACTGTTCGAAGGAAAGGATAGATGAACGCTAAGAATTGTAAGACATGGTCACACCAATGCTGGCACCCTAAGAGCATCAGCAATGATGGTAACCAATGTGGAAAAGGATCTAAATGATGATTAATCACTGTTCAAAGGAAAGGATAGATGAACGCTGTGAACTGTAAGACATGGTCACACCAATGTTGGCACCCTTATAGCATCAGCAATGATGGTAACCATTGTGGAAAAGGATCTAAATGATGTTTAATCACTGCTCAAAGGGCAGATAAACGCTATGAACTATAAGACATGGTCACACCAACGCTGACACCCTAAGAGCGTCAGCAATAATGGTAACCATTGTGGAAAAGGATCTAAATGATGTTTAATCACTGTTCAAAGGATAGATGAACGCTATGAACTATAAGACATGGTCACACCAATGCTGGCACCCTAAGAGCATCAGCAATGGTGGTAATCATCGTGGAAAAGGATCTAAATGATGTTTAAAGTGTAAGTCATGGAAAGGATAGATGGTCACATCAATACTATGAGCTGTAAGACATGGTCACACCAATGCTGGCACCCTAAGAGCATCAGCAATGGTGGTAATCATTGTGGAAAAAGATCTAAATGATGTTTAAAGTGTAAGACATGGAGAGGATAGATGGTCACATCAAAGCTATGAACTGTAAGACATGGTCACACCAACGATGGCACCCTAACACCACCAGCAATGGTGGTAAACGTTGTGGAAAAGGATCTAATGATGTTTAACATATGTTCAGAGGAAAGAATAGATGAACGCTCTGAACTGTAAGACATGGTCACACCAATACTGGCACCCTAAGAGCATCAGCAATGGTGGTAATCATTGTGGAAAAGGATCTAAAGAATAATCAATCCCTGTTCAAAGGAAAGGATATATGAACTGTAAGACATGGTCACACCAATGCTGAAACGCTAAGAGCATCAGCAATGGTGGTAATCATTGATGAAAAGGATCTAAATTATGCTTAATCACTGATTACAACGAAAAGATACAAGGAAAACTGTTTCTACAAAATAAGGTTTTTTTTAACCATTGGTTACACCAATACTGACACCCTAAGAGCATTAACAAAAGGTAGTAATCATTGTGGAAAAGGGTCTAAATGATGTTGAATCACTGATTGAAGGAAAAGATAATCATTGTGGAAAAGGGTCTAAATGATGTTGAATCACTGATTGAAGGAAAAGATAGATGGTCACACCAATGCTGACACCCTAAGAGCATCAGCCATGGTGGTAATCATTGTGGAAAAGGGTCAAAATGATGTTTAATCACTATCAACTCTAAGAACACAATGGTTATTTCAATAAGTCTGACACCCCAAGAGCATCAGCACAGAATGGTGTGTCTATTAGTAAGAAGGTGGGATGGTTGTATGGATTGAGGGTTGTTTGTTGGCGGGGGGTACCTTCCATTCCGTAGGTGTCGTGCTGAGCGTACCCTCCCAGGAAGGTCATGGGTTCGGTTCCGTTGGTGGACCACGTGCCGTCTCCCACGCCGAAGGCCTGGTAGGGGAATGCCGCAGTTCCCGCTGTGCCATAGTAACCTTGAGCAGAGAGCCACAACGGTCACAAACACCACTACCATACCACCACGACAATCACAACACTGTCACCGCACCCAGCACAGAAAGGGTAAATCACTACCGAGATGATTCCATCCATTGATTCAAAAAAGATGAAATATATAAAAGTCCACAACATTGCTAAACCATTTATTGTAAATTCATGTACCCTCTGTGCTGAGTATGGCAGAGTATGCATTGTCACATTACCTGGACTAGACCAGGCATAATCATCAGAAGAGGGATATACTCATCTATCAAACTATGTGATGATGACTACTGGACAATGTTCTAAGATATAAATTCGTTTATAAGAGGAAATACACGTGTCTTCTTATCCTTATCACCATACAACTAATATTGACTTAATTTAAAGACGTGTGAAGGCACATATGTATAGGTTTATTAAACAAAGTGTAGTTCATGTCCAATCAAACCTTAAAGCGTAGCTAACACCCACTGAAGAGAAAGTTTTACATTTAAACTACACCAATATCTCACTTTGTGGAATTTCATATTCCATAAATTTGCTGTAACGCAGAAAATGACATTAAGTTTAAGTCGGCATTTAAATAAAGATGAGGATTCCATAGCTCCGTTGGCTCCGTGCAGTTGGAACTCTTCACATTAAAATAGCCCAGAAGCATCTCTATTTTAATATTATTACTTTCATTTTGTGTAGGTACATATTATACATATTATTAGGTGACCTGATAGTCGGCCACCTGAAATTATACTAATTATAATTTTTTGTGTAATTTCACACCTAAAATTGACTTCAAAATAACCTTCAATAATCAATATATATTATAAAGGTGTATGAAAGTGAGCGTCCCGCTAAAACTCAGAAACGAGTACCGGTACGATCGAGGGAGTTATATGATATGGTAGCCCTCTATCCCCCATCCATGAAGAAGGTTCCTGTTTTTTCCTGAAGAGCGTGCTTTTGAAGTTATAAGGGCTGGAAGTTTCGCTCTCTAGAAATTTCTAGAACAGTCCAGAGCATTCAAAAGTATTCCAGAGCAATCCACAACATTCCAGAACATCCCAGAACATTCCAGATCATTGTGGAACATTCCAGAACACTCTTGAATATTCTGGAACATTGTAGACCATTGTAAGCATTTTTTGTATGGGTTGGGCTACCCATTGCTAGGGGAATATAAAGCAAAATCCGTCGTGGGTTCGGTCAGTTCAATCTCATTTCAACTCCCTGAGCGAAGCCAGGTACCTCAAGATAGCTTTATATAAAACTTAGTTCGAAGATATAAGGAACATTTTTCAGAAATATACTTTTTCTGCAAAGCGAGTGCAAAAGTTTTAGTGCATTACGATGCATTACTAAATCGAACAACATCAAATTAACACTCAAGTCGTAACATTCATAAAATCAACATAGTAAAATATGCACCGGGAGTTATGTCAGACAGACGGGACCGTGAAGATATGGAGAATTGATTAACATGTGTAAATAAGGCCACTGCTACCGCCGGACACTAATAAAAGGAAACCATAAAGTAAGCAAATGTAATCTGCACATTTACAATGCAATTGTATAACTGAAACCAATAGAGTGGAATTCTTTAGTTTTTAAGATCCATTAACCAGCGGCTGAGAATTCAAATTGCAAAAATTGCAACTGTGCAGGGCGGTTCCGATGAGAAAGATTGATTATTATCCATACCAGCATTTTTACTAATAACTCAATATTGATTTTATTTCATTCAAAATTTGCTTTCATAATATAACTACATAATACTACTCAAACGCGTGATGATAAAATTATTAAAATCATGTACTTCTTGTAATTATTTTTTGATCATTAGTATTTATAATTTTGAATAATTTCTAAGCGAAATAAGTGTGTAAAAAAATTTGAAAAATATACATTAGCAAGACTGTAAATAAATAGACAAACTGAAGTATTTTCGTCGCAAAACACGGGCGTGAATTTTTTTTTAATCATTTTTTTGAACTAAAATTAAAATTTTGAAAAGTAGCTTTCTTAGATAATTTATTGATTTATTTTAGTGAGTGATTATATGATTTGAAATGTGTGTTGTATAATACAACATTTTATTTGAAAATTTAATAAATCTGCCATTGACTGACTGTATATTCTTATTATTCTAAAAAAAAGTTATTTTTATCCATACATCTAGAATTTGATTTAAAATTGACATGGGTTCTCAATGTTTTGCCGAAACAAAAATCAAAGTAATTTGAACGTATGTTGGATAATCGTAAAAGCATCGATAGTCTTTTGACTGTAAATGTCGGCGCTACAAGCTGCAGCTGGTACCATAGCTAATGGAAACAAAGCGAGATATGAAAGTGTGCTGACCCTCGCTGAGCTATGCAAAATGCACAAATAACTAACTATCAAAGCAACTATGGAACCAATGAAAAATTATATGCATTGGACATGCAGGTACAAATAAAGGCAGGATGCTGTTGTGTGTAAATGTGATTTGTAGTAGAATGCGATTGATACTGGTAACACTTTTGTTTGAGAGGTTTTATACTAATTTACAGTTTTTCCATTTCCCTGTTGATATGAAAACTCCTTTAGCACCTTTGTGATTTAAAACTCGATGAAACGAAAAATAACGACACTAAAAAGAGACAAAAACATACATCTGTAGGATTTAGTCTGCGAGAGAACGCGATAGTATAATAGGTCTCCTCTTTGTGTTGTGCTTCGTAGCCTACCGACTCTCGTCTACTTTAGTTTTCTGAAGGTTTAACTTCTACCGCGTGTGAATGGCACACTCCGATTTTTTTCGATTATCGATGACTGGTAATTTGTTTTACTTCAATGTAAAACTTGCGAAGGGTGATTTCAAGCTCTCAATTGGAATGGATGGCAATTTGTAAATAAAAAATATGTACAACAAAGCTCTCAGTGATATTTCTTGTAAATAGTAATTAATTTGTAAATAGTAATTAATTTCTGTATAACGTTATCCACTCAGCTTCATAAGCTTGTTTTCACAATAATATAACATTACCAGACATACGTATGACGTATGAGGCGTACCTGACTTAAAGGTTTTTTTTTTAATTTGCAGTCTAAATGCTTGGAGAGTTGATGGTGCCGTAAACCGGGGAAAATTTGCATCTTATGGGAGAACTTTTTATAAAGGACTGGCTCTTAAGGGTGCCTAAAATATTTAGCTTATGGTATTACATTGCATCAATTTGAGATAATAAGGAAATACAAAAGAGTACGGTTACCCGCTCATAGGAGAAACTTACTATATGTGGTATATCTAAAAGCTTCCGAGCTTGTCACATAGAGGGCAGTGCTAAGAGCTGTCCCGAAATTCCGCTAGATGGCAGATAGTTTAGTTCGGAGTTTGGGCACCAGGGGGGCCAAGGGCCCGGGCGCAGTCTACATGAGCTCATTCGATTTAGATTCCATTTAGCCAGTTTCCAGATAGGTCGACTATCGTGGTCACCACTTGTACACGCGATTAAATAAATCCCAGATTAATATAAAAGAACTTTATTCTTTCCAAGGAAGTAATCTCCTCCCAAGATGAGTGAAGAACTGTTGTCTAAACACTACACTACACAACATTTAAAAAAAACTTTAACTAATTATACTTTAAACAACAATGTGTCGTCCATTTTTCAAATTACCTTACCATTAAATTTCAATAATAAGACGTACTACCCTTAAAAAAAACAATTTTAGTGAAAATTTTCGAAGTGATCAATGTAACCCCATTTCGCTGATCTTTTATTAATTGACATATGTCAATTAACAAAAAGAGAGGTTATAACTGAGCTCTCAGTGGCAAGACCTAAATTACATGCATTGATTTTTTTTTTATCTCTTTACGGCAGATAATGAGGGCTAACTGTTTTCCTAAAGCTAAGTGAGTAAAACTAAGTTTAAAAAAAATAGAAATAGCATAAGGAGAAATTTTTATTTTAGAATAACTCTCTTTTATAATAAATTTTGAAGGTTATTCCCATCAATGTAATACATCACTGAAGAAAAAGATTATACTAATAAATCTAAACTAAAATATGAAAAAGAACAAGACACAGAAAAATAAAACAGATAATAACCGGTCGCAACTGGGACTAGAACCCAGGATCTCTCGTCTTACCGGGATAAGCGTATTAACAAACTCGGCCACTGACACCTCCTATTTTTTTTAATATCTTATCCGAGACACTATCTAGGTTACAAACCAGTTCTTCGAACATTTGTTATCATTTAAAAAGGTAACTGCCAAAAATATGGAAAAAAATTAGTCGAAGATAATATTGCCAATTCTCAATTCAAAATATGAGATTGACAAAAATGACTTCAAAATCGTCTGGATCAAGATGCTTGTCCCGGTAAGACGAGAGATCCTGGGTTTGAGTCCCAGTTGCAACCGTTACCTTTTTATTTATTTTTTGTGTCATTCATATTTTCGTTTAGATTTATTAGTATTATGTTCTTCTTGTTCAATGTGATATTGGGTCGTATTCATAATAAAAAGGTTATACTTATACTTGCAGAATATAAAGGAAATCCTTCAGCTCGCATTCATAATATTCCGAGTAAAACCTTATACTTATAGAGTATGAGCATATCCTTCACAAAAAGTATTTGGTTATTCATAAACGTTACATTTTACTCTAAATAAAAAGGATATCCTTCAATAATTTTGAGTGTGGTCAGTAGCAGACTAGTCGGGTAGTGATCAGTTGTAGCGATGGCATATTTTGTGGAACTGAGAGATATTAAACACTACAAGTAGCGTATGTCAAACCTGATTACAAAGAATTATATTGGTTTGAAGAGGAAAATCTGCAATGGCTTGCTAACAGATTTTTGGGAATAAATAATGCTGAAACTCGAGGAGGTGCGTTATCATCCGTCCTAAAAATGCAGATATGTTTACGCTATCTCAGTGACCCTGGGTATCAGAGGTATTAAGGCATTTGTCAAGAACTAAGTGTAAGTCAAGCTACAGTATCTCTTCCAATATGCCAACAACCTTTTACTTATTCTTTGAGGATATTCTTGCAAGTATAAGGTAATCATTATGAATACAAAAAAAAAGGAAATGCTTACACTCCTACCTTTTTCTTTAACTCAAAACCTTATACTTCTACCTTATACATTATAATGTTTCTAATAGTATTTAAGTAGTAATATTAGAGTAGAGTGGAGTAGAGTAGTATTGTTTGTTACCTTGTGCAGTGTAGGGGTCCTGTGCCTGCGATATGGGGGGCACATAGGTGGGCGCCTGCTGCTGGTGGCGCCATGATTCGCCCAACTCCTCACCCGGACTCTCTAGCTGCTCTTTTGATACATTTGACACTGCCAAACAAACAACACGATTTAGACATTACAGCAAAACCACATAAGAATCAATGCAACACACAATATTTGCCCAACTCTGCACACTACATTATTTGTAAAAAAAAAGATTGAAACAAAAATTTCAAATAAACCAAATATTTCAATTCTGGATGGAAGTCTGTAACATCCAACGTTTGGCAGATTTTGAATAATTCATCTAATTTCAAAGTTAACATTCAAGTTCTGTGAAAAGTCTATTCAAGTTCTATTATTATTTCATGATGGGTGGGTTTTTTCACAGTACTTGGATAATAACAGAACTTAATTAGGACTGAAAAAGATCTTTATTTATTAAATTAAATTTGAGCATGATTTAAGGCAGAAACATACTTGCGTGTCGTGACCATTAATAAACCAATCATCGTCGTGGCGTGTCGACACGCCACGATCTACAAATATGTCTCTAACCGTAATAAATGTATGAAACCGATGTGCTTTTGGCACGTCACGACAGACCACGACATGCAAGTATGTTTCTGCCTTTAGTGTTTTGCTAGAAACAAATGTAAGCTTTTATCATTTGTTACTTTAATCGAAACGCCGCCTCAAAACTATCTATAAGGTGAATTTATTTTTTAAATATTCGTATAGCTAATCAAATTGTTGATGATAAAGTCTGCAAGCGCCCCTGCCTAAAATATTTCTAAGTACCTCAAATTCGTGTTTGAAAAATGATCTTTACAAAGCTATTCATAGAGCATTAGGACAAACTGCTGGAAGACAAATTTGCACTGTACAGACCAACAAAGGGTAAAAAGCAATGCTTCTTTCGACTGCGATGTAATGCATTTTCTTTTTGATATTTTTGTTTTTGGTTTAAGGTTCACATTTGATAGATTACTTGGTTGATGGGTTAAGAGCTTTTTATTTGACTATAATAGGATTTGTTCTACTTAAGGGTGAATAGCTAGCCCCCTTCACTGTCGGCGTCCGCATTCTTGTAGTGTAAGTGGGGGTTACTGTCCACTGTCTGCGCTATTGATACACATCCGTGAAGTAGATGGGGACATCAAATAGCTAAATGCACGTTTGGTCACCACTGGCGGGACAGTGCTTTAGTTACCGTTAGCTAATAGACTAAATACTGGCGCCATCTGGACAAGACAACAACAAATATGGTATGTTGAAATTTTTCTGATTATTGAAAGAACCATTTATTCTAAATGGGTAAAGTTGTCAAAATCTGCTTCGCAGTTAATACATTATATTTCTGAAATACTTGGATTTAATATCATTATTACTAAAAGTTACAAGTAATGTCGGGGAAAACCTATACTAACAACCTGTTTTACACTTATTTCTTTTTTGTTGTTTGGGTTTTTCACATATAAGTTGATATTATTATTTTTTATAAATAATACAAGGTGGCGCAAAAGTTGTCCTCCGATGGTCTTTGGCTGTCTTAATTTTTTTTCCATAAAATCGAGAAAATGATATCTGTCAAGTGGCCACCGCCAGAATTGATGACCACGGGCCCGGGCATTTTCCATCACTCTTTCCAGAATTTCCGGCGATAGGTTCTCGCATTCTTGACGGATATTCTCTTTGAGGAATTCAAGAGTCTGAGGCTTATTGACGTAGATTCGTGAATTCAAGAAACCCCACAAAAAGAAGTCTTGAATGGTTAAATCTGGTGATCATGCCGACCAGTGCAAATCACCAAAATGAGAAATTAGAGAATGTGTTTTTTTATCATTTTTCCGCATTCTTGAGGAGTACAGCGATTCATGTCTTTTTGACATGTATTTTGAATCTGTTTACTTCACAAATGTCAAAGCAGAGCTGACATTTGCAAAAATTATGGCATCTTCCGATAGGGTGATGACTTTTGCACCACCTTGTACAATCACAAGGATAGATTATTGTATATGGCAATAATAGCAGCATTGATTGTCCATGAAATGTAGCACAAATATGAATCATGGAGCTGAACATCTCATATATCGCGTAAGCGAATTAATTTTAACAAAAAATTAAAATGTAATTCAACCTACATCTACATGTAACTAAAGGGTCTTCCAATAGGGACTTCCGAACTTTTGACAGTTGATAGCGGCCATATTGTTGAAGGGACATTGACTGTCATTTATTCAGTCTGCTTTGCCAAATCACCATAGACGGATATAGCGTTCAACAACACGTGGAAATGATAAAATTGTTTATTGTTAAAATGTCACGTGGAGGTGATGTGAACTGGCCACAGAGATCGTGCGATTTTACCCCGTTAGACTTTTTCTTGTGGGGTTTTCTTAAGTCGCAGGTCTGTGCGAATTAGTCACAAACCACAACAGCCCTCAAAGCCAACATAACCCATGCCATTGGTTAAATTCAGCCTGATTAATGCGCCAGAGTAAAAAATTAGACATTTCGGATGCGCGCCGCCCTGAGAAGCCGCGGCGGACATTTGAACGATGTTATATTTCATACATAATGGCATCGATAGGCCTTTCAAACGAATAAAAAATTTCGATGATATCTCACACACACTTTGATTTATTTAAAATTAAAGATAGGAAGCGCTTAATCAAAGACCCTTTATTTAAATAAGAAAAATTCCCTATGAACCGTGAGGCGGACTTCGACAAGTTTATCTTGTGTTCATTTATTGTTATCCTATAAAACAAATAAAAAGACTTATGAATGATTTATTATACTTTGATAAGAACATTTGTCGTTTGGTGAAATGCCCACTGAGTAAGCATTTGTCTTTCTCATGTGATAACAACTATTTATGAACAATAGCAGTCGTGAAACGAATTGTTATGTATCACTTTTTAATTTTATAGGAGAAATAAAAATTAAAAAGTAATGAATAATTTCGAACGTAAAGCAAAGCATATTTATGATAGTTATATACATTATTGTGAATATATAAAACAGAATCGAGTTAAATTTATATAGATATTGCAGCAGTATTCAAAATCAGTTTATTGTTTATTGCGGTATTTTAAATAGGTTCATAGTTATCTAGGTCCTAATGCAATCCTTATACATACATACACTTAAAATAACACATCTATACCAAGTCAGAATCAATTGTTGATCTAAATATTGAATCATTTTAGATTGGAAACATGCTTCATGACTTTGTAATCATTTTTGCATACAAGTGGGATTTGGTTTTGTTGGATACATCTGTTCCTTGCTATGGGCTGAGAGTTCCATGCTACTAATGGCAAAAAAAGGAAAAATTGTAGTAAACAATATTGAAGGAACATGATTTTCTAAAAGACTTCTAGAAGACCTAAAGAATATTAAAATTTTGTGTCAGCAATCAAATCAATTGAGTTGGGCTAGATAAAAAGAATGATTGTAGATTCTCAGTAATGAAAACAATTAATATTGACACAAGTTGTTGAAAATGGCCTACCACTAATCATAAAACAGAGATTGTGTAATATAACAATACACGATTCTATGTTCTGCTTTCATAACAAAAGGATAACCGGATTGTGATAAGATTTGTGTAGGCCATGTAACTCAACTTGATGAAAGTATGGATAATTTGACATAAACAATAGTTTCCGAATATTATCAATATTATGTAAGATGTTTACTAATGAAAAAACGTCACGAATTTGAGGAAATCGGCCCGTAGCCGGCAATTTGGGTTTGTAAGAGTGGTGCATACTGAAAAATATTGCTTGTGCTACGTCACTACTTCAGGTTTACATACCTTGGTTCCCTTGCCCTTTCATCCGCTATGTCGGCGCCGAACATGAAACAAAATAGAAAACTCTCTTTAGTAAATTGTCCAAACCCTGAGAGCTGAATAAAACATCTCAAATCGCTAAGAATAATCGGCAAATTACCTGATCTGACACGCCTGCTGACATTGGCTAGAAATTTCAGTCTTTGACACACTTTCGGATGCTTTTGAACACTTCACCTAAGATAAAAATATGCACTTATCACTATATTCTGTCCTAAATGCAACCTACGAACTACAAAAAGTTATTATTGTTCGTAATTCCTAAAATATCACAATATTTCAGCAGCGGGTGAACATTACAATAATGGCGGAGATCAACTTTTTCCTCTGCGCAAGAGGTATGCGCATTCGGCCTATATTCTTAAATGCCAGCTATTGAGTGTGGTTCTTTCCAGACCGGTGTAGAATTCCAACCGATACCTACATAAATTTACAATTTTTGGTGTGGTTTTATTCTACTAATATTTTACCATGAATGTATATAATATTTTATAAGTTACTACAGTAATCATTATTTTATAAGTTTACATCATTAAATTAACAATAGACCTCGTACCCAAACAGGTGTTTATAATTGTCTCTTATTTATTAAATCAAAACCCAAAAGATCTCCGAAATCATAAAGTTTGTAAAGTACCGTATTATAAAAATCAATGTAACTTGTTTTTATCCATTTCTTCGTAAATACGGTTCAACATTCCTATCTCATTGAAAAATTAATATTATGTTTTCTAACATTATTTAGACAGGAAGGTAGGTACCATAACATTTACAATCAATTCACAATATATATTCATATACAAAAAAAAAACATAACTTTAGTTGACGATCTTAATATTAATATTATTCTAGCAAAATAATTTCCACTAATTTTATTGTGATAGCACTCCCAACATGAATACTTCGGAGTGACCGTGCCACGCGCCACTTCATGCCGCCGTGCAGAAAAGTAAAGACCGGAAGTAAGATAACGGTTTACAACGCAGTTCGCTTTGAGACTTTTCTGCGTGGCGGCCCGAAGTGGCGCGTGGCACGGTCGTTCCGCAGTGTCGGTGTAGGGGGTGGTAATGTCAAAACTACCCAGTGTTGCCATGTGCATGATTTTTACCACGTTCTCATCATTGATATATATACACTAGATAAGCAATGACCGCGCCAAAGCATTGCCACTGTACATATGTCCAAAAGCATATGCCCATCTAACGTCAGTTCAGTACTAAGTGTGACGCCGACCGAGTTGAACCGGACGATACGCGATCAAAACTATCTCCAAAATGGTTAAATGCGTCATAAAAAATGCGATTCATGGTCAGAAAAACATAATAAAGCAAGCGGAATTACTTTCCACACGTAAGTTTATTGTTTAATGTTCGTATTTAATTAAAAAAACGCAGAAATAGAAACAAAATGTCAAATACTCTAATATAGGTTCAGTGTTGCCACTAAGAAGTCGTTTTGGTTTTCCCACATTAATGGGAGAATACATAAATTATAGAATAAGTTACTATCGAGGTAACCATATTAAAATATTTTAATCATCATACAAAATAATTCATTAAAACTTATTTTTGTTTATTAATAATTAACAATCTAGTAATAATATTTTTTAACATATTTTATATTAATAATTTTAATATAAAATACGTTAAAAACCTACCATAAAGATGCAGCATGCCATGAGAAGTGGGTGGAAATAATTCTGCTGAGAAAAGAACTTTGAAAACACTTTTGAAACACTTTCCGTTTGAGTATTATATACTATTGGTACAATTAAAATAATGGAACAAAAAATGTCTTAATTATTTCGTTAGTTATGCTTTCTTTTAGTCATATAATAAAAAAACATATATAAAAAATAATTAAAATGACTTTATTTTATTACAAACTAACGTTAAAAAATACCTATTTTATTGTTTAATTTGGGTAAAATTTCTAATGGTAGGCAACACCGACCCGCAGTCCAAGGTTTGTGTGTTCTGTCTTTGTCTAATCCTTTATTCGGCATTGTTCTCGTGACTTGTGCAAGTGAGACAAATATATATGTTTCTTTAAAATGTTTAGTGGTCTCAAAGCTACGTCGTCGCGGTTGTAAAGTGGTTACGCTTTTTTTGACGCGCGGTAAGGAAGTTTGCTTCTCTATTTATATACCTCAATGGTTCTCATGGTTTTTTTTGGTCATTTTAATCTTTATGGTGTTTTAAAAAAATCGCGTCGAACAAGACATGTTTTTTTACCGGCCACCAAAAATATGACACTGAAAATTTTATTGGAAAGGGCGGCGTGGGAAATCCGGAATCAAGGGATGTAGTTCTTCGTAATCCCCTGATCTGGGAAAATATTATCAATGCCACAACATTATCTAACGATAACGACATCCGTCAAAAACAATGTTGCCAAATGCTTTGTTTTTATCATGTTTTCGGGTTTTTGGGTTTGGATCATTTAATATCTCCATGGTTTAAACAAAAAAACCTCCTCGAACAAGACGAGAATTTTTACCAGTCAACAAAAAAGTGTACACTTTTGAGTGCGATACGTTTTTTAGCATGGGTCAGGTGGGTAAATACTGAAGTCAGGAAAATAGTTCTTGAACTTCAACACGGGTTGAAAATGTCTTTATATCTAATTTCTTCTTCTTTATGTGCCTTATCAGGTCCCCCCGACGTTGGCGATCAATATATAATTTAACTTTGTCAATAAAAATAAATTAATATGCATTTCATGTAATAAATTTTAAACAACTTACTATAAAATGTAGAAAAAACATTTTAATGGTGTGAATTTTGATTAAATGAGTTCTGTTTACCAATTCATTTGTTTTAATGAAAGAAAAACGAGTGTGCTTTAGACCACACGACTGAAGCAAAACTTCTAAAAAACTTTTAACTGAAGTAAAAATTCTAACTTATAAAATAACATATTAGACTGGGATGACATTGACATTGACATTTACATTGACATTGGGGTGACATATGACATTGGGGTGACCTATGACCCTGGGGTAACCTACGACCTTGGGGTGACCCAAGACCTTGGGGTGACCTACGACCTTGGGGTGACCTACAACCTTGGGGTGACCTACATCCTTGGGGTGACCTACGACCTTGGGGTGACCAATTACGGGGCAAGGCGATGTATCAAGAAAGTCCGGCTGAAGAGGTCAAATGGTCTCCCTCAACCAGTTTCTCCCGATCCGGCCCGTCATGCAGTAGTTGGGCAAATGCATCCCCCGCCAAGACCGTGACAAACCCCACGCCAAGTTTTCAATAAAGCATAAATATTTTTTTAGGTCAGTAGCTCTCAGTTTGCTGTCAAATTAGGCAAATAAATTGATTTTAATTTATTTTATAAATTCAATAATATTATTATTTAATGTATAAAACTGTTTTTATACATTAAATAATAATTTTATTGAATTAATAAAAAAAATTAAAATTAAAATGGAGTTCTACAAAATAAACTTAATAACAATAAATAAAAAATAAATTGATTTGCAAGTTTGAAGAAATAATTGTCAATCATCCTTTTAGTTATTATTCTGTCGGCCATTTTCAATTTTCATATCCCATGTTTTTGCAGTTATTCTTTATGAATCGGTTATGAAATATGCAATGTGCAATATATTGATACCTACTCGCCCAAATTCAGACCATAAATTAACTAATCAATTCAGACATACACAATTCTCAACGTTGAATGATGTTTCTAACAGAAAACAGAAGTAAAGAAAATAAACTACGTGCGGGTTTTTTGCTGCTAGGCTCTGCAGGTGGCTTTTTGATGGTCTTTGCCCCCTTTAGTAAAGTTCCCTGATACCCTGATAGTAGGGTTTGTCCCTTTCTACGAACGAAAGCAATTATTAGAATGTGTGCATAAATTTACTTACCACATGAGTATCTAATCATTTTTTTTATCCAAATAAAAACCATTTGTGTATGTCGTAAAACTTCGTTAATTTGAAATTCACTGGACGATTGAAAACTGTTCTACTTCTAAGTAACAAAGTTCATTGGGCGCTTTTATAATCACCGTGACGATTTACGGTCACGGTATCGTGACGGCAAAAAAGCAATAAACATACGTTCCTTATGGCTATATTGCTGCAACTCTTTCTTAGACATTAAATAATGGTGAGACACACAAAATACGTGTGACAGTTTTCTCCAAATTACTTCTTTTTTGTGACGGAAATTGCGTTTCATTTTCTTTATACGTGTGACGGAGATGTATGATAATATGAGATGTATGATGATTGTATGTTTCCTTTGGGCGGGTGCAGACATACGTTCGCCGTTTGTCTCATTTTCATATTTTATTATTTAGTGTGAAAGAAAAAGCTGCAGCATTATCAGCAAAACCATCGGCGCATTGACATTTGATGTTTTTGAATTTTTGGAATTCACTCACTCTTTAATATTATCCTTGTTACTACATCTCATATATTCAAAATTAATTATCGTTACTGCAAGTAGCATTTGGTGGAGATGTAAGAAAATGATGAGTTTTTTCCTTTGGAGGAAACAGACCTACGTACATTTTATATCTCACCTTTTGAAAGAGCTGTAGCAATATTGTGATAAGGAACGTATGTTTATTAACATTGTTATGCCGTCACGGTACCGTAACCGTGAATCGTCATGGCATTTATAAAAGCACACGCTGAATAAGAAATTTGCTACTAATCCGAAATCAAAAAAATAAAGAACGCCGCCGAAATTGTGTTTTTTGACATAAAATTCGAGTTTTTCTCCTGTGGCAATTTTTAACCAAATCGGTTTGAGGGCTCTAAAATTTCGAAAATACCATTTTTTATATAATCCATCATTTTAGAAACGTTTTTTAGTTCATAGGCATAGCTCAAATTTCAAATTTTATTAAAGCCAAAAAGGAACCAATTTCTAAAGGTGTCGGTTCCTTGGAAAAATAATATCGGCCGATCCAGTGGCAGCAAAAAGTGAGGCAAAAAAAACCGTGACAGGAATATTTTTATACACGAAGTTTTGGGTTCATGAGTTAGATTTTTTTTTTCAAATATTTTATTTGACTTTGTAAAACATTATGCTTGGTTAGACATTTTCATCTTTTTAAATTTTGTTATTTGAAATTTAAAAATTATTCGGTTGTAAAATTTTTGATTCTGCAAAGTTTTATTTTACTTTGAAAATTTAATCTAAGGAAATTGGTTGGAAAATTAATCGGGAAAATTTTCGAAATGAAACTTCTATAGCCCCGCTATGATTTGGATTTTCATTTATCTCGAAACTACGTTTTTCAACCTGGTTGACAACATATTAGAAAAACTATACATCCGATTTTCATGCACCAAGTCTTAAGGGGCCGCATCCGCGCTCTAAAAGAAGAAGATGGAGAGATATGTAATTACGAATGTTAGAGGAGCGCGTTAATATTTAAGTGATAAAATCGATGCGACAATTGTGAAAATGTTAAATAAAACACGACTCGTTTAAAATAGAGCAAAAATCGCGTGGAAGGCTTCTTAAATATCATTTAAAGAAACATTGTGAAAATTTTCACAATGATAACTTGTAAAATAACTGAAACAAACGTGTTTATAATAGTTTTTGCAGCAAACTTTGCGATTTTTTTCTATCTAGGGAATTTCATATAATTTGCGTTTCGGCGTGGAACGCGTCTAGATATTATCTCCAAAAATAACATATATTTTTTACGAGCTTACAAACATTAATTTTTTAGGGGAGATGTGTAAGAAATTGCTAGAAATTTGGGTAGCGGCGGCTTAAACTGTTAGAAAATCCAGTCACTATGGCACCACATAGGGATTTTTTTATAAAGGGTCTCCTTTTATTTTTTTTAAAACGTTTAAAATTTTCTATAAAAATCGAATACCTATAAAATTCGCTGGTCCGCCATTTTTTCTTTTTTTTAGATTTTCGAACAGTTTAAGAGTTGGTACATGCAAATGAAAATGCCAATTGCAATAAAATACATACAGGCGGATTTATAGTTTTTTAATATGTTACTAACGTTGAAAAACGATTTTAAAAAGTTTCGAGAAAAAGCATTCAAATTTTTTCTGAAGGATACACAGTTTCAAACGGTTTCACATAAATTGCTGTATAAAACATTTGGTGAGAGCACTGTTAACTTCGGAAAATGAAATAAAAAAAAATTATAAACATTTTTTTTCAATGTCCTGGTGCCAAGGCGCCGTATCCCCGCTCATAAAGAAGAAGATGGAGAGATATGTAATGTTGGAGTGTTCGCTAATATTTAAAACGGTAAAATTGAAGCAAAAATTGTCAAAATTGTGTTAACAAAACACGACTCGTTTAAAATAGAGAAGAAAGCTCTTGGGGGCTATCTAAAACAGCATTTAAAGAAACACTGTGAAATTTTCCATAGGTACATATAACTTGTAAAATAACTGAATCAGACGTGTTTATAATAATTTTTGGAGCATACTTTGCGAATTTTTTCTATAGAGCGAATTTCATATAATTTGCCTTTCGGCGTGGGGAATGTATAGATATTATCTTCAAAAATAATATATTTTTTTAAGTAAGAAATTGGTAGAAATTCGGGTTGTGGCGCGCGGCTTAAAGCTTTGTTTAGGATTTGATCAAGGAAACATGGAGGCGTTTAAAGGCCCCCCGGGACCAGAGGCCGCCCCTTCTACCCCCCCATTATTCCGCTACTGAATCTTTTCAATTACTTCCCTATTTTACTACTATCTATTTATCTGTAATGATAAGATAACCTTAAGCAAAGGTCCTAAGTTAATAGAAATAATACGAGGTGCAATATGTAAGTGAAACTAGAACTAAAACTGTATACCTAGACATTATAAAGATTAGTAGTAGTAATTTTATTTCAAAAATTGTAAATTACCGGTTCAGGCTGTATTTATTTATTCCTGTTTTATCTCTTAGGGATGATATTTGTATGGGACCTCCCAACTCCAAATCACCTCTTAGGTAGGTACTAAGCATATTTTAAAGGCACCAGCTCACAAAAAAGAACTTTTTTATTACATTTTCTAATATATGCATTTGTAAATAATGCTGTCACTAAATATTTTAAGGAAATTCGTAAAATTGACGGAGATACAGCATTTTATATGAAACCGTTTCAAACAGTTTGTGTGTTGAATTATCCTTCAGCAAAACTTTGAACGCGTTTTTCTCAAAATACTGGTTGACAAAACATTGGAAAAACTATAAATCTGATTTGCATGCACCATGCACCAAGTCTTAAACTGTTCGAAAATCCAGTCACTATAGCCGGGGCCGTATTATCCATAAGACGTATAGGCAACTGCCTAGGGGGCCCGCATTGGGTAGGGGCCCCGACATGTTTAGGCTGGCCCTGGCAGGGCCTTATTGTCCATAAGACAGTGTAGATCACTTACTAGGGGCCCCGAGACATGCATTGCCTAGGGGCCCCGACATGTTTAAGCCGGTCTTAGCAGGGCCCTATTGTCTATAACGCAGTGTAGGCCTCTGCCCAGGAGCCCCGCATCGGGTAGGGGCCCCTAGGGTAAAGGGGCCCCGACATATATAATCCGGCCCTGACTATGACCCTACGTAGGGGTTGTTTTATAAATGGCGCCATTCCATTTATTTTTTTTTATTTTTGTGAACGATGAAAATTTACTATAAAAAATCGAAAATAAAATTCATTATATTCCGTATTATCCATAAGACGTATAGGCAATTGCTTAGAGGCCCCGCATTGGGTAGGGGGTAAAGGGGCGCCAAGACGTGCATTGCCTGGTCCCCAACACGTTTAAGCCGGCCGTGGCAGAGGCCTATTGTGCATAATTACCTACCTGACTATGACCCTACGTAGGGATTGTTTTATAAATCGCCTCCTTCCATTTTTTTTATGAACGTTGAAAAATCGAAAATAAAATTCATTCAAAAATAAAACATATTTAAAGTTTTGCTGAAGGATAATTCAACACACAAACTGTTTCAAACGGTTTCACATAAAATGTTGTATCTTCGTCAATTTTTCGAATTTATTTTTTAAAAAATTGGTGAGAGCATTCATCAAGTGCATCAATCCAAAATGAAAAAAAAATACTATTTTTTTTTAAGTGGTGCCTTATAGCCTTGTTTAGAATTTGATCAAGGGAACATGGAGGCGTTTGCCCCCCCCCCCCCCCCCCGCCCCCCCCCCCCCTTAGTCCGCCACTGCTTGGTTGCTTTGATTATGACCTCACTTGTTGGTTAAGATTGTTTTGGTAAATTTTCGCTTCTACCGCGTGTAAGCTGCACTCGATTTTTTTTTACAGAAACTTATTTTTTGGTATTAGGTATGATGATAGTAGGATTTTTGCAGCTGGGAACTTTTTTGTTCGAAAAACGTATCGGGAAATTTTTATAAGTTTTAGAAAAAAATAATTCCGGAAATATTTTTTTACGAAAAATTCTTTCCGGTGAAAATGGAAAAGGGGAATAAATTTGCTCGGGAAATTGTATAATTATTTTATAAATTTTATTTTAGACTTTTCTACTATTTTAAAAAACAACATTGTTCTTTTTGAAAATAACAGAGGGCATCAAAAACTTACGTACCATTCATAAAAAACTGAAACAAATCATCCGTAAAGCTTGGAGTCCCCTTGAAAATAATTTTTAACAAACAATCAAATAAATCGTATTTTCAACAACCATTGTTATAAATTCGTGATGAAACAGATACTGACCTTTTTGGCTCGTAGTAAGCCATTATTTCAAAAAAGTAAAAAAGGAATATTTTATTTTTTGGCAAGCAAAAACAAATCCACCTCATCATTTTGATAGAAAGAAAACACCGTCACCATCCATCTGCTCCGATAATGGATAGACCGCCCAAAACATTGACTCAAAATCTATGTAGTTAAGTAATTTGTGTCAAATGTTTTGGAGAAATTAATATGTTATGAACATAATAACACTTGTTATTATATTAGGAAGGTAGATACGATAGGGAGAGGGTAGTGGGTAGGTAAGAATAGAAGAGCGCCATGTCTTCAATTGTTTTCAAAATGAACCTTCAAAGCAAATGGAGTGTGTTGGGACTGTTAGGGAATAAGTACAGGTAATAAGGTTTGCCAATTATGTATATTATAATGCAAGAATTACACTGGGAATCTACGTCAGACGATGTTATGCGTCTGACGCATGGTAAAATATATATAAACTTTCACGATGAGGGCCGCCATTTCAGTTGCTTTTCAAATTAAAATAATTTCCCTCAGGCTCTTTGTAGTTTTAGGGGATGCTTTGTGGAGGGTATTTTAAAAGAAAAGCATAGAGAGGAAGATCTGGGAAGGAAAAAGGTATGAGAGGTGAGTGGGAATATGGCGACCAGTATGTCCAGGAGTGACGGACGTGTAAATCTCTTTACTGCGGTGTAAGGCGGTGGCTTGAGAGAATCCGGCTGGAGAGGTTGAAAGGCCTTCCTCAACCAGTCTCTCTCAACCGGTCAGACTCATCCGTCACCAAGATCTAGACAAACCTCACCCTAAGAACCCGGGCATCTCTGCTAAGTCAGCAAACGTAGCGAACCACATGGGGTGACGTATTGCGGGGTTATCCAATAAGCGGTTCCCAGGTCAGTGGTACCATACTCGCTCTTCAAAATGAATAATTTTTTAATTTGATATTATTAAAACACATTTAATTTTATGTATCTATATTTACATTATAATATCTACATGTTTATACAATAATATATTCGTATATTAATTAATTTATTATACGAGTTCTTACATAATAATATATTGTATCGGTGACCGGCCAACTCAGAACCACCCCAGAAAGGTCATTGAGTGATGATAAAAAAACATTTTAAAAATTGGTTAAATAGGTTAAGTTAGGTTAGGGTTACCGGCTATTTTAAAATTACCTTTTTATAGCTTTTAATGACATGAGTTGGTTTCATTCTGAGTTGGCATGGAACCAATGGTTTATATACCAAATAATCTACCTGTCTTAGTATTCGAGAAGTCATATAACAAACTTTACAGTCACACGTTAATCTTAAACAATGTAGGTATAGTATATTTTCAGCACGTACATACCTTAGTATTCGAAAACCTCAGAATCGCACTGGTGAAACACCACTATACAGATTGGAAATGTAGCTTGAAATGGGTTTAGCTGTATTTAATGACCTGTTCTGAATAACCAGGTACATCACAACTCTATACTCTTCCCCATCTCTTTACTTCCTGAAATCCCCATTCACGAAAACTCAAAAGTACAGATTCTGAAAAGGAACAGATCTATAAATAAGAAGGCCTTTCAATGGATGCTTTAAGACCGAAATTTCAGAGAAATGTAGGTATTATTTTTATGCAGAAACGGGAGTTCTACTAATGAGCTGAAGATAGAGGTAGGCACCCTACAGACAGTTGGGCAATGGTAGCCATAATATAACGCCCACACATCTCACCGCACACATATGATTCGGTGATTATTCCGACCACGACTATTCCGATCATAAATATTGCTCACATGGAAAACAATCCGCACTTAGATTTTTTCGGACACAGATACTACACTCAGTCGTTACCCCCAAAAACTGATTTTTCCGCACACTTTTAAGTCATGCAAGAGCCTGTCCCGTCTTACCACGTTAGGGTCGGTTTTACCCCCATAGGCGCTTCAAATGTTTCACCTCAATATTATTTCCGTGGAAGACGAAGGGGAGATATGTAAATACGAATGTTAGAGGGGGCGCGCTAACAATAAAAACGAAAATTGTGAAAATGTTTAATCAAACTCTTAAATGTCTTAAATAGCATTGTGATTTTTTTCCTACACAAAACTTGTGATAACAGAAAAAAACGTGTTTAGAGTAATTTTCGGAGCATACATAAGATTAAGATTTTTTCAATTTCGTATAATTACCGTTTTGGCGTGACAAATGTACCTAAATATATTGGTCTTAAAAAATAACATATATTTTTTTCGAAACTTAAAAAATCGGTGTTTTCATCGCCTGATGATCCACGACCGGAATAATCTGTAATCGGAAAAATCTCTGTTCGGAGTTTTCCACGCATCGGTATGTGTCCGGAATAATCTGTATCCAGAAGTGATCGTAGTTTTGAATATACCCCAAGTAAGTTGTGTGCAAAATAATGTGTGTTCCGTGATTTTCTTATATGAAATAATCTAAGGGTAAGGGTAAGAGGGGTAAGGCTCTCTTCTAGCAATCCGAAGGTGGCGGGTTCGAATCCTGGCGTGCGCAAATAAATTTTATTTGAGTGATTTGTGTTTCGGAGTGGAATATACTCTCAATATGACCCATGTAAGATCATCATTCACAATTGAAACGCTGCTTAAATGGCTTTAGCCGTGTTTGGTGACCAGATCTGAATAGCCAGGTACTTCCCTAACTTATTCTTCTCCACCTTTCTCATCGCCTTCTCCTTCCCCTCCCCACTACCTTCAGCCACACAACATACCCCATTAGGGATGCCATGGTCTCACTGGCTCTGGATCCCACCTGGATGGAGCAATTGCATTCTTGTACGATATTCACATAAAAAAAAAATTACCAATGTACCTATGGAATTACCTAACTGTTTCGAAATTTTCAGAGTGCGGAAATTTTTTTTTTTTTTTTTTATATAATTTTTTTGGTACATACATTCGTATAATTTTACAATACTTAAAGGTTTTTTTTATATATAAACTGTGATGACCGTGGCCGGTTACCCCATGATAATCTGGAGTCCCAATAAATGGATCCAGATACCTCTGAATATGATGATCTCAGTACAGGTTGTATTGCAATAAGAAGACATAGGTAGTCTGTTGATGTTTATTCCGGGATTAGGTACAGTGGTTCTTCTAAGGAAGTCTGATGGTAAGAGGACGAATGGACAACAACCACACCCTTTTATACGTCCCTCATGTTGTCTCACTCATACACGCATGTCTCTTTCATACCGCAAGACATACGTTCACCACATAAACATTTTAAAATTAAAGAATAAAGCAATTAGCAGATTAACCAAAAAAATCCCACACAGGCATCGCCTGTTCGTGGGTATACTTGTGTGTTTTTAAAACGGTTTAAATTTGACTCATATAAAAAATCCATGCGCAGTATTCGGAGTAACGAACTGCCATGTTCGGAATAATCATCGAACAACAGTAGCCAGTAGCCATGTAACTGGTAGCCATGTAATGCCCACACATTTGACCGCACATAAACAAGCGTCGAAATTAAAAATCCCTTTTGTATTCTTTTCGACCGCATTCTTTTGTGGATATATTTACAAAGCGCGCTAAAATGAAGCAGCTTTTCCCGTCTAATTAATCATCCATCTTTATGAACCGAAATATCTATGGTTAACCCTAATGATCTCTATGGAGGATTGGTTATGAATTATTTTTTTATTTATTCATTGAAAGTAATATTAACAACTTTAAATGGAAACGTAAAAATGGAAAAGGACGGGTTGTTTCACAGAATTTGAACAATTCATTAAATTTCAAAGTTAAAATTCAAGTTTTGTTAAACTTCTATTGTTAAGGTGGAATGTAATCATAAATTATTTCGAAATAACGAAAATTTTATTTCGCAATACGATAAAAATAATGTTTTTAGTGGGAAAAAAAAATATTTCAAATTTTTTAAATTTACAGGGGGTTTGCATTTATCAAAAATAAATCAGAAATCAGACCCTTTTCTGACCGCCATTACATATGTTTTACAAAATATTTTCAAATTGTGAAGACCCTTAAAAATACTCTGGAGGTTTTTCTTTAACGCGACATACGTAAATTTAAAAAAAAATCAAGAATAGGGTTTTGGTTAACGTTTTTCATAAACCCTAAATTCAATGTTTTTTAAAATTCAAATTACAAAACTTAGGTTAAGATTATTAGAAAAAACGATCCTTTAAAAATAATTTTCATATTTTTAAATTTTGTATTAAAAGAGGTTTTCGGGACTTTTAAAATAATGAATTACATTACCATAACATGGCGCTTTATCATGCCCGTGGCCCAAACTTGAACCAAAAGCTTTTATTTTTTGGCAATAGGATACGGAAAGCGATACAATACACTGTTGCCAATTAATAAAATCATCGCCTTCACTTCTGTCCATGAGTTTAGTCTTATATTATAAATATTGTCAGACTCTCCGACTTGCGAGTTAGCTTAGTGGTAAAGCGTTTGATTTCGGTCACTGGGAGGTAAGGTTCGAGCCTTGGTCAAACCAAGTTTTTGTTTTATTTTTTTTCTCAATTTAAAAACTAAAATAGATGGCTACGTTCCGATTATTTTTTTAAATACATTCCTTTGAGAAATAGTTAAATTTTACTTGAAATTGCTTCAGCCGTATTTGACCAGATCTGAATAGCCCGGTACTCTATACAGGAAAGGAAGGAGAGGAGGTTCTGGGAAGGAAAAAGGTACGTGGGGTGGGTAGAAATCTGGGGGCAGTGTGTCCAGGAGTGATGAACGTATCCTACTGCGGTGCACGGCGATGTTCCGAGAGATTCCGACTCGAGAGGATAAAAGACCTCCCTCAATCATTCTCTCCCGATCCGGCCTGCCGTGCAATAGGTGAGCAGACACATCCTTCACCAACACCCGACAAACCGCACCCCATGAACCCGGGCACCCCTGCTGAGTCACCAAACGTAGCGTAACACTTGGGGTGACTTATGGCAGAGGTGTTGGTTATCCAATAAATGGTTCCCGGGGCGCGGCAGCCACACCCGCCTCCCAAATTTATTGGATAACCAACAACAAAGGTTTGCTAGGTTTGGTGAGCAGGAGTGCACGGGTTCTTGGGGTGAGGTTTATTTAAGTCTTGGCGGCGGAGGCTTTAGCCCACCTACTGCATGGCGGGCCGGATTGGGAGAGACAGGATGAGGGAGACCTTTTGACCCGTCGCCTTTCACCACAGTGAAAGGGATGGATTCGCACGTTCGTCACTCCTAATCCACCCAGAACGTCCCCTCCTTCCTTTCCCTAAAAATACCCTATTCACATTAGCTTTACCATTAAAGAAGAATAATTGTTTCAAAGATGACATACTATAAAAAATATTGTGATAGTAGTAGGAGATTTTTAAATATTGTCAGGTTATTGATTAATTGACTATTAATACGTTCCAATTTATGTTATCTAATTATAAACCCGTTGTGTTTGTGTGTAAAATTTTTAACCCTTTATTTATATCAAAATAATGATATGTTTCCAAAATGTGGTTGGCCAATTCAGAATGATAAATATCATTTAAACATCTTAGATGCTCCTTAATTCTAGCATTAACATTTCTAGAAGTCTTCCTTCCATAAAAATATTAAAAAAATAAAGCCATTTCTTCATTACTTACATTCATAATCATGACCAAATAAATAAAATTAGACAATTTTTCAAAAAAAACTTACAGTAAAAAGTAAATATTTTATACAAAACATACATATTATAACTTACAACCTAAGTAAGAATCGTGTCTCCCTTTTCAGGCACAAGAGCTCCTCTTTTCTGATAAGGCATACATGACCAAAAACGACCTTTATTATATTATTTTGTAAAATATATTATGTAACTCATATTTTATATTACAAAAAAAAAAATATATATATATATATATATATATATATTTATACATTTTCATTGTTTAGACATCTTGAATATTTTTTGTTTATTTTTAAAAGATTTTATTAGGTATATAAATGCATTTTTTACATGTTCTAATGTAATTTTTATATTTAATTTTACATGATTGTTTTTTTTTTTTTTTTAATAATACTTTTAAGTAATTAATCAACAATCCCCATAATTTTTTTGTCTATAATTCTTATTTGTCTATACATGTGTGTATTCTGTTATTTTTATTAATGTTAATCTTATTCTGACGAAGAAACCTTTGGTTTTGAAACATTTTGATTAAATGAGTGGTGTTTTAAACATTTTGATTAAATGAGTGGTGTTTTACAAAGTGATTTGTTTTCATTTAATTACTAATAGTTTATTCATTGCTGATCGGGTGTTCGGTAGAGCTAAAAATTTAAGCGTTAAATATTATAAATAAGAAAAGCTCCAGAGTCCAAGCTGCCAAAATGATGTACTTGAGAGGAGTCGCAGGGGGTTACGAAATGTGATCATGTAAGAAACTCGACAATCCGAGATGATCTAAACATTGAACCACTGTTACTCTTCATAGAAAAATCGCAACTGAGGTGGCTTGGGCATGTACTAAGAATGTCTGATGACAGAATTACGAGGAAGATACTCAATGCCATTCCAGACACAGTTGGGCGAGGCAACTCCAGAAACTGGGTGAGGAGAGGATGGGTCTACCATGGACTTAGGCCGAACAATCAGCACGAAACAGGGACGTATGGAGGAGCCTTGTCGATGCAATTGGTCCCCGACCCGAATAAGACAAGGGGAAGAAGATGATGATGAAATATTATAAATATTCATGTAATATAAAATTTCACGTATGTATACTGTTTAGTAGGTTATATTATTCGCCTCACTAAACAATATCTTTCTACGTGGGATGAGGCTGATAATATAACATGTCACCAAAAACACCGTCCCAATTACCAAAATAATCGAATGTCTCTATTTCTCCTCGCGTGTCAGGTCGCCAATCAAAATTCGGAATGGAGAATTAGCATATTAATTGAGTCGGATACGTCCTACCGTGAAATCTCAGCTCTTCGCGGTCAAAGGACGACGCGCGACGTGTTCCGTGTGCTCCGTGCTATGTGCTCTATTCTATAGACTTATAGACTACTAGATACTAGACTAATGGCTCTAATGGCCGTCCGGCGCCGAATTCGTTACGAATTTCGATTAACCCTAGATTGCAACAGTCGTCGAATTGACTACGCTGAGAACAATGACGTTACTATATACATATCGATCGTCAAGTTGGTTTGTCAGGCATCTCCAAAAAATCGTAATTTGAGTTGAGTAAGTATGTAGTTTTATGTGAAAGTGTACCCTCTATCTGGTACAATACTCAGATTACTCACGATATTGTGGTATCGATAAATAATTATTATTCTTTCCACATTACGGATAACATAATACTAGAATAATAGAATACAATTAAATTAACACGTTAATTAATTCCCCTCGGGCCACATGTGATATTTAGAAATACTACGAGGAGGGTCAATAAGGGTAGGTAGGGTAGAAAAATAGGTTCTGGGAGAGAAAAGGTATGAGTGGTGGGTTGGAATTTGGTGACTACAGGAGTAATGGACGTATGATTCCGACCCTTCCACTGTGATACAAGACGATGCCGCGATGTTTCGAGAGAGTCCTACTGGAGAGATAAAAAAGTCTTTCTCAACCAGTCTCTGGTGGCAGACGCATTCGCCGGTAAACATTAATTAATTACAGATAAACCTCACCCGGGCACCCCTGCTAAGTCATCAAACGAAGCAAACCACTTGGAGTGACCTGTGGCAGAGGTATTGGTTACCCAATAAATGGCACCCGGGCACCAAATTGAAAAATTAGTTTAGGTAGTTGTTTTTTTTTATATTTCTTCACTTTTCTTCTAACCATCACGCCGTTTCCCCGCAGGGGTAGGCAGAGAGGACGGACCTCCACACAACTCGATCTTGGCACACACTCTTTGCCTCGTTCACATTCATATATCGTTTCATACATGCTCTTCTATTATTCCGACTCTTCACATGGCCCGACTCAAGTATCTGATTCAATTGGTCGTGCCATGTCTTCCTCGGGCGTCCCCGACTTCTTCTACCATTCACATTTGCATCATATATTCTCCTTACACTCCTTTCCTCGTTCATTCGCTCTACATGCCCAAACCATCGGAGAGTCCCTTTCTTAATCTTACACATCACACTTACATCAGCCTTGCATTTTTTGCGGATCTCCACGTTTCTCTCACGATCGTACATGGTTTTACCACACATTCGCCTCAGGGATCTCATTTATACAGCATTCAGTCTACTTTCATCCTTCCTCTGCCAGTTCCACGCCTCACTGCCATACATCAGGGTAGGTACCAGCACTCCATTATGGACGGCTAGCTTCGCTTCTTTGGACAAAAAAAAGTTCTGTTTATTATAGATCCATAGGTATTTGTTTAAAATCGTAGTCGCATCAACGAAAGGGTTAAAACTATCAGAACGGATGCTCCGAAATAATGACGGGTGTTTGGGCAATTCGGATAATTCGCCGAGACGTGCGTTAGATGGGTCATAATTACGTAATTTGTTTTAAGCATTTTCCCTGTTTGTAGTTTGGACATCACTATTATTATCCTGTTAACTATGGTCCGTCAAATAATTAATGATGTGTCCATTTTAACGACCCTTCCCTCACGAATAAATTATCCTACAATGTTTGCGAAATTTTCCATTCGGAAGATTTGTGCTGTACGTCACTATTCAACGAAACTGCAGCTCTGTTAGAAATATACATTTTAAAGAGATGATCTTTTTTCAAATTAGTTCGTAAAAAGGTACCAAGATACTTATATTATAATGAACATTTAGGCGATGCACCACGTCATGTAACATTTGGAATCAGGCCGATTACAATAACACTCCTTATGTAGATGGCGACCTGTTTTTATTTATGTAAAAAAAACCGTTCAGACACAAATTTAAATATTGTACGTTAATTTTCAATGAATCAAATAACTTAATTTGCCACATTGTACATGTACAATATAATCATGTACAAAATCACATGTACAAAATAAAATAAAAAAATAACCGAAAAAGGGTTCAGGTACCTTTCATATTTACCACTCTTTCATATTCTCACTGGTCTTGGAATTTGTGAAAATCTAATTAAAACATTTCTTGAAATGCCTTTAATTGCCAGATCTGAACAGCCAGGTACTTTCTAACCTTTCTATCCTACTTCCTACTTGCTTCAGCCTGAAGTCATAGCGAAATTAGGAATGCCATAGTTCCACTGATTCAGGGCAGTTGGGTCTCCCTTGCCCAGATATTTCCAATCATCCTCTTTCCCATCTCTTGTGCCTTCAACCTTCAACCTCACATCGCACCCTATTGAGAACGCCATAATCCCAATGCATTAAATATTAACAATTTTTTTCCCATTCAGCGACACTTACGTGAAAATTTCAATAGAAGGTGATTTTATTTAATAAAAACATGTTATTTGGTGGACCACTTTCATGTTACGTTTCCATTATTGATGAATAGGTGATTATTTTGTATGCTTCATATATCAGAAGGACCCGGTACCTTCCTACGCCCGTTCCCGGCGACGGGTGTGACAAAAATTATTAAAATTTTACATGTTTTTCCCCGATCCAATTTAACGGTTCGTTGATAGAAATGTAGAATTCCTGGAATATTTCCTTCCAAAAGCAGATTTACGTGTATCCTATTATGGATCATTGCATTCTATACCCATGGACGGCTTTCAAATACTTACACTGAACACTGAATCCCTAGTAACATCAGTGTTATTTGGTATAGAACTTAATATGAATTCAGCCATGCGATTCTGTATCTTTTGTGGATACGGAATCGATTCCATACGTAATCGACTGTCAAATTTGTGTGATGTGTACAGAATTTTTAATTTTTTAAAATTATTATTCTTCCATAATAAGCAAGTGCTTGTGTGTATGGGAGGAGGTACTATTTGTTTAGTTATTTAGAACATTTTTTTTGTTATTGCTCTATTTTTAAATTTACTAAATAATGAATAAGAGAATTTTTTAAATATTTATTAATTTGTTTATTTTTGCTTGTTTTTTTTTTAGCTAAGGTTTTAAGTATATTTTTTTAATTTGTGTTTTGAATTCTTTGAATCTATCATTAAGGGATCTTATATTTTCTGTCAATTTATTGAAGAAATTTGTTCGTAAGTATTTGTAGGTTGACCCAAAGTTTTTTAAGAATCGGAATTGGTAACATGTATTTTTGCCTTAGATTTGCTGTGTTTTTGAAAGATACGGTTTTGTTTAGGATATCCTCTTTGTAAACTTGTAAGGTTGAGTGATATAGGAAAATAGTATTTAATTTTTAGACTCTAAATTCTTTGAATATGAGTTCAGATGGATATAAAAATGATTTCTTTAATATTATTTTAATTTTTAGTTTTTGTGCAATGTAAAGAGATTGTGTGTGAGTTTGATAGGCGCCGCCCCATTATATTATACCATATTGGATTATGGATTGACAGAAAGCGACAATTGACAGATTGACATAGTACGTCATTCTCAGTAGTTCTTTATTTAGAATATGTTTCAAACAGCTAAAAATATAGGTCAATTTTCGTACTATGTTTTTGAGAATGGTTATATATGCCGTATCCATTTTAGGCATTGGTCAATAGTGATCCCTAGATATTTGATGTTTTGGTTTCAATGTTAGTACCTATTTTTTCAATAGCACATGGTAAGTTACAGTGGTGTTGTGTAGTGTTTGGTGCAGAGTGAGTTCTAATGTTTTTTAAAAATGAAAAATGGTAAGTAATGTGTTTTTTTAGAGTTTAACGATAGTGGCTTATTGGCAAACCGTGTTTTCAATTCATTGATATCGGTGTTAGCCTTTTTATTCAGTTCCAATCATGTATTTGCTTTTAAAAGAAGCACTGTGTCATCTGCATATGAGACAATTTCCCCGTATTTAGCAACTTCAAATAAATCATTTACACACAATATGAACAAAAGTGGTCCTAAAACTGTGCCTTTTGTGGTCTATTTTTCAAAAATCTTAAAATCCAGGATATTACCATTCCAATTATTATTATTATTTTTTTTTTAATTTTTTTTATTGAGTAAATTTTTTACAATAAGTTTATTTCATTCTAATATTACATATTTTATATACTCTCCTAATAAAGCAAGTGCTTGTGTTTAGGAGAGGACAACTTGATAATAACTTTTTTTTTTTTTTTCAAATCCTTATGACAAACTTAATAACTTAACTTAGATTTAGACTTAATAACATATCTTTTAAAGATTATAAGGGTAATTAAACAAAAAATATATATAGGATGTACATAAAACCTTTGGAATAACAAACAGTCAAAAACATATCTAATAAAAGTTAAAATTTTATGGTGGGATTACCAAAATATAATTTAATATTTTTTTTTATATTTGTCGTAATTTTTTTCTGTTCGTTTATCGGCGGGTAATTAATTAAATAATTTTATTCCTTTATATACATAGTGATTCTGTGCTGTTGTGGTTCGTATGGGTGGTATAGTTAGTCCACCAATAGAAGTATTCGTTATGCTAATATTTAGCAGTGGGGTAATATTTTTTTTAAATATATCTTTGTGTAGCTGAAGTAGTGCTATTTTTTGGGAAATTTTTGTAAGTGGGGGAACAGTTAATTCTTGGAATACGTTTATTGTTGGGTAGTAATACGGTTTTTTTAGGATAATTTTTATAAGAATTTTTTGAATTGTTTCGAGTGGGAGAAGGGATGATTTATATGCACCCCCCCAAGCTATGATTCCATATTGTAATACCGAGTGCGCAAGTGCAAACTAAATTTCTTTTAATATTTTTAATGTGATAGTAATATTCCTATCGATTTTTTAATATTTTTTATTAAGTTAGTATGTGATATACTATCAAATGCTTTTTTAAAGTCAATAAATATTCCAAAGCATTTTTCATTTGAGTTTAGGGCAGTATATTTATAGTTTGTTATTTTCGCAATAGCATCGTGGGTGTTAGTGTTTTTTTTTGAAACCATACTGCTTAGAATTTATAATTTGTTGTTCTAAGAAGATTAGATTTTTTACAATTTTTTTTAATTATTTTTGATATATTTGATAAAAGGGATATAAGGCGGTAATTTTGTGGGTCGGTTGGGCAGTCTGCTTTATATATCGGTGTCTTTATATATTGTTCTTTTGTAAATATTTGGAAATACACTTTTTATTGGGCTTGTATTTATTATATACGTTAAGGGGCAAAATAGATTTTGTTTCAATGTTTTTAATATGTTTACATCTATGTTGTCATAACCGGGAGTAGAACCCCCCTTTAAATCATCGATAATTTTTCCAACCCCAATTTGTGTTATTTTGTTGAACTTATTAAAGTAGGGTAGCGTGGAGATTATTTTTATTATCGTTGGGACATGTTTTGATGGCGTTTGCTAGATTTTTTCCAACACTTACAAAATAGTTGTTTAAAATATTACAGCATTTTTTGGTGTCGAATTGGACATTGTACGTTTTTTTTCCATCTGAAATTTCGGATATACAACTGCTCTTTTTATTTTTATTTATTATTTCGTTTATTGTAGTCAAAACTTTTTTATTATTGTTTTTGTCTCTAGAATTAATTAATATTTTAAAAAATAACCTTTAATTTTTTAAGACTTTAAAAACTTAAGGGGTTGAAGGAAAATATGTTATAAATCTGAAGAAATTCCGAATACCGGGTCATAATTGGTGTGCCGTAGACACAAGTTCCTTCCTGACTGCGTTGGTCTTATTTAGTGCTAAAGTTGTACTGCCATGCGATTCTGTATATTTTGTGGATACGGATTCGATTCCGTACGTAATCGATTTTCAAATTTGTGTGATTGTCTACGGCTTGCAATTGCTTTTTCTTTGGGCTAATATGTCAGCTGTCGCTAATTTCAACTAATTTAAAACACGAAATGCGGTAAGTATACATGATTATTTATTAATTTAATGCAGGTTTGTGGTTGTATACCATGGATTTGACATTTGCGAAGTTTCAATTTAAATACACATGAATTACTTATTTTTCCCGAATTAGGAATCTAATAACCTGCTTTGTGCACTTAGTAATTATTGTTGAAATGAAGTGTACCTAATTCCCATAATCCGTGCTCAATTATTCTGTACGTGTATCCTGCCTCAATAGCTTAGCCTTAAATAGGTTCTTAATTTGGGTAAGCTAAGTAAACGAAACTTCCAAATCAAAACCAAACGGATTGCAGTATTTAGGGCACATGCGTCAGGTTGGAATGCTGTCCTTGTTCAATCGGTATTTCAATTTGTAGTGGCCTGTATTTATCTAATCACGTCTAATCACTGGCTCATTACTACACTTAGCCCGGCGTAGGCAATCGTCGCACCCGCTGTATAACACACGCGGTCCTTCCTATCACTCTGACAGTGTTGCCACCCCACTAAGTGTACGTGAGACAATGTACTATATCTATTTCATAGATACGAACACTACACAATGGAAGATGATCCGAGGAACTAGCATCATTATCATTGATACTTCGGCAACTGTGCATAGTCGGGAAACATGCCAAACACGAGCCCAACATATGTACACGTTTGACATTTGTCATATGAGAACGGATCCTTTCTACTACCCGTTCTTGAGATTAACAGCTCGGCTGTGGAACGATTTGCCAGCCTCTGTGTTTCCTCCTTCCTTCAATATGGAAACTTCAAGAGACCCACGTTCACTGAGGAAAATTATTTTCGACAAGACCTCCTGTGTGGAGCTAATGTAAAAATAAACGAAAATCTTTTTTGAATGTTTCTGGTTTTCACTGTTCAATTGTGTTTTTAGTCATAATTCAAATGAATATTAAAAATAAGAATTCATAAAACAATAGAAAATATACACGGTGTCCGGAAACTCGCAGTACAAGCGAGAAAATAGTGAATCTGCATTACATAGAGAATCAAAAAAAAACTTTTTATTTATTTGTTATATAAACACCGTAGCAAATGATTTTCTTCAAATTTGACCTGAAAAATTCTAATTAATGAAGACAATATTAACGAAACTCAATCGAAAATCAGAAACAGAAAAATCAGAAAAAGATAGGTCATATCTGGGTCTCGAACCCAGGACACTATCTAGATAGCATTTTGTTCTGGATGAAGTTGCAATCACACATAAAGATAGCAGCCAACAAAAGTATGCGAAAAGTATCAAAAAATGATTTGTCTCACGGACATGCTCTCAATGCACTTCTATCAGTTCAATCTCTTCAGTGCGTTAAAATATATTTTGAGGCCCCTAGAACGTTCCTTGGTTATTAAGGAGTCGATTATAATAAAGTGAATTATTAAATAATATTCCATATAGAAAGGTTAAAATGTCTGCTAGGCATAACAAGTAGGCATGAATTTAATTTGGAAAATATCAACGACCTTACACACTAGAATGTTTGTCACGTAATTGGCGATTGAGGTAGGTGCCTAACCATTTTTGAGACCTTTATTATAACAGGCCTTTCGTGAAAAATTTATGAAATAATATTATTTAAAAATAAATGATGTGTTTCATTTGTCATTTCAAAGTAAACGTTGAATTTGAATGTAAGTTATTTTATAAATTCCTTTTGAATATGTTATATGCTGTCGATGTACACTTCATACTGCGGGTTCCAAATTGGCGAAGCATATTCCAGTTACTTATGACTAGTGCAAAACATAGCATTACTGTTGTCCGCGGGTAACTGAAAACTTTAATTATACAAAGAACAAAACCAATCATTTTATACGACCTATGAACTACATATTAAGGCGATGTGATTATTAAATATAAGGGTGCTATCAAGCAAAGATCTTTACATTCCATTTTAGAGATGACAGGTTCGTTGTGGAGTGAATAAGAGTATTTAATTATATGTTTATTTCTGGGAAATGTCAAAGTGTGCCTTTTAGAAACATTGATATCTAAACAGTTAACTTTGCGATACTTGCAAAGTCTTTTAAGGTCCTTTTGTAACCTAGGTCAGCGAGATAATGCACAACTCTGAATATTTTCATCTCATCAGTGTACAGCTTATACCTATTCGGAATTTTGACGTAGAGTATTTTCTTCTAAAACAGTTTGAAAAAAATCTTAAAAATTGGGAATACGAAGCCTCGAATTTGATGATTTTATTTAGGTATTATCTGACTGAGGTACAGTTATGCCTTTCGCTCAGTATTCCGGGGAGTAAGGCAGCAACAATATGGTACAATACCTAGTGATCAAATTTCTCTTAATTTCCTCTTAAGGGAAAATATTAGTTACATAGTGCTTTTTAAAACTTGCATTCATTATGATGATTCTATGAGAAATCTTGGTATTGCCATTATACAACTTTAACCATGGCAGCACCATAAATATTTGTATGTCAGACTGTACCGCAAAGAGAATAGCTGTCGCTATGTAAAAACGCGTCAAATTGATAGTTTTGTTCGCACCGATACAAAAAGCAACGTAAGTACTTTCTTATTAAAACAGCTTCGTCTCCAGACTTGAGATTAAATGTAAATACATTATGCTCCAGCCCAGTCTCTTGGAGCGGTGGTTCCCAACCTTTTTATCACCGCGGACCGGTCAAAGTTTCATTATTTAACCGCGGCCCGCTGAGGGGACGTTTGTTGTTTGTATATTTTTGATGTTTTGATTTACAACTAGTACACATTGCCTCAAAATAGGTAAATATCTCTTAAAATATATTAAATACAGGATTCAGATTTTGGCCAATCCTTCATTACACATTTACGAATTAATAAAAATAATTATTGACATAATATAATATAAGCTCTCGTTGGTCGCAACACAAGTATTTTCAACAACTAACTAACTTATATTATTTAATAACTGCATTTATGTACACTCCCCTTCCCGTACACTAGCAAATGCTTAAAATTGAAGAGAAGTTAATAATTATAAGATGTAAATTATTATTAAGATGTATTGATATCATAAACAAACGAATAAATAATTATATATGAAAAAAAAATTGTTGAAAATATGGAATAAATTATTCCAACACGTATTCTTAATAAAATGATTCCATTTGCATTTGGGCAAGCAGAATATAAGAGCGGTTACTCACACAGTTGCGTCTCCCTCGAGCTCTTTACGTTATATGTATGTAAGAGTGCGCAAGATGGAAGCCCATTCGTGTTTTTTTACTTCGAAGGTATTTTGTCGGCGATAACTTGGCATGAAAGGGTTCTCAACTGAATTATTTAATTTTTTATTGGGTATGTTCGAAATTTAGATTTTTAAGCAGGGCCTTGTGCGGCCCGGTCCTATTTGATCCACGGACCGGTACCGGTCCTGGGACCAGGGGTTGGGGACCACTGGCTTTGAGGACCTGCTGAAATAATAATATTATAGTCGTAGTCTGTTTACAAGTGTTTACATTCTAATTCCCCAACTAGACGGCGATGGCGATATATTGTGTTTGCGTGGCTTGACGGTTCTAATTAATTAAAATATCAGCCTGAACGTGAGGACTGATTATGTGATTATTCAAATCTCTCTCCAGCCACTCTGCATGATAGTTTAATCTGTAATACTCACGTATTCCCTTATTTCATCTCTGGATTTTGACACTAGTGCAATTAAAAAAAAATGTATTTTTGATATCAACCTCTGGTTTATCACGACGATTTAATTTTTTAGATAAGTTGCTTATCTTAGGAGTTAGGACCTTAAAATAATAGTTAAAATTGAATATTCGTCTATCGTCAAGTTAAGATTAGTGTTCCGTATTGGTGGATCACGATCCATGGGATCCGTGGGTTTACGATACGGAATCTATATCTAGACATTTGTGATCCGTTAATACGCTAGCCTACGCGTTCAATAAATATCCATAGGGATATACTATAGAGGAGCTATCCCGTACATAATTCTCCGAGATTCGTGTTCAAATCATGCACGAACAGGCCTTCGGGAAAGTGAAATCTAACTAAAGCCACCGCATCGAAAGGCTCGGCCGTCAGACCGTCCTTTCCTTTTACTCAAGCCCATGGTTTCATCCTTTTCCATCCTACTTTGATACGTCACACGCCAGCCACGGTCGACGGATGTTGTTGTTGTTGTATTAATAGAGAAATGGAGGTACTAACATACGATTCCGTTGAACCAATTTATTCGCGAAATGTCTCATCAATGTAAATATCACGATATTTGATAAGTATTAGCGGATCACAATAAATATATATATTTGTTGTTTTTTTTGTTTGTTTATTGATCTATATAAGGGTGTACATTCTGTTGAAGGTGTAGGGTGGCACTCTGATCCATATTGATCAATCAGTATAGATCGTGATAAATATTGAAAGTGTACCCTACGCCTAAGGCATAATATGATGATATGTATTTATATTGGTAAAAAATAATATCGTCCTGTGGTAATGTCTTAAAAGTCGATATATTAACTCTCAGATAGAAGACTTGTTTCTGACTTGACTTTTATTTTTAAAATTGTTAATGGTATTATAGACAGCCCTGATTTATTAAGTCTAATCACCTTCCATATACCTACAAGAACTACTCGATCCAAAATCCTTTTTAATTGCAACAACAATATCAGGACTGAGTCATTTAGATATTCGCTTATACCTAGATTGCATGCAGTTGGGAATGCTTTCTCAGAAGTAGTAGATATGTTCAGCTGCACGGAATATAGTTATAAGAAGGCTATAATAACATACCTCAATCATAATAATCAATGATAGGCATGGTAATATTTATATGTAAGGCTTCTTTATCATATTTTACTAGAGATTCAGAACTACTCTTAACCATCAGACACAAGTGTCATAGCTAATAAGTGCACTATTTTAATAAAATTTATTATTTTTAATCCATAACTATTATCAAATCTCCAACTGACAGCCCTGAAACCAAAGAGCTAATTTGCTATCTATACCTGCCCAGTCATTTAAAGCAAAGTTAATTTTTAAGGTAACATTAAACTCTCTACAAAATTATTCTATTTATAATCAACTCCTAGATTTGAAAATAAATGCGAATGTGTGAATGTATGATATACCAGACTTTGCTCGATTCTACTTACCAACAAGCCACCTTTATTTTACGTATTTTTATTGTGCGCAAATTTAATGTTAATGCCCACATTATTTGTTTGGTTGTAACAAATACTTGTTTCATATACCTATGTATATACTAGCTTTTATCATACATACTTCACATTTTTTTTATGTTAGGTCTTTTATAAACCTCGCATATTATTTAAATATTGCTTAACTATTTTATTTCTGTTATTTTTAACATACTGATATCCTCCTGTGAACCATTGTATCATGTATCACTTGAATGTAAAAGCCAAATTTATGGCGTTTAAATAAATAAATAAATAGATATTGTGGCAGCGAACGATGAAGAAATTTTGAATCGCAGAAGCATTCCTAGTGGTTCCTCACGCGCCAATGGCGACCCTCAACATTTTCAAACAGTCACCGTCTGCCGGGACAAATAAAAAGGAACCATTCTGTTTCAGACTATAAATTATGGCACGGATCTAAATTGTTATAATAAACTTGTAAGTACAGCGTTAGATGCTTATTTGATTTATTCACAACTTACACCCATACCCCCATAATATAAATTTTCTTGACGCTTTACATCTTAAATTTAAAAAAAAAACATGGTAAATACATATAGAACATGATAAAAATGACACCGGAACCAAAAAATGTAGGTTTACGAAAACATTTATCAAAAAGACAAAAAAAAAAATTTCACAATCAAAAGATCGCAAGAAGCATTGGTTTTTACCTTTTGTTGGTCTGCGTGGAGCTAATTTGTTTTCCAGCAAGTTCACAGCAACGGAATTACTAGTTTTGTGAAAATCATTTTTAAAGCACAAAGTTGTGGCAGTTAGACATTTTTTAGGCAACAATTTTATCATTTTGTTTTGAAGAGTTTTAATTTTCAACGTACATTTGTTGCTTAAGTTTTAAATTTACTGCGACCGGTTTCGACACGTCCGTTTTTTTCACGCCAGTTTTAAGTTTGCTCGTTAATGACACGGACGTGTCAAAACCGGTCGCAGAAAATTTAAAATTTAAGTACCAAATGTACATTGAAAATTAAAACTCTTCAAAACAAAATGTCTAGAAATTGTTACGTAGTTAATGCCCAAGAAATACAAAAAACAATTTTATCAATTACATGAATAGGTACTTTAAAAAAATATAAGTTGTTAGAATTTAGGAGGGTCACCCAAGAGATATAATAATAAACACTCCAAGAGATTTGAGCTGAGTTTTTTTTTATTTATAGAAAGTTACATTCAAAACACGAGATTGGTTTTTCTCCACTGTGAGTCTGCATATGTCTCTTTAAATTTGACATAATCGAACATGTATAATTACATTTGGGACAAGCGTAAGGTTTTTCTCCACTATGAATAAGCATATGTCTCCTTAAATGCGACTTAATAATTGCAGTAAGAACACGAGAATGGTATTAGTCTGTACATCCCGGTTCTGCGTTCAATAGAACTAAAAGAAAAACAAGCCTTGTATATCTATTATTCGATTATTTGTCGTAAAAAGAATGAATGAATGAATTTACAGGAACCGGCCTTTTTATCAACAAAACACCACAACCAAGCGCCATCAATAGAAACCTGCATTTTAGACACATGGCCTGTCGGTAAATAAAACAGATAAAGACAGATAGATGGCTGTAACTATACCATTCAGTTATAAAAATATACATATGCAACACATAGAATCGAGGCAGCGAATCGAGAAAAGAATCATTTCACATGAATTTTACGACCAAAATTCGGTAGGGTAATTAATTGTATTATGAAATTAATCATAAGTGATGTTACATTTCGTTTGAAATTAGGTACGTAGGAGCTTATCTACGGTTATTATATCGATGGGCAGAAGGGATGTAGGTAGTTACCGTAAAAATGAGAGTTATTTATGTTTTCAAATCTACCATTTCGGCATTTAAATCGTCATTTCATTGTTACTTGCGTAAACGCGATGTGATTAGGCAGCCACCATTAAAATATTTGCGTGGGTAGATTTCCTTTTCATTGGACTCATTTCGGCATCCATTGCGGAACCTTCCCCCCACACTACTTTAATAAAATCATTCAGGTATGGCAATTGAAGCAGTAAAGAACGTGAAACATTTCAATTTATAATTAATTATTATTCTATTCTTTATTCTCAAATATAAAACAACGGTTTAATGGTAGATGAGAGATAATTAAGCTCTTGCAACGTGATTATAGTTTTTGAAAGAGGGTAATGGCAAAAGTCAAAATGTTGACCTTATTATGGGCAGAATTCACCCAAGGATCCGCCCGTGTTTTTTTTATACATTAGGTCCACACAGGAGGCCCTGAAGAAAATAATTTCCCTCTTGGCCTATTTCGTCTTAAGGGATGCTGTGTGGAGGGTTTTTAATGGAAAGGAAGAAGAGAAATTTCTGAGAACGAAATAGGTATAAGAGGTAAGAATCTGGAGGTCAGTGTGTCTAGGAGTGACGGAAGTATGAATCCATACTTTCAACTGCAATGCAAGGCGATGGGTCGAGGGATTCTGGCGGAGAGGTCAAAAGACCTCCTCTCAATCAAGCCCACCACGCAGCAGGTGGTAAGACACATCGACCGCCAAGATCTTGACAAAGCTCACTCCATGAACCCGGGTACTCCTGCTAAGTCTCCAAAAGTAGCGAATCACTTGGAGTGACCTATGGCAGAGGTGTATTCCTGCGACGGACAGATCGACTTGGTCCGTCGTCTGTTTGGCTCTTTTTAGTGTCGCTTCGTTTCATAGAGTTTCAAATCACAACGGTGCTAATGAAGTTTTCACTTCAAAAAAATTACAGGTGAGCAGTTCACATGCGGTAGAAGTGGAACCTTCAGAAAACTAAAGTAGACAAGAGTGGGGAGACTACGAAGCACTGCACAAAGAGGAGACCGATTATTATATCTTATTCTCTCGCAGGCTAAATCCCAAAAATATATGTGATTGTCTCTTTTTAGTGTCGCAATTTTTAACATCGAGTTTCAAATCACAACGCTGCAAAATACTTTTTCACTTAAAAAACAAAATGGCTCTGAATAACCATTTGATGACTTTGTCACACGTAAACTTCTGTAATTCAACAGGGCATGAAACACCTAGGTACCTACCTGTTTAATCGAATTTATCAAACTACCGAGTATTAGTGTCTACGTAAATATTATTATGATGGTGAATTGTGTTCATTCATATACAAAATCAACTGTCAAAACACTGATTCCGGAATCAATTATTGAATAGTAATAACCTCGCCCTAACGCTCGTATACCTTCGTAACAATTTTCCCTAATTTAATTTAGATACCAATAAGTTATTCACTGCGTAACATTTATTACGATCAATTAATTTCGAATATGGGTCCGATTAAGATGACAGAACGAAATTGACGTGAATAAAATTTACTCATGTAAGTTAATTTCTTTCCCTGAATGTTCGTTTTATTTGATACTCGTTTCCAATTTAATAATCTGTATCTGTATAAAAATTAATGTTTCTTTGTTTGTCCCTTGTGCGTTCCTAAAGCATACATTTGATTGCGATGGAAATTTGATGATTTGATGTGTGCGTGCCCGCGATGATTTCTAGATAAAATAGTAAGCTCTGGCGTTGTGAAATTATTTCCTACAATATTCATCCGATTGCGATGAATCTTTGGTTATTTGTTGTGCGCAAGCCCGCGAAGGTTGGTTTTAATACCAGAGAGTTTGATAAATTTGTGTATATCATGTAGTTGAGGAAGGCGGGAGGTGGTGGTTTCACGGGATGGTGGGAAAAAGGGATAGGAGAGGGGGGAAGGCGGGGAAGGTGGAGGGGGAACGCGGTACGAATGGGAAAGGACATATGATCCCAATGACAATTATTATTTTTGAATTAAAACTTCTTTACGCACGCTCGACACTTGGGGGTAAAATTATGAATACCTAGGTTATGAAACGTTACGAAAAAATATGAAACGTTACGAAAAAATGTGACACGCTTTTTAAAAATATGAATACCGCACAAGAGTCCCAACTGTTCCCGTCTGAAGCCAGTGAGACTATGGCAACCCCAATTGGGGTATGTTGTGAGGCTGAAAGTAGTGGGGATGGGGAGGAGATAGGGAATAGGAAGGTGGGGAAGTACCTGGCTATTCAGATCTGGTCACCAAACACGGCTAATGCCATTTCAAGCGACGTTTCAATTCTGAATGGTGGTCTTACACCAGGGCGATACTGAGAGTATCTTTCACTTTGGAACGTGCCGCTAATCAATATGAAACGTTATCAATGTGAAACGCTAATCAATGATGAGTTGAGTTGAGTTGAGTTGAATTGAGTTGAGTTGAGTTGAGTTGAGTTGAGAGCTGATAGCTGAGAGTTGAGAGTTGAGAGCTGAAAGTTGAGAGTTGAGAGTTGAGAGTTGAGAGTTGAGAGTTGAGAGTTGAGAGTTGAGAGTTGAGAGTTGAGAGTTGAGAGTTGAGAGTTGAGAGTTGAGTTGAGTTGATGGGGATGTTGAGGGGATGGGGATATTTTTATTCCTGTTATTGTTATATTGTTAATGGACGGCATAAGTTAGTGAAGTTTTACTTCAGTCGTGTCGTCTAAAGCACACTAGTTTTTAAAAATTTTCTTTAGGCAGGTAGGTATCTAATACTGGAAAAAATGCGAATGAGAAACTCTAAGTAAACACGATGATTTCACATCGGGAAAAAGACACTTTACTGAATCATAAAAACGGCCACCACCTTGAAACGGAATCAGAAAGTACAAACAAATTTACCGACTGGCTAAATGTAAAATGGTCGAATTATAACAGGACTTCGCTACGCTGCATATTTGCTCAGTCAATTATTTAAAAATAACAAAGAGCATGGTGTCTAATGCTGCGTATAAACAGGTAGGTATTACAACGAGCCTAGCCACGAGTTATGAGAAAGGAATGAAGTAACCGCAAACGGTGTAAAATGAAGCTTATTCTTGACTCTTACGTTTCGCTTTAACATTTTTTGAGACTAGGTTAAGTTGGTTTTTTTACGGGTAGGTTAGGTTAGGCTAGACTTGATCAGGTTACGATAAAAAGGATCTGACCCGGTACCTATGTATGTTTAAGCTAGATTAGATTAATTTAGACTAGACTAGAATAAATTGAGAACATATTTAAGTTCGGTTAGGATAGGTTATGTTAGGACAGACTAGGTTTGATTGGGTTAGAGTTCAAGTATGCCAGGTCAGATCAGGTGAGGGAAGGACATGAATTGTTAGGATAGGTTACTAACTAAATAAACCTGTATTAATTACTTCAAGGAAATTTATATATTTAAAAAAAAAAGAACAATAACTCCCAACAGCAATTTTTTCGATTAGGACCTTTGTTATCTTTGAGACATTAGAGGAATTTTTAGTATTGATTCATTATTAGAGAAAATTAGAATCATACTTTTATAGCCACGAACCAAGGTTCCTAGAAAATGTTTTTAACAAGGTTAGCTTATCGAGGGGTAGAGCGGTGATTGGCTAGAAATTCGTGACGTAGCTTGGAGTCCATGTTTCACTGGGAGATTTGAATTAACAGAAATACAAGAGGCAATGCTTTACTTCAAGCTAAATTTCGAAAGCGGCCCGACGAGTTTTTTTTTCAAAAAAGGCCCACATGAGCTAATATTGTTAAAAGCATTTTCTACGAACCTTGAACACGAACAAACTACTAATTCCATTTATTATAGGCCCACACTTGAAATTTGCAACCGAATTTTCCAAAATCTAGCTACAAACCGCAGTTGACCACCTTACGTGAAAGTTCCGGAGTTCTTTTTGTGGTATATGTTTCGGACATTTTTTGTGGTAAATGCTACTCGTAAATACGGGGCGGGAAGGAAACAGGGACCCTAAGTTTACAACCACATGGGAATACAGACTATTGCAGGAATTGTTACGACAATGAACATTGGACTTAGTTGGTATTTTTGAAGTAAGTTTAAGGTAAATTTATTGTTTTTTTTTATCTGTAGCAGGAAAAACTTGTAAAAATTGTACTGCTACATTTTTATTTTTATTTATAAAATACATTCGATTATTAAGAAATTTATAAAGGATAAATAGGTAGGAATATTAAATCATCGTACTAGTCTTCACGGAGACCAATAAAATATAGTTATTTTGTATAAAGTGTGAACTCACGGGAAAATCAATTAAACATTTGCCATCTGCCATTGGTTACTCACTTTTATTTCACATGAATACCTCGCACACGAGTCCCAACTGCCTGGAAAGATTGAAACCATGATATCAGCAATGGAGGCAAATATGGGTACCGCCACCCCTCCCCCGGCACCATTTATTAGATAACCAACACCCCTGCCATCTGCCATACGTCACCCCAAATGGTTGGATTTCGTTTAGTAATCTAGCAAGGGTGCCCGGGTTCAGGGTGTGAGGTTTGTCTAGTTTTGGCGGCACACGCATTTAGCCACCTAATGCGTGGCGGGCCGGATTGGGAGAGACTTATTGCGAGAGGTTGTTTTACCTCTTCAGCCGGACTCTCTCAACCATCCCTTGTACCGCAGTGGAAGGGATGGATTCATAAGTCCGCCACCCCTGAACAGATTGACCTCCAGATTTCTACCCACCCTTTATGCCTTTTCTTTCCCATAACTTCTTCTCCTTCCTTTCCCTAAAAGACCTTCCACACACCTCAAAGATGACACAGGTCCTCATGGACTTATATAAATATAAATAAATAAATATATCATTATAAGCAATAATTATTAGCCTGAAACACTCACCTACATTGAAACAATCTCCCGAGAAAAGATACATGCCGCCGACGGGACTCGAACCCGCGTCCTTCTGATATCCGTTCAAATGCTCTACCATTGAGCTACGTCGGCTTATCTTCTACCCGCCAAATAATTCAATATATAGGTACTAGTGTTTCATTCAACAATGACTGCTTTTTACATTTTTCCATCTGCAAACAACCAATTTTATTTATATGAGAAAGGCATTGTAAGTGCTTAATCTCTCACTAGGTGGCATCGAGACAAATTATGTCTACATTTTTTGGTGAAATACTTTAACTCGTCAAATATTAATTATTCTTTTTAATTGATAAACTAATGTTTAAGACAAGATTTTTATGCATTGACAAAGGGTAACAATTATTAATTAATTATTATCAATTAAAAATAATAATTAATATTTGACGAGTTAAAGTTTTTCATCAAAAAATGTAGGCATAATTAGTCTCGATGCCACCTAGTGAGAGATTTAGCACTTACAATGCTTTTCTCATATAAATAAAGTTTGTTGTTTACAGGTGGAAAAATGTTATAAGCAGTGATTGTTGAATGAAACACTGTTAGATATAAATTGAATTATTTGGCGGGTAGGAGACAGTGGCGGCTGGTGTTCATAAAAATAGGTGGTGCGCTAAAATAATAATAATAATGGTCTTTATTTCAAGATGTGGGAAGGTGAGTGCAATCCCACACATACCATAGAGATATCCCATAAATCTTGGACCTACCTACTCTAATTAAAATAAATTCAATTATGAAAAAAATCCTACCTATTTGTAAATTAGGTCGATCCTCCATTATCTCTGGGTGCATGCAACACATTGAGTCTAAATTAATTATATTTATTAAGATAGATTAAATTCTTTTAAAGTTTAACAACATCGTTCAATCTAAACAGATATCATAAGGATTGTGAGGAACAACTCACTGAAAAAGCATTCCATATTCCATTATTTTAAAAGAGTTCTAGTAAAATAAATATTGATCCATCACCATTTTTAAAGTCGCCGCGATTGTAAATTCAAATTCAATAACAGTTGACTCCTATCCAGAAAATTGTATTTAGATACTTATTGGCACGAAAATCGAGTTAAAAAAATGTTCAGTTTATCACACATCCGAAAGTCTTCCTTACGCTCCGTAACTCCAATGAAATATATATACTGTCATAACTCATAACAAATAATGTCCGCAATGTTTGTCGTTATGCTGTCGTTGGTCGATGCTGAGTGAAACATAGCATGAAAAATAGTAGATATTAAAATAAAGACACGACATGGATAATAATATGACACAAACGTGTCCCCGTTTAACATGCTACATAACGAACCATTCCTTTTGATGTGGTGGAAATTTTTGGATCGTCACCTGCGATTTCGTAAAATTTGCAAAGCATTCAACCTACCTACGATTTTGGCTCATTATAGAATTATAGAAGAACTCCTGTGATCGCTTTGCAAAATGAACCACCACTCTGAATATAGGCACACAACGATCTGCTTTGTTACGCGGGCAGTCCAGTAGGCACCTATATTACGCATGCATTAAAACCGAGTGTATATTGTGAACTGTGATGAGGCGTGTCGGAAATAAATATGTTTTTTGGCGCTCGGAAATTTTTAGATTTAAATTAATTAATTAGATTAGATTTAAATTAATAGATATATTTTGGGAGTGCGGCGCTCCTCCGCACCTTAGAGCTGGCCGCCACTGATAAGCCGACGTAGTTCCATGGTAGAGCATTTGACCGGATATCAGAAGGACGAGTTCGAGTCCCGTCGTCGGCATGTATCTTATCTTTTAATAATTATTGTTCATAAATATTGCTTATATTAATTGTTACCCTTTGTGCTATGCATAAAAATCTTGTCTTAAACATTAGTTTATCAATTAAAAATAATAATTGAATGAATTTATATGTTTTTGGTAATATTTGGAATTCATTCTTTGATTCATTCTTTCTTTGTTAATATAATAAAATATTTTGATGGAAATGCTTGTAGTTTATTTAAATCTGAAAGGCTTTCGTTACACATATAAAGCTCGTATTTTCCATATTCTTTCATTTGACAGAACTGCACAACAAGCCGTTCTTTCACCTACAAAAACCGTGATATTTATTTACATAAAAAAGCCATTTCTTTTCAGGTTGTATTACATTTATGGCCATATACGAGTGGTTTGGTATTCATATTTTGAGTATTGTACACAACAGGTAGAGATTTCATATTCCGTTTTCTTATTCTTTGTAGCCATAAAGAAAGTACGTTGACTGAATTAAGAAGTTGTAGAATTTAAACTATTTTACTAGCTAGATCAAGAATATCGTCATCCCTTGTTTGTCTTGCATGCATATTTATTGTATTCTAGTTCAGTTAAGGAACTCCGGTCCGTATACACAAATGCGTGGTTTTTTATTTATTTATTATTGTTGCACGTTGCTGGGGCTATAGCCAACGCCACGCCATTACCAACCATTATAACCAACGCCATCTGTTAAATCAAATCCACACCGCCCATTAGTCAGTCCGCTGCACGCTGCATGCTATTATATATTTCAACCAATTAACACAAAACCTTGACAAATTATATACCTTAACCTTCCTCATGAATCACTCTATCTATTGGTGAAAACCGCATGAAAATAAGTTGCGTAGTTTAAAAGACCTAAGTGTAGGTACAGACAGCCGGAGCGACTTTGCTTTATACCGAGTAAAGATGACATTCCAACTTCAATATAAGCGTATTTATTTTTATTTTTTAGAGATAGTTTAAATGATTTTAAAAGTTTAATTTATTTAGTATGCCCAGTAATTGATTTGGAGAGCCACCACTGGGCTGGGGCCCCAAACGAAGGTCCAATCCATTGTTAACAAACCGATGGCTATTTCTAATAACGCACAGCCGCAATCGAATTTAACGATATATAACACAAATAAGTAGCAAATATATTTAGCTATTTTACTAATATAATATTTTCGTACTTATATAATTGTTGGACATTTTAAAGAAAAAAGCTCTATTTTTAAAACTGCCACTTTTCGCCAGACCCAATATTGCGGCAAATTTGGAATTCGTCATTAGCATCACAAAAACTAGAATAGACATATTTTGAGATTACGAACATTAAAAAAGTGTGAAAACCGCACAGGAGTTCTAAGAGTCCTAAGTGGTGCCTTGGAACCCCCAATAATTTGCACAAAGTTAAAGTAAAAAGACAGGTTCACTCCCTAATTTCTCAAAAAACATGTTCCCAGAAACCTTAAATATAACACAGACACAATCTTATTTTTTTACCCCAATCTACTTATTAAAAGTACTGATTTTCATTTATGTACTCACACAATTTGCAGATGCGATGCTGCCATATAAAATCGTAAATAACATTACTTACTGTCCTGAACTATTAAATGTAATTGAATTGAAGATACCTACGCGGCATACGCATTCGTGGAACCTTTTCAATGAAAAACAAAATCAAATTAAACTACCCCCAGCGAGAGCACGTACGGACGTCATCGACGTTCTTCCTCTATGTTCTTATGCGTCTTTTTTGAAAACGAAAAAGACGGAAGATACTAAAAAAGGCATGCTGAACCCGCGGTCCTATTAAAGATATTTTTCAGTCTAAAATGAAATTTTCAGCTTTCTATTGTTATGTAACACAACAAGCAAGCATTTGTTTTTACGCGCGTAAATTTATCACATTTTTGATTTATTGCTTGAAAAGTGCCAGGCGCATGGCCGCACTAAGAATTTATTTTAGCAGTTTCTCGAAAGATCGAAAGCAAACGACCTGGTTTTTAATAAGTGGAGGGTGAGTGCAAAGAACACACAAGGGCGCGTGTACAGTCAGGTTATGCTAGGTTGCGGTTTTACAATAATAGCAACTTTAGTAATTTGTACTTTCTTTTGTATCTATCTATAATCTTCTTCTTATATATAATATTATAAAGGCGAAAGTTTGTATGGATGTGACTTACTCATTCATTCACGCAATAAATATCGAATGGAATTTAAAAATTCTTTCACAAATCGAAAGCTACATTATTTGCGAGTAACATAGGCTATATATATTGGTAAGCTCTGGCGTTATGAATAAGGTGTGGCGTTATGAAATTATTTATTATACGTTTATTGGCAAAGCGTGTTGCCAAGTAAATGTTTGACGTGGGCTGTTATATTGTTATTTGTTTAGGTTACTATAGAGATTTCTTTGATAGATAAAATTCAAATATGAGTATTCTCATATTAATATTTAATGAACAAATAAAAAATAGGTACTAATTTACATTTTAACCTAAGCCAACAGCTATACTAATATTAAAATGCGAAACGGCGCACTTTGATTGTTGATTGATTGGGGGAAGGGGGGGGGGGGGGGGGTAGAGCGGGGGTAGTGGAGCAGAGGTGGGGGGCAAAAGCTAGTATTATAATGCGTGTGTTTATTTGTTACGCTTTCACGCATAAAAAAATAAAACGATTTTAAAAATTCTTTCAACAATAGAAAGCTACATTATATGCGAGTAAAATAGGCTGTATATAAGGGTAAGCTCTGGTGATATGAAATTTTAAATATATATGTTTTCTGTCCCTAAAAAAAGCGAGTTATTGATAATGTGTGACGAAAAGCAAAATAAATCATGTCGTGGAAACGTGTTGATATATTTGCGGTAAATTTTATTTCAGGCGTCGCGTCGTAGTTAATATCTCTCTACATAAATGAAAATGAATCACCGAAATGTATGTAGGCGCATAACTTAGAAAGACTGCAAAAAAATGGATTATTATTTTTTTTGTGTTTGTTATTGTCAGGTTTATAAAAAAATACTGGTGAGCGATGGCATTATGAAATTTGTATAAAAAAATTGCAATAGGTTGCAAGTGAGCAGTTTGAAAAGTGAATGTATGGAATGCGGGAGGGGGGACGGGAGAGGGGAATATGGGTAGGGGGTTCGCGAGAGGGGGGAGGGAGAGGGGTACAAGGGAGGGGGGGAGGGGAACCTGGGAGGGGGGGAAGGGAACCTGGGAGAGGTAGGGGAACTCAAGAGGGGGGTTAGAGGCACGGGGAAAGGGGGGGGGAGTGGAGTGGGGAGATGGAAGGTGGAGGAGGCGGAGTGGGAACACGAGAGGGAACTGGACGAATGGGAAAGGACACGCAGGGAGAAACAATTTCTTTATTAAGTAGCATAGCAGCACACGCCGGGTACCAGCTAGTACAATATAATTAAGAAAATTGCAAATGTACCCAAAACGTATCGTAAACTACTGTTGATTTCCCTAAAATAAAATAAATAATTTAAAAAATCCGGCGTATTTTTTTCAACAATTTCCGGTGACATAATTAAATCTGCCTTCTCGGTTTTCTATCCCGTCAAAGATGAAATATGAAGACACAGATTTATTTAAATATCTTGCGACATCAATGGGAGATTGCCTCTAATTGCAAATAATCGTGTTTCCGTCCCCTTGAAAAATACTTCTCAGATTCGTGCTCTGTAATTAAAAAAAACAACGTGATTACAGATCTGTTTTTTTTTCTTTACTCAGCTTTTGAGTAATTAGTGGACTTGTGTTTTTTTTTTCTTAAATTTGGATTACTTGGATATGCGATGAAATATTTAATCCGGGGAATGAAATTGGCGTATGATATCACCTCACTAAAAAAACCTTGCTTAACATATGGCTAGTTCTTAACTATTTTCCATTATTATTTCTTATACACTTCTTTCAGTATCTCAACATATCCCATTTGGGGATGCCATAGTCAGTCCCGCTGGATCCCGGCAGTGGGATTCTTGTGCGGTATTCACATTAAAATAGCAAAATGTTTTTGTTACAATCGGCGAGGGTTCTTAAGAGCGCGCAGGAGCGCCGAGAAATTTTAACGATAGGTATTTGTAAAAATTATTTCTATTTCGTTCATCTCAGCGGGGACAGCAAAAGCGCTATCGGTGTATTGGTGAACCCCAATGCGTGTGTGTGCGTGGCTGCAGGTGTTGGAAGCACGAATCGCCGCGCCGCGCCCGCCAGCGACTTCGCGTTCTTATTATTTCATTTACTGTTATTCATTTATTCCAAAAATTAAGTAGGTGCCTAGGTACATATTCGTAATAAAATAGTGAGGTCTACATTATTTAATATTGTATTGTACTTAACTTTATTATTATTATTACTTACTACAAATACATGTGACTGCCTGCTCCGAGCTCATCTTCTGCACACGCACAAGTCAATGAGACTTGTGGGTGCGTGTATACAGGTTTCTGCCTGCTGCAACAGATAAGTCAATACGCGTCGCGACTTGAGCGTGCGTATTCCTATATAATAGATATCTTCTGCGCTCATAGTTCATTCATCTTGTTACTATTAGTAAAGTAAGATGCACGCTGTTTTGGTTTAGTAATATCGGGAGATTCATACCATCTTTTTTTATAAAACGGCAGCATAGGCGCAGTAGGTACATCACGTACTTTGTGATTGTATAGTGTTTTTATTTTTCGCTGGCTGCATCACTCTACTGTTTTTGACTAGCCTTTTTACTGGAAACTATTCTACGTCAAATACAGACCTTCGAATTTTGACCCTGAAACCCCCTTGAATATTGAAATCTGTTTGGTCATTTCTCACGATTTACACATATAGGACATATGGTGAGTAGATACCTACTAAACTATTCATAAATTATTCATAAACTATTATTATAAACATAAACTATTCATTCATAAAAACTCAATATTACAACACAATTTCCTTTTTTAATTAAACATATAAATATCGCTAAAAATGTTGTTGTTTTTTGGCTCTCCCTGAATAACGTAAATTCATCAGTTTTGACTGTATGCATAAAGTGCATTAGTGCAAGTCGGTACATTTGTTAACATATCTAGTAACCTATAATAAATATTATTCTACGTCTTAGGCTGCGTATACACACGCCAGCCGAACAACGGATTATGGGAAAGGAACGAAGCAAAAGCAAACTGCCCGAAACGCTGCGCCGCTTGCGGTTGCTTCGTACCTTTACCATAATTCGTGGTTCGGCTCGCGTCTCTGTCCGCAAAGAGTGGCGTGCACTGATTTTTCAGTGGGCTAGAATCCTAAGATTGAAAATACGACATTAATGATGTTGTCGAAGCTGAAAATTATTTTTTTTCCGAAATTTCAATTTTCAAATTCTGTGCACGCCACTATTCGCAAATATATACGTAGCATAAGATATGTGTATTTAGAAATTGAGTTACATAAAATCGACTACTATATTACCTACCTTCAACTCAAAAAAATTTTTCTTACAGATAAATAATGGGTAAAAGAAATGGAAACAAAGCGCGTTTGTTTTTATCTACTAGACGAAAAAAACCGACTATTAGTATCAAACGACAGATTCATGTTGCACCACGTTCGACATCTAGGTAAGTCGAAATATCGCTTTCCTGTCACTCTTACTACTGAACCTTCCTAAGGTTACCTTTACGTACGTAAAGTTTTTTTTCCCGTAAGTTGCTCACATAAGAGAGTTATGGCAAAATTACCAATGGGTATCGTTTACATTGATAATTTTGCCATAACTCTCTTACGTGAGCGACTTACGAGAAAAACCTAAAGATTTATGCTATGAGAGCCGTGTATTATGTAGCATGTATAACGGGAAAATGGGATGGACAAATTTAAATAAATAAATCATTTGCATTTACAGGGATATGGATGTCATCGATACTACTTTTGGAAACTTAACTACATCTTCACTAATGCATGAAACTTCCATGGATGAATCATTTGCTCCAAATATAGACGAAAACGCAAGTTCATCATCATCAACAACGCTTGATGATTTGGTGATAGAACCAGACCATATTGATGAAACCGATAATTTCGAAGGTCGCAGAATTGTGGATATAAAATATTTGTTTTCGGAGATATCAAATATAAAGCACGAACACACCAACTGCACATTTTCCGATTTAAAATTTATGAAGGAACGACGAAATGGTCTTCTAAGCCAGTATGTTTTCGAGTGCAAAATGTGCAAGAAAATAGAATACATTCACTCCGAAGACCCGAAACGGAAAATGTCTATAAATACTGCTGTCGTCGAAGGAGTGATGTGTACAGGAAATGGGTATTCACAATGGAATGAAATTTGTGGGGTTTTAAATATGCCAAATATGGATTGTAAGACTTACACGAACATAGAACAATGTTTAGCGCCAACAATTGAAGAATGTGCCTTAGAAGAAATGATCGCAGCTGGTGAAGAAGAAAAAAGGCTAGCCATTTTAAACGGTGACGTAGACGAGGGTGGCTATCCTTTGGTAACGGTGGTTGCAGATGGCTCCTGGGCAAAGAGGTCGTACAAAAGTGGATTTAGCTCCTCATCTGGCGCAGGGTGCATAGTTGGACTACGAACTAAAAAGGTTTTATTTCTGGGAGTGCGAAACTCATACTGCTGCATATGTGCTAGAGCTACTAAACTACACATAGTTGCTTCTGAGCACAGGTGCTTCATAAACTGGCGTGACAGTGCTAATGCCATGGAAGCCCACATTATAGCAGAAGGGTTCTCGAGAAGCATGGAAATGCATGGATTGAAATTTAACAAACTAGTTGGTGATGGCGACTCCAGCATCATGAAAAAAATAATGCAACAAATGCCATATGGTCCTAACCTTATAGTACAAAAAATAGAGTGCAAAAATCACTTACTCCGCAATTTTTGCAACAAAATGAAAGCACTTGGAAAAATAACCAACAACGCTAAAGGCTTTGTACCAGTTCATATAAGGAAAAAGGTTGAAGCAAACGTTTTACGCATGAGAAGAGCTGTAGTTGGAGCAATAAATTACAGGAAAGAGCAAGAAAACACAGTACAAAGTGATAAAATAAAAAATTTGAAAATGGACATAAAAAATACCGCAAATCATGTGTTTGGTGATCATAAAAATTGTGCATCGTACTATTGCAAGCCGGAGAAGTATACTGATGATCCAAATTTAGTAAGCGATCTTCGAGATTGTGGAATATGGACTGATATCCAACAATTCTTATTGTCTCTAATAGCAAATGCAGAAAGTCTTATTATTGACGTGACAAATAACACTGTGGAGCAATTCAACAACGTTATCGCCAAATTTATAGGTGGAAAAAGGGTAAATTTTACTACAAGAGGATCTTACCAAGCAAGATGTTTTGGAGCAGTAACTTCGTGGAATAGTGAATTGGCAACCCATTCAAGAATACAAAAGAAAATCCAAGGCCACAGTCCCGGCAAATACACGAAGCACTTTATAGAGAGAAAACGACGTTCGAAGGAGAATAAACAAATGTGTCGAAAAAAAAAACTAAAGTATAATGAAAATACGACAGAAAAAAGAAAAAAAGTTACAGGGCCCGATGAAAATTATGGTCAATTGGAATTAGAACCAGATATGCCACCTGAAATATTTGAAACGAAAAAAGAGGAATTTCTCAAAGAATTATCTTCAACCAATAAGGAAGAGCTCGAACGGAATACGGTAGGCCAAAGCAATAACAATCTGTGGGCAATTGAAAGACGTAAGCGGATAACGGCGTCTAACTTTGGAAAAATATATAAGCTTCGGCAAAAAATTTCAGTTACGGGAGTACTAAACTCTTTACTGTACTCACAATTCAAAGGAACTATGGCCACAAATTATGGAAAAGAAAATGAAAGCCTAGCAATAGAGCAATTTTCAAAAAAAACAAGTTTTCAGGTATCCGCTTGTGGGCTATTTATCGATAAAACCAAAAACTTTTTAGCGGCAAGTCCGGATGGCCTTATCGGTGAGGATTCTATAATTGAAATTAAATGCCCTTATAGTATAGCAAATATGTCACCAGAAGAGGGAATTGCACAAAAGATAATTGATTACTGTAAATTGGAAGACCATTCTTTAACATTAAAACGGAATCATAATTACTTCTACCAAGTACAAGGCCAGTTACATATTACTCGTCGTAATTATTGTTATTTTGTTGTGTGGAGTCCAAAAGGTTTGCTGTATGAAAAAATTGAGAGGGACGATGAAATCTGGCAAAAAATCGTTCCACTGTTAGAAAATTTCTACCACCAATGCCTTTTACCAGAAATAATTGACGGTCGCATACCAAGAAATTTACCGGCGAGGGAAAGGTCTGGACCATAAATTGTTTTAATTTCATTGTGTAGATGTTAAACAGTAATTTTTTTTACAATAAAGCGTTTAAAAACAAAAAATATTAGATCATTGAAGAAGATTGAAAATGTCAAGTGATGTAGGAGGTATTCCCAAAAGTGCATTTTTCTGTAATAATATAACGTATTAAAAAAGTTAAATAAAAACTAAATTAGTTATGTGTATGTACCTAATATGTAGCACAATAAACAATATGGTGCCTCTTATACATAGATTTCAATATTCATTTGTATAATATGATATTATAATAACATAATCGATTCAACAACATGTGGTAGATGCATGTACCACTGAACATACGCTGTACCAGCATTCCATCAAACGATCAGTGGTGTATGTACTTACCATCACACATTTTCTTGTAAAATATAATTTTTTTGAAAAAAAAATCTAGAACAATATATTTAGTCAAATATAAAAGTTTTTTTTTGGTTCGGTAGTTGTATCTTAAAAAAAGTGTCCTATAAAGGGATAATATTATGTTGAGTACAACCTTCAAAAGTTATCAAAAAATATTTTAATTAATTTTTGTGTTCCATATCCAACTCGGCAATACGGAACGGAATCATCTCGGGGTCTGTCTGTAACAGGTGTTTTTTTTTCAATTTTTTTCCATTAATTTATTTGACGTAAACAAATTAAATTTGTCACAATAACTTTAGTAAATAAGCTCGGTAAGTATTGGCACACTCAAAATAAGTCACCAAACAGAAAAATAATTTTAAAAAAACATCGATAACTCGGGACATGACAACACTAGTGGACTAGTGTATCGATATAATTATTGAGAATGTCACATCACTTCGTTGACTGTATACGTATTCAACAAAACCCTCTCCGCCCCCCCTCACCCCCGAATACTGAGAGAAAGGGACACATGCACCTCAGCCTGATAATACCTAAATAAAATTGTCAAAATCGAGGTTTTGTAGTCCTCATTTTTCTACTCCAAAACTGAACCAATTTCCAAGATTTTTTTACCAAATGTATTGGAAGAAAACATTCTATGTCTGTACCTTTTGCTTTTTTTAAAAATACATCGTCTAATTTGTATACTGAACGTTTGTTGATGGCGTTAAAAAAAAGCAATTTTAACAATTTTTGAAGGGTTATAACTCCTATAAAAAGTAACTTATCAAAAAAATCAAAACGTACCGACACGCTTGCGGTCAATATTCATATTATGTAAAAACAAATATTTTCTCTAGTGTCAAAATTCAGAGAGGGAAATGAGGAATACGTTTGTATGGAAAAAAACACCACCCGGTTTCCTCTTAATTTTAATTTTATTTTCTACTTTATGGGGTATCCGGCTTCGCTCAGGGAGTTAAAATGAGATTGGATAGATGTTCGAACCCACGACGGATCATGCTTTATATACCCCTACCAATGGGTAGCCCCACCCATACAAAAAAGGCTTTGAATGGTCCACAGCGTTCCAAAACAATTCCGCAACATTCGAGAGTGTTCTGGAATGTTCAACAATGATGTTCTCGATTCTTTATTCCCGAACATTCCCCAACATTCCAGCATTTTCCGCTATGTACTGGAATGTTGTGGAATTCTCTCGAATATTCTGCACTGTTCTAGAAATATTTAGAGGGCGAAACATCCAGCCCATATATCTTCAAAAGCACGTCCTTCACGTAAAAACGGGAACCTTTTTCATGGATGGGGTATAGAGGGCTAACACACCATAAACTACTTTGATTGTACCGGGACTCGTTTGTGAGTTTTAGCAGGATGCACACTTTTGTACACTTTCTTTTATAATACATATCGATTATGTTAGTTCGTTACTAGTAGAGTTAAGTTTGCCTTTGAGAAGCTGGTCGTACTGTGCAGGGCCCACAAAAATTTAATAGTACACAACTGCTGACCCTGTACAAATCGCGAGTTCATCCAATTATTGAATTTAACAGCTCCTCTAGTCTCGTACCTCGAAATACCCGAAAAAGCCCGTGTAGAAACGGGCAGTCCGTTTAATAAATTATCCTAACTTAAGAGGAAACCGGCCAGCGTTTTGTCAATACAAACGTATTATCCAATTTGTTCTCTGGATTTTGACACTACCTAGTGCATTTTTTAAAATGAAAAATGGGTATCGGCCACTAGCGTGTCGGCACGTTTCTCTTTTTTTGATAAGTTAGGATAGTATAGGAGTTAGGACCGTCCAAAAATCGAACCAATTTATACCACAGTCATTAGGCGGAATTGTTGTCCTAGTTTTACTATATAATGAAGATGCTCCGACGAAGTAGTAGATACTATTAATCCCTTCGACAACATTTATTTTAATAACAACATTTGTACACATTGGTCTCGTAGGAACGGGTCGTTTCTGTGGTCGTTTTTGAGTTCAAAGGCTTGGCTGTGGAATGATTTGCCAGCTTCTGTGTTTCTTCCCTTCTACAACATGGTGCTCTTCAAGATCCAGGTTCACACAGCATTCCGAAAAATGACATAGGCCCTGAGGGAAATTATTTTTCTCAAAACCTTTTGTGTGGAGTTAATGTATTAAAAAAATACAGCCCTGGTGAAGCTAAGGTAAAGTAAATTTAGTTGGAATAATATTTAATAATAAAGTGGTTTTTAATCAAGGGTTGTTTTCATTTCATTTTTGGTACTTGCTTATTTTAATGATTTGAAAAGCTTAGGCCCGTGTTCGTTCATAAAGTCATTCGAAAATAGCAGATAAAAAACGTAGATATTTTTATAGCGCTATTTTATGATATCTCATCGTAAGAGTACTGAGAAAAGCTAAAAAAATATTTAAATATATTTTTTCGAAATTTAATTAAAATTTAATTCGATAATGTTTCAAACTGACAGTTTGAAAATGACCTTACAAGTCGAAACAGCTGCAACTAAAATACATACCAAAATACTTGCAGTACCTACTCGATAAGAACATTATCATATTTAATTTTTATTAAATTTCTAAAAAATAAAATGAGTTGTACGAATTAAACACAAAAACAATTAATACTTAATAATAAATTATAGTGAATTTATCTTTAAAATAAATAGGTAATAAAAATTACAAAAACGAAAATAGGTACACGTGTTATGGGATACGAACAAGTTTCAAAGTAGTTGCATGTAGCTATATTTGACAGCCTTCGTGGTGTAGGGGTAAAGGGATGGACTATGAATGCAAAGGTCGCGGGTTCAAATCCTTGTATGGAAAATAGAATTTATTTAATTGATTTGAACTACTTTACGATATTATGTTACTTTTGGTATTTCGATCTTAACTTGTGTAATAGATGTACCGATCTCTAGAATTATTTCAAGATGGCCGCCAAAATTTGGCATTTTGACACTATCTCCCACCTAATCTCGCATACACTAATTTGTAATCAAATTGAACATCGAAATAAATAAATAAATTTGTTTTTCAATGAACTATTAACATGTTATTAATGGAAAAAAATACAACTATTACAAATCAAACACTGAGTATGTGATTTTTTTTTTTTTTTTTTTTTTTTTTTACAGTGAATACCGCACAAGAATCTCAACTGCTCCCGTCTGGAGCCAGTGAGCCTATGGCATCCCCAATTGGGGTATGTTGTGAGGCTGAAGGTAGTGGGGAGGGGAAGGAGGTGGGGGAGAGGAAGGTTGGGAAGTACCTGGCTATTCAGATCTGGTCACCAAACACGGCTAAAGCCATTTTCAAGCAACGTTTCAATTCTGAATGGTGGTCTTACACCAGGGCGATATTGATAGTATCTTCCACTCTGGAACGTGCCGCAAATATACTATATATTATTTTAAATTAATTAATAGTGAAATAACACAAATTACTCAAATAAAATTTATTTGCGCACGCCGGGTTCGAACCCGCGACCTCCGGATTGTGAGTCAAGAGTCTTAGCCACTGGACTATGGAGGCCTTTGATTTGGTCTGAGAATTTAATGTGTTTTAGATAAACTAAATATAAACGCGTTCATGTATATTTAGAGCAAACCTCGTCCTATCAGGGAAGGGTAGAGGTCAGGTAGATAGTGCGGCTATTAATATCTTCGGTTGCTACTATAATTGAAAACGGAGATTAAGTGGCGCTTGGCCAAGAATGGCCGACTATTTACACTGTGGTAACTGATACCAATTTTTTAAAAATGTTAACGATTTTGAAATTATACGAGCACAGCTCCCAATTTTTTCGTAAATATTTTAAGAAAAGCTCGCCCAATGAACCCTGAGATTTCTGAGGAATTTTTAAGTACACATTTTAATGACAGTTCACTCAATGAACCCTGAGGAAACTTTACATAGATATTTTAATGAAATCGTTCAATGAACCAAGCGAAAACTTTTCATGTACATTTTAATGAAAGTTCACTCAGTGAATCCTGGGAAACTTTAGATAGATATTTTAATGAAAAATCACGCAATGAATCCTGAGGAAACTTTACATAGACATTTTAATGAAAGTTCACTCAATGAATCCTGAGGAAACTTTACATAGACATTTTAATGAAAGTTCACTCAGTGAATCCTGGGAAACTTTAGATAGATATTTTAATGAAAATTCACGCAATGAATCCTGAGGAAACTTTACATAGACATTTTAATGAAAGTTCACTCAATGAATCCTGAGGAAACTTTACATAGACATTTTAATGAAAATCCACTCAATGAACCCTGAGATAAAATTACATAGACATATTAATAAAAATGCTAGAAACTTTACAATTTCTGTAACTTTAAAAAAAAGAATCATGAGCGACATTTCTAGAAAATAATTGGTTAGCGACTTAACTTTTAGGCGATAAAGTTGCCAACCTGTATAACAATACATTATGTAGTAAAAAAATAATCTTATATTATACGTAAAAACATTCTAAACCTCTTGCTAATAAACTAAACATTGATAAACAACCATTAACCATACTTTAAAAGTTGTTGATCAGTTGTGTAATATTTAAAACAGGTTTTTTAGTAAGGCCCTTAGAGTGGATATTAAAAACAACACCTCCGTAGTGGGTATTAATGTGGATATATTATAGTGGATATAATCCTCTATTGTAGTAAACCGTCCCTCATCTCCGCTCATCGGTAACCATAGAATAAAGAAGAACGCAAGAAATGTGATGTGGGGGTGTCTCGTGATCCAAAAGTCAGATCATTCTTTGCTTAGATTTCAAATAGAGAACTGGATACCTTACTGTTTTAATGGTCACATAATTTTAATAAAAATATATTTTATTAACCTAACCTAACCTAAATTGTTAAATAAATGTGGCAGGGGCAAGAGAAATAAATGATTTAAAAAAAATAGTTATTTAGTAACAAGTATAAATGATGTTTTCATAGACACACAACAGAAATGTGTTTCATCAACATTATGAAATTTTCATTTCCTCTTCTTCCTATACCTTCCCTCCCTTCATATCTCCTTCTTCTTTCCCATTTATTTCCTCCTCTCCCTTACCCTTCCCTCCCTTCCCCTTTTCCTTCCTCCTCCTCATCTCCTTCCTTTCCCCACTTCCTTCAGTCTTATAACATACCCTATTTGGGAATGCCGTAGTCTCACTGGCTCCAGACGGTTGGAAGCATTACAATATACCATGTCAGGCAAGTGTAATCGAGACGGAGCGTGTGATAAATAGACTATTATCAAAAGATACGAAGTCAGTTGCAACATTGCGTCGCCTTAGTTCTTAAATGTCCAAACGACCACCAAGGAGAAGGTTTTCTTTCATTATTCAAATGAAACATTATGAAAGGTGTTTAAGTTAAAGCTATTTTAGTAAAGGTAAAGGTCTAATTAGTTTAAATAAATCTTAGTTAGGTGATTAACTAAAAAATATATACTTTATTTCAAATTTTAAAGTGAAGATTGAACTAAAACTAAAATGGTCGCTTGGACAATTAAGAACCAAGTCGATGATTGGTTTCCATTCAAATTTGCATGAACAGCATTTCTATAGCATATTATATATTAAGTATCCGAAACCATATAATTCCATAAATAAATTATCTGATTTGTGGATTATGCAATAAATGACTAGTCTAATAGTAATTGATTTCCAATCCGCCATATGTCACCCATTAAATCCCATGCTACGATTGTAAACCGCCATAAATTATAGAGCTTGTACAATGATAAAACAATATCTATATTTAGTTATAAACACTTTGTATTTAGGAGGTTTAGCATTGTCGATCGATGAAACCCTAAATCATGTATTTGCATTTTAAGAGGCGGGTATGGGTACCGCCACCCCAGTGATAATTTATTGGATAACCAACACCTCTGTCATAGGTCACCCCAAGTGGTTCCCTACGTTTATGGTGAGATTTGTCGAGGTCTTGGCGGCAAATGTGTCTGACCACCCGCTGCGTGACGGGCCAGATCGAGAGAGACTGGTTTACGAGGTCTTTTGACCTCTCCAGCCAGAATCCTTCGATCCATCGCCTTGCACCGCAGTTGAAGGGATAAATTAATTCGTCCGTCAATCCTGGATATATTAATTCCTATTCATACCTATTTCCTTCCCAAAACTTCCTCTTCTTTCTTTCTAAAAAAACCCTCTTCACAGCATCCCCAAGGATGTCATAGGCCCCGAGGAAAACCATTTTCTTCAGGGCCTCCTGTGTGGAGCTGTTGTAAAAAAAAATCAATACCATATTGACCAAATCCGTCATCCATGGTTAGTTATCAATATTTGCAAGCACGGTCTATGATTGTTAATACATATTCTGACTGACGATTAATAAAGTTTAGCGCGGCAAAGTTAGTATCAGAAAGTTTCAATATACAATGTACCCACATTTTTTTAATAATATCGTTCGCTATGCAAAATTACCGGTTTATTTATTGAACCGATTGAACTGACGAAGCTCTTAGATATGAAGGAAGTCATATACGCGATTCATAGACTTAAATAATGCATCTAAGACGCAATCAATTTACTCCATTCGACCTTTGAGGAATGAAAATATGAATAAAGAATAAATACGTGGGTAGGCTGAAAAGTAATGCACACATGCTTGTACAGCGCAAAAAAATGACCTTCAGAAGTGCGCCAGGTGGAATATGAAAATGACATTCCTCCTCTATACGTACGCAAAAGTTTAAGGTCGTTGAATTCATTCAGTTATTTTGAGAAGCGGAAGTATGGAGACGTGTTTTAGTGTTATGTAAATGCAAGGTAAACAGCTTGCTGATATTGAATTTTTAACTGCTGAAAAAGTGACTCCTACTGAGATTCATCGTCGTTTAAAGGATTTTTATGGTGACGATGCTGTTGATACGTCTACGCTGAGTAGAATCGATGAGTAATAAAATTTCAAGTTTGTGAGTCATGAAAAGCAATAATTGTTGATGAAACACACAGCGGACGTCCGATCATTGGAACAGACGATAAACAATCCAAACTCGTCAACGATTTGATTCAAAATGTCCGGCGAATCACTCAAAAGCATATCACAAATCATTTTGGAATATTCAAGGAACATGTCGGACTCATTATTGAACAATTAGGATACCGTAAAATCTGTGGACGATGGGTACTACGCCGTTTCACAGACTAGAACAAATAGCGTCGATTAGAGCCTCTGCAAGACCTGAAGTTTGAATCGATTCTTCACCCTTCTTACTCCCCCGATCTTTTGCTTTGCGATTTTTATTTTTTTCCTCTACTCAAGAGACACCTCAAGGGTAATCATTAGACCTCAGAAGATGAGGTGAAGAAAGCTGCAAGTCCTGGATTCGAGAAAATGCCGGAAAAAAGTTTTAGTTACGTAATGAAAAAACTTGTTACACGTTGGGAGAAATGCGTTAGCCTTAACAATGACTATGTTGAAAAATAAATATATGATTTTAAAGCTTAAGAAGCGTACTATAACGTACTTTTTGCCAGATCTTGTTATTTGTATTTGTTCGTGTTTTAAAAGCATGTGTGCATTACTTTTCCGCCTACATTAGTATAAAGGTTGATATGAATATAAGACCTCATTAACTAATTAACTCTGATAATTGCTTTGTGTTTGACATTTCGTAGCGTCAATTCATGGAAAATACCTTCAGTGTTGCCAGCGTATATCGATTTCTTATTTATTCCCTGTCTATATCTACACCTAAAATCATCAGAAGTTACACCTATCGATCCGATATTGTAAAGTTATCGATTTTACCCTGCTAGGGCTCCTGGAGTTCGTATATCTGAGTTACGTTATGCAACCGCATGTGGCGTATCGCGCCATTTGCCGTTGCTTCGTTCCATTCATATAATTCGTGGCTCAGCTCACGTTCATCTTCGTGCATATGTATGCGGCATTACACGTTGGTAAATAAACGGAGCAAACATAAGCCGTGTTCGTGATTAGATTTGGATAATCGAGTATATGTAGCCACCCCTAGTCCACCAAATTTGAATGCTACAAGTCTGATTCCGGATAGTCAGGTCTCTTGTATGGTTATCGCTTAACCTGTTGAGTAAATCTGGCCCATATATAGGCCAAACAACAATTTGACACAAAGTAAATTTGACCCATATATGGGTCAGCTCATCCGGTCTCATAAAAGTAGTTTTATCTCCCTTACTCTAATGACGAGATATATGATCTAAACAGTGATAGAAAGAGACAACCCTACACTACGATTTGAGTTCCATAGATATCTGCAAAAAAGATAAAATTATTCGGATTTATGACGTCAAACGTCCACCAAAATGTTAGATGAAACTTTTTATTGTTTGCATTCAAAATTTTAATATTTCAAATATAACATGCTTATTTCTAATAATACAATTTGAAAGCGTATTTAAAATATATTGACTATTAAAAAATGAATTCCTTTTTACGTTTTAGTTCAGTTTTTAAAGGAAACAATGAAAGGTGAGTCACTTTTAAAACATTTTAATGTTTGCATTCAAAATAACAATATTTTAAAAATAAAATGCTTATTTCTAAATAGACAATTTGAAAGCTTATTTAATCATCTTTCAAAAACAGTTTTTAGTTTTTGGATACGTTCAGAAATATTCAAATTATTTTGCTTTTATTGAAACGCGGAAATTCTCAAGAAATCGCCGGCATTTGACTGCATTTTTATGAGCAGTATCAATAATATAACTCTAACCCCGAGGGGTCAAAAACAAAAAGACAGTTTTTCCTTTTTTATCGAAAATTTTATATTACTTTTAGGTTATGTATGTGTTAACAGTTTTCGCGATAATCTCGGGATCAACAAAAGCTTCCAGAACGTGTTTGCAAGTCGACGACTCCTGTCATCCATCATGGTCTATTGACTAATATTCCGCTGTCCCAATATCACAGCAAAACCATGCAAACGGCCATCATATAAAAAAACAAGACATTTTTTTTACATTGGCTACATACAGGAGGCCCCGAGGAAAAAAATCCTCAGAGCCTATGGGGAAACTGTGTGGAGGGTTTTTTTCAGGGAAATGAAGGAGAGGAATATCTGGAAAGGAAAATGTATGAGGGGTGGGCAGGAATCTTCACGGACAAACCCAAACTCGTAAAAAAACCTAACCCCGTGAACCCAGGCATCCATGCTATGTCACCAAACGTATCAAACCAATTGATTTGATCTATGGAAGGATTTTTTTTTACATTAACTGCACACTCTGAGGAAAACAATTGCCCTCATTGCCTATGTCGTCTTAGGGGAGACTGTAGGGATAATTTTTTAAGGTATTAGTGGTGGGTATGAAATAGGTATGAGGGGTGGGTAGGAATATGGGTGGTCAGTGTGTCCAGGAGTGTCGGACGTATGGATGCATCCCTTCAATTGCGGTGCAATACCTGGACAAATCTCACCCCACGAACCAGGGCACCCCTGCTAAGTCACCAAACGTGACGAACCACTTGGGGTGATCTATGTAGAGGTGTTGGTTATCCAACAAATGGTTGCCTCCCATAATACTGCGGAGTGTTAAATGGTTACCAGTCATGTTTCAGCGCCGTGTTTCAGGTAATTATATAAGTGTTTCCATGTTTACATAATAATATAAGTCAACCACAATACATATTTTATTAATGCAAAATGTTTTATTCTTCCTTGCTTCAAGTATATATTTTTATATCTGGCAATAACCGCTTCATTACTGATAGTAGAGTTGCCAGTACTAAAAATAGATCTAGAATTACCGACTTGCAGTTATAAATTTTAATAATAGGAATATTGTTGATAACTTGGAAATTAATCAATACGATAATTAATTTAATGGATCAATTGGCGACTTCAGTAAATAATATCAATGAGTTTTTGTTATTTTCTGTCTACGGAATTGAATACATTTCGTCACTTTGGTTGAACAGAGTTCTAACTTCACTATACCTTGTTCTGAGATATGGTGTCAACGTTTGCATAGACGATTTCTCATAATCTATTCTCCAATTTCAGAGCAATGTAGTTTGTTTAATTAAATATGTTGTTTTCTTTCCGATATAAATTGGATAATGATTTGTTTATATTTGACAGGATTTACTGCTGTATTGTATCTCTTTCTTCATTTATAAGATAACTCTCTTTATGTGATTTACCCACACTTTCAATCATCTTTATGTTTAATTGTTTTCAAATTTATATCTATCTAACCTTAAATATTCTTAGGATATTCTTAAATTCTCTGATATATATGTTTTAATTGTATTCAAATTAACATGTTTTTAACCTCAAATATTCTTATAACATTCTGAAATACTCTTATATATAATATTCATTTATGTACCTCTACGCCTGTCTCAACACAGGTATATCCTAGCGAGACAGGCATCGAATAATATAATGTAAGCATCCCTTCAATAAATAAATAAATTTAGTGAATGATGTGTTAAATATGTCAATGACATCTTTATAGACATTACCAAAATTTTGTATACGGCGAATGGGAGTAAATAATTGTAATTCTGTGTTGGAGTTGTCACAATAGATATTGCCTCGATGTTGAATTGCGAGGTAAATGGAAAGAAATCAAGTATAATAAATAGTTCAGGGCTGTCAATTACTGAATTATGTTAACATGTTAAGTCATAAAACTTTCGGATAATTTTAATAAATTAAGTTGACATAGAAGGTAAACATAGTTGACTTAGTAGGTAAACATAGTTGACATAGTAGGTAAACATAGTTGACACATTAACTTGTGATATCATTCTGAAATTAATAAATCTTAAATCTTATGAGGTGTCAAAGTTTGCAAAGACGATTTCTCGTAAACTATTAATCGATTTGTGATTTTAAGGTTGAATCTTTTATAAAATATTTTAGTTTTACATATTTTAAGGGAAAATATTTAAATAGGACATAAACTAACCATTTTAAAACATACCTAAACGTGCAGTTAGTATCATATATGCAACCAGCTAGAGCCAAATAATTACATTTCAATAATGCTATTCCAAGATAGGGCTACGTCCTATTTAAACATTTTCCTATAAAATGTGTTAAACTAATATACTTTACACAAGATTCAACCCCAAATTCAGAAATAAGTGAATAGATTATGAGAAGTCGTCTTTACAGACTTTGATATCTTAGAACGTGGTAAAACTCTATCCAACCAAAGTGATAAGCTAAACTGCGCCAATCGTAACAACAACTATCAGATACAGACAAAATGTCAATTGCAAAATGTTCAATGTGATATTAGAACCTTGTAAAATTAAAGGAGGCTTTAAAAACTTGATGTTAGATCTTCGTAATACAATAATTATCTATGGAAATACATAACAGATGGCTTTAAAAATTGTTTTGGTTATGAGAAATGTTCAAAAGAAAATGTTTCATTTTCAAAAAAATGTCAGTCTGAACCTTTTTCAAATGAGGAAACGATATTATTGAAATAATTGACGATCTTTTAATATTTGCAATATTTTTATTAATTTTCGAGTGTTCGTAGATTTGCCAACAATTGGCTGATGTAATCATTCTTATAAAACTGTCATCTAAAACAAATTAAGGAAACATCGATCAATAACATAATTATATCTTATTTTATTGGAATAACTTTTTTTTCCTTAACTTTTGAAGGTTATACCAATTAATGTAATATTTAATAATTAAAGAAGAAGATAATACTAATAAATCTAAACGAAACATGAAACCGCATAAGACACAGAATATAAATGGGTAACGGTCGCAACTGGGAATCGAACCCAGAATCTCTGAATTACCGGGACAACAGTAATGCCTCGAATAACTCTGCCATCGTCACCTGATTTTTTTACATCATTTTGCAGGTCTCATATTTCAAACTTAGAATTATCAATATTATCAAACTAATTTTTACACATCTTTTGGCTGCTATCTTTTTGTATGATTACAATCCTCGATACGAATTTATTTGTAACCTAACCTTTGTCTCTTTGAAATATGAGATCGACACAAAAAAAATCGCAAAAAAATAGATCTTTAAAAAAAATAAGGTCATAATAGCCGAATGGTTAGAGATCTTCCCAATTGCGACCATTGCCCTTGTATTTATAAGGTATCTACTTGGGTATTTGTACATACTTGTTGGTCTTTTGGCATTTTTTTAAATTTTAATTTTATCCTGACGAAGGATCCATTGGTTTCCAAACATATTGATAATTTTGATTATGTAAGTGGTGTATACAAAGTTATTTAATTAAATGAAGACAATATTAGCGAAACTCAATCGAAAATCTGGAGAGAGAAAAATCAGAAAAAGATATTGGCTCCACTGGGACTCGAACCCAGGACCCTTTGCTTACATTGCAAGTGCTCTACCAACTAAGCTACGGAACCTATATCCAATTCGTCCAGTTTTAACTGTATCACACTTCGACTAAGAACCACCAACGTTTTCTTAACGCGCATATTATTGGCTGCTATCTTTATATATGATTGCAAGATTCAACTCTAACTAAATGCTATCTAGATAGTGTCATTTCTCTTACTGACAGTGACAAAATCTTTTTTTGATGTTTCTGTCTCCAGAATTTCGATTGAGTTTCGCTAATATTGTCTTAATTTTATTTACTCATAAAGTTAAAAATAAAAATAAAATATTCATCCTAGACTTGCAAAAAAGTCAATAGATGACACGTTTTAAAAAAAAAATGGGTTCAAATTTATCCAGACACTATCTAGATAGCATTTAGTTCCAGTTGAATCTTGCAATCGTATATAAAGATAGCAACCAATAATATGTGCGTTAAGAAAATGAAGATTATATTGGTAGTTCTTAGTCGACGTATGATACAGTTAAAAGTGACCAAATTGGATATAGGTTCCGTAGCTCAGTTGGTAGAGCACTTGCCATGTAAGCAAAGGGTCCTGGGTTCGAGTCCCAGTGGAGCCAATATCTTTTTTTGATTTTTCTGTCTCCAGATTTTCGATTGAGTTTCGCTAATATTATATTCATTTAATTAAATATTTTAATTTCAGATTTTACTCATAAAGTTAAAAAAAAAGTTATTTGTTTTCATTTAATTTATTATATATGAAGTTACTGTTCAAATGTTAATAAATATTTCAACAAAACATTTTATATTGTGAATGTAATTTCAGAGGGAAGAGGTCCAGTAGGCAGTTGGCAGCTCTCACAGAAAGCCGAGGAAAGCAGATCCAGTGTGCAAGGAGAGACTACGCCGGTAGTGGGCTGAGACCGCTCAAGCAACCCGGAATAGGCACGCCTGCGCCTGTAGGCGTCTAATGATTATTCAAGCGATGATCCGTCAAAGACAAGGGGAAACATTATGAAGACGATAAAAAAATATCGGAAAGTATTAATACTCTAGCGACTGTACAGTTGAAATGAATCCGACGCCGAGTACAACTCTGACGCCGCGCCATATTAAAACCATCTGTGAACGTGAAGTTTGTGAAAGCTCCCATCGTAATAGAACCGAATTAAAGCTAGTAGCGAATAATGCCAAAAGATGGCGCCACTTACGTTAACACCTAGCATGTCCGCTGGCAGGCATAAGTACACTTGGATTTTAATCTTCATGAATTTCAACTGTGCGAAGCTGAACCAAAAGCCGCCTTTTTAACTGCCGGTATATTATTACTGTGCCTACCGCTCTAGCATTCCGCAAATCCGCATCACAATGGTGATTTAATAAACTTGCTAAGGTGGGTTTAGACAAAACGAGCAAAAGCTCATTCTATTCTGCTCTTACATTTGGTGTGAACAGTTATAGAGCATTCTTTCAGTGCTTCGAGTGCATTCGTCGAACTTTAGAAGAATGCTCGTTCGTTTGAAGTTAACGCCGCAAGTGCACCCAAATAGTTGCCTAAAGCAGGGTTTGCCAAACTTTTTCTGTAGTTTTGGGCATTGATTTATACTCTGTGGTATACGTATGCAGCGTGCATAATTGTTTTGTAAAACAGAACAGAATCATTGTTGAACAGAAAATAACAAAATCATTGTTTTTGTAAAAATGTTTTACCCAGAAAGCGCGTTGCTCTCCCATAAAGCGATCCATTGTGACAAAATTTTCAAGAAGCGAGGAACCACGCATAAGTGACCCAGCTCTCCTCCCCCGTTCGGAATCGCCGCTAGCAGGATTACAAAAGTGCATGTTTATGGCCCACCCTATATTATAATTATGATTATGTATTCATGCTAATGATGTAATGATATGGCTTTATAATAAACCAGTAGATTGTTCCAAGTAACAAAGTTTTCTGTTAGAATTTCAAATTCTATTTACCAAGTGGAACATTGTTGCATACTTTGGAGGACATTTAATAAATATATACATATATTCCTCCTCCATGGTTGCACATTTTAATTATATTATGATAAACTTTGCCTGCTTTTAAAATGCTATTTTTAAGGGCGTTGTACGATGGTAGATACAAACTTTGAAATCAAATTAAATTATCTATAAAACACTAGGCTAATACAACATTTTTCACTTCCATTATATAAATCTGGTATTAGGCATAATTTCAGCACTGGAATGAGATACAGGATTGAATTAAAGGGAATAAAGCGTAGTTATTTTAAATATATAATATGACCGGTCTTTAATGGCTTTGAAATCCCTAATTGATAAACTTTCCCCACTCTTACCCGTCCCCCTCCCTTCTACCCTTTTCTTCCATGTGTAATCTATATAAATATAATTTTTAAGTTTAGTATACGTTTGATCCTGATGAAGTAAACATTTTTTACGAAACATGTTCATTGTGTACCAATAAAAGTGATGTAAACGAAGTTATTTGTCTCTTTATTAAAATAAATAATGCCATCACAAAGTGAAAGCCTTTCCGAAGAAGTTTTCTTCGAAAAATTATATATAATATGAAATAATCTTAATATATAAAACAAAGTCGGGCTAGTTACACCATTTATAACTCAAGAACGGCTGGACCGATTTTTATGATCTTTGATTTGTGGATTTGTCTCCACCCCGAATAGCTATTAAAACATCTGAAAAATTCACAAAAAAAAATTATGAAGAAAATTCTTTTCCTCTTACGAATTCCCATCTTTTGAAAAAGCTGCAAGAATATTGTAATAAGTATAATATTGAGTAGTGAGTGAATTCCAAAAATTCAAAAACGTCAAATGTCAATGCACTGATTGTTTTGATTTTGTTCTTTATATAATGCTGCCCCTCTTTCTTACACATAAATGTCAACAGTCGAAAATGGGTCAGTAAGTGAAAAAGTAAGAAAATCACAAAAAATATAAATCCGTGTACAAAGCCATCTCTGATAATGATAAAAACAAAACACGGACAGTTGCCCATCGATAATTGCTTCATTGTGTAATTTTTAACAAAATGAAAAAAACTGAATTTAATTCAGCTAATAAGTTAACACAACAGTTATTGATTCTGGTCAGCTAGTAATATAATAAAACCAATATAAAACTTGTTCCCACATAATTTATTTGTGAACGTAACCGATTTCAGGCTGTTAAGGCCATCTTCAGACTGGTAAAATTGCTTCTTAATCTACAGTTTATTTACATTACATATGGGAGAGGGGTTTTCTACAAGGATTTTATTCAATTAAGTATATAGGTTTTACCATATTTGTTGTTATGTCGTCTTTGACTACTTAATGTATAATTATTTGGTTATTACCAGTAGGCATAATTAACTCGGGTTTAAAGATTACTTTAATATTGTTTGGGGAATACCGATAATTGAGGATAATATGAATTATTAACAACCCATTTTATTGTTGTCATGTTTAATGTCTATGAAAATCGTTATTATATTTATGATAAAACGGAATTTTTGATTTTTTTAAATGGATTACGTGTTTTACATTGGAGAAGGAATAATCTTATACTCAATAAATTATAAGTTTCAAAAATGGAAATACATAATAGGTTTTCCTAGTGAGGTGTTCACGAAACATACAACATTATCAACTAACAGTTTCACCTTCTCAAACCTACCTCACACACCCAACATAATAAAATGTAATATTAATATGTAAAAATGTTTTCAAAATATATTATGTAAAAATATTAAATATAAGGTAAAAACTGTAATATATAGAAATAAAAAAAAAATAAAAAAAATAAAAAATAAAAAAATAATACACTTGTCCTCCAAGGTTACCAGAGTCGCAAAATGTAAAAATTGTCAAAAAAACGAAACGTATTGGAATTAAAAATGGAACTCTATTGGACTTCAGTCAAAATGCGTTCAAATTTGGAGCTTCGTGCTACGATTTCGAACGTTGTCTCGATGGTCTTTTATTATTTTTCTACGACGCACGTTCCAAACAATCAGCTTTTGTACTTTTATTTTCTTTAAACACTTTTTTTTATCATTGTAATAAGGAAGTTGAGTCCATTTTTTATCAATGTTCACATTCAAACTTAAATACAAGTATTTTTTTTATTGGTGCCCTTTTTTACTCATTTAAAGTACGCTCTAGCGTGTTTAAATCGCACTTTATGGAACGCGCGTTTTTTAAAGTTACCATGGCAACATCAACAAATCAACAAAATGTGAAGTCTAAAGGGGTCTCCACACGGTACTGCCGCAGTAGGTACGTACTGCCGCAGAACTGTAGTCAAAAGCGCCAGCCGTATTGTTATTATAATAACAATACGGCTGGCGCTTTTTACTAGAGACCATACGATTTTTAGTCAGTTCTGCGGCAGTACGTACCTACTGCGGCAGTACCGTGTGGAGACCCCTTAAATGTCAACTTTTAACTATAAATCTGACAGGATTAATGTTTGTGTTTTTCATTTCCATGACAACAAGATATTGTGATGTCACATCACGAATTCATTACTAGTTCTTATTTCCAAATTTTTAATAATAATATCAATATTTATGTATTCAAAGTGTACCAATAAAAAAAAATAGCGTAAAATATTCGTGGATAACTGGTCTTTAAAACACTTGCTTTATTTCGAGCACTCGGGCGTGTTTTAAAGACCTGTTTATCCACTTATATTTTAATATACTATTTTTAAAGTTAGTTTTCATAATTAAATTAATTCTCCAAGCTTAAATTTTACTAAGCCCGCCAAAACCAGCGGAATCTGAGCGGTTAGAGGCGGGGTGTGTGTGTGACGTCATTTGGACGTGTGCGAGGAGTCCTCGCACGCCAATAGCGATCCCACAACATTTTCACTTAGTCGCCGACTGCCGGTACAAATTAAGAGAAACCATTCTGTTCCGGATTGCCGATGACGTAACAGCTCGTAAATCGCTTCCACTTTTTATAAACGAATATTTTGAATTTGAACATTAATTTAACAATACATTTAAGATAATACATTAACGTACGGTTGGTTTTACATTTTTGATTAGTTGCTGTGGATTTTCCCGTGCTCCATAAAACAATCTGACGTGGCATATATTTACTTGCATTTCTTTTATAAGTTGTAGATACCTAAGGATTTATTTAATGTTTTACGGGTTAAGAAAATTAGACTATCCTTTGAGCAACTTCTATTTAACTCTAACCACATTTAAGAGTGTAGGCATGCTGCTTTCTACACCGCACAAAATCTGAATGTTTCTTTCTTGTACCATATTGACATTTCACGTTTCTTCCACTCAAACCAAAACTTTATGTTAATTTTCTCTATGACCGAGTGAGTTTTGTCGAATGTTTATATAACGCACCAGTGTAAACTGCTATTAACTACCAATTAGAATATTCAATTAAATTTGTAAACCATGACTATGCACGTTTCTTCATGTTGACAAAATAAACCGTGTTTCCATCAAGATCCCCAATATACTGTTCTACTAAATGATATTGTGTGAAGAGAAAGAAGAAATAGCTTTGCCATTTTTATATTCTTCAGACAACTTTATTAGTACATTTAAATTTTTTCCCATTAATATTTCTCATTCAATCTTTAAAGGTAAATGTTGCGTTCAGACAAACAGTTCTCCATCTTCGGAGGAGATTAATTCTTGGGAAAGAATAGAGTTCTTTTATGTTAATCTGGGATTAGTTTAATACTTTGCGTGTTACAAGTGGTGACTATGTAGTCAGCCTAACTGGAAGCTGGCTAAAGAGATCTAAATTGAATGAGCTCCTGAAGACTGCACCCAGGCCCTTGGCCCCCCCGGTACCCAAACTCAGAACTAAACTAACCGCCGTCTAGTGGAATTTCGGGATCACTTTTAGCAATACCCCCTATGTGACAAGCTCGGAAGCTTTCAGATATAGGTACCACAATAAACAAAAATACTTTTAATAAATCTAAACAAAAAAAAATATATGACGTATCTCTAGTCCAGGCATATAATTTAAAGAGCGCACGTTTGGATCTACTTGCGCACACCGATAGTGGTTCAAATTCGTTAGAAATATTTTGAACACCCGCCAGAATCCCTTCTTACCCAGAACTAGTTCTACGATATAGTACCTACGTCCTACACCACTAAATAAGAAAGAGCATCTTTTATTTTTATTTTATTTTATTTATAATTGGGAAAGTTGACAGCAAATCATAAATTACACAATAATACAATTATAAAATGGTTAATTATGCCAATTATAACATTACATCTTTAAAATACTTCTGCTGTACCTAACAGCCATTCGTCTTAATTATTTTGAACTAGTCTTAACTTAGTAAATCTTTCCATCGATAAGGAACGTGTCATAAAATATAGCTAATTAATGGCGCCAAATGTCTTTATAAATAATTACACGAAAGAAAACAATTCGTACTAATATAATATATTTAATATATTACATCTGTAACTATGTATAATAAAATGCGTTGAGCTGCGCCCATGAACCGAAGGTTGAGAGTTCAATTTACGCAGTTGCAGATAATAGGCAATTATTGTTTTAAAAATGAAAACAATAAAAAAATATTGTGTAGGCAAGGCCCGACAGCTCACTCCGGATAATAGACTCTGGCGCACATAATAGAGCAAGAGCCCGTGACGATCAGACCTTCGTTATTTTATGAAACCTGAAAGTTTCTCTATGTATGTATGTCCCTAATACAGGAAAAGACGATCCCCGACTATGAAGTTTGGATCACGGTGGCCTCGAAATATAGGAGGAAGCAAAGGTGTATAAAATTGCACCTCAATTTCAAGAGCATTTTTCTCGCACTTTTACAAGGTAAGTAGTGTGCTAGCGTCGAAATTTTGCACTATTTCGCTCCCACCCGCATACATGTATGTATATATCGCGCTCGCACCTACGGTAGACTTTTAATGTGTCTGACAAGGTGAAGGAACCATCGAAACTGTCTGATAACTGATAAAACATATGTTGGTAGTTCCTCAAGTAATATATAGATATAAAATTCAGCTTTAAGGCTTTAACGTAAGTATAATTATAATAACTTAATATAATATCTTTCAAAGCCACCGTGATCCAAACTTCATAGTCGGGGATCGTCTTTTCCTGTATTAGGGACATACACAGAGAAACTTTCAGGTTTTATAAAATAACGAAGGTCTGATCGTCACGGGCTCTTGGACTATAAGGAAAGCTAAAAATATAAATGTAAAATGTCCCGCACCTCACAATATGTAATCGTCTTTTTTTTGTGTTACTACAAATGAAATGTAAGGTGGTTTGTGTAGTGGCACCACATTTCGATTTATCTGTATTTCATCCGTGAGGTGGCGCGGTGTGAGGTAGTTGGTGTAGTAGCTCTAAATTACGGGTATACGACGTTTTGTATTAGAGCCGTGAGGTGGTAAGGTGTGAGTTGGTTGGTGTATTGGCACTACATCCGCTGCATTTCGTGTATGCAAGATTTTTGATACCTTATAGTCTTATAGAAATGTATTACTGTTGCAGTACCGTTATGTATGGTCTTGGCCTAAACAATACAAATCCACATTGGTGTAGCCATACCAATCTCATAGACGAAAGAATGTCAATTGTGAATGAATGAATGATGAATTTTCCAAATTCTGTGAAACTTTTTTTTTTAAATCGCTCCACGCAGGAGGTCCTTAGGAAAATAACTTCCCTTAGGCGGTATGGTAGGAATCTGGGAATCAGTGGGTCCAGGAGTGATGGACGTATGAATCCATCCCTTTCACTGCGGTGCAAGGCGATGGGTTGAGAGAATCCTGCAGGAGAGGCCAAGTGATTTCTCTGAACTAGTTTAAGTAGGCAGACGCATCCGCCGCCAAGATCTAGACCAACCTTACCCCCCGTGAACCCGGGCACCCCCACTAACTCACCAAACGTAATGACCCACTTAGGGTGACCTATGGCAGAGGTTTTGATTAACCAATAAGTGGTTCCCAGGGCAGCGTACCCACACCAACCAAGGCAACTGTTTCGATAGACAGAAATTTGTAGGGAAAATGGAAATTTGACAGGGAAAAGTTTTCTCATTGTTGGGTGGAAGAGTAATGTGTTATGGAAATGTGAAGATAATTATCTGGAGAAAAAGATAATACGTGGAATAATTATTTTTAAACAAATACAGCAAACTCTCGATTCACAGCTAAACCGAAAAACGGATTTTCCAGGTTGTTAAAAAAATCAAGTTTTTCCTGAATCTCAACGCTTTCAACGGGTGCTTTCATTTGCCCGACTCGAAAAACCATCTAGAAAAGGGAAGATCCCTTTGAAGCACTCGGCACTTAGTAGAAAGATGATACTCAAAAAAACATCTTTAAAATTCCGGCTATGAATGAAATTTGTCTTTCTCCTCTTGTTTATAGTTTTATCAATTAATTAAGTAACAAAAAACTAATTTTAAACATATGTAACTCGTAAGTGATTATTCCTTATAGAGATACAATACTCTTTATATTTAATATACCTACATAGTTTTGCACAGTCAATAATAATTCCAACACTTCTCTCCCCAACTTGAGAATGGGTAAAAATCCCTTTTAATTTTTATTTTTTTTATTTAACATTTAAACCCGCTAAACTACTTATGCAGTTTGTCAGCAGGTACATAATGACACCATTGATACATTTTCAAACTTTGTTCATTGTTAGTTTTTGGGATGTTATGCCGTGTTGCGCTATCTCCTTCTTTAGCCGACGTTTCGGACATTGTGTGTATACGATTTTAATGCTAAAATATCGATTAAATAAATTCCTTCAATTACGGAAATAGTATGTACACGTAAATGACACTATAAGCCCTATATAATAAAAAAATACAAATGGATTTAGTATGAAACAAATGAATATAATCAACAAGTAAATGAATAGTTTCATATACATGAGGTATTACAAAAATTATAATGAATTTTCCAATTCCTTCGAATGTGAGTTTCAATAAAGAATACAAGACTTCGGTAGGGCATCAATATAAATCATCCCTATCTAATAGTCATTTTCTAAGATTATATTTGACTTTACTATTAAAGACGTTATTATTTTTGATTGTCATTGATAGTTTATGAAATATTTTGGGTACAATTTAGTTCAGGGTTCTTTCATCGTATTTATTGTTACATACTAATTTAATTTATCTAATTTAAAAAAGAAAGACAAACATTTCCGGGTTACAAATAGCCCAAAAATATTTGAAAATCTTCTACTACCACCACAGTGATCCGAAAATGTCGTGATAGAGGACTTAGTCGAACACGGAACGCCTGGGAGGGAGTCAAACGCGATGCCCACACAACCACTGACCGGTTAGTTATTCTATAGGCGCGATTAGAGTCCCGTTAGCAAAAAAATCATATTGTATTAGTACTTTCCCGCACGATCAATTTTAGCTGTGGGCAACTACCCAAAAAAATTGGCTTATTTATTTATCTATAGAATGTTTACATTTTATTACTCGATGACTGTCTCACTAGAATATACCTGTGTCGAGACAGGCGCTGCCAGGTTGCCTATTTGTAAAACGCCAATATGACGTGGGTTTTAACAACTGGGCCGTAGCACATTGATTCCTACCTACCTACGTACATTATAACATATTAAAATGTTTTGACTAACCGGGAAAAGAGATTAAATTTTTTTTTCTGACCCGGTAAATCGAGCGACTACTGTAATTCCATTACATAAACACGCAACAGGGCGTTCCTAAAATAATACCTTGTTCTGTTTACAAGTCATGCTTGATTTTGTGGATAATAATGTTTTTATTTTTTCTTTAATGAAACACAAACATTCCTGGGAATGACCTGACAATATTTGATAAACTCCTTCTATCATAATTACCTATGAGCGGAAGATGTTACTTGTGCAATGATGGAGGACTTAGATAGCAGATGTGTTGATTTTATTGATCCCACGGCCCGATGAATTTGTTAATTCAGCCAATAACTAGTTATATTATTAATTAATAAGTAATCTTCGATATCAGCCTATTTATTATTAACAGAAGGATTGCCATAATATATTTTCATTTTACTACCATTGGATAAGTTTCTCTGATGTGTTATTTAACAATTATACGATGGTTTTAGGATACAATTCAGTTTAATAGATTATGCACCTTTGGAAATTCATAAAAACGTATTTAATATGCTTCTATTGAAGTATAAAGCTGTGTTTTTTTAATATTTCTATTTTTGAAACTGTTAATTCGTGGTGGAAGTCCATTATAATAGATTATAATAAAACAAATAAAAAACTTTATTCCACTTAATTTTATTTGACCGTAACCGGTTTCAGCTCGTCAGAGCCATCTTCAGACTGGTACAAATAATTCTTAGCCTACGGTTTATATACACAACATATGGGGGAGGGAGAGAGGGGTAGTCTACAAGGATTTTAATGAATTATTTTGTTACTGAGTCGTTTTAGACTGTCGAATTTCTAAGTATTTTGGTAATTCCAGTGGGCTAATTACTTTGGGTTTGTAGCTCACTTCAATATCTATTGATTAGGGAAAAACCTTACAAGTAATTTGAATTATTAATGGACTAATTTTATTGTCAAATCGTTATTATACATATCTATGATCAATGGGATTTTTTAATTGCTTTTTGAAGGGATGCATGTTTACATTGGAGTGGGAATGGTCAAACCTAAATACATATTTTAATTTCAAAATTATTATGAAAATTATACCGGATAAAAACCTGGTGTTTCAGTAAATGATTCTAATAGCTTATTAATTACAAAGTTACTTTTTGAAGGGATGCATGTTTACATTAGATTAGGAATGGTTTAAACTAAATACATATTTTAAATTTCGAAATTATTATAAAAATTACAATGGATACAAAAGCGGAGACTTAGCAAATGATTCTAATTGTTTATTCATTACAAAGTTAGGGTCTATTTTTTTAGTTAAGCGAGTAATTTCTAAAGATTCTAGTCTATCTAGTTTATGACCTTTATTGCAAGTATGAAGAACTTTAACATCTCTGTCTTTATCAAACGAGTGTTTATTTTCTAATAAATGTGATGCTACATTCGACAATTCTCCTTTGTCATTCACCCAGTTAGTAAAGTGTTCTTTAATTCGGGTTTTGAATGATCTCCCTGTTTGACCAACGTAATACGATGGGCAGTCAGCGCAGTTTACTTGGTAAACGCCTGAGTTTTCAAGTTTTTCTCTCTTATCTTTATTATTGATTAAAATTCTCCCTAGAGAATTCACATTATAAAAAGCTGTTTTGCATTTATCATTATTAGTTAATCTGGATATTTTTGTTGATATTTCGCCAATATAAGGGATTTTAACCCATTGTTTAGTGATATCTTTTTCATTTTTAAGGCCTTGTGAAATAATTGTTAATGTAAGTTTTTTGTCCTTTTTCTTTAATAAGTTATCAATAGTTTCGCTTTTGTATCCATTGTTCTTTGCTATGGTTTTTATTATATTTAATTCATTATTATAATTTATATAATTCAAAGGCACATGTAAAAGTCTGTGAATGAGAGAATAGAATACTGATAATTTATGTGAAATATGGTGTCTAGATGTATTGTGTATGATATTATCACTATATGTTGGTTTTCTATAGATTGAAAATTCTAATTTTTTATTAATGATTTCAATACCTATGTCGAGAAAGTTAATCTTATTTCCCCCCATTTCCATTGTAAACTGGATCGATTTGTTAATTTTATTAATTTCTTTTAGAAAAATATCTAATTGTCTGTTTGTGCCTGTCCAGATGATTAGAACGTCATCTACATATCTCCGATAGAAGGCAACTTTTTTAAACGATTTTAATTTTTCGATGGATTCTTCGATATAATCCATGAAGAACTCAGCTAACACCGGCGAAATCGGGCTGCCCATAGCTAACCCACTAGATTGGATGTAATAGTTATTATTGAATCTAAAGAAATTTTGTTCTATGCATGTATTTAGTACTCTTGTTATTTCTTTACGTTTAATTAAATTAATGTTTATTTTTTCCATGTAATTATTAATAATTATTTTTAATTCGTTTGTTGGTATATTTGAGAACAAACTAACAACATCAAATGAAACTAGGGTAGCATTATTAGGTACTGTGATGTCTTTAATGAGGTCTATAAGTTGTAGGGAATTTATTATTCCGTATTTAGGTTTAAAATTAAGAGTATTTTTTATGATATTATTTCCAAATTTTGCTAATTTATAGGCAGGAGCTGAGTTACATGACACTACTGGTCGTACTGGCATATTATTTTTATGTACTTTTGGCTGTCCATATAGACGTGGACATTGGGGGTTCATAACAGAAAGGCTATTTTTATGGTATTTATTTTTAATCAAGGTTTGGCACGAATTTAGGATTGTGTTTACGTCTGCTGCAAATGTAGGGGTGGGGTCCTTTTTCAATAAGGTTACATTACTGGTGTCCAGCACATCTTGGACTTTTTCTAAATAATCGGATTTATTTAAGATAACTGTACTATTTCCTTTATCTGCTTTAGAGATAATCAGATTGTTTTGTTTGATTTTATTTTTTATTGATTTTACGGTATGTGCTTCGCTAGAAAATTTCCCCTCAGTCGTTGCGTTTTTAATTATTTTAGTGCATAGGTATTTTTTACCGTAATCTGACGTTGCAATATCAGTATCTATCGCGAGGTTCTCGAGATCTTTTAATTGGAGTGGTAAGTTTGGACAGTATTTTAATCCTTTATCAAGCATTGTTATTTCAGTATCGTTAAATTCTACATTAGTGTTGTTTACTACTTTATCGTAAAAGGATGGTATGGGTGGACTGACAGTTTTTTCCCTTGGCGTTGATTTTAATTGTTTTTGTGTCCAGTGTGTTAGTTTTTTAAGTTGTTTTTGGTAAGTTATATGTATTTTGTTGTTAACCATAAGGGTAGTGTCATTAAAAAGACAATCAAATTCTACGGGGTGTAGTTGTGATGTGAGTGAAGTGTGTACATAAAATAAATAGTTATTTACGTTATCTCGAATGTTGTACCATTTCTTCATCTCCTGTGTGGTCCATGTTCTGCGGGCTGCGGTAACTGCTAGTGTAGCTGCTCTGCTGTCCGTGTTCGTCTTGATGTTGATATAGTTGGGTATAAGGTCCCGTTTCTTACACTCCCGATTGAACCACAAATGTTGTGAAGCCATCCGTCGTTTAAGAATGAGTTTTTTGTAGAGTCTCTTCAGTGTCGCTGTGTTTGCACTTTTTAATATTTCTATTTTTGAAACTGTTAATTCGTGGTGGAAGTCCATTATAATAGATTATAATAAAACAAAAAAAAAACTTTATTCCACTTAATTTTAAACCTAAATACGGAATAATAAATTCCCTACAACTTATAGACCTCATTAAAGACATCACAGTACCTAATAATGCTACCCTAGTTTCATTTGATGTTGTTAGTTTGTTCTCAAATATACCAACAAACGAATTAAAAATAATTATTAATAATTACATGGAAAAAATAAACATTAATTTAATTAAACGTAAAGAAATAACAAGAGTACTAAATACATGCATAGAACAAAATTTCTTTAGATTCAATAATAACTATTACATCCAATCTAGTGGGTTAGCTATGGGCAGCCCGATTTCGCCGGTGTTAGCTGAGTTCTTCATGGATTATATCGAAGAATCCATCGAAAAATTAAAATCGTTTAAAAAAGTTGCCTTCTATCGGAGATATGTAGATGACGTTCTAATCATCTGGACAGGCACAAACAGACAATTAGATATTTTTCTAAAAGAAATTAATAAAATTAACAAATCGATCCAGTTTACAATGGAAATGGGGGGAAATAAGATTAACTTTCTCGACATAGGTATTGAAATCATTAATAAAAAATTAGAATTTTCAATCTATAGAAAACCAACATATAGTGATAATATCATACACAATACATCTAGACACCATATTTCACATAAATTATCAGTATTCTATTCTCTCATTCACAGACTTTTACATGTGCCTTTGAATTATATAAATTATAATAATGAATTAAATATAATAAAAACCATAGCAAAGAACAATGGATACAAAAGCGAAACTATTGATAACTTATTAAAGAAAAAGGACAAAAAACTTACATTAACAATTATTTCACAAGGCCTTAAAAATGAAAAAGATATCACTAAACAATGGGTTAAAATCCCTTATATTGGCGAAATATCAACAAAAATATCCAGATTAACTAATAATGATAAATGCAAAACAGCTTTTTATAATGTGAATTCTCTAGGGAGAATTTTAATCAATAATAAAGATAAGAGAGAAAAACTTGAAAACTCAGGCGTTTACCAAGTAAACTGCGCTGACTGCCCATCGTATTACGTTGGTCAAACAGGGAGATCATTCAAAACCCGAATTAAAGAACACTTTACTAACTGGGTGAATGACAAAGGAGAATTGTCGAATGTAGCATCACATTTATTAGAAAATAAACACTCGTTTGATAAAGACAGAGATGTTAAAGTTCTTCATACTTGCAATAAAGGTCATAAACTAGATAGACTAGAATCTTTAGAAATTACTCGCTTAACTAAAAAAATAGACCCTAACTTTGTAATGAATAAACAATTAGAATCATTTGCTAAGTCTCCGCTTTTGTATCCATTGTAATTTTTATAATAATTTCGAAATTTAAAATATGTATTTAGTTTAAACCATTCCTAATCTAATGTAAACATGCATCCCTTCAAAAAGTAACTTTGTAATTAATAAGCTATTAGAATCATTTACTGAAACACCAGGTTTTTATCCGGTATAATTTTCATAATAATTTTGAAATTAAAATATGTATTTAGGTTTGACCATTCCCACTCCAATGTAAACATGCATCCCTTCAAAAAGCAATTAAAAAATCCCATTGATCATAGATATGTATAATAACGATTTGACAATAAAATTAGTCCATTAATAATTCAAATTACTTGTAAGGTTTTTCCCTAATCAATAGATATTGAAGTGAGCTACAAACCCAAAGTAATTAGCCCACTGGAATTACCAAAATACTTAGAAATTCGACAGTCTAAAACGACTCAGTAACAAAATAATTCATTAAAATCCTTGTAGACTACCCCTCTCTCCCTCCCCCATATGTTGTGTATATAAACCGTAGGCTAAGAATTATTTGTACCAGTCTGAAGATGGCTCTGACGAGCTGAAACCGGTTACGGTCAAATAAAATTAAGTGGAATAAAGTTTTTTATTTGTTTTATTATAATCTATTATAAAGCTGTGCTTATTAAAGACATTCAGCCTTACTAAAAAACAGAGTGTGCAATTCACTCGCGGTAGAAGTGAAATCTTCAGAAAACTAAATAAGACAAGAGTGGCACTGCTGAAAACCACCTGCATTCTAGGAGAAATCCTGAATTGTAGCTGAGCGATCTTTTCGTCAATAGAATCAATGAAAAAATAACAATAAGTAACATTGTAAAAAAATCTATTGATGAATAAACATTTCATTATTTTTAAGAGTGGGGAGACTACGAAGCACTGTTGCGAGGAGACCGATTATAATATATCATTCTATCGCAGACTGAATCATATAGACGTATGTGTTTGTCTCTTATTTTTAGTGTCGCTATTTTTCGTTATATTGGGTTTCAAATCACAACGGTACTTAAGTAGTTTTCACTTTAAAAATCACTTCCCAACCGTTAAACGGTGTCTCAGTTACACATTGTACAAAGACGGTGCAATTATGCATTCAATTTGTTATGACAGGGTCGATCACGCGACTCTGTTAAATAAGCTTTTGGAAATTGTTAAAAAAATCAATCTTTATGGTTGGCTCTTTTCTTATATCCCCAACCGTAGCCAAATAGTAGTGGTTGCAAGATTTAAATCCGATTCTGTTGCTGTCACATCGGGAGTTCCTCAAGGCAGCTTGTTGGGACCATTATTATTCAACATATATATCAATGATGTTGGTAACTGTTTCTTAAACTCGTAAACCATCCTGTATGCAGATGACATGAAAATCTACTCACATATAAAGTCAATAGAGGACTGTCTGAAGCTGCAAGATGATTTGCAATGTTTCAGCAGGTATTGTAATGCCCATTGTCCGGAAATAAATATATCTAAGTGCTTCGTTGTGCGCTTTACTAGGAATAAAAACGTATTTATCCATGAATACTCAATTAATCTTGTACCGTTATCTATCAAATTCGAAAGGAAGGACCTTGGGGTTATACTTGATAGTAAACTGAATTTTAATAAACATATCGACCACATAGTCACTAATGCATATTCTATGCTGGGTTTCATAATCCGCTCATGTGAACAATTCAAAGACCTTACTACTTTCAAAATACTATATTTCTCATACGTTCGTAGTATCCTTGAATACGCATCTCAAATGTGGAACCCGGGCTATGCAGTACACAAAAATAGAATTGAAAGTGTTCAAAATAGATTTAAGGTATCTCAATTCCCGCTCTTTTCGATCTCATGTTAGTAATGAAGACTGCAAAATTCTTCAAAATACAGACGCTAACTTGTCGACGAAATATAGCAGATTCGGTAATGTTATTTAAAATTACACATAACCTAATCGATAGTTCTGATAATCTTCAACCCCTGTGAATTCCACGTTCCAAATCACAACAGTAGACAGTCGCTTACTTTTAATCTCCCTTTTTGCAAGACTAACTCCAAACATAACTCATTTATCTACAGATCCACATATTAATTTAACTTAAATTATTACCACATTGACATTTTTAACTCGACGTTACGTGAAATAAAACGAAATCTCACTAAGCAACATGACTCAAACTAGGAAGTTCAATCCCTATATATTCCCGTCCTTTGCCTCTTAATCCTATTCCTATGTTCCTCCCCCCCCCCTCTTCATCTCATACATTGTAACTAAAAATAAATTATTTAAGAAAATACCTTTTTGATGTCACACTTTATCATTCACTACCATCAGTGGAAAGTTCATAATTGGGGTAATTAACATCTAATTATCGAATTATTTTGTAATCTCTGATTTGCTGTCAACTTTCTCTGAAATAAATAAATAAATTAATTAATAAAACAACCCAAACTATATAATTCAGATGCGGCAACACCGAATCGCGCATGAGCAGATGTGTTACGATGTTATGATGTATATGATATATGAGCAATTTGATCGCGTGCCGGCTATGTGCCGGGTACTTTACACACGATTGGGTGATACATACATGTTTATGTTACTCGTAGTAATCTCTACGTGAATCTTGTTTTTATTTCATAAAGCTGTCAATTTATTATTATACTAGCGAGTTCCCAGCATGCGTTGAAAAATAAATTGTTTTTCCCTGCATGTCCTTTCCCATTTTCTCGTTCCCCTTCCGCCGGCCTTCCGGTGTCCTCTCCCCCTCCACCTTACCCGCCAACCCCCCTCCCGCTTTCCCGACCCCTCTCCAGCATTCCATATATTCAGTACCGTGTATTACAGAAGTTTTCAAACAGCTCGTCTGCGACCTATTTGAATTTTTTTATACAAATTTTCATTTTTCATATATTATAAACATTCATTTTTGTACATCATAACAATCAATAAAATTTGGTACCTAACGTAGGTATATTATTGTGTGAAAAATTTTTTTTTGCGAAATTTTTTTTGACTTTGAGATTTAAAATGTTTGTGGGAAGCTTTTTCTACTTTTTTCAGTCGTGTTATCTGCCCTGATGATGGACACTGTAACGCTGTTCGAAATGTTGGCAAATAAGGAGGTAGCACAACGCGTTACAACGCGGCATAACACCCCAAAAATAAATATCAAAAATATATAAGACACTTAAAATACCTTGGAATAATTCCGAAATTCGATGATGATTTTTTTTTTAATAACACTCTTAACAACAGATAAACAACCCCCTTTCTCTGGATAAGCAATATATCGTTCCATGAACTATTTTTTGTCAGTTTCCAATTAGTAAGGTTTTCGCATACAAGGTCGTTTATCAATTGAATAAAATATTCACGATGATTTTTTAGTAAGGCTGATTAGAAGTGCATACTTTTACGAGGTCACTACACAGCAGGTTTTTTGTTCCCCATTGATTTCATTTGCTTTTTTCTTTTGTTTTTTATATAGTTTATTATAATATGTAATCTCTTTTCATACTCCAGGCAGGTCAGTCACAAGACAGTACCTACCATACTATTGTAGCAATTCCACATCAATATCCCAATATTACACTCCTATGCGACGGATTCAACAGCTAGGAAACAAATACTCCGATGTTGTTGATATACCTATTTAGTACATCAATTTTTAATATATAAGCAAACCTTATTGAAGTTTTTTTCATCTAGTAGGGGAATATTTTGTTAAAGCTATTTAAATTGACTAACACATTTAACAGTATTTTGTCAGCTGAAAGAAAAAAACTATGACTATTTTGGATTTTTTATATTTTGTACCTACATACTGTGTTGATCAAATTCAATAATATTTTTACGTTATTATTTTTGTGCAAGTTTCTTAAACTAGTCGTTTCCTGAACTATTTATGAGTATAATTTCGAAAATTTTGTAATATAGATGTAAAAGCCTAAATTGGCGTAAATAAATAAATAAATAAACAATTATCTTATAATTTTTGCTTTTTCTTTCTTTCTACATTTTATATTATTTGTACTATGATTGTCAATAACTATCCTGCATGTAAATGCCAATAACTTTTGCTGTTAATAATATATAAAAAAAATAATGTTTCTTTGATTGTCCCTTATGCGGTCTTAAGCATTAATCCGATTGCGATGAAACTTTGGTGAGTTGTTGTGCTCACGCCCGGGATGATTTCTATATACATACGTATAGTGGTGAGCTCTGGCGTTATGAAATTATTTACTATACTATTCATCCGTCTGCGATGAATCTTTGGTGAGTTGTTTTGCTCACGCCTGCGTACGCTTCTGTATATACTGGTGAATTCTGACGTTATGAAATTTTGCATAAAAAAATGCAATTGTTGGCACGCGAACTGTTTCTAACTGATTGTACCGGGACTGAATTTTTGAAGGCATGAGTGGGGAGGGGAACGCTTGAGGGGGTTCGCGGGAGATGGACGCAGGAGAGGAAGGGGAATCGAAAGGGGAGGTGGAAGGGGAATGGAACGAATGGGAAAAGACACGCAGGGAGAATCAATTTATTTATTAAGTTGCATTTAAATGCATGACGGAAACTAGCTAGTGCGAAATAAATAAATTATTGACTTCATCAGTAATCGTAAATTAACTTCGTATTGGTGCGTCATTTTAATTTTATTTGTGATTGTTTTTGAATATTTATTTAGATGTATGCAAGATGTACGAAGATAAAACCATTGGGTTCGAAACTAAATTAAATAAGTGTTGAATATAAAGTGATTTGTTTTCACTTTAGTATTGATTTTGTGTCCCTGAAGAAAATTGTTTTTAACTTTTCCATGTCGTTTAAGTCATGATGTTTTTCACGAGATGTATGAATGCACGTTTTTATCTATAAGTTATAATAATATTGGCGCTTGGAAACTTTACAAGACATGTTTATTTAATAACAAAAATACAATTAGTTATTAAAGATTATAGCGGTGTAAGTGAAAATTTGCAAGGCGTTAATATGTTTCAATCCGTAAAAAATGGCCAGGACTGGCAAATAAAGTAGAATCAAAACTCAATTTTGACACAGGAAATTACTCAAAGATTAATAATCATAATTATTACTAAATCAACATAATTTTTTTTTTCTAAACATTTGATTTATGTAAACATTTATATGTATGTATGTGTCATAATATTTAATTTCGATTTTTCCCCTTTACACACGAGTAGTTACACACTCGTAAAAGTTATATATTAAATACATATAAACAAATATATATATGTTTATGTGGTTAAAAAATAGTATTCATGGACTAGCATCACTGCAGTCGAATCATGTGATTGAAACAGCATTCACTTGACTTACATCACTACGGATCTGATCCAAGCAAATATTGACTTGATAACAAATTGATTCAAGAATAAAATACAACTATTACATCTTCCGATTTACTTTTTTTTTTAAATATTATTGGACAACGCGAAGGGGTCATGACACCTATTAAATTACTAACCACTTCATCGTTTCCCCGCAGTGGTAGGCTGAGAGAATATACCGTAATACAATACTGTCTTAGCACACACTCATTCATTCACATTAATTCAACATCTAATACCTACTATCCTCTTATTCTCACTCTTGACATGGCCTAGACTTGCATTTGATTCACTTAATCGCCATGTCTTTCTCGGGCGTCCTCAACTTTTTTTACCATTTACTTCCGCGTCGTATATTCTGGTTACAATCCTTTCTAGTTCATCTGCTCTACATGCCCAAAATATCTAAGCATTCTAATCTCATTCATATTGTATTAAAATATTTTTAGCAAGGTCATAAAATATACAGTTTATTATTTAAAATTATAATAATAATTAAAGTCATTTCCACTGGAGCGATTACGGTCGAAAAATGGACCAATTTTATTTGTATACGATTGATGGCGGTCCAAAATTGGACCACATTTTCCTACCATTCGTAAAACATTTACTGTAATTATTTAAAAAATTTCCCCGGCCAGCTATTTATTTTAAAACGAAGCTATTGAAATGCTTTATCTATTATGACCATAATATCGTAAATCCGAAGTTCGTAGACTATTTCAGAACGATGTTAAAAATATGTTTTTTTTATTGGTGCCCTTTTTTACTCATTTATAGTACGCTCTAGCGTGTTTAAATCGCATTTTATGGAACGCGCGTTTTTTAAAGTTACCATGGCAACATCAACAAATCAACAAAATGTGAAGTCTAAATGTCAACTTTTAACTATAAATCTGACAGGAATATTTTAAAAATTAATTGCCTTCATGAATGCATGCACTTTCACAAATGATTTTAAATCAAACCCTTTATTTATCCTCAACAGACATTGCAATTTCGAATGTATGGCCCACACAGTCGATGCTTTGTACTGTTCCGACATTTTCTGAAGGTAAGCAAGCACAACTCGTTCATCTACATCTACTACGTTTTGCTCCTCCATCCATGTTATGAACCTTTCATATTCTTTTTTATAAACGTCTTTGGATTTATCAGGTATTAACCGCGATTCTGTTTTGGTATTTAAATTATCAATGTTAGAACTCATTTTACAACACACAATAACTAGTAAAAACTGTGATGTCAACTATTAATCTTGTGTGACAGATTGCAAATTAATGTTTGTGTTTTTCATTTCCATGACAACAAGATATTGTGATGTCACATCACGAATTCATTAATAGTTCTTATTTCCAAATTTTTAATAATAATATCAATATTTATGTTTTCAAAGTGTACCAATAAAAAAAATAGCGCAAAGTATTCGTGGATAACTGGTGTTTAAAACACTTGCTTTATTTCGAGCACTCAGCTACGCCGTCGTGCTCGAAAAATCGCGCGTGTTTTAAAGACCTGTTTATCCACTTATATTTTAACATACTATTTTTTAAATATCTTTTTCAGGCCGAATTTTTGATCAGCTATTTACGGTTGAAATTAAGTCCTTTTTTCATAGATATATACCTTTTATTATCAAGTATACCACAGACAACATACAGAAATCGAAAATATTCTATGTTGAATCAAATAATTATCCCTCACGGCAGTTTCAAAGTGACAACACGCAGGATTCGCGCAGTTATAAACTTTACGATTTTTAAATATTTGTTTTATAAAACCTACAAAAACCAGATACACATTAAATACAGTTTAATTCATTGGATATATAGCACTACAATAAGTTTTTATGTTAAAATTCGAAGGAATGTTTTTTTTTATTGTTGGCGAAAAATTTAAAAAAGATCTTCTGGGAAATCGCGAGCAATCGAGGCCAAATTTTTTTTTGCTTTTTCGCTCCAGTGTTTAAAACATTTTTAATTTTTAATTTAAAGGTTAGGCCCATCAATGTAAAATATCATTGTAGAAGAATATAATTCCGATAAATTTATACAAAAATACGAAAAAGAACAAGACAGAGAAAAATTAAAATGTAACGGTTGCAATTCGGATCCCTTGATCCCTTTTATTACCAGGACAAACGCCATACCCTACTCGGCCATTGGAACCTCTTATTTTGAAGCCATTTTTATCGATCTCATATTTAAATATGTACAAAAAATGACTTAAAAATAAAATACAGATTTAATAATGATTTAAAATTCAATGCCGAGTTTGTTTTTATTTTTTATTCCAGTTTGTTTTTATTTTTTATTTCAGACGACCTCCATAGTCCAGTGGGTAAGACTCTTGACTCACAATCCGGAGGTCGCGGGTTCGAACCCGGCGTGCGCAAATAAATTTTATTTGATTAATTTGTGTTATTTCACAATTAATTCATTTAAAATAATATGTAGTATATTTGCGGCACGTTCCAGAGTGGAAGATACTATCAGTATCGCCCTGGTGTAAGACCACCATTCAGAATTGAAACGTTGCTTGAAAATGGCTTTAGCCGTGTTTAGTGACCAGATCTGAATAGCCAGGTACTACCCAACCTTCCTCTTCCCCACCTCCTTCCCCTCCCCACTACCTTCAGCCTCACAACATACCCCAATTGGGGATGCCATAGTCTCACTGGCTCCAGATGGGAGCAGTTGAGATTCTTGTGCGGTATTCACTGTAAAAAAAAAAAAAAAAAAGTTAAAAGAAAATTACATTTTCACTCATTTAACTAGAAATAATTATACACATTAAGATAAACTAAATATTTCAATACAGCGCTCATTATTTTGTTTATAGAGAATAAATATTAATATATATTTTTTAAATTTACCCAACTTATTTTCGTTTTTAATGTCATTTGGAAGGCAATTATATAAGTTGCCCCCCTCGTAACCAATGGATTGTTTACCATAGTTAGTGTAGATGGTGTTTAAATGTATGATATCATGTTGTCGTGTAAAGTGTTTATGTACTTGAGACGTTTTAATGAATTCTGTGTTTGTGTGTTCGAGATTATTTTGTATTTTGTATATAAGGAGACATGTATTGTATTCAAACAGTTTTCTTAATGTTAATAGTTTTGTTTCCATATATAATTTTTTGTGGATGTTCTGGGCTTGTAGTTAAATAGTTTTTTGATTACCTTGTTTTGTATTACCTGTAATTCATTTATGTACGTTTCACATGCGTTTTCCCATATTTCAATCAGGTAATTTAGGTGAGTGTACGAGACTATAATATAAACTTTTTTTCAATTTAATTGGTAATAGATATGATAACCGGCTAAAAACGCTAATTAAGGGTGTAATTTTATCTTTTACATCTTGTTTGAAAGTTAAATGCTTATCGATGCACAGCCCAAGATATTTTTCCTGTATCAGGGTTTGCAAATCGTTATTTTCAATTTTTAAAGGTACACGAGGAGGAATTATTTTACGGGTTGAGCTTAAAACCATGTATCCTGTGTTTTGTATATTCATTGTTAGAATATTTGATTGGAGCCAACTGCAAATTCTTTCTAGGTCACTTTGTGCATTTTCTAGTAGTATGATAAGTCGGTTGTCTCGTTAAGATAAGAGATCCTGGGTTAGAGTTCCAGTTGTGACCGTTACATTATTATTTTTATGTGTCTCGTTCTTTTTCATATTTTCGTTTAGTATTATCTTCTTCAATGATATAATACGATTATGTAAGTTTATTTTGTGCGATCATATTTTGAAAAGTAATGTATTAATTATTTAAAAATCAAATTAAATGGCCGCGTTTCCCTGTCTTGCGTAACCTTGATGGAGCAAAATAAGATAACATTGAAATGTTTAACGTATTATACTAGTTTGCGTATACGCAAAAAACGTCAAAATAAACTAATCTCGCTATTATTTCGGAAACGGATTCTACATCACATAGAGCACTGGTCGGCAACCAGCGGCCCGCGAGCAGCGTGCGGCCAGCGAGGCGTCTTGATGCGGTCCGCAAGATTTTCGCCGCAACGCACGTGACGGACGATATCATAAATAACGGAATGATCGTGGCGAGAAAGGTAGCAAAGGAATAGCGAAGGGTGAGCGGGGGGGAAGGAAAGTGATACCACACTTTAAATAGCGGTAAATATGCATAGAGTCCACCTCACGGATAATACGGAACGTTCGTGTTGTCGAGGTTTGATTCACGGATAATACGGAATATTCCTTTTTTAACTAATAGACAATCAAATATGACATTTTTCGGAACTACCAATCTTATAAAATAAATTCTCGTCAAACGAAAAAAAAGTACCTGCTTAAAATTATTGGGTTAAGGTTCAAACGACGAAAGCTGCGTACCATCATAATTTAGATATACATCCCAGGTTTTGAATGGTTTGTTTGGCAAAGCAAGGTTTGTTTAGCGGGCATGTGTAATTATTCTAGTACATTTCTTTCCATGTTCTGCTGTGATAAATAGAGATACAAACTTGTCAATAATGCATTCACTAATGTGAATAAATTATTGTTTTATATGGCGATAATCTTTTTTCTATGATCGGCAGCATTGATTGATTGTCTATGAAATGTTAAATAAAAACGATAAATATAAAAATGGCGTATCCGCGTAAGTGAATTAATTTTAAGAAAATTAAAATGTTAAATGCTTATTTTCTACATGTTTTTTGTCTCCCCCGACATAAATACTCACTTTTCGTAATAATAAAGCTAAATTTAACCGTTTGAATAAAAAATATTCCGTATTAACGAGTACGATTCTCGGTTATCGGATTTACATATAGATGCAATACTACGCGTCTCCACTTCAAAAATGCAAGCTAATAATTTAAAAAAAGAACTTGCAATTCAAATGAAACCACAAAAATCTCATTGATTTTATTAATTACCATAAATTTCGTAAACAACACAATAAGCGTTTTATTTTTTAAACTTAAATATTTGTACACAAATACTGTAATGACATGTGACCCGAGTGCGGCCCGCACTAAGCCCCACGTAAAATATTTGGCCTTTTTATAATGAAAGGTTGCCGACCCATGACATAGAGGGTGATTAGACGGTTCCATGCCAACTCAGAATCAAGTCAACACAACACCTCTTTGAAAAGTCATGAAAAGCTATGAAAAAAATAATTTTACAGTAGCCCATAACCCCAACCTAACGTAACCCATATACATTTTTTTTTCAAAGGAGGTTCTGAGTTGGTTTCATTCTGAGTTGTCCTGTCAATTTATCACTCATTCCTTTGAAAAGTGATGAAAAACTAGGTTAACCACTAGTAGGTTAAACTAGGTTATGTCAGGTTAGGTTACGGGCTATTTTTCATAACTTTTCATGACTTTTCAAGGAAGTGATGAAAATGCATGTTGTTGAGTTATCCGGCCACCAACAGCACGTACCCAAAGAATTTTAACCAGTGACGCCTAGGTATATTTAGAGTTAAAAAAGTAGAATGTCATTTTGATATATTTTTACTATTAAAAAAAAAAATTGATCACCTCCTACACGTCGCGACGGGATCACAGATACGCGCGCTGTTTCGTGTGTTGCTGGAATGAGACGGAGTGCTTACCACGTTACCCGCTAGGCTACAACTACTTAGTTATAAAGATATCACCGGACAGCAAAAATACATCAACATTTTTTACTCCAAATATACAAAGGAATCGCTGGTTAAAGTCCTTTGGGAATGTGCTGTTGCACCTTGCATAGTTATTTCATTTGAACACACATATTATTTGAATGACTGCAATTTTCATAAGCGGTGTTACATTTTTGTTCCGTGGTATGAATATAACATGTCTTGTGTTCTTATAACGTTCTCGGATTGAGCTATCTTTTTCTGTCAATTAAAAACGTTGATATTTCGTACTACCTACCAACTCTATTTATAAAAAAATACTCCTTGATAAACTCTCAACTTGACTCCCGCAAAGCCGACAGAAAATCTATTTTGTTCTAATCAATGCAACAACATATTGTTAGTTTATCACAAATATTTAATGTTTCGTTTTAACTACGCATGATTTTCGTATGATTCATTGGTGAATGATTATTTTGAATTATTTTATTGGTTGTAGTGTCATCCAATTTCTGAAATGAGTTTTTAAGAATGTTTCAGAATTTATTTATGAAAGACTTGAATGCCAGATTTGTAATATATTTTTCTTTATACAGGGTGTTAAGAGACTTACTTGAATTGGTTTAACCAGTGATTGCTGACTTTATTTGGAGTAAAAAATATTTAAAAAAATTTAACTCGCCAACAGACGTTGTGTCATACCACATGACCTCTAAAACGACGTCGATAGACGTTGTATCATATCAAATTCCCTTTAAAACTCCTCAATAGACGTTGTGTTACATCACATCTCCTGTAAAACGACGCCGATGGACGTTGTGTCATGTCACATCTCCCCTAAAACGACGCCAACGAACGTTGAATCAAATCACATATTCTAAAACTCGTACATGTACGTTGAATCATATCACATCTCTAAAACGAGCCAAATAAACCCAGCGTTCTTGAATGTATCAATAAATCATATCAATTAAAATGTTTCAATCTGAAATATATATTATTGAAACGTAAAACTTAATTACAACACTTGCAAAAATACTACTTACTAAAACGGCGTTATCAAAACGAGATTTTATTATTAATTTTATTATCAACAAGAAGTGCCTAACTAAATACGTACAACTTATTACTGGACAAATAATAGTTACTCGAAACGACACTTAAAATTATCTCGTACATAACCCAATGAGACGCGTTCACAAAATATGACTTCACATTGACGTGAATTGCTACACCAGTATCTAAACGCATTCGAATCGCAAAGACGTTTGCAAAAATCGACACCCGTCGGTATAACGTTTCACTTATCAATGGGATAAAACATAAATTTAAAAATTAACGAACCAAACAGACAGATTATAAAAAAACAATTACTTTAATTTTGATTTTAAACTTGTTTTCAAGATGCATAAAGTTTAACAAATTATTTGTCCATTCATGTTAGGAGCTTTGAAGGTGATTTCTTTGTTTTTGATAGCAATGGAATATTTTGATCTCTTCAACCATTCGCCAGGAAATTATTTGCGAAAGTGGAATCAAAACAGGTGACTTTTTGAGTGTTACGAGTGTTTGTGAATTTTTCTTGCCGAGTGATTTGTTCCGCTGACGAAGAATACATTTCGAAAAAGAAGGTAATTTTTTCCTTCATTATTAATATTGAGATTTTCTGAATAGTTCCCCAAGGACTCATTTTTATCCTTATATTTATTTTTCCTGTTTTTATTTTTCATGGTTTCCTTAAAACAGAGTATGTATTATATAAATATATTTTTAATCTAATGTTTTTGATATTTTTTACTTTTTATATTTTTTTAAATGTACTTTTAATATTTTTATTTTATTTTAAGTTTTCAGTATAATGTTTAAATTGCGTTTTTAATCCGTTAAAACTATTTTTAAGGGATCTTATATATTGCTTAAAGGTATTTATAATTTTGTTGACCCAAAGTTTTTTTAAACATCGGAATCGGTAACATGTATTTATGTCCGAGATTTTGCTGTGTTTCTGAGTGGTGTTAAAAAAACATAAAATAAATCATAAATCATAGTTTGTCCACGAATATGACTTTAAAGCAAGTTATATTATATGTAGGTAATAATATATGTTAATTATTGTAAAAAAAAAAAAATATTCCCGATTTACGAATAATCTGACAGTATTTGAAAATCTCCCAATACCACCACACCAGAGGAAGCATATAGGCAGACACAGTAAGTAGGTAGGGGAGGGTGGGGCGTGTTGTGACAAAATTACAAAACTGAGTGTCGTAGAAAAATCTTTAATGAAATCAAAGGTTTGACATTTTAATGGAAACAAATAACTCTTTGGCTACATTATTTTCGTATTATTAACCTTGTTAACATACGAATAAAGTGACAAAATATTATTTTACAAAATATGGGAATTGGCACAACACGCCCCACCCGTGGGGCTAGTTGAGACGGGGGTGGGGCGTGTTGAGACTAACAAATAATTAAGTAAAAGCATTAGGCAGGTACGAAATAAAATTGGTAAAATCGAAAGTCCTGATAATATATTATCATCAGTTAAATAAAAGTGGTTGTAGTGTACCTCCAATGTAATAAAAAAAATAAAAACATTTAAAATAAATCTCAGCCAGTCAAGCAAAAGTCGCAGATGAAGTCAGGAATGTATTCATCCACTCCGGCACATAACTCATGACACCATTTATGACATTTTATGCACCTCACCCATCTTTCACCAGAAATATCATTAGAATAGGGGTTACGACAAAATATAATAATAATAAAATAATAATAATAATAATCTTTATTTGGAAAACAAACAGCTTTACAAAGATGCATAAAAATAAAGAGTGCTAAAATAAAACAGTAAGCCTAAAAACATGTTTTCGCTGATAAAATTTGTTTTTTTTTTCGCTGACAAGAAAAACATAAAGAAAAACTAAGAAAAAAATAGTTAAGAGAAGCTAAATTAAACATAAAGAAAAACTAAGAAAAAAAAATAGTAAGGAGAAGCTAAATACTTAAATAATGCATGATAAAATATAGAAAAACACAATAAAGGGTAAGCTTATGATCTTATAGGAGTATATGGATGATTTTTATGTAATTAGGGATTATACATTGCTCTTCTTCGTTTGCATCGCTGTCGTCAGTTTCCATAAGTGGTGGCTCCTCTTCAGTTTCACTGGATGATGTGGACACCAAAATTCGTTTTTTTACGTCTAAAATATTTTATGTGGTTCTGTTTTTGACACCGCCTTTGTTTTATTGGGTGCTTGTTTTTTTAGTTAGTTTTGTATGTACGCTTTTTTCTATTTTTTCCTCTTTCTTTTCCTTTCTTAGTTTGTCTTTTAATAATATTTTTTTCTTTGTAGGGGTGTATTAAGCCCATAGTAAACTTTGCTGCATTTTGCGATGTAATCTGCAAGTTCTTTTTCCTGTGAATGAGTAAAAACTTGACCAGGATTGGAATATCCCACCTTACAATTTGTAAGAGGACTAGCTTTTTTCCTTTCGATGAACCGCTTTAGTGTCATATGATTAATTCTAAAAGAGACTGCAGCTTTTCGAAGTGACACGTTTGTATTAATGATTTCAGCTGCAGCTTGTTCATAAACGTTTTCTGGAATTTCCCCTCTATTCGTCTTTTTTATATTTTCGGACCATTTTGCAAGACTGAAAAAAAAAATTACAAATAGGCACAAAAAGGAAATGTATCTAGGTAATACATATATACATTCATAATATGTTAAAAAATACGCCTGTTTACATAACACATATTGTATTAATGCATATTTTATATAAACGTAAAAAAAACTAAATTCTAGCGGCGAGTTATGTCTGCCACAACTCGCCCCCGCCTTGATGTAACAACTCGCCCCACCCGACGATTTTACATAAAAATGGCCATGCAAGTAAACATACTTGACGTACGCATTTCATTTATAACTAATAACACAGTCAAAAGATACAGTTTGTGGAGAAAAAAAACATATAACGACTTACCGAGTGATAGCAGGTTGGCAAACGACTTTGAAAATTTCCTGGAAAAGTTCGTTTAGCCCTTAAAAATCACACTTTGTCGTATAACTTTAATTATACCGACCGCACGGCACCACCGTTTTGACAGAAACTGGCGGTACGGGGTTCACACGAAACGGCGCGATGCGCGCGCAGCTAAGTCAACTAGCGGGAATTTTAAACGCGATGTATCAACACGCCCCCGTCTCAACACGCCCCACCCTCCCCTATTAGAATAGTGTCACAATTTTCACAGTCCTCCTCACTACCGTTTCCTGATCCTGAGATACTCAAGTTTACAAATCCGTAGTACTTATATCTGCCAGAAGCACGTCCTCATGTGATCTGCTAACGTAAGCGGCGCCATCCTTTGACGAATTCTTGAATTCGAAACCGAATTAAAAAAGTAGCTTTTTAAGAAAAATCCAAGTACGAAGATGGTTTTGCGCATGGCGAGGCATCAGAGTTGCATTAGAGTAATACTAACGACCGATTGTTGGATTAATTATAGGCTCAAAAGCAGCGATATAGTGTCATGTTGACGGTAAATAACATTCAGAATTGGAAAGTTGCGTAATCAGACTAGCTATGGAGAATTAATTCGGGAACGGACCAGTTTCATTTGGATCGGAACGGGCACAGATGAAAACCAAACAGACGGACCAGTTTCATTTGGTTTTCATCTGTGCCCGTTCCGATCCAAATGAAACTGGTCCGTTCCCGAATTAATACTAAATAGCTAATAGTATCATTGCGCAACTTTCCGATTCTGAATGTTATTTACTGTCAACATGACATTATATCGCTACTTTTGAGACTCAGATAATCTAAAAATAATAATTATATTAAATTAAACTCCTCAATTTTCCTTCTTTTTTAGTTTTATCTCTGCTTTACAGTGATAAAATAAATATTACCCATTTCAATTCAAATTCATCTACGATTTTTTATGAATAGGTCAATAGGACAAGAGTACCAACTACTCCCAACTGCTTAGAAACTATAGGACAACTACTCAGCTACTCACCCAGTTGGGGTAGGTATGTTATCAGGAAAGGGAGGTAGCTTTTTTAAACGACTTCGAAAAGGAGGAGGTTATCAATTCGACGGTATTTTTTTTTTAACATTAGCTTCACGCATGAGGCCTTAAGGAAAACATTTCCCCTCAGAGCCTATTTAATCTATGGGGACGCTGTGTGGAGGGTCATTTTAAGAAGGTAAGGCGAAGAAGTTCTGGGAAGGAAAAATGTATGAGGGGTGGGTAGAAATCCGGAGGTCAGTATATCCAGGAGTGACGGGCGTTTGAATCTATCCCTCGAGTCCTGCTAGAGAGGTCAAAATGTCTCTCCCGATTCGGCCTACCACGTAGTGTGTAGGCAAACGCATCCCCGAGATGATGGTAATCCAATAAATGATTACATATTTGTAAAAAGCATTAACTTTGTGGCTCGCCATAATTTACAATTAAAAACCATATAAATTAGTTGTAGGCCACTTTTATTTTATAAACACTCTACCGGTATCGGAAGCACCCTTCCTTCGTCAGGAGAATATTATAACTAATCTATTACATAGAATATTGACAGATATACAAATTTTAGGTGTTTAAGTGGGAGATAAGCAAAGGGGTGGTGGTAATTGCCGTATTTCCGGTAAGAACAGAACTGTTTATTGGAAAACATATTTAGAATGGGGCTAAAAGATAAATTAATTTGGTTATTCAAAATATTAGAATTATTATTTAGGGATTTTCTGATTTCAAGTGCTTCTAAGTTATCTAATTTTTTGTTTTTATTGTTACCTTGAAGAATTTTAACCCTTGTGTCCTTATTAAAAGTGTGATCTGTGGAAATGAGATGATTAGCAAACTCTGAAAAATTATTATTATTTAAGAATCTTAAATGTTCTGTGACTCTAATATTTATATTTCTAGTTACCTTGCCTATGTAGACCGAAGGACAATCATTGCAACATAGTTGGTAAATGCCTGAGTGGCTTAATTTTTTGATCTCTATCTTAAGTGTTTTTTTTAGTAATTTACCTAAATAATTATCAGTATAGAACGCCTAAATAATACTAATTCTAGTATTTTGATTAACCCGAATAATAATTTCTAATAACCTAAATAATAATTCTAGTATTTTGAAAAACCAAATTAATTTATCTTTTAGTCCCATTCTAAATATTTTTCCAATAAACCGCTCTTTTCTTCCCGGAAATCCTGCAAATACCGCCACTCCTTTGCTTACCTCCCACTCAAACACCTAAAATTTATATATCTATATCTATCATATCTATAAAATATGTATCATAGGTTAGTTATAATATTCTCCTGACGAAGGAAGGGTGCTTCCGAAACCGGTAGTGTTTATAAAATAAAAGTGGTCTACAAATAATTTATATGTTTTTGCTGGGGTGGCGGTACAAATACCCGCCTCCCAAATTAGAATGAAGAGGCAAGGTTGGTAAGTATCTATCTATTTATATCCGACCACCGAAACGTCAACATTTAAAGATTTTTGATAGTGATCTTTCATCAGGGCGATACTGAGAGTATCTAATATAACACATAAAAAAATAAGTAAATACAGCAATATATTTTCAGGCAGATTAAAGTGTAAATAGTGGTCCATTTAAAACGTATGTTTATCATAAAAAAGTAAATACAGCAATATATTTTCAGGCAGATTAAAGTGTAAATAGTGGTCCATTTAAAACGTATGTTTATCTATTAATTATTGTGAACAAACAGTAATCCACTTGTCGGGAATCGAACCCGTGACCTCACAATCATAAAACAAGCACTCTATATTTATAATAGAAGTATGTGGAATGGTGTAGATAAGCTAAGTATTGTGATAAAAATAAACGCTACGAAATGACGAAACTATGATGAAATTGTCGTGTTACTTGTATTGATCTTCTACCGATTTAAGGATGAACTTAAAATAATTCAGAATTTGCTAGTAGATGTAGATGACAGTATTTTAATTATTTTAGGAAAAAACTATTTGCAAGTTATGCTGTAAAATTTTAATATGAATTCTTTGTTTCCGTCCGTAAATATGCAATATGAACATGAACAAATATTTTTGTCCATAAACACACGCAAATCTATCAAGAGAGGCATCCAAATACAATTCTGTATGGGTGATTCAATCCAATATTGTGTTTTTTAGCCTTTATTGGAAGCATTGAGGTTTTATACGGACAAAACTATTTATTCTAATTTATCTTAGGATGGGTTGTTTTAAAAATATTTAACAATTCTTCGAATGTTTTAAGTTAATTTTCACTTTCTGTGAAAGTTCTATTCAAATTCTGCGATTATTTCAGTTTAATGAAGCAACTAGCCTTAAGTGATAAATAACAGAACTTAAATAGAACTTACACAGAACACGAACATTAACTTAAAAAAATGATTAAATGTTCAAATTTTTTTAAACAACGCCGAAATGGGCCGCGCGAAAAACGCGCCCGTTTCAAACAAATCTTAATTTTGGATTTGAGATCAAAATACCCAACTTAATTGAAATCAAAAGGTATATCAAACATCTAGTACGGATATGAGCTTATTTATTTATTTTGGCCCTAAATTATAAAATATAGGCCATTAAAGATTTTAGAGGCTACTTTGCTCTCCCCAGAGCCTAAAATTATGGGGGATGCCATAGTCTCTCCGGCTCCAGATGGTTGAGAGCTGTTAAGACTCTTGTGCAATTTTCACATAAAAAAGAACAGTAAAAAAAAGTTGGGAAATAATATTTAAAAATAATAAAATATATACCTACATTAAAACCTTGTAATTAAATAATGTTTCTTTCTTTAATATAAAAAAACTGTTAACTTCGAGTGTAATGGAGCGAATTACTATTATTCTTTTAATTTCGTTCCATTTGTAAAACCTTTTTCCTTCCCAAAACTTCTTAAAAAAATCCTAATTTTTTTCCGGTTTCTGCTAATTACATCTTCCTGGTTTATATTGGCTCAACTCAGATTGTGAATGGAAATGTCAGTTTCGCCTTTTTTCTTAAAGGGCAGGTGTGTTTTTTTATTTTATTTTTATTTTTATTTATTCAGAGAAAGATATATAAATTACAATAAATTCAATATAATAATTAATTACATAATATGTGATAATAATTAATTACAAATTTGATTTATTCCCATAAAAAAGCAGGGCTTGTGTGTATGGGGGTGTTATTATATTGGTTTAATTGTTTTATTTTTTATATTCAGTTCAAATTTTCGGTATAATTTTTAAGGTGAATTTTAAATTTTTTGATATTACTGTTCATGTTTCTGATTTTTTCAGGAAGTGAATTAAAAAATTTTACTTCGAGATATTTATGACTTAACTGTCCTAGTGTTTTTTTACATTTTGGAGTAGGAAGTATTGATGTTTGTCTAAGATTTCTGTTGTTTTTAAATGGTGCAACTTTATTTTGAATATTATCTTTATAAATTTGTAATGTTGCATGATAAAAATATATTGAACTTAATTTTCTGACTTTAAACTGTTGGAATAAAAGTTCTGACGAATACGAGTAGGGTTTTTTTAAAATTGTTTTTATTATTAGTTTTTGTGATATGTAAATTGTTTGTGTTTGATTTGTATATGTACCGCCCCATCCTATAATGCCGTATTGTATAATTGATTGACAGAAAACGAAGTATGTGGTTATAAGTAATTTTTCGTTTAAAATATCCCTTAAACATCTAAATATATATGTTAGTTTCCTTATTCTGTTGTTCAGAATATTTATGTGTGGGGACCATTTTAAACGCTTGTCTATTGTTATGCCCAGGTACTTAATATCGGTCTTGCTTTCTATGTTTGTACATAATATATTGCATTTTGTTGTTATACATGAGTTAGGGGATGAAGAATGACTAGAGAAACAAATGTGTTATGCATATCAAGATACTTTGAACTTACAACATCTGATCTATAGGGTCGAAAAGTGTATTTGATTACCCCACTATATACACTATATACACTATACCACTATAACATCTGAAATATAGGGTCGAAAAGTGTATTCGATTACCCCACTATATACACAATACCACTATAACATCTGAAATATAGGGTCGAAAAGTGTATTCGATTACCCCACTATATACACTATACCACTATAACATCTGAAATATAGGGTCGAAAAGTGTATTCGATTACCCCACTATATACACTATACCACTATAACATCTGAGCTATAGGGTCGAAAAGTGTATTCGATTACTCCACTATATACACTATACCACTATATCATCTGAGCTATAGGGTCGAAAAGTGTATTCGATTACCCCACTATATACACTATACCACTATAACATCTGAGCTATAGGGTCGAAAAGTGTATTCGATTACCACACTATCTACTACGGTACTCTTTTAGCCCTTTAGACCTGAATTAAAACTGGCAAAAGTTAAACTATTTGTTCCTCATTTTAATGTGGTTTTTTGTCTATTTTTTTTTAATGCTTTAGAAATTATTGCTACATTCATATGTTATTTATTTATTTTTTAAAAAGAAAGATAACATTCCCGGGTTACGAATAACCCAACAATGTTTAAATCTTCTACTACCACTACAGAAAGCCGAAAATGTTGCTTGTGTTGTGATGGAGGACTTAGCCAGCCGAGGAATCGAACATGCGACGCCCGGGTGGGACCCAAGCGCTATGCCCACTCAACCACTGACCGGTCACAATAACACGATCATGGTAACAATAACATTTGACGCATGTAGGGTGTGTTTAACAATGTGGTATATTGTATATAAAAATAGAAACATGTACTATTTATTTAGAACTAGCTGGGTAACCTGGCTTCGCTCAGGACAACATTCGAGAGTGATCTCGAATGTTCCACAATGATGTTCCCTATTCCATAATCCCGAAAATTCCACGCCATACTCCGCCACTCCTTCCAGAATTTTCTAGAACTCTATGGAACCTTCTAGAACTTTCCGGAAGACTGTTCTAGAAATTTCAAGAGGGCGAAACTCCCAGCCCTTATATCTTCAATAGCACGCCCTTTAGGTAAAAACGGGTACCCTTATTCCCTAGGGGGAATGGAGATCTAACACACCATATATCTCCTTTGATCGTGCCGGGATTCGTTTCTGAGTTTTTGCGGTCGGCACGTTTTTTTAGATTTTCTTTTATAATATATATTGATTATGTTAGCAGTAAGTGGAATATAAAAAAAAGTAAACAAAATAAAACACCGTAAAAAAACTATCTTCTCGGTGCTGAAACGTGAAAAAAACACCGAAATAATCAGAATAAATCATTTTCTACTTACTTCGTAGCCTCCCCACTCTTGTCTGCCTTAGTTTTCTGAGGGTTTCACTTCTACCACGTGTGAACTGCGTACACATTATTAAGTTCGCGTAAATCTATTAGGAACATGAAACGAAATCAATTGCAGTAATGTAGGGCTGTGAACCAGGGAATTAATGACATAGAAAAATAAAAGTGACATCAGATACCAGTCTTCTGCCTGAGAGCTTTATTAAGTTTGGATTTTCATTAGAAAGTAGGGATAATATAAGATATTTACAATTATTGTATCGTATTATACGAATATAAAGTTTATTATTTATATAGCCTCGTGCTGTAACAGAATCTAAGTGAACCTTATTGATTACTATCTGACCCGGACACGCGTTGCTGTGGCTAACGAAACACAACGCCATCTACTGGATGATAACCCAACCTTTTAATTCACACCGCCATCTGTTAATTTGCACAAATTAAATCCACACCGCCTGCTTGCCATCCCGCTCGTCCACCATATACAGACATCCTTCTTTAATTATACATATATTTCAACCAATTTATACAAAACTTTTACGAATTATATACCTAAACCTTCCTCATGAATCATTCTATCTATTGGTGAAAACTACATGAAAATCCATTCAGTAGTTTTTGAGTTTATCGCGAACAGACAGTCAGACGTGGCGGAGGACTTTAATTTATACTTACGTATATAGAGATATTAAGGTGTGAATTAAATAAAAATCCAGATTTTTTTCAATAATACCAGCAACTAATGTCAACAGATGTTTCCGTGGTTCCATTTAATTTTCAATATATTAGTAGAAATTTTCTTTATTTATGAATATAATAAAATTATGTATAGATTCTGTTTTATAATAGAAACCATTTTCATTTAGTAGTCGTATCTGTAGATTCATATTTTATCATCACGACCAGTTTTCTTTTATTTTTACTAGACTGAATTTTCCCTCTTCAAATTTCCAAACTCATCGAACGACAGCTTGTGACCGAAATGTCTGACTGTTTTAAATAATATGAAAGGAAAGGATTTAATAATAAATGTGTTTAACCTAACAAACAGTGTCATTTACCTCTAAATAGATATATCAATTGGGGGGTGTATACGGGGTCCGCCGCCCGGAAATAATTTATTGGATAACAAACACCCCTGCCACAGGTTGCAGTGATTCCACCCCAAGTGGTTCGCTACGTTTGGTAACTTAGAAGAGGTACCCGGGTTCATGGGATGAACTTTGTCTAGGTCTTGGCGGCGGATACATCTGCCGACGTAGTGCGTTCAGGGATATGGGTTAAGGGAGACCTATTGACTCTCCAGCCGGAATCTCTCGATTCATCACCACCTTCTCCTAGACACGCTGACCCCTCAGGCTTTTTTCATTCCCTGAACTTCCTCTACTTCCTTTACCTAAAAACCCTTCACACAAAATCGTCAAAGGCGACTTAGACCCCAACGGAAATTGTTTTCCCCAGGGCCTCTTATGTATAGCTAATGTAAAAAGGCATATTTCAAAAATTGGAAAACGAAATTCTTAATTTTTTTCGCTTTCAATACATATTCAGAGTATTTTTAAATATGCGTACGTCGTACGTTCCCGAAGGGTTTTACGAATATGAAAAATTCGCAATGTGAGCATTCTGTTTACAAAACATACAAACAGTTTTATTGTGACTGAGAATGAAGCTCTAATGGTGGAAAGGCTTCGTCCCACGTGATAAAGACTAAATCGGACTGGACTGGAGACAGGGAACATTCTGCAGATGGAGTCGGTATCGGATAGCTCGGGCAATATGGGCAGGAGGGTAGGGACTAGGGAGAATCACGTCAGATGGAATATTAAGATAGTTGGTATGCTTAACCCTAAAGTGGATACCGTAGTTTTTACTTTGAAATAAATAAAAAAAACAAACAAAAAAATTAGTAGTCTGTCACGAGTATACCATGAAAAAATACGGAATAAATAATTACCTACCTATAGTTGTGTTCATAAGCTAGCCGACCCGACCACACGTTGCTCTGGCTAATGAAACAAAACGCCATTACCCAACCTTTATAAAATCCGCACCACCCGCTTGCCAGCTGCCCGCTGCCCGCTGCCTAAATTGAATATTTGAATTTCTCGGCTTTTCTCTACTATAATAAGCATGTTTTATACATATAAACCTTCCTCTTGAATCACTCTATCTATTGGTGAAAACTGCATGAAAATCAGTTGCGTAGTTTAAAAGACCTAAGCGCACATACATTTTCAACGACTTCATTTTATACTATGTAATGATAATGATGATTATAAGGCACACCAAGAAAATAAATATTTTTGACTTATATTGTTAAAATCAATAACTAGCTGTCTATGGAATAAAATGTATAATAATTTTGTTCGGCACTCAGCTGAACGCCCTGTGTATTATTTTTATGAACTAATTAATTATCGTATGGTAATACAGATTTCTAACCTAGACTGTCATGTCTACTTAACAGCTGTATGTTGTTTGTTTACATTAGTGTAAGTTTTGTAGAGGTTACGTGCAGAATTGAAGCAGCAAGAACTGCATTCAATAAAATGATATCCCTCGTCTGCAATGATAATATCAATTTCAAACTAAGGCAGAGAATGTTAAAATGTTATGTGTGGTCAGTCTTACTGAATGGATGTGAGACATGGACTTAAAAAGTAAATACCATGAACAGATTAGAGGCTTTTTAAATATGGTTTCACCGGAGAATGCTCAAAGTCCATGGACCGATATGATCACCAACACAGAAATTCTCAGGCGATGCAGTTGGAGAACTGCTCACATTAGTAAAAGTTAGGAAAATTTCAAATCTGGGTCACATATTTTGATAGGAGAAACATCACTTGTTCCAATTAATATTAAAAGGAAAGATGGAGGGTTGCCGAGGGCCTAGTAGGAGACAAATGTTTTGCTGCGAAATGTACGAGATTGGACCGGTATTAGAAATGTGGGGGAGCTATTCCGGACTCGTTTAAAATAGAGCAAAAAAACTCGTGGAAAAAATATTAAGTAACATTTAAGGAAGCACTGAATTTGTTCAAACATATTTACTTGTAACATAACAAAAAAAAACGTGTTTATAATAATTTATCTGTAATTATATAATAATTTTAATTTAATTTGGGGCATACTTTGCGATTCTTTTCTTTCGAAGGAATTTCATATACCTAATTACCGTTTGGGTGTAGCAAATGTATAGATATTATCTTCAAGAATAATAAATGTTTTTAAGACCTTAAAAACTTAAAGCAATCAAGGAGAGTTTAATTTAAATTGGTAGAAATTCGGGATGCCAAATAGTAATAGCTAGTTTCAAATGTCACCTAAACTTAGTTTAAACAAAGTTTCGGTGGTCTCCGGTATAATTAGTTTGAGAAATAATTTTTATACCTGTTTTTCTATTTATAAACTCGATATGTGCGGTAAAGATGGTTGTTTTAATACGACGTATTGTAAAATTCAGGCAATACGGTAATATCAAAAGGAAATATCAAATTACTTCAAATCTCCTTCCAAGAAGATGTGCTTTTGATCTTTTAGGACATCACCAGATTATACATTTAATACAATATATCTTAGCTCGCCAAATATCAAATTATTATTATCATCCAATCAATATGTGTGTATCTCTAGCTCTTTTAATATTTTAGACAAATTACAATTTGTATATATGTATATTTTTTATATATTATATATGTGAACTTAATACGGGCTACTCCAGTAAACTCAATAAGGATATATTTTTGTATTGTTATAAAATCTGAAAAAATAATTAAAAATTTGTGGTGAAACTTTTTATGTGAATAAAATGTTAAACTCAACAACATTTCAATTTCTTAAGATTTTTTATTACCCAGGTACCTTTATACCTAAAAAACTACTGGTTTGTATACTAAACGTCTGTTGATGGCGTTCAAACCAGCCAATTTTAACGATTTTTGAAGGATCTTTACTCCTATAGCAAGTAACTTATCAAAAATTAAAACCTACCGCTACGCTAGTGGTCGATATCTAAGATATTATGTTAAAAAAATATTTGCAGTAGTGTCAAAACGCAGAGAGGAAATTGGGAAAAAAGCCGTCCGTTTTCTTCTGATTAACAGTACATATTAAACAAAAAGCTTAATAACTCAAGTACACCTCATACATCATAAGTGTCTCTAGTAATGTTACATTGTCGTGTAAACAAGCTTATGTTTCACCGATTGGTTAACTATTTAAGGAACCCAATTTTGTTTTTCTTAATGCTAGATTTATCTATAGGTTATCTGTACATTTTTTAATGAAAAAATATCGGACAGTTTTCTCATAAACAGACCATGTCCTCAAAAACACCTTTTCAAGATACCGTGCGCCTATTATCTGGATGGGTAGGCAAAGAAGATATACCGCGACTAAACTCCATCTTGGCACACACTTCTTACTTCAGAATTGTGTGGCGGTATATCCTCTCTGCCCAAAGATATTCAAATATAAGAGATATGCTGTGGTCTCCGTCCGACTACTTCCTAATGGTTCTAGTTTGAATACGGAAAGTAGTTGTTTTTTGAAGATGTGCAGTAGTATTGGTTAACAATATAATTTGAATACGGAAATAATTCTTTCATTTAGTTGATTTTTTTAAGGTGTGCAGTAGTATTGGTTAACAATATCGGCGACACCAGGAAGCACAGTCCCACAGAGTAAAAACTGCCGATAGCATATCTCTTATATTTCAATATCTTTGACTCTACATGTCTCTACCTATTCCTCCGGCCAAACGGTGTGATAATAGGCCACTTGCATCACATTTAAGAAAAAAAAATCCGGTTTAGCCAAATATTCTAAGACATTCTGTATTTTTTTTTATCGTATTTTTGAAGCCCTGGCGATTTTTTGAAAATTTCAGTGCGAAAAATCAGACCATTTTTTATAAACCGGAAAGACGGGACATAATTTTATTGGTGCGAGAAAACGATACTTACATAGCCGAAAATCATTTAAAAAAAAGAACTTTTTCCACACGAATAGCATTAAATTGTACGGGGTTCTCTTCGTAACATCTGTAAAAACACCGCCATCTTTATCAAAAAATCAAACCAAAGGATAAGTTCGCATAAAACAAACAATAAATCTAGTGAACGTTGAAAGCAAATTCAAATAATCAATTCAAATAAATAACCGGAAATCAAAGTGTTGCCATATAAAAAAAAATTAATCAGTGTTGAATTTTATAAAATAAAAGGAACATATTCGGAGACGGGACATTTTCATGTAGTGACGTCACGAGCGCAAATAATGGATTCATTTATTTAAAAATAAAAAAAACTGTATATTTCTAAAAATTTTCGTAATCTTAGTAAAAAAATCTATCCACACGATTTTTTCCAAGTCGTTATGAAATCCATGCAAGTGGCCTATTAGCTAGTTAGTTTGTTAAAAAAATTGGGATTTGGGTAGTTTTTACCAGTTGCTGCCACTTTAGGGTTGAATGTAAACGATGCAGAGATTCGCGCTAAATGTCACTATCAAAGCGCAGCAGTTCCTACTTACGGCCCGCATTATGTTCGGACGTTTTGCTAAAGGCTGCGTTCTACCATGTATTATTATATTGTTATTTACAGGAGCCGTATTGCCCGTGCTTTCACTGTTTAACTTAATACGCGCAGTAAGCGGATATACTACTCCCAGCGAGAGATCGTACGTTAAGTCATATTTCTAGTACATTCTGCCTTTTTCGTTTTCAAACAAGACGAGTTGGAAGGAAAGGTAGGAACGTCGATGACCTCGGTACAAGCTCTCGCTGGGAATAGTTTATACTAAAAAAGGCATTAAAAATAGGCAAAAATTATAAAGTAAAAACAACACAACTACTAACTAAACAAATTTAATTATAATTCTTAGGAAGTATGTTCGATACTAACACTAGAGTGGAAGATTCTATCAGTATCGCCCTGGTGTACCTAAGACCACCATTCAGAATTGAAACGTCGCTTAAAATGGCCTTAGCCTTCCCTTTCTCCTTCCCCTCCCCAATACCTTCAGCCTCACAACATACCCCAATTGGGAATGCCATATTCTCACTGGCTCCAGACGGGAGCAGCTAGGACTCTTGTGAGGAATTCACATAAAAAAATGTTCACCAGGGCTCAGAAGGACATTGTCCAAGAACCGAAGGCAGAAAACCCAACTAAGGGGAACTTTTCAAACAATTTGAGGCCAAAATACCCAACAAAACTAAAAATAAATTTTAAAATAAAAAGATAATATATTACATATCTAGTACGGATATGTGATACATTATTAACTTGTGTTTTTAATTAAAAAATATAGTCCACATATTGAATTACATTTTTAATGATTTATTGGTAACTCACTCGACGGAAACTAAACTCCCGGCCGCAAATTCGAACCTCGGAGTGTAATAGTGCGTGAGCGTTGAAGAATCAAAAATCGACACGGGTCTAACATGGCAAGGACGCTAGTTAAGAATTAAAATCAACATGGGTCAAATAGGGCAAGGACGCCATTTAAAAATTAAAATCAACATAGGTCTAACAGGGCAAGTACGCTAGGAAAGAATTAAAATCAACATAGGTCTAACATGGCAAGAACGCCAGGAAAGAATGAAAATCAACATGGGTCCAACAGGGCACGGACGCTAGTTAAGAATTAAAATCAACATGGGTCAAATAGGGCAAGGACGCCATTTAAAAATTAAAATCAACATAGGTCTAACAGGGCAAGTACGCTAGGAAAGAATTAAAATCAACATAGGTCTAACATGGCAAGAACGCCAGGAAAGAATGAAAATCAACATGGGTCCAACAGGGCACGGACGCTAGTTAAGAATTAAAATCAACATGGGTCCAACGGGGCAAGAACGCCAGTTAACAATCAAAATCAACGTGAGTCCAACAGGGCAAGGACGCCAGTTAAGAATCAAAATCAACATGGGTCCAACAGAGAAAGAACGATTTATGAATTAAAATCAACGTGGGTCCAATTGTGCAAGGACGTAAGTTAAAAATTATAATCAACATGGGTCCAACAGGGAAATAACGCCGTTTAAGAATTAAAATCAACGTGAGTCCAATAGTACAAGGACGTTAGTTAAGAATTAAAATCAACATGGGTCCAACAGGGCAAGGACGTAAGTTAAGAATTAAAATCAACATGGGTTCAACAGGGCAAGAATGTAAGTTAAGAATTAAAATCAACATGGGTCCAACAGGACAAGGAAGTAAGTTAAGAATTAAAATCAACATGGGTCCAACAGGGCAAGAATGTAAGTTAAGAATTAAAATCAACATGGGTCCAACAGGGCAAGGATGTAAGTTAAGAATTAAAATCAACATGGGTCCAACAGGGAAAGGATGTAAGTTAAGAATTAAAATCAACATGGGTCCAACAGGGAAAGGACGTAAGTTAAGAATTAAAATCAATATGGGTCCAATAGAGCAAGGACGTAAGTTAAGAATTAAAATCAACATGGGTCCAACAGGGCAAGGACGTAAGTTAAGAATTGAAATCAATATGGGTCCAACAGGGCAAGGACGTAAGTTAAGAATTAAAATCAATATGGGTCCAACAGGGCAAGGACGTAAGTTAAGAATTAAAATCAATATGGGTCCAACAGGGCAAGGACGTAAGTTAAGAATTAAAATCAATATGGGTCCAACAGGGCAAGGACGTAAGTTAAGAATTAAAATCAATATGGGTCCAACAGGGCAAGGACGCTAGTTAAGAATTAAAATGAATAGGCATTCGCTAAATTTTTTTTTTTAAATAAAGGCAAAATTATCTCCAGAAGATTAAGATCTTAGAAGAATTTAACTTACTAAATCTGAATGAAAACACGTCTCATTTGTCCACTCGCCACTAACCGGTCAATGGTTTTATCATATGATTTCAAAAAAATCCTAGGAAATCCACTAGGTGACTACACTGAGAAAGTTTAGAAGGTTGTGATCCTTACTGTGAAATAAAGTAATGAACAGTATTTAAAACCAACATTGCACAAAAAAAACGGAAAAATCTTAAGAACAAAACTTATTGGCTTCCTTTTGTTTATTGTAAGTTAAAAATTATATTTTCTTCACAGTTTTATTGAGGTAAGTTTTTTGCACCTAATTTATAAGGCTTTGAATCATTTAAAAACTTTGAAAACATATTTTTAAAAATTATTTTTCTTCATTAGAAAAACGATTGTTAAACCGTGATTAGCTTCCACTTGGAGTTACCTGCATTCCGAAGTTTGCATTTCTCTGGAAGTTGAACGAAACTTTGAATATCATAACGTAAAGTTTGTTGGCGAAATGTTTTCCGAAGAAGGTAATGCAAAGCCAACTTTGCATAACTTCGCAGTTAAGTGAAACCATCGATTTAATAATTTGACCACAGAGTTGACTGGGTAAACATTACTTATTGGAAATAAAAACACCCACGATATAGGCAATGGGGGTATCCATAAATTACGCGAGCAGTTTTTCTTCCAATCTAGACGCCCCCCCCCCCTCGGTGAGATAAATTTGGGCCAATTCGTATATTTTTTTCCAGTAACGTGAGATTTTACTGGAACCCCCCCCCCCCCCGTTTGTGCTCACGTAATTAATGGATGCCCCTAAGTATATTGAACAAAAGATAGAGCGATATGGAACACATTTAATTAATATAATGTAATATAAACCTTTTCTATTTGCGGCACGATCCAGAGTTGTGGATGCTCTCTTCCTTCTCTTCTATCTGGTGAAATACCAACATTTAAAATTGAATAATTTTTTTATTTTTTTTTTGCATCGATGCTGTGTGGAGGATATTTTTAGGAAAATAAGTTCTTGGAAGTACAAAGGTATTAGAGGTGGGTAGGAATCTGGGGGTCAGTGTGTTCAGGAGTGACGGACGTATGAATCCATCTCTCCCACTGTGGTGCAAAGCAATGTTCCGAGAGAGTACGGCTGAAGACGTCAAAGGGGCTCCCTCAACCATTATCTCCCGGCCCTCAACCATTATGAGGCCTTCTGTGCAGCTGGGGAGTAGATGCATCTATCACCACAAACCTCACCCATGAACCCGGGCACCCCTGCTAAGTCACTAAAAGTAGCGAACCACTTGGGGTTACCTACGGCAGAGGTTTTGATTATCCAATTTATTGTTCCCGGGGAGGCGTTTCACAATTTATTCATTTAAAATAATATATAGGATATTTGCGGCACGTTCCAGAGTGGAAGATACTCTCAGTATCTCCCTGGTGTAAGACCACCATTCAGAATTGAAACGTTGCTTGAAATGGCTTTAGCCGTGTTTGGTGACCAGATCTGAATAGCTAGGTGTTTCCCCACCTTCCTCTTCCCTATCTCCTTCCCCTCCCCACTGTCTTCAGCCTCACAACATACCCCAATTGGGAATGCCATAGTCCCACTGGCTCCAGACCGGAGCATTTGGGACTCTTGTGCGATATTCATATAAAAAAAATATATATAAAAAACTATAATATTGTTTACTACATCTTACTAAACACAACGTTGAGAAATAATCCACGAAAAACTGCAAGACTTTAAGCTTCCTTAACATTTACAGGGAATGCATTGAACAGTTTAAAAGCTTTATGTTAAATATGTAAAAATTGTTTCGTGTTTCCGATAAATTTATTTTTAGGATAAAATCGTTGCAGTTTCTCGTAGGATAGCAATGAACTGTACTTTTAATTCTAACATTTTTATTTACGTACCATTATTTTTTGATAGTAGAATACATTTACTTAATTAAATTACTTGTGTTAGTCCCGTTTTATCACAGATTGTATGAAGTTTTCCGTTGATTTCTACATTTTGTTGATGATACCGACTCGTGCGTCACGCCTGACATTTTAAAATATAAAAGTTATCTTAATTTGCGCAATTAACCGTATAACTATGAGATAATGGGAACTGCGGTCCAATCAAACGGTGTCCCGCCTTCTGTCACTGCGCCGCAGGCTGAATTTTCTGTATGGAGAAACGCTGTCCGTTGCGCAGCACTGGCAAAGGCATACCTGTGGAGCGTCCGTATACACTATCTCAGGGTAGAAACAGGGTTGTCAAAACCGAAAACGTATTTCATGTATCTGAAAATTTATGTTTCAATCAAGTGTTTCAGAAACTTTTTTTGAAGTGAAATCTTTTTTAGCACCGTTGTGATATAAGACTCGATGAAATATAGGATAAATAAATACCTATAGGATTGAGCCTGCGAGAGAATGAGATAGTATAATCCGTCTCCTCTTTGTGCGGTGCTTCGTAGCCTATCGGTCTCCTCTTTGTGCGGCGATTTTTGCCTCTCCACTCTTCTCTACTTTAAATTTCCGAAAGTTTCACTTCTACCGCGTGTGAATTGCACTTTTTTTAAAGTCAAAAACAAGTGTTCTTGTTGCGTCTGAGAAAAAAAATGATTTTAATTTTTTTTAAATTCAATTAGTGACAAAACTAGTGATGATTTGAGATTTTCTTTATGCGTGTTGCGCTTCGTACTTCTTTTGCCGACGTTTCAGAGAATTATAATCTGTCCTGATGATGGATTCTACAACGCTGTCAGAAATGTTAACTAAAGAAGGAGGTAGCGCAATACGATATATTTATATTTTTTAACAACATTGTAATTCGCTTACTTGTATATTACAAAAATTTAGGAAAAAAAAAATTATTAAGAAAATTATTTTCCTCACACATTTTTTATGGAAGAATTCTTATATTTTGAAAGAACTGCTGCAATATTATGATAAATACTAGTATGTTATTGAATGGCGAGTGAATTCCAAAAAATCAAAAACGAAATGTCAATGAGCTGTTTGTTTTGCTTTTGTTCTTAAGAGGCCGCTCTCCGAATTTCTACCGATTTCTTGCAAACCTCCCTTAAAAATTTGAAGTTTTCAAACTCTTAAAAAAATATATGTTATTTTTGAAGATAATATCTATACATTCCTCACGCCGAAACGCAAATTATATGAAATTCCCTCAAATCGAAAAGTATGCTCCAATTTTTTTTATTTTCAAGTCTGTTTCCGTTATTTTACAAGATATGTGTATGAAAAAATTCACAGTGTTTCAATAAATACTGTTTCAGATAGCCTCCAAGAGATTTTTGTTCTATTTTAAACGAGTCGTGTTTTATTAAAGATTTTCGCGTCCTCTAACATTCGTAATTTCGTATCTCTCCATCTTCTTCTTTTTGGGGCCGGTAACGGAGCCTTAAACATATACATAATGTTGCCCCTCTTTCCTACACACTAAATGTCAATGCAGGGTGCAGAAAAACGGTGAACGTATAATATATAACCCTCACACGAATAAAGAAAATGAAACGCAATTCCCGTAAGTAAGTGGCAAAGTAAGAAAATCACAAAAAATATAAATCCGTACACAACATCTTCTCTGATACTGACAAAAATAAAACACGGACAATTGCGCATCGATAAACGCTTCATTGTGTAATTTTTAACTTAATAAAAAAAATAAAAAATTTTGCTAATAAGTTAACACAACAGTTATTGATTCTGAGGTGGTACGAAGTTCGTCGGGTCAGCTAGTAAATAAATACCTGCTTTCTGGTAGTAAATCAAATTATCAAAAACTAAAATGGCTACTTCTTGAAATAACCCTCAGACATATACCTACTTGTAGGTAGGTAAGTGTAATACATATTATGTAAAGAGGAAGGTTGAAATTGTCTGGCTGTCCAGATGTAGTCAACTAACGACCTTAACGAAAATGAAAATACAAAGAAAATGATATGATTGTTTACTCCATTATTTGAATTGAAAACTCTCAAAAGCTCTGTAATGGTAAAATTTACCCACAATTTCCGGAGTTGTATTTATGACTCAATAAAACTTTTTTCAATTCACAATATTATTCACAAGCTATGTAGATTCCAAATATTTATTCAATTTGCAAACAATATAAATCTGTATTTGACATATATGTAAACCAGGTAACCGGTACTGCTAGAAATATTTATACAGCACACAATGTTTGATACGGGAGGCAGATATGGGTACCACCATGGGAAATATTTATTGGATAACCAATACGCTTGCCATACCATCCCAAGTGGCTGGCTAAGTTTGGTGACTTAGAAGGGGTGCCCTTGTTCATGGGGTGAGGTTTGTCTGGGTCTTAGAGGCACATGCGCTTGCAAACCTACTGCATGGCGTGTCGGATCGGAAGAAACTGGTTGATGAACTCCTTTTTACATCTCAATCCTGACTCTCTCGATCCATCACCTTGTACCGCAGTAGGAGGGAAATATGTTGTCAATCCTGAACACATTGACCCCCAGATTCCTACACACCCCTCCTACCCTTTTCTTCCTAGTACTTCCTCTCCTTCCTTTCCTTAAAAATATCCTCCACGCAATATCCCCACTTAACGAGGGAAATTGTTTTCTCAGGGCCTCCTGTGCGGAGCTAATGTAATAAAATATCAACGAAAATCAAAAGTATTATATTTTAACGTCAACGAAAGTTAAAAATATTATAGTACATATTATGACATCAACGAAAGTCAAAAGTAATTTATTCTAAGATCAATGAATGTTAAAAGTATTATATATTATAACATCAACCAAAATTAATGGTATTATTTTATTACGTCAACCAACGTAAGAAGTATTATATTGCAACGTCAACCAAAGTTAAAAGAATTATGTTGTAACGTTAACCAAAGTTAACAGTATTAAGTATATTATAACATCAACTAAAGTCAATAGTGTTATTTCATTACATCACGAAAGTCAACCTATATTGTAAGATCAACGAAAGTCAAAAGTTATATTATAACATCAACCAGAGATTAAAGTATTATTTTGTTACGTCGACCAAAGATAAAAGTATTAAGTATTACAATAATAGTTATTATTATTATTACATTAGATATTATAACATCAACTAAAGTTAAAAGTTTTGTATTGTAACATCAACCAAAGTTAAAAGTACTATATTGTAACATCAACCAAAGTTAAAAGTACTATATTGTAACATCAAATAAAGTTAAAAGTATTATATTTTAAATATAAACAAAGTTAAAAGTATTATATTGTACCGTCAACCACAGTTAAAAGTTTTATATTGTAATAATTTATAGGCCCCAGAAAAAAAAGTCGAAATCAAAAATTACTAAAAGGGTCCCATTAGCTCAGTGGTAGACAATCGCCCCATCAATTCCTAGATGTGACCGTATATTTTTCTAATTTTTCTGTTTCGAGTTTTCGATTGAGCATTGATAATATTATCTTCATTGGTTTGTTTGAAGTTGTGACAGTTGATTGCACAGCCAAGATCATAGCTCTTGCTGATGACTGGTATGTTATATGTAAAGTGTTGCTGACTGTACAGTACGTCACATAGCGGGGGTGTGTGTGTCGGGGTCGGGTGCCGGGTGACGGTGTAGGGCCACCCCTGCGCGCGATTCCGCCCGCTCCCGCCAACTATAAAACGCCCTACGCTAGTCGGAGCCCCGCAATAAGGTGAAGCATCGATAAGCGCGCGGACCAAACTACCAACCCGCGAACCAGGAAGGCCGACTTCCAAAATTCAAAAAATCAACCCCTAGACTCAACACCACTCGTCTACTTCTAGATTGTTCTATAAAAGCTTTTATTCGTTTCAACATCTTTTTTAAGTTTGTTTTTGTCACTTTTTTGACGAAGTTTAAAGTTGGTAAAGTATTTCGATTCTTTCGAGCGGGAAATTTTTTTCTTTCAATTGTTTCGCTTTGAAGAATTCCTGTTGCAGCTGAGAAAGGTAAGAGATTTAAAAAATTAAATAAGTAATTTACTTTGACATAATTTGAAGATTTTTTCATTTAGGATTATTCAAGAATGAATACAATGAAAAACTACCTATTATAAAATACACTCGTCGAAGTAGCATTACAAAATATAAAGGAATATTAATTTAATAATTTAAAGATCTTATAATAAAATCAAAATTACAAAAATGCAGTGTTTTTAAATTATAAAATAAAATAAATTATTTACTTAATATTTGTAAATTTATAATAAGATGTCATAGGGTTATTAATATATAATAAATATGATTTTAATACGTAATAAAGTAAATTAAATATATAATTTACTCAAATAAAATTAAGGGGTTAGAAATTATATAGGTACTTTATAATATAATTTATGAAAAAAATAAAAGAAAATTTTATTATATAATGTTTTGTAAGTAATTTCACGTAATTTTTTCAGGTAAATAGCATTATTATTATATCAAAATTATCAACACGTTTCGAAACCGATGGTTCCTTCGTTAAGATAAAATAAAATAAATAAACTTTTAATTTTATCCTGACGAAGGGACTATTGGTTTCGAAACACGTTGATACTTTTGATTAAATAAGTTTACAACGTGATTTGTTTTCATTTAATTAAAATACGCCACAAAGTTAGTTTTCCAATATATATTTTTTAAAATGTTTAATTAAATTTATACAAATATAACGAAAATAAAACACCTACCTTCGACTTTTAAATATTTCAAACTAAAAAATATTGTTATAAAGAGTTTAAAATGAGATTTTTATGGTGAAAAAAATTTCCTCAACAATTGTTACATAAAAGGCAAGCAATTTTCATTAAAATTTCCTCATTGAATAATTTCATGCTTTAATGACCTAAACTTATATAAATTTAGCTGAAAATTAAATAAATTCTTTACAAGTAATAAGCAATAGATTCAACAATTTTAGCGATAAAAGGTATTACAAATTTCTGAAAAAAATTTACTAATGAGATCATTTGAATTTTAATATTTTTACACGCAATTGACTTAAATATTAGATTTTATGGAAGTATTAAAAAAAGCGTTGGAATGCAAAAATTGGTAAAATAATATATTTTATACTTATACTGAAGGCACTGCTGAAAACCAGCTGCATTCCAGGAGAAATCCTTAATTGTAGCTGAGCAGTGACTCAGTAGTTCATCAATAGACTCAATGATAAAAGAACAAAATGTATATTGCTGTAAAAAATCTATTGATAAATAAACGTTTTTATTATTATCATTTTTATAAAGAAAAGTAAAAAAAAAATGTAGGTAGGTACATTAAAACATATTATTGGTGGGAATTAAATGAAAAAAATATTTGATTAATTTGGTTTCTATGGAAATTATTTTAATACTTCAAAGAGTTATGACTTTTTTTGGATACGGCTTCATATTCGTATTTAATTTATCAGATTGTAGGACAAGGGTAAAATAATATTTTTTTCCTGTTTAACGACGAAGTTACAATAAAGAATAAATCAAGAATCTTTCGCGGAAATGGAGTACTTTTCCCTATTATGATTATTTCATCAAATTTTACAAAAAAATATTTTTGATTATGAAACTCAGGTATCGGGTTATTGTAGAAACAAAAATTATTAATTTATATTATTACGGGTTATTGTTTAAAAAGCGAAAAGAATATAAAAAAAAAAAAACATTTTTATCCAGGATACCTTTTGAACTTTTTCATTAGTTTTTTCAATAAAAGTATCGACGTAACTTTGGCCTGCTTACAGTATGCCTAATAATTATTTTTTAGTTTTCCCAAAAAATCTATGATTTTTGAAATGATGCATGTAAAAATATTAACATATATAAAATAATCCATCTATTCACACCTAAGTTATCGTTTAACAAAGTACCTAAAATATCATCGTTATTTATGTTTGGGTAGTTGCGCATCTGATATTATGATGGACACCATAATGCTGTCCAAAATGTTGGCTAAAGGAGGAGGTAGCGCAACATGGCATAACACCCAAAAACTAAATAACTAAAATCCAAAATCGTATCTACCTAAAGTATCGATTATTTTATAATCAAACAATTTGTCAATTTATTCATTTAAGATAGCAAATAACAGATCAAAAGAAGAAATTACGAACAACTTCGCAGGCTACTAACAATGTTTCAATAGGTATTTAAGTAGAGTCGATAAAATATTTACAAATTTTTTTGATCACAATTTCTAAGAATTTGATATATGCAAAATAATATATTAAAACTTCCAAAATTTAGAATAAAATTCTCAAATTAAAAACATAGTTATTAAAAAAGTATACCTGCTGATCCAAAATAACAGTTATCATTACATATTGAAGAGTTATCAAGCTTAACCTGGTCGAAAAGTGTACCCTTTTGTATCAATTGGCAATAAATTACCGGTTGTTAGATTAAAAAGGGAAGATCCAAACACAAAATAATTTTACTGATTCCTAAGGACGTGACGTTTACCTTAATATCCGGTTGTTCGTTCACGGCTCGTTTCTCCAAAAGCCCCTAAATTTTTCTAAGTAACATCTATGATGCGTCTCAAATTTTTCTCAAACATTGTATTAGCACCTTGGCATCCAACGAACATTTTGAATAAAAGCATGTTATTATTTTGTTTTCGTATGTCTCCAAAATTCTGTAAAAGCATTGAATTCTTTGTGCTGCAAGTCTATGTTACACTCATTGCAATGTCTTATTCTACAAGATTTTTAGTGAATTATAAAGAGAAGCTCTGAAATTTTGAGTTTTGCACCCCTTTTACAATTTAAAATTTTATAACACATAACACAAGATAATTTAAAAACTATTTGACAAGGCGACGGTCATCTCATAAAAGCGCAAATTCCTTTTGTCCTTGTTCACGCTTTAAAATTCATGAAAGTTTTCTCAACGGTGCGGTGTGAGGAAATTTAAAATGTATCAATCCCTCCATATTTTAGAATTTTTCAAGTAATTTTTAAGTGAAGACTTCTTTACCACCATTCTGATTTGAAACTCGATGAAACGAAAAATAGATACACTCAGAGACAAACACATACATCTTTAGGATTTAGCCTACGAGAGAATGAACAAGTACAATCGGTCTCCTCTTTGTGCGGTGCTTTGTAGCCTATCGGTCTCCTCTTTGTGCGATGCATCGTAGTCTCCCATCTCTTGTATACTTTAGTTTTCTGAAGGCTTCACTTCTACATTCTGTTTTTTTATAACGAAAAGTGCATTTGAAAACTAGTTAAGGCTCCGCATTCTGAATTTCTACTTTTTTAACACATATTTCTCTTCAAAAATTTAAGTTTTTAATTTAACAAAGTATGCTCCGAAAATTATTATAAACACATTTTTTTCTATTATTTTACAAGTATGAAAATTTTGAGAGTAAGGAGATAAGTAAGTATAAAATATTTATCATTGTTTATGGTCTCATAACCTTCTTTAATAAGGCTCCGTTGAAAGCGTTCAAAAAGAAGAATAAGGTAGTTTGAAAGGGAGATAAATGTAAATACGAATGTTAGAGATAGCGCACTAATATTAAAAAAACGATAATAATTAGGCGAAAATTGTAAAAATATTTGTTAAAACACCACTCACTTAAAATAGAGCAAACAACATAGTGTTCAATTCACACGTGGTAGAAGTGAAACCTTCAGAAAACTAAATAGACAAGGGTGGCACCGCACAAAGAGGAAACCGATTAAACTATCTCATTCTCTCGCAGGCAAAATCACAATGATGTATGTGTTTGTCTCTTTTTAGTGTCTTAATTTTTCGTTTCATCGAGATTCAAATTACAACGATGCCTTAATGCCCTCAAATAAGCCTTTTAAATTTTGAATTATACAATTTAAAAGCGTATTTCATCAGCTTTCAAAAACAGTTTGCAGTTTTCGGATATGTTTAGAAATATTCCATTTATTTAAATTTTATTGCAAAGTGGATTTATTTTTACCTTCTGACGGTGAAATAAAGATGTACAGATCTGAATTCCCAGCAATAAAAATATACGGCGTATCACTATAATATGTAAAGGCCGATTACAAAGTAGATTTATTGAGTCAAATCCTATCCATGTCAAACGTAATTCGTTCGTCTGTTTCGTTTGAGATTTAGATTCCAGAAAAGTTTTCAATCGAAAGCAAATAAAACAAATTACACATCAAGACATATATCAGTCCTCTCCAATTGAACTAAACAACTAAAATGAACATATTGAAGTTCTATTTGAGTAACTTTGTGTGATTTGATTAGTCCGATTTCCTTATTTTTCAAACAAGCACAGCAATGACGTGAATGTTTTAAAGGTTGGACACTTCAAGAATTGATCAAAAGTTCTGTGAAAGTCCTATTTAAGTTATTTTTCTATCGAAGTTCCGTGAAACAACATGCCAGCGATTGAATAATAACAGAACTTGAATATAACTTTCCCAGAACATGATTTTGAACAATAACTTTGAACTTTCATGAATGGTTATAATTTTGTGAGACAAGTCTTCCTGAGATTTATTACGCACCTATCTAATATTTATTTCTAATTTTTACATTTAAAAAAATCCTTCAGCCCTCTGTAATCTTTGGGAATACTGAGTGGAGGGTCTTAGTTAAAGTAAAGAGAGGAAGTTCTGGGAAGGAAAAAGGTGTGAGGGGTGTGTAGGAATCTGGTGGCCAATGTGTTCATGATTGACCAACATATAAATCCATCCTTCTTACTACAGAACAAAGCGATGGGTCGAGATAGTCCGGCTGGAGAGGTCAAAAGGTTTCTCTCAATTCCTGATCCGGCCTGCCACGCAGTAGGCGTGTGAAAGTATCCGCCGCCAAGACGTCGACAAACCTCACCCAATGAACTCGGGCACCCTGCTAACAGCCATTTGTCGAAATATAGACTATGTTACATTTGAATTTCGGTAAAACAACCGGCCTTAAAACTAAGTTATAAATTTAAAACAAATCGAAAATGCAACCTGCTACCCTTACATAAAAACTAAAAATATATCGATTCCACGTCTTAAATTCAAATGGTAATGAACATCGCTGGCTCTCCGAGATAGCCGGAAAATGTTTATGGGTTCATCGCGAGGTATTTAGCCAACACAAATTAGAAATTAAAGCAAGGAAATCATATTAAAAATGTATTTATGTTAAGATTGCGGAAATCTTAGAATTCGTGCTGGAATTTTGTCGCTGGTGGGGAGAAACGTTTAAAAATGGGCAACTAACTTATCAAATCGAATACAGTTTTTTAACAGAGTCAAGAGATAACGATTAAATATGATATAATACATTTAATGATGTGTTGATGTTAATCTTTGTTTTGTAGATATCTACATAGATGAAATGACTGTGGGAGAAAGATCGGCCAATTACTAAATATCTCAAAGGCAAAAACGCAAGAACACGAAATTGAATATCGTTGAAATTGACTAATATCACCCCCAGATGTCTGTTTAATGTCCCGTATATTTGAACAAAACGTTTTTGAATTATCTTAAATATGAAATTTTTTTTAAACGTGTGAGTAAAAAAAAATAGAAAAAGTAGGTAGTATTTAAAGAAAGTTAACAGATGTCATGGGCTGCGAAAGGGTTGAAATGTTTAAGATGAATCTTGCAGAGAAACAAAAAGGAAAGATAAACACTATCGAAATTTGCAGAATATTGTAAAAAGAAAACATTTAATCATAATTAAATGTATGTATATTACGTATCACAGGCCAGCGCTGAAAATAGGGTATATTTTTTCCTAGTTTTGCTACCCATCTTCGCCAGAGTTTTTCGATTCGTGTGTTTTTATGCAACAATGAAAAGACAGAAAATTTCTAAAATGAATTTCTTAATTGGCAATCCAAGTTGATTTTTTTTAAAATTCCATGACGCCATAAACCACTTGGACAGATCTCACAAATTCTAAAAAGCAGATTTTTGTGTTATAGATGAATTTGAATCTGTGGGATTTTGAAAACGTAGTAGGCAGAATTGTTTAAATCTATAATAATTTATTATTATTATTCTAATATGGCCTTTGTGTTTTCTCTCTCCTAGAAAAGAAAACATGGGTTTAAAAGACTCAGGTTCGCTCATTCCTTTCCAGAAAAAAATCTTCTACACAGCATCCAAAGATGACATAGGCCATGAGGGAAATTATTTTCCTCAGGACCTTCTGTGTGACTTAATTTTAAATACAAAAAAAAAATAAACATTGCAACTATTTATTGTATTACGAATAATGGTTATTTATCGATCTTTCGAAGGTAGTTATTCTTTATTTTTAAAGTATAGATTTTTCGCTTCAATGGAGCTTGTGTGCTTCTTTAACAAAAACTTAACACAGAAATGCTTATTTTTGCTTGCCGCCATCACGTGTATGAGTTGGTATTAAAAGCTGTGTTTGAATTAAAAATCAGGCAAGTGTCTACAAGCCCTGACATCCCACTGTTCAAAAAGTTTAGAGATAACTGGAAAAATATAAAAAAATGGAAAAAAGTATAGATTTTGTGGATAAAATACATTAATTTTAGAAAAAAAAATTCTATGGCATTTTTCTCATTTGACCATCTACAAAACTCAAGTGCGTCAAGTCATAAAATACTTACCTCTAAAATTATTCATAATACTACCTAAAAAAGACAACTACATCTTCATTTATAATATTTTCTATCGATATTATGTGGGTAAATATTGTACATAGATTAATTCAACACATCAGTTATAAATTACGTAAACAATGATTGCGATATTACGTGATAATGATAAACAAAACCCACCTCCTAATTAGCAGTAAGTAAATATTAAATAATTGAATGTATGTTGCTAATAGAATTGTACCTAATGCAGTATCCATAAAAAATGATCTATGGCAATATTTATTTATAAAATACATGCTATTATGTTAAAACATTTACCTAAATATGATACATTAAATCATCATACTACGCGGTTGCCTGTTTCATGGTGACCAATGGAATATAGTTACTTTGTGAAGTCAAGTATAAACATATGGATTACATATATACTACACACGCTAAAAATTGGAATAATTAAAGTAGAAAAATTATAATGAAAATTGGATAAAATATAATAAGTAGAAAAAGACATGCGTTACGATTAGATCATAAGCATACAATGTAGGAACTACATTGCCCACTCTCCGATACAAAGATTTCACACTGTGGAAAATCAGTACTTCAGTGATGTTGACATATTCAACATCAACTTGGCGAATTTTGTGGATCTTGTAAAAAACTTATTCCAAAACTATTCCTAAACATATATGTTTTTTGGAAACTTAACATATCGTTGTATTTTTGTGACTTGTGTGCATTTATATCTAATTTTATTCTTATCATTTCTCTATATGGGCGTTGAATAAATAAATAAATAATTATTAGTTCTCCTTTTATCTTATTACCTACGCAAATACACACATATACCTACACATCTATACATACTTACACACAAATTCTTTACATGCACACATATACACTTAAATATATTTACATAAACATACAAATTCATATACATATAAATAAAAAATACACTTCTATAAGAGTAAGAGAAATAGACTACTAGCACTATCACATTCACTCATCAAGAAGTCCCCAAGCGCCTTCCTGAAAGTGTGATATTTCGCCATTGACTTTATTTCGATTGTTGAATGCATGCGTAGCAATGTCATATTCAAAGAAATACATTTTTTCTCCCTGAATCACCTTTCCCGTGCGTCCCCGTTCCCCTCCCGCATCCCCTTCCTAGCTAGCAACATAAATTACAGCCAATATGTTATTCCGATGTATGAGATATATTATTGTAAAGTTTCATTAAAATCCTTTCAGTAGTGTTTGTGTGAAAGAGTAACAAACACACATACTTCTCTACAAACTTTCGCTTAAAAGTTAAGCTGTGACTGCGCCATTGAGGTTTATATTATTGGAATAATATGTGTATGTTATTTTCTAACACTGTATTAGGATACCTACAACATAGGATACAACACAGGGTGTAACAGCAAGTACCCCATGGATTGTAACCAGCGATCCCTGAGCATATTTACGAGAAGATAAAAAAATTGATGTGTGGTCAAAATGTTATGTGTGGTCGGTCTTGCTGTATGGTTGTGAAACATGGACCTTGAAAATAAATACCATGAACAGGTTAGAGGCTTTTGAAATGTGGCTTCACCGGAGAATGCTTAAGGTCCCATGGACCGACATGATCACCAGCACAGAAATTCTCAGGCGGGCTAGAGCAGATATAGAACGGCTTACATTAATTAAAATCAAGAAAATTTCATATCTGGGTCATATACTTCGAGGGGAGAAGTATCACTTGCTCCATTTAATATTGAAAGGCAAGATAGAGGGTCGCCGAGGGCCTGGTAGGAGACTAATGTCTTGGCTGCGAAATATACGAGAGTGGACCGGCATTAGAAGTGTGGAGGAGCTATTCCGGGCAGCGCAAGACAGAGAGACCTTTTCAAGAGTGATCACCAACGTCTGATAAGGCACACAAATAAGAAGAAGAAGAAAAAAATTTAAATGTCGTTTTGCCGTTTGTTTGTTTCCGTTTAAAATATATATTTTTTTAATCACAAATCGCAACTCTGCAGCCACCTCTGGTCTGGAGCCCCAAAATGCCTGATAAAACCCTCGACTCTGTGCAGAAACTCTCCCTCATCTCTGGCGGGCCGTTTGATAGATTCTCCTATCTTAACACTTGGATTGCAACCTTAATAGCACAGGTGTCAGGTGGGAATAATGTCCTTATCCTACCGGTATTTCAATGTAAGATGTTCCGAGGAACTAGCGTCATTGATCCCTTCGGCACCGGTGCAAGTGGGAAACGCCAAACACTCGTCTAACATATATAAACGGTTGACATTTGTCACACGAGAACGAGTCGTTTCTACGACTCGTTCTTAAGTTCAACAGCTCAGCTGTGGAACGATTTGTCGGCCTCTGTGTTTTCTCTTTCCTACGACATGAGTCTCTTCAAGACCCATGTTCACTCTTTCCTCTCTTCAAAAATACCCTCCCAACAGCATCTCAGGGCAATTAATTCAATCAGGACCTATGCTGTCTTCAAAGATGACAGACGCCCTGAGGAAAAAATATTTTTCTCGGGGCCTCCTGTGTGGAGTTTGTAAAAAAAAATGAGTAGTTAGGTATAGCCTAGCAACGGGTCATTTTATAAGCACTCCTTCTCCTTCCAGCAGCATGGTAACACACGAAACAGCCCGCATATCACGTGATCTCGTCGCGACATACAGGAGTATGATCACTGACGACGTGTGATTGAAAAATATTCTTTCTGTTTTTAATAGAAAAAAAAAATATCATCGCACAGCAAAATAACAATTTTCGTACTCCACATAGGCACAGGAATCGCAGGTTAAAATCCTTCAGGTACGTGCTGTTACATACATCTGTATATTATGAAACAATAAAAAAAACATTCCTGTAAAATATGAGACAAGACACCGAAAGAGAGTATATGCAAAAAAAAAACGATTTTTTAAACGCGTTAATAAGTTAGAGCCGATGTCAGAAATTGCTAGAAATCATATTTTTATGTTTTAAGAATTGTGTTACTTCCTATTCAACTTCTCTAAGCGTTATTTTATAGTACGCGGAATGGTATCTAGTAAGTAATTTCCTACTGAAATTATTGGCAAATTCAACGAAAAGCGTTGGAATTTCTCAAAAATGATACGAATTCCAATGTTAGAGGAAATACTTTAACGTTAAAAAGGTATAATAATGGAGGCAGTTTGTAGAGCAGTGTTTATTTTATGGGAAAATTGTTTAAAAAACATATTTAAAGTGTTAAGTGAAGAGGGTTAAGATTTTTATTACCTCGATTACACGACAAGCCTTTCATCTTCTGAGTTGCTCAGAGATGCACATAGAAAAATAAGGAATTCTTGTAATTTTGAAGTACATAGTGAATTATACTCGTATGTATGTAGTACAATTATGATGACATACGTGGTCGAGCTGTAATATCCAGAAGACGTATCCATAGGTCGCGGGTTTATAACCCGATATCAACGTTCACAAATTAATTTGATTTAATTTGTGTTATTTCCCATTTCATTCATTAAAAATAATTGACAGTAGGCATAATTGCATTATTTTTGCAATAACTCCACACAGGAGGCCCTGAGGAAAAAAATTCCCTCAGGGCCTATGTAATCTGAGATGCTGTGTGGAGGGTCTTTTTGAGGAGAGGAAGTAATGAACATTGGTCTTGAAGAGACCCATGTTGTAGGAAGGAGGAAACACAGAGGCCGGCAAATCGTTCCACAGCCGAGCTGTTGAACATAAGAACGAGTCGAAGAAATGACCCATTCTCATGTGACAAATGTCAACAGTGTACATATGTTGGGTACGCGTTTGGCGTGTTTTCCGACTACGCACCGGTGCTGAAGGGATCAATGACGCTAGTTCCTCGAAGCATCTTCCATATAAACCCGTAGAATAAGGATAGCATTCCCACCCGACGCCTGTGCTCTAAAGATTGCAATCCGTCTGTTAAGATGGGGAATCTACCAAACGGACCGCCCGTTTTTGCACAGAGTCGAGGGTATTGTTCAGGTATTTTGGAGCTCCAGACTAGAGGTGGCTGCCAAATTCAACCGTGGGGCGCACTTGTGATTTGTACAGGGTTAGCAGTTGGGTACTATTAAAGTATCTGCGGCCCTGTACAGTGTACAGTACCTACACCCAGTTTTTGGGAGGCTAACTTAACTCTGGCTTCGATGGAGCCCCCATATCTGAGCTGGTCACTTAGGGTTACACCAAGCATATCAATGAAGGGCTTGCATTGTTCAGGATTGGAAGAAACTCTCACTACCACTCCGGGGTATGTTATAATTCAGAATATTTCAGAATTAAAACCAGCTTTCAATGGCTTTGGTCGTGTTTGGTGACCAGGTCTGATAGCCAGGTACTTTCGCACCGTCGCGTCGCGTCCTCTTGCTCTCATAGTCTTTCCTCCCCGCTTTCGTCAGCCTCACCACATACGTCAATTTTGGATGCGACAGTCCCACTGGCCTTGTGCGGTAACTACATAAATATACAATTTGGGGTTTAACTCATAAAATTAAATAGAGATATAAATCGGATTTGCGCTGATGATGGACACTGCAATGCTGTCCGAAACGTTGGTTAAGGAAGGAGGTAGCGTAACACGGCGTAACACCTAAAAAAAACTACTCAATCAAAATGCCTTCCCGGTTGCAAATCAAAACAAATTCCGATCAAATTAAGTAAGTTTAATTAACATTCATTTTAGTTCTGTTTTTAACTTTATGAGTTAAACCACAAATTGTAATATTTAATTCAATTAATACAATATTAGCGAAACTCAATCGAAAATCCGGAAACAGAAAAAGATATTGGTACCTCTGGGACTCGAACCCTCGAATCCTGGGTTCGAGTCTCAGAGGTGCCAATATCTTTGTCTGATTTTTCTGTTTCCAGATTTTCGCTAACATTGTCTTCATTTAATTTAAAAAAATAAAAATAACATTAAATTCCTTGAACGATAAATTATGTTATACTCGAATGAATCTCTGAATACTAGAACAGTTACGTAAATCCGTCTTATTTTACTTATAGATATTCTCAATAATTACTATTCTTCATCTAAATAGACACGTAAGTCTTTCGCGATCTTTGGATTTTTATATTAGTTATTGTCGAGAAATCGATCTATTACAGCTAAAAACCTTTTCAAAAATATTATCCGTCAAGAAAATAATATTAGTTTGACAATAACGACTTATAATATAAACTGTTAGCGCTTCCATGAACTGCCGTCTGCCAAGTGCTGCCATCTAGCCATAATTTGTGCAACTCCATCATAATACTCGCACACTATGTATGAGGTTTGAATAATCCGGCATTAAATTAAATCCACCGTAAGTAGATAAGGCAACATTAAGTTTGGGCTTTCATCATTTCTCGTAGGACTTGCGACAAGCTCGCAGAGCGCCAGTGTTCCGTGGAATACCGGTTAACAATCACTGTTCTAGGCTATCATGGGTAACCACTAACTACTATCATGAAAAATCACTTTCATAAAAACCACTAATATTAATAACAACTATCATTTTGGGAGGTGGGTATGGGTACTGCCGCCCAGGAAATCATTAATTGGTTAACCAACACCTCTGCCATAGATCACACCAAGTGGTTCGCTATGTTTGGTGACTTAGCAGAGGTGCTCAGGTTCATGAGGTGAGGTTTGTCCAGGTCTTTATGGTCGATGAGTCAGCCCACCTGTTGCAGGGCAGGCCGCATCGAGGAAACTGGTTGAGGAGCAATTTATCCTCTCCAGCCAGAATCCCTCGACCCATCACCTTGTACTGCAGTCGGAGGGATGGATTCATACGTCCGTCACTCCTGGACATACTGATCCGCAGATTCCTACCCACCCCACATACCATTTCCTTCCCAGAACTTCCTCTCCTTCCCTTCCTTGAAAAAAACCTCACACAGCATGCCCTAGGTTGACATAGGTTCTAAGGGGATAATTTGGGAGGCGTGAATGGGTACCGCTGCCCCGGGAACCTTTATTGGATAACCAACACCTCTGCCATAGGTCACCCCAGGTGGTTCGCTACGTTTGGTGATTTAGCAGGGGTGCCTGGGTTCATGGGATGAGGTTTGTCTAGGTCTTGGACACTGAACCCCAGTTTCCTACCCACCCCTTAAACCCTTTTCCTTCCCAGAACTCTCATCTTCTTCCTTTCCCTAAAAAACCCTCCACACAGCATCCCCAAAGATGACAAAGGGCCTCCTGTGTGGAGCTCATGCAAAAAAAGGAAATTATTTTCATGAAAGTATCATGAAAAACCACTCTCATTAATAACAACTATCATCATTAACAAGTATCATGAATAAACATTCCATACAATTTTGCGAGATGAATATGAATCACTTCGAATGAAATTACTATAACAGTTAAATTCAGGTCAGTATGCAATAAACTAACTAAAATGCAATTCATTCTGTTTCCGATTGCCGTCGATTCAACCGTGTTGGCGAATAACTCCAGTATTCGCTTCCCACTTTCCGATAAATAATTTCATACAAAAGTCAATTATGGAGTTGAATATTATAAGGAATAAACCAGTAAGTACAAAGTCTTGTTTATTTGATTTACACACGCGATATACATTTTTTTATTTAGTTTTATTTTATTTGTTTATCTTTATAAAATGTTTAGATTAGGTTTTTCGATGCCTGTCTCACATACATGTGTCGAGACAGGCGTAACATTCAATCCACTGTAAGCCTAGGGTTACACTCGTAATTAAAATTTACGGATTACATAAGATTTTGACAGATCACTCACAGGAGCGTTTACATATGCATCCGACTTGTGGTAATTAATGATCACGGAAGTTGTTCGGAAGTTCAACCTGTTTAAATGCTCATGCGACCGTTTACATCTGTAAATTTATTTGCGGTAAGATGGCTTCCTGTCAACAACGACCTGCTACTGTCAAATTTACGCGATTTTGTCAATAAAGACGAAAAGGTCCAAATAAAGTGTTGAAATAATTGTGGCTTTAATTCAACAATTCTCCACGCGCTTTTGTGCCGTCAAAGGCGGCAATTAATTTCGTTTTATCCGAATGACAGCTACCTGACATCTGCTGACAGCAACCGACTTCGAATTCAAAAATTCAAACACGTAAATGTTAAAAACAGAAACATCAAGATTGGAAAGGATTGGACCGATAATTGAATAGAAGGATGCTCATTTTCTAGAAAACTTAAATAAAAAAATCCTATGAAAACAATTTTCTTTTTAATTTTTGACATTTCGCTACGGCGGCAACGGCGCATTTCGGAACTATTTCTTGCGGTAAGCCTCTTAGCTTATCAAACTGATTTTATAAGCTGTAAGAAGGCTAGAAATTCGCGCGGGCGCAATTAGACCTGTCAAAAAACTTCCGAAAGAATAAGTTCTGTAACTTGCTATAAATTACGTTAAGTGACTTTTAGTGTCGTTTACATTGGTAATTTGGCCATAAATCGCTTACAAGAGCGATTTACAGGAAAAAACTTACGAGTATAACCCTACCCTAACATTATGGCAGCTGTTGAAATAAAAATTAAAATAAATAAATTGACGAGTCCATGCTCACGGGGGTGTTCACAGTTCTCAGGTGGTTTTCTCGACCATTATAATATCGATATTGGCTGCTCGGGTGTTATAAGGCCACATCTTTTATAGGGATGCTTAAGTTAGATTGACTTTACTGCTCGTTGTCAATACGGTCAGGCGTAATTAAATAGTCGACGGCCGGCGGTAACTTGATGAATTCGTCAGTTTAATGGGAGACAGGTGCAATGACGTAATGGAAATAATAGACTAAGAACGGGTTAAGAATGTTAATATTTCATTAAATTTCACAGTTCTATCAAAATTCTAATCAAGATGTGTTATTATTTCAGTTTTGTGAAGCAAATGACCCACACGGATATAATAACAGAACTTAAATATTTATACTAGGTATTTCTGAATAAAATTCTAAAAGATTTTGTTGACAGTCCGGTATTGCTTGCATTGATAAGCTTCCGGATACCACTACGTAATACTAGAAGTCAGGATTTATTTCAGTGCAGAAATTCTGGAACTAACTACCAAATCTATTCCTCTTTGCCCAGAATACTAATGAAGGGAAACAATTATACCAAGTCAGTGAACATCTTCAATTTACCTTCAAATAAATATAAAATATTGTTACCGAGGCAGTTCAGTTATGTACAATAAATACTGTATATTTTTTACTATTCATGTGTAAAAGCTCCGAAAAAGGCATTAAGAAAGAAATAAATAAATATGAACTTTCACAGAACGTAAAAATTAAATGAAAATATTTAAAGAATTGTTAAAAAATTTTTAAACAACCTATCCTAAAATGCTGTGGGAACTTGAAATTCAGGCATTTGATGGTAATCGGACGGCATCCGAGATGGAAGCGTAAGGCTCTTGACTTGCAATATGTAGGTCGCGGGATCGAATCACGGTGTGCGCAAAATAATGTATTTGATTAATATGTGTTATTTCACAATTAATTCATTCAAAATAATATATGGTATATTTGCGGCACGTTCCACAGTGGAAGACACTCTCAGTATCGTCTTGGTGTAAGACTACCATTCAGAATTGATACGTTGCTTGAAATGGCTTTAGCTGTATTTAGTGACCAGAACTGAATACCCAGGTACTGCCCCACCTCCCTCTTCCCCTTCTCTTTCCCCTCTCCACTATCTTCCTCATCCACTATCAGCCTCACAATATACCCCAATGGGGATGCCATAGTCTCACTGGCTCCAGGTGGGAGCGGTTGGGACTGTTAGATACTCACATAAAAAATGTTAATTTTATAGTCATATATGTATAAATCACACCAATCACGCGCCACGATATGAAAGATTTTTTTAAATTGCATCATCTTAAATTGCAATCCATATAAACATGATTATTCCTAATGCCAAAATATATACACATATATTATAGTATAAAATAAAATAAATAATAATAATAATGTATAATATATACTGCCGTCCTGACTGATCTTCTCAAATGAATAAGTTATAAAGCTAAGTTGACTTTTCATACATAACATCGAAAGTAATTCTTTGTTTTATGGTACCTACACGGTGTCCGGAAACTCGAGTAACAAGAGGATGAAGGTGACAAGAGTGAATCTACACCATAGAAAATACTAAACAAACCTTTTTTTAATTTTTTAGGCTTAAACCTCAGGTTGATTTGTTAGCTTTTCGGAACAACTCATATAGGTCGTAGTGAGAAATGTTTACCACAAAAGAAGTAAAATGTAGACCGTTTTTAACCAAAGCTTCTGATCGGAATTTAAAAAAAAAAATTATGAAGCTTTGGTAATATTTTAATACTTAATTTTGTATGGAACGACAGAAAAGTGAGGTCTATTAAAATATGTTTGTCTTTTTATTTTTGTCGTTATTAGTAATGTTAGTTGAAAAAACATAAGTTGAGCCATTCTTGAAACTTTTTTATTTTTACATGCAAAATTTGTATACTCAAGGATTTAATATACCAACATTATGTTTGTATGCATGTGTGTAAATGCACATGATTTTATATCTACAACTTTATATTTTTATTTTTATCTTTTATTTTGTCTATGTTTATCATGTCTACTTTGATACATATCTTTTTCACTAAATAAATTTTTTTATTTATCCGCCTCGGAACAGACTTTGTCTAGTGAGGTGGATAAAAGAAATCTATGTTCATAAATAAAAATAAAATAAACGCCCGGGTTGCCGGCACTGAAACTGAACTGATATTGTAAAAGGCTCACAGTAGTTACACCATTTACATAAGCCACCGCAAATTTTAATTTTTAAGAAAAAAAAATCTTAATTCGGACTCAGTTTACTCGAAAACCAAATAGTACAGAATAGATGAAATATCTTGGCATGTTTTAAAAATGAAACGAATATGTTTAAAATGCATCAAACGCAGACCTCATCAAAAAAGCGCTACGCTGCAAAGGTGAAGTTTTTAAGAAGATGATTTTTTTTAGCGGTTGATTCAAAGCTGAAGAATGAATGAAGAAACTCTGAAGTTTTCCGCTAAACCCCTTTTGCAAAACATAACAGAAACCGTTGAATATTCTTCGCTGCATGTTTAAAATATTTTATTTAGCTACGTAAGTGGACAGTACGAAAAAGCTCGAAAGGGACTCGCGGTCCGCAGGTTGCTCGTCACTTACATACACTTTTTTTTTACATTTTGAAATATTGGCATACGGGGCTCCGGGCCAAAAAGGCCCCTTTTCTTTCATCAAAGTTTAAAAATAACAATTTGTTTATTTGGTTGTTTGTGAAAAAATATTTGCAAAGGGACATGGCTGCAATATGGGGAGGTTTGACTCTGAAGATTTATTTAGGTTTTTTATGTGTGGTACGTACGTTTTCGTCGAGGCAGTTTTTAGACGCATTTTCGTGGGTCTTTGTGGAGTTGGGTTACCCTTATCCATTTGGGGGCACCCAGGGCTAGGCGTATGGCTTTATTTTGAAATGTTTGAAGTTTTTTTAAATACGACTGAAGCTTGGGCCCAGTTGAGGCTTGCATAAGTTACTTAGTAATCATCTGTAAATTATGCGAATAGAAACAAATAAAATCGGGAACTTTCGTGGAACTTAGCTGATACTTTCTTCTTGCTACCTACTCTACCGCCAGTTTACAAACACGGTGTCGATAATATATAAATATACTTATCTAAGTATAAATCTAGGAGTATTATAAGCTGTTAATCATTTTCTTCGGGGAAAAGTCACATTCAGAGATGAAGCATTTTAGTGCCTTGTCATTTTCGACATCTTCATCTTCTATTGGAATATGAGAGGACACCTACACGCAATACAGTTTTGTTGACCAACGATCTTATGAAATGGTAGCTTCTGATACTAAAGTATCAGCCATTTTCTATAAATACCATAGAAACAGGGAAATATCATGGGATTTTATAATTGCGGAATTCGTGAATCTCATTGCCTTTCAAAATCATTTTTTTAATAATCCATTTCATAACATTTTTTATTGAGATATTAGAGAGATATAATAAGATTAAAATGGTAGGGTGAGTGGTGCGTGGCGGGCCGGATTGGGAGAGACTTGCTGATGGAGACATTTTACCTCTAGCCTGACTCTCTCGACCCATTGCCTTATACCGCAGTGGGAGGGATGGATTCATACGTCCGTCACTCCCGGACACATTGACCCCAGATTTCTACCCACCTCTCATACCATATCCTTCCCAGAACTTTCTCTTCTTCCTATCTCTAAAAAAACCCTCGATACAGCATCCCCGAAGATGAAATGGGCTCTGAGCGGAATTATTTTCCTCAGGACCTCCTGTGTGGAGCTAATGCAAAAAAACACAGACCCTTGAAAAGTCGTAATTATAATATTATTATATTTTTTTGTTGACAAATTAAAAGAAATTTTACCTTAAGAATGAACACCGCTTGAAAACGTGGAAAAACCCCAAAGCTGACAACAATAGGCCACTTGCATGGATTTCGTAACGACCTGGAAAAAATCGTGTGGATAGATTTTTTTTACTAAATGTTAGTTAAAATTATTAGAAGTGTATTTTTATTTTTTAATGAATAAATCCATTAATTGAGCTCGTGACGTCACTACATGAAAATGTCCCGTCTCCGATTATGTTCCCTTAATTTTGTAAAATTCCACACTGATTAATTTTTTTTTATATGGCAACACTTTCCGGCGAATTTTTGAATTTTCGTTTAACGTTCACTAGATTTATTGTTTGTTCTATGCGAACTTTTGTTTGATTTTTTGATAAAGATGGCGGTGTTTTTACAGATGTTACGAAGTGAACCCGTTACAATTTATTGCTATTCGTGTTGAAAACGTTCTTTTTTTAAATTATGTAATTATCATTTTTTCGCACCCATAAAATTAAGTCCCATCTTTCCGGTTTATAAAAAATGGTCTGATTTTTCGGATTAAAATTTTTAAAAAATCGCTAGGGTTTTAAAAATTACGATTTAAAAAAAATATACAGAATGTCTTAGAATATTTACCTAAACCGGATTTTTTTTTTAATGTGATGCAAGTGGCCTATTAAACAAAACAATAAATATTTAAAATATAATTAATTAATTAATTAACTATAAAATAAAACGATTTGATGATCACAGGAACGTACCTAGTTTATCGCTTGTCTAAATTCACACAATCCGTTCCAATTTTGAAAATTTAAAAGCAAATTTGAGTACATAGAATTTGAATAATTTCACGATGGAACATTATTTTACTTCATTCAACCGACAACTGAAATATTAATATTTTTAAAAAGGTTACATTTTTTAAACGTAGGTATTATAAAAGCTGTCAAATGATAATTTAGATAAGATAAGTTATTAGGAAAGTTACGCAGGTATAAGAAAAGTTCACGTCAAAGGGAGATAATATCTATCAAGACTCAAAGAGGTTTCCCTTTTGAATATCTCCCCACTGATATAAAATTAATATAATATATATAAGAAACAATGGTATTCAGAAACTTTTATACATTGCAACCTGCCTTCCTATTGGCAGAAACATTTTCAAGTTGGAACCAACCAGTGACCACTGGAGAGATTAGCCGTTAGAAGTTTGTGTGGCTTGTGCCCACGGACGTACAAAATATATGGACATGCCCTTACGTGTTAAAAAACGTGTTATTTCCCCCTCCCATTGGAACCATTTTTCGGAACCGGCTGGGCGTGTCCGGACCAGTGTCGTGCTCTCATCGTACATTTTACGCACGGACGCTGTACGTCTATGAAACACATACTTAGACATCGAGATACATAGCGACGCGAAACACAAAGCCGCTGTTTACTGGGTCAAGTAAATCATGAAACATTTGTAAAAGTGTCTACGGAAACAAAATATTCCACTATGAAAATACTCTGAACCTTACTTTGCTAATTTGGATTTCACACATCTCTTCATACCGTGGCATGCAATTCGCGCTCCCATATAAAAAGGTCTATTCATTCAAAAGCAGATTTTACTATCAAGAACTAAATAGTGATATTATAGTGCGAGGTGCCTATATACTGTTAGATTGATTTATTGGCGAATCACAAGTCTCTTTCCTCTCTTCGCCCCGCCATAGTTGGTTTTTACCCCTCATCTGTAAGTTCTCGTATGTCTATGCTTGTGCCCGAAATTGAGTCAATTTTTCCTTAAAAATATACCCTCATAGAGATTAGACTAAATGCGATATTACACGGAAAGAAATATAAATTACTATTACCTGTTGTATATCCATGAATTTGATGTGTCACAATTTTAACTAGTTTAAAATTTACTACACCAAAAAAATCGGGATCATTCCCATTTCTTTTTTGTGTGCCCTATCAGGTCCCCCTGGATCACCCAGGAAAATGTCTCTCTGTCTTGCACTGCCCGGAATAGCTCCTCCACACTTCTAATGCCGGTCAACTCTCGTACATTTCACAGCTAATACATTTGTCTCCTACCAAGCCCTCGGCGACCCTCTATCTTGCCTTTCAATATTAAATGGAGCAAGTGATATTTCTCCCCTCGAAGTATATGACCCAGAAATGAATTTTTTCTGATTTTTATTAATGTAAGCAGTTTTCTATCTGCTCTAACCCGCCTGATTTCTGTGTTGGTGATCATGTCGGTCCATGGGACCTTAAGCATTCTACGGTGAAGCCACATTTCAAAAGACTCTAACCTGTTCATGGTATTTACTTTCAAGGTCAATGTTTCACATCCATACAGCAGTTCCCATTTAACCATATTATTAACATGGACTCGAAACGTTTATGGTGTTCATTGCAAGACGCATCTTAAATAATAAAATAGTATTTTAACTCGACCCGACGCCAAATTCCATAAAAAAAATTTAATTTTCTGTCCTAACGGACATTATAATGCCATCTAAACATGTGCAACTTCAAATAACCATCTTTTTTGAGATATGAAAATTGAGTAGAAATCGTTTTCGATTTTTGAGTCGGTTGAACAGAAAAAAAGCGCAGAAAGTCAGATCAGGCGAATACGAAGGCTGCTGGATAGTGTTCGTGTTGTTTTGGTAAATAAAACTCACGGATAAGGATCGCATTGTGCGAACGGTGGATTATCGTGGTGTAAAATCCACGAGTTGTAAAATATCGAAAACACGCACAAAGGTAGATGTACTCTACCTATAATGCTGAAATTTGGAGGGATTTGTAAATTGACAGATCTGATGTCGGTTGCCGGTTCTAAAACTTTTTGATCAAGTAGATCACATTTTTAAAGATTGTGTGCAGTGTGTTGGTCCTACACTCAAGAAAATAAAACGACGAATTATGTTTCAGAATTAATGAACTATTTTTATATTATGTTGGATAGGTCATACCTACTCGTTTATGTTGAAATATTGTTTTATAATAATTAAAAAAAGTATCTACAAAACATAATAACGCCAAAGAAAAGAAGGTTACTGGCACGGGTGGGACTTTTGCTCATGACCTTTTACTAACTAACCGCAAAACGTTTAAACTATCATCCAAACTTTCACACTTGTCACCTTACTTCTAGATCATGTCTGCAGTTTTATAAATTATGAAGTTTTTATAAGACAAAATTTTCCTTTGGTGTTTTTCTAATGGGTACCTAATTTATTTTATATTTTTACAAACTCCACACAGGGGAGATGATGTGTGGAGGATCTTTTTAAGTAAAGAAAGGAGAAGAAGTTCTGGGTAAGGATCTGGGGGCTGGGCCGGATCGGGAGAGACAGGTTGAAGGAGGCCTTTTGATCTCCCCAGCTCTCTCGGAACATCGCCTTACCGCAGTAGGAGGGGGCTCCTGGATATACTGACCCTCAGATTCCTACCCATACCTCATATTTTTTTCATTTCCAGAAGTTCCTTTCCTAAAAATACCCTTCCACACGGAATCCCCAAAGATGACATTGGCCCTGAGAGGAATTTTTTTATCAGTTTTTCCTCTATAAAACTAATGATAAAAAATATAACATGAACGAACTCAAAAGCAAAAAACAATTGCAAGTGCAATTCACACGCGGTAGAAGTCAAACCTTTAGAAAATTAAAGTAGAGAATAGCGGGGTGGCTACGAAGCACCGCAAAAAGAAGAGACCGATTATACTATCACATTCTCTCGCAGGCTAAATCCTATGGATGTATGTGTTTGTCTCTTCTTAGTGTCGCTATTTTACGTTTCATCGAGTTTTAAATCATAACGGTGCTAAAAAAGTTTTCACTTAAAAAATAACACGAAAGAAAAATGTTAAAATGTTTTAATTTGTACCAACGCAACGTCTGCGAAAGGTCTTTGTACCTACCTTTTAAAAATTTCTTCTAGAAGTATATCTGTTATAAAGCATAAGCGTCTTGCGTACCAGGAAATGTAGAAATGTTAACATACCTAAGTTGACAACTGTACCCTTTTAGCAATAGTCGCTTGGTTGAATTGCCTAGTGACAAATCCCTCTCCGTAAAAGTCTCAGCGCCGAACATTTTGCACCCGTCTGAACGAGGCTTAACCCTAAGATGGCGTTTTACGAAGAGGTGGATTTATGTTAGGTATGTTAAATAAAATGCGTTGACAAGAATTAAAACAGCGTTCATAAACAAGCATTTCCGGATGTTTCTTTCGGATTATATAACTATTGTTGTTTTTCCAATTATAAAAAGCTTAATTTCAAGAAACGCATAATAAGGTAATAAAATTCGCGCTGGATTAGGTAGACATTTAACATTAATCTTAATACTTGGCGTAAAAAATCAGAGTGTGCAATTCAAACGAGGTAGAAGTGAAATCTTTAGAAAACTAAAGTAAAGTGGGGACTCTACGAAGCACTTTTTTTATTAATGTGAAGGATGATTTTTTTCATATTTTTGTCGTCGAATTCCAGTGAAATTTTTCCTATACATTTGGTGATCTTATTAATATTTCTGTTTCCTTCTTCGGAGTCGCTAGATGTCGATTTATTTTATGTTTTCTTTTGGCTGTATATTTTGGAGAGTTTTGAAGATTGCATATTGATTTTACAAAAGTAAAAATATAAATTTTTCCTGGGTTCGCTAAATGTCTGGCCGCTGAGATTCATCAGGTTTTATACTACTACACCAAAGGATACTTGCGCGGGACTGTATGTTTATCGGAATATATTGAAACCGAGTACTCGTGAATTAAATAAATATTTTATTGCTATCTCATTCTCTTGCAGGCTAAATCCTAAGATGTTCATATGTGTTTGTCTCTTTTTAATGTCGATCGTTTCCGTTTCATCGAGTGTCATACCACAATGGTGCAAAATGAGTTTTCACTTTAATAATATGATATCATCGTTATCTATATATATAAAAAAAGTGGTCGCAATCCTCCGAAACGGGTCGACCGATTTTTATGATTTTTTAATGTATATTTGGTATGTATGAGAATAGGTCGTTAAGTATGTTTCATACCGCTAGGTAATTAGGGTGTCCCTATCCAGAAAAAAAATCTATTTATATGACAAAAAAAAAAGATTTTTTTTGGCATCAAAAAATAATCATAACCCCAAATTTTCACCCTCCTAACCCCACCCTCCCATTTATCGGATTTTAGTATTTTTGAATGAACAAATTTAACCGACGCGCGTCGTTCGTATTTCAAACAGATTGAAATTATTTATGTTGTTGAATGACAGATGGCGCTATGTCAAAGTACAATCAAAATATCCACTAGAAATAATTTATATGGCAGAACAACGTTTGCCGGGTTAAACTAGTAAAGTGTAAAAGTTCCTGTCTTGAACGAAATTAGTGATATATTTCGAAATTAAATGTGACTAAATGAAATGGTAAGGCGACCACCCGACTTTGATCATTGGAATTTCGGACATAACCGATAAGAGTTTCATAAGTAGGGAAGTTTGACTTTTAAAGCAGTTTTTTTGGCTGGTACTTTTTTGTGTGTTAAAATACTTATATACAAAGGCCAAGGATGTGTTCTACTAGCAGTATTTAATTAGATCATCTAAAATATTATGTCTAAGCGATCTAATTTTAAAACTAAACAAATACGATTTTGTATTACTTAGTAGTTAAGCCTTAAAGCAAGATATTTAAAGGATATAAATTTATGTTACAGAAAGAGGTGTTGTGCGGCAGGATCAAAAATTCGTAATTTTTCCTAAAATCCGGTTTAGATAATCCGCCTTCTCGTATGTTTGCATATCGAGCCTCCGATACGGCCTTGTGTGTCACTGTCGTATGTCAGATTGTATGTTATCAGGTAAGCGTGGATGTTATTGATTGTAGTGTGTGCAGGTGTACAGTTTCCTGTAGTATTAATTATACGGTAATCAAATGATAAGGTGTTTTGCTGTGGTTGTACCGCTGGATTTAGCTCCGGCGGAATACTTCTCTCGTAATAAACAGGGCTGGAGGAAATAACGAATTACAGTAATTTTTTTTTTGCTTCGAAATCTAACTTATTGAAAATGTATTTAATGGATTTATTTTATTAAACTGTTCGATTTGAAACAGTGAACGGGATGAGAATATAATAATAATAATTATAGCCTTTATTCAGACAGTAAATTACATTTCATTATTTATAATATTTATAACACTTATCATGCATCGACTCCCTGTCTGTATGTCACTAGTTGACAAAAGCCTCCTTCAACTGTCGCCATTTCTCTCTATCATTATCTACTCTTGTCCATGTACCACCTGCTATGGCTTTGATGTCGTCAACCCACCGTCTAAATGGTCTACCTTGTTTTCTCTTCTTGTCACTTGTGAACCAATTCATGACTAATTTTGATCATTTTTCACTTCCTCTGATTGTGTGGCCTGACCACTTCCACTTTAGCTTTTTTATTGTTTTGATGACATCTTTTGTTCTTGTTTGTCTCTTAATGGATTCAAAGTTTATTCTATCGGACAGTCTTTTCCCTATCATACTTCTTTCCATGGAGTTTTAACAACTTTCAAGTTACTTATTATGAATTTTTGTGAGTGCCCAAGTTTGGCAACCATAAGTAAGTACAGGAAGTATACAGGTATCAAAAAGGTTTCCGTTTGATAGTTATCCTAGTTTCACTGTTTTTCATTATTATTATTATTGTATATTTTTTTTATTATTATTACCTTTTTATTAGGAACATTTACAGGTTAATACCATTATATGCATTAAAGAAAACAAAAAATTATAATAATTTGGTTATAACCCAATAAAAAATGTTCACATCATGCTTAAATAATAAATAAAAAAAGTCAATTATTATTAAAAAAAATTTGTGCCCGACGTACTAGACGTACCTATACGTACACGGTTGACATTTATCACATGAGAACGGGTCGCTTCTTCGACTCATTGTTGAGTTCAACAGCTTGGCTGTGGAAAGATTAGCCGGCTTCTGCGCTTCCTCCTTCCTACAACATGGATTTATTCAAGACCAATGTTCATTCCTTCCTCTCCTCGTTTATATATTTGGTTATATTTCTAGTGGTGTGCTTGTGTTGTAAGATTTCTGCGGGTTGTTTCAACTAGACATGGGCATATTCATTCCCAAGAGTGAATCGATTCAGTCTAATTCTCCTGGCCTTTTGAATTGATTCCTTGTATTCATTCATTATTCCTTTAAATCAATTCCAAAAAAAAAAAAAAAGAAAAAAAAAAAAAAAAAAAAAAAACCTTTTTTAATATGTGTATATATTATCTGCACGCTGTTGAAGTGAACCCTTCAGAAAACAGAAGCAGATATGAGTAGGGAAGCACCGCACAAAGAGGAGACCGGTTATAATATCATACTAATCTCATTACCACGCAGACTAAATCTTATAGATGTATGGATTTGCCTCTTTTTAGTGTCGTTATTTTTCGTTTCATCGAGTTTCAAATCACAACGGTGCTAAAGAACAGAAAACACTCTTCTTAGGGTCAATTATGTCGTTCTGAAAAAATGTACTAACGACGCGCGAAGGGGTTAACGTAATATTTTAATGTGTCTTATATTGACAACAAAATGTTTTTTTGACAAAAAAATAAATTACATTAAGCTAGCAATTAAATTTTTTAATTAAACAGTTTGTGGTTTCACCCCTAAAGTTTTACTAATTTATTAAACTTAAAATTGTTCCAATTTAAAAACCACTTCACGTGATCTAATATAAATATACATGTTAACAATATTTTGTGACGGCTGACCACAGCCGATTGGCCTTATAATATCTGCAAATTTATATATTATATCTACCTAACATCTGCGTCTAAAAATATGTAGGTACTTATATTCCAATAGTTTTGGTACGTACCACAAAACAACCAACAATGTAATGAAATTGACGGCTTGGCGCGCGGAGAGGAACGAATGATAAACCTCACAGGCGGATTCGCGGCAGGCATTCAAGAATGAATTAGTAACTTTTGACTAGTGTCTGCAGTAACTCGCTAGCTGCGGACCAAGTAAAGACTTGCGATGATCGAGTCATAATCGATTCGTTTGAACATTTGGTCATTTTTGTTCGTTTGGTCATTTGTCTGTCAACTGAACAAGACGCTAAAGTTAATTCACGAATAGAGTGCTTCAGACATTACTCGATAGTAGACATGGGCAGATTCATTCCCAGGAGTGAATCGATTCAGTCTGATTCCCCCGGCCTTTTGAATTGATTCCTTTTATTCATTCCTTTAATTCCGTTAGTTCCAAAAAAAAAAAAAAAAAAAAAAAAAAAAAAAAAAAAAAAAAAAAAAAAAAAAAAAAAAAAAAAAAAAAAAAAAAAAAAAAAAAAAAAAAAAAAAACTTATTTATATGCATACATAGATATGTTTTCTAATACGTGGTTTTCACTTTTTCACTTAAGAAAACTAAAGTATACATGAGAGGCTACGAAGCACCGCACTTAGAGGAGGCCGAAAGGCTACGAAAAACCGCACAAAGAGGAGACCGATAATACTATCTCATTCTCCCGCGGACTACATCCTTTAGATGCATGTGTTTGCCTCTTTTTATTGTCGTTATTTTTCGTTTCATCGAGTTTCAAATCACAACGGTGCTAAAGAAGTTTTCACTGCGCAAAGCACTCTTCTTAGGGTGAATTATGTCGTTCTGAAAAATTGAAGGTACTAAAAACGAAGTTAATGAAATATTTATTTTAATGTGTATTTATTTTGCAAAAAAAAAATTTTTTGACAAGAAGAATGTATTTATATTAGGCTATCAATTAAATCTTAAAATGGAACAGTTTTTGTGGTTCACCCTTAAGTTTCACTAATTTTATTTTATTTATTAAACTTAAAATTTGTCTACTTCACGTGATCTAAAATTCCCACTACCTTCAGCCTCACAAAATATCCCAATTGGGAATGCCATAGTCTCATTAGCTCCAGACGGGAGCAGTTGGGAGTTGCTGTATTCACATAAAAAACATAGTATTATCGCGCTTTCATACATCCGATCCGGTCACCTGGAATAAATTTCACTCAAATATATATTTTTAAATGCACTTACCTCAATGGTGAAGTTAAACCGATGCGCCGAATAAAAACTAATTAAAAGTCTGAGCGACATGCGTCATACAATTTATTACAAAAATAAAGGAATAAACCACTCGATCATCATGACGTATCACGGTCCGACAGCGACTGATGTTTTGTTTACGGCTAGGTAGACAGATACCATATAAAGAATAATATAAATAAACATCGTTGTTTCTAAACGCATTGCATAATTTACGCACGTGTGAGGGAGAAAAAATATAGGATTAACTTTCGCTTTTAGCAAAAGTTCCGGGTCCCGTGCAAGATAACGGCTTGGCCGCGCGGGAACTAACGACGAACCGATTCTCTGCGGGCATCAAGGAATGAATTAGGAACTTCTGACTAATAAGTGTCTTTTGTCTTTCTGTGACTTGAATAACTTGCATTCCGCGGACCTAATAATGACTCGATTCCGGAGTGAGAAGATTCGCCCTAAGATGATGGCTTGGCCGCGCGAGGACTAACGACGAACCGATTCTCTGCGGGCATATCAAGGGATGAATACGGAACTTCTGACCTATAGGTGCTTTTTGTCTTGCTGTGACTTGAATAAATTGCATTCCGCGGACAACATATTTATGGGAATTGAGTTGTCGGCCGAATCAACTCGATACGTGGGACATGGGAATTGGGACAACGACGTCACAAATGAACAAGAAACAAATGTTTTGATGCCTTGAATAAAAATGAAACATAGATTGAACTTGAGAATTGAACGCTACGGTCCGCGTAGACCTGTAGGACTATGACGAATAGTGAGGCCGGCACGCTACACTCGAATCTCAGAATTATTTGACTCCTTGCCTCGTGACTCTTGGCTGATTCGGTTGGCGGTTATGTCGCTTGGACTAGGGACTCTCTGGCCGACGGGGTTTTGTTGTGTGGATTTAATGCGCGGGATGCGGGATATTAACTACACGTGATAGACAATTTCGCGGCGCGCCGCCTGTAGTGTAGATACTTGTACCTATCCGCGCAACAAATATGCAGAATTGCAGAATAATATTTAAATAAATTCCTACGAAACACTACAATATTTAAAGAGTACATTATTGTTTTCTTACCTCAATATAACATGAAATATTTTAACTGTAAAATAAATTAATACAAATAAAAATAAATATGTTGCTGTTAAAAAATTGTAGGGTGCAAGGCCAAGAGTAAGGAATAAAGATTTAATTCCTTTTGAAAATGAGAATCAGATCAAGTGTGTTACAAGATTGAATTTATTCATTTAATTCAATCATTCAATTTTGCCCACGTCTACTCGATAGCGACAGACTAGACACGCGGATCTGGAACGGGTGGGACCTCAGATGGATTGATTCTTCGCACAAGTGAAAGGACACAACGCGTCATGGCTTGGAACTCAGCTGACTCGCTGCCGGTTTTTGCTTATGCGGGGGACAATGATATACATACGCGTGATTTTATGAATGGCGGCGCGGGAATGGGATAGGTATTTTACTTTAGGCAAGTTCGCGGCGCGCCGCCCATATAATAATATTTAAATACCTACGAAACATTAAAAATTATAATCTTTTAATTGTTTACGGTACACATCATTAATTGAAATAATTCAACAATAAATTAAATGGAAAATAAAAAAATTATTGTGCCGTTAAAAATCGTAGGATACAAGGCCAAAGGTAAGGAATGAAGAATCAATTCCTTTTGAAATTGAGAATTAGATAGAGTGTGTCACAAGATTGAATTTATTCATTTAATTCAGTCAATCAATTTTGCCCACGTCTAGTTTCAACTATGTTGGCACGTGATGACAAAGTTTAATGGCGTAGTGATTCAAACAAATTTTAGTTTACAATATTAAACTAAATCCAGACCTGTCTCTCCACCACACTTGTATTGGCTTGTTGATTGCCTATAAATAGCTCAACAACCAAACATCTGTTGGAGCCTTCAAACAATGCTTAACCAGATTTATATCTTATTTTATAACATACCATACATTATCACACGCTTTACTTGAATATCACGGATCATAGAACAATAGATGCATTACTTTTGAATCACAATAAACCAAATGCTTGTATTTAAAAAAAAAAGAGTATGCAATTCACACGCGGTAGAAGCAAAACCTTCAGAAAACTAAAGTAGACAAGAGTGGGCGGAATACGAAGCACTTTTTTATCAATGTGAAAGATGATTTTTCCCATACATTTGGTCATCAGATTAGTATTCGTGGTTTCTTATTCGGAGTTGTAAGATACCGTATTATGTGTTTTCTTTTGCCTGTTCATTTTTGAGCGGTTTTAAGATTGGAATTTTGAGTTTACAAAAATATTTTATTTTTTTTGGATTTTGGAAACACTTCGGCCAGTGGTTTCTTCAAATGTGAACTTTAACTTTTAAGATCTGTGCGAGTTCTATTCAAATTCGATGAAATTTGATGAAATATTAAAATTCTGTGGTAAAACTTCTTGATTATTTTTCTATTCTTTTCACTAAAAACATGAGGTTTAAAAGTAAGTAGGTACATATATTTCTTTAAAATCAGGCTGCAGGTAGTGAAAAGGGGAAGGAGATAGGGAAGAGTAAGGTTGGGAAGTACCTCACTATTCAGATCTAGTAGCTAAACACGGCTAAAGCCATTTCGATTTTGAATGGTGGTCTTACACCTGGACCGAACTGAAAATATCTACCACTCTGGAGCATAACACAAATCAAAGAAATAAAATTAACTTGCGCACCCCGGATGGTTAAGTTGGGTTAGTTATTTAAGGCTAGATTAGGTTAGGTTATGTCACGCGCAATCGTGAACACTTCAACACAACCAAAAAAAATCAGTTTGTTTAATAAAATTATATTTTGTCTTTTTTTATTAATTTCACAGGAACGGATTTCCAGCTTTATAAAATCATAAGCCCTTATCCGGCATTTTTCTTTGTATCGTAATTTTAGCACTGGATGAAAAGGATTCCCCATTTTAATACGATTAAGTAATACGATAATAATTTTTTCCGCTTGGAGCATCGGTAAAAGATTTTTAACGTTCGCTATTAATTTTTTTAGTAGAAACGGATTATGGGCACTCACAAGTAGGTAAATTTCGAAAATGGTTTTATATCCCTTTTAGTTAATGAAACACGATTTATTTTTTCATAATCCTGAAAGCATCTGATTTTTTTTGAAATATTTAAACTTGAAAACGTTTTTAAAAAGGCTTCCATATACGCTCCTATGGTCCCGCCAGAGTTAGCGCTGTAACGATTTTGTTATCGCCAAATATTTAAATAGCTGAAGTAACTAGCACAATTTAAGAGGCGGGTGTGGGTACCGCCGCCCCGAGAACCGTTTATTGGATAACCAACACCTCTGCCATAGGTCACCCCAAGTGCCCGGATTCATAGGGTTAGGTTTGACCGGATCTTGGCGGCAGACGCGTCTGCCCACCAACTGTGTGGAAGGTCGGATCGGAAGAGACTGGTTGAGGAAGATCTTTTTTTGACCTCTTCAGCAGGACTCTCTAGAAACAATTTATACAAAACCTTGACAAATTATATACCTAAACCTATTGGTGAAAACCGCATGAAAATCCGCTCAGTAGTTTTTGAGTTTATCGCGAAGAGACAGATCTGTTAAATTGCAGACAAACCAAATCCACACCACCCGTTTGCCAGCTCGCTCATCCACCAAACACAGATGTTCTCCTTTATATATTATATATTTCAATCAATTTACACCAAACCATGATAAATCATATACCTTAACCTTCCTCATGAATCACTCTATCTATTGGTGAGAACCGCATGAAAATCCGTTCAGTAGTTTTTGAGTTTATCGTGAACAGACAAACAGACGCGGCGTAGACAGCTCTAAAACTGATAAAATCAAAACGGCCCGTTTTTTGCAAATGGGTTTGTGATGTCACAAGCGTAGCTCAGCTGAACCAGCAGAAATAAATACTGTCATTGCGTCCGCACTCATGACGTCACACGATAGCCACGCCCCAAAATATCGTTTTAGCGGTAATTCAAAAATGGGGAACTTTAACTCGCTGTAGAAAATTTATTCGTCAACATAAAAATACAATAAAAATTCAGTAATCATCGTAATTTTTTGCTTAATTTTTTTAAGCTATAAAAAACGTGGAAAACCCCATTTTGCATACAAATCAAATCCACACCGCCGGCTTGCAGGCCCACTCGTCCACCACATACAGACATTCTCCTTTAAGTATATATTTCAAATAATTTACACAAAATCTTGACAAATTATTTACCTAAATATATCGGTGAAAACCGCATGAAAATCCGTTTAGTAGTTTTTGAGTTTGAACAGACAGCCGCGGCGGATAATTTTAATTTATAATACGAGTATGTAGAGATGGAGATATCTCGTGGCCCAAAGATTGTGACTATAAGTGGCGTTTATATTCTAAAAATAAGCATTTTCAAAACTGTAAGGTGATAATAAAGCCTCGATTACATTGAGCGAGTTTACAAGCTACTATCTACTAAGTTTAAAAGCGGGTTAATCGGCGAGTGAGATTGTCATTATGAGACACAAAACTGTCCACTCGCTCAGTAGCATAGGAAACTGAGCTCGTAGGTCGCCGCTAGTGCCACATATAGCCAGTAGCGTGAATAACGACGCCTGCGTGAACTAATTCTGTCAGATGTTTGACAGTCGAAATCAGCTGTTTGTTGGCCGCAATTTTGAACGCATAAATAAACCAATCACGAGTAAGCGAGTAGCAAGTAAAGTTGATGATCTTTCAACTTTTTTCGTAGATTGTCAACAATTTGCTAGTTAGCAAGTTATACGATGACACTGAACGAGTTTACTAACAGATGGTGAATTTACCAGATAGTAGCTTGTAAACTCGCTCAATTTTATCGAGGCTTAACGTTTATTAATTATAATTTTATAATAGTTTGTCAAAATAAAATATAATGTGTGTTTTTTCTTATTTTTGTTATTAATTATCAGTAATTGTTAATTGTAGTTAGAAAAAACGTATGGCAGGGCATTTTAAAAACTTTTTGTATGTCTGCATTCAAGATTTTAATATTTCAGAAATCACATGTTTATTTCCAACAATAACATTTCAAAGCGTATGTCATCACCTTTTTAAAACGGTTTTATGTTTTCGGATACATTCAGAAATATTCCATTTATTTGGATTTTATTGCAAAGCGTTAAATTTATGACATATTTACTGAATGAAGCAAGAAGCAAGAAAGGCTTCGTATTAAGAACAACTAAAAACTTTGATTCCATAAAAGCCATTAAACTATTCTATGTATCTCTAGTTAGAAGCCAAATTGAATATAACTCGGTAGTTTGGTCTCCAGCTTACAAAATTCATGTTAATAATATTGAACGAATACAAAAAAGAATTCTGCGTTTTATAAATTTTGATTAAATATTCCACTAGAAGACTTAAAATATAATCTATTACTAAATATTCTAAATCATATTCACACTAGAAGACAGACCTAAAATAAACGACTTAACATTTTTATTCAAAATACTTAACTCTAAATTCGACTGTTGCGAACTCCTGCCATTCATAACCTTACCAATACCAATACGACAGTAACCTCACCACAAAATACACCCTTCTACTGCAGCATTCATGAGCGGAACTACATTGCCCACTCTCCGATACAATGATTTCACACTATGGGAAATCAGTACTTAGGTGATGTTGACATATATTTAATCAACTTGGCGAATTTTGTGGATCTTGTAAAAAAACTTATTCGAAAACTATTCCTAAACATCCGTATTTATCAAATCGCTGTATTTTTGTATTTTTTGTATTTTTGTGACTTGTGTGCTTTTTTATCTAATTTTATTTTTATTATTTCTTTATGGGTTTAAAAATCATCTGTCATGAATTAATTGAACTAACAAACATGTAAAAGCCCTCTGGGCTTTGAATAAATAAATAAAATATAAAAGTGCATGCCAGCAGCGCCGGATCTGCCATACGTTCAAAAACGTGCAAAAAACCTGGCGCCAACTCCGAAAGGGCGCCGTGAGAAAATAAATATTGTATTAAAATTTAGTTATAATATTCCCTGAATCGTTTAAAAATTGCCCATAGTACGAAATAATTATTACGCTCTAGCAACACTTTCCAAAGAAACAGAATGCGCACGCTTCAGGTTGGTATCAACGGCTTACGAATTTATAGTCAGTTACAGAATTTTTTTACAAATTCCATATATTTAGTTTAAACGTAAGATCTATTTTTCCATACATCTCTTACGACGAATGGGTGCGATCCAAATTCAATAACCAATCACAGCGCGGTATTTTTATTCTGGAGAATCAAACAAACCGTCTTGCGCCTTTAAAGCGGCCAAAACAATATTTTTATATGTGATTTTGACCCTTATATATAAAGAAACTGTATGAAAGTCAAGCTCAGAATGACTTGCGCTAACAGTACTGTTTATACCGCCAAAAGTTTTATTCATATGGCAGCACTGGAATCTGGAATATTTAAAAAAGCATTTTCTGTGGAGTACGAACGTCATATTTTGCCACAGTTGAACTGTCAAAAGTCCGTCGATGTTTGGTCACAAAAACTTATAAAAACCTATGAATTCATCAAATAAACACAAGTAATAGTGTTTTTATCGATAGTTTATTGTTCAAGGAATGTGTTTCAGTCAATAAAATATACGATAGTTCAAAATAAATGCACAAAATATTACTTGAAAAGTGCTCTTTCCGAGATTTTATACGAAGTATGGGCAACAGATCCTGGCACAAGAAAGGTTAAATGTATAATTAATATCTATTAGATTTGTTATTTTACGGTGTCAGTGTAAGCGTCTTTCGTAAGCCGTTGATACCATACGTCAGTATTTAGTGTTTGTATGGTGTTTGTTCGCTCAACACAGTGGAAATACAAGGTACTAATATGAGGTTATATTCTTATTAGATTTTAGAGCTAGTCAGAAGCTGTAGATGCTATTCTTGTGTTGTACGTTGCCATGGAAACGTATTTGTATTTGCTTTTTCTATTAATATTCGCGTTGGGTATATACATAAACGCAGTAAATCTCAAGAATGTCTAATGGACCTAGTTTAGCGAAACCACCCGCAATGTCTCGTAACCTATATTTTAAATCATGGTACGGGCACAAACAAACAATTCGTTGTATTATTTTAAAGCATAACTTGCAAAAAGAGTTTTTCCTAAAATAATTAAAATAGCACCACAATTTTATGTTTACCCAATAGATTCAGAGAGTATAGGGCTCCTGGCGATTCTCTCTTTAAAAAAAAACGAGTGTGAGATCTACCGCCAGGGCACTTAGAAAAGTTACACCCTTTATATGTCTTGATTTAAAGTATTTGATAAATTAGTGTAAAAAAAAAAAATTAAATAAAAAAAAAAAAAAAAATTGGGGTGAACGAATTTTTAATCAAAATAAAAATGAAGGGGGGGGGGGGGGGCGCCATCGGTACCTACTGCACAGGGCGCCAGATTTCGTAGATCCGGCCCTGCATGCCAGGAAGAATTTTGTTTCACATTCCATCCTCCCTATCTACCGTAATGAAGAAATAGTATAATATGTAGTTGGAAAGACAGTGGTTACCAACATGTTAATAATCACTGCAACCCATGCAACAATACCCATCGTTCGTTTATAATGTTAGAAACCCACAAGGTTGAATTTGCGTTGATGTATGAAATAATAATAATATTTCATTATAAAGTTCCAGATAATAGTAGATATATGAGAAATATAATAATATGTTTGATGAATAGTTTTATTTGCCTTTCTCCGTAAATAAACAAATAACGAGTGGCGAAACTGTGGACTAACTCACAATTCACGGTATCACGAACTGCCTATATCTTTCTATTAATATCACGAAATAATGAAAAACTGTCGTGGAATATTTGAATTCATGCTACACTAACTTCTAAATTATTAACATTTCACATACATATAATATACAGGACCAGTTATAAATCACATGCCAAATATCGGCACACTTTGATATTAAAGATGTCGTTCACTAAATCTCCACGGAAATCCTGTGCTGTATCTGTAAAAAAAGGATGCAGGAACTCATGATATGTCATAAAGAATAAACCGCTTCAGTCCGGTAACCCCCTCTATGTTTTTACGAATGATATAATGATATGTCATAAAGAATAAACCGCTTCAGTCCGGTAACCCCCTCTATGTTTTTACTATCGTAGTATTTTTCTCTTACTATTATTTAATGTTTTACATTGGCGCCCAACGAGGGGCAGTGTTAATAATAATATAGGTAATAACATAACATGAATAGAACCTTTATAGATCTTTGAAATTTAATGAATTGTTCGAATTCTGTGAAACAACTTGCCCTTATAATTATTTTTATGGTTTTAATTATGAAACATAAAAATTGAGAAGATTAAACAAATTTGTCGAACGAATATGAAAGGTTTTTCTAATATTTTTGTCAATTTAATTACAGAAAAAAATACACAAATTTCGAGAATTTTCGCTTTTTTTATCTGTACACAGCACAAGACCCCAACTGCTCCCAACCGTCTGTATCCAGTGAGACTATAGCATCCCCGATTGGGGTATGTTGAAAGGCTGAAAGTAGTGGAGAGGGGAAGGAGATGGGAAAGAGTATGGAGAGGAAGTATCTGGCTATTAAGATTTACTCACCAAACACGGCTAGTACTATCATTTCAAGCAATGTTTCGATTTCGATTCTGAACTCTGGAACATGCCACAAAACAAATATAGGTACTACAAATTATTTTTATGAATAATTTGTGAAATAAAACAAATAAATGAAGTTGAATTTTCTTGCGCTCACCGGGATTTGAACCCGCAACCTACTTATTTTTTGGATAGACGCCTTATTTATAAATTGGCTCCTAACGGGGGGCTTTGATAAAAACCATTTTTAAATTTATATTATGTTTTATTTTCCTATTGTATTTAAGATTTAAAGTAAATAACTCTTGTGCAGTAGTAAAAAAAATATATCCTGACTAATTGAGTCAACCCTAATTATTGCGATTAGTTTAAAAGCTGTGGGTAAAACATCATTCCCCGTGAAAACTTCATTCTCTGATTACGATTAATATAATAGTAAATTAATGAATTGAAAAGTCCCATACGATATTCCGACAGGTTATTAAAAAAAGTGTACGTTTACGCTAATAATGACAATAATTGTATGAGCTTAGCGAAGTCCTGTTTTAACTTGACTATGTGATATTTGATCTTTTAGTAAATACATTTAAAAAAAAAAAAATATTGAAAAAAAACATTGGAAACGGTACTGGAATGCCGTTCCGGCGAGTTCCGTCGCAAAAGAAGCACTGTGGAAGTCGGTTGACTTTAATTATTCACCACGTTTTTTCAGACAACAGCTGTGAGGCAATATTTGTAAGTAGCAACTATAAACAACTAAAGGACAGACAAGGACATACGTAACATTTTAAAAGTCATTGAAAGACAATACGCACTGTAAATGCCTTCCACGTTTATTTGAATACTCTGCTCTGGGCATTATTCCATCGTTAACCACATTTGGTGCCCAAATCTGAAGGGTCAGGTACTTCCCGATTTTCCTCTTCTTAATCTCTTTTCCATTACCATCAGATTCACAACTTACCCCAATTGGGGTTGCTATAATTCCATTGGCCGCAGACAGTTGAGACTCTTGCATTATGGAATTCGACTAAAAACTCCTGAACATTATTTATCAGGCCTTAATTGGAACAAAGTCGGTAAATTCCAGATACTTAACCCCATCAGAACGTGCGTATATTTGGAAATACATAGATTTCAGAATTTTTCCTCACTCACCAGAGGGAATAAAAACTGGCGTTTTTATTTTTCTAATTGCTGATAAAACTTAATTTGAATATTTTTTGTTGGATTTTAGCTTTGAGCTCAGACGGTAGCCTTTTTTAATGTTAAATCTGGACTGATTTTTTTTAATGTAATTTTTAGTATTTTTTTTTACAGTTCACCCCGACAGTTGCTTCCGAAATTATGTTTAAAATATAATTTTTTGTACATTAAATACCAATTTTTCACTCCTAAAATCAACCTCGACTGAAATACATATAAAATTATATGAAATTCAAAATAATTTATTCTTAAATGTAGAAAAGTGCAAAACCTTGACTTTCTTCAGAAAAAAAATCTTCGTTTATTCAAATATTCCATTAATAACACAGCTTTAGAAAAAGTCACGGAAATCTTGGAATTATTTTGGATGAAAAACTAAGTTTCACCAATCATATCCACCAATTTGTAAACAAAAGTATAAAAACACAAGGCTTAAGAAAAACTAAAAACTTTATTTCCTCGGTAGTTTGGAATCTCCTTACAAAATTCACATAATTAAGAATACAAAAAAAATCAGCGTATTTTAAATTAAATATTCCACTAGAAGACTTAAAATGTTATTTATTATTTTATTATAAAAAATTCAAACAATACACACACTACAAGACAGGCGTAAAATAAACTACTTAACATTTTTATTAAAAATACTAAACTCTAAGTTCGACTGTTGCGAACTCCTGCAACTCATAAACTTACGAATACGACAGTAACTGCACGACACAATACACTATTCTACTGAAGCATTCATAAGCGGAACTACATTGCCCACTCTCCGATACAACGATTTCACACTATGGGAAATCAGTACTTAGGTGATGTTGACATATTTAACATAAATAAACTTGGCGAATTTTGTGGATCTTGTAAAAAACTTATTCCAAAACTATTCCTAAACATATCTGTATTTTTGTTAACCTATCAAATCGCTGTATTTTTATGACGTGTGTACATTTAAAAAAAAAATATTATCTCTTTATGTGTTTAAAAATCATCTGTCATGAATTAATTGTACTTCCAAAGATGTAAAAGCCCTTTGGGCGTTAAATAAATGAATAAATAAATAAATTATCTTTAACAATAAGTTGTTATGGATATCAAACAAATTTATTTACAGTGTTGATTTTTGTATTCAATACACTCTTATTATCCAGTATACTCGTATACACAGGTTGTTTTATCCTTGATGCATTTGAATGAAATTTGTATAAATATATATATGAAATATGTGTATTTTTATAATTTTACGTACGCCCTCTCTGCACATCTCTTCGGGAACATTTAGTTGTATTTTGTCTAAGTAAGTATACCGTATTTTCACTAAACCGATTGCATATTGTATATAAGTATGCCGGGGGGCCATCTACCAAGCGATCAACTGTCATGGAATTATTATCTGTAACAGCCATCGCATAATTGCTTCAAAATATTAAAAAAAAACCGCTAAAAATTATCCACGGACGAAGTTTCCTCGCGAAGCGTAGAATTCGGTTTTTATGACGTCAGCGGTCTGTTTTTCACACAGGCTATATAAAGGGCCCTTCAACACCGGCAAGTGACCTCTCGGCGTTACTTGACGCAAGTGGTTACACCCCCTGTATATGCACTCTTAAAACGAGAATTGTAGTAATTGAGCGGAGAGGACAATTAAATAATTAAATAAAAAGAAAATCATTGAACTTATAGTTCATTTGTTTTGATTGAAAGAGAGAATTTTTTATAGAGAAGGAAGGCACTGCTTCCAAAACAAAACAGAACATTGACAAAACAGAATAATAGATAAGTGAAAAAAAAAAACAAAAACAATAACCTAACCCAACCTAATGCATTCTAATCGTTGATGGTTTTGCCAATTTTCTTCGTTATCATGTTACCGTGAGCATTGTATGAGGATAGATTGGGTCCCCATTTTTTATCAAGAAAAAATGAGATATTTACCTTGTGTTTTTTAGCTGTTGCCCAGAGAGTCAGTGGGACTATATCATCCCTATTTAAGTCAGTGGGACTATATCATCCCTATTTAAGGTATTTTGTGGGGTTGAAGGATAAGAATGGGTAGAGAAAACAAAGGATAAAGGTTGGGAAAAGGGTAACTGACTATCTAGTTCATTCTAGACACTAAACATGGCAGATTTTAGAAATGATTTTTACATGAATACGGAATCCATCAGCCCACAACTTTCCGCAATAGGCCTCTTACTTGCATTACTTAGTCATGAATTCATTGGGAATTTATATGTCATATATCGGTTTATAAATTTGTAAATTCTAATTATGCAATAGGCCACTTGCATGGATTTCATAACGACTTCGAAAAAATCGTGTGGATAGATTTTTTGACTAAGATTACGAAAATGTTAGTAATTTTTTTTTTTGAAATATACAGTTTTTTTTTATTTTAAAATAAATAAATCCATTATTTGAGCTCGTGAAGTCACTACATGAAAATGTCCAGTCTCCGATTATGTTCCCTTAATTTTGTAAAATTCCACACTGATTAATTTTTTTTTATATGGCAACACTTTGATTTCGGGCGAATTTTTGAATTTGCGTTTAACGTTCACTGGATTTATTGTTTGTTCTATGCGAACTTATCCTTTGGTTTGATTTTTTGATAGCGGTGTTTTTACAGATGTTACGAAGAGAACCCCGTACAATTTATTGCTATTCGTGTGGAAAACGTTCTTTTTTAAATGATTTTCGGCTATGTAATTATCGTTTTTTCGCACCCATAACATTATATCCCGTCTTTCCGGTTTATAAAAAATGGTCCGATTTTTCAGATTGAAATTTTCAAAAAATCGCCAGGGTTTCAAAAATACGATTAAATATACATATATACGGAATGTCTTAGAATATTTGCCTAAACCGGATTTTTTTTAATTGATGAAAGTGGCCTATTGGGGTATGTATCGCACAATGGTTACAACTGCTTCCAACTATTTAGAGTCAGTGAGGGCATCCACCGATCTCATGGCATCCCAAAAAATAGACGTAATAAATATGTTGTGAGGCTGAAGGTTATGAGGAGGGGGAGGAGATAGAGAAAAGAAAGGTGGGGAAGTACCCGATTTTTCGGATATGGTCTTCAAACACGACTAAGGCTATTTCAAGCAAGATTTTGGCTGTGAATGGTGATTTCCCACCAGGGTTATACTCAGAGTATCAACAACTCTGAATAGTTTCATCTTAATAATATAAAAATGAAGATTCTTTGTTTGTCCTTTATGCGTTCCTAAACCATTCATCCGATTACGATAAAACTTTTATGATTTCTTGTGTGCATACCCACGAAGGTTTCTATACACAAGAGTGAACTTTGGCATTATGAAATTATTTACAATATCATTATCAGATTTTTATGATAAACTAATTAACTAACTAACCATCACGCCGTTTCCCCACAGGGGTAGGCAGAGAGGACGGGCCGCCACATAATTCGATCTTAGCACACTCCTTGCCTCGTTCACATTCATACATCGTCTCATACATGTTCTTCTATTATTCCGACTCTTCACATGGCCCGACTCAAGTATCTGATTCAATTGGTCGTATCTGATTCACTTGGTCGTGCCATGTCTTCCTCGGGCGTTCTCGACTTCTTCTACCATTCCCATTGGCGTCATATATTCTCCTTACACTCCTTTCCTCGTTCATCCGCTCTACATGCCCAAACAATCGGGAGTCCCTTTCTTAATCTTAAACATCGCGCTTACAGCCTTGAATTCTTTGCGGATATCCACGTTTCTCTCACGATCGTACGTGGTTTTACCACACATTCGCCTTAGGGATCTCATTTCTACAGCATTCAGTCTACTTTCATCCTTCCTCTGCTAGTTCCATGCCTCACTGCCGTACATCAGGTTAGGTACCAGCACTCCATTATGGACCGCTAGCTTCGCTTCTTTGGACAGTTTTTTGTTGGTGCTAACGGCGTTTAATCCTCCATTAATAGAGTTACCTGCATTCACCCTCCTTTCACTTTCAATATCTCTATCAGCCTTCCCATCTCTCGTAGGTTTCTATGTGTTTATTGGTGGGCTCAAGCGTTATGAAATTTGAAAAAAAAAAATGACAATGTGTTTATTTCATATAGTTTAGCGGCAGGAAGGGAAGTCAGAAGAGGGAGGTGAATCGGGAAGGGGAGGATAACGAAGAAAGGGGGGTTCCCGGGGAGAGGGAAAGCGTCGATGGATGGATGGGAACACGGAGAGGAAGGAATGCGGGAAGAGAACGGTGACGCACCGGAAAGGACACGCAGAGGGAAAAAAAAATTCTTTATGTGGCATTGCAACACATGTTGGGTACTTGCTAGTAATAATATAAATATGTGCTTTATTCTATTTATCTTGTTTTGTAATCTATCGTGTTTCAAACCCGTTAAAATTCTAGAGACAAGGATCTTAAGGCTCTGCGGCGGAGGTCGTCTTTCTCTGATAAAATTAAATTGTATTTTTTTTTTCATAATATCTAATAATAATCGTCGGATAATATTTCTTACCGTCACGGCAATGTCTTTATTATTTCGCGAAGGAGACACCCAACGTAATAAACGACTTTCAAGGAGGTCTTGTAAAGATATTTATAAGATATTTTTAAATAGATAACAACTTATAATCTTTGATTAATTGGCTCAAAAACGACTTTACAAGGACTCTTAAACCTTCCACCAGAAGATTGACCTATAGTGGAGAATTAAAAATTCCAGATTAAATACACGAACATGTTTTAAACAAACACAATATTTATTTATTCACCCCGTTTGGTCTTTAATATTTTATTATATACATTACATAAGGATATACAATAAAATGGAGAATGGAGACATTTTTAAACTGGAGATACTGTTTGAAAACTTCGACGGTTCTTTTTTAACCCATAGGCTACAAACCCCGGCAGCCTGCCGGGTGTGCAACTCAGGTACTTACCACAAACCCCGGCGTGCTGACGGGCTAGAGTAGATCCGCCAAAAAACGGACAACGAGCAACGAGCTTTGTAGGTAATTAATCATTCATTTCATTGAATTGGCAATAATATGTTTCCTAAGTTATTTGTGTTACAAGTTTTATATGCAGACAGCCGCCATTTAATTTTTTCAAAATTGCGAGCGGTTCTAGGCTTCCGGTAGTGACCCTGAACGTCCCTGATTGCTTTGAGGACTATCATATCAAATTATTTTATTAGATATTGTATACAAGTATATAAAAAAAAAAAACAAAAATTATTATCATTTGATTTATGAATATTATGTTTTTTTGTAACTTTTCGAATAAAAATGCGAAAAAAAACTTACGAAAAGAGAGAACGTTATATTTGTATCCTTATTTACACATATTTTAATATTTTTTTAATTTTTTTATTTTTATGTATTTCTTTACATTAATCCAATATGTAAACAAATGTAAAAAAATAATTCATTTGAATATAAGGTTCAAAAGTTACAATAGATTTAGTAAACCAATGAAAGTTTCAATTTTTGGTACAAAATTAATTCAGTGGGGAAGACCAATTTTTTAGCTCATTAATTCTGTGGCCAATGGGTTAAAATAAAATTTAGAGTTTCTAATTATTTTGGTTATTCAATATTGTTCGGGAAAAACATTACGAATAATATCAATTATTAATGTATAATGCATATAAATATGTATAATAAATATAAAATAATAACGATTTGACAATAATAAAATTCGGTAATTAATAATTCATATTACCCGAGGTAATTAGCCTACTGGAATAACCAAAATAATTAGAAACTCGACAGTCTAAGACGATTTAGTAATAAATGTAATTAAAATAATTGATTAAAATCCTTGTAGATCACCCCTCTCCCCCTCCCCCTATGTTATGTAGATAAACCGTAGGTTAAGAATAATTTGTACCAGTGTGAAGATGGCTTTAACGAGCTAAAATCAGTTACGGTCAAATAAATTAAAGTGGATTTAAGTTTTAATATTAATATTTGTTTTATTGTAATACTAGCTGACCCGACGAACTTCGTACCGCCAAATAGAATCAATAACTATTGTGTTAACTTATTATCTGAATTAAATTCAGTTTTTTTAATTAAGTTATGAAGCAATTATCGATGCGCAACCATCCGTGTTTTGTTTTTGTCAGTATCAGTGATGGCGTTGTATACGGATTTACATTTTTTGTGATTTTATTACTTTTCCACTTACTTACGGGAATTGCGTTCCTTTTTATTTATACGTGGGAGGGAGATTAATTATAATTATTGTTTTTTTTCTTTGGAGGGGTGCAGACATACGTTACCGTTTGTTGCATTTTCGACTGTTGAAATTTAGTATGTAAGAAAGAGGGGCAGCATTGTATGTTTAAGAACAAAAGCAAAACAATCAGCGCATTGATAATCGACTTTTTGAATTTTTTATACTTTATCACAATATTGCTGCAGCTCTTTCAAAAGATGAGAATTCGTTCCATACAAAATGTACGAGGAAAAGAATTTTCTAAATATTTTTTTCGTGAATTTTTCAGATGTTTTAATAGCTATTCCGCTATTTGGGGTGAAGACAAATCCAACAAATCAAAGATCATAAAAATCGGTCCATCCGTTCTTGAGTTATAAATGGTGTTACTAACCCGACTTTGTTTTATATATTAAGATATCATAATGGAATTCCACCATTAATTGTCAGTTTCAAAAACAGAAATGTTAAGTATTTCATGTACGAGCATTAAATAAATAAATTATCATGTATACTTAAGTAATAGGTATTTTAAACGCTCAGACTAATATATGTGACAGCTGTCATCTGACATTGGCTTACGTCAGCTATAGAAAAAGCAATTGAAAGTCATAGAAAATCACAAAAATTTGACAGTCGAATCCGTATAGAATCTTTTCTGTATTCACAAAATATACAAAATCGCTCCTCAGACTCAGAATTTCAGAATATAATCTTCTGTCTACATCTACAGAGTAAAGAGGTTGATTATTCCGTTAACATCTGTTTACAATCTGTTCGTTTGTTTTCAAACTGTTTGTTAGTTCGTCAAACCTAGCTGATTAAACTCTAGTAAACAATTCGATACATCCCTAAAATTATCTTTACAAAATCACTGTGGATATATTGTGTAGTTACAATCTAGCACCACTCACCAAAGTTTGTTAAAGCTTTATGAATAACAATGCAATGTTGTACAACCAAGGGCATAGGTATAGCGTTCACATGGGATGAGTTCGATTCTTGAGGACGGGGAGGGAGGGGGGGGGGGATTTCTTGAGATACTTTTTTGGGACCTCTAGACCTACCACAACTTATTATTTACATCACGTTGATAAAAAGAGATGGTGCAAATAATTTCCCAAGGATATATTACTATTTCCTTTTTTCCTACGCTTTACTGAGACCGTCAGGGGTTTCTTGAACCCCCTAACCCCCCCCCCCCCTTATATACATCATTGTGTACAACAATGAAATGTTATCGTTGTTCTGCACAGAGCCGCATTAAGGATCTGCACACCATGTGGGTTGACCCAGGCTGAACCTGTGGTGTAATGTGGCGTTGGATAGGACACTATATCAGAATGAGTTTTATGGGTACTCTGATGGGAGGAGCCCCACGAAAAAATATACCCGACAATATATCCTCCGACAAAATATCCTACGGACAAAATATCTACTTAAACCTAACCTATCCTAACCTAACCTAACCGTACCTAACAAAAATGGGATCAAAATAATACAGACATCCTGTAAAGACAATAAATTATTGTTATCTGTATTATTTTTGCCCCATTTTTTTGTTAGGTTCGGTTAGATTAGGTTAGGTCAGATTAGGTTAAGATTAGTTTTAATAAACGTTAATAGGAAACAAATAACATATTTTGTGAGGTGGCGGGACATTAATTTTACGTTTTTGTATGCGACATTGTATGAGGTACTCAACACTATTTGATTTAGGTATTTATAATAATATCTTCACAAACATAAATTTGACAGCCTCCGTGGTCGAGAGAAAGGCTCTTGATTCGCAATCCGAAGATCGCGAGATCGAATCCCGGCGTGCGCAAATAAATTTTATTTGATTAATTTGTGATATTTCACGATTAATTCATTTAAAAATAATATACAGTATATTTGCAGCCGTTGTGTAAGACCACCATTCAGAATTGAAACATGGTTTGAAATGAATTTATCCATGTTTGGTGACCAGGTCTAAATAATTAGATAGTTTCCCACCTTGCTCTCTCCCATCTCCTTCCCTTCCCCACTCACCTTGAGCCTCACAATTGGGGATGCCATGGTATTACTGCTATAGTTGGGACACTTGTGAGGTATTCGCATAAAAATGTGGTGCGGGCCCATAAACTGCAGCCTAGGTAGCCTACGCATAAATACGGCCCTGGTTATGTATACAAGTATGTACGCACTAAAATCGCAAATACAATATAATTGTTAATTCGCAAAACGTCACTCAAAACAACAAAGACAGAATCTACTTAATTTGATACATGTTTTGAATACTTTAAAGAAAAAAAAATTATAATAATGGCAAGCATTATTCTTAAGTCAGAAATAATTTGAAGACAATTGAATAAAGGTTTTAAAAATTATGTTACATGGAATTCCACTCAGAATAAAATAAGGTATTTTTTTAATTTTTCATATAATGTCGCACAAGAGTCTCAACTGCTGCCAAACGCCTTAAGCCAGTAAGTCTATGGCATCCCCAATTGGGGTATGTAAGGTAAGTGAGGAGGAGGAGGAGATGGAGAGGAGGTAGGTGCGAAAGTATCTGGTTATTCAGATCTAGTCACCAAACACGTGGCTAAAATTATTCAAGCAATTTTTCAATTCTGAATGGTGATACCCCAAGGCGATAGTGAGTATCTTCCACTCCGGAATGTGCAGCAAATATATCTCATATTATTTTAAAGGTTTGAAATGTGAAAACACAAATCAATCGAATAAAATTTAAGTGAGTTGGTTGCAAAACCAAATAATTCTAAGATTGCCTTAAAAACGAACCTATTTCCAAACAAAAATTGTAAATATCTCATTACTTTTCAATATTTGTTACAACTTTACTATCCAAATATATCCGAATATTGTTAAAATAATCTATTACTTAAAAACAACACAGATTTATAAGTAAAATTTTCAAAATTTTAAGTAACAACCGACACAAATAAGAGCTGATTACCTTGAAACGCCTAAACAGATTTTCTAATTGTAGCTAAGAACCATCTCGATCACTTCAACTTTCAAACAAAAACAAAAAAACTATCATTATCGTTCCATTCGTTTAGGAGCTACGATGCCACAGACAGACAAATAGACAGACACACAGAAAGTCAAACTTGTAACACCGCTCCTTGCGTCGGGGGTTAAAAAATCAGATATAAAATCACATATTTAACAATTGCATCAGTTGTTTGCAACTTCCCAATAAAACGTTCAAAGTCAGTTTTCCAAAAACACCCCCAATAATATGTAGGAGTTCCACGACAACTCAGAACTCAACACCACTTTGAAAAGTCATTAAAGGCTAAGATAGAAAAATAGCCCTTATGTAACCTATTTAACCAATTTTTTAAACATATTTTTTCATCACTTTTCATGACTTTGCAAAGGATATGTTGAGTTGAGTAGATTCTAAGTTATCCGGTCACCATGCATAGGCTCTAGGCATACGCGACATACGCGTACTATAATCAATAACGCAATATACTTAATAAAAATGATCTATATAAAGTATACTTTGCTCTTTGCCAATCACGCATAGAATACGGAATTATAGGATGGGGAACTGCCTCAAACATTCACATGAAGCAGCTAGCTAAAATGCAAAAGGCAATAATAAAAACAATCATAAAAGTACCCATAAAAACTCCATCAAAAGAAATCTTTAAAAACTTTAATGTGTTCAGCATGATTAAATTATACTCAAAAAATGCACTACTCAAATTTAAAGAAAAATATGAATACCCTGCTGACTAACACACCCACACTACAAGGTCAAAATCCTCAAAACTACTTAACATCCCGCAATTAAATACATCTTTTGGCCAGAAAAAACATAATTTACATGCCACAAAATTATATAATGCCCTTCCAATTGAAATTAAGAACACCATGGAGACACAAAAGTTTAAAAAATACATCAAATTATGGTTAAGTAAACAGGAAGATAAGGAAATCATTAAAATTATGAAGTAACCCCAATGCAACCTGCAGACAACAAACATAAATACTTTTATTTCATATTAGAATAAGTTAACAATAATAATATAAACGAAAATATGAAAGAGAACAAGACACAGAAATACAGAAAAAAGACAATGGTCGCAACTGGGACTCGAACCCAGACCTCTCCGTCTAACCGGGACGAGCACGATAACCAATTTTATTTTGTGATAATTAAGAAACTAGAAGATGAGGACATAAAGATCAGCACCCATTCAGCAACATACAGTCCGCCTCGGAACAGGAATACCTAGTGAGGAGGACTGTAAACAAACCACATAACTTGGTATTTTTACTCATTTTGTAATTTTACTTTAAATTATATTGTCATTAAATAAAAAATATAAAAAAATCTGGAATGCCATACTCTTAAAATTTTCCCTTCCAGCTGTCTCTACTGATTTTGAAGCACTTTAAAATTTAATTTAAAATTTCTATTCCCCATAATATTTTCTAATTGAAAAGAATATGAGAACTAACCACAGGATAGGCTCGTATATTAGTTGGAACATGGACATATTTGACAGGTGTCAAACAATTTTAAAAGTGGAATGAATATCGCCTTATCCTCGGATACGCGTGCAAACTTTTCAGCTTTGTTCGTCTTCCAACTTTTTCTTAGAGATTAGGAAAATTGAATTTACAAAAATCTACCCTTATTCTTAGAACAATATCCCAATCTATTTAGATACAAAGGATCATTATGGAATTATATTTTTTCACAGGGATTTATTTAAATCAAGTGGGATAAAAGCTTCACTTCAAAAGGTTTTTGTTTTTAATTGTTATTTTTTATATTCTTTTTTAAATAGGTTAAGTGCTGCTTACCGATATTTTTATCCATAATTAGTTTAGTATAGACTGTATATTTGAATGAAATTATATAATAAATTAAAAATAACTAACTAACTAACCTAACCATCACGCCGTTTCCCCGCAGGGGTAGGCAGAGAGGACGGATCTTGGCACACACTCCTTGCCTCGTTCATATTCATACATCGTCTCATGTAACTCAATGTTGATTTTATATATTATGTTCGAAAAAGTTACTTTTTTTCTATAATTTTTAACTATTTTTGTCTAGCGGTTAGGCTTTCGACTAGTAATTCAAAGGTCGCGGGTTCAAATACCGGTGTGCGCAAATAGAGTTTATTTCTTTATTTTGTGCTATTTCACGATTAATTCTTTAAAAATAATATATGGTATTTTTACGGCACGTTCCAGAGTGGAAGATACTTTCAGAATCGCCCTGGTGTAAGACCGCCATTCAGATTTGAAACGTTACTTGAAATGACTTTAGCCGTGTTTGGTGACCAGATCTGATTAGCTAGGTAGTTCCCCACCTACTACTACCCCATATTCTCCCCTCCCCACCGCATTCAGCCTCACAACGCATCCATATTGGGGATGCCTTGGTCTCAGAAGTAGCAGACAGGAGCAGTTGGGATTCTTGTGCCATACTCACATAAGAGGGAAAAGTGATGCGAAAGAGGACGGTTGAAAATAACCTGGTTATTTAGATCAGGTCATCAAAGTAATTAAAAAAAAAGTTTTGTTTCTAAATAGTGGTCTCTCATTTCTACCACGGTGATTCTGAGAGTATCTAAAATTCAGAAAAGTGATGTTATATTTTTGATGTGATATATGGAATAACGTTAAAAATACAAGTGTGCAGTTTACACGCTGTAAAAGTGAAACCTTCAGAAAACTAAAGTAGACAAGAGTGGGGAGACTACGAAGCACCGCACAAAGAGGTGACAAATTATTCTCATTCTCCCGCAGGCTAAATCCTATAGATATATGTCTTTGTCTTCTTTTAGTGTCGTTTTTTCGTTTCATATCGCAACAGTGCTAAATGAGTTTTCACTTATGTATAGTTTGTGTTCTCCTGCAATTACGCAATTTGTTAACAGCATTTTAATTACAATGGAAATATGTAAAAATTATACATAATATCATTTCACTTATTATAAAAATATGCAGATAATTATTATGTTTGCACTTGGGATTGTTCATTTTGGCTAGCCATTTCAGAAATGTATTGTGTACGTCCGTAAATAATTTCCCTCAGGGCCTATGTAATCCTATGTCATATTTGGGGATGCTGTGTGGAGGGTTTTTTTAAGGAAAGGAAGAAGAGGGGACGGAAAGGGGTTTAAGGGGTGGGTTATAATCTAGGGCTCAGTGTGTCCTGGTTATGCGCCTCCAAGACCTAGACAAACCTCACCCCGTGAACCCGGGAACCCCTGCTAAATCACCAAACGTAGAAAACCACTTGGGGTGACCTATGGCAGAGGTGTTGGTTATCCAATAAAGGATCCCGGGGCGGCGGTACCTCCCAAATTGAAACTTTGTTTGTAACATTGTTGGATTCTTTTGGCCTGTTATTTCTATTATAAAATTTTGCAGTTTACGACTTTTGAGATTAAATTTTTTTTTTGTAACACTGTCCGATTCTTTAGGAGCATCTTTTAATTAATTGTTTAGAAGAATGAGGTCGTTAATCCAAAATTATCTTCATTATTGTCCCATCCGACAATTTTAATAATTATGCAAGATCTCTTCTTTTTTAAATCTGTTGCCGATATTCTGCTTTTATTATAATTATTTTATGGTTAGATGCTTTTTTAATCATTTAATACCAATTGCTAGATTAGATGCTTTGATTATTTTGGTAATAATGTTATTTATGTTTTCTGATGCTTTCATGCCTTCAGCAGTAATCATGGTAGCAATTTTTGTTTCTTTAATATGCACAGTCCCATTTTTTAAGAAACATTGCATACGATTTTGGTTAATTTTTCTTTTCAAATTCAGTGATCACTTTGTTTTGGTTAATAATTAATTCCTAAAAGTTATTTCTCACCCGTTTCCAAGTTTCTTCTAATAGGTTTATTGTTAATTCGAGGTCACCCCTCACTTAAAAATACTTTACGGTAGTAATGTTTTTAAGATCACTTTTTATACTTTCGAATAATATAACGTTGGCACGTCCGTTATGTGTTAAACTTGATTATCAATTTGGGGGCGGGTGTAGGTACCGCCGCCCCAAGAAATATTAATTGGAAAACAAACACCTCTGCCATAGGTCACCCCAAGTGTTTCGCTACGTTTGGTGATTTAGCAGAGGCTGGGTTCATGGGGTCAGATTTGTCCGGATATTCTCTTAAGGAGGGATCACACAGCATCCCCAAAGATTACATAGGCCCTGAGGGTAATTATTTTATTTTAAGCCTCCTGTGTAGCAAATGATTAAAAAAGGTCGTGCGGAGCAATGGTCACCGAAATGAAATTAATACTTATATAATACTAAATAAATAATTTAAAATAAAAATTGAATAAAAAATAACGATTAGCATAATCACCTAGTTAAAGGGTCTCTACTTTAGAGCCATGTTTTTAGCAAAAATAGACAAGTGAATATAAATTGAACAAAACATTTCCAGTAACCAGCTAAATTCCCTTAAAAGCCTTCATCCTGAATAATCGAACATCCCAAAAAACTTTTTGCTTTTTTTAAATGATTAACATTCTACCAACGTTTTAAAACACCTTGCCTACCTTTCTGAGCCTACTTATTCTGGTGTGAATCAAGTAATCGAATTACACTGTTTTCCTTTAGAACTTATCTTGAAAGCGTGTTTAAAGTAAATAGCTAACTTAACTTAAAGAAACATTATTTACTTCTACGTTAAGAAATTGTGGATTAGGGAGTCCATCATTATTTGTTTTTTTTTTCCACAGCCAATTTCGAGAAAAAACAATGGTATTTTTTTCAATGCGGGAAGTTGTTAGTTTTGTGTCATCTTACAAGAAAAAGGCTTTCGTGTCACCCTTTGTTGACATTGGAGGTAGTGTGAATTGCTTCTGTTCCGTTCTCGATTAAATTGACATCTCGTTAAAATCAAATTACGATAGCAAAATTAATAAAGAAAAGAATGAGAAGTCGGGGAGTCGAAGGAAGACAATGTCAATAAAGTGAATCTAATAATTGAGCTTCCAATCAAGAATCGGAAAAGCTAAATAGTATACAAGGTGTCCGGAAACTCGCAGTCTAAGTGGTGAATCTACGTGATATTAAATTATTTATGTATTTTTAATTAATTAGTGAGTTATTACACATAACATATAATGATGTTTTTTCTGTAAAATGATTTTTTTAAACTTTTTTTTTCGTTATTTAGAAAGAAGAAGGACGTAGCGCAACACGGTATAACCCCCCAAAACAAATAACGAAAATACTTTTGGCCGTGAAAATCTAAAAATGCATATCTTTTAAAACTGTTCATTATCAACATTATAAATATGTAGGTGTTTTCTCTTAGGCCACCCGCTCATGGAGAAATTGAAAAAAAAAAACAGTTGGCGACTCAATCGCTGTCCACAGGAAAGTAACTTGCGAATTTCATTGGCGGTCCACACACAGGCAACTGTCAAGGGTGATGCGGTGACTAGCAGTGCTGGTTGCCGCGTTGACAGATTACCATGGTAGCGCGACATGACCTGTCAAGTTTTCGAGTAGTTTGCGATATGTCAGATCAGAAAAATATCGATTTTGTTCAGGAGGCTGAAAAAATTGAGTTGTGCCGTAAACTGAGTTGCCAACCAGTTTTTGATTTCTCCATGAGCGAAGGCCCTTAATTCTCATTTCCTTTAGAGCAAGGTCATCAAAAATACCCGAAAAGAAATGAAACTTTCGACCGGTCAGTGGCTGAGTGGGCATCGTATTTGGGTCCCACCCGGGCGTCGCGTATTTGATCCTCGGCTCCTCCATCACGACACAAGCAACATTTTTCGCTTACTATGGTGGTAGTAAGAGATTTTCAAACATTGTCGGGTTATTCGTAACCCAGGAATGTTTGTATTTATTTTAAAAAAAAGATAGATTTTAAAGATATTAGATGAAGGAGCGATATTTAAATACGAAATTCAGAATGTTATAAATATTAAAAACGATAATATTTAAGTGAAAATTGTGAAAACGTTTAACGTATATGACTCGTTTAAAATATAGTGAAAAATCTCGCGAAGGAATGTCTCAAACAGAATTTTAAGAAATAGAGTGAATTTTTTTTCATACATATAAATTATAAAATAAAAAACGAAACAAACGTGTTTATAATAATTTTCAGAGCATACTTTGCGATATTTTTCTATCGAGAGAATTTAAAAATATTATCTTCAAGACATGTATTTTTTTAAGAGATTTAAAACTGAAAGTATTTCAGGAAAATATGTAATAATCCTTATGGAGCAGGCTTGTCAAAACTACCTGAAAAAAATGCCCTCTTTTTTGCAGTTCATTTTGAAATAGTTTAAATAGAACTTTTTAAGAATTTCTGAATAATTTAAGGCTTTTACCTATTTTTGGCGCCGTAATTTACTTTGGCGGTCTTTATGTCCGGTACGCCAGTGTCCTAGGCTCGTCACGCAGCGAAGGACCGCAAGGAGTAAATGATCCTTGTCTGCCATGGAAATTGGAGTAGGGGTCACAATCCTCAGCGATCAGGAACCAACACAGAAATAAGAAAGGGTAAAGAAGTAGATAAAAACCCTATTCTTCAATGCATTCTTATAAATGACTTGAAATCGAGCAAGCCCGAAACCATTCAACGCTATTATGGGGCTGGTTGAAGCGTAACATCGAATGTTCAATCTAAACCAGCGTTTTTCAAACTTTTTCATGGCACGACCCCCTTATTATGTAAAAATATTTCGCGACCCCCTACCCTTCGCCTGTAATTTGTGGGGGGGGGGGGGTGGCTAGAGAAATTCAGGTATCACAAATTTACCACATTATCGGTAAGAGTGGCTGGAGAATCTTTGGAGAATTCCGTCAGAGGGGGGAGAAGGGTGGCTAGAGAATTTCAGGTTGTGCATTTTTCGGGCAATTTCGCCTATATAATCATGCTTTTGGCATTTTATTTGATTCTGCCAGGTAAATTTTATTATCTGCCGATGGAATGTTGCACTTGGAATTCAAGTCTGTTAAATTGGATAAATTTTGGTTAAAAAGAAAATTAGAATACTCAGAATTGACCACAGAAGCTTTGAAGTGCTTGATTCCATTTGTCACCTCTTACTTGTGCGAGTTGACGTTTTCGTCAATGGCCCAAATAAAAAACAAACAGAGGAATCGATTAAATTTAGAAAACGACTTAATGCTAAATGTAGCAAAAACAGATCCGCGATGGCAGAACTTGATTGACGAAAAACAGGCGCAACCTTCACATTAATGTGTATGAGACTTAATGGATTTTTTACCCATAGAAATTTTATAATATAAATTTCATGTTAACTTCAAAATGTCCTATAATTAATATTTCCATAATAAAAATATTTTTGAGCGCTATTGTATTTTTATATTTTACTTTAGACCCCCTGCAACCCCCTTGTAGAGGCTTCGCGACCCCCAAAGGGTCACGACCCACAGGTTGGAAAACACTGATCTAAACCATTGGTTCTTGATATTGATCAAGAAAAAATATTATTATATCCTATAGCCGAGCAGGCTGTGTTTATTCTGTCAAGTATTAGAGATTAGACAGTATCAAGTCATCTTCACAAGGGTTGTTTGAACAAGTTGATCATTTTTCTTGTAACCTCTTTTGCGTGGCATTTTCGTAAGTTTATTATTAGATGGGTAATCATTTACCAATGTAAGTGATTCAGAGTATACATATTTATTAAATTTTTTAATTAAATTAAATATCAAGAATTTCTATTATAGTCTGTTACTCCAAACCTTGAATGAGTAATTGATTGCGTAAAAGATATTATATTTTAATTTATTTGTAATAAAGTTTGTCGGAGTTTGATAGTTTAGACGTGGTTTTTGAAAAAGTCAAAGGAAAAGGTGCTTTTTTTGTTTAATAATCTTGAGTTTGTCAACATAATCGTGTGTTTTAATGAAGAAATACTGCCAACACCTCTACCTAAGGCCACCCCAAGTGGTTTGCAATGTTTGGTGACTTAGGAGAGGTGTCTGGGTTCACGGGACGGGGTCCAGGTTTGCCCACAAGCTGCATGGCAGGCGAGATCGGAAAAGAATGGTCGAGGGAGTCCCTTTGACTTCTGCTGTACCTCTTCGGAACATCTCCTTGCATCGCAGTTGAAGGGATGGATTTGTCCATGGACATACTGACTCCCTGATTCCTACCCACCCCTTATACCCTTTTTTTCCCAAAACACATTATCCCCAAAAATGACACAGGCCCTGAGGGGAATTATTTTCCTCAGGGTCTCCTATGTGGAGCTAATGTAAAAATAAAGAAATAAACAATTATTTTTTGGTATAACTTTTTAATAACTTTTGAAGGTCATATCCATCAATTTTTTTTTTTTTTTTTTCATTTATTTATTACAGAAGATACATTATTTATACAGCAAAAATAACATATAAAATATAATATTTATATTTCAAAATAATCTTTTTTTGATACAAATAAACTACATAATAAATTTTCACTGATTTTTTATTATTTTTTTGTATGATATTTCTCTTCTATAGAAGCAGGCGCTTGTGATTAGAAGAGGGACGAGTATCGGGATGAAAAATTTTTAAAAATATATTAACAAAATATATTTTCTATCTTTTGATTTAATTGTGGTAGATACTTAAAAAAAACAAATTTACAAGTTATATAAGTTATGATGATAAATTTTTATCAATTTGTTATTTTTACTTTAAATTGCTCTTTAATTGCTTTTAGTAGACATTTATCGTATGCAATTGTTCTTATTTTTTCAGGTAGGCTATTGAAGTATTTTTTTCCTAGATATGTGTAATGATGTTGTGCAAATGAGGTGTTACATTTTTGTGTTGGAAATATATGCTTTTGACGAGTACGACTTTCAGTTAAAAAGCTATGATTTTGTTTTTCTTTTATTATTTGGATTATTATATTTTTTCATTAAATTTTAATACTTTAAATTCTTCAAAAATAAGGTAAGTTGGATAATCTCTTCGTTTTTTCAATATAATTTTTATAATTAGACGTTGCACAATTTCAACAGGGAGTAGATTTGTTTTGTATGCAGCTCCCCAGCTTACTACAGAGTATTGGAGATTTGACTGTACTATATAGCATGGTAGACTGATGTTGGATTTTCTAATGAGAGAAAGTTTCGGATTTTTAAAAATATGTAAATTAATTTCCCTATTTTGTTAACGGTAAGGTTGATTTGATCTTTCCAGTTCAGGTTTTTGTCTATTGTTATTCTTAAGTATTTGATTTTATTCGAAATTTTTAATGTGGAACAGTTTATTTTACAGTTTATGTAAAATATCATTAAGGAAGAAGATAATACTGATAAATCTAAAAGAAATATGAAACAGGTAACGGTCCCAAGTGGGACTCGAACCCGATATCTCTTGTCTTACAAGAATACTGTGACCCGGTAAGACTAGACATCCTGGGTTCGAGTCACCGTTGCGTCCGTTACCTTTTTATATTTTTGAGTACTGTACTGTTTCACGTTTCGTTTAGATTTATTAGTATTATCTATTTCTTCTTCTTATGAAATTCAAATGGGATACACAAGTTATGGCATGCGTAAGAGAGACAGTCCGTCTAATAAATTGTCTAGAACCAAAAGGTACAAAGTTAGTAGCATATTTGTTTCTATTCAAATTTGTACGGAAAGCTCTTCTAGTGTTAATTTTTGTTTAATTCTTCGGGGATTCTATCAAACAGACCGCCAGTCTATATAGAGTAAAACGTTTTAATTTACTAGCTGAAGCTAGTTTCCTTGCATGGCTCCAAGCTCACCTATAGAAAAGTTTGCTTCTTCAAACAAACAATTTCTGTTTTATATTTTAGATAAATCAGGCACGTTTTCATCATTACCGCACGAGTAATTACTGTAACTCGAGTACGTGTAAGATAGGACAAAATTTACAAAATATCAGCTTTCATTCACGTGGTTTCAACACGTGTCCAAAAACTCACAAAAAGACGTCTGGATTCCAGATCATTCTGCGTGGAATCTATGATTATACGATTGTGCGTTCATTGAATTTCTACCAATTTATAACATTATTTCCTTGAACACTTTGAGTTCTTAAGCTCTTAAAAAATATATGCTATTCTTGAATATAATATCTATACATTTTCCACGTCGAAACGGTAATTTTATGAAATTCCCTCGATAAAAAAACCCAAAGTATGCTCTGAAAATTATTGTCAACACGTTTTTTTTGTTATTTTACAAGTTAGATATGAAAAAAATCAGGGTTTTCGAAATGCTAATTAAGACATTTCCCAGGAGATTTTTGCTCTATTTTAGAGCTATGTTTTCTACTACACTATATAAAGAGGTAAGATTTGTTTGTTTGTTTGTTTGCATCGAATAGGCTCCGAAACTACTGAACCGATTTGAAAAATTCTTTCGCTGTTGGGAAGCTACACTATCCCCGGGTGACATAGGCTATATTATATTTTCAAAAAAATAGGCATCCTTACTAAAACTTCAATAATGCAACCCAAGGTGTAAAAAAATTACCTAAAATATTCTTTACATCGCGTGCGCTGCGAAAACTATTGATGATAGAATAAAATAATGTACTACGACTTTGTAGAACACATCATTATTTACAAAAAAGATCATGAGAGCATATGTCTAACTATTATGGTTATGCCACAATAAGTATTCTTTTATTTTAAATATTTAATTAAAATGTCGCCGCTTGAAAAGGCTCTTTATTTGTATCTTGGTTTTAATCCTTATCAAAATAAATTACTTCATATTCAAGACAGCTTTAATACCTTTATTTGGTTTTTTGAATTTTTCAATTCGGATATTTAATTAGAAAGATATCACGAGTTTAAAAATGTTAGTATTAGAAAAAAGTTTCGGCTACGGGCCGGGCGGAAGAAGAGTCAAGAAATGAAGTGCCAGGGGGGTTGGCGGGACGGGGGAGCGGGAGAGCGGTGGCGGGGAAGGTGGAAATGGAACGCTGGAGGGGAACGCACGGGAAAGGGCATGCAAGGAGTAACATTTTATTTATTTGAATATGGCATTGCAACGCATGCCGGAAAACAGCTATATATTATTAAAGAAAGTCAAAAAACGTGCGGACCGTAAAAACTCACGAAACAAGTCCCGGTACGATCAAGGGAGTTATATGGTGTGGTAGATCTCCATCCCCCCTAGGGAATAAGGGTAACCGTTTTTACCTTAAGGGCATGCTTTTGCGCCCTTTAGGTAAAAACGGTTACCCTTATTTTGCGAAGATATAAGGGGTGGAAGTTTCACCCTCTTGAAATTTCGAGAACAATCTTCCGGAAAGTTCTAGAAGGTTCCATAGAGCTCTAGAAAATTCTGGTAGGAGTGGCAGAGTATGTCGTGGAATTTTCGGGAATAGGGAATCGGGAACATCAGTGTGGAACATTCCAGAACACTCTCGAATGTTGTCCTGAGCGAAGCCGGGTAACCCAGCTAGTATTTAATATTTTCACAATTTTTGCTTAATTATAATCGTTTTTTAACGTAGCGCGCTCCCTCTAACATTCGTATTTACATATCTTTCTTTCAACTAAACTTCTAGATCTTTTTAAACTTTTAATACCGGGTCTTAACGGTCCTCCACATCAGCGATAGTTTTTTAATCGTAAAAGTACGATTACAATGACAATTTGTATGGGTATGGGTACCGCCGCCCTGGGAATCATTTATTGGATAAGCAACCTCCGTCATAGGTTGCCCCAAGTGTTTCACTACGTTCGGTGACTTAGCAGGGGTGCCCGGGTTCATGGGTAAGGTTTGTCCGGTTCTTGGCGGCGGATGCGCCTGCCCACCTGCTGTGTGGTGGGCGGGATCGAGAGAGACTGGTTGAGGGAGGCCTTTTGGCCTGTCCACCCCTAATCTCTCGACCCATCGCCTTGCACCACAGTTGGAGGGATGGATTCACTCACTGACCCCCAGATTACTATCCACCCCTAATACCTTTTTCCTTCCCATAACTTCATATCTTTTCCTTCCTTAAAAATACCCTCCACACAGCATCCCCTAAGATGACAGACGCCTTGAAGAAAATTATTTACCTCAGGGACTACTGTGAGGAGCTAGCGTAAAAAATGTGAATGCGGTAATTACATTTTCGATATATTTGCGTTTAATAGATGAAATTGAATCATCGTTTTCAAGGCTTTTACGTAGATTTGGTCGGTTCCGCACGTTTTCACCCCGCGACAAAATATCCCCGACAAAATATTCTACGGACAAAACATCCCTTAACAAAATATCTACTAAAACCTATTCTAACGTAACCTAACAACAAAATGGGACAAACATAAAACAGACATCCTGTAAAGACAATAAATTATTGTATTTATTTTGATACTATATTTTAAATTGCATAGTACAATCTAGTAATGTTGGCCTCACTGGGTGACTTACCCGCGCTGAGGCCCCCATTTTTTAAAATAAGAGTTTATACATAATACATTTTGGAAAAAAAATAATGTTGGTGACGAAAAAACACTTAAAACAAGATAAATTTAAACTAAAAATAAAGATTAAAATTTATAGAATAGTTAAAAAAATAAAATTATTTGTGTGTTAATGAGTATTGCGTGTTTTATATTGGTTTTTTGTGTTGCGTGTATATGTTTTATTCTTTTATGTTATAAAATTTTGGTAATATTGTCTTTTTTGTTCTTTAATCCATTTTTTTGTGTCTATACTTATTTTTCATTTCCTCAATTTTTTTTTCAAGTGAAATACTGTTGAATGCTTTTATAGCATGGTATTTATGGTGTTTTTGTTCAAAGGTAGTGTTTACCGTCGGAGTTTTAATGTTTTCTTTGTATTATTGTTTTCGTCTCATTTTACTATTTTTGAACAATAATTGATTGTCTTTATGGGATGTCTGTATTACTTTTAACCCATTTTGTTGTTAGGTTAGGTAAGGTTAGTTTAGGTTAGGTTAGGTTAAATTAGATATTTTGTTGGGGGATATTTTGTCGGGGATATTTTGTTGTGGATATTTTGTCTCGGGATGATAACACCCATTACCGATTTGGTCGATGTTGTGGAGGGCCTTTATGAGAAATAGTCTTTACTTATACAGGCTGTGGATTTGGACCCTATTATCCTTCATTAGAAAGGGTGTGACACAGGTCCTGAAAACCTGTCCTGTGACTACTGTCGGCAAACGCGCAGTTGTCAAATGAAATGGTCATAATACATTGTGCCTAAGGGTTGATAATTATAGAGATAAGGCTTTTAATTGTGTAGGCTTTACCCAATGTCATATCACAAACTATATTCAAGTAAAATGGAATCATTATGTTGGTTAGTAAATTCAAATATAGAACTTGATAGGTTCATTTGTTTACACTTTACACAATTATTTTTGAAGTGAAACTTCTTTAGCACCGTTAGTGACTTGAAATTCGGGTGAAACAGAAATGCGTCACAACTCAATTCTACACAAATACTCGGTTCTATACATATAATGCTGTAAATTTGCACTTCGGCGTGTCCTTTACATAGAGTATTTGGGAAGGTGCCTGACAAGTCTCAGCGGCCAGAGAGACAGACATCAAGCGAACGAATTCTACGAAATCAAAAAAAAAACTTTTTTATTTTGTGAAATCAATATTCAATCTTCAAATCACTTAAATAAAACAAAAAAAAAGAAAAGAAAGCGACATCTAGCAATTTTCTAGTTTCACTTCTACCGCATGTGAAATACACAATCTGATTTTAATTATTTTTTTTTTCTAATGTTTCTGGCATTTATTCATGTGAACACCTCACAAGAGTCCCAGCTGTTCCCGTCTGGAGCCAATGAGACTATGGCATATTGTGAGGCTGATGGTGGGGAGGGGAAGGACATGGGGAAGAGGAAGGTGACGCAGTATCTGGCTACTCAGATCTGGTCACCAAACAAGGCTAAAGCCATTTCAAGCAACGTTTCAATTCTGAATTATGGTCTTACGTCAGGGCGATGCTGAGAGTATCTTCGCACACTGTATAATTTCAAATTATATATAGATATTGATATATTAATTTTATTTAAACAGGCAAATTTTATATGGATATGGAAAATTGGAGCCGAGTTCAGGCTTAGAAGAGATGAGATGTTTAATGGATGGGAGGCAATTATAAAAAAGACTTAAGAGAGGTGTGGGTATTTTTTTAAAGAAGGATTTTGGCTTCATGTGATAATGCATGTAAGTACTAATTTTCTTTGACTATTTTTTTATGTGACATCTTACGTGAGCGCCCCTCTGTACGATGTAAAGGCAGGGGAACTTTTTTGCCATCAGGTTGAGCAGCGTTGTGAGGCGGGTTAAGGGAGGGGCTGTTGGAAGGGATTTCTTAATGCTGGCCTTGAATTATATGAAGGAGGATAAACATTAGATAGATAGTCAATTATCAAACATTCACCCACAATTGGAGGTGAAAAATAGATATTAATCGGGGAAGGTTCAAGTGATGTAAGCAGGGTTGCCAGGTTTTTTCCAAAAATATACCGAACAATGAACCATAAAATAATTCGAGGTGAATTTCCCTAGGGATGCTAGGCAAAATCGGTAACCGATTGCGTCAAATCTGACAGTTGAATCGTTTATTAGGGAGAAAAATCAGAAAAAAACATACCAAACCGCCCATACTTCGGTATTTTTGTCATACCGAACACCGAACACGGTGCTAAAATACCGAACGGTTCGGTGAAATACCGAACACCTGGCAACCCTGGATGTAAGTGTAAGACTGATGTAAACGTGGTCGATGACGGTCGCGAAATCGAATTCAGGCGTGGGAAAATAAATTTTATTTGATTAATTTGTGTTATTTCATATTTAATTCATTTAAAATAAAATATAGTATATGTGCGGCACGTTCCAGAATGGAGGATACACAGTGTAAGACCACCATTCAGAATTGAAACGTTGCTTGAAATGGCTATAGCCATGTTTGGTGACCGAATCTGAATAGCCAGTTACTTCCCCACCTTCCTCTCCCAATCTCCTTCCCCTCCTCACTACCCTCTGCCTCACAAGATACCCCAATTGGGGATGCATAGTTTCACTGGACCCAGACGAGGGTTGAGACTCTTGTAAGGTATTCACGTAAAAATGCGTAATGAGTAAGATTTAAGAAAGGAACCCTCAGATGGTTTGGGTATATAGAGCGAATGGACGAATAAAGTAGTGTAAGGAGAACAGAGGACGTAAATGTGAATGGTAGAAGAAGTTGGGAACGCCCGAGCACGACCAAGTGAATCAGATATTTAGATTCAGAATAATAGAAGAGTATTTATGAATGCGAATGATGAATCCTGTCAAGACCGAGTTGTTTGGCGGTTCGTCTTCTCTGCCTACCCCTGCGGAAAAATGATGGTTAGTTAGTTAGTTTAGTTCAGCTTCAAATGAGTTAAGAGCTTAATTGTGTATAAAAACGAGCCAGTTGAATTTAAATATGGTAGTCGAATATCAAAATTCAGATAAATTATTTACTTGACAAATAAAATATATGTATGTCTTAGGAACATTATCATGGTTCAACAAAGATATTGAAATATTAAATATATGCTATGATGGCAGCCCGATTGTCGGCGGGCTACGGTCTGGTTCTAGTGTGAATACGGAATTTAATTGATTTTTTTAAGGTGTGTAGTAGTGTTTGTTAATAATATAGTTTGAATAAGGAAAGAATTCGTTCATTTAGTTGATTTTTTGAAGGTGTGCAGTAGTATTGGTTTACAATATCGGCGACACCAGGAAGCACAGTCCCACTCAGTAAAAACTGCCGATAGCACATATCTTGTATTTAAATATCTTTGTGGTTCAACGTACAATAAAATCAAGGTAAGTGCGGTGAACTACTAGCAAATCCACGGTATAAATGTCAGAAACCCACTGTGGATTTGTTAGCACAATAGAGGTTAAAGTAATTTTCGTAGAGTTTCTACCAGCAAATTAAAATTAATAACCCTTTAGTTATTAGCCAGAAGATTAACAATGCTTGACATGGGGTTAATGTGGTACACAAAACTTCATCAGTAATCATTTCTACACCTGCTGTGGAGTTGTGGGTGCACAGATTAATAATATATGTAACTAGTTGGAGCCACAGGTAGCATGGGGGTGGACTTTTGTTGAAGGTATTGTTAGGGTACCCCGATGTCGGCTTCTAAACCAACATCAGCACACCAACACGTCCCTGGCTAGCTCTCAGCGGGACTATGGTACTCTCTATTCAGGGGGTGGGCAGCTCAAGGCTAGGGAACTTCTCTCCATCCTTCGGTGACCCACGGGATCCTCACTGGTCAACAATCCTCCCGCCGTAGCAGAATAATAACAATGTTAAATCATTTAGACATGTATTGTAAACTCAAACACATACATAGGTTTTTACAGTACAATTCAATTACAAGAAATGCAAATTACACAAACCTAGCTAAAGTGTTTAACTCTCTCTGACTTTCTCTCAAAACGAAACTCTCCGAGTCGTGATTTCCGCGGGGGCCCTACATTTCACTGAATTACGGACAACATTTAAAGAGGAAATCAAGATACAGCTTACATGTAGGTTGGCAGGAACCTCGTCTCATGTGGCAGCTTCATCAGGCACTTTCATAGTCTAAATAGACCGAACTATGGTGCGGCAAAAGGCCAATTATACTCAAAGGTATTTCAATAATACATCGCGGCCCGTTGAATTGGGTCCGCCGGCTACAGTGAGCCGCTAGCGTGCGTTCTCCAAGGCGCTCGGATTTCGTCTGTGTGGCGAGCGCAGCGGACTGCGGAGTCGCCGGGCAAGCGGGGAGGTAAACAGGATACGGGGCGGGGAGAGGCGGCGGCGGAACTGTGGGCTAGCTGCTCGCGTTCTCGAAACTACTCGCTTCAAGGGCGTATCGTAACACTATGCGTCGGGACCCTCATCATTGTCAAAAATGTAATTATTGTGGAAGTTAATGCGTAGTTTAATGAATGTTTTTCAGTGAAAAGCATTGGTTTTACACACACATACATCCTGAAATAATATCAACAAGTTTTGTGATATTTCCTATTATTATATTTTGGGTAATTCACCATGATAGTGTAATATACAATACTAGTAGACAAAATTGTTACCAAACATTCTGCGGTAAATTTCTCTAAACGTAGTTATTTTGAGCAAGATATCTTTTAGGAAACTATTTGTAAAAATAGCAGATGTTTTTTAAAATGAAATAAAGTGGCATTATGAAAATAATCCAAGAATTACATCAGTGACTTATATTTGGAGAAGTGAATAAAAAATACTAATTTCGAATGTGGGTCTGTCTGTGATTGTAACTCTGGTTCAATGAACTAGATTTTGTTTTGAAGTTGAAGGAAAAAAGACAATTTTCTTTGATCTGATGGGTTTCCCGTATTCCGAATTACTTCTGAAACATGACACACTTCCCTTGAACACTAGCAGCCTTACTAAAAAACGTCGTGAAAAATTTATTCGATTGATAAACGACCACGTACGTGAAAACCTTACTAATTAAAAAATGACAAAAAAATTGTCCTTGGAAAGATATAAACAATGCTTACACACCCAGAGGGGGTTGTTTATTAATTGTATATGCATGTTTTATTAATAACTAGCAGTTTAAAACCCGCTCCGCCGGTTTTTGAGGCTAGGTCCTGCGGGCGGCTTTTACTTCGGCTTTGCCCAGTTGGAGTGTTGGTGACCATTTTATAAATCCGATTTGAACTGGTTCCAAAAATAGTCAGTTCCTTGGATCCACTGTGATCCAGTGACAGCTAGTCACCGAGGCAAAGTAATCGTGACAAAGTAACCGAGACATGCAATGACGTCATATGAAATATAGCTTTTACCCGTTGTTTCACTCGCATGGTTTTAGGGGAAATCTGTATATATAAACATTAAAATATGCTTGCTTCTTGGTTTGTATAAATATGGGGATTTCACGATGCCAGAGCTCACTATTTTATTCAGAAACCATCGCGGGCATGCGTACAACAAATTCCAAAGTTTTATCGCAATCGGATGAACGGTTTAGCAATGCATAATTTCATGATGCCAGAGCTCACTATTTTATACAGAAGCGCATATCAAATCCCCGAAGTTTCATCGTAATTGGATGAATGGTTTAGCAACGCATAGCGGACATACATATTTACATACACACAAACCCAGAAACAAACACATTTCGATTTTTTAAATATATATATAGATTTCTGAACGAATTTCGAAATTTTTACAGCTTACGTGTATTTTAAGCCGTAACGTTTCAGCTCCACAAACTCTACATAAATTTGAATATCCCGTGATTCTTAAGTGATCTGGAGTAGTATTATGGCCAAATCAATCCCACATCTCCGCAACCAAAGTCAAGGGTATTAAGTAATGGTATGCTAACCACAGCTCCACAGGATTTGAGTTTCCTTTCGTTATAATGAAATCAATGTAAATAGGGATTCAAATTAATCGTAGAATTATACTAACCGGTTATTTTCACATCTAAGAAACCGGTCAACCGGTTTTAAAAGCTGACTGATTTTGACGATTCGAGTATTGATTCGAGTATTTGATTCACTCGTTTGTACCATATATTCCTAGGACGAATGTGGGGTAAACCCCGCTGACACTACTTTCTCGGTCTATGCACCCTGTTTTTCAAGATAACCGACAGTAGATCCCCCGACAGAAGGTCAATTATTGTAAAATTATAATTTTATTTGCGTTATTCATTAATTTCAAAAATAAAATTGGCATAAAAAATACTTTTAATAATAATTCGGTATGGATATCAAATGAATTTATTTATGTTGATTTTGTACTTATACGCTGGTATGTACAGTTTATACCTAAACAAGTAGTTTTATTCTTGGTGCATTTGAATGAAAATATATTTTATACATTTGGCGGTACATCCTCTCTGTGCACCCCTTAGGGGACATTTTCCCATAACCGACCACATGTTGTATATAAGTTTACCGGGGGCTCAGGGTCGGGGGATCTACTTCATGGAATCGTTTTACAGAATTAATTACCTAAACTTAACTTGTTTAGTAAATATTTTTTTCTGAACTTTATATTACCTACGTATTAAGGCATAAGTGGTTTTACGTACAGATGCCTTAGTGAGCTCATTTCTACAATGTTAACCTTTACATACCAGCAGATAAAAATTCAAATAAGACCCAAAGGGGGGTTCATTAGGGTCCCCCATATTTGTATTTTAATATCGTCGCAAGAAAGCAATACTGCTGTACCAGCCAAAAACAAAATTGTTCACTAGAGCCAAAAAAACTTTTCAGATTTTAGAAAATAAATCGTAATTTTTAAACCAGTAGTTACAGAAATGCCATTTTTTAAATGCTTACCTGAAAAAATACGATCTATCAAATATTAATATTTAAATCTTTTATAAGTGATAAAGGCACTTTTTTTTGGTGCTTACAGCAGTTGATTTTTTTTGTGGAAGCAAAAAATGTTGTAAACACCGCTGGTAATGTATGAATAATGAAAAATCAACTTTATTTTCAGCTGCATAAATTGCTGAACGCGCCAAAGCATATCAATCTTAAAATTTTTAATAGTTGTAACTGTGTGTCGTTATTTTTTTGGGCTAAATTCGTTTGGTTTACAATACGCAATAAAAAATGTGTTTGAAATGAAAACAATGTAAATGTAATTGACAATCTTTATTTGAAACTTTCAAAATGTTGACAGTCAAATTTTTATACCACAGAAGACAATAATTCATTTTACCCATTCCTGTAACAATCAGATGCTATTAACTGTTTTCTTAATTGAATGGATGAATGATGAAGTGGAATCTTAGATGTAAAAATTTTCCCCTCTCCCCGGCCAAATTTTCCAATCTCGCTGTCAATGACAATACATTCTATCAAATTTTGGTGGCACTCATGCATATACACTTATTTTTCGGAAATCGGATAACATTATATCTAAAATTAAATGAAAATAAATAACTTTGTAAACACCACTAAATTTAAAATTTTAGAGATATAAAATGAAAAAAAATATTGGTACTATCCAATTAGAATTTGGATTAGGTGCAAGAATTTTTGACTGCACTCCCTGGGGAGAAGTTTCAATCCTCGGTCAATCAAAACAAAAAAAAAACATTTCAAAATAGATTTATTATAGTAAAAAAAAATATTTTTACGGGTTGATTTTTAAAACAGATAAAGTAAACGTCAATGGGAAAAGATTTTTATTACAAAGTGAACCACTTTTACGAATATTTTTAGTTTGTTAAAATAAACGGTTAACCGGTTTTGATTTAAACCGGTTCGAGATCCCTAATTAAGTCCCTCTTTAGAATGATTCGCCTTTAAACGTGCTTATCAGAAGTCGTAAGTCGGTAAATTCAATTGGCACAGGAATCAAAGGAACCTTTTGCGTAACAATATTACATAATCTTTACTTATGATATTGATACATTACGCAAGACAATTTGTGGATGAATTACGATAAATTTTAAGAGCGAAGCCTACCGATAGGTAGTGTTGCAAATATTATATAGAAGATAATTTGGCTAGTGAATGAAATAGTTAATTATTTATAATTGGTATGTACTAGGTAAGTTACTAGGCGTGTAAGTCTTAGGCCCGTCATGGCGTATCACAGTGCTTACTTATCGTCGACATTTACGAAATTCCTCGCTCAAACTTAAGCGGGCTAAATCTGCCGTTATTTTGAACGCATGTGAATTTAGTCCTGAAAATTATCGCATTCAGATATAACATTTTTATAACCGTCAGTATTTTAATAACAACCAGCTGACTACCGACGTGAATTAAATTCAGTTTTTTTTGTTAGGTTAAAAATTACACAATTAAGTAATTATCGATGGGTAACTGTCTGTGTTTTGTTTTGTCAGTATCAGAGATGGCGTTGTGTACGGATTTATATTTTTTGTGATTTTCTTCATTTTCTACTTACTTACGGGAATTGTGTTTTATTTTCTTTATACATGTGAGGGAGATTTATTATAATTATTGTATTTTTCCTTGTGAGTGGTGCAGATATACGTTCACCGTTTGTCTCATTTTCGACTGTTGACATTTAGTGTTTTAACCTAAACCAGTGTTTCTTAACCCTATTGAAAGAATCGCCCCCTTTATCACAGTAAAATTATCCAGCCCCATAACATGCTCTGATTGGGGATGATAGTCCTTGCGCTGGAAACCAATTTGGGAAGCGGAAATGGGTACCGCCGCCCCGGGAACCATTTATTGGATAACCAACTTCTCTGTCATTGGTCAATCCAAGTGGTTCGCTACGTTTGGTGATTTAACAGGGGTTCCCGGGTTCAAGGGGTGAGGTTTGTCGGAATCTTGGCATCGGATGCGTCTTACCACAAAATGCGTGGTAGGCCGGATCGGGAGCGACTGGTTGAGGGGGACTTTTTAAACTTGCCAACCGGAACACTGCCTTACCGCAGTTGGAGGGATGGATTCACACATCCTGGACATACTGACCCTCAGTTTCCTACCCACCCGTCATACATTTTTCCTTCCCAGAACTTCCTCTCCTTGCTTCTCTAAAAATACCCTAAACACAGCATCCTCAAGGATGACAAAGGCCCTGAGGGTATTTTATATCTTCAGGGCCACATGTGTGGAGCTAATGTAAATCACATAAAAAACTAATCGATAATAATTTTCGTATTCTCATTGAGTGCTTGCGATTGACTCGCAGTGTACTGACTGTTCGAAAATGCTGTTATTAAATGGGCTTCCTCGGAAATTGAAAGAATTTTCCGGCAAACGAGAAATTTCCTCAGAAATACTTTGAAAATATTTTACAGGTGAAGAAAATAGTCTTTTCTGTATCACATATGTCGTTTGAGGTCATTATTGTGACCTTCAATTATCAAATGCTATATTTTATTTCATTGAAGAAGTAGATAAAACTAATAAATCAAACGAAAATATGAAAAATAACAAGACACAGAAAATAAAGAAAACTAAATGTCATAACCGGAACTAGAACCCACGATCTCTCGTCTTACCAGGCAAGTGTCTTAACCAATTCGGCCACTTAGGCCTCATATATTTAAGTCATTTTTGGCAATCTCATTTTTAAAATTCAGAATTAAAATTATTTTCTTCGGTAATTTTTTTAGCAGCTATCTTTTTAAATGATAACAAATTTTCGAAGAACTGGTTAGAACGTAGATAGTGCCATTTAAAATTTTGCACATTTGCGATTTTATGTATATAGGACTAGGAAACCTATCAATGATTTTCTAAAAGTGTAAAAAAAATCAATTTTTTATCTCTTTTTAAATTATTCCTCTTATATAAAAATGAATGTTTCATTATTTGTCCCTTAGGCCTACACCATTCATCCGACGGCGATGAAACTTTGGTCAGTTGCTGTGCGCACGCTCGCAATGGTTTTTTTTTAATAGTGGTGAGCTTTGGCGTTATGAAATTATTTAATATAATCGATTGCGATGAATTTTTGGTGAGCTGTTGTGCGTAGGTTTCTATAAGTACTTTTGCGAATTGGCATTATGAAATTGGATTAAAAAAATTCCAATAGGTGGCACCCGAGCTATTTTAAAACTGAATGTACTGGGACTGAATGTATGGAACACTGGAGGGGGAAGAAAAGCGGGAGAGGGGAGAGGGAAGACGTGAAGATAGAGGGGGAACGCATGAGGGAAAGGGGACACGGAAGGGGAAGGGGAGGCGAAAGGGGAACGAGACAAATGGGAAAGGACACGCAGGGAGATACAATTTATTTATGAAGTGACATTGCAACGAATACCAGGAAATCGCTAGTTCTAATGAGTAAAAAAGGCATATTTTACATAAGTATCTACATATTAAGTGATAGATAAACACACACAGAAGCGCTCTGGCGAAAAACGGTCATTACGACAGTGTTTTGAGGTAGGTATTCATTTTTAATGAGACCCTAAGAAATGCAATTGAATTCAAAATGAAAGGATAAGAAGTTGTGCTTGGAATCACTATTTTTAATAAACTTATTCAAAGGGCACGTTGATGGGACTTCCGCGTATTTGAGAGAGTAAGAGAGGAGTATTTGCTTTGAAAATAATCATATCTCAAGATTTTTCAATCAAGGTACTCAGGGTAATCCCCTTTATGTTTGCTCAAGAGTTAAACATTGAGACAAGAAACGCTAGGGCGGTATACCGTTGCTCTTCAGTTTTCAATTCTACCCGCGTGTGAATTGCACACATGCAATTTTTAAAGTGAAACTTATTTAGCGCCGTTTTGACTTGAAACTCGACAAAACACATACATTCTATAGGATTCAGCCTGTGAGAGAATGAGTTAGAATAATCGTTCTTCTCTTTGTGCGGTGCTTCGTAGCCTCCCCACTCTTGTCTACTTTAGTTTTATTTCTACCGCGTGTGAACTGCACACTTAAAAAAAAATCTTAAAGTTTTTAGGAGAATAATATATTTTTTTGTTAATTTAACACTGTACATCAGAATTGGTATCAGAACACATTACAGATTGCTAGCACTGTTACTTGCTGCATTCAGTCATTTAGTCTTCGCCTTAAAGCGAAGCTTAACGATAAAACACTTTTTTTTAGTAATCTTTGTTACGAATCGTTTTATATATTAAGAATATATTAAAAATATGCTTTAGATACAATGAAATATTTTTCTATCGTTTCTCTTGATTTAAAATAATATTGTTAATTGTTTCATAAAAATATCAGCGGCAACTTCTCAGAAATGTATTTTTTCAATAGAAATGTATGAATAAATATAAGAAACAACTTAAAAAAATACAGAATTATGTTTAAAATTATTTGTATGAGTTTCCCGTAAATAATTTTTTTCTTCGTTATAAACATATTCACACAATAAATTAAAACTACCTTTGCGCTATAATCAAGCGTTTATAAACTCAGTTTGCCAAGCGATTTGTATGCCTAATACATGTATTTGTGGTGATATAAGACACACTAAGAACATAATATACGTTTTTGGCTTGTGCATTCCTCTTAACTGCTTTAACCCTTATATCAACGTTCTTGTCCGTCCGTTTCTGGTAAACAAAATTTCAAAAATACACAAAATTTATCCATTTGCCCCAAGTAACCAAAACCACATAATATGTGGTACCTACAGATTTTCAATCGGTCCTTTTACAGACTTTAAAAAAAAAAATTTGCCGGCAACCCGGGCGTTTATTGTTTTAAATTATCGTATATAAACAAATCCGCCTCACGACTATGTCTGTTCTGAGACGGATACATATACATATATTTACAGATGCATACACTTACACATACATACATGTATACATATAAACACATATTATACTCATACATACATATGTATTCACATACATACGCAATCATAATCATACACATACATATAAAAACATAAGTATATATAATCAAAGCGGAATTATTAAAATTTCCATAGTTTCCTATAACCAAAATTCATTCTATTCAATGCAAGCATCTAGATCTAAAACTATTAAAATTTCGATGAAATAATATAACCAAAGACTCCAAGGCCACTCCTTCTCATTCTATGTCAACGGCTTTCACCGCCTCTTTTAAGCAAAAACGTTATTATTTACTTTCATTTAGATTTTTCCGCCTTCATGGTAATGTGTTTTTCCATAACCTCAAAGCCGTACCCGTACCACTTCATAAACATGACAAGTTCAATCTTCCTTCCGTCGGCTTGCTTATTTAAAGCTGTTAAAATAATTTATTATAATATAATATGATATAATACCACCAAATTTTCAAGCGAAAATAAGTTGGATTGTGGTTAGCGATGTTTGCCAGAGATTTTATTAATTTACTTTATATTCTTTTCTAGTTTGAAGTCAAGTCGAATATAATGGGCTTTCGACACGATGAAGCGGTTTGACGGCAAGCACGTAATTTTGTAGTATATTGTTGTCTATAATGCATCAAGCGGCTTGAGTATGGACAACAAGAGGTATTTAAGATAATATTTACAAAAATAAAAACTTTCTATTCCTTTTTTTATATCAGTTTATATGAAAGATGGTGTAAAGAAAAGAAATAATGCCACAAAAGAGAAAAATCCCAAAAAATAATCTTTATTAATTTGTAAGCGAGTGTTTTTAACATTGAAAAAAACTTAGTTTATAGTAGATATATACACATTTATATGTGTATACAACCTGTTTAAGCACACATTCATTCAAACGCATAAAAACGGTACCATGCCAACTCAGAATGTAACCAACTCAGAACCACCTCGGAAAGATCATTAAAAGATATGAAAAAATAATTTTAAAATAGCCGGTAACCCTAACCTAATTTAACCAATTTTTTATTATTACTCTCAATGACCTTTCTGAGGTGGTTCTGAGTTGGTTTCATTCTGAGTTGGCCTGTCACCCATAAAAACACGTACACATCAGTGGCGGTCCGTGAGTTTTCATTAAGCTAGAGTGCTAAGATTGAAAAATACGATATTTCTGATGTTGTTGTAGCTAAAAATGATTTTTTTTTTCAAAATTTCAATTTTTGTATGAAGACATTTCAGTATTTGGATGCGGCGCATCCGTTGTCTGAAAGAATCCTGAAGATCTTCATACAAAAAGTTGAAATTTTGAAAAATAAATAAAATTAGTTTTCAGCTACAACAACATCAGAAATATCGTATTTTTCAATCTTAGCGCTCTAGCTCACTGAAAACTCACGGACCGCCACTGGTACACATATTTTAGAAATTAGAAAAAGTGTTAATAGTCAATTAAGTGATTTTTTTTTGTAAATGGATCTTTTCAATTTATTTTCACAATTACACCTATTTTGAAATTTTTTTTTTTATAGTTATTTAGACTTCTTGGTTGCTGTTTGATTATTTAGTGTTAATTTATAAATGCTATTAATATGTACATAACTGAAATAATCACGTATTTTATGTGAATTTAATTTATTATTTTATATAATTGTTTTATATGAAATCTAATATCTAATCACACTCAATGTTATTTTGTCCAAAGGTACTATTTGTCTTTTCTTGTTGTGGATGCTTGACTCAAGCCGCAAGCAAGCGTTGTAATCGATTAAAATGTTTGACTAAGGCAAAACACGATGTGTTTTGATAAGTTTTTAGATTTTCACGGCTAAAAGCATTTTCGTTGTTAGTTTTTGGGGTGTTATGCCGTGTTGCGCTACCTCCTACTATAGCCGACGTTTCGGACAGCGTTGCAGTGTCCATCATCAGGGCAGATCCGGTAGATCCGACGATGTGTAATTGTTAGTGTAGAGTGTGTGATTATTAATATTATTATAATCACACACTCTACACTAACAATTACACATCGTCGGACCTACCGGATCTGCCCTGATGATGGACACTGCAACGCTGTCCGAAACGTCGGCTATAGTAGGAGGTAGCGCAACACGGCATAACACCCCAAAAACTAACAACGAAAACGATGTGTTTTGTTCAAGCCGCTTGATTGTGTCTTCTCACGAAATATATGAAAATGAAACTGTTAGACGTAAATGAATTTCCGTCGTTGTCGTCACAATTTCGTCATGATTTGCTACGTATGAGATTGCGTGCTTGTCATTATCGTTTTCATTTTATTTTTTATCCAATTACACCTGTGAATTCATAGCCCTCGTAAAGCACGTTGTTAAAATTCATAATTAAAACAATGAGCCAATGACCCATCAAAGTCATGATCCAATAGATGATGGTCTATTTGTAAATTAATAGTAATAATTTATTTCAAAATGCTTGCAGGGGTAGTGTAATACAACACATTCCATATTTCGAAATAATAATAAAATAAATTAGACAAAATAACAAAATATACTATTTAACCAACAATACAATACTTACCTATAATACAATTTACTTACCTACATACAATTACTACCTACTGCCTACTATACAATAATTTGTCTGTACTGTTGTTACAATAATTATAATGTGATTAGGTACAACAATTTGTTTGTACAATGTAACTACAATAATTTGTTTGTACTACCTACAATATTATTACAATAATTAGTTTGTACTACCTACTATACAATAATTTGTCTGTGTTGACATCGCGTTTGGTCCCAGGTATTCCTCGGCTGGCTAGGTCCTGCATCACGACACAATCAACGTTTTCCGATTACTAGGGTGGTAGTAGGAGATTTTCAAATATTGTCAGGATATTCATAACCCGCGAATGTTTGTCTTTAAAAAAAAAAAATAGTAATGGAATAAAAACAGAAAAGATACGAAAAATGTTAAATACAAAACTTTATCTTCGTCTGGCGAAGTCTTCGATTGGCGCCTTATGCTTTCCATGCTCTGAAACACTCGTCCTGTAGCGCTGTAGTGTCTCAGAAGGCGGAATAGTTGACGATACATACACATTATTTTTTAAGTGACTTTTAGCTTATACCTAATCTACCCACAGTTCTAATGTACCTATACATGTGCAGAATGCGTTGAATAGTAGGTATTCTTTTGACGTTTGTACCTACCGCAGAAGTGAAAACGCACATTATACCTGCTCTAACGGATATCGCTCTCCTTTATCTTTCCATAATATCCTTTATGTCTTTCAAGTCGTCTGTGATAATATCTCGCAAGTATTTTATGCTATGACTTAGGCCCGGCGCAAATTTAACCCAGCCCACGCACAACCACGCACAGCACACGCGTGGATTATTTTGTAGAACATGGTTTCTGACGGAGTGGCGCATATTAACCCCATCCCACTGTCAGCCCAGTCCCAAGCTGTGTCGCGCGTGGATGTGTTGTGCTTGCAACACAGTTTCGTGGATCGTGGGTCCCAAAGTTTTTTCTGTGTGAACACTGTTTTTGTTACTAGAACAGGAAAAATGAATTGAAATGGTTAGAGGCTTTTCGGTGTAATATGATACGACTTATGAATAGGGACACGAAAAAAGTATCGATTCTTTGTGGTATCGAGTATTTTTCCTTTCGATACCGATACTTTTGTACTCGACACTTTGTATTCGATACTTTTACTCAATGAGTACTTTTTGGCAAGTATCGATACGTATAAAAAATTGGCTAAGCGGCTCATGTTTATGGCAAAGCCATCTAGTTCAATCATAGCAAACCTTCTAAAACATTCCATTGCATTAATATAATTATACAATTGCAAGCACAAGCAATCTAGTGTGTCATAACGAATAGATGGTTTATAATTCAATAAAAATAAGTTTATTTTGTTATCTAAACATTTAACACCATTCGGTGAAAAATGTCATTCTGACTGTCCTGCCGAAACAAATAGAGAAAAAAATGTATTCCAAAAATTTTGTTTATTTTTTAGTTCGTGTTTTAACAGGGCTGCTGTGTTTCATTATTTAATTAAGCACGTTTTGTTTTGCAATTGATTACATACATAAAAAAAACTACACTGTTTTTATGAGTACCTAAGATAGCAATTTGTGAATTTTTCCTTTTTTATTATTGATTATACGTGTTTAAATTTTATTGTTTCTTTTTTCATTTCACTGACGTTGACGTCCTTTTAGCTTTTCTAACTAAAATAGATACTTGAATTTGAAAATTCTGATCCTAGGGAGGGGGGTTTGATACGTAGTTAGCCCAGTCATAGCTGTCAAATCAGGCCCTATGAAATGAACTCGATACTTTGAAGTATCGATACTTTTGTTTCAATACTTTTACGAGTACGATACTTTTTTTCCGATACTTCTCATGAGTACAGTATCGATACTTTCTATTCGATATTGTGTCCCTACTCATGAATATTAAATTAGAGCAAAACTGAAGGATAATTTGTTTGAGAACATAGTCATAGAATTAAATTACATTATATAGTATAGTATAATGTATAAATTGAAACGAGTATATAAAATAACACAGTAACCATGTGGAAGTACTGAACCCACATAGCAGCGGTTGGCCCATTATCCTTGAGGGATTCCAGATGATTCTGAAATTTAGTCAAAGCTGACACGAAGGAAACTCTTCAAATTTGTCTGGAGTAAGTTCCTCCATGCTGGTCAGCATAGTCAAGATCTCTCTCCTCTCTTCCATTTAATTTTTAATAATAAACATATATTTTTTAAAAATAAAACTTTCATTTTTAACAATAAATAAGTTTGTTTTATTTTTAAATGTAACATCCCCCCCCTCCATATCTCTTTAAGCATTGATCCTAACAAAATTTTAAAGTTTAAATAACCTTTTTTAGGTAGATCTTGAAGGCGGATAACCGGGACAACCTGAACCCCAGATTTTTACCCACCCCTTAAACCCTTTTCCTTCCCAGAAATCTCCTGTCCTTCCTTTCATTCAAAAAACCTTCCACACAGCATCCCCAAAAATGATATAGGCCCTGCGGGAAATTATTTTCCCCAAGGCCTTCTGTATGAAGCTCAAGTAAAAAAAAACTGGAATTTTACTGGATAACTTGAACTCTCCGTGACTCTTTTTCGTAAATAATCATTCGTTTTACTTTTTTGTTGAGTTGGTTGCTACATGATACATCTTTCTACATCCTAAGATTCAAATTCTAAATCGACAATAAGTTGCTGCCTTGCTGTCATCTTGCATTCCTACTGCTAGAAGTGAGGGTGGGTATGGCGAGGGTGTGGGCTGTGTTCAATATGCGTTACTATTAAAAAACATTTAGGTAGGCTGAGTTTCGGTCACACGTGTGCTGTGCGTGGGCTGGGATAAATTGGCGGTGGGCCTATTTTCCTTCCGTCTAGCCATTCCGTGGGTGATTGCATGAGTTCGATTTTTACATTTGAAAACCATAACGATTGATTTATTAGTATTACATCTAGAAGATTATGATTTTATGCAAAATTTTCACATATTTAGAGTAGTTTCTTTAGTGTGCTAAGTGACCGTGCTAGAAGAACAATTATATCATACGTGTAATTAATATTGTTCACGAATAATCCTTGAATATGGCAACCTGTTCAATAATGGTTTATTTGTTGACAATCCAAAACGTGAGCTCACATCGTTTCGAAAAGCTTAAGTAGAAGCCAATAAATCTAAACATTGTATTGTGTAAAATAACCCTTTGGGACAAAAACGGAAAACAACGGTGCAATTTACGGCGCAATTTTCCGCGTGTTTTCAAGAAAATAAACATGTTTCTTTTTGTTTTTGAAGCGCATTTAGAGACAAATATAATATTCATAAAGAAATAGAGGATGAAGCCAAAATGTGAAAGTTGTATGGAAGGTATATTGTGAAACGAAAAATATTACGAAAATCCATGAGGAGTTTTAACGGAATCCCCATTTGGAATTTAGGGTACAAGATTTCAAACTGCCAGGCATAATGTCAGTGAAGTGTCCGTGGAATCCGCATTTAGGGTGCAAGATTTAAAACTGCCCAGTATAATGCCAGTGAAGTTTCCATGGAATTAAAATTTATGGTACAAGATTTCAAACTGCCTGGTGTACGTAATGCGAGTGCAGTTTCTATGGAATCTCCATTTATGGTACAAGACTTTAAATGGCCCGGTATGCCAGTAGAGTTCCCACAGAATCCCAATTCAGGGATGAACCAGCTGAAGAGAAAAAATAAATATCTGAATACTCAGTTCTTGTGTCTTTTTTGACTTTTTGAAATACTGGCATCCAGAGCTCCGGGTCAAAAAGGCCCCTCTCTCCTTCATCATAAATTTATAAAAATGGTTGATGATAATCTTGTTTATTTGGTTGTTTGTGAAAACTTATTTGCATAGGTATTTGGATATGGCTGCAATTTCGGGAGGTTAGTCTTTACGTTTAGGTTTTTTTGTTTAGGTTTTATATGTATGGTATATACATTTTCGTCGTACTGGGCGAGGCAGTTTATGGATGCGTTTTCATGGGTGGGAATTCCCGCATAAAATGTTTCCGCGAGACTTAAGGTGTGTTTTTTTTAATAAGGGGATGTTCTTGTATCTGCATGTGGCTAAAACCTAGTAATTCTTATTCACTTTTGATAAAATAATAAATTTACCTATTCAACTGGCATCCTTACTTTAAGCAGGTAACTAGATAGGTACACATTTCCTTAATTTCTATTACCATAAAGTTGACATTACGTACGTGTTTTGCTTCTTTCACTTTTACGAAATAAAATAAAGCAGATTTATTGGAGACAGTTAGGGCGTGTGAAAAACACGGTAATCTAATAGAAATTTGTTTAGCTATTATTGTATTTTCCGACGCTGTAATTGAAATATAACATCTGCGCTATGTCACTGCGGATAACGCATAAATAACAAATTACAAGAGGGTAGGTAGGTACCGCATACCTGATGTAGCGGATTTTAGAAGGTGGGTGGATGATTTTGTCATTTTAATGATGAGATCCTTTTATTTAACTCTTTAGCTGCCACGTAGTGTTATATCTGTCACCAAATGACACGTCATCATAAAACTAGTTCTATCTCCTTTTCTATTCTGGTCAGAAATTTATATTATAAACAGATTTATAAAGAGAGAACACCAAGCTCTCTTTTCGCATTTATTTAGGAGGTACATGTTAAGACAATAATAGCATCAGGGCAGTCAAATCTTTAATTATCAATAAAAAAGAGAAAATTTAATAATACAATAAAAGGAGATCAAATACTTTTCGCCTTTCAAATAATTTCAATAAATCGAGTTTACTTCTAAAAATAAAAATTAATTTATAAAGCCTAGATTCTATGTTTTGGGACATACTTAAAAACAGCGAATCTCTTTGAAATTGAATATCAAGCGAAAACTTTTGCTATACTCGGAGCATGAGAATTGTTCTCAGCAGAAGAACCCGCAACTAAAATTTTACCGTGGCATTTGTAACACAAAACTGGTTTATACTTAAGCGTGAATCTGCATGCGAGTCCCAAGTTTTAATTAAACTGCACTCAGAACACCAAAATGATTTTCCTACGAATTTTGCAACACGTATTCTACAACTTGGTTTCCAATTAAACGCATCAGCAGACTTGTTTTAACAGAACAAGAAACTGGTTTTAACTTGAGAAAATCTCGAAGTATGTGCAAGAAAGTCAACCGAACCACCGGTAAACATTATTATCACTACTCAGAATGCGTGACTTGCTTTACTGCTAAGTTTTAAGCATATAATTTTCAATTTAATAATTACGTGCGGAATAAGATGATTTTTATTTTAAAATATTTATTTAACCCCTCAGGCTAATTTGTTTGCTTTTGGGAACATCTCAAATGGGTCTCCTTGAAATTCTTACTTTCATAGTGAGAAATATGATATAAACGTTGTAAGAAAGAGAAAAAATAACGCTTTTTATTAAAATCTAAAAGTTAAGCACAAAAGAAATAAAATGTAATGAAAGTTTCGACCGCTATTTGAAAAAAAATAATGAAACTTTATTAAAAAAGTGAAGTGATGATAAGGTTTATTATACATTTGAATAATAATATGTGTGTTTTTATTTTTTTTTCAATATCAGTTATTTAAGTTCGAAAAAATGTTAAATGTGCCATTTTTCAAACTTTTTATGATTTAAAAAATAATATATTTAAAAAATTACATTTTTATGTCTAATGGTAAAATTTGAAAGCGCATTTCATCACATTTCAAAAAAAGTTTTTTAGTTTTCAGATTCATTCAGAAAAATTCCATTTATTTGGATTTTACTGCAAAGCGGAAATGTTTTGATCTTCTGAGAGAATAAGGCTGAGGCCTGAGAGGTTAAACAAATAGGCAGTGTGGCAATAATGTAAAATGTGGATAAGATAAACCAGATCGTAATTAAGGCTTTATTTATCACAGACATGTACATAGTTGCCATACCGTGAAAGAAGACGGGTGTTACGTTCTGGGTGATTTTTTCTTTTTTTAAATCCAAATTGCCTCGTGGGCCGCAGTTTCCCTTCCCCTGGTCTATAAAATCGGTTTTTACAGTGTCGAAATCTTCGTTTTTCTTAAAGAAATTCTCTAGCCACCCCCTATTTCACATTATATGGCTCTCTCATTTGTTATCTTGTTTTCGTAGCATATTGGCTCTTCTCAGAAGCCGTGCGTGCAGTCTGCCGACCGCTGCACTAGATCACGAAAATCTAAATAAAAATAAATACAAGTATTCAGTTCACACGCGATAGAATTGAAGTAGACAAGAGTGGGGAGGCTACAAAGCACCGTACAACGAGGAGACCTATTTTTCTCTCTCAGGTTAAATCCCATAGATGTATATGTCTGTCTCTTTTTGAAGTAAAACTTCTTTACGCACGCTTGACTTGGCGAGTAAGCTGGTAAATGCGTGACGAGAGCGTCACGAAAAGTGTGATTGGGCGAGGCAACCGGAAGTTGAGAGGGAGGTATAAGTTAGTGAAGATAGAAAGAGAGAGAGTTGCGTTTCATATATTACTGTAGGGGCAAGAGAGAGAGGTGCGAGCACATATTTTCTTTCTCTCTTTCTCTCATAGCCAGTTACGTTTCGTATATCTAAGACATAGTGCAGGCCTATTGTCTGTATCACACTGTAGGAGCAAGAGAGAGCAGAAAGAGTAGCTCTCTTTTATAACTAAGTGAAGTTTTACTTCAGTCGTGTGGTCTGAAGCACACTCGTTTTTTATAGTGTCGCTTTTTCGTTTCATTAAGTTTCAAATAACAACGGTGCTAAAGAAGTTTTGATTTCATCTATATCAATACACCACAAGGTCTTAGACTCGTACATCAATAAAATAACTTTAATTGTTACTATTAACCCTCTCTTCTACCTTAACCTTTTACGCCATCTTTAATAAATGAATTTAATCTCTTTGAACTAAACACAAATCGAAAGATAAACAAAAAACTGATTTTAAGTTGTTCGGAACGCTTTCCAACGATCTTATTAAATAAGTAGGTATCTAAGTTTTGAAGGTTGAAAAGTAAGGAAGAAAACAAACAGTTTTAAAATCTTTTTTTAACACATCCGGGTCGGTATAACGATATATCGTTGTTCTTGTCAACTATTGTTATCTCGTATTTCACCTAACATTTTATGGTATTTTGAACCTTAGCTGGCAAGGAAATAGTGTAACTTAAGATGAAGCCATACTAAATAATGCAAAATCATAGAAAATCGTATGTTTTTGTTTTGAAAATTTGACCGCTTAGAAGTATTATAGATGCTTCAATTAAATACTGCGTGTACAACATACCTTGGCCCTTAAAAATTTTGGTAATTTTTTTAATAAGTCTTTTAATAAACTTAGAAAAAAATAAAGTATTAGGTCTATAAAAAACATTTTCAACTGAAAACTCTCCTACTTATAAACTCTTTTTCGGATATGGTTTTATTGCATAATGTGGCAAATTCAGTTTCTTATATAATTATCGCGAAAAAAAATGATATTTACGCCCGAACCTCACAAAATAAAATATAATATGCATTTTCGCGTTGGTATTTTTGACATCACGGCGACAATACAGCAGTCGACGAATTTGTTATATGAAAGTGAACCTTATACCGTCCACCGAAGAACGACTGGTAGCCGTCCCATTCTTCCGTCATTACTCCTCCGGGCGGAGCGGAGAAACAACGTGTTAGGGTCCGCGCTGCTTGTTTTCGTGAAATAAATTTAAAAATTCCGTTTTATTACAATAAACAATGCATAAAAAAGGAATTAATGTTTTTTACAGGCCTTTACGAAATCAACATGTAAAAAAAATTCTCAAATATCTTTTCCAACCTTTCCAAAAGCTTTTTCTCAAGTATTTTTAAACTCCTCCCATGCGTGCAAAGGGCGTGAATTCCGATTTCGATTTTTTCCTGTACTAGTGGATCGCCTTAATGTTAATCTACTTCAAAATATATTTATTTTATCTGTGAAAAAGAACGTCGCAAAATTCCTTGTCAAATGTCATAATTACGATTTTCAATAGCCATGGTTCTGTTTTTATTTATAGGAAATCCGCATGAATTATTTTTTTTGTAAAGTTTGCTTTTTTATTAAGCTGGAAAATATAGCAAACATATGGAGTTTTTTCGTATGTTTTTATTATAGTACACTTTTAATAACATTAGTAAGAAAAAAAAAACATTCCTCTTAATAAGTAGGGGAAAATCCTAAGGAAACTACACAGGATAAAAATGGTAACTATCCGAATAACAAAAATAAGCATGCAACTTCAACAACTCCTTTGAAAAGTCTTTAAAAGTGAAGAAAACAATGTTTAAATTGGTTACGTTATGTTAGATCATGGGCTATTTTTCATTTTTTTCATAACTTTTAATGACTTTTCAAAGAGGTGTTGAAGTTGCACGATTCTGAGTTGTCATGGAACCGATAGAAATTTATTTACAAAATTAATTATCTGGCATGATGATTAAACATAATTTTGCAAAAAACGATTAAGTTATTACGAAAATAAGTGTCATTGATTTGGAATTACCCATGACCCTCTACTACTAAGAACCTTGGTCGCGGGAGGATGGCGTTCTAAGAGTTAAAATGGTCCAACGCTAAACTGTCTAGAATGTTCAACATAACATGTCGTGTGTTTTATGATAGACACAATTACAATCGAATACTTAACGAAAAAATTAATACTGTTTTCTCTGTTTTAACAAAAAATCTCCTGTGAACATTCCACGATATTAAATTGAGAATTTTTTATTCAACAGATTTCTGCGCGTCGACCACCTCACAGACGCATAGAGGACAAGAGAGCAGAAAAAAGGTAAGAATTAGAAATATTATTGGTGTATTTATTAAAACAGCAAAAATAATTTATTACAAGTCCAACGATAAAAAATATTTAATATTGCCCACTGATGTCAACTTATAATTTAAGACAAAACTTGGAACCGAACCATATATCTAAAAACTTTTTAGTATTTGTACTCTTTAAAAAGACACGAAAACAATATATTGTTACTGTAGGTAATTTTCGTAGTCTTGAAAGTATAGCACAACTAACTAGCAACAATTAGTTTTTTCATGTTTTCTGGTCTAAACCATTATACTCGTATTATCGAAAATTAATTGGTTCGCCAAGAAAATTATTCAGAACGTGTATTGTAACGATTGGTTAATAGAGTTTTAACCTCTTAGGCTCTTAGACATCCATTAATTAAAAACTGTGTGTTATCTTTTTTTCTATCTTGCGGTAACTCGTGATTTTTTTCGGCGATAGAAAGGGAAATACAAATAATCATAATTTTTTTCAGTTTGTCTCATGTAGGTAGCTATATTTATGTTGCCGTGAATAAAATCCTAAAAATAACTAACATAAAGAATTCACGTTATTCGTAACGTTCGATTTAACTTTATAAACTACTAGCAGACCCGGTTACACGTTGCTGTGGCTAAAGAAACACAAAGCCATTACCCAACCTTTATAAAATCCACACCATCCGCTTGCCAGTTGCCCGCTTCCCGCTGCCGGAATTGAATCTTTAAATTTCTCGGTTTTTCTCTACTATAATAAGCATGTATTATACATATAAACCTTCTTCTTGAATCACTCATCTCACATTGGTGAAAACCGCATGAAAATCCGTTGCGTAGTTTAAAAGATCTAAGCTCACATACATTTTGAGCGACTTCATTTTATATGGTTTTGAAGTGACGATTTTATTTCTTGCCCTTTCCTATTTCTTTTTCTTTCTAATATACTTATTTAGGTATATATATATATTTTTTTTATATTTTTTTATTTTGTTAGTTTAATTTTCATTTAATGGTTATTACCAATTAAAAATTTTACATTATATCATAATAACCAACATTAGCATAAGAAACTGTTTTGGCTTACCTCGTGTTTAACCTCTTGTATAAAACTCATCCTGCATAAAAAATTGCTGTTTGTTTCTTATAATAAATAAATTACAAATTTCCTAAACAATAGGTTTAGGTTTTTAAGAAATAGGTTTTTAAAATATCGTGTACCGTCAATTTTTTCTACGTTTGGAGTAAAACACGAATAAAAATTGTGGTAATTAAGTGTTTTGATTGAATTTTTCAAATATAGTATTACATTTTTTTAAACCATACAAATAAATGAAAGAAAATTTTATGTATTTTCTAAAACAGTATGCATTTATTTATCTGAAGAAAAAAGAAATATATAGCACATTTAAAATACATTGCAATGTTTCCAACATTGCAAACTGAGCAAAAATATTGAATTGCCTGAGGTTTTCAAACTGAGTCTATTTCAATAACTTTGTTCTATTTTTACCCTGCCGTTTCAACGTTTTGGAACGAATATTCGTAAAATTTGCTCTTTTGGTACAATATTTTTGAAATATGTAGAAAAAATATTATTGCAACATCCGTTCCCTTATAAAAACACGGGTATTCTATTTCGGAATTCCGATTCATTAAAAACTTGATTAAACTCTGTACAAATTGAAAGTTACTATTGACTCACTATTGGCTTTAGCGGCTTCAATAACTTTTTGATACATTGGTGTACAATGTGTATATATCACAGGAGTCGTACCCACAATCAACACTTTAAAAATGTTGAATAATATGGATTATTTATTTTAGAAATGTATGTTTTTTGTGAGAAAGATCACGTACTAACTTGCAAGGTTAGGCCGATCCATCCGAAGGACTCGTGCCTGCTTTTCAAATTATATTTGAACGCTTCGTCATACAGGTGATGCCATTTATGGGCTCGAGACTCACTTATATGGGTATTCATACCCGCATAAATACTTACGTAGTTAGTTGATCCTTCTGGTTAGTTTTCTTTTTAGTGTTTATATATTCAACGGATGAATTGCTGTCTTTGGAATAGTGAAATCTGCTGGGAAAATGCGCGCTTTTCTACCACTATTTCAGTACAAGGTACTCTGAAAAATTAACACCGTTAATCCATTCGACCCTGGCGCATGGAAATAAAACGTCTGGACGGTTGACGTGTCCTGCATGAGAACGGTATTTACAGGACTAAAAAAAAATTATGTGAATACCTCATAAGAGTCTCAGCTGCTCCCGTCTGAAGCCAGTGAGACTATGGCATCCCCAATTGAGGTATTATTTTATGAGGCTGAAGGTAGTGGGGAGGGGAAGAAGATGGGAAGTACCTGGCTATTCAGATCTGGTCACCAAACACGGATAAAGCCATTTCAAGCAACGTTTCAATAATTAACCACTGGAGCGTTTTTTGCCACAATATGGCAATATTTAAAATACCTCGGATTGCTTTGCTGCCAATTTTGGCAAATTTTCCCTTATTTGTAAGTAATTGAGAAGAAGTTTACGATTTCATATTTTTTTTTTATAAATCCTACGAATATGTGATAATCGACAAAAGACTTGTGAATCTATTGGCCGTATAGAACTATAATCAGTTTGTATGTCCCATATTAAAATTCAGAGGTGTTATTTTTTTTAATTGCTTGGAAAATATTCAAAATGATATTCCAAAAAATCTCGAGCAATCGGAGAAAAAAGTTTTAAATTGCGCTGTCGCTCCAGTGGTTAATGGTGGTCTTACACCAGGACGATACTGAGAGTATCTTACACTCTGGAACGCGCCGCAAATATACTATATATTTTTTTAAATGAATTAATTGTGAAATAACACAAATTATTCAAATACAATACATTTGCCCGCACTGGGATTCGACCTTTGGATTGCGAGTCAAAATCCTTACTCCTAGACCACGCCAGGTCGCCTTGGCTACTTCTTGTATTGAAAAGATCATCTCTGGAGCGATTTTCCAGCTTCTATATTTTCCCCCCTACAACATAGATTTCTTCAAGCCCCAGGTGTACTCACTTCCCCATTTTCATTCCTTCAAAACCCAGCATCTTCAAAGATGATACAATATAAAAATATGTGTTAATAAATGATAACACTAGAAAGTGTGGGAAATGGAAGAATCCGTAAGGGTATCTACAGTGATCTCCCAGACGCAAGTTAAATTGAAAACCCCATAAAAATTAAAGCTCGCAGCGAGCGACGAGCGGCTATTAAAAACGATATGGCTAGAAAAGTGAAGTACCTTTATTTTTAAGGCTTTTAATTCAGAATGAAGGTAAACTAGGCGATACTAACTGAACGGGTAGGGTATTTAAACATTTAAAAAAATGTATGTTTAAACTAAATTTTTGTAATATTGTGTACAATCCACTCTCTTTTGACCTGTGTTATGGAGTACATTTTTAAAGGGGTGTATTTAAGATTCATTACAATTTAATACCAAAAATGATTTATAACAAAATAAAAAAAAAATAGCATTATGACGCCTTGTCGTATTTTACATTTACATTCTTAATATTAATAATAAGTATTTTGATGATTTATATTTTTATATAGCGCCGTTTTTGTGAAAAGTCACCTCAAGGGCGCTGTACAAACTTATAATACATTTTTAAAATCTAGAAAAAACTACAAGCTAGACAAACAATTAAAAACAACTTATTGCTAAAAATTGCATTCACCGGTTCATTGATCACTGATACGAATATATGTATACGTACAATGTTTTGCCTAAAAATGAATGAATACAGGACCATTCTTGCCTGGGAGGTCGCTTGAAATTAACACTGTTTATTGTCTATTTAAAGAAATTTAGATAGATTTTCATTGTTTGTTTTTGGGGTGTTATGCCGTGTTGCGCTACCTCCTTCTTTAGCCGACGTTTCGGACAGCGTTGCAGTGTCCATCATCAGGGCAGATCCGACGATGTCGATCTGCCGATTCAACAACACGGCATAACACCCCAAAAACAAACAATGAAAATGCTTTTGGCCTTGAATATCTAAAAACTTAGATACATAGATAGAGTTCGCACGCAGAGGACATAATTGTGAACACATGTTTTTTAACCTTGAAAAATATTTTAATATATATATATATAATATATTCTTTAATGAGTGTATTTTGGAAAGTAAAAGCAACATTTAATGGTGGGCGGTACAGTAGTATAAGGATTTGATCTTCCTAAGTGTGATTCGTTAAGAGACAGATTGATGTGTAAGGATTCGAGTAATTTTAATTCAGTAAGAAAAGTGTGATTAAGACATATCATAGGCAATACAAACATGATTCTCTTAGATAGGTATATTTAAATTAAGGGTATGATGAGAGCCCAAAGAGGTAGGTTTTTAGCTTGGACCTAAATTCTGTAAGGCTTGTTATGCATCTTAATTCCGGAGGGAGTCTAATTTAAAACTTAGTATTTGGCTTTCGTTTAGGTTCTATTAGTCTGCTTATAGCCGATGAAGTTGCTGTTCTAAGTGTTATGATGTAACAGTAAATAACACCCTGGCAGATAATTTCAAACGATTTGAAAATATTTGATATTTTTTACTGTTGATTAATATCGGGTATGATAAGATTGAGTATGAGTTTGTTTGAGGACTCAAATACTGAGTTGAGGTGAGGAAGGTATGAAGTGTGAGGTGTAAAAGAGCCAAAAAGGAGCTAAAAATCTTCTTGTATGTACAGCCAACGCTTATCGATAGTAGACATTTGAATTGTCGTAAAATACAATACATCCAACAATGAGTCTCTTTTTCTCTACTTTAAAGAAAAATTACGTTAAAACCCTTATTTGTATTCATCCACATTTGTATATCCTTGTTTTTTTTTCTTTGCTTGTTTTCTCTTGTTGTTTGTTTTACTTAACCTGTTTTATTTTTATTTTATGCTGTACTGTATGTGAAACTTATAATTTTGATATCAAAATACCTTTGTAAAATTGTACCTATTACCTCCAACCTATGAATTTTAAGTTCCTCCCGTCCTAAAATGAGTTTTGTAACTATCTAGGATTGCCCTACAGAAATTAATTAAATAAATAATTATTTAAGGAAATAATTAATGAAAGAAATAATTAATTACAGAAATAATTAATTAAAGAAATAATTAATTAAAGAAATAATTAACTAAAGAAATAATTAATTAAAGAAATAATTATTTAATTAATAACAAATTACTTTGTTTAAACCACTTTTTTAATTAACAATATCGACATGTTTCAATGACAATGTTATCTTTTTCAGGATGTGTAAAGAAAAATAAATGACAAACAAGTATAGACAAATTAGAATAAAATACAACATAGACGAAATATCAAAATATATCTATGTTGTATTTTATTCTAAATTGTCTATACTTGTTTGTCATTTATTTTTCTTTATATTAACGCATCCTGAAGAAGATAACATTGTTATTGAAACATGTCGATATTGTTAATTAAAAAAGTGGTTTAAACAAAGTGATTTGTTATTAATTAAATAATCAATAATGCCACAAAGTTATTTTGCAAAGTTTGAAGAAGTAAAGAAATAATTAATTAAATAAATTTAAAAAAAAACAAAGTTAAGTTAACGAAAAATCTACTGAATGTTATTTTACAAATAAAATCTATGGATCAAATGGATCTAGAAAACCTGGAGATATATTAATTATACGAATTATTGAAAAAAAAAACTTCTGAACAATTAACATTTAGTTCTTTATTATAGAATTCAAATTTTCGTGATCGATATTTTCCCCCGAATATTTTCGTAACCTGGGATACGGTATACACAAAACTTACCACCTCAAATATTTGTATTAACACAAAACCTTTTGTAGTAATACAAAGAAAAGAGTTGGGACAAATAATAATAATATGCTTTGTGAGGTGGCGGGACAATTTACGGTTTTGTACGGGACATTTGTAGTGCATCTTGTACGAGGTACTTCTGTATATAGATCTAGTATGGGCCCATTTTTTTTATATTCGGCTTTGCTGGCAGGCCGCATCATAATAATTAAATGTTGTTTCATTTTAATATCTTATGAGAGGAATATAAACGCTTGAAATATTTCGATTCTCATGCCTGCAAAATTTATTTTATTATTTTATTTATTAATTATAATGTATTACAAAAATATGACAAGTAACACATTATTCCCAATGAGTTGAGAAGAAAACTCATTACGGGAAGGACAGATAGATATAAATACATTTTACACAGATATTACACGTTTAAAAAATACAATATATTGAAAAGGGAAAAAAATAAAAAAATATATATAAATAAATAAAAAATGCATTGTCAAGAATAGAGATTTTAGGAATACTGAGAGACATCCATACACATAAAACATAAAAAACAAACGTATGAAGGCGAGCCAATATTCACTGGTTTAAATACATTTTCAGGAAATATTCTTTAAGCGTTTTAACAAATATTTTTTTGTTAGCTACTGAATGCTTTATTTCATTAGGTAATGCATTGTATTGTCTATATGCGATATATTGTAACGAGTTAATACCAAATTTAGTTGTGTGGGTAGATGATGCTAAGTGTATTTGATTTTGGGATCGTGTTTTGTGCTGGTGTATGTCTGAATTAAAGGTTGGTCTGATGTTAGTGTGTGCGGATCTATGTATGATTTGTAATATTGCACTAGTGATATTGTATTTAGGTAGAACCGTAAAAGGAAGTATGTTTGTCTTTGAATATATATGTTTGATATGTGTATCCCACGGTAGATGGTAGATATTCCTTATAGCTCGATTTTGAATCACCTGTATTTCTGATATTTGTTTTTTTTTTTAAATCGAACTTCGTTTACTACAAGCGTTATCTGGAGACGGCCAAAATGCTAGCCATAGACACAAAACTACGTGCTTGTGACAATCCATTTCATAGTGTCCGAAGCTCTTTACGTTTATAAAATTTCGAAGTCTTGCAACCCTGGTCGCTAGTGTCACGGCCAATTACCGCGGGAAAGTAAAAATCGACATCTTATTTATTTATTTATTTATTTAAACGCCATAAATTTGGCTTTTACATTCAAGTGATACATGATACAATGGTTCACAGGAGGATATCAGTATGTTAAAAATAACAGAAATAAAATAGTTAAGCAATATTTAAATAATATGCGAGGTTTATAAAAGACCTAACATAAAAAAATGTGAAGTATGTATGATAAAAGCTAGTATATACATAGTTATATTATACAAGTATTTGTTACAACCAAACAAATAATGTGGGCATTAACATTATATTTGCGCAGAATAAAAATATGTAAAATAAAGGTGGCTTGTTGGCAAGTAGAATCGAGCAAAGTCTGGTATATCATACATTCACACATTCGCATTTATTTGCAAATCTAGGAGTTGATTATAAATAGAATAATTCTGTAGAGAGTTTAATGTTACCTTAAAAATTAACTTTGCTTTAAATGACTGGGCAGGTATAGTTAGCAAATTAGCTCTTTGGTTTCAGGGCTGTCAGTTGGAGATTTGATAATAGTTATGGATTAAAAATAATAAATTTTATTAAAACAGTGCACTTATTAGCTATGACACTTGTGTCTGTTGGTTAAGAGTAGTTCTGAATCTCTAGTAAAATATGATAAAGAAGCCTTAAATATAAATATTACCATGCCTATCATTGATTATTATGATTGAGGTATGTTATTATAGCCTTCTTATAACTATATTCCGTGCAGCTGAACATATCTACTACTTCTGAGAAAGCATTCCCAACTGCATGCAATCTAGGTATAAGCGAATATCTAAATGACTCAGTCCTGATATTGTTGTTGCAATTAAAAAGGATTTTGGATCGAGTAGTTCTTGTAGGTATATGGAAGGTGATTAGACTTAATAAATCAGGGCTGTCTATAATACCATTAACAAGTTTAAAAATAAAAGTCAAGTCGGAAACAAGTCTTCTATCTGAGAGTTTTATTAAGTTTAATTTTTTCATCAAGTGATTGTAATTTATTGATTCAATTGGTAGACCGAGTTTATAGTTAATGAATCTTGATTTAATGATAGTATAGCCGTAATAAGGTAGATGGCGCTAGATGCTCCAATCAGGAATATAATGGCCTTCAGAACTCCGGATCAGAGATCTTTAATTTTAATCAAATTATCGTGGATGTAAAAATAGATTATGATCCCCGCTGTTTGGGATTTGTGTGTGTTCGGATTTTATAATAACAAATAATCAATGACAGTATTTTATATTATTTTAATACGGAATTAATGAGCGGAACGCTCTTTTATTGATAATAAACGTTTTGTAGGCATTTTTAATTGGCTGAATAAAATAATCACAGTGAAATTGATGATTTTAACACGTGCGTGTTATTTGGACGAATTCGTTTAATATTTTTAAATTATATGATTTATATCGAAGAATTTGCATACGTTGATAAATCGGTTTTAAACTTTTATTGACAGCGCGGGTTTTTGAAATTATTTATTTATTTATTTTTATTCAGGTTCTCCATAAAACAGTTATAAAATAAAAAAAATATTGAGAAAATTACAAATTTAAGCATAAAAAAGTGCGTGGGATCTCCAACGAGTATACGTGTTAGGGACATACAAGTTGATGTCTTTCATTATTGGCGGATTTAGTACATTTGCATTAAAATATTTTTTGGCGGGCTTCTAAGGTATTAAAATCGAGCATTCCTGTTAAAAACAATGATGGATACAGGAATGGGTAGCGATGGTAACGATTCCAATAGGCTAATACGTCATTATGACATAGAAAACGCCACTGGCTGATAAAGGGGCTGTCATCGACGTTCCACGGCGTGACGTCATTGTCGCCTAATTGAAAAATAAAAACAAAAAAGTCGTTTTGGCGGCAAATCGAAAATGGCACATTTTAAATCGTTGTAAAAAAATATACGTTAATGTATAAATAAAATAAAAATACCTTCAATGTTGTAATTTTTTTTCGAGAATAAAAACCGGGAAAATACCGTTCTCGTAAAGACAACGTTTTATAGTCCAACTGGTACTAAAAAGGGTACATTTTCTAATTGTACCACAAACACTCTAAAACGACTCAAAGTATCAGATAAAATTGCGCCTGTTTTTTATCCAACTAAAAAGGAACATAGCAATGAGAATACAAGTATTTTTATGTGTTGTATATCTGCGGTTTCACGTTGAAAGTTGCTACTGTCTGTTTAATCTCCTCGTAGAGTCCAGCAGGGTGTTGTTAACCGAAAGGTTACCTAAGTGAGAAGATAATTTTATCTGGAAGATAACGTTTTATAAAAACTCTGATCTTCGTTAGTGAAGTCAGTGTACGTCTCGTTAGTGGTTGAGTGGTTCAGAGCGTTGGGTTTTTACGCAGGAATCGTGATCTTTATACTCTCTTTATGTCCTCCATCATTTCACAAGCTAAATTTTCCACTTATTGTATATTACGGTAATAGAAGGAAAAAAAATATTGTCAGGCTATTTGTAAACTAGGAAAATGTCTTTAATTAAAAATATATAAAATATTGAATATTTAATCCAAACAATGAAGACCACCTAGACTTGTCTGAAGCTATAAAAACTCCAGAGTGGTTTGGTCCGACGTTATTAAATTTGCACAAATTTATCTATGTATTTAGTGCTAGGTCAATTCAAATGTCAAAAACGAATAAAGAGCAAGAGTCCCAACTGTCCAGGTCTATCCAATCACCAACCATCAAGTACCTGCATAAGTTGTGAGACTGAACGAAGGAGTTGAAATATATTTAGAGATATGCACGTTTAATAAGTGATTTTATTTAAAAAAAATCTAGAGCTGCGATGATTTTTTGCGAGTAGTTAATTTTTGTATACATAGTGTCTGGAAACACAGGGTGAATTGCCTTAAACAACAACAACATTTACCACAAGTACAAGCGAGAAGAGTATATATCATATTTGGAGTCCATTCAAACTTTTTTGATTTGAGCTTTCGTTTTCGAGTAAATTCAGTCCGAATTAGGAATTTTAGGAAAGTCATAGAAGAAAAATTTTTTGAGGATGATTAACAACTGTTTAATGTCTTTACAAGATTTTTTTAAACCAGTTAGTTGCCGAAAGAAAAGGAAAACAAGTGATAAAAGTGTTAACAATTATGCTTTATGGTTTTCCATGTTACACTAATATTATAGATTACCCAGTTTCCCGCTTTTACCATTAGTTTTCGAACACCATGTATGGGTGTATCATAGACAATAATGTATAAAAGCATTAGCAAAATAGTTGAAGATGTTTATGTAACCAGTAACCACAGTATTTTTATAGTAATATTTTTGGGATATTTTGTTGGAAAACCGTTGTTAAAAGTAGTACAAACTGGTTGGCGCAAATGCGTTTATGTCTTCATTTAGTATCAGTATAACATTTAGTGGATACGAATAATGTCTTAACTGCCTGTTTAACAATTCCATTCTCCTTGTTCACAAAGGTTTAGTATGTGAACCTTTACCACAGTTAACATTTGGGTGAAAAAATCTCTGTGTAATAAAATTACCAAAACATGTAAAAGGGATAATAAGGGGTACGATAAGTCTACCTCCCCGAGTCAGTAAGAGATACTAAAACAGCGTATGACTTGAATATTCACTGATTTTTTCTCATGAATCTTGCAATCTCGGATTTCAATGGTAAATATGAAGGGAAGGTAATATTTTTTTTTATATTTCCATGTATGTAGGTACATTTGTTTTTTTTTTGCATTTGCACAGGCCCAATATTATTTAACAAAAATGTTTATTTTTATATAGATATTTTGTTGTAAATACCTTTTTTATGTAAATATCTCACTCCTTGACTATTTTATATGAATACTCGACTCCAATCTTCTTTTTAATTCTGAAATTTGCACATTTAAATAAAATGATTACATAAATTCACCTTTATTTTCTCTGTAATATTAAATGATGGCCTAGAACACCCTTGAAGGGTGAAAGCCAGAAATAATTGAAAAAAAATAAAAACCTCACAAAAGTCCCAGCTGCTCCCGTTCGGAGCCAGTGAGACTATGGCATCTCTAATTGGGGTAGGCTAAAGTACTGTGGAGGGAAGGAGATGGGGAAGAGGAAGGTGTGGAAGTACCTGACTATTCAGATCTAATCACCAAACACTACTTAAGCCATTTCGAGCACGAAACGTTGGTTAAAATAAATGGGTTTTATTTATAATGTAAGATCATAAAAAATATCATTAAGTATCTCGCGTGCATAGTTATATTGTCATCTGTATGTGATAGTTTAGATGTTCAATGTAGAAATTGACGTGGAAATTCATCGCGGAAATTGTCTAAAAAATATATATTTATGTCAGCCTAGCAGGGCTGTATTTTCCATATTTCGGATAAAAGACATGAAACTTAGATTTCAACTGAACCGAACCGTATAGACGTGGAAGTTTTTAAAAGAATTCGGTCGCTGTTGTAAGGACCATTAAAACGAAGAAATGCAACAAGGATTTCAAGATGAATCTCGCTATTGTATAGTGTTGTACCTAAAACTTTTTCCCTCCATCCACTCCATATCATTGTATGGAGTGGAAACTTGGACTTTGAAACCTTCAACGATGTGACACTTTTGAAACCTACAATGAGGTTTTAGAAAAGTGGACTTTTCGGAGAATGCTAGCAGGTTATTTTGACATAACACTTTTTAATCGAGTAAAAGTAACTTAAACAAATTGAAATGGATAAAAATTATTGCTAATTGATTAAATAAATAATAGGCTTTATTCAGACAGTAAATGACATAACTTTTTTTAATATTTATAACACTTATCATGCATCGAATCCCTGTCTGTATGTCACTAGTTGACAAAAGTCTCATCCAACTTTTGTCATTTCTCTCTATCTTGTGCATGTACCACCTGCTATGGCTTTGATGTCGTCAACCCACCGTCTAAATGGTCTGCCTCGTTTTCTCTTCTTGTCACTTGTGAACCAATTCATGACTATTATTTAACCATTTGTCACTTCCCATGATTGTGTGGCCTGATCCACTTTAGCTATTTTATTGTTTTTATGACATCTTTTGTTCTTGTTTGTTTTTTAATGGTTTCAATTTTTATTCCATCGGACAGTCTTTTCCCTATCATATATTCTTTCCATGGAATTTTGGCAAGTTTAGAGTTTCTTAAATTAAAACCAATTATTAATTATATTCCAAGTATTAAAAGTAGACTCGACCGAGTGTGATCGAATATTTCCCCAAGGATTAAATATGAGATATCTACAAAATTTACCCACAAATGACAATTCAGGGAACATGATAAAGGAAGTAACGGTATCTTTAGGCTCCGTAGTAAGCATGCAATAAGAAGAAGAAAATGGTTGAAAGGGAGATGTAAATACCAATGTTAGAGGAAGTGCGCTAATATAAAGAAAACAATAATAATATTCAGCGAAAAATGTGAAAATATTTACTAAAATATGACTCGTTAAAAATATAGCGATTATCTCTCAACAAATGCTTGATTTATTTCATTCCTACTCGTATAACATGTTAAATAACAGAACTAAGTGGGTTTTTAATCATTTTCGGAGCATACTTTCCGATTTTTTCTACCGAGGGAATCGAACGTTATTATTGTTACCCCAGCAGTTGCATTTCAGAACCCAGTTTCGAGTGCATGTTGACGCCACGCCCGCGCCGTCCATGTTGCGCCATAAATAACATCTGTGTATGTGGAATTTCAAACCAAACTACCGTTGTAATTTGGTGTTGAATTCAAGAATTCGTAACAAAATGTCGCCACGTCAGCAGCTCGCGTGTGGACGTTTCTTCCCCGGATTAGTAGAATTTAAGTATCTTTCCGGATATAGAGAGATAACATATGGCATCATTGCCTGTCACGGTTACTTTAACTCGGTGACTAGCTGTCACTAGATCACAGTGGATCCGAGGAACTGGCTATTTTTGGAACCAGTTCTTATCGGATTTACAAAATGGTTACCTACACTCAAACTAGCAGCTTAGACCTGCGAATCGGGTTTTTAACTGCTTGTTTCACATAATTACTGTTTCGGCTCTATAAGTGCATTAATATTATCTTAAAAAGTAACACACTTTAAGGGCTTAAAAATTTGAATAATTTGAAAAAAAAAATTGAACAATTCATTAAATTTTTTTAGTTAATTTTCACATTCTGTGAAATGATCTATTCTATTAAGTTCTCAACCACATCTCCCAAAACCAATTAACACTTTGAACATTTAGTTTAAAACCACACTGAATTCAAGTAACACCCTTGTACAAATGCGAACATATGTAGTGTTGTTATTATTATATAATTCCCTCGACTAGCGCTGGTGCTCATTGCGGAAACTTATATCTCCCCTATATATTTTCACTCTCGGTAGAAACAGATGATCCGTGTTTAGAGCGTGAATTATCGAGAGACTTAACAGGGGTGAAGCAGGGAGAAAATATTTTTTTATTTGTAGCTACATGCTATCTATCTGTCTGACCAACAAGAAATACTCTTGCCAGTCCAGAAGCAGATGAGCCACCAGCGAAATTAGCGTCGTCTACCACCAATTGTACTACAATTCACTCCTGCATGTTTAATTTTTTAAATTCCATTTTGAATATTCTTGTTATTTTTCGTCAGTTCTAAAACATTAATAATATCATTTTATGAATATAGTTTTGTTATCCGAAAAAAACCAGTTTTTTTTCAAAACGTTACTTTTTAAGGTGTCTCAACAGAGTGAATTTAATAACATTTCCATGAGAGTAATATTTTTGAAGTAAAACTTATTTACGCACTCTCGACACTTGAGGGGGTAAAATGATGAATACGTTACGAAAAAATATGAAACGTTACGAAAAAATATGAAACGTTACGAAAAAATTTGAACGTTACGAAAAAATGTGAAACGCTAATCGATGCAAACGCTAATTAAAGCGAACGCTAATGAAAGTGAAACGCTAATCGATATGAAACGTTGAATATCGAGTTGAGTTGAGTTGAGTTGATGGGGATGGGGATATTTTTATTCCTGTTATTATTATATTGTTACTGGACGGCATAAGTTAGTGAAGTTTTATTTCAGTCGTGTGATCTAAAGCACACTCATTTTTTTAAAAATTTAAGTACACGCCTTATACGTGTGTAAATAAATACAAATTCAAGAAGTCAATGATTATATTAAGCAACAATGAATTCAAAATGTCAGATATTTTTGGTTATTCTCTGGGAATCGTTATTATAATTTTATTAACGAGATAAAGTGAATTGTCGGTTTTGTTGCAAATTTCTTAAATTAAATGACTGTTTTTTTTTTATTAATTTGCAATTTTATTTAGTTTTTTAACGTTTTAATAAAGGAATGTGTGTGGTAATGCAACATTTATTATGTTTTAAATTAAAATATTACAATTTTTAAATGTACACTCAGACCCATAAGCTTGTTTACACGACAATGTAACATTACAAGACATACGAATGACGTATGAGGCGCAACTGAGTTATTCGAGTTTATTTTAAATACATAAATCTATAAGCTATTTTATGAAGTTTCGAAAATCGCATTTATTTTTACGACATCTTCAAAAATAATAAAAACATAGAACATTTAAAAGTACGAAATTCGATGAGAAATTATTTTTGATAACAGTGTATACAACAGATGAACAACCCTCTTTGTCTTTATAAGAAATGTATATAACTTTCCATTAACTATTTTTTATCAGTTTGTATATTAGTAAGATTTTCACATACATAACTGTTCAATTGTATAACACATACACGTCGTTTTTCAGTACGGCTGTTAATAATTATTACACACGCTTTAAATATAATACCTGTATAACTAATAAGAATAACTTATGGCGATGCTCAATGTGAAATTACCATTTTGGATTAATATTGACTACTTCTCCACATGGCTCAACTTTACGAACTCAACTAAATTGATACAATCGCTAAACCAAATTGAATGGTCTGTCGGGCCCAAAACAAACCCCTCAACGTAAATCCAGCCCTGAATGGGAGGCTTTAGTATGCAGGGGATTGTTTCCTATTCCCGAAGGAGTGTTGTCGAACGTGACACGTGCACGGTCTACGGAGGCAGTGCTGCTATTCGTAAGTATTACGCAGCCACACGTGTGAATTATTTAACATTCGAATATCGCGTTACACGAGATCCGAACAGGTGTCGTGCTTACTTAGGTAATACAGGGCATTTAGTGGGAAGGGAGTTGATAATTAATTTTTATGAATATTGTTACAGGGTGTTAAGGGACGTATTTGACTTACTTTAACCAATGATTCCTGACATTATTTGGAATGAAATGTTGGCTAATGAATGAGGTAGCGCAACACGGCATAACACCTTAAAAATAAATCACGATATTCTTTGAATGGTTTTCGTGAGCAGTGCTACATTTTTGATCAATTTGTATAAATTTAAGCCTCGTGTTTTTTTGGATACTGATATTCGAAGGGTAAATTCATTTTATCTTGAAAGGCAGTGATTTTGATACAAATATATTTTTTATAAATACTTTCAACTTCACAAACCCTCCAATTATAATATTGTACCTGATTTGATTTTTCGCGGATCTCCGCTAGTATCAATATAACTGAATAGGTCCTTTTATAATAATAATAATAATTTTAGCGAAACTCAATCAAAATCTGAAGACAGAAAATCAGAAAAAAACATTGGTTCCACTGGGGTCGAACCCAGATACCTTAGCATTCATGGCCAACTGCTCTATTGATTGAGCTATGGAACCCATTTCCAATTCGATCACTTTTAACTGTATCATACTTCGACTAAGAACTACCAACACTGGAACCGATATATTTTTCTGTTTTTTCTGTCTTCAGATTTTGATTGAGTTTCGCTAATATTGTCTTCATTTAATTAAATATTATAATTTGAGTTTTTACTCATAAAGTTAAAAATAAAAATATAAATAATAATAATGTTTCATTCCATGATGTGGGGAGGATAGTGCAATCCCACACGTCCCATAGAGTAATACATACATATTTTATACAACAGATAAAGTTAAAAAACAAAAAAACAATATGCGATAATAGAAATAATCAATTATAATGTAGGACGTGGTCAGGAGTGTGCTCGGGCCCAGCGCTCGCTCAGGAGTGGCGATTGGTGCTGGAAGGCTGCGATCACCACTGTGTTATCGCATCCTGGCTCCAGTGACCCGGTGTCTCATGAGACCAGCAAATCCGTGTAGTCCTAGCTCCATAAACATTGTAGATGCGCTGCTGTGTCTTCTGTATCCAAATATAATTCTGCAAGCATCATTATATTGGATCCGGAGTCGTTCTATTGAGCTCGTTCGGTAGTGACACCATGTTTCACACGTATATAGGTTAGTGCATTAGTGTATGGGTTTGAAATATAGTATGTGATGACCTATTTTTATGTGTATTGTTTTTTTTATCTTGCAAATATTATGATTATCCCCCCATCTGTTATTGCATAATATAAACACCCAGTTTGACTAACAAGTTCAAAAAATGTTTATTTGTCTTCTTTGAAGATAATATTAGCGATTCTCAAACAAAAATCTGAAACAAAAAAAAAATCTGAAAAATATGTTGTCTAGGAATCGTAGGAACGGATCTAAGTATTGAATCCAGGACCGTTGTTTTGCCGAGGCTCTGCAAATTGCCTTCAATGATTAAATATTAAAATTTGAAGTTTCACGCATTATTTATTAAAAAAATATATTCTAGACATGCGGAAAAGTCAATACATGTCGCACATTTAAAAAATGCATGTATTTATCCAAGACCCTATCTAAATTGCATTTATTTCGGGAAGATTCTTGCAAGATACAAGATAACATAAAGATTGAAGTCAATAAAGGTATGAGTTAAGAAAAATGTGATAATGTTGGTAGTAGTATTATGCAGTTAAATATGTCTGCAAGGGATAGGATCGAATTAGCTCAGTGGTTAGAGCACAACCCCGGCAAGGTTCAATTCCTAAGGTATATACATATTTTACACTTAAAAAGTATCCGCTTATCATTACCTACACAGTAATATAATAAGTGGTAAATTTTGTGTCGATCGCTTCTTTTGGCATGAAGCATATTATACCCGTTTAGCAAAAGTTTCCAAATGTCAAATGTCAGCAACTAGAGCGATTACCTTTTTCATTGTAAGTGATGATTTTCTTATACGTTTAATTTCATGATTAATATTGTTTTAAAGCTTATTCGGAAAACCTCGCTTAATCGATGAATTAAGCGATTGTTAACAGTGGACCAACTTCTGAACTTTGGTGAACGCCATATGGGACATTTCAAAAAGCAAGGGTCACATTGAGATGGCTGGGACCGCAATCATTAAGATGGAGAAACTTTTCTGTAGCTGTAACCTAGAGCTAAATTCATTAATAAAAAAATATGTAAGTGGTAAAGGAAGATGGTTTTGAAACCAACGCGACTAGTAAGAGTGCAGTTCTGCTAATTTGATGTGGGCTGCAACCCATAAGGAGAAGAGTGTTCTGATGATAGCTAGCCTCTGATATTCGAGGGTAGCAAAAAGAGTTTTTTTTATGTGAATACCCCACACGTGCCTCATTCCCCATTAACGTATTCCTTTTTTTGTGCATACCGCAATCCAAACGAATCCCAACCGTTTGGAGCCAGTGAGACTATGTCATCCCCGATTGAGGCATTTTGTGAGGCTTAAGGTAGTGGAGGGAAGAGGGAGGCGGGGAAGTACTTGACTATTCACATCTGGTCACCAAACACGGCTAAAGCCATCCAAGTAAACTTTAAATTCTGAACCAAGAGAATTCTATTTTTTTGTGTACACCGCTTAAGAGTCCCAAATGCCTGGAGCCAGTGAGATTATGGCATCCGTATAGTATGTTGTGTGGCTGAAGGTAGTGGGGAAGAGAAGGAGATAGGGTAGAAGCAGACGGGATGTACTTGTCTATTCACACCTGATCACCAAACACGGCTAAAGAAATTAAAATTCAAGTTTCAATTCTGAATGGTGTTCTTACACCAGGGCGATACTGAGAGTATCTTCCACTCTAGAACATGACGCAAATATACATTATAAGTATTATCTTAAATGAAGTAATTGTGAAATAGCGCAAATTAATCAAATGAAATTTATTTGTGCACGCCGGGATACGATCACGCGATCTTCGGATTGCGAATCAAGAACCTTACCCCTCGACCACAGAGGCCGTGAATATGCTGATATCATCGTCTAACCTTTCACATAGTGTCATCAGGTGGCAGATTTATTTTATAGATTTATTCTTCACTGAAAAATTCCAAATACTTTCTTCAAAACCGTAAATTTTGTATGTTTGGGATCCTAAACACCGCCGTTGAATTTCAATTTATTTTGTGTTCACACTTTGTGAATTTTCTACGTTTTTTTCACAAATCATTTAATACGTAAAGCAAAGTATTTACGGTGAATATAAAATTAGCTTAAAAAAGTCAAACTATGATACTAAACGTTCAATGGGTATCTACTTTACATTATAAATAGCGGTTTCCTGGCATGAACTGCACCGCCATTAATAAATAAATTGTTTCTCCCTGCGTGTCTTTTCCTATTCGCGGTTTCCGCCTCCTCTTTTCCTGCCATGTTCCCTTCCCCTCACCCGTTCCCCCTCCACCTTCCCCGCCTTCTCTCTCCCCATCTTTTGCAATTTTTTTTTTCAATTTTTTATTTTTTATATACCTATTACAAATATTCATTTTGGTTTATAATAAGAACAATCAATCAAATTGGGTATGTACCTGTCATAGGTACCTATTTAAAATAAATATATATATTTTTTTAGATTCAATTCGTTTTTGGTTAGTATCATAGGTGAGTACTTCGAATAAATCATTAATTTGAAAAGTTTATTCGAAAATTGAATTTTGATTTAACAATCGATGGTTTGTAAAATGCCATTGTCAAATTGTGACATTTTTGACAGTTTCGTTTTCGAGTTTTTGTATCTAATGAAATGATTAAAAAAACTACTCAGATGTATTGTCATGTGGTTGTAATAATCCAGAAACCTTTGGTGGAACCTTTCGGTCTCCTCTTTGTGCGGTTTGTGCGGTGCGTCGTAGCCTCACTACTCTTGTCTACTTTAGTTTTCTGAAGGATTCACTTCTACCGCGTGTGAATTGCACACTCTGTTTTTCTTACATACATATAGAATTGAATGTAACTATATTTTCTCTTTCGTTGCTAGATTATGTAGTAAAATCAACGGTCAGTATCACAACAAGAATCAACAACTAAATTTGTAAAAATAAAAATTTTGGTTGTTCCCCTGTCTGTAACTCCAATTCAATGAACTCTAAAACCGAACTTTAGCCTAAATTTCAAATGTGTTTGTTCGGATAATCCAGTCCAGAGATAAAGTACATACCTACTAGTGTAGTTATTCATATTGCCATATTAAAAATTGGAACTGATTTGTCAGTAATTCATGCTATCCCTATTAATGATATTATAATATTTTAACAATAATAATCTAAACGAAAATATGACAGAGAACAAGACACAGAAAAACAGAAAAAGATAATGGTCGCAACTGGGACTCGAACCCAGACCTCTCCGTCTAACCGGGACGAGCGCGTTAACCAATTTCGCTATTGCCACCTTCTGTCAAAGCCGTCATATTTTTCAATCTCATATTTTCATATTTCAGAATTACATTATTATAAACTAATTATTTTTCTCCATAGAAATCTTTTTAGATATTATTGTTAACTTATTCTAATATGATATATTTCACTGATGGGAATAACCTTCAAAAAAAGTATAAAAATAAAGTTTTTCTTATAAATTTTTTTTTATATTTGTTTGAATTGATTTGAACTCCAACGCTCTAACGCCGAACGACAGGATACTATACCCTTGCGCTCTGCTAATCGCTTGATAATAGTGGAACACGTTCCGACGACATATAATTACGCAGTAGCACCTTTATGACTATCTCGTGATTTTTCACGGATCTGCGCTAGTATTACAGTACAAATACTTGTTCGTGGATGTCGGTTAAATTTAATAAGTTTTAAAGGTCAAAGATATCACTAGGAGAAAAATATCCTCTGATTTTTCTAGTATTCTGTTTATCATAACATATTGCCACCATTTTAAAAAGCGTATCAGTATAACGTTAAAGGCTCTGAAATCAACCCCCCCCCCCCCCATTCCTATACCGGATTCAGAGTCGAATAAAATGTCAAAAGAGATACCAGGTTGGCGGGGAAATTTGCGATAAATATTACTATTAACATTTGGAACCACCGAAAAGGTAACTTCTAGACGTGCCAATATTAATGTATCGAAATAAATACATTTCATGCAAAAAGTCGGTATCTAAAGTGATAAAATAATTAATAAAATACTAATTGCTCAATTCATGTAGATACATTTAGTTCACTGACCTTTACGGCCTCCGTGGTTAAAGGGTAAAACTCGTGACTAGCAATCCAGAGGTGGCCGGTTTAAATTCCAAAGGACACAGTTTTGCGTATACTTTATCCTTTCACAATAATTTATTAACTCTTATTTTTTAGAAAAGAATGTGTCCTTATTGGGGAACCCTCGCTCTAAGGTCACATTGTACATGTTTTAATTTTAAGATGAATAAAATTATAAAGTTATATCTAGAAGAAAACACAATACAAGCTTTAATCTTCGTTAGGTTGCAAAATTGTAACGATATTCTTCCTTTCCTTTTCCGTATTCTTTATCCTTATGCTTCTTTTGAAGTCGATTATTTTTTGCAAGAGGGAGTATATTAAATAATTTATATTATTATTACTTCAAATAATACATCGTTTATTAGCGGCACGTTTCAGAGTGGAAGATAAGCTCAGTAACGCTCTTGTGAAATACCACCATTCAGAATTGAAATACTGCTAGGAATGGCTTTAGTCGTGTTTGGTGACCGGATCTGAATAGCCAGGTATTTACCCACTTTCGTTCTTCTCGTCCTCTTCCCCTCGCCACTACATTCAGCTTCACAACGTACCACAATAATCTGAAATATTGGTGGTGCCATAATAATATATAACCATAATTTTGGTGGCTCCAGACAGTTATAGGCAGTTGGGACTTCTGTGCGGTATTCACTTAAAAAAAGTATAAGATATCTTTATTTTGTACTCTTTGCCTTATATCATCTGCGTATTGGAAAATAATTTACCATTTCCAAATAATCCAAAGAAAACTGATCTCTAACGAAACTCAAGTTGTTACTTGACTTTATCAGACTCTTTTTTTTAAAGAACAACAAACATTCCCGGGTTAAGAATAACCTGGTAACATTTGAAAATCTCCTACTATCTCCACAGTAAGCGGAATTGAACAAATGACACCTGGGTGGGACCTAGATGCGATGTCAACTCAGTCAATGACCGGTCAAAAACCTTTTGACTCCTAGGCCCCTAACTTAACAGTGTTCTGTTAAGTTAGGGGCCTATCTGTTTAAGAAATCTTTTTGAAAACATATAGGTATTTTTATGTAAACAAGGGTAAAGATTCCAAACTACCCGAAACCATTGGGACTATGGCTTGGGAACTATACATTGGGAAATGTTGTGAGGCTGAAGGTAGTGGGGAGGGGAGGGAGATTTCAAACAATGTTTCGATTCTGATTGGTAGTCTGTCATCAGGGCGATACTGAGAGTATCTACCAATTATTGAACTTGAAAATTATTTTAAAAAGCACACGTTTGAATGTATTTGTGCATACCGATAGAGACTTAAATTGGTTAAATATGGTTTGAAACGGTTCAGAACCAACTGAACTCCACACCTCTTCGAAAAGTCATGAAAAGCATTGAAAAAAATTATTGAAAAATACCCAATACCCTAACCCAACGTCACCTATTTAAAGCCCACAATATACGATATCTTTTTTCAGCTCGATTCCAATTAGAGACAAAAGTCAATATTTTTCGCTTTACGCGATCGCTATTTTCATCACAACAAACAGTATGGTTCATGTGTTGTTTGCAGTGATGACAATTGAAATCCTAGATATGAAAATAGAGGTGAAAATAGCGATCGCGTAAAGCGAAAAATGTTAACTTTGGTCTCTAATTGGAATCGGGCTGTAAAAAGATGTCGTGTATAACGGCCATAAGCAATTTTTTGATATATTTTTTCATCACTTTAAATGACTTTTGCAAGAAAAAAAATGTGTCGAATTAAATTCATCTTACCGTTTAAAACACCCCTAGCAGTCCCCTCTGGAAATTAAATGAACTAATTAAATAGATTGAACCTCTGGATTCGTAGTCGACCACGTGTGTCAACAAATAATGTATGAAAACGTGTGATCAATTTGACCAGAATAAGGAAAAATTGAGCTCATTTCGAACAAACGAATACGCTCAAAACACGGTTCTACCATTTATTTATTCAATGTTGAAACATATCCAAAATACGTTTCTCATCGAACGCGTGATAAGCTTTCTGATATATATTTTAAGGTTCGATTCGCTGATATTTGCTGTAATTTGATGTGACCTTGGGAGGCATTCGCGCTAAGGCTCTATTATGAATATGGATAAGTCTGCGGTGTGAATATAAATTTCATATGATTAACGCAGTACGTTTTCCAATCTTGTGCCAACGATCTTCAAAGAATTACACTAATATATTGGCAGCGTCAACTATGAGCCTGCCGTTTGTTGATCAAGACATTTTAATTAAAATGCATGAGCTTGTAAATACGTAAATTTGTATATTTTGAACGAGTTTTCGTGTTTGTAAAAACTCTTACAGACGTTCTCTGATACAGTTCGGTATTATTGAGGAATCCGTTTACCCACTTAACAAATTCCCCTTCATTAGTTCATCTTTTGACTGCCTGCACAGATGTGGTAGTCGGAAATATATGTAATACGATACGACTGTACCATCCCAGTCAGGAGTACTCCTGTCCGATGCGACCGGTTCACCAGGGGGCACAGATTTTTTAGGACTCGGAGCACGTGCTCTGAGGATAGGAAAGAAGTTTAATTAACTATGTAATAAGTAATAAGTCAATATTGAAATTCAGGATGGACAGGAATTGAGGAATTGATAGAATCGTTGTTTTTTTTTCCTTTTTTGTGTCTTCCTTTGTTCTGCCTCTTCTCGGCTTCTCTTTGAGCTTCTTGTCTGTTTTTAGTTCTTCTTGCCTTTTTGGATATTCTTGCCTATTTTTGGCTCTTCTTGCCTTTTTGGATCACCTTGTCTTTTTTTGGCTCTTCTTGACATTTTTTAATCTTCCTGTCTGTGCTTGGATTTAATTCTCTATTTTTGCTCTTCTTGCCTTTTATGGATCTCCTTGTCTATTCTTGGCTCTACTTCTCTATTTTTGCTCTTGACTGTTCTTGGTTCTTCTTTTCTATTTTTGGCTTTTCTTGTCTATTTTTGGCTCTTCTTGCCTTTTTTGGACCTTCTTGTCTATTCTTGACCATACTTCTCAATTTTTGCTCTTCTTGCCTATTCTTGGAAATTCATATCTATTTTTGGCTCTTCTTGCAGTATTTTGTATCTTCTCACCTCTCCCAGCCTATTCTTGCTTCTTGGTTTTATTATCTTTTCTTATTTCTTCCTTTGTTTTCTTGAGTATTCGAATCAAATAATCGAATAGAGAAAAATAAAGTAAAAGTCCAATGCGAAATGGATAAAAACCGGTTAAAATAAACACAATCAGTTAAAATGAAGATTAAAAAAAAATTTCAATAGAATTTATCGTACTTTAAACGGTTCGTTTAAAATTGTTCATCAAAGTCTTTGATTGGCCATTATCTCATTTTAATTATATTTGTAAATTGTTATTACATTATTAGCTTTTCCCAACACCTTCTCGACTGGAAAACTGGCTTCCATAACAGTGTAAATAATAAATTGGCATTCTAATGCGATTTAAACTTTTCTTTGGGTTTATCCAACTTTGAAAATGATTTTATATTAAATACGAAGTGGCGTGGTATTACTTTCCTATCTTTTCCACGCAAACTTTTCAGATTATTTTTCATATTTATTAAAAGTTTTCAAAAAAAGTATTGATAGCTTAAGTCTCGTGATTGTTATTTTATTTAATAGTTTATCAAGATTTTCATAGTGTCAGCACTAATTATATTTATATACGTTTAAAAATAATGAAGTCTTGTTAGATTTTTAGACAGACCTTTCAGACTTATTTATGGAAGTGATAAAATGTATTTGTTACTGGGAATTTTTTTTTTACATTATGGAAAAATAATTTTCCTAGAGGCCTACGTCATCTTTGGGGATGCTGTGTGGAGGGTTTTTTAAAAAAAAACCCGGAAAAACCTCACCCCATGAACCTAACCTAAGTCACTAAACGTAATCAACCACTTGGGGTGACTTATGCCAGAGGTGTTGGTTATCCAATAAATGATTCCAGGGGCGGCGTGCGCGGCGGTACCCACACCCACATCCCAAATTGAAATATCACTTCTAAATAAAAGTATCAGAAAAGCTTCTTGTTAAAAGTCGATCCCCATCACAACTACGGTAAAAAGTTACTCCCAACCTCAAAAAGGTTAGAAACCCTTGCTCTAGCCCTTTTTAACCTTTCTCATTGAATTTAATAAATTCCTTGCAAACAGATAAAATATCTATGTCGGGTCCGTAAATTAACCTTTTTCTTATTTTTTCAAAAGTCCCCCCGTTTGCTTAAAATATGAAAGGGTTTCAAAATTAACAAAACCAATAATCAACATTATTTAATCACGTACCAGAAAGGGGTTCTGTATGAAACGACGAAAAATTACAATGTCTGATTCGCGTTTTTGAAGTTGTGATTTCAAATGTATATATATGTAAAAAATAGCTTTAATACCATAGCTAATTTTGTATTATATTAATAGTAAGTTACAACTGAACTTACCTAAGTAATAAATTATCTTTTAAATGAAGGAAATTTTACCTTCAAAATGTTCGTTAACTTGAAAAAATACAACTTATATCCATAGACAAGTTATATTCATACAAATCGAACAATAAACAAAAATTTTAACAAAACAAAAAACGACTTAAAAAAATGCACTAAAAAGTAAAAAAATAATTTCGTACGATTGTTATTTTTGAAGTCGGTGTCAGCCAAGGTAACTACATACATAGGTAGTTATAGGTGAGATGTGAAGATCTTGGCTGACACCGACTCCAAAAATAACAATCGTACGAAATTATTTTTTTACTTTTTAGTGCATTTTTTTAGGTCATTTTTTGTTTTGTTAAAATTTTTGTTTATTTTTTGATTTTTAGTGACGAGCGTGCATAAAGAAGTTTTACTTCAAAAAAAGAATCATCGAAATCTGTTGGCGTAATATTGAGTTATTCGTCCATTTGTCGCGCACATACTTATTGCAAATTTAAGACATATATGGTTTTCTCATGGATCCTATTGTCAGAACTAAGCCAAATAAAAATGGGACCACACGGGAAGCACCAGCTTTCTAATAAAAAAAGAATCATAAATATCGGTTCATCCAATCGAAATTTCTGAGGTAACAAACATAAAACAACAACAAAAAAATAATAAAAAAAATACCGTCGAATTGATAACCTCCTCCTTTTCGAAGTCGTTTAAAAAATGAAGCAATTTATCAATTTGGGAGGCGGGTTTGGGTACCGCTGCTCCTGGAATCATTTATTGAATAACCAACATCCCTGTCATAAGTGTTTGATCGCTATGGTTCGCTACGTTTGGTGATTCATCAGGGGTGTTCGTGTTCATGGGGTGAGGTTTGTCTAGGTCTTGGCGGCACGTGCAAACGGCGGGATCGGGAGAAATTGGTTGACGGAGACCGTTTAAGCTCTCCAGCCGGTCTCTCTTGACCCATAGCCTGGTGCCGCAGTGGGAGGAATAGATTCGTACGTCCGTTACTCCTGGACACATTGACCCCAGGTTTTTACCAACCCCCACACCTTTTTACTTCTCAAAACTTCCTCTCCTTCCTTTTATCTAAGAAGTCCCTCCGCACAGCACCCTCAAAGATGAGATGGGCCCCGAAGAATATTGTTTTCCTAAGGGCATCCTGTGTGGATCTAACGTCAGTGGTTGAGTGGGCATCGCGTTTGGTTCCTACCCGGGCGTCGCATGTTCGATTCCTCGACTGGCTAAGTCCTCCGTCACGACACAAGATATCTACATTTTAGGCTTACTGTGGTGGTAGTAGGAGATTTTCAAACCAAATGGGTTATTCGTAACCCGTGAAAGTTTGTCTTTCTCTTAAAAAAAAATGTAAAAAAAGCATCGCTTACCAGAAGGATGGTCATTCAAAGAAAATGTGTGTACGAATAAAATAGCCATATAAAAGAGTGCAATATATTTCACCACGCGTAAGGCCCGCATGCTTTACTTCTCTGATATAATTTCAACAACTAAATCAAAGTTTTCAAGTTGCGTGAAGTACATATTAAAGATTAAATTATATATTTTTCCGTGGCGTCATCTGAACCGTGTTCAAGTGGGCGGCACGGTGTCTAATCTCACGGAGTAATTGCTATTTTACGAACAATTAAACTGACATTCTATTTTTAAACTAGCGACGGAGTTCAAACTGACAGAAACCGGCGTGATTACAGATTAATCATTAACGTTGTACTGAAAAATATTCTAATTTTAAAATGTTACGTACAGATTTTTCACTTGAGTAAAAAAGTCTTGGAAATTTTCTCTAAGTTTTAAAAATTGTTTTGTTTTGATTTTTAGTCTTCTAGCACGAAAACAATATCAGCGACAACGTACGGCACGCAAAATGGTAACCGGCTAACTCAGAATGAAACCAACTCAAAAAGGACATTAAGAGTGATGATAAAAAAAATGGTTAAATAGATTAAGTTAGGTTAGGGTTACCGGCTAATTTAAAATTATTTTTTCATAGCTTTCAATGACGTTTCCGAGGTGGTTCTGAATTGGTTTCATTCTGAGTTGGCATGGAACCATGCAAAATGACCTGTATGGTTTAAATGCGTAATATTTTTAAGGTTTGAGTGGTTTAAGTGAAAACTTTTTAGCACCATCTACAGAATTTAGCTTGCAAGAGAATGAGATAGAATAATCGGTCTCCTCTTTGTGCGGTGGTTTGTAGCCTTCCCACTCTTTTCTATTTTAGTTTTCTGAATGTTTCACATCTACTGCGTGTGAACTGCATACTTATAATTTTTTTTTTTTATAATTTTTACAAAGGCTAAAAGTTTTGAGGAAGATTTGAAGGTGGGATAATTGGGCATTTTTTCATACATAAACTGACATAAACGTATTCCCCAATTTCTTCTCTGGATTTTGACACAACTATAAATATTTTTTAATGTAATATAGATATTGACCACTAGCGTGTTGATTCGTTTTGATTTGTTAAGTGAAACTTCTTTGGCACCGTTGTGACTTGAAACTCGATGAAGCGGAAACGATACCAAAAAGAGACAAACACATACATTAATAGGATTTAGTCTGCGAGAGAATGAGATAGAATGAAACCTTACTTTGATTGGCCGCTGTGATTATGAGCTCACTTTTCAAGTCTCCTATTGGTTGAGATTATTTGGGAGAAGGTTTCACTTCTACCGCCCGTTAACTGCACTCAATTTTTTTGATAAGTTACTTCTCATATAAGTTAGGATCCTTGCCCGGTTTGAACGCCATCAACAGACGTTTAGTTTACAAACTAGGCAATGTATTTTTTTAAATAACAAAACGTACAGAGATAAAGTATTTTCTTCAAATAGAATTAGTAAAAAATACTTTACAATTGGTGCAGTTTTGGAGGAGAAAAATGGGGTATCTAAAACCACGATGTTAACTAACTAAACATCACGCTGTTTCCCCGCAGGGGTAGGCAGAGAGGACGGACCGCCAAACAACTCGGCCTTGGCAGATACTCTTTGCCTCACTCAAATTCATACATCTCTTCTATTATTCTGACTGTTGACATGGCCCGACTCAAGTATCTGATTCACTTGATCGTGCCATGTCTTCCTCAGGCATCCCCGACTTCTTCTACCATTCACATTTGCGTTGCATATTCTTCTTACACTACTTTCTTCGTTCTACGATGTTAATGGTTTTATTTAGGTATAATCAGCCTTAACGGCAGTGATCCATTTCGCTCCGTATTCGGGGGAGTAAAAGCGACAGTGACAGAAGCAGTTTGATAATCATTGTTTTTATTACTCGACGACAGGCTTTCTTCTCAATTGATAATAAAAAGTTCAAAAGTTTATAAGCCATCAGCAATAATGCGACATCCTCTTATAACTAAGGCTGCAGATACCTAGCATTCCCGAGATAAATTTATTTATTTATTTATCTATAATAAAATATATTTATATTGGTTTTATTTGTATGCCTGTCTCACTAGGGTATACCTGTGTCGAGACAGGCGTACAGGTATATAAATGAATATTGTAGTTACAAGGATATTTAAGGTAAAATACAAATATATTAAAACAGAAAGGTGATTGGAAGGGTAATAAATCTTTTAAAGAGAGTTATTTTATAAATGTTGGAGATGAAGTAGAGAAGTAAATTCTGCCTAATCTATTTAAAGGTCAAATTTGACAGGATTCTATTATTTTCATTTATATTATATGGGTTAGGTTGTATGTGAATAGTTATTTTTGTCTATGTGTGATTTATTTTACAGGTGTTTGTAATAGTGTGGCGTCCAATACTTCTTATAATCCATTTTTTAATCTCTTGTTTGAATTTTGTAAAGGTGTCAGTTTGTCTGATCGTAGTTGGTAGTGTATTGTATAGTTTGCAAGCTATGTATTTAGAGTGTCTTTGCCCGAAGGTGGTTTTGAAAAAAGGAGTTTGGAGAAATTCGTTGTTTTACAATACGATAAGTATAGAAATAATAGTAAAATTTATTGTGGTTTTTTATTTAATATTTCAAAAATGTTGAAGTGGTAAATTGACTCATAATTGTTAGTGATTGTTAGCTCTAAGTGCTGGTGCAAATGTAGTAGATAATATTAATATACCCTAATCACTTACGAATGCACTTGGGAAAATTAATTACCTACTTACTTATACGAAACCACTTGGAAGTTTCACACCAGTGCAAGCCTTGAGAATGCCATTTTATAGAACTGTAAGGTTAAAGAGAAAATTAAAAGATAATCCAAGAAACTGTCCATAAGCCTGACGGCCTCCGTGTTCCCGAGGTAAGCCTCTCGACTCACAATCAGAAGATCGCGTGTTCGACGCGACGTGCGCAAACAAAATTATTTGATTTATAATTTTTTTTTTTTTAGAGAAAAATGTGTCTTTACTCTGGTACCCCGTTCTAAGGACACATTGTACAAGTAGTCTTGTTTGAAATATAAGTAAATAGGTACCTATCTTAAAATATAACAGAGGAAAATTATAAAGTTAAATCTAAAAGAAATTAAAATACAAGCATTAATATTTGTTAGGTTGCAAATTTGTATCTACATATTATATTCTTCCTTCCCATGTTCATAGTCTATATATTTATGCTTCTTTTGAAGCCGGTTATTTTTTAATGATTTTTATTGTAATAGGGAGTAAATTAAATAATTTTATAGAGAAATATTGCATTTTTCTTTGTTCAAAAATAAGTTTTAGTTGGAGGTTGGTGGAATGTATGTTTTAATGTACATCTTGTGAATCGGCTCGAGTTTGTCTGTGTAAAGTTATCTTGGTTTTTGAATGCGTACATTAAAATATCTTTTGTATATAATTGTTTCAATGACATAAAATTCAGCGCTTTTAAAACATAGTCCGTAGGGGTTCTGATGGGGACTCTAAGTATAGGTAATTTTTAGAATTAAAAATAAGAAATGGTACGTTTGCGGCACGTTCTATTCTCGTACGCAACTTTGTTCGTATTGCGCATACCACTCCCCCGCTACAATCCCTACACCCACGCTCTGCTCGCCCGAGTCATTCCGCTAAAAATTTAGTGTGTCTTCGGCTGTAGCAGTGGGGGTAATGGGCGGAGACATGCGCGTACACTGGTTGATCTTATTTTGGATCGAGAATAGAGTGGAAGATACTCTCAATATCGCCCTTGTGTAAGAGACCCATTTAGAATTAAAACGTTACTTGAAATGGCTTTAGCCGTGTTTGATGACCAGATCTGAATAGCCAGGTACTTCCCCACCTTCCTCTCCCCCATCTCCTACCCCACTCCACTCCCTTCAGCCTCACAATATACCCCAATTGGGGATGCCATAGTCTCACCGGCTCCAGACGGGAGCAGTTGGGGACTCTTGTGCGTTATTCATATTTAAAAAAATAAACATCTATTTTCAATTATTAGAAGGGAAGAGAATCTTCCACTCTGGAAAGCGCCGCAAATATACTATATATCGCGAAATAATTAATTTAATTAATACTTTTTTGCACTCGCTAGGATTTTAACTCAACACCTTCGGATTGCTATTCGAGAACCTTATCCCTCGACCCTGGAGATTAGTTTACGCGCAGCGTATTTTACCCAGTGACTTTATAAAAGTAAGGGTGATGCGACGTACCTACTATATTAGTAGGTATTTATCTACTTTTTAAATTTGATATTTTTTCAACACGTTCATTGGTTTTAATTTTGAAATTTCACGCTCATACGGGTACATTCTCACAATTAACTTGGCTCCCCGTAGATTCTCCCTTGGCTCCCCGTAGATACTCGCAAACTTAATCCCGCCAAATATCAGGCGAGAGATTGCAACACTGCGGAAATACAAGAAGGCGCTGCAAAAAAGCGCAATACCTTTGCACGATGATGTCGTTTCTCACCCAGCATGATGCCGCTTGAAGTCTCGAAAACCCTTCTGGACAGATGGAGAAAGAATCTTCCGATCACCTCTCACCCCAGAAGATATATAGGTGGAAGCTTGAGTGGCAATAGGCCAACGTGAAAAATGCCCATCTCGTTCAAGACCCCACTAAGAGACAGCCTGGGTTCTCATTGCCTCGCAAACTCTGGACCTCCATCAATAGGATTAGGTGTTCCCATAGCCGTTGTGCTCACATGATGCATAGACGGGGCCTTAAAGAGTTGGCGATGTGTGAATGCGGTGCGGTGCAGACCACCGAATATGTGATCAACGAATGCCCGCTCCATTCACTCCCCGGTGGGATTGATGAGGTCCACAGGGCAACGCCTGAGGCCCAAAACTGGCTCACAGACCTAAATGTCCCCCTCTGACCCCCCACCATACGAAAGAAGAAGATTCTCACAAAGTAAATTATATCGAAAAAAAAATTGTTACCGATTACTTTATGCAACGGCATTCCCACATAAATGACGTATAAATTCAGCACACATTATCTAGAATATTTACCATCCACGTTTTAACTCGTTAGACACCACAATACTGCGATTCTCACAATTCAACTGAGTATTACAACCTCTGCTGTTAATTAACTGTTCCCTGTTAACTACTTCACATTGTAAACTACGCTGTTAACTTCTGCACATTGTTAACTACTGTTCATTGTAAGTAAACTTACCCACAAGTCTATCGAATGGGAGGTGTTTGGTTTGGGAGAGCGAACTAATCAAGTATTGCCTGTGAAATGTTCGATAACACTGAATTTATGAGGAAAGGGTTTACTTTGATATTTGTTTTGAATTTAATTTGATGTTGAATTATAATATAAATAAGGGTATTGCAAGTGCACAGGGTTCAAATACATTTTGATAATTAATTGATTAGAAAGCCGAAAGCATGAAAATATATGCACGGATTCAAGTTTACACAAATTAGTTTTTTCGTCAATGTTTTGCCAAAGTTTTTCAAAGTTTTTTATATCAATGTTGTAAAGCCAACTATAATGTAGGAATGTACAACATGTAATAAGTGAAAAAATTAATTTTTTATTTATTGTTTTTATTATTTGAAAATAAAGATTAGACTTTAAATATTAAAAATAAGACATAAATATAATACATTAAACAACATAAATTAATGATTAGACATTAAAGATAAGACATAAGTATAATACATTAAATAAAAGAAATTAAAGATTAGACATTAAAGATAAAACACTAACGATCCGAAATTAACGATTGGACATTACATATAATACACTGAAATTAAAGATTGGGCATTACAGATTTGTTAATATTAGGCATTAAAGATTAGATATTAAAGATTACTTAAGATTTATTAGACATTAAAGATTATATATTAAAAATAGGCATTAAAGATTGGACTTTAAAGATTAGATAAATATTAAAGCTTATATTAAAATTAAAGATCAGACGTTGAAGATTAAGCATTGATGTTTAGATATTGACCTTAGACAAGGAAAAGGCATTAAAGATTAGACATACAATAAGATTTTTGACAGTTGAACAGTTAACGCTGATTTTCGGTTCGTTTTAGCTTTTGAACCAATTGTGATCAGCTGAAAAGCATACCAACATAATATTATATGACAATATGGACTGTGTCCATAGAATAAGCGTGTAGCGGGGGCCTTACAACCGAATGGATCTGATTTGATAAAATACTTAAAATTAAAATTCTGTGAAACAAAGTTTACTCTCCTTTAGTTAATAATTTTTTTTAGTTATTTACATTGCAGTAATTTATTTTCACTATTGTTTTAACTGACAGTCTGTATTTCTAAATAATTCAGGTATTTATTCTGCGTTGACACATGAACGAAGCCGATGACGTGTGTGTTATATTGCCTCTGCCTGAGTGAGCATTCGTTGACAGATACGCGTCGTTTATGAAAGAAAGGTTCATCGCTGACATTTGGTGACGGGGAGGACGAAAGATTAATATTTCAATGCAATCTGTGATCTGAAACTAGAAGCTTAATGTAGTGGAATGTGGCAATGGGGTCAGTCAGAGGTTTTATCGTTGAACAGAAAATCACTGGAAGGTGTTCTATACCAATTTGAAGGGAGAACTGGACCACTGACTGATATCTGTATCAGCTGAAAGGTTCGAAGTCATATTTGACACATATCTGAGGTACCTATCTTGTTGAATGTAGTCAAAAGTTTATTTAAAATAAAATTATTTTAATTGAATTTACCTAATAATGTTATTATCAAGTTTTGCACGTATTTTAGTACTTATTTTTGGTACAACAGTTTCGGCTTAGAAGGCCATTTTCAAACTGTGGTTAAACCGCTTTGAGGCAACTTATTACCAAACTTTAAACATTGTTTTTATTTAAATTTAATTTAATAATGTTATTTTCAAGTTCTGCAAGTATTTAAATATTTATTTTTTTACCGCTGTTTCGGCTTAGAAGGGCATATTCAAACTGTAGTTAAACCACTTTAAGACGATGAATAACTTGATAATAACGCTATTAAATTCAATTTAAATTAAATTAAAAAAAAAAAATGAAACGGAATTCTTCGTGCTAAACACAAAAAGAATTGTTAGTAACTATTTTTTAAACTGCCCCTTACTCATAAACATGTTTTAAATTTTACACAACATTACTGATAAACAACAATTTTATCAACATGAATAACTAATTATCAGTTGTTTAAAATTTTAAATGTGGTCAACGAATGCCCGCTCCATTCATTCCCTGGCGGGATTGATGAGGTCCACAGGGCAACGCCTGAGGCCCTAGACTGGCTCACAGACCTAGATGTCCCCCTCTGACCCCCCACCATACGAAAGAAGAAGAAAATGTACAGTACGCCCAGTTTTCTGAGAAGCTAACTTAACTATGGCTTCGATGGAGCCCCCATATCTGAGCTGGTCACTTAGAGTTACACCAAGCATATCAATGGAGGGCCTGTTCGGAAGATTGTTTCCGTTGAAGGAGACTAGATTTTCATTTCGATCACTTGTAGACGTAATCAGACATGATTGGGTGTTTGAAACATTGAATAGAAGAGAAAATATTGTCGAGGTAACCGTCCATTCTTTGCTTCAAAATGTATAGCTGAGCAGTGACATTTTTGTCACAGAATCAACGATAAATAAACAAAATGTATTAAATTGTAAAAATCTGTTGTTGCGTAAATGTTTTTGCAATTATTATTTGAAATGGGCTATGTAATGTTAAATATTATTTGGGACTTCAGTGTTTTTTTGCTCTAACAATCTAACATATCTGATAAACCATTCCTCTTTGTTGAACTTCTGTATTAAAATTAGTTTAGAATATTGAAAGGAAAACCACATTTAACCCCTCAGGCATCTATCATATTTTATCAGAGGGTCAAAATATTTCCGCTTTGCAATAAAATCCAAATAAATTGAATATTTCTGATCATTTTCGGAAACTAAAAACTGATTTTGATAGATAATAAAATACGCTTTCAAATTTTATAAATTGAAATTCACCCATAAGTTTTGAAGTTTAATTTTTTTTAACTAAAATTACTGATTACGAAAAAAATAAAAAATAAAAATACATTCATATTTTATTAGACAAATGTGTTGAAAAAGTTATCATTACCCCACTTTTTTATCGTTCCACTTAAAAATAATAAATAAAAAAATTCTCGGAGTGTCATAAATTTTTGTCAAATTGCAATCCGAAACTTTGGTTTATGATTGATTTTGACTTATGTCCAAGAAAGAATGTCGAAAATTAAAACTCTTTAATCGATTTCACCCAAAGTAAGGTAAACTTTAACTATCTTCAGGCACACTGACAAACATACAGCGCACTTCTAATGTTTTACCTCTTCAGTAGGTTTCATGGTAAATTGATGTATGGCCATACACGAGGGTCAGTTTCTACGAAACTGTGGAAAAATATTAAGATGGTTATGTGAAACTGATGATGGTAGTATGATAGTGATTAGGGTGGCATTAAAAATTTTGTGGGAGGATTTGAGCGAAGAAATGATGGATAAACATAGATATTATCTAACCTTCTTCTACTTTACTGAATCGTGGATATTTGCTAAAATACCTTTTGTGTAAGGAAATTTTAGATACTTTGCAATAAGGTTTATACCTACAATACACTTCCACTGGCCATTAGACAAAATATTAATTACTAGCTTTTACCCGCGGCTTCGCTCGCACGGTATTAGTGGGAAATTACTGTATAAAGAATTTTCCCACGGTAATGAAATTTTTTTCCGTGATAAAAAGTAGCTAATGTCATTTCCCATTCCACCAATTATCTCTGTTTAAAAAATATCACATAATACAAACAACAAATAACGATAAGACAAATAAAATTCTTGAGAATGACATTTCGCAAATAAAAATTCTATTTTAGATAATATTTAAATTTATTTATTGATTTATTTATTTGGAATTCACGCCCGGCTGGGCTTTTACATGCATTTTTTTTAAACAAAGAACATCTAAATCTAAATGTGCATTACAAAATAAAAAAACAAAATCAAAAACAAAACAAAAACAAAATCAAAATCAAAATCAAAATCAAAATCAAAATCAAAATCAAAATCAAAATCAAAATCAAAATCAAAATCAAAATCAAAATCAAAATCAAAATCAAAATCAAAATCAAAATCAAAATCAAAATCAAAATCAAAATCAAAATCAAAATCAAAATCGAAATCGAAATCAAAATCAAAATCAAAATCAAAATCAAAATCAAAATCAAAATCAAAATCAAAATCAAAATCAAAATCAAAATCAGAATCAGAATAAGAATCAGAATCAATATCAATATCAATATCAAAATCAAAATCAAAATCATAATCAGAATCAATATCAATAGCAATATCAAAATCAAAATCATAATCAAATCTAAAACAAAAATAGAGTAAAAAACAAATTGAAATAAAAAACAAAACACACCACCATGCAAGATGGAAAAACTGTAAACTGGGAAAAGTGCAATAAATGTGAAATAAATCGAAATTATAGAAATAGAAACTTATTTTAAGTACCTACTCCTTTTATTAATATTTTATTCGTAATTTGAATCCAGAGTAACGTAAACAAATAAAAAAATGACAATAAACATTTTTAGAGATAGGTAGATATTAACTATGACGCCAAAATTTAAAAAAAAATCTTTTTAAGCACAACAAAGCACTCTTTTTAAGCCTAAAATTAAAAAAAAAAACATTGTTTCCAAGGTAACAATTTGTTTGACGTTTGCAATAACTCGATTTTGTTAGGGACAGAAAACGTATGATACATAATTTCATAACGCCACAGCTTATTCATAACGCCAGAGCTTACAAATATACGTATATAGCCTTTGTTACTCGCAAATAATGTAGCTTTCGATTAGTGAAAGAATTTTTAAATTCCATTCGATATTTATTGCGTGAAAGAGTAAGGACCATCCAACCATCCGTACAAATTTTCGCATTTATAATATTAGTAAGATTCGAAACATAAGTTCGATCATCAGTCAAGATAGATCAAACAGCATAGCTTTTATTAATACTTGTTTTGCAGAATGTTATTTCAATGGTATGAAGCTCAGTGTCTTTTTGCATCCGCCGCCAAGACTTAGAGAAATCACATTTAATTTAAATATTTTATTTTGTAAAAAGCAAACTACCCAATCTTGCCCATAATTACTAATAAAAAAGTTTATAATTGTTTACAACTGACAAACAACTATTTACAATAGATTAACGGTTGTTTATCAGCTGTGTTAAATTTAAAACACGTTTATATTAGTAAGGCATGTAGATACAAATAAATATTTTGCTTTGTTTTGAATTGGTCGGTATTTCTTGGGAGAGCTCTTCACCGCTTTGTACAGTCGTGAGTTCTGTGATTTTGACTTCCTTCAAAAGGAAATCCCTTTAATATTATTTTGGTATTTTATTGTATTTATATCATATTACTTAGTTTAATTTTGGTTTTGATATGTGTTGTGGTTTATATGTGTTTTTGTTTGTGTCTACATTTACTATTCTTAACATTACATTGTAATATAGCCTATATACTTTTTTTTTCAATATGTTTATTCAGTTTTAATTTTACAATATTTTGTTTTACAAATATTACGAAACTCATCAATCAGTTTGATTGTAAGAAATCCCTCATTTTTCTTATTAATTTATACAATATACTTTTCAGTTTTACATAGTAAATACTAAATATAATACTTAATATTAAAATACTAATTATATTAAAATACTAATTATTTTAATGTTTATGAATTGCGTAGTAGTAAAAATATTTTACACAGCTCAAACATACGGTGAGAAAAACATAAAAAAGGAACTAACTATATTTTTTGTTCATGTTCTACGGAGGTAGAAAAATTTAACTTTTGTTTTGATTTTTGAATAAGATGTCTCATTTTTGATATTTTCAGGTAATGCGATAAATATTTCCGGAATTTTATGCCTTTTTGTTCTATCACCGTCTACATTTTGAGATTTATTAATAAAAACATTTGTGCTTCTCTATGCCTAGTAGGGTAGTTGTGGTTTACAGTTTTTTTGAATTCTGTATTCCAGAATTCATCTAGCGTTAATTGGTTATCTACCTTACTGTGTACCTATAGAGAGGACATTTCACAAGGAGAACATTTTTTTACGACTGCCGTGATACGGGCATGAACTGTGGTGTGGTGGTCTTGATAATGCAAATGAATTTATTTATTATCTATGTTTGTTGGCGCGCCAACATACATAATACACCACATATATATTATTACATTACTTTACAATTTGAATATGGTTACAGTGACAATTTCAATTAAAGTTGAGCACAACAATAAATAAACTGTTTTTAAAATTAATAATAATATTATTGGATACATGAAAGAAAAAAAAAGAAAAATTGTGGTGTTATTTTCGTTGTAAGCTGCATATGATTTAAACTGTGTCTGTTCGCGTCATAGGATTTGCTAGTGAGACAGACACAGCTGTAATTCATTGTATCGACAAGTTAAGTTCCTACCGATTCAATGACAAATTTAAAATTTTCATCGAGCGCAGTTGTTTTCTGTGTTGCTTTAGACATATATGTTTGTGCCTTGGCGAAAAAATTATTAAGCTTTATGGGCATCGCATTATCTTATATTTGATATTTGAAAAATGTATTGCAGCTTTACCAACGTGCAATAACTCTCTTTCACATAAAATTAAATGTAATGATGATTAATGAATTCCTTTGGAGATAGTTGTCAATTTAATGTAGAAAATTGATATAAAATGTTTTTCCCTAACCAATCATACATTCATTTAAAAGCGAAAAGCAATTTATTATAAATCTAGACAATCGAATAATCAATGATAGAATAGCAACGCCTTTTATAATATACCTAATGTTTTCTGCTGTTTGCAATAATTCATAACTTAATGATTTACGGTATTTATGTTATCGCTAACGCCAGTAACATTATCAGAAAGTTTTTTTACATTAACTCCAAACAGGAGGCCAAATGAAATAAATTCCTTAGGGCCTACGTCATCTTCCTGGAGGATCTTTTTAGGGAAAGGGAAGGAGATGAAGTTCTAGGAAAAAAATATATAAATAAGGGCGGGTGGGAATCTAGGGGTCAATGTATCCATCCCTCCCAGAGTCTGAATGGAGAGGTCTAGGTCAGGTCTCCCTCAATAAATCTCTCAATGGCGCGTCACGCAGCAGGTGGGCAAATGAGTCGGCCGCCAAGACCAAGACCTTATGAACCCGAGAACCCCTGCTAAGTCATCAAACGTAGCGAACCAATTGGGGTGACCCATTACAGGGGTGTTGTGGATTCACTTATTGGATTAATCTTTACTACGTATTGAATTTATGAACACACTTTTCATATCGTTCGCTTCAGTAGAAAAATAATAAATAAAATAAAAAAAACACGAGCGCACACTACTAAAAAAAATATTTTTTAATTAGAAATTTATGAAACCATATTTTACGTGACGTGCTGAATCGCCTTAACAGCAGATAAATAAACATTTACAAATATATTCTACGCATTTTTAAGATAGTTTTTTTTTAAATAAAAATATTGCGTTACATACAAAAATGAGAAAAGGTGTTCAAAGATCACCCCAAGCTTTTCGCTACGTTAAAAATGAGGTACGCTCTGAGCGAAATTTTCCTTAATAATAATAATAATTAACGTTACATTTGTTTTGATATTACATGGCATCGTCATTACATCAAATTACACGCACACAGCACAACTACAATTTATTTTTAAATGATTTCGCTTTATTTACAGCTAAAAACGTACTATAAAGAAATTTTAAGTACAGAGAATGATACTTTAATGTACCTACATAAACTATTTGAACGTTTTTGTCTTCCACAAAACGTTTAATAATAATTGTTGGCCATGAAAAGATGCCAACAATATCTGGGTGACCCAAAACATAGAACATGAAGTCTTTATTTAAGGACATTTGCGAATTGAATCATAAAGGGAGAGGAAAAGGACATACGCCTAATTACGCAGTCCTCAAATGTCTCTTTGGTTAGGACACAAGACACAACTCTCTTGTTCCCCTCAGACAAATTTTACCACTTAATTAAGCGCCGTGTTTGTGGAGTTAGCGGTTTTCTAAAACGTGTACCACGTACATATATGTATTGTTGGAAATAATATTATTATTATTACTCGTTTGTTCGTTTGAATTTGTACGTTTGCGGGGGTTGCTTCGGCGGTTGTACGAAGTTGAACTTAAAATTAAATTTCAGACAGTTAAAAGTACAGTGTGATGTTTGCTGCGCAAATGGTAATGAAGGTACGATGAAAATACACAAAGTAAAAGAGTAGGAATTATGGGAACATAGTTTTACATGCTATTTAACTCAAATTCATAATACGGTGACAGAAATATTATGTAGGACATTTGTTGCCTTTGGTAATAAATGCGTTGAACCGTAGATAATTATTTCACATAATAGAGGGCCATAAACTATTATTAATGTGTGTGTTGACGCTAACATCATTCGCACATACTACTGTAAATCGCTACTATAAACTACCTACAAATAAACTAAAGCATAACTTTCATTGTCAGTGTCGTCGAGTGGTAGGAGTAAGGCTCTCGACTAGCAATCCGGAGGTGGAGGGTTCAAATCCCGGCGTGCACAAGTAAATTTTATGTGATTAACATACGAGTATGTTATTTCACGATTTAATAATTTAATTATTTGTAAGAGAGACAACCGGTTTATACATAAAATATAGAGTAAGCAAGCCAAAAAGGTGTATGTGTCTAGGTTACCAACTAAAGTGTGTAGGTGTACGTAATTCTAAAATTCGAAAACTATATTTATTTAAAACTAAATAAGTAAAATTTTCAAAATGTTATGCAACCCTCGACACAAAAAATAGCTGACAACCTTGAAACGCCTGAATCGATTTTCATTAATTGTAGCTAAGAACCATCTCGATCACGTCAGCTTTCAAACAAACAAAAAAATGTATCATAATCGGTCCATTCGTTTACGAGCTACGATGTCACAGACAGACACACAGAAAGTCAAACTTATAACAAATTAATTGGTTCGGCCGTTTTTACTAGTTGGCTATATATTAAAATTGGTCAGCGTAGTTGCTTTTCAATTACTTCATCGGGGTTCAATTCTCGGCCGTGGCATTTTTGTATTAAATTATTTCATAAAGAGATATATATTTTTAACGATGCCTTTTATTTGTTTTGTATCCCGTGATTTTTCTCGGATCTGCGCTAGCATAAAATAAGTCTAGATAATATAATAATAAAATATGCATATAAAAATGATAATTTTTCTCAGAGGAGGTACAAAAAGTTTTAAAATACGTATTTTAAATAAGAGGAAACATTGAATTGAACGAATGATATTCATAAGCGTAGAAAAACTCAAATACCCATTTATTTGGCAATCCTACACTTTATTAGGGAGGTTTTGCAGACAAAGCCATTCGTCAGGAAGTTCACGCCTCAAAAGAATGCTAATATTTTCATTAGGGGTTGAAAGTTCCGCTCAGTGAAAGCCTTAAAATACCTTTCTCAATGAGAGAAATAATGGTTTGTGTTTGCTCCTAGAAATTTCTGGATTGAAGGAAAATTTATTGGTAGAATGCTTCAGTCATTTTTTATTGTTCTTCATCTGTAATGATGTAGATAAATATATTATTTATATATCTAAATAATTTTATTTCCATAATAATTTTTAGTTTTCATAATCGGAACGAAATGATCAAATGTACTTATTTCGGTTGTGATTTGTATGTAAGTGATTTAATTGTTATTAATTTAAAAGTAATTTTTAAAAGAGGAACTGATTTCGTCAAGAAAGAATACCTACATACAACATTATAGTCAGAAAAATATTTTTATTGTACTTTTTAAAATTGAAACTGATGTGTCAAGAAATCTGACAAATGTTAGTCGCTTTTGCCAATTTCAATAATGATTTGTAATTTCGTGAATCTCTCCGGATATGGAGAGATTGACGATGTTTATTGTTGTAACAGGCAGTTGTGGGTAATAATTTAACGCGCCTATATATTATTTTGTGTTATTTATTACTATTCTCAAATATACACTAACTAACTCACCATCACGCTGTTTCTCCGCAGGGATAGGCAGAGAGAACAGACCGCCAAACAACTCGGTCTTATTTTGTTTTATCTATTTCTATCTATTACATTCGTTTACGCAAGTAACAAATTTCATTAATGAAAAATTTAAAAAAATAAATGTTAGTGATCCGTAACTGTATGCAAATTGGTTAGAAGTAGTATTTTATGAACACCTCACTAGGCGAACCTGTGCTGAGGTGTTCCCATGTTTAGGATTAATTGCTATTCTGTCGGCATAAGTAGAAGAACCGTATCCTCCTTCATTTTGTCAAGAAGGGCACTGTGGGTCGACCCATGGCGGTTATTGTATATATATATATATAACGTCATTGTCCCGGTGACTAGCTTTCACTGGATCCCAGTGGATCCGAGAAACCGGCTATTTTGAAAACCTGGCCACAAATGGGCTATTACTTTATTATTTACTTTGAGCGTGCATTGTGTTGGAATTTTTTAATAAAACAGGGCAATAAATATGATTGAATTATCTTTTATGTCAAATATCACGTAGGCACCTTATATTACATTAGTCAAATTTGAAAGAAAAAAATCAAATATTGGTACACTGTCAACTTCCTTTGAAGTACAAATAAAAAAATTGATATATTTATGACCTTTCAATCGTGAAAAAGTTGCAAAGGCTTAACCCTTTTCAGGGTAAAACATTATTTAATCTAGGACTTGAAATATGTTTTGGAGTGTTGAGAATCTCTGACTTATAGCGCCTCATTTCTCAATAGAAAATATTATCGTACGAAAACGTTTCGAAAATGTACAAGAACCACCTGTATGGTACTGGCGTTCATTGAGGCGTAGATTTATAGCGAGTGATTGTGTAACTGTAGAGAAAGTTTGTTGGTTAGCAAAACTGTTAAAAAGCAAATAATTAAGCTGTCGAAAAGAATAAGAACATGAATTAATAGGGTGATTTGTTAACACGAATGTTAGAGTGATGACGCTAATATTTAAAATAAAATATTGTAATTAAAAGACTTTAAAAATAAAGCATGACTTATTAAAAAAACAGAAAAAATTTCTCTACAAATGTCTCATGTAGCATTTAAATTGTTGAGTGCAGTGAAAGTTTTCATACACATAACGTGTTAAATAACAGAAGCAGATATTTTCTTTTATAATTTTCGGAGCATAAGTGAATCTTATATAATTACTTTATCAACTCAGCATCTAAGGAGAGAAAAATTACAATTTTAGTGTTTCTATCAAGAAAAGGAACTTCTCTTTTTACAGTGTTCGTTTAGTGACTGTTCTGTTTTATCCAGTTACCATAAGGTTAATTTAATGTCCGCTGCATCGACCCAGCATACAATATTCAGTTGCGCATGGCGAACCACCTGCAGAGGAAATATTTAATTGTGCATTAATCTAAAAATGATTTGCGGATGGTTTAGACACATAAATGCCCACATAAATTAATGTTTTTAAATTTACGTAAATCATGTTTGTTGATCAGTTTTAAATAACCAGGAACATCAAAATCTCCCTCTTCCCCGTATCACCCACTCCCTTCAATTTCACAATATAGCCCAATTATTAGGAATCCCATAGATTCTGACTTTCTCCGGTCAGACTGCTTTTTATTAATTTTTGAAGTAACATAAAGTAAGTGTAAGTAATGTTACTTTCTGTAATTTTCTGTGATTTTTTAATCGTAGTTTTGTGAACAGTAAACCTTGCGTCCAAAAAATATGATTCTAATTTAAAACTAACTAATAAGATTGTTAGGGACAATTGATTGTCATTGGTGGATTTATACTTGTTAGAGACATGTAAGTTTACCTCTTTCAACAAATTTAATTATTCTTTTAATTAGTTTACAAATTCAAAATTATTTTATATTGAACCACGTTTTGCCATTTTGAAACATGGCTAGGTATACAAACTTGCGCTGTATTCTTATAAAAAACGACAAATAATGTCCAACAACCTTTCAAGCTTTTTCATCGATGCTTGAAACCCCTCAAAAATATACCTAACTATTTGAATAGAAATAATATGAAAACGAGAAAAAGGAAAAAAATGTCAAGAATGGGCTCAGATGTTAAGGGCAACATTGAAGGGGAAATTTGAGCTTGGGATGTATATATGTTTTTTGTATGAAAGGTAAGCCAAAATGTAAATACAAGAATAAACATAATGTATGTAGGCAGAATACTATACGTGACTATCATGCGTCACGTTCTAAAATCGGCGCAGTGTTCTAGTGTAAAAAGCGCTGAAGGCACTTATTTCATGTCCAAGCCCGGATTACTTGTATAAATAATTATATATAGGCCCGGTATATCAGCCAGTCCGTATCCTTGCTATGTACGACATTCCTCGCTCCAATTTAAGCAGGCTAAATCTACCGCTCAAGCTTTGATAGGCCGCAGAAAAGTGCATATAAATCTGACATTTACGTAAATAATATTTGAATACTTCCCACTGAAATTTTTGTAAATTGCCTAATTTTACAAGTAAAGACTATAAGATATTATGATGATGTTATTAATACCATGCGAGCGAAGCCGCGGGAAATACTAGTACCATATATATATAAAATTAATAAGTTGTTAAATAAAACAAATAAATCTGATAAATCACCCTCTTGTGTCCACCGCGATTCGAACCTGCGGCCTCAGGATTGCCAGTTGAAAGCTAGTACACCTTAAGTTTTATTTAAAAAAAAAAATCTTTTTTGTTTTTTTTTTAAATTAGGGTGAATTGCCTTAAACAAAAAAAAATCTTTTTTGTTTAAGGCAATTCACCCTAATTTTTAAATAGTACGTGATATTTGCGGCACGTTCCAGAATGAAAGATACTTTCAGTATCAACCTGGTTTACGACCACTATAGAATTGAAACGTTGCTCGAAATGGCTTTAGCCATGTTTGGTGACCATATCTGAATAGCCAGGTACTTCCCCATCTTCTTCCCCCCCATCTCCTTCCCCTCCCCACTACCTTCAGCCTTACAATATACCCAATCGGAGTATGTTGTCTCACTGGCTCCAGGCGGTTGGGAGCAGTTGAGACTTTTGCGCGCTATTCACTTTTAAAAAAATCCAATTATCAACATAAACAATCTGACGTTAAGATTCTTTTTAACCCTTATTATCAAGTACCAATGTGATTAGTTTATTTTATTTTATAAGAGGTTACAAAACGCCTCATCGCTTTTCCAGTGACCTAGATATGTAATTTCCTTCGCGACAAATTGAGATTATTTGTTTTTGGGCCGGTAAATAGATTAGCTAATACATCTTAAGACATCTCTGCTCGTGAGATCAAACACCTGAAGGCTCTCCTACAACACTTTTGCCTTTCACGGCTTTCCGATTTCTACGGTGAATCTCTTAATTTAAAGCTATTTTATGTGGTGTCTTTTGCTTTACGGTGACTTTTTTCCATAAAAAAAAAAACAACAAAAAACAATTATTTCATCTTCACATGTAGCAAACGCTTTGTAGGAATACATAATTATAATAAATACAATTAAATAACTTTGTTTCAATTCCACTTTATTGAATCTTAATCCAACCGGTTTCGGTTCATCCTGAATCTTCCTCAGAGGTGAATAAAAATATATTAAACATAATACAAATATACATGATATTTAAAAGAAAGAAAATTAAAAGAGGGAGACACAACATCAACTTAGGTGGGGGCGAGGAGGGAGGTGCCTAAGAGGGAGGGGTGAACGTGGGTGGGGGCAATGGAAATATTTTAAAGGTTGGGGTGTTAGATAAATCTAATTATTTATGAAGTAAAATAAAACTAATTTACTTAATAAACAATTTGTAATTGGTAGTAAAATAATACTTAATAAACAATTAGTAATTAGTAGTAAGATAAAACTAATTTACTTAATAAACAATTAGATTTATCTAACACCCCAATCTTTAAAATATTTCCATTGCCCCCTCCCACGGTTACGTTCACCCCTCCCTCTTGGGCACCTCCCTCCTCGCCCCCACCTAATTTGATGTTCTGTCTCCCTCTTCTAATTTTCTTTCTTTTAAATATCATGTATATCTGTATTATGTTTAATATATTTTTATTCACCCCTGAGGAAGGTTCAGGAAGAACCGAAACCGGTTGGATTAAGATACATTAAAGTGGAATTGAGAACTAAGTTATTTAATTGTATTTATTACTATTATTTCACGTTACCACGTCGTTATTACGTCGAATTACACATATAAATCAATTGTTAATATAACATCGAAAACCCATTAGATTGTAACCATTGTTGACCACAGACATTAACACCTAAAACTATGTACAATACAGTAACGCTCCAAGAATCCCAGTAATTTTATATTACCTATTGCATTTATATTTATGTCACCTTGCGTCAGATGGGGTAGGTATAATTTTTAATATATTGTAGAACACTAGTATTTCTGTAAACTGTTAGTGCCTATACCTCGTGTCCAGTAAAGAATGATTGAAGTTTTCTCTTACTTATTAAATCATAACTAAAATTTTCTTTGAAATCATAAGATTTTTTAAGTAGGTCCGAAAAAAAATTACAATCCACAAATATTTTGTTTAACACTATTTTTTTTTAATTTCTAAAATTAATTTTTTTCAGGCCGGTAGAAACATACCATAATATTGATTTTACCGGTTTGATTATGCAAACTCTGTCGGGATAAAAAGGTAGGTAGTATCCAACACTTCCACCATCTTGAACCGGAACCGGAACCCAACAAACAAATTATCAAACAGATGAATTGCAAAATGGTCGAGTTAAAACAGGAATTACGCTCAATCAACATAATGACGACCTAATGATAAATCCAAGTTTTCAACCTCATCAGACTTTTATAACATCGCGAACACAATAAAGTCCACAAAGACCGTTCTGATCTCAAATTGCAGAAAATTTAATAGAAGTACTTCAAAAATAATGAAAAGGACTTCACCAAAAAATGGTCTTTTGGGGTCAAAATTGGCAAAAACGGAAAAAAATCGCCAAATCTTTTAAAGATAGATCTTCTAAATCGTAATTTTTTTTTGGATATATGTAAAAAAAACGAAAAAAAGGTCGAAAACTTTGGTTTTTCATTAGGTCTCCGTCATGTTCAAGATAGAAAAATCATAACTATCCCATTTGTTGTAAGGTAGTATGTTTAAATGGTATGCGTTTATAGAAACAATGGCATTTGAGACAATCATTCGAAACTTGGATCGGCAGCATTTCTCTTTACCCTGGGTGCTTACTCGTGTATCGTTAATTTGGTATATATTGATATTAATAATTGTCAGTTTTAATATGTATATTCCATAATATCTATGCACATCTTAATTCCTAATGACTACCATTTTGCCGTCTTTGCCAAACAATTGCACGAGGATCAAAGTTTGCTCTGAGATTCATTAAAGGAAGAGATGAAAGTTAGGGGGTTGTAGCTTCCAGAAAGTGTGCATTGTACAAAGCAATCAAGGAGTGTTTATTGTGCTGAGTTTGCACTGAATCCCGCATCATCTGCTTGCAACAACAATACGGTTTTATCGGGAATCTGGAGCACTAATTATTACGGTAGCAATAGCAGCGAGTAGTGAGTGTAGTGACTACTTGTTGAATTGAGTTTCATGATTATTTTTAACAATATGGGGAGGTTTTAGTAAAATGGCGAATTTATTTTACTACACAAGAGTTCAACATAGTTTTATGCATAATAGATTTAAATATATTTTTTTTACGTGAATACCGCACAAGAGTCCCAACTGCTCCCGTCTGGAGCCAGTAGGATTATGGCATCTCAGGTAGTGGGGAGAGGAAGGAGATAGGGAAGAGGAAGGTGGGAAAGTACTTGGCTATTCTGGTCTGGTCACCAAGCACGGCTAATGCCATTTCAATCATCGTTTCAATTCTGAATGGTGGTCTTACACCTGGGCGATACTGAGAGTATATTTTACTCTGGAACGTGCCGCAAATATACTATATATTATTTTAAATGAATAAATTGTGAAATAACACAAATTAATCAAATAAAATTTATTTGCCACTTTGGGATTCGATCCCGGGTCCTTCAAGAGTCAAGAGCCTTACCGCTGGACTACGCCGGGATAACTCTAGGATAAAATTCAAAAGAGAAATAGATTTCATAAAAAAATCATACAGCAAAACAAATAATGACTAATACACGAACCATACAAATAACACAATTAACAGAAGCAACAAACTGAGACGTACTCTTTATAGTCTAAGAGCCCGTGACGATCAGACCTTCGTTATTTTATAAAACCTGAAAGTTTCTCTGCGTATGTTCCTAATACAGGTAAAGACGATCCCCGACTACGAAGTTTGGATCACGGTGGCTTTGAAAGATATTATTTTAATTAATTATAATTTTACTAACGTTAAAGTATAAAAGCTGAAATATATGTTAATTATTTTTTTTAATTGGTAAACTTATGTTTAAGACAAGATTTTTTATGCTAAGCACAAAGGGAAACAATTATTATAAGCAATAATTATTAGCAGGAAAATTGTAATAAGCAGTAATAATAAGCTGACGTAGCTCAGTGGATAAAGAGCATTTTTTTCAATGTAGATGAGAGTTTTCGGCTAATCATTATTGCTTATAATAATTATATATATTTTAACAATTATTATATACCTTCGTGCTATGCAAAAAAATCTTGTCTTAAACGTTAGTTTATCAATTAAAAATAATAATATATATTTTACTTGAGGAACTATCAAAATATGTTTTATCAGTTATCAGACATTTTCGATTGTTCCTTCATATTGTCAGACACATTAAAATTCTACCATAGGTGGGGGCGCGATATATACATGAAAGCGGGTGGGAGTGAAGTAGTGCGAAATTTCGACGCTAGCAGACTACTACTTGTAAAAGTGCGAGCAAAATGCTCTTGAAATTGAGGTGCAATTTTATACACCTTTTTTACCTGCTATCTTTCAAGGCCACTGTGATCCAAACTTCATAGTTGGGGATCATATTTACCTGTATTAGGGTCATACATAGAGAAACTTTCAGTTTTAATAAAATAACGAAGGTCTGATCGTCACGGGCTCTTGCTCTATCATTTATTGTTTTATTAGTGAAATCACCATAATAGAATAACGTAAAACCATAATAATTGTATTTTGAAGACATTACGACCTCCGTGTTCGAGGGGTAAGACTCTCGACTCACAATACGAAGGTCGCGGTTTCTAATCCGGCTTGCGTAAATAAATTTTGTTTGATTAATATGTGGTATTTCACAATTAATTAATTAAAAATAATAATAGTATATTTGCGGCACGATATAGAGAGGAAGATACTCTCGATATCACCCTTTTACTAAGACCACCATTAAGAATTGAAACGTTGCTTGAAATGGCTTTAGCCGTGTTTGGTGACCATGTCTGAATAGCCAGGTACTTCCCCATCTTCCTCTCTGCCATCTCCTTCCCCTTTCCATTACCAACAGCCTCACAAGATACCCCAATTGGAGATGCCACAGTCTCACTGGCTTCAGACGGGAGCAGTTGGGACTCTTGTGTGGTATTCATATAAAAAGGGGGTCTAACACAGAGAAATCGATAACTTTACAGTATCGCAATGTTGAATTGAAATGCTACCCTAATTATGCATTGGCAGTCCATACTTACTTTTTGGTACTTAAAAGGGAGTTAATTAGTTAACGAGGTCTTTATTCATAACTTGTGAAAGACTTTCAGTTCTGCGTAATCGACTCAAACGGATTCAACTCACTGCGTGTACGACTTCTTTCAATTCTAAGAGCTTCGTTAGTTTTTCTCATTTATAAGCCAGTGATTTTGCATAACGAACAACCTTATTAAAAATATATATATTAAAATATATTACGGGGCCCCCGCTAAAATTTATCAATCGTCGGACGAAATATCGCGTCTCCATTGACCGTGCTCGCAAATATTGGTAAATAACCTAGATGACGAATTTAGACAATATTGTATTAATTTTATCGATCGTCTGTGCTGGACCTAGTGAGGTCTAATTAAAATAATAATGTATGCTCTATAAAAAATATTCAATATTACAAATATTTAAAGAAAATGTAATAAAAAAATTTAAACTTATAAATATCATCCAAATTCCTATATTTTCAATAAAACAAATGCACAATAATTATATTTACAAAGGCATAAACTATATCAATATTCCCTCCGAAGAAGTAAAAAAAAAATAACAAATTTGGTATCATTCAAGAAAAAGGTCAAATTTTTCTTAAAAAATTAACAACCATATCATCACTAAGCAAAATTCTGTAACTTCAATTCATCCCATATTATAATTTTTAATGTTACAACATCCTAGTACTTTGAGATTGTATTTATTGTATACTCTATTATATAATTTATGATATAACTAATACACAAAGCTCCAGAGCTAGCTCTAAATTCTTGAAAATGTATGTTTCACTATTTTGTTTTTGCCAAAGTATCTATTATGTTTATTACTGCAACAATGTTATAATTTAAACAATAAAATAATTAAAAATGCGTAACTCTTTTTTTTTAAGTATTATATAATTTAAAAAAAGATGAAGTGAATGCATTATGGCCCAATCTACATTACGTCGCCTCAGTTCGTATTTGTCCAACAGACCATTTGAGTTTTTGTTCAATCTTCACTTTTAATTAAAAATAAAGTATAAAAAAGGATAGTTAATCACTGAACTAAGAATTATTTAAACTAATTGAACCTTTACCTATACGGAAATAGCTTTATCATAAACACTTTTCGTAATGTTTTATTGAGATAATGAAAGAAAACTTTCTTCTCCTGAAAATTTTTCTAATGGTCTGTTGGACAAATACGAACTAAAGCGACGATTAGTTTATAACAAGGCTGTCCTAATTAGGTAAACGACTCTTTTTTTTAGAAATAAGTATATGAACCCATTTTTTAACGTCGTAAATTTTTTCAAACAAAACATTTAAAAGAGTTTACGTATATTATCAAAACAATGCGCGAATGTAACCTTAAAATATTGAAGGCTGTCATTCAATGATATTTGAAGGTAGTCATATATGGTCGAGTGAAATCTTCGCGGTTTACTTTCAAGGGACTTTGTTCGGGGAGAAATCAGAAATAACTACGTACCTAACTTCAATTACATGTACACCACATTTTCGGCGTGAACTTCATATATTTACAGTTCCTAAGTGGGTTGGAAATATGAACGCAGAATTGCTGCACCATTTTATTATGGTAGGGATGAGTTAAAATTATTGTTTTTGTACAAACTTGTTGATCATCTAGCATTTGAAATTTGTTGAATGTTCATATATACCTACCACTAGCACTTGTTATCATGGGGACGGGTATAACTATAACGATTCTTTTACCTACTCCCGTCTAGTGCTAGTGAGCCTATGGCATCACCACTTGTGGTATGTTGTGAGTCTGAAGATAGTGGAAAGGGAAATGAAATACTAAGAAGAAGGCGGGGAAGTACCTACTTCTTCAGATCTGCTCACCAAATATGGCTAAAGCCATTTCAAGCAACGTTTCAATTGTTAATGGCAAGGTCGATACTGAGAGTGTCTTTCACTCTGGAACATGCTGCAAAAATGCTATGTATTATTTTCAATCAACTATTTGTGAATTAACACTAATTAATAAAACGAAATTTATTGCCCACTCGGGGATTTGAACCCACGACCTTTGGACTATTAGTCGAGAACCTTACCCCTCGACCACGGAGCCTTTGATAAATAATATAATAAATCTCATAATGAACACAAAATCAGTATAAATGTCATCTACACCGACTTGAAAGAAAACTCATTGAAAAAAAATTACAGGTGTGCAGTTCATACGCGGTAGAAATCAAACCGTCAGAAAATTAAAGTAGACAAGAGTGGGGAGGCTACGAAGCACCGCACAAAGAGGAGACTGATTATATATATCTCATTCCCTCACAGGCTAAATCCTATAGATACATAGGTTCTCAACGTAGGCGATAAAGCCCATTTGGGGGCGTTACAGACCTTCAGGGGGGCGGTAGAAGACCAAGAGAAAATTGGAGGACGTTTTAGACTTTTAGAGGGGCGGTAGGAGACCCAGAGAAACCCATCCCACCCCATCCTCTCTTGCCCCATCCCATCCCATTAATTTTTTTATTTTTATTTTTTTATTTTTTTTATTTATTTATTACATAAGATATCTAAATTATTTATACATCAAAAATAACATATAAAATACAATATTTACATTTCAAAATAACCTTTTTTGATTCGAATAAACTACATAATAAATTTTCACAGATTTTTTTTTTAATGATATTTCTCTTCTATAGAAGCAGACGCTTGTGATTAGAAGAGGGACGAGTATCGGGATGAGAAAATATTTAAAATATATTTAAAAATATATAATTTGTATCTTTTAATTTAATTGTTGTAGATACTTAAAAAAAACAAATTTACAAGTTATATAAGTTATGATGATAAATTTTATCATTTTGTTATTTTTACTTTAAATTGCTCTTTAAGGTTAAACATCACGTACGTTATAATCTACGCATTCACAGATGGCGCCAATCAAATTATTTTATTCCCATTTTCCATTGTTGTCCATTTCCATTATCCATTGTTGTCCGTAAACAAACCAAAATCTTTGAAGAAAGGCTGAAAAATACAATATTGGATTGAGTCACCGATACAAAATTGAATTTTTCAGCCTATCTTGAAAGGTTCGGGTTTGTTTGTGGACAAAACTATTTATTTATATTCTAATTAAATATGTACGATCGCGAACAATTAATTTACCCTAATATTTTAAAGCGTAACGTGCAAAAATCATTAAAAACCTAAAATAATTTAATTGGCGCCATCTTCGAATGCGTAGATTATAACGAAGGTGACGTTTAACCTTAATTGCTTTTAGTAGGCATTTATCGTCTTAAAATATTTTCCCTATCCCATTACGCCCCCTTCTTTGTGGCAAATGTAACCCCTTCGTGGTATCCCGTTATGCCTCCTACGTCATGGTATCCCGTTTCGCCCCTCCGTTGTGGCAAATGTAATCTGTCGTGGTATCCCATTACGCCCCCTCCGATCGGATTCATGAGTTAGGGGGCGCTAGTAATAAAAATATCCTTTCAAATCACAACGGTGCTAAAGAAGTTTTTACTTCAAAAAATCCTTTCGATGACCAGGTCCCAGAAAGGCTAATTAATTTGTTTATTTATTCATGAAAGAAACTCCATATTTTAAGACATTTGATCAATTCCAAATGAGTAAGTTCGAATTTAACTTACTTCAGGGACACAGACAAACTAGCAACATATTTCTATCATTGAACCTTTCTTCAGTGGTTTATTGAATGTATATTGCTTGGATTAAGTAGTGAGAATCTATTTGCTGGCATAATTAATGTTATCTATGGGATTGGATTAGGTTATCGGAATTCTGGATGTTTATGTATTCTGTTGAATTGTATCTCTTGAGGGTTGCACAATGCACAATCATAATTGAATTAAAACGTCTTGTTTATTATAATGGATCGAGGAAACTTCTGCCCAAGTTTTAGATGTAGCCTGAATTGTGACAAAAGGTTTAATTACGACGAAACAGTCAACAATCGAAATAATGGATAATAGAAACATGTGTAGTTTTGAAATGAATGCTTATTTAGTGGAGCGATTTTGGGTGAAAAATTTATCACTTTTATTTTTATGCGATTGATAGCGGTCCAAAAGTGGACCAAATTTTCCTACCATTCGTAAAACATTAATTGTAATTATTTAAAACATTTCCTTGGCCAGCCATTTATCTTAAAACGAAGCTATTGAAATGCTTTATCTATTATGACCATAGATGTCGCAAATCCGTACTTCGTAGACTATTTTAGAACGATGTTAAAAATATATTTTTTTCCCGCTGAATTTTTAATCATTCAGATAAAATTAAGTCCTTTTTCCATAGTTATGCACCTTTCATTATCAACTATACCGTAGACAATATACAGAAATCGAAAATATTCTATGTAGACTCGAATAAGCATCCCTCACGGCAGTTTCAAGTAAAAAACACGCAGAATTCGCGCGATTATAAACTTTAACATTTTTTAATTTTTTTTTTATAAATTGTACAAATATAAAATTGACAGTTAAATACCGGTAAATTCATTGAATATATAGCACTATAATAAGTTTGTATGTCTCTATGTTAAAATTCGAAGGTATGATTTTTTTTAATGTTTTTAATAAATTAAAAAAATGAACTTCTTGGAAATCTCGAGCAATCGACGCAAATTTATTTATTTCGCGTGATAACTCCAGTGGTTAGCACCGCTGTGATATGAAACTCGATGGAACGAAAAAACGACACTAAAAAGAGACATTATCTATAGGATTTAGCCTGCGAGAGAATGAGATAGAATAATCAGTCTCCTATTTGTGCGGTGCTTCGTAGCTTCCCACTCTTATCTACTTAAGTTTTCCGAATGTTTCACTTCTACCGCTTGAGAACTGCACACTTGAAATTTTTATTGTTAATTATGGTTGTGAAATTTAATTTGCAGGACTCCATTTAAGGTTTTAATTTATTTTACATATTTAATGAAATTATTATTTATAAATCAACGGTTTTTATAAATTAATTAATTATATTATTGAATAAAACTTAAAAATTAATGTAAAAAGAAAGGGTGAGTTGTTGTGAGGAACAGCTGAGCGGCTGTTCTGAATTTTTCAAAATACTTAATATTGCAGCAAATATATGCAACTTTATCTATGTTTTTTGAATTATTAGATAAAGGCATATAGGGTATCCTTGTGGGTTACGTGATAAGCACTCTGCCTCGTTCCAGCAGTACGGAAACACACGAAACAGTGCGCGTATCACGTGCTCCCGTCGCGACGTGTAGGAGTGTGTTCAGTGGTGACGTGTGATTGAATTTTTTTTTTATTTTTAACAGCAAAATGACCTCACTTTTTTAACTCTAAATATGCTCAGGAACCGTTGGTTAAAATCTGCTGTATATTTTAACAAAAATTGTCATAAATATTTGTTTATGAAAGGCAATGTGATTCTGAGGCAAATACTATATATAAATTCGGTAAATGTTCAACTTCATAAATCCTGAAATCATAATATCCCGCGTTTTTCACGAGTCTGCGCTAGTAGGAAATACGTAAATTTACAAGTTGCAAATTGTCTCACGTATATTTTATTATTTCACGTTCCACAATACAAAGGATAAGCAATTTGTTCAGTTGACACGTGGAATCCTTACTGACACTATTGTCACCCCAATAAAAGCCTCAAAAGCCTTAGAAGGATTTATTTTCCATTCATCCAGCTCAAATTCCAAAACACGAAATAAATTAAATTACCGATATTTACCTACCTGACTGAAAACACAACATTTATTTAAAAAATGTTGACATTGTTTATTTTTGTGTGATTTTGTTTCATCGTTTTTGTTTTTGTGATTTGACGCATTTAAAATACTGACAAATATTACAAATTTTGTTATTACTGGTTCAGGGATAAGGAACCAAGAACAGAAAATGAATAAAAAAATATTTCAATAAAATAAATGTTACCTAAATTATATACATAATCGACACTTTGTTTTACATTAGCTCCACACTGGAGGCCTTAAGGAAAATATTTCCCTTCAGGGTTTATGTCATCTTTGGAGATGCTGTGTAGGGTGTTTTTTTAGGGAGAGGAAGTTTTGGGAAGGAAAAATATACGAGGGGTGGGTAGGAATCTGTAGTGTCCAGAAGTAGCGGACGAATGAATTCATCCTTTCCACTGCGGTCCAAATCCTGCTCAGAGTCCTAGGTCAAAAGATCTCCCTCCACCAGACGCATCCGCCGCCAAGATCTAGACAACCTGACCCGTTGAACCCGGGCACCCCTGCTAAGTCACCAAACCTAGCGAACCACTTGGGGTGGCCTATGGCAGAGGTGTTGGTTATCCAATAAACGGTTCCCGGGGTAGCGGTACTCATACCCGCCTCTCAAATTGTGTGGCACTATAACCGTTGTGCACTTTTATATTTACCGTAACGATTCACGGTTACGGTACCGTGACGGCATAAAAATTGCAATAAACGTACGTTCCTTATCGTTATAATGCTGCAGCTCTTTCAAAATATGAGAAACACAATATACGTAGGTCTGTTTCCTTCAAAAGTAATCATTTTCATGCATCTCTCTCACACCTACTAATAGGTACAACTAGCCGGGACGATAATTTTCAAAGTATGGAATATCGTTACAAGGATTATATTGAAATGTGAGTGAATTTCAAAAATTCAAAAACGTCAAATGTCGTGCGCTGGTGGTTTTGCTTTTGTTCTTAAACGTATTGTAATACTGCAACTCTTTCTCACACACTTATAACATCTGTCGAAATTGAGACAAACGGTGAAAGATTTTTGGTGATCATTTTGAATCTTTTCCACCCATATTAAAGAAAAATCATACCTTGACTTAATAATTTAAATTAAGTACATCTTTGGAAAATTTGCCTAAAACTGGCAGCAAAGCAATCCGAGGTATTTTAAATAGTGCCATATTGTGGCAAAAAGCGCTCCAGTGGTCAAAGCAACTTTTGATTCTGTATGATGCTCTTTTAGCAAGGCGTACCGCAGCAGGGCATCTATGTACTATAGTTCCAGTACATTCAACAGCTGTTTTCTAAAAATAAAATGGCATTTTAGTTTGTACATTATTATTTATTAGTCTATTATTAGATTGATGCGAACCCCTGCGCTGGTTCATTCACGAAGAGAATGCGGCACAAATATGTGCCAGCACCCAACAAAGGGTTTAGGCATCCAGGGGTGGGTAGGCAGGTAGGGTTCCACGTGGGGCGGCTGTGGGCTGAGATTTTACACATTATATCAAAGCATTCTCAAAGTGAGTCCAAAGCTTGTCTCATTAACGTACAAGGTAGCTACAACATACGCACGTAATGTTTTAAGCAGGGGCGGCAAACATTTTATTTATTCAAGCGTTAATTTTTCTTTAAATAGGTATTCTTAATAATTTAAATAGTAAAGACCTTCATACCTACTAACAATAACTTGTTCTGAAAGGGGAGACAGTCGTCACCCACTGCAAGCTTCAAATTCTACAGCACATCAGAAAACACCTGCGCTTGATATACGCTGAACAATTTGGATTTGTTCTCATTGGGTACGAACTAGCATGTCTTTCTTACACGATGTGATCATTAAGTAGTCTATCTTTTTAACGCCCACAGTAATCTGCGTGAGGCGTCTTGGAGGCTGTCAATACAGGGTGTTAAGAGGAAACCCGGTAGCCGATAAATTTGAACTAAAATTATTTTACCACACTATTGCTGTTAATGTTGCTCCTTTTCTCCAAATTCTGAGCGAATGGGACAACTGCACCTCGGGCTGATAATATCTAAATAAAGTCATCAAAGTCGGGGTTTTACATTCCCCCACTTTTCTCCTCCAAAACTGGACCGATTTTTTAAATAAACTGTACTAGAATAAAATACTCTATGTCTGTACTTTTTGCTTTCTTAAATACATTGTCGAGTGTGTAAACTAAACGTTTGTTAATAGCGTTCAAATCAGGTAATTTTAACGATTTTGTAGGCTAACACCTATAAGAAGTAACTTATCAAAAAAAATCTAATACATTTACTTAGCTCGTGAAAAGTCTCGTAGAAACATTAACAGCACTAATAGCAGAGGATTTGGTTAAGCGCGTAGTAGAGGTTAATCCATTTAAAATAAGTTTTTAATTATTTTCTCGCTCAGTGAAATTGAATTACATTCTTGTTGGAAACATCGAAAATGCATCTGAATCAGTTTTCAACTGGGTGGTCAGTTTAATTGTTGAAAACTGCTATAGGTATTCCTTATCTATTTCGGTGAGACAACATCGTTTAAGCTGGGTTCCAAAAGATAATTAGCTAATCGAGTGAATAAATTGCGGTCCTCTGAAGTAAAAATATATCAAACCTGCTTCGTCCCGGGGCTAATGTGATTACTTGAAAAACTCACTAGAAAAACCACCTAAAACCAAGCCAGGTCACTGAATCAAATCGGCCTCTTATATATTATGGTTCTATGACAAAATAGAACACTGAATAAAAGTGAAGAAAAAAATACGTACACACCTAATTTATTACATTATCGTTACCTATCTGTTTTGTCATTGCTATTTTCTATCCTATTACCCTTACATACATACATACATACATACGATCCTTATAAGTTAAGGAGGTTATAAGTTACTTTGTCTTTTGTAAATGTTGACTTAGGTACTTATGTTTTATTATTTGTTCCTATCCAATTTACAATTTTTAATGAATAACAGTGCTATGTTATCCTTAAATAATGCGACTGAATCGATAAGTGCCCTTCACAAAGCCATAACTGATCCCGCACTCAAAATTACTAGAGATCAGATGACGAAAATACTATCTCTTCTATCCGCCGTCTCTGGAAACATGATTGATGTAGGAGTGAAAGTGGGGATTCTTGTTGGAAAAATAGAATCTTACGAACGGATAATTGATAAACCTCAACCTCCAGCTAATAATACCTCTTCGATTAATGATTTGCTCGTGGAGGCCGAGGACAGAAACAACAGATTGAAGAACATTATTCTATTCAACGTTCCTGAAAGCTTATCAGAATCTAAAACAACCGCTATAACAATGGATAACGATAAAGTCATCTCGGCGATAGGCGATGTTAGTGGTGAGATTATTCCAAATATGGTAAAGATGTATAGACTGGGAGTACTAAAATCCAACAAAATTAGACCAATTAAGGTCGAATTCAAGGATTCTATCTCGGCACGTGAGGTCTTGACAAATAATGTTAAGCTGAAAAATGGTATCAAAGCCAGAAGTGACCAAACAGTGTTGCAGAGGACTCAACTTCTAGACTTACGCCAACAACTTGACACAAGGAAAAATAATGGTGAAACCAATATCACTATCAAATATGTAAACTCCATACCTAAAATCATTGATTGTACGCCAAAAAACTAAAACAACAAAAAATAAAATGCTACTACCAAAATGTGAGAGGGGTCCGCACTAAACTTCCCATATTATTGACTTCAGCGGCAACTATCAGCAGTGATATTTTCATTTTAACCGAAACATGGCTCGATTCAGGAATTAATTCTGCCGAATTAGGCTTCCCTAATTTCAACATTTATCGTATGGACAGGAATTCTAAAACAAGTGCCAAATCAAGAGGGGGTGGTGTGGCCATTGCTATCTCAAAAAATCTCAGCTCCTCAAAAATATCCATGAAGTACCTATCCATCGAGCATCTTTTTGTTAAAGTAAACATTTCTAGTGGTAAATTAATTGTGGGTTGTGCTTACTTACCTCCAAATTCTGACGTCCAATGTTACATTGATCATTGCGATGAGGTTGAATCAATTTGTGCTAAAAACCCTAACACTAAATTACTTCTAGTTGGTGATTACAACCTGCCACATTATGATTGGAGTAATATGAATTCTGATAATTATTGTCCTAATGTTAATATTCGTGTAATAAGAGATATGGCTTTGTTCTTAGGACTAACTCAGTGTAATAGTGTTCATAATATTGGTGGTCGTACATTGGATTTGGCATTTTCTAATGTGTCAGATATCTGTGTTGCGATAAGTACCGAAATACTATTACCTGTCGATGTTTACCATCCACCACTTGAATTATGCTTGTCTAACCTAAAACCTATTCCTATTGTTAAAAGGGTAGTAAAAACACGAAATTTCAAAAAAGCAGATTATGAAAAAATCTCCAATCATCTCAAACAGATTGACTGGTCATTCTTGGATAGTGAAGCCGACATTAATGTACAACTTAATATTTTTTATTCTATAATTTATTCTGCAATTGATAAATTTGTTCCTTTGACGACGTACAAGGAAACTCAGTACCCAAAATGGTTTTCAAAAGATCTGATAGACTTAGTTTACCTCAAAAAATTATCTCATAAGAGATTCAAACAAAGTCGCCGGGCTATCGACTATATTGCATTTAAAAAAATGAGGGAAGACTGCAAAAAGCTTTCTGCTGAATGTTACAAAAAATACATAAGTGATGTCGAAGGCTCTATCATGAACGACTCAAATTTCTTTTGGAAATATGTCAAATCTCAAAAAGATCACGGTACTTATATACCTACTTGTATGTCATTCGATTCTAAAGTATCTCAAAATCTCCAGGAAACTGTCAATCTGTTTGCGGATTTTTTTAGCGGTGTATATGTTAATGCAAATGTAGATAGCAATATCACATGCTCTGATTTGGTTGAGACTCTTGATATATCTGACTGTACTGTAACTATTGGTGATATTATATCCAAGTTAAAGAGTCTTGATTCCCGTAAATCTGCAGGACCTGACAAAGTTCCACCCATGTTCTTAGTTAATTGTATGCATACATTGTCATATCCTATACATAAGTTATTTACAAAGTCACTCTCATCAGGTGTGTTCCCGGATCTTTGGAAGTTTAGTCTTTTGACGCCCATTTTCAAAAAAGGTAATAAGAGGGACGTAAAAAACTACAGGCCAATATGCACCATGTCTACATTACCCAAACTTTTTGAAAGTCTAGTACTAGACAAGTTGATATCCCGAATTAATCCCACCATCTCACCGCTTCAACATGGATTTATTAAAGGAAGATCAACCCTTTCCAATTTAATATTGTATACGAATGATATTGTTAATGCCTTGATTGCATCACATCAAACTGATTCCATATATACTGACTTCAGTAAGGCATTTGATAAAGTAAACCACAAAATCTTATTAAGAAAACTGAAATTGTTGGGATTTAGAGGGAATATTTTGGAATGGTTTAAGAGTTATCTATTGGGAAGGTACTTAGCGGTTAAGGTTGATTCGTTTACTTCTTATACATTTGCAGCCTCGAGTGGAGTACCACAGGGATCTCACTTAGGCCCGATATTATTTTGCTTATTCATTAATGATATAGTTTATATTTTTAGTAATGTTAAAGTTCTGTTATTTGCTGATGATCTGAAGATATATAGAACAATCAAAAACGATGATGATCGCGCCATTCTGCAGTTGAACCTGAACAAACTATTTACGTGGTGTTCTGTCAATGATTTACAACTAAACATTGGTAAATGTCAGATTATTAGTTTTTACAAAGGTAAAAATCCTCTTAAGTTTTCCTATGATATGAATGGTGTTAATCTTCTTCGTGTATCACAGATTCGTGATCTTGGTATCATATTCCATGAGAGTCTACAGTTCAATGTTCACATCGATGAAATAACAAGTGATGCAATGAGAATTCTTGGTTTTATTTTGAGAATGGGTGCAAATTTTAAAAATGTATCAACATTAAAAAATCTGTATTGCTCGTTAGTACGAAGCAAATTAGAGTACAATTCCACCATTTGGTCACCATTTTATAAAATCCATTCTCAATTATTGGAAAAGGTACAAAACAAATTCCTTCGGTATATTAATTTTAAAATGAAAATTCCAATTGAACTTATAAATTATAATAACTTACGCGCAGAAACCAGACTCCTTAAATTATCAGATAGAAGAGTGTTAATTGATTTGTTATTTTTATTCAAAATTATCAAATCTTTAGTTGACTGCCCTAATTTATTAGAATTAATCTGTATTAATGTTCCTGCTAGACTAACTCGCAATAAAGATATTTTCAATTTTAACAATACCCTCAATACTAACTATTCTATTAATTCACCAATCCCTAGAATGCATAGCCTTGCAAATAAACATTGTGAATCTATAGATATATTTGGTGTTGACAGTTTTGCAATTTTCAAGAGACAACTCATCTCTATTTTATCTGTTAATAATTAACTTTTCTTATTTTTGTTCTTTTCATAAAACCTCCTCTCATTTAAAATCTTACCAGTAATTTATAACCTTATTTTATTTTGCTGTTCTATTTAGTTCTGTTTTATCATCATACATTATTATACACATATAATTGTTTGTTTATACCTACTAACTAGCTTTTACACTTTGCACTTTATTGTATTTCTGGTCTTATTACTGATTTTTTCTTATTACTCATAGTATTTCATTTCTTTTATGATGTTTAATTTTTTTATGTTTTTAATTTCTGTTGTAAAAGCCCACTAGGGCGTAAATAAATAAATAAATAAATAAATAAATAAATAAATAAATAAATAAATAAATAAATAAATTATATTTTTGTTCACACAATCATAAAACTAGCCGTCATGGTTTGGGTAAGGTTTTTCAGTAACTTTTATGACAAAGTTCTTAATATACTAGTCAGTTATTTTTCCGATTGTTGGATTTGATGTCATTAATGCAGTTATTTTTTGTTTTAATTTGTTTGAAACTGTGTGGGAGTTTGTTATAAACTTAACTGCTAAAATATCAGAGATGTTTTCACCAAATGTACGAGTATTATTATACTAAGGTATATTTAGCATGTCTTTTTGCTTGGCTCTGGTTTTATGATTGTGTGACCCTACATAATATTATACATAAGTACCTACCTCACTAAAACATTTAAAATCATTCTGATGAAGCAGTTACTTATAACCTTCTTATACCGTAATAACTAATGACGTTGTTTAATATATACACTAGTGGACTTATGTATGGACACTTTTTATAAATTTCTTGTATTTGATGTTCATTCGCTCTTTTTTAAATCACATTGGTGTTTAACAGTAATTTTGTTAGCTAATTATTTCAACCACATATTATACTGTTATATTTTGAATAGATTTAAAAGTTTTGTTTAGAAAAATAATAAAAATGCTGAATAAAACAACGTCATGGCAAAACACAAATAATTTATTAATTACGAATATTTTGCATAATATTTCAAATTAACATTTTAATGTTACTATTTCGTTGGAAATCCTTTAAGTTTAATAACTTCCTCAATTCTTCTACACATGGAGTCCATCAAACGTCACTAGTTTTCAGGTTTGATGACATGGAACCATGCTTGAATAATCACTTCAACTATTTCTCTTTTATTTCTGGGTTTGTGACAAGAAACCAGTATTTTCAATCTAGACCAGAGATTTTCAATAGGATTCGAGTCCAGGTGGTTCCCTGGCCAAGGAAGAACAACAATATGGTGGTTCTGTAACCATTTCATGTTCGTTTTGCTATGTGGCATGGGGGTCCATGCTGCTGGAAATTGCATTTACCACGCTTACACTCGAACAAATCATTGTGCTGGACAATTATTTTGGCTCCAGAATCAGATATTGAGGTCTGTTAGCCTTAATTGTGCCTTCTACCACTTCCAGACATCCAAAACTGTCCCTTATCATGCAAGCCCGCACCATGATACTCAGAGGAAGTTTCATTGTCGCAGTAGTGCATTCTGGTATCAAATCTTCAACTTGATGGCAACGAACAAATCTGATTCCATCACTCTCAAAAGTTAAAATTTTGGTCTCATCACTCCCTATCACCTTTGCCCAGTCTTTTGAAGTCCATTCCTTATGTGTTACAGCCCATTTCAGTTGTTTATACCTCTGTTTCATGTTATGGTTAGACTTTTATTATTCTTGCCTAATTTCTTCCTAAATGTTATATCTGTAATATCGAGTCCAGCAGCTTTAATGACCTTGTTAATATCTTTGGATGTTTGACGATGGTTCTGCACGGTATGGCATCATATGCTTCTTTCATTTTGTGGCATAACCTTTGGGTTTTGGACGATTTTAGGTCTGTTTTTGTAGTTTTAGTCTCCTTGCAGCGTTGGCAAACCTTTCTTACTCCAGACTTGGTAGCTCCTCCACCCAATAGTTTTGCAATTTCTTTGTATGTGTAGCCTTCTACACAAAGTGAAACACCTTTGTTTCTCTTTGGGTGACCAATCGGCACATTTTGGCACCTAAGGAGCCATATTAATGATATTTATTAAAAAATATATATATAACTTGTCTTCAATGGATGATTGATGGACACGGGTGTAGAACTTATTCATGTTGCATCTTAAAGTGTTCTGATTGGAGCCCACGACGATCCTCTGCACTTTATGGTTGGTTAAGATAGAACACAAGACATTGTAGAGTTGCCAAAACTCAAAAACGTTATTCTCAAAAATTGGTTGTTTTAAAGGTGTTTGCTCCCATTTCTCATAAAGACTGATAGGAATTTTGAATCACCATATGGCATATCGTATGGTATGTTTTTTAATCAACAATAGCACAAGGAACACGAAAAAAAAATTTAGAATGGTTCCGTAACAAAATAAGTCATTTTTTTATAAGGCAAACGACAAGATACAAGAAATCTCGAAAAGTGTCCATACTTAAGTCCACTAGTGTATATATATATTTTATTTTTTTTTGTTATTTATTGAGTTAGTTGATACTACGTTAGAATATAGGTGCAATAATATGCACAAGGTAGCATTTCATTTTATAAATTTAAATATTTTTACAGAAAGCATAACATTTATTTTTAAATATATTCATTCTTCATTTTTCATACTTTCAGGCATTTCATTATACACCTTTAGTCCTCTATACATTAGGTAGTTCTGTAATTTTGATTGTTTCATACGTGGCAATCTATTTATATTTCAGGTTTCGTAATTATGTATGTCTCTATTAAAAACATTTTCTTTCGTATTATATGTATTTTATTAGTATTTTGGCATTTGTTTTTTCATAACTTTTGCCCAAAAAGTAACACATTACATACATAGCTGTCCCTTTTTTATTACTTAGCTCCACTGTTATTTGAATAACCCTTGCGTATTTGAATTTCCATAGTATAAATCTCATAGCTATGTTCTGTATAACTTCTAACTTTTTTAACTTTCCTATATGATTGCATTTACTTTTTCAATTTTTTCATCATTAGTTTTCAAACTAAACCTGTAATTTTCGTTTCATTGCCTGTTTCCATATATTTTTGTTAATTCCATCTATGTAATCTTCACACGAAGTATATATTAACGTGGCATCTGCAAATAGTCAAGTCTTGCGATATTTTATGGTTGTAAATATATTATTTATGTAAAATATGAATAGAAAAGGAAAATAACCTGGAAAATAAGGGAAAAAAGATAGAACAGAGCAGTGAAAAAACTGAATATGACAAAGTAATAGGTAAGTTATGGATGTATTTTTTTTCTTATCTTTTATTCAGTGTTGTGTTTTGTCATAAAACCATATATAAGAGGTCGATTTTATTCAGTATCCTGCTCTTGATTGAGGTGGTTTTGCTTAAGGCCGGGGACGGTGCAAAGTACGGCGATAAGAATTTCGCATTACCTTACCAAGTAATTGAGAGGGCGTTTAAAAATGCCTCATCTATTATTAAACGGTTTTATAAATCAAGTTATTTTTAGCAATATTTAATGTATCGAAGTTACGGTACGTATCAAAACTATATTTATATGCACTATACAGTTTCCTACTGTTCGTTAGATTAGTTTAACAGCCCTCGAGCATTAACGAGCAAAATCTTCTTACAGTATGTAACTCCACACCAGAGGCCCCGAGGTAAAATAATTTATCTCAGGGTCTTTAGTCATCTTTGGAGATGCTGTGTGGAGGGTCTTTTTAAGGACAGGAAGGAGAAGAAGTTCTGGGAAAGAAAAAGTCATGAGGGGTGGCTAGGAATCTAGGGGCCAGTGTGTCCAGGAGTGACGGACGTATGAATCCATTCCTCCCGCTGCGATGCAGAGAAATAAGCTGGAGAAGTTAAAGGATCTTCCCAAATCGGCCCCTCTATACCAAACATAGTCAACCACTTGGGTTGACCTATGGTAGAGGTGTTGTTTATCGAATAAATGGTAGCCGTGGCAACGGTACCCATACAAACTTCCCAAATCGGACGATGTCTAATTCAATTAAAGATCTAAAATCTAAGTAATAAATTGATCAAAAAATATGCATTCATATCTCTATTACTTTATAAATTTTTATTTATTGATTAATATAAGTAGATATATTATTTCCATTTTCTTTTATTTATTTCAAAATTCATTATTTTGGAGGCGGGTATGAGTACTACCGCCCCGGGATTCATTTTTAACCAATACTCCTGCCAAAGTCAGCCCAAGTGGTGTGCAAGGTTTGGTAACTTAGCAGGGGTGCCTGGATTCGCGGGGTCAGGTTTGTCTAGGTCCTGGCGCCTTTTGCTTTTTCCACCTACTGAATGGTGGGCCGGATCGGGAGAGACTGATTGAACTCTTTTGAAATCTCCAGGTGGACTCTCTTGACCCATCGCCTTGCAGTGCAGTGGGAGTGATGGATTCGTACTTCTGTTACCCCTGGACACAATGACCCCTAGATTCCTACCCATTCCTCATAAATTTGTCCTTCCCAGAACATCCTCTCCTTCCTTTCCCTAAAAATACCTTACACACAGCATCCCAAAAGATGAAATAGGCCCCGAGGGAAATTATTTTCCTTAGGACCTGTATGTATGGAGCTATTTGAAAAAAAAGTATTAAAATCGAATAGAATAATTTTTTATTTTTTATTAGTTTTATGGAAGTTACACAGATTCTTATAACATAAAATACAACGAGACGTCACAGTTTCAAGATTTTTCACCATATAGTATTTAAATTTTATGTTAGTTTACAAAGCAGACATTCTATTGAGCTTCAAAATCCATAGTTATTATTTTTTCTATTGTAACAGTCACCTACAGATTTCTGCTTTATAGTTGTCATAACTAAAAACGCAATTTTGTTCGGATGCCAAATATTAATTTTCATCAAAAATATAATTATACTTAATTATTTTATGAATATCGCTTCTGACAACTCATCTCAACTAAACTAAATATCACAGTCAGAATTTTTCAAAGTCTTGATGAAAATACGTAAATAACAATTAACAGCATGTCAAATACTGTTATTCTAATTAACATTTTCTATAATATATGTGTCTATTATTTTTTAAAAATTCATAATTTTGAGAAATGGAACACAATTATAAGATGTATATTCGTGGTTTGAGGATGCAAAGTAATTTATCTTTATATTTTACTAACTGAAGTACCCGTAGTTGCCCGGGTAATATTTTGATTGGTTTCAAAATGAGATTACTACTGGGATGTCATTTATCCAGTTCCTACCTCTCCTGAATTCATCATCTTGTGGCAAAAGTATTTGAATTTTGGAATAATGGCGAGAAAAATAGAGAAAATTCGAGTGTATTTGTTTTGAAAACAAAAGAAGTATTAGATTTTTTTGTGTGCATACCTTACAAGAGTCTCAGCTGCTACCATTTGGAGCCAGTGATACTATGGCATCCCCAATTGGGGTATGTTGTTAGGCTGAAGGTAGTGGGGAGGGGAAGGAGATGGGAAAGACAAAGGTGTGGGAGTATCTGGCTATTCAGGTCTGGTCACCAAACACGCTAAAGCTATTTCAAACAATGCTTCAATTTTGTATGGTGGTCTTACTCCAGGGCGATACTGAGAGTATCTTTCACTCCCGCAAATATACTACATTTTATTTTTAATTAATACATTGTGAACTAACAAAAATTAATCAATTTACTTGCGCACGTCGGAGTTTGAACCCGCTTCCTCCGGATTGCGAGTCGACAGCCTTACCCCTAAGATCACAGAGTCCGTCAAAGAACGATTTATTTTACATTGCCGAGTATTTTAGGTTGACTTTTAAGTTGTGGGTATTGCCTTTTTTTAAAAATCCAGTTACCCATCTATTTCATCTTATCATCTGTGGTCAACTTATTTCGAGTTAAATATCTATTTATGTAATCTTATCATCTGTGGTCATCTCCAACCGAATAAGATTCTCGATAGATACCGAATTACAAATTTTCAGTTCGAAGAACGAGGCGAGGAATGAGATTTTTCTGAGAAAAACATTACCATAATAAAGAACACAGTATTTCTTGATTATGGAATATTTGAATTTTGATGGATAGACATATGAATATTATATGTCTATGGGTTACACATGTTTTCAGGATTTTTTTTCATGTTACATATCATATTATTATTATGCACAAATGCTATGCGGAAAGTTAACCCTAAAACATGACAAAATAATATAATTATTAACTATACCTTATAGTAAAATATCATAAATAAATACCTTATTTTATTTTTTGAGGAGAAGCAGTGAATTTAGATTTTTAAGAGTCCCGTGTCGTAGGAAAAGGGAAATATAAGCAGGCAAATCGTTCCACAATGTGGAATAGAACGAGTCTTAGAAACGACCCATTCTCATTTGACGAATGTCAGAAATGTAGGGCGTGCATTTAGCGTGTTTCTCGACTGTGCATCGAGACTAATGGATCAATGGCGCTAATTCTTAAGAACATAGACAGAGCAACCCACCTAAAGCCTGTGCTCTAAAGGCTGTAATCTATTGTAAAGTTTTGAATGCACGGTTTTGAAGATTGGCATCCAAATTGATAGACTTGCCCTAACGTGAAATCTGGATATCTTTTCGACGAGCTGGAGGCAAACCACGTGATTATATTATTGGCACCAGGAGGGTTCGAGAATGCTTTGAATAAACCGCCGAAGAAAGTACATTGAAATAACCAAACCCATATATAATAAATATATTTTATAAATTTATTTAAATTGTCTAAAACATTAACAGTATTTTTGGATTTCTATATTTTGTAATAAACTATTTTGGATTTTTTTATATTTTGTACCTACATACTGTGTGGATCAATTCAATAATGTTTTTATTTTTTATTATTTTTAATTGATAAACTAACGTTTAAACAAGATTTTTATGCATAGCACAAAGGGTAGATAACAAATATTATAATCAATAATTATCAGCCTGAAACACTCATCTACATTGAAAAAATCTTCCGAGAAAAGATACTGGCCGCCAACGGGAACCCGTGTCCCTCTGATTGCCGGTCAGCTGCTCTGACCACTGAGATATGGCGGCTTATCTAATACCCGCCAAATAATTCAATATATACTAGTGTTTCATTCGACAACTACTTATTATTACATTTTTCCGACTGAAAACTACCAACTTTATTTTTGTGAGAGAGGTATTGTTAAGTACTAAATCTCCCGCTAGGTGGCGTCGAGACTAATTATGTCTGCATTTATTGCTGAAATACTTTAACTTGTCAAATATTAATTATTATTTTTAATTGATAAACTAACGTTTAAACAAGATTTTTATGCATAGCACACAGGGTAGATAACAAATATTATAATCAATAATTATCAGCCTGAAACACTCATCTACATTGAAAAAATCTTCCGAGAAAAGATACTGGCCGCCAACGGGAATTGAACCCGTGTCCATCTGATTGCCGGTCAGCTGCTCTGACCACTGAGCTATGGCGGCTTATCTAATACCCGCCAAATAATTCAATATATACTAGTGTTTCATTCGACAACTACTTATTATTACATTTTTCCGACTGAAAACAACCAATTTTTTTTTGTGAGAGAGTTATTGTTAAGTACTAAATCTCCCGCTAGGTGGCGTCGAGACTAATTATGTCTGCATTTATTGCTGAAATACTTTAACTTGTCAAATATTAATTATTATTTTTAATTGATAAACTAACGTTTAAACAAGATTTTTATGCATAGCACAAAGGGTAGATAACAAATATTATATTAATATAATATTAGTAGATGAGTGTTTCAGGCTGATAATTATTGATTTTAATATTTGTTTTATTTTATATTTATTTTTGTGCAAGTGTTTTAAACAGTCGTTTCCTGCACTGTACTTATGAGTAGAATTTTGTAAATATTGTTATATATAATTATGTAAAAGCCTAAATAGGCGTAAATAAATAAATAAATTTAAAAAAAATAAAAAAAATATTTAAGCAGAAAAAAATTGGAGGTCTCCGCTCCGTGTAACTTACTTTCTCTCCTTTCCTGATGGCTTGTGTATTAATCTGTATGTCTTTTGGTTTTGAGTCATCGTTACAAAATTTTTTAACAAACGAATACTTCGAAAAATGTTTACGTAATAACTCGAACATTTTGTGCTTACATAAACGAGGCTTTTGGATTGCCACCTACGAGCAATAATACCTATTAAGCCCCAAAACAAAGCAATATTAACTGCCACGCGTCATTCCTCACCCAGCCAGTAGCTACGTGGTCTGGTATCAATGACATTACGACTATTGTTTCATCGCATACAAAAGCTTCATTATTTCAGCGGGTTTCAATGAAGAGAGATCTACCGATCCATTACTTATGTAGATTTACACTTCCCACAAGATGAGTTAAGCTCACCTACCCTCAGAAGACTTTCATTTTACATAAATATGCAGTGTAAAAGTAATATTATTGTAAATAATTAGCATATTCGAGATATAGACAAAGTTTACGGGGGTAAAGTGGAGTACGTTCGGAAGGTGATTGCACATGATTGTAAAAAAAGATGAATAATTTTTCTTTGAAGGCATTTATGTTATAAAAAAACATCATTTTGATGAAATTCTTAAAAAAATTAACACCATAAGATTCTTATTTTTAATTGATAAACTAACGTTTAAGACAAGATTTTTATGCATATCACAAAGGGTAACAATTATTATAAGCAATAATTATCAGCCTGAAACACTCATCTAAATAAGCAGTAATTGTTGAATGAATCACTAGTATATATTGAATCATTTGGCGGGTATTTGATAAGCCGCCATAGCTCAGTGGTAGAGCTCCTGACCGGCAATCAGAGGGACACGGGTTCGAGTCCCGTTGGCGGCCAGTATCTTTTCTCGGAAGATTTTTTCAATGTAGATGAGTGTTTCAGGCTGATAATTATTGCTTATTATAATTGTTACCATAAGATTCAATTATATCTAATATTGATATAACCTAAAAGCCAATTTTATGACATAACACGTAAGTTCAACTTTAAATATGCAAATTTTGTATGATTACTTGACTAAAACTGACGAAAAATAACACAAATAATAGTAAATATATTGAATTATATTAATATAATAGTGAATTGGTCATTAGAATAGAAAACAACAAAAACATTTGAATTACGCATCAAAAATCATAAAACAAAACTCTCATTTTGCCGAGAAACTGGCACGCATGCGCCAATCTACAAAAACGCAATGTTTCCAGTTCTATCGCGGCAAGGACATTTTTATTAGTAATAATTCGAAATAGAAAATGTGCAGTCTTTAATTCAATTCTAAGTCTAAGTCTAACTGAAACATCGTTTAACGGTTGGAAAGTGTTTTTTTATAAGTAGAACTTTAAATTTTTTTGTGACTTATCAGGGGTGCCCCGGTTCACGGAGTGAGGTTTCTTCATTTTGGAAGGCGTGTTTGTGTACCGCCGTCCCGGGAACCATTTATTGGTTAACCAACACCTTTGCCATAGGTCACTCTAAGTGGTTCGCTTGGTTTAATGACTTTGAGTGGTTTATCAAGGTCTAGGATGCGTCTGACCATCTCCTGCGTGGCGGGCTGGATCGAGAGAGATTGATTGAGGGAGATCTTTTGACCTCTCTTGCAGGACTCTCTCAATATATGCATTGCACCGCAGTGGGAGGGATTCATACGTCCGTCACTCCTAGACACATTGACACACCTCTCACACTGTTTTCCTGTGGAACTTACGTGAAATGGTAAAACTAGAATAATATATTTTCTTGGATCCATTTATTAAATCATCGTTATCTATCTCCCGTCTACTCTCACTTTATCTTTTTAATGGTCAGCTTAAAAGTGAAGGTACTTCTTTACCGAATCCTAAGTGACTTCGGGGATAAGGGCTGTTGAGTATAATTGATAATTGTGTACACAGGGCCGGACCTAAAGCATTTAGCGCCCAATGCAGAAAGTAAGAATTGCTTCATCCTTGAACGCAGTTAACACAAATTCAAATTTCACCAATCAGCATATTTTTTTTGAAATTTGAAAGGTTTCCGTTGAGAGGGAATAGCAAGTAAAAACGGGAAATATGTCATTAAAAAAAAAAATGCCGTATTTAGTCTTTTCCACAAAAAATTATAAATAGATTTCGAAAGATTGTTCTCTTATCTTAAGTTTATCTTATTCTTAAGTTATGTTTTAAATTATGAGAAAATGTGTTTATTTTAAAATTTTAAGCTTTACAAGGTTATGCCGTAGGTCGCTGGTATATTTGAGATTAAAAATAAATTGTATTATTTAACACACATTTCAAATCATATAATAAATAATAATAATAAATCAATAAATTATCTGGGAAACCTATGTTTCAAAATTTTAAAGTTAATTTAAATAAAATCATTAAATAAAACCGCGCACGTGTTTTGTGACGAAAATACTTCAGTTTGTCTATTAATTTACGGTCTTACAAACTAATGTATTAACATTTTTTTCACATTCTTATTTTACTTAGAAATTATTGAAAAATGATAAATACTTATGATAAAAAAATAATTACAAAAAGTATATAAATTTAATAGTTTTATCATCACGCCTTTCAGCATTTTTGGATGTAGGCATGAATGAAAGCAAATTTTGAATGAAATAAAATTGATATTGAGTTATAATTTTAAAAAGCTGGTACGCAGGATAATTACTCTTTCTCATTGGAACCGCCCTGTACGATCGTAAGAACATCTTTCAACCAAATTTGGATTCTCGGCCGCTGGCTGGTTAAAGGCCTTTAAACACCCCTTCTAGGTCCGTTTCAGATTTTGAACAAATCGTGATCAGCAGAAAACACAACTGTCATATTGTTTAGCTTATTGGTACTAATATGTAACCGCCAACTAATGTATTATAGATATAAGTTTTAACAATTCTATATTCTGGTTTACCAATATGGTCAATACAAACATGCGAAATAAAGTCCAACAGATTATAAATGAGATATTGCGTTTTTCTATGATGCGCCCTTTTATTTCACTTGGGACGAATTTATGAAATTCCACTTGTTTTTTGCCAAATCCGGCCCTGTTCGTACTTTAATAAGTAGGTGGTCTAGCTTTTAGCTAATGTCGGACAACGAGGCTAAGTGCGGAAAATTACATTACTGATAGCGGATTGCCATCAGTATCCATCGATAAGTCACCCACTAATCCAATAATCCACAACCTCTCATTTTACAGTGGACTTGAAAACAATTATGGAAAACTACTGTGTAAACCTTATAATAAACGACGAAGTAAAATAGGTATAAACTTCAGTAATAATAACAAGTTATTGTAATAAAATTTAATTATTATACAGGGTGTTAAGGGACATGCTTGACTTGCTTTAACCAGTGAATCCTGACATTATTTAGAGTAAAAAATGAAAATACAATTTTGATCTCTAGCGATATTTTAATAAAATCAATAGGTATTGGACAATTAGGGAGGGACGGGGTTGGCCACTTACTCGGCTGATTGACTAGTGACGACACATGGAAGAATTATTTTATTATTGGGTTCGAGTCCCAGTTGCGACCATTGCTTTTTCTGTTTTTCTTTGTCTTGTTCTCTTTCATATTTTCGTTTAGATTATTATTGTTAACTTATTCTAATATGATATATTTCACTGATGCAAATAACCTTAAAAAAAGTATAAAAATAACGTTTTTCTTATAAAAATTAAATATTCATTTAGACTTTCGTAAAAGTCAATTGTTCCATATAAATAAATTCGGATATATCTATTCGAGACGCTATCCAGGTTACAAACCAATTCTTAGAATGATTGTTTCCAATAAAAAGGTTAGTTGCCCGTAATATGGAGAAAAATAATTAGTTGATAATAATGTAAATCTGAAATTTGAAAATATGAGATTGACAAATATGAAGGCTTTGACAGAAGGTGGCAATAGCGAAATTGGTTAACGCGCTCGTCCCGGTTAGACGGAGAGGTCTTGGTTCGAGTCCCAGTTGCGACCATTGCTTTTTCTGTTTTTCTGTGTCTTGTTCTCTTTCATATTTTCGTTTAGATTATTATTGTTAACTTATTCTAATATGATATATTTCACTGATGGGAATAACCTTCAAAAAAGTATGAAAAGAAAGTTTTTCTTATAAAAATTAATTATTTTGATTGATTTTGATAAAAAGAAATTGAAACCGTGGGAAAAGTTCAAATATTTGTTTCTTAGAGGTGTTATATAAATTTTAATTATATTGTGATTAACTTTTAAGCGTGGTGTTTTTTCTTTCTAACATCTATTCGATCATATTTCTAACCGTGATAGTAAGGGTGACACAGCGATTTCTATGAGACCTATACGAGTTGTTCCGAAAAGCGAACAATTTAGCCCTAAGACGTTAATGAATAAATAATATTGTACTGAAAATCATAATAATAATTTAAAGTTTCCAATCTTGTTGAAATAATTTGTCAATGTTGACGTGCTCAATGTCAAAATAATAAAAATTGAGGCCATAAATATTACAGATTTTCAAACTTGCAAACTTTTTATTATATTTATTGTTATTAAGTTTATTTTGTAGAACTCCATTTTTATTTTTATTTATTTTATAAATTCAATTATATTTATTATCCAATGTATAAAAACAGTTTATTATAAACGAGTTCTGCTTCGTAAACTTTTTATTATAGACTAGTTGTTACACGGCATGCGTTACAATGCCATTCAAAGAAATAAATTGATTCTTCTGCATGTCCTTTCCCGTGCGTCCCCGTTCCCCTCCCGCATCCCCGCCCATCCTCTCCCCTCTCCCGCTCCCCCGTCCCGCAAACCCCCCTCCCTCGTTCCATATATTCAGTCCCAGTACATTCAGTTTTCAAACAGCTCGCGTGCCACCTATTACTATATTTTTATTCAAATGTTCATTTTCGTATATGACAAATATTCATTTTGGTATATTATAAGAACAATTAATCAAATTTGGTACCTAACGTAGTTACGTATTTAAAATATCTATAATTTAAAAAATCCATGGACAATTTTTTTCACATAAAAAAAACAGCTGCCTGCTAAATTCAATTTCATCAAACGCGCGAACTGTCAAACGTGCGAAGTTAAAATAGCCGCTAAGTTTTTTGAAATTATTCAATATTCTTAATTTTTCTTACCGTAAGAACTTCCTACAAAGTATTAGAAAAAAATGAATTAAATCGGTAAAGTCATTCTGAAGTTATGGCGTGACCAAGGAAAAGAGGGGTTCATTTATATATATATATATATAGATTCCAAAACCAAAATTTCTTCTAAAATCTAAGATTGGTTATTAATTAGTTATTTAAAAACCTACCTATTTAATTATAAATCTAATATTTTATGAACTTTTTTAAATTTAAAATCAGGAATTATACAATTAGTCCGAAGAAACGTCACACGTCCCAACGATAATTCGTTATTAAAACTTTCTTCAGGCAGATAGGTATCAGATTATTAAAAAAACTGTGAACAAGTACAAATATACCCAACAATTTCACATCTGAGAAAAAATCTTGATTGAACTGATTATTATACTATAGGTAACTATAGATTATAAGCTATTTTTTTCATAATTTTTGATGACTTTTCAAAGGTGTGATAAAATGCCACTTTTTTGAGTTGACATGAAAACGGAAACACATAAAAATATAGTTATAGTTACGAGTTAAAACAGGACGTCACCACGCCCGATAAATGATTTTTTTTAAAATACCTGTTATATTTTGAATGATAATAGGAATACAATGTGAAGCCGGAAAAAATTAATGTCAAGCCTTCCTATAGAATTTCTGACAGGCGATGGCATTTCTCAAGTCTTCTTGTTTGGCTTTCTTTATTAAAAAAGGTTTGCTTTACATTATTTGATCAAATTCAATAAGAATTTTTTGTTATTTTTTAATATACTCATATTACAAACGCAAATAAAACCATGATACAATCATGTTTTTTTACTCCTGTTTGAAGTTTCTAATTTTGGAAAAAACGAAATTTTATTAAATGTCACATTCCGAAAATCAATATCTTCTTTTCAGAAAACGTTTTGTGATGTTTTAAAAGTAGATAAAATTTATTATATTAGTTTCGTCGAAACATGCTGTAAGATACATCAAAATTATGAATTTAATTTCTATAGAGAAACATTTTAAATAAACAAAAAAGAGGAAAAACCTTCTTTCAAAGCTACACCGTAGTACCAAAATGAAATATCTTCTTACTAATATTATAAATGCGAAAGTTTGTATGGATGGTCCTTACTCTTTCACGCAATAAATATCGAATGGAATTTAAAAATTCTTTCACTAATCGAAAGCTACATTATTTGCGAGTAACAACGGCTTTATATATTGGTAAGCTCTGGCGTTATGAATGAGCTGTGGCGTTATGAAATTATGTATCATACGTTTTCTGTCCCTAAAAAAATCTAGTTATTGCAAACGTCAAACAAATGGTTACCTTGGAAACAATGTTTTTTTTTAAATTTTAGCCTTAAAAAGAGTGCTTTGTTGTAATTAAAAAGAGTACTTATTTGGCGTCGCAGTTAATATCTACATATCTCTAAAAATGTTTATTCTCCGAACAAAAAGCATAACGTTGCTATAAAGCATAGCGTTTGAAGTGGACTGTCATTTTCTTATTTTTTTAGGTTACTCTGGATTCAAATATGAATAAAATACTAATAAAGGGAGTAGGTACTAAAAATAAATTTCTATTTCTATAATTTAAATATTTTCTAAAATAGAATTTTTATTTGCGAAATGTCATTCTCAAATTTTGAAATTTTCTATTAAACAATAATTATTTTCTATTAGACAAAATAGCGAGAATAATAACAATTATGCCAATAATTACCCACTAATACTATGCGAGCGAAGCCGTGGGTAAAAGCTAGTTATATGTAGATTACATGCTCCGCATCGAAGGAGTACAGTCGCGATTTTTTTGTGACAAGTAAAACAATAAATATAGTTTACTATTACATACATTAATAACCCGCCCATCTGGGCGATCCATTCCAACCAATATGGAAACAGAAGTAATATTTAGAAACATTAAAGAGTTAATAAATAAAATAACTTCAGTGAAGGACTCAAAAATAAAATCATCACTAGAACAAAATATATCAACACTGGAAGAAAAAATTCAACACGAACTATTAGTCTACAAAAGAAGATTATAGATTTACAAGAAATTAATATTAAAAATAATCATCACTACACACAGAAACTTGAAGAATTTCATCCTAATAACAAAAAATCCTATGCAAATGTCACGCAAATGTCAGGTGACAATAAAAACTTTGTAAATACATCATACAACACAGAACAGAAATATGCCATATTAGTTACCTCAAAAAACACCTTGAAGGCCGAGGATATAATAATAAAAATTCAAAAAAATATTAATTTATCAAAAATAAAAGTCGGAGTTAATGGAGTAAAAAAGATCGGAGAACAGAAATTACTGATTTCATGCAAAAAAAAGAAGAAGCAGAAAAATTAACTGAAGAAATAAATAAGGTAATTGGAAAAGAAATATCAGCCGAAGAAATAAAAAAAAGAAGCTGTTCTTAATGTTGAAAAGGCTACAATGCCAATTGTCTGAAGAGGAAATTATAGATGGGATTGTTCAACAAAATGAAGGATTAACCATAGACGACAAAAATAACATTAAACTCATCAAGGAATTAAAAAACAAGTACAATGAAGGAAAAGAAAATGACACCACCAACTACATTATTGAAACAACCGGTAAATTAAGAAAAATACTTATTGATAAAAAAAAAAAAATATATCAAATTCCAAAGAGTGTACGTAGAGGACTGCAATCCGATCACCCAATGTTACCATTGCCTCAAATTCGGTCACACAGCACAAAGATGTCTCGCCAGGACGCAGCCCCCTATTTGCCCACATTGCACTAAGGAGCACACACTTTCAAAATGTGAAAATAAAGAAAAAATGCCAATATGCAACAATTGCTGTATCCAAAATAAAAGGTTTGATACAAATTATTCCACTGAACATAGAGTCGATAGCATACAATGTCTATACCGTCAAAAAATGCTTCAAATTGCTAGAGAGCGCATTGACTATGAATAAATTTTGGAATTTTTTATTTACTCAAATTCTAAAAAAAATTAAAAATGAATGATTTTTTATGTAACGCACTAGATAAAAAAATGTGTATAGAAGAAAAATTATGTCACTCCTTAAGAGATTTCAATTTAATTTGTACTGAAAAGGATTTACCCTATTTCATATAAATATTAGAAGCATAGAAAAAAACCTAGAAGAATGAATAATATCATTAAAAGATTTAAATTTTTTCCCGGGCCTGATTGTGTTGTCTGAAACACATTCTGCAGGCGAATTGAACTACTCTATTCCTGGGTACTCATATCATACAACAATAACAAAAATTAACAAAAAAACTCTGGTATTGGAATATTCATTCCAAACCAATATAATATTATCAATATTAGAGAGATAATTAATATTAGTAATGTTAACATTTTAAATATAGAAATTAAAGATGTAAATAAATATTATAATATAATTGCTATTTATCGTACACATAAATCGATACTACCACAATTTATAGATGGATTAAAAAACATTTTACTAAATTTTAGATATAAAAATAATATTCTTGTGGGAGATGTGAATTTAAATATTGCAAACGATTCCTCTAGTAAGAATAAAGATGATTACCTTAGTATGTTGGCCGAACTAAACTACATCTCATGCATAAATCATTATACAAGAAACGTCCGAGGTCAACGGCCTTCGTGTCTAGATCATATATTTACAAATATCCCTTGCATTAAAAATATAACCTCAGCTGTCATACATACGACTATCACTGATCATTATTCAAGTATATTTAATTATAAATGCAGGAATCCATCTTCTCCATTACCTAACCAAATTAATGCCTCAAAAAAAATACTTAATATGGATACGTTACTACATAAATTTGAATCAGAAAACTGGAATAAATTACTACAATGTAATGATGTCAATATTTGCTGCAATTTGTTTGAAGAAAAAATATCTACATACATAAACGATTCGACAAAAAATATTAATATTTCCAAATCCAAACAATCTAAGTACAAGCCTATAAAACCGTGGATTACCCACGGTATTATAATATCTGTACGACATAAACAAGCCCTTTACAAGTTAACTACCCAACAACCAAATAATAAAAATTTACTAAACAGTTTTAAGGCATATAAAAACAAACTTTCATATATTATAAAACACAGAAAAGAAAGTTATTATAAACAAAAGATTGATCAGCCGGAAAATGATAGTAAAAGAGTGTGGACGGTTATAAATGAAATAATTGATAAGAAAAATGCAGGAATAATGAAATCAATGCTATTACTCACGATAACTCGAAAATATGCTGTAAAAAAAACCCGTCAAAAGCTGCAAATATATTTAACACATTCTTTGCAAACATAGGAAAAAATCTTGCAAATCACTTAAATACCAACCCAATTTCAGATTGCAATATTGATACAGAAAATAAAATTGCAACATTTCAAGTCACAACAGAGGATGAAATAGTATCTATCATAAACAATATGAAAGGAGGTTCTGCACCGGGATTTGATGGAGTTACGGTTAATATTTTAAAAAATATTAAAAATCAAATTTCTATAATGAATATAGTAAATTTAAGTTTCCAAAGCGGTGTGTTCCCATCTATTTACAAGCAAACTATCATTACTCCAATATTTAAATCTGGTAATCCAGAAGAAGTAAGCAACTACCGACCAATATCAGTAATCTACTACACTATATAAAGAGGTAAGGTTTGTTTGTTTGTTTGCATCGAATAGGCTCTGAAACTACTGAACCGATTTGAAAAATTCTTTCGCTGTTGGGAAGCTACACTATCCCTGAGTGACATAGGCTATATAATATTTTCAAAATAATTAGGGATCATTACTACAACTCCAATAATGCAACCCAAGGTGTAAAAAAATTACCTAAAATATTCTTTACATCGCGTGCGCTGCGAAAACTATTGATGATAGAATAAAATAATATACTACGACTTTGTAGAACACATCATTATTTACAAAAAAGATCGCGACAGCATATGTCTAACTATTATGGTTATGCCACAATAAGTATTCTTTTATTTTAAAAATTTAATTAATATGTCGCCGCTTGAAAAGGCTTTTTATTTGTATCTTGGTGTTAATCCTTATCAAAATAAATTACTTCAAATTCAAGACAGCTCAATACCTTTATTTAACTTTTTGAATTTTTCAATTCGGATATTTAATTAGAAAGATATAACGAGTTTAAAAATGTTAGTATTAGAAAAAAGTTTCTGCTACGGGCCGGGCGGGAGAGGAGTCAAGAAATGAAGTGCCAGGGGGGTTGGCGGGAAGGGGGAGCGGGAGAGCGGTGGCGGGGAAGGTGGAAGTGGAACGCTGGAGGTTAACGCACGGGAATGTACGCACGGGAGTAACATTTTATTTATTTAAATATGGCATTGCAACGCATGCCGGGAAAAAGCTAGTCTCAAATATAGCAAAAATTTTTGAAAAGATAGTAAAAAAAAGAATGAACCAGTTTATAAAATGTAATAAAATAATTGATGAAAATCAGTTTGGATTTATGGAAGGTAGAAGCACACAGGATGCAATTGCAAAATTAACTAGCCTTGTTCTCAATTCATTAGATAAATCATTCAAATGTATTTGAATTTTCATAGATCTCAAAAAAGCGTTTGACAGCATATCACATGACAAACTCGTAACTAAATTAAGAAACATTGGATTAAACGGTACAGCTCTAGAATGGATAAAAAGCTACCTTTTCAAACGCCCTCAAGTCGTAAAAATCAACAATGTGCTTAGCCAACAAGATACAAGTAATTTTGGTATACCTCAAGGTACAGTCCTGGGGCCGTTACTGTTTATCATCTATGTAAATGATATATTCACACAAAGAATAAACGGAAAAATAATATCTTATGCTGATGACACTGTCATAATAATTGAAGGTGCTGATTGGAATACTGTGAACAACCTAGCGAATATTGACATCAATACACTGAAAAACTGGTTCGATAAAAATCTCCTCTCTTTAAATACCGAAAAAACAAACTTTATCCCATTCTCTATCAATAAATTTAAATCTAAACCAGAAATAAAAATTCTAATACATCAGAGTAAATGTAGTGGAACTAATTGCACTCCAGAATGTTCTACACTGAATTCAACTTCCAAAATTAAATATCTTGGTGTATATATAGATCAACATTTTAAATGGAAAACACATATTTGTGAACTTGTCAAAAGAATTAGGAAATGTATATATATATATATTTATAAGACTCAGAAATATTCTTAGACTGGAGAACCTAAAAAGAGTGTACTATGCAATTGTTCAATCTATATTACAATACGGTATTATAGGATGGGGAGGAACATATGATGTTATTTTAAATCCTCTCAAAATAGTTCAAAGATTAATAATTTAGATTATATTGAAAAAACCATCTACATTTTCTACCGAAAAAATCTTTTCAATATTCAAAGTAACTACAATAGACAATTTATATAAAAAATATTCAATTCTACAAACTTTCAAAGAAATACAGCTAAAAAAATTACATTTCAATATCTCAGCAAGATATCAAAACAATATTAAAATCCCAAAATTTAATACCAAGCACATCCAAAATTCCTATCTGTATCATGGTATAAATTATTTCAACAAACTCCCATTAGAAGTAAAAAATATTGAAAATAAAAGTAAATTCCAAACTAAATTAAAAAATGACCTGAAACAACTGTAAGAGTTACATTACTATTTCACTTCATTTAAATCTGTTAATCGACACATCTCAAGTTTCTCTTACTATATCTATTGTCAATAGTTGCAATATTATTATTCACCTACTCAAATGATAACATTGATAACATAATTGAGTATGAATTCACTCACCAAACACAAGAGCCTTGTCTCTTTATGGTGAGTAAAGGCTTTTATTACATTAATATTACAAATCTGTTTAATATGTAAAAAAAATGTATAATTATTGTAAAAACAAACAAATATTAAATAAATAAAAATAAAAAAAATAAAAAAAAATATATATACAGGGTGTAACTGTCCGCACCCGAATAATTTTAACCAGCGATTTTTGGGCTGTTTCGAATACATAAAATAGATGTAATTTTGATGTCCGCTGATATTTTTTCTATAAAAAAACATAAAATAATATTATTGTAGAAAGCAATCACTTTGTGGTTTGACATATTATAATAAAATAAAATACTTTTTTGTTTAAAACCACGAGTTTTATTAATTTTTGAACCGACCGGTTTCGCTTTACTCAAGCTTAATAAGCTCAAGTATTAATTTGTACCCTGATGATGTTGAGTAAAGCGAAACCGGTCGGTTAAAAAAAAATTTAAACAAAAAAGTATTTTATTTTATTACAAAAAATTATATTTTTAAATCTCACGTCCCCACTGATCACACTCCTAGACGTTGCGAAGTGATCACGTGATACGCGCACTGTTTCGTGTGTTACCGTGCTGTTGGAATGGGAGGGAATCTAGGCTTTATTCGACTACTCAGTTGCGACGTGTGATGAAAATTTTTTATTATTTTTAATTGAAAAAAAAAGTCATCTGACAGCAAAATGACATCCACATTTTTAATCCAAATATGCTCAGTAATCGCTGTAGGTACGGATGTGAAAGAAAGACAAGCAAACAAACATAGACACTTTCGCATTTTTAATATTATCATTTAATATTAAGTTGGATAGGATTAGGATGGAATGGATAGGATTAGATTGGTGTCGAGTTCTGACCTAGAAGAGATGAGATGTTGTACGTAGACCTACCAGTAAATACAATATGCAAGTTTTATCTAATATGTATATATATTTTTTTTTTTTTTTTAATTATTTTTTATTTTCATTAATATGTTTTACATGTTGCTAAATGATAATTTTACATCTTAGGTTTTTTACTACTTTTCCATTTAAAGCATATGCTTGTGTATGGAAAAGGTGTGTACATAAATGTGGTTATTACTTAGTACTTAAATAATTCATTTACATAAATATATGTGTGTTGTAATAGTATATATTTAAAGAAAAGAAAGAATATTATGGAAAACCAAGCATATTTGTATACATTTAAATAAAAGAAAGAATATTATGGAAAACTAAGGATATTTGTAGGATAATTAAGTGGCATTAGTTTTTTTCTTCAGAATATTTTTAAAATGTCTCTTGACAGAGAGCAGTATTTGGGTTTTATCATTAATGCTTGTGATTTCTTCTGGTAGACGATTGAAAAAAGTTCTTCCCTGGTAAGTGTAATGGTGTTGTGCAAAAGACGTATTTAGTTTTGGGCATATAAAACATGTTTAAGTCGCGTTCTGTTTTCGTTTAAAAATTGATATTTATCTTTTTCTTTTATAATTTGAATTAATGAATTTTTAATATATAAATCTTTAAATGTAGGTACTTGGAATTCATCAAATACGCGTTCTGTTGGGTAGTCCAGGGATTTTTTTAATATAATTTTAATAATTGTTCTTTGTACAATTTCTATTGGAACAAGGTTACATTTATATGCGGATCCCCAACTAATAATAGCGTATTGTCAAGTGGATTGAACTAAGGCATAGTAGATTAAACATAGATTTTTTATTGACAAAAAATTTCTAATTCTTAAAAATATGTATATGAATTTTCTAATTTTGTTTACTACTTGACATATTTGTTCCTTCCATTTCAGATTTTTATCAATAATTACTCCTAGATATTTTATTTTATTTGTTGTTTTTAATATTGTACAGTTTGATTTGCAGTAGTTTTGGCTGTGAATTTTAGTATTTTCATGTATTTCTTATGTTATTCGTATGATTAAAAAATGTTTAAAAAACAATAAATCTAATCGATCTGGCCAGCATGACTGACGTCATCTGTATCTGTTTGTGACACCTTTGCGGAGAGATTGACAACTATGGTGACGTTATCTGATGAAATATCGTATGGGGTTACTTTAAAATTCAATCGACGCATTTTTACGACAAAAAATATACTTTTAATTGCTATTTCAATATGAAAACGTGCTTTAGAAAATGCCGGCATTCACGTTAGCTAACTAACTAATCAAGCCGTTTCTCCGCAGGGGTCAACAGAGAGGACGGAATGCCAAACAACTCGGTCTTGGCACACACTTTGCCTCATTCACATTCATACATCGTCTCATACATAATCTTCTATTATTCTAACTCTTGACATGGCCCAACTCAAGTATCTGATTCTCTTGATCGTGCAATGTTTTCCTCGGGCGTCCCCGACTTCTTTTATCATTCACATTTGCGTCATATATTCTCTTTACACTCCTTTCTTAATTAATTTGCTCTACATGCCCAAACCATCTAAGCGTCCCTTTCCTTAACTTTCTTATAACGCTTACATCAGCCTTGCATTCTTTTCGAATCTCTACATTTCTCACACGATCACACAAAGAAGCTAGCAGTCCACAATGGAGTGCTGGTATCTACCCTGTTGTATGGCAGTGAAGCTTGGAACTGGCAGAAGATGGATAAAAGTAGATTGAATGCTGTAGAAATGAGATCCCTGCGGCAGTATAGTAAAACTAGGTAAAATCATGTACGATCGTGAGAGGAATGTGGCTTTCAAGTTAAACGATAAATATTCTAAAAAAATGAGAGAAAAGTTGAGTGGGAATCTTTATTACCCTTGCATAGCGCTGCTTTTTACGTTATGTTTAAGATCATAGATTGTGGTTTGTAGTACAACTAAAGTATTACTAGTTTGTTTGTAGTTATCTATCTTTAATATCAGCCAGCCGGCTGTACCATAGGGACGTTTTACACAATGTTTTTTTCATCCAGTTTCCATACGGGTCGACTTGAAGAAATGAAGTACCTGGTGCTGATTTTGATGCAGTTTTAATGGCTGCGTGATCTCTTTTATACAAAAACTAAAATTTAGATTTGAGGCCAAAATACTTGACCAAATTGACTAATTATTTTTTTAATCAAAAGGTTTAACAAATACCTGGTACGGATATGTTATTTTATTTATCTGTGTTTCAATTGAATTATTTTTGATGATTTGTTGACGGCAACGATAAAGGATATACAGATGTTTTCATATGATCTACGGTTACGTTGAAAGGGTTGCCATTTATAACGATTTAGTACCGTTTCAAAATATAAAGTTACAAGATCTTTCTTCTCTAATCACTTCTCAACTATCTGTGTGAAATCGCAAGTATGTAAATAACGATCGTAAGTATGTAAATAACGTCACTTAGCCCGGGTTCGTGGGAGATTCGTATAGGTCTTGGCGGCGGATTATTTTGCTATCTACTATGTTGCGTCCCGTATTGGGAGAGACTGGTTAACTTTTAATGTCTTCAACTGGACTCTCTCGACACATCACCTTGCACAGCATTTGGAGGGATGGATTCATTCGTAACTCCTGGATACACTGACCCCCAGATTCCTATCCACCCCTCATATCTTTTTCCTTTCCAGAACTTTCTTTCCTTTCTTTCCCTAAAAAGACCCCTCATACAGTATCCCCAAAGATGACTTAGGCCCTGAGGCATTTTTTATCCTCAGGGCCTCCTGTGTTGAGATAATGTTAAAAAAATCTTTACTTTCTGATATCTGAACAGAGAGTGCATTACTTTTTGAGATCACACAAGATATAGAATTTAAACTTTACACAGGACTTAAGGCCGCTCTTCCCAATTCTACTAATCAACTGCTAAGCCGAAACTAAGACTCAACACTGCTCAAATGCACAACTAATGCTCTTTCCAACACACAAGCATCGCTTAAGAATCGCTCAATCTGAGAAAGCCGGACACTTGGAATAAGCTCGACTGAGTAAAGCAAAGTTTAAAAAAATGTCAACAGAGTGGCGCCAACGCCACAAGATACCGACGCGCCGGCGGTAAAGGTTAAGCTGACACTTTATTTTTAAAATATTTTATACGTTTGTTTAAAACAAAAAAATGCTAGTTTTTGCATAATAGTACTTAAAAGAAATTATGTGAGTTAATAATAAATACAATAATTATCTCTTAAATATTAATTTAACATTGAAAGTTTTTACTTTGATGCCATCTTATTGTCTATGAAAGTGGGCGGAGTCACTTAAGATAATCAACGATAAAATATTTGGGAACATTGTGAATCGAGCGTTTCCTTTAAAATACTTACAAATCAAATTGGTCGATTAAAAAGTTGGGAACAACGGCCAATACTTAGCCCCAGACAAGTCCAAGAAATTGATCAGGAGCGAGGTAAAATTGTGCTCACTTTGGTCACAAGGACGTGACCTCGACGCATCCTCTTCTTTCGGATTATATGTTCTGCGATTACTAGTATATTTTTAGCTCTATCGAAATATTTTAGTATCCCTAGTTAAGTTTCCCAAGTCAATATCTGTAATGAAACGATGCCCTGCTGGCTGTTTATGAACAGATTCTAAGAAAATTGAAAATTTTATGACGAAAACGAAAAAGAAATATTATATTTTGTACGTCGGAGGTGTGATGGCTTCATTCTGATGAAAAGCTTATTAAATGACGCTGTCAAAACACCTCGATCTTGATTATACAAGTTGTTAAGGGATGTACTTGACTATCAGTAGGTATTGGACAGTTAGGGGTGGTTACCCGGCTGAGTGACTAGTAACGACATGCGGAAGAAATTTATTTTTGTTTGATTTGAAATAAAAAAGAGACAAATATTAGATTTACTTTTTTTACTTCAAATAATTTATTTATTTATTTATTTGTACACGCCCAATTAGGGCTTATACATATGATAAAATATAGAATACGTTTAATATAATCAAAGAATTAAAGAGATATAACAATTAAGTATAGGAATTTTAACTTAAAAACAACAAACAGAGTAAAATACAGGATGCACATTCATATAAATTTCGATACATATTGAAATTTATTTTTTTGTGTTCGTTTCGTCAGGACAAGGTTTGTATAAAACTACTGGTGAGCTCTGGCATTATGAAATTTGCAATAGGTGGCACGCGAGCTGTTTGAAAACTGAATGTACCGGGACTGAATGCATGGAATGAGGGAAGGGTGAGGGGGAGGGGAAATCGGGTAGGGGGTTCGCGAGGGGGGAGGGGAAACTGTGAGGGGAGGGTAACCTTGGGAGGGGGGAGGGGAACTCGGTAGGGTAGTTCGTGGGACGGGAGAAGGGGGAGTAGAGTGGGGAGAGGGAAGGTGGAGGAGGCGAAGTGGGAACACAAGAGGGGAAGGGGACGCGGGAGAGGAAGGTGAGGTGGAAGGGAAACGGGACGAATGGGAAAGAACACGCAGTGAGAAATTTTTTCTTTATTATATGGCATAGCAACGCATGCCGGGTACCAGCTAGTACAATAATATAGTATAATTGTCGAAGCGATCGCAGGTTATTTTCAATCGTTCTTTAATTTTATAATTGTGAGAAATTTCCTTACCTTTGTTCACTATATAATTCCTATTTATATACAATTCTGTAGAGCGGAAATCTCATCAGGAACCCGAAATTGAAACATACTGCCACCCCTCAGATAACAGGTGTAAAACACAGGTTTATCTTCGTTCTGCTTCCTGAAGACAAATGAAAGGTGTCGAAGACATGCATAAATAAACGAAAAAGCTCCGAAATCCAGTAAAAATGTTTGTAAGAACACCCCTACGAACCCGCCTTCCGATTTTTCACCGACTAAAAATATATATTCACAGTTTTGTCGAGAGATATTGTTCTATTGTAAGCAATTGGTAAAAAATATTATTCCAAATGAATGTGGTTGTCTTGCAGGAATAGATAAATATCAAAGTTGAAAATATCGAAAGCCAAAATTAAGGTCATAAACAAATAATAATAAAGATACAAAAAAACAGAGTGTGCACGCGGCATAAGTTAAACCTTCAGAAAACTAAAGTAGACAAGAGTGGGGAGACTACGAAGCACCGTCCAAAGAGGAGACCAATAGGCTACGAAGCGCCGCACAAAGAGGAGACCAATTATACTCTTGCAGGCTAAATCCCATAGAACTATAGATGTATGTGTTTGTCTCTTTTTATTGTCGCTATTTTTCGTTTCATTGAGTTTCAGATTAAACGGTGATAAAGAAATTTTCACTTAAAAAATCACACACGGTAGAAGTGAAACCTTCAGAAAAATAAAGTATACAAGAGTGGTAAGGCTACGAAGCACCGCACAAAGAGAAGGCCGGTAGGCTACGAAACACAGCATAAAGAGGAGACCGATTAGTCTATCTCAATATTTCGCAGGCTAAATCCTACAGATGTATGTGTTTGTCTTTTTTTAGTGTCGCTATTTTTCGTTTCTTCGAGTTTCAAATCACAACGGTGCTAAAGCAGTTTTCACTTCAAAAATAAATTCACGTGAATTGTGCTATCTATATTGTTAACTATACTAATCGAGATAAAAAACATATATAACGCTGAGTTACAAAAAATTCTAACACGGCAAACGATTAATTTAACAGCATACAATGTTATTTTTATCAAATACGGTGCTGTAAAGCAGAATATGATCATTTTTTATAAGAAAAACTTTCTTTTTATACTTTTTTGAAGGTTATTCCCATCAGTGAAATATATCATATTAGAATAAGTTAACAGTAATAATCTAAACGAAAATATGAAAGAGAACAAGACACAGAAAAAGACAATGGTCGCAACTGGGACTCGAACCCAGACCTCTCCGTCTAACTGGGACGAGTGCGTTAACCAATTTCGCTATTGCCACCTTCTGTCAAAACGTCATAATTGCACTCGTCCCGGTTAGACGGAGAGGTCTGGGTTCGAGTCCCAGTTGCGACCATTGTCTTTTTCTGTTTTTCTGTGTCTTGTTCTCTTTCATATTTTCGTTTAGATTATTATTGTTAACTTCTTCTAATATCAGAATATGATCGTTATGCATGGAGCATTTTTTCTTAAAAAAGGAATCAGAACAACTCACGTCTTATAACTTTTATAGTTATTTCCTCTGTGGCCTCTGTGGTCGAGGGGTTAGGCCCTTGACTCATTATCCAAAGGTTATTAGTATTATCTTCTTTAAAAAAAAGAATCATTTACTGGAAACAAAAGAACATTAAAATAGGGTAATAACGTTAAAATAGGGGATAAATCCCAGGCTTCTAGCATTCAGGATTTCGATTATAAGAAAATAATGTTTTACTTTCGATTTTCTTAGGTCTCGATTGGTGGCAAACCTCGTACATCACAAGTCACAAAGGTGCCAATCCTACTATAAGTAAGAGAAGCTGTTTTCAACCTTTTTGAGCCTGCGTACCCCTTGGCTCTTAATACAAATTGTTTGTACCCCGTACCCTCTATCTATCTAGTCTTGTATATACGAGTATGAAAAACATGTTTTATTCGTATTTTTTTAATACTCACATTATTAGATGGATTTAACTGGGGAGGAGCAAACGCTGCCGCCATTGATCCGATCTCTAAATCCCAGAAACTAATTATAAAGATTATTCGAAAACTACCGATCACAAGCAGTTCGGATGAAATCTTTAGGAGAATCGGTGTTTTGGACATTAGGAAACTTTATGCCAAAAATATACTAACTTATCTATTCAAACATAGAACTGTTTTTGACAATATCCAAACTGTTCTTGATACGAGAACCAAAGGGCAAAATCTTTTACTTATCCCTTTCGCCAAAACAACGTTTTTTCAAAAAAACTTCAGATACTTTGCAACCAAACTTTATAATACAATTCCATTGACCATTAGACAGCACACTAATTACGTAAAAAATAAATCAGATACCAAATCTTGGATCACTAGCAAAGACAGATCATATATTAATAATATTTTAAGATCCTCCTAATGCATGTTTTTCCATTGGTATAATTCTGATTGTCCTTGTACTTTTACTTTAAATGTAAATAACATTGTTGTTGTTATCCTTATTTTTGTGTTAAACTACTTATGATGCGCCTTTTTTCAACACCAGGAATTCCTAGTGAGACAGGCACAGCACAATCACCTATGTAACTTAATTAATCACATAGCACTCTCTTTAGGGTGAATTGCCATAGACAAAAAAAAACTTAATTTATAAATAGTATTATAATTTAAAAAAACCAAGTCACAAAAATACAATTAAGGCGGTACACAATCCTAATAATTTTTGTTTGCTCAAAACTCACTTTTTAATCATTTCCGACGAATTCGTAACTATATTAACTTTTTTATTCAGATGTTGTCCTGGGGATGTAAGTTCTTTGTATTTAAGATTAATAAAATCAATACCTTACCATTAATATATTTTACGTACAACGCCTTTAAAAATTTGTAATACGTTGTACAACTAAAGTTAGCGATAAGAACTAGATTTTATTTTTTTAGACTACAAATTAATAACTTCGGCAGTGCGACATCATCCCACATTTTCAATATTTGTAACACGTTCTTCAGAATTAATTAAATTGAACGCGGTGAAAAGGTTTAATCTCCATGCCTGCTAGGGTGAATTCCACCGTACGTTCATCCAGTACGCCCTGCAGCGGGCGCATATTTGTTTACACGCTTTCTTCACTTACGTCGTTAAGATTCCCACATTATTTGTCTTCTTCTTCTTTTCTTTGATAGGGAAAATTCGACAGTAGGTCAGTGCAATACACGGGTCGCGAGACTCTATTTGTATACTCGGCTTCTTTACTTACGACGTTAAGATTCTGAATATATTTTCGGGTATATTGTCATCTTAATGCAATTTTGTACAGAGTGTAACAAGACTAGGCATTTTTAACCTGTGATACACCTACACGCGAAATTGAACAAGTTTTGTTGCACGACTTTTTATTTCGACTAAAATATTATTCATGCTCTCCATACACAACTCCAAACTCAAAACCCGATTTCCTATTACATCCTGTATGAATGTTAACATACAGTCAATGAGACCTCTGAGCTTGCTTTGCAGAGAAAAGCTTTACAATGTTTGGCTCAATTTCACTTAAAAAGAAATGAAAGAGCCGAGTTTTACAACCCACATTCGCGCCATGATATTGAGTACCACAGGTTGAAAACCACTGGGTTAGAGAATTGTTTTAGGTTCTGACGCGACGGGTGGAACTGTGATTGTATATTGGCGGTCACGACCTCCACTTGATCTTTTGCAATCGCTGCGATAATGTCACAGGTTCGCGATTTTAGATTCCTTTTTATTCCCATATGAATTGAAAATCCTACAATCACGCTTTGTGTCATTCGAAGGTGTGACGTTTCAATTTCATTTACTTGAATGTCTGAAAAACGAACTACACCGAATGGAGTAATAATTAAATCTTTTCAACGCGAAAAGTGTGCATATGCAAAATAATTTGTATCGTAGAAAATATAATACGTTATGGACACGATATAATATTAACCCCTTAGGCATAGGATATATTTTGTCAACATATTTCCGCTTTGTAATAAAATAAAAATAAATGGGATATTTCTAAAGGTATCCGAATAATAAAAACTGTTTTTGAAAGGTGACGCTTTCAAATTTTATAAATCAAAGTAAACATACACGTATACCTTCTGAATTATAAAATATTTGAATGCAAACATAAAAAAGTTTAAAAAATGGCTTACCTTGCGTTTTTTCTAACTAGGTATATTTTTTCTAACTGCTAATGAAAAAAAAACTGATATTTTATTAGACAAATTTAATGTATAACAAACGTTATTATCACCTCAATTTTTGTCATTTCGTGTAAACATAATCAATAAGAATTTCCGAGTTTAAATATTTTTTTCAAATTGTGGTCTGTAACGTTGGTTTCATAAAGCGAATTATAGCGCACAATTTAAATATTTTGTTGTAAAATTTTAGATTTGAATACAAAGCGTGGTGTTTTCTCTTTGAAATAGTAAAGGAGACAACGATTTCTATGAGACCTTTATGAGTTGTTCTCAAAGCAAACAAATTAGCCGGATAGGTTAAGTTAGGTTTTTGGGTAAAAGCGGTAATGCGTTTCCATCTCCTGTCAACCTTCAGGATAGCCTTGCAGTGTCGAAAAATCCTCAAAAATCAAGTAACATACGATCACTTAGATTCATGGAGATAGTAACAATCTACGTAGTTGTGACGTTACCACAAGTGACCTGCTGATATACCACTCTATAATGCCGGTGTCCGTACACGGTGCTACCCGAAATGTACTGAACTTGATATAACACGATTTTAATCTTAATCTTGAGTTAACACGATGACAAGCGATGTCAAATGACGTTTTTCCAACATCAATCCATGCCTTCTCCACTAAATCCTTTCTTACGTATTCTGGTAAAGTGTAGTTATATAAACATGCATTATTTCCACTTCCAAAACCAATCTAACATTACTTTCATGTTCCGACGCCATTTCTGTCAAACGTCAAACGAAAAAGTATCAGACACAAATGATGCGACGCGTCGCGCGCGAATAGCACCGTCGGTATCGTGATACTGATTAGAAACCGACAGCCACCGCGTAGCGCCGTGTACGGGCACCAGCAAAATCATATGAGGGGTACTTGCGATCGGCGCGTATGATACGTTCACAAGGATCGAGTAGCTTGTAAGTAGCGTCATGTACGGAGGCCGTTACGATTAGTGTTGCAACAGAACTCTGCTTCCGCTTCCGCTTCTGCAGAAATTCCGCAAGTTTTTTCACTTCCGTTTCCGTTTCTGGTTCCGCAAACTTTATAACAGAACTCTAAACAGAACTCAATTTGCGATTGAAGATATTGAAGTGCAGCCTTCTACTTCAAAATCATCATCATTACAAACATTGGAATCGATGTTAAGTGTAAATAAAGACCAAGAGGAGAACTCTTCTATAACTGACGATGGTGACAATTTATTTTTAGAGATACAGTCACACCTTCGGGAGTACAAGAAAGAGAAGAGATTACAGACTACCTCTCCATGACGTTCCCTTATGTGATAGAAAGTAAATGCGCACAAATACCTCAATCTGTTGCCAATAGTTCGCTATTACTTATCAGCTCCCCCCAGCAGTGTAGCCAGTGAGCAATTATTTAGTAAAGCTGGTTAAATATATGAAGAACACCGAAACAGACTCAAAGGTGTAAAAGCAACCAAATTACTTTTTATTAAATATTATTTACCTCTGTTTAATTTCGAGTATTAAAAGTACAAATTTAATTAAACAAATCTTAAAAAATAAAATTGTGCATTTTCTTCATAGTATTAACACGTCCGCTTCCGGTTCCGGTTCCGCTAAGATTTACTTTTGACATCTGTTTCCGTTTCTGCTTCCGTTAAGACACTTCCGTTGCATCACTAGTTACGATATATTTATGATACAGCAGCGTCCACAGGGTTAAATGGTCCATCTAGTAACATCTAGATTAAAATGTCTGCTCAGTGAACTATATTCAATTTATTAATATTTTAATCGACCCAAAATTTCAAATGTTTTTGTTTATTAAACTGCAGCGTTATTTTACCTGTTTAAACCAGAAAGATACTATTAATCAAAATTCTTACAAATTTTGCTTTAACTCCAGTAAAAATCGATTAGATAACATTCCTGTTTCCAGAGGAAAGATTGATTTTACACAAAAAAGATCAACAAAACACTTTAACACCGGAAATTAATTAAGGTTACACGCCTCCCTGCCTTGATTGCTCTACTGTAGAGAATTTAGAATTGCGAAGAAAGTAATATAAAAAAACAAGATGGCCGTACTACGAACAGATTTTTTAACATTAGCTTTAATCCTATGCATAAGGTATAGTATTGCGAGCAAAGGAACTCGACAGATGGAGAAGCAACATAATAAACGAATAAAATACTTAGTTTCGTAATCTGTTTCCATATAATGTGCAGTGTTTGTAATATATATATTTTTTTTTTACATTAGTTCCACACAGGAAGCCCTGAGGAAAAAATCACCCCCAGGGCCTCTGTCATCTTTGGGAATGCTGTGTGGAGGGTCTTTTTAAGGAAACGAAGGGTCCTGGTCAACCACGCGCCGCCAAAATCTAAACAATACTCACCCTAAGAACCCGGGCCCCTGATATTTCACCAAACGTAGCGAACCACTTGGGGGACCTATGGCGTTCACCTAAGAGGTATTTGTTTTTGTGGCGGTACCTATTCCCGCCTCCCAAATTGTATTATTGTCTTATTTACACTGAATATTTAACTCGATTTATTATCCGTATTGTATTATCATCTTATTTACAATGACTATTTAACTGGTCTAACGTTCGTTCTAATAAATATCCTGTGTTGGTCTGCAGAAGGGAAAATTATCACTGAACGTGCCCACCTATCTATCGGATATCATCGGCTATCTCCGTAACCGTTCGGGAATTAGACAGTTGATCTTGCTAGGACACATCAAACTACTTATAACTACTACTTTGAAACTCCAAATTTTTATATACACTACATAAAGTATACTTCCAAGAATAAAAATCAATAAAAAGTTTAAAAAAAGTCGTCATTTGATAATAATATAGTGATGCAGAAAACCTACCATTTCGAAAATAAATATATGATCGCACTTATTGGAAGAGTTATCATCCATTCCATTCCAATCTATAAAATAATGTTAAAAGTAACTTGTTGCATAAATAGTCTTATTTTACAGTAGAGACATTTTTAAAGTCGTTCGTTGAGTAGGATATGCAAATAAAACTGCAATCTCCATTAGACTTAGTACATAAGTTGTACTGCTTTGAGTAAATTTCAAAATTAATTGAGCGAGCAGTTACCATAAAGTAAACAACCGTTTATTTAAGCTGCTAAAAATGGAGAGGTTGAATAAAAAAATGTCTTGGAAGTCTAACCTTTTTTGGATTTTAGGTCAGTGCAAATACATTGTTGTGCTGAACAGTAATGTTTCCGCTATGTTCAACTAAGGCGACGTAATGTAACCACGTTATCTTAAAAAGAGAACAGTGTTAGGCAGGATAATAGGCGATTTTAAAATAACCGTGGCAAAAAAAGGATTAAAATTTGTGTTAGTGTTACCACATTAAAACAATTTTTTTTCTTAAATTTTACAAGTTTTTTTTTAAAATCACTCACATTTTAGGAGATGACCGTTTAAATGCAGGCATTATTCAAGCCTCATAATTTTATGCACTCATAATTTTTTGAAAATCCGATTGAAATTTATAATTTTCCCCTTCAATGAACTCTCGTGAAGAAATAAAGAAATTTATTTGCAATGAAAATGAAATCAGGTCAAATAATAATAGTTTGGGAGAGTATTGCAAAGGTCACTCACTGCCTCTTGGCGTGTTAATAAGGAAATATCTTAATTAAATTTATTCAGAAAACTTAAAAATAGATCGTTACGACGAAAAACGCTTAACCATAGATTTTATTATGAAATTGTTTTTATTTTATTTTTTTATTTAAAAATATAACAAGGTTACAGTTTTACAACGTAATATACCTATACATTAATATTTCAATCACTCTCCTAATAAAGCAGCTGCTTGTGTTTGGGAGAGGACAACTAAAAAAAAATTACATTTGTTAAAATTAAAACAAAAAATATTAGTAATTTAACAAAAAATATTAGTGATTTTTTGAGAAAATACAGATAAAAGTAATATAAATATAGGTTAGTTAAAATAAATGATTTAAAGTTTTGATAAGGCAAAAATATTTTTCTAAATATGCAATAAATATTTCTAAATATAATATACAATAAGTTAAGTTATGAGGTGGTACTAGAATATTTCAATTAAATTTTTTTTTTAATATTTTTCGTAGCTTTCTTCCGATCGTATATTAAGGGGTAATTTATTATTTTTTTTATACCCTTGAATACATAGTGATGCTGTGCTGTTGTGGTTCAATACCAGTAGGTATTGCGAGGATTTGTCCTGGGGAAAATTACTAGGTTATCTTTCTTATTTCATTCACAGTCATACAAATTAAATTGCACGTGACAGATTCTCCTGGCACTCCTTTCTACATTCATACGCGCTACCCGACTTTCCAGACGGACTCTCGACCTATCGCCTTGCATCGCAGTTGGAGGGATGGATTGATACGTCCGTCACTCCTGGATACACTGACCCCCCAGATTCCTACCCACCCTTCGTACCTTTTTTCCCAGAACTTTCTACCCTTCCCTTCCTTAAAAAAACTCTCCACACAGCATCCCCTAAGATGACATAGGCCCTGAGGGAAATTATTTTCCTCATGGCCTCCTGTGCGAAGCTGATGTAAAAGAAAATAACAAAAGGATATAAGAGTTCCGTTCTTAGACTTGTTCGCTACACATTCGTAATACTAATGATCTCACATTCTTATGTGGTTTTGTCGCAATCGATTTTTTTCTTCCTCATTTCCGCGCCTCGCAGTTATATTATATAACAAACGTTTTAATTAAAAAATTTTTTGGTCCTTCGAGCCGGATTTTTTAAAAATATTTTCATATTTAAAAAGAAAAACAAACATTCCCGAGTTCCGAGTAGTCTAGTAACATTTAAAACAACTCCTACTACCATCAATATAAGTAGACAAAGTTTCTAGTGAAGGAATTAGCTAGCAGATAAATTGAATGATGCCTGAGTGGGAACCTGACGCATGTTTCGAAGCTACTTCTAGTATGCTAGGAAATTACCTTTAAATTTTTGATTTCTGGCGATTTATATTTAAAATATTCGAAAAATTCATATGATTCAACCTATATTTCGATGGCTTAGAGTTAAAATATTGTATCTCCATAAATCACAATATTAACCATAGAAAGATAATCTTATGTTGAAGATTATGGGGCTGAAACAAGGTGATGGCTTAGCACCTACCCTTTTCAATATTGTACTGGAGCACGTCGTTAGGAAGACAATGATCAGTACCGATTCAAACATCTGCTACAGAAGCAATCAAATAGTTGGCTACGCAGATGACCTTAACATTGTCGGAAGATCCCTACAGGCTGTAAGAGATGTGTTTGACCCTTTGGAGACTGCGACAAAAGAGGTGGGGTTGCAAATCAATGAAAATAAAACAAAAATCATGATGCAAACCAGAACCCCTCACCGCAGAATAAAAGATAAAGTGAAATTTAAAGACAATTATAATTTCAAAGTGGTCGAAGAGTTTACCTACCTGGGCTCCATCATAACACAGGACAATGAAGACCCAGTAGAAGTAAGAAAGCGCATCACAGCCGCTAACAAAACTTACTTCGCGTTGCTGCCAGTGTTCAAATCACGAAACGTCCATAGGAAAACCAAAATAACCTTATATAAAACAATTATCAGAACGGTCTTGGCTTATGGATGTGAGGCGGGAACACTGACAGCAAAGTCAGCAGAACAGCTGGACATCTTCGAAAGAAAGGTACTGCGAAGAATCTTAGGAGCGGTGCGAGAGGGAGAGGCATGGAGAATCCGCCACAACAATGAGCTCTATGATATTTATCAAGCTCCCAGACTCTCCACCCATTTAAGGCTCCAAAGATTAAGATGGGCCGGACATGTGCACCGAATGCCAAGCACACGAGTACCGAAGAAGGTTCTGACAGGACACCCGGGAGGTAAACGAAAGGCGGGCAGACCTAGACTGAGATGGGAGGATGATGTCAGGAAGGATGCAAGAGGATTACTCCATGTTGCAGATTGGAAGACGACGGCCGAGGACAGAGGGCGGTGGAGGCTTATTTTGAAGGAGGCCAAGGCTCGAAATGGGCTGTAGCGCCATTGAAGAAGAAGAAGAAAGATTATGATACGTCTTAAAGACGTACTGAAGTTTAAAAGTGTATATTTGACATATTATCATACTTAAACAGTTTAAACGTAGTTGAGTAATTAGTTTAGGGTTTTGTACTTAAAATAAAACCAAAAAAATATAAAAAATATATTGTTATTAAAAAAAAAAACAAAATGCCGTAAATCTGTTATAATAAAATCAATTAGAAACTATTAAGTCTGTTTTTCAATGAAAAATAATGTTTAATTAAATGAAGACAATATTAGCGAAACTCAATCAAAACCTGAAGACAGAAAAATCAGATGAGGATAGTGTTGGTAGTTCTTAGTCGAAGTATGACACAGTTAAAAAGTGACCGAATTGGAAATTTGGGTTCCAAAGCTCAATCGGTAGAGCATTGGCCATGTAAGCTAAGGTATCTGGGTTCGAGTCCCAGTGGAACCAATATCTTTTTCTGATTTTTCTGTCTTCAGATTTTGATTGAGTTTCGCTAATATTGTCTTCATTTAATTAAATTTTATAATTTGAGTTTTTACTAATAAAAGTTAAAAATTAAAATAAAAGAATAATAATGTTTTATTTTATGTCTAAATTGTATTTTTATATATTCCACGAAAGTTTGAATGCTAATCAGTTATATACTTAAAAATAATTTAAAATAAATATCTTTTTGTTCGCTAAACCACATTTATAAGAACAAGTCTGAAAGTTACACAAAACATAATCATTCGTTTTTCGAACGTATGGAGTATGTATTTCACCGTAATTATTGTACTTGCTGTGGTGGCAAGGCTGCCCAGCGCAAGCTCTGCTCGGTAACTGAGCTAAGTGAGATAGACAGCAATGCTTGTGTGTCGCTTACGTCGCAAAGACGTAGATTATCTTTCTAGGGTTAAGAAAACTGAATTTAAAGAAGTTTTGAAACATAAAAAAATAATATTTAGTTCCATATTATTCACGTCAGTGGCACAGTTTGAAAATGACCTTACTAGTTGAAACCAGCTGTAACAAAAATACGTACCTAAATACTTGCAGAACTTGATAATAACTTATTATTATTAAATTTTTATAAGAAAAACTTTATTTTTATACTTTTTTTAAGGTTATTCCCATCAGTGAAATATATCATATTAGAATAAGTTAACAATAATAATCTAAACGAAAATATGAAAGAGAACAAGACACAGAAAAACAGAAAAAAAGACAATGGTATATTTATATATGGTGGATTTACTTTGATATGTTTACATCATTGGAATGGCAGGTTGAGGAGATGCATGCAAGATTTCAAATAATATATATCAAATTCCGACGAAATTACTCTCCTCCCCCCCCCCCCTCATTCCCTGGAACCTTATAACTTTATTTAAAATTTCCTCATCACGAACTAGCCGCGAGTGCGCTCGTAAAAGGTGCATTTTACTGGAAAGGGCTACTATAATATGGATTTGGGTTATGTTCGATTTCGCTGTACAGATCTTGAGATGATTGACTGGTGGGCGAAGATGGGCGATATCAGGTTAAAATAGTAGATAGTAGCTAATATGTGAGTGTTACTGGAAAGGGTAAAACGAATATTAAGAGACACGATCAATCCGGGAAATATGGGAGACACTCCTTAACCAGTAAAGGCTAATAGTGCTTGAAAATTTCAGAGTAAAAGCAACAACTTAAGAGAACGTTTCTTAAGAGAATTATTTTTGAAATCTGTATTAAATACTATTATTATTTAATTTATTAAAACAGTTTGTTTGAAACAAATTCTGCTATGAAATTATTATTACGCATAACAGCTGTTTCGCCCTCTGAAGGCATTATCCAACTATCAGTTTAATAAATTATTTCCAATCCAATATTTGAACCCAAACAACCTGATTTACGCCCACCATTCTGCTTTTTTTAAATTTTTATTGTTTTAAATTTTATATTTCATCATTTTTCCATACTTAATAAGACAAAATTATTTTTGAAATATGTATTAAATACTATTATTATTTAATTTAATAAAACAGTTTGTTTGAAACAAATTCTGCTATGAAATTATTATTACGCATAACAGCTGTTTCGCTCTCTGAAGGCATTATCCAACTATCAGATTAATGAATTATTTCCAATCCAATATTTGAACCCAAACAACCTGGCTACATTACCACATTTGCTACATTACTACATTTACTACATTTACTTTCTTTACTACATTTCAGTATTTAACTTATTTCTATCAAATTTGGAGATACAAAATTTTAATTCAAAACCATCGATTTTGTCGCTACAATAAAGGGTCATTTGATATAAAGACGTAATGGAAATCTCCCCTAAGCCCGTGATCAGCTTTGGGTTCTGTAGCTCCTACATTCCTTGGAAAATCTCTGAAATCAACCCTTGTTTCACCTTGTTTCAGTTTTAAATCCGAGTCTTATGAGAAGTCACGATTTTGCTTTATCTGCTGAAAGGTAAAGAATTTCAAATTCTTACAGAACGTTTTACAATGCGTCTTAAAAATTATTATATTGCAGCGTTTGTTTTTATAATTCAGTAGCCTTTTAAAAGCCGTTTAAAAAAAAGTATATGGTTTGTAAGTTAGTTGGTTTTGATTTGGACACCTTGGAGATTGTAAACTGGAGAGAGCTGGCACAAAACCGTGATGAATGGAGGAAGACTCTTGGGGAGGCCAAGAGTGATGATGATGATGATGATGGTTTATTAAATAAAAGAGAACTAGAAACATGTCAGGTATGCTGTTTACAGAACTAGTAAATTATATTTTTAAGGCTTGGAAAGTTGTTATAGTATATTTTCAGCATGTTCTAGAGTAGAAGATTCTTAACGAAACGTTGCATGAAATGGCTTTAGCAGAGTTTGACGACCACATCTCCTTCCCTTCCCATTTACCTTTGGCCTTTGATTAACTTACTACAAATTATTGAGGATGTCATATTCCCAATATGCGCTTTTATCATTACCGTGACGATCCACGTTAACGGTACCGTGACGGCAAAAAAAAGTCAATAAACATTCGTTCTATTATCGCTATAATGCTGCAGCACTTTCTTTCACATAAAATAATGGTGAAACAAGAGATTAGACACAAAATACACGTCACTGTTTCCTCCAAAGTACTATTCTTTTTCCTTTGTAGGAAACAAATATATTTTTTCACGGCTCAGCTTCGGTGACGGGAATTGCGTTTCATTTTCTTTATACGTTTGAGGGAGATGTATGCGCTTTTATTATTAACGTGATGATCCACGTTTACGGTACCGTGACGACAAAAAAGTCAATAAACATACGTTCCTTATCGCTATAATTCTGCAGCTCTTTCTTACACAATAAATAATGGTGAGAAAAGAAATTTTTTTAATTTTTTTAAAAAGTTTTCTTTATTCGTTGAAAAAAAATTTTATTACATAAAAGTAAGAATTTTTCGACCACCATGCTAGGCACATGCCCGTGTTGTGGTGGTCGATTGACACAACATCGATGAGACACAAAATAGACGTCACTGTTTCCTCCAAAGTACTATTTTTTTCTTTTGTAGGAAACAAATATATCTTTTCACGGCTCAGCTTCGGTGACGGGAATTGCGTTTCATTTTCTTTATACGTTTGAGGGAGATGTATGATAATGATTGTGTGTTTCTTTTGGGGGGTTGCAGATATACGTTCACCATTTTTCTCATTTTCGACTGTTGTTAATTTTTGGAATTCACTCACACTTCAATATTATCGTTGTAAATATATTTTATACTTTCAAAATTGTCGTCACGGCTAGTAATACGTATTGGGTCTTCGGAGACGTCGAAAGAGATGCAAGAAAATTATGGCTTTTTTTTCCTTTGGAGGAAACAGAGCTACGAACATTGTGCATCTCATCTTTTGAAACAGCTGCAGCATTATTGTAATAAAGAAACGTATGTCTTTCCCTTTTTTTGTGCTGTTTTTATGACAGACGGAAATACTGTGATGTTATTTAGTTGAAAGTCATTTGGTCAAAGAAATGTTCGAATAATGTATTAGTAGAGCTTATTTGAATTCTATTTTATATAAGGGTTTCAAATCGTTTTTCGAATTAACCAAAGCCGCACAGGATGACATTCAAAATTACCCAACCCCTTTAATGTTAAGCCCTGTTTTTAGACGCGCTCTAAACCAAATCCATGTCCGATAATTCAAATCGTTCCGGGGAAGAAAAACAAACTGATCTTAATGGAATGCGCAACGTGGGCTTAAGCCGAGCTTTAAGCCTGTAAAAAAACCACGACGCTAAATGCCGAGCTTTGCTTTTCACCAGCTATCTCGTGAGCCAAAAAAATATACATCAGGAAAAATTCTAAAGTTTGTTTTACTTCACATTTTAGTAGATGAAAATTTCTACGAAATAGTAATAACTGAACTGCATTTTTGCAGAGCTATTTTCGGATATATCGGAAATATCTTTTAAACTTTAATATTAAGCTCATGTGGCAGTTTTTTTGTTTGTTTTTATTGCATAACAAATTAATATTCCCAGATTAATAATAACCTGGCAACATTTTAACCCCTCCCATTACAAGTTGTATTATAAGCGGACAACGTTGCTTGTGCAATGATGCATGACTTAGATTTTTTTACATTTGCTGCACAAAGGTGGTCCTGTGGAAAAAAAATCCCTCAGGGCCTATGTCATATTCAGGGATGCTTTGTGGAGGGTCTTTTATGGAAAGTAAAGAAAGAAAGATCTGGGAAGGAAAAGGATATGAAGGGTGTGAAGGAATCTGGGGGTCAGTGTGTCCAGGAGTGACGGACTTATGAATCCATCCCTCCCACTGCGGTGCAGGGCGATGTTCCGAGAGAATACGGCTGGAGATTTCAAAGGGACTCTCTCAACCATTCAGTCCCGATCCGGCCTGCCATGCAGCTGATGGACAAACGCATCCGCCGTCAACACCCGGACCAACCTCACCCCATGAACCCGTTCACCCCTGCTAAGTCACCAAACGTAGCGAACGACTCGGGGTTACCTATGGCAGAGGTGTTGGTTATCTAATAAATGGTTACTGGGGTGGCGGTACTCATACCCGCCTCCTAAGCTGAAAATGCGTAAAATGTTACTTGTTCAAAGATGGATGACTTAGCTAGCAGAGGAATTGAACAGGAGCAGCTCTAATAAGTAAATGAAATTCATACCGCGCTGTCTATACTACCATTTACAATTTTGAACATAAATATTAAGTCAGATATAATTCTTTGATCTAAGAGTTTTATTAAATTAATTTTTTCATCAAGTTATATTATGGTTTATGCATGATCTCAATGAGCACACCGTGTTTAATGGTAATGTTTTAGGAAAACATTTTGATTTTTTTTAATTGTATTTTAAAATGGGGGGACCAGATCGAGGAGTTATATTTGAGTTGACTTCGAACTAAAGAAGAATACACACTTTTTAGGGATAAAATATTCTTAAATCCTCCGGAATTTAGAAAAATGATGCCAATGCATATGAATTAAATATCTTTTATTTGCGCATGCCGGATTTACCTCTGGATGTGGCGTCCAGGAACATAACCACTGGAAGTTCAATAAAAATTGCGAAATTATTTTTGTAAAAAAAAACACAAAGGACGCAAAATTTTATTTGTAGGTTGGTATTACTTCGGATTAAATAGTAAATAAGTACCTACACGTGCATTTATGTTGGTGTATGATTGACTTACGACCTAAGTTGGAAATTTCTGAAATCTGTTTTAAGTTTTTATCTATCTAGTTCACGTGGTACCTTACTCCAAGCTTTGACGTCTCATCCGATTCCGAAAGTACATTTTCCAATAACACGAAAAACCTTAATGTTGAAATCCAAGTCTCACCAATATTTTCAAGATTGGTTCGATATTTTCAAGGCAGCTTTAAGAGAAAATTAGCAACTTCCATTACGTGCACTTTCTAATGCTCTGAGTTTTAATCTTCGATGCCTTTGATTAACGAGTTTTGAGATTAAGTTTTTTTAAGTAGGTCAATTATAAAAATAGATCCTGATAGATTTTCAGTAGAAACTACATAGTTTGTGGTGGTGAAATTTCTGAACTATTTTATTGATTTATAAAAAGGTTTTACTATTAAAAATATTACATAACTGTTCCTCCAGTTGACAAATTATGATAAAGTGATACCTTGTGTGGTTTTCAAAACTAAAAGTCTTAAAATCATAATTTTTTTAAGGTGCTTATGGTTTCAGATTATATGGAGTTAGTAAGAATGTCATCCCTCATTAGAATGTGTTGTGAAGCTGAGTGGAATGTAGAAGACAAAAATATGAGGTAAAAGAAAGTTGGATAGTACATAGCTATTCAGATCTGGTCACTAGACACGGCTAAAGCCATTGCAAGCAACGTTTCGATTCTGAATGGGATGTCTTCCACCAGGATAATATTTACTAAAAGATTCTACCAAAGATTCTAGCCTTACGGCCGGCGTAGTCCAGCGGAAAGTCTCTTGACTCGCATTCCTAAGGTCGCGAGATCGAATCCCGGCGTGGCAAATACATTTTATTTGATTAACATGTGTTATTCACACTTTACTCATTTAAAATAATGTATAGTATATTTGCGGCACGTTCCAGGTCGAAGATGCTCTCAGTATGGCCCTGGTGTAAGACCAACATTCAGAATTGAAACTTTGCTTGAAATGGTTTTAGCTGTGTTTGGTGACCAAATCTGAACAGCCAGGTACTTCCCCACCTTCCAATTCACTATCTCCTTCCCATCCCCACTACAAAAAAACTCGGGAACGTCCCGTAAATATACTTATAAAAAAAAATAACATGCTGGTATTTTCATGCGTGACCTCTGGATTCGTTGTCAATAATCTTAGGACCACGCATTCCTAATTTCAACCGACATATAACATACTTCCACACTTCCCTTAAAGACTTTAAGTTTTTAAGCTCTTAAAATCATATATACTTAGGTACTTACATAAATAAAAATATAAATTCCGTTCATTTTACAGTGGAATTGAAAAAGTAATTACATGAAATTTCCTAGTTTAAAAAAAAGCTGCGTAAATCATCAAAAACACATCTATTATCTGTGAAAATCAGGTTGTTTCTTTAAATTTTACTGAAGTCAATTGTCGAGAGATTTTTGCTTTATTTTAAATATGTAAATTCTTTTCAATTTGGGAGGCGGGTATGGGTACCGCCTCCACGTGAACCATTTATTGAATAACCACAACCTCTGCCAAAAGTCTTCCAAGTGGTTCGTTACGTTTGGTGATTTAGAAAGTGTGCCCGTGTTCATAGGGTCATGATTTTCCGGATCTTGTCCGGGTTTGTTCGGATCTTGGCGGTAGATGTGCCTGCCCACCAACAGCATGTCAGGCCGGATCGGGAGAGACTAGTTGAGAGAGATCTTTTGAATTCTACAGCAGGACTCTCTCGGAAAATTGTCTTGCACCACAGTGGGGGGGATGGATTCATAAGTCCGTCACTCCTAAACACACTGACCCCCAGATTCCTACCCACCCCTCATACCTTTTTCCTTCCCAGGACTTTTCTCTCCTTTCTTTCCCTAAAAATACCCTACACACAGCATCCCCAACGATGAAATTAGCCCTGAGAAGGAATTATTTTCCTCAGGGCCTACTGTGTGGAGCTTATATAAAAAAATATATATAGACAGTTGCGATTTTTAAGCCTATTTCCTATATTCGGCGATATAAGGAACTCTAAGAATATATACATTTTTGGCCTTGGCTTACTTGGCTACATCTTTTTTTTTTAGTTAAAGCTTGCATATTATTTATGTCAACTATATTCTGAAGAGTGCCTACCTAAATCGCCCAATGCGTCCGCGTAAATTGAGTCTAAAATCCCTAATACGATTCATTCCGGCACGTTTAGCAAGAATAAGGATTTCTGCTTGTCCCGCTACAGAATAAACGGCTTACAAGCTTCCTGTAAACGGGACAATGGACGAGGTGTTGTTTTACAAACTGGAAGAGAATAATTTGAATGTGTTATACGTGTACAATGGCATTATGTAACATTGTTATCATGTTTTTTATCATACATTTTTATATTGTTAGCTTTTACAAAAACGATGAACTTGGGGAAAACCACAGAAAACTTTTTATAAGTCTATGGTTAGATGTAGGGGAATAGACTTAGAAGTTTAAAAAATTCTTTGTGTCTAAGATGCGAATGTAGTTGCTGTTTAAATAAACGACGCAGATAATAATAATAATGATATTGAGGAAAATTTAAAATGGTAATAACCATTAATAATTTCTGACATTTTACTCGGAAATCAATAAGCGTAATAAAAAGAAAAGCCGGTCAGTGGCTGAGTTGGAATTGCGCTTGGGTCCCACCCAGACGCCCCTCGTTCGATTCCTCGCCTGGCTAAGAAGTCCTCCATCACGATTCTAGCAACATTTTCGGCTTACTGTGGTGGTAGTACGAGATATTCAAATTTGGTCGGGTTATTCGCAACTCGGAAAGAGTTTGTCTTTCTTTTTAAAGTAAAAAAAAGTAAATAAAATTTTCGAGTTACGTACCTACCTATCTAGAAATAATATAAACATAACGCCTGTAAGTGGCCAAACCACAGTTTGATAATGCCTTTAGAAGGCGAAACAGCTGACGAGAGAAAAGCGTAATAATAATTATATAGCAGAACTCGTTTATAAATAAACTGTTTTCATAAATTAAATATTAATATTAGTAAACATATAAAAGAAATAAAAATTAAAATGTAGTTCTACAAATGAAACTTATTAACAGTATTTCTTTCTAACTATTTTATTTTTGCAATTGAAATTAAAATAATGAAAATAAAATATCACGTACATTTTTCTTAAATAATTAACTTCCCTCCAAAATCAAGCAAAATTAAATTCTTCAATTACCTATATAATATAAAGTAAAACAAAAAAAAAATTGCACGTATTCGTATAAGATATTAAATATTCTTTGATAAATTTTTTAATTATTTAATTTGTTTGTGTATTTTGGCTTCAAGTTCCTCTTAAAAAACGGTTTTAATTTGCAACTCTCTCCAAAGTGCCCTTATAGCAAAATCAGTGACATAATAATAGAAATTCTCATATTCCTGTTTAATCGGCTAATAGAATTATAAACATTACCTATTCCGCGGGCGGCAACATTCCTGATGAGCCGCTGATTAGGCGGAGGCGTAGATTGCTACTCACCGCATTGTATATTGCAACTTGCATTCTGTATAGCAACTTGCAATCTACGTCCCGTCATAATTAATTAGCTAAGTACGTACTCCGCGAATTCAGCGGAATGCTAATGGAGGAACACAGAGCAAACTGATGCGAGCAATGAATTAATTATCTCATAGAAGTGTGTTGTAACCGTGTTCGTGTATTCGAAGTGAGTTCAATTTGTCCTTACTTCGAGTGATATTTATTTATTTCATTCCCAGAGAGCCTTTAAAAAGAACAATAGGTATCTACGTCTTTTTTTTAAACCCCCAGGCTAATTTGTTCGCTTTTAGGAACTACTCATTTAGGTTTCGTAAAAATCATTGTATCTTTCTTAATATCATTGTTAGAAATATAAGTTAAATTTAAACGGTGTTAGATAGAGAAAACATCACGCTTTATTTTTAAATCTGAAATTTAACCACAAAATAATTCAAATGTACACCCATATAAAACCAAATTTTCCGATAACGATTAGAAAAAACATTATGAAAGTTTGGAATTTTTTAAATTAATTATTTTTACATGTAACGACAGAAAAGTGAGTTGACGATAACGTTTATAGTACATTTGCCTAATGTAATATGTGTGTGTTAATTAATTTTTTTTTCGTTATCAATAATTTTATTTTTAATTGGTAAACTAATGTTTAGGACAAGATTTTTATGCATAGCACAAAGGGTAACAATTATTATATAGTTGGTTGTTTTCAGATGAAAAAATGTAATAAGCAGTAATTTTTGAATGAAACACTAGTATATATTGAATTATTTGGCGGGTGGGAGATAAACCGTCGTAGCTCAGTTGGTAGAGCAGTTGACCGGATATCAGAAGGATGCGGCATTTATCTTTTCTCGGGAGATTTTTTCAATGTTGATGAGTGTTTCAGGCTAATAATTATTGCTTATAATAATTGTCAATAATTTTAGTTTTAAAAATGATGAACCACTTTTTAACTTTTTTTTACGTTTGCATAAAAAAATATATATGTTTATTTCGATTAAAATATTTCATCACCTTTCTAGGAAAGTTTGTAGTTTTCGGATGCGTTCAGAAATATTCCATTTATTTGGATTGTATTGCACACCGGAAATATATTGACCTTCCGAGAAAATAGGTCTTAATAAATGGTGATTTAAAATTACGATAAAATTAATAGTTAAACGCACACGAGTTATCAAAATACAGAAAATAAAATATAAATAAGTAATAAAAAAAAGGTAAAGGTAAATCCGCAAATTTCTTCCATAAAACTGTACCTATAAAATTGTTGTTTAGAATAATATAAACCCGGTAGAATTGGTTTGTACAAACGGGCGATTATTTTAATTATTATTTATTGGACAAACGAGATTACATGTCTGTTTATAAAATTGTGTTTTTACTGTAAACTTTTTTTTTTACATATATTTATTCTTAAAACTCTCAGGCTTCTCATCATACGTAAGCAGTTCCAGAACTCTGATTTTCTCATATGCAGTAAAATTCTATTTAAATTTCTGGCTTCATAAATACGAATATATATATTTTTATTAAAAACAATTTCATCCTTAAGTATTTTGGCATTAGATTTCTCATAATTTTATGCATAAAAATTAACATTTTAAATAGTTGTCTTTATTTTATTGGAATCCAATAACTTTGTAAAAACAAAAAGTTTTTACGCAGTTATTTATTTTAATTTAAAAGTGAAAGAAGATTGAAGAAGTAACTTCTCTTATTTGATTATTTTTTTGCATATTTACATTTTTCTTAGCATAAATCTCATATATAGCTTTTTTATAATTTCTAGTTTGTTCAAGTTTCCTTCATTGACAAAATTCAATATCAAAGAACAGTTTTCTAAATGTGTAGATACTAAAGTTTTGAAAATGAGCCCTGTAGTGTTTTAAGTTAGTTTATTTCTAAATTTTCTAAGAAAATTTACTTTTTTTTAACTTTCTTTAGCGCATAATATTTAAAATTTGCTGTGAATGTTAGTTTTGAAACAAATATTGTATACACTTTGGTATTTGTTTTAATATACTTTTGCAAATTTATTCATCCATATTATCGCAAACTTAACCCTTTGTTATGCCTTTTTTTGCCTATTTTCATATGTTTTGTTTTATTTAAGTTCAGTTTCAACTTGTTTCATTTCAGCTATTTTAAAATATTTTCTAGGTCTTCCTCCATTGTATTTATTGCGCCTTTCTTCTTTTACGTTTGAAGTTTGCCAAGTTCAAAATATTGTCAAGTAATACATCCGAATTGCTTAAATATTTGTAACTAAGACAATTCCAACGTTGTGTTGGGGAATGCAAACTATTGTTGGAATGAGATACTCATGTAAAATGTTCATATTTGTCTAGTTGTTCGTTTAGGTACATGTAGATTTTTTCGCAAGAGTTCATAATAATCGATAAAATATTTTCAAGAGTAGTAGACACTGACAGTATCGCTGCTGAAATGACTTTAGCATTGTTAAGTGATATGAAGGTACTTCTCCTCTTTCCTTTTCCTCATCTCCTTTCCCTCTCTGTAATTTTCGACTTCACAACAAACCACTATTGGGGGTACCATAGTCCAAATAGTTCTGATTGATATCTTCACCATGGCAATACTGAGTGGATTTATCACTCGCCTTATTTGCTCTTCTGTGCTCTTCTGGTGACATTCTGTTGTTCTCTGTGACAAAATATAATGAAAAAAAAAAAATAGAAACACCTTTTTTTGTTTACATTTACGGGAATAACAAAAGCTTAGATTTAAATATGCAAATCCCACTTGTATTGTATGAGCTTGAATCTGTTTTGTTTATAATCGTTCGAGAGACATAATGTACATAAATGAATCGTGTTTATGTTTTGTTTCCAAGAAATGTGCTCTGGGGAAATAAGAGGTTGAATTTCACATGGAAAATCATGTTAAAAGTTCTATCTTCCTTCGCAACACGGAATACTATATGTGGTTGAACTTTATAATGAGAAAAAACGTAGCTAGCAGTTCACAATGGAGTGCTAATAGCAAACCTCACGAATGAGAGTGAGGCATGGAACTGGCAGAGGAAGGATGAAAGTTGTCTGACTGCTGTAAAAATAAGTTCCCTGATCCCATGTGTGGTAAATCTATATCGCGTCATGTTTGCCAAAAGATCGCAACCGACGAAAACGAAATTTTACGAGAGACGTTTGTTTCTTATAATTTTTGAATTAGCGTAGCGAAGTCCAGTTTTAACTCGGACTAGTCGAGCGTTTTGCATTTCGTCTTTCTATAAATTTGTTTGTTACGTTCTGGTTCCGTTTAAAGATGATGGCTGTTTTAAGGGTTCAATAATTTTTTTTTTCTGTTGACATCGAATTGTCGTGTACGTACATTAATTAAGTAGACGGGTATTTCTGTACCTCTTTACAAGCCTTATGATTTCAGAGGAAATTTTGATTTTAATTTATTAAATAATGATAACTTTTTCGGACGCAAGGTCTACTCACTGTTCACAGAACTAACGATAAATAAAGTTTTAGGAATACATCTACTAGTTTAAGTTACGAGTTAACAAACTTTTAATTAAATGTTTATTTTTTTATTAAAACCATCCACCATACATACATTACGAGAATCGATAAGTTGAGGATAAACAGCCGTTACGTTGTTTTGTCCAGATATTTAGCGATTCATTATTTGTTAATATTTGTTGCTTACGCTGTTGTTACACAATGTATTAATATTTTTATTTAATCGGTGTTTTAATATGCGATATTAATAATAACTTAACTATAAAATTATACACATTTCACCCCAAGTACGGATCCTTTACTCTAATAGCCCATAAATACCATACTAAAACGTAGATATAATAAAAATCATTTTAAATAGTGAGGTATAATGAAAAGGCATAATAAAAATCATTTTAAAGAGTGCCAATTGTTATCGGCCAAAAACTTATCTGTACACGCCGATAATTTTTAACACCCGCCTGCAGTCCCCTCTTACCTCGCAAGAGTCCAAAGATACTGGTGCATAGGCACGTTTATCAATTCTGTTAATATTGACTCGCGATTCAGTTTCACAACTTTCTGTTCATTTTTATTTCATTCTTCAGCTTCCTCAAAAAAACTACCTATTATTGAACTAACGAGTATCCACCCGGCATGCGTTGTAATGCTGCGTGATCCTCAGATCAATTAAACTAAATCTCAGATTAATTTAAAATCTTAGTAAAGTAGGATTTAAAGAAACAATGTGATTTTTTTACACACAAAGCATATTAAATAATAGAAACTAGCGCAGTATAAAATCTAGCAACCTACGCACATTTTAATCTAACATCTATGTAATTAATTTTAATCTGTAAAATAAAACACGTGGAATATTGTAAAACAGGATCCATATTGAATGTTTAATTTCCAAAGATACACAATAAAACAATTTAACTTAGTAAGGAACAATATCCTGAAAGCCAAACATCATATTGGATATTACCTGATGAACATCCGCATCAATATTTTCTTAACAGTAAAGTTGAAGAAGATACATAACTACGCAATCAATTTCCAAGTTCATCCATTATTCTAAGATATTTTCCTCTTGTGTATCTGAGACTTTAAGCTCTAAGGGTTAGTTGTTTGGCAGAAATTTAAATGTAACAATGTCATAAAATGGGTCGTTCAGGGCTTTTTGTTTTTTTTTTACATTTGGTAGGTGCGTTTCAGCGGAAATGCGCGTTTTCATCCCGCGATAAAATATTCCCAAAAAAATATCCAACTAAATATCTAGTAAAACCTAACCTAAGCTAACCTTATTTTACATTTTACTATTTTTGAACAATAATTTATTGTCTTTACAGGATGTTTGTATTATTTTTGTCCATTTTACTATTTTTGAACAATAATTTACTGTCTTTACAGGATGTCTGTTTTTATTTTTTTATTTTACATGCGCTCCACACAGGTTGCACTGAGGAAAATAATTTCCCTCAGGGCCAATGTCATCTTTATCGATGCTGTGTGGAGGGTTTTTTAAGGAAAGGATGGAGAGGAGAGTTCTGGGAAAGAAGAGGGTTTAAGGGGTGTGTAGGAATCTGGCGTTCAGTGTGTCCAGGTCATTCGCCTTCAAGACCTAGACCAATCCACCTTGTGAACCCGGGCACCCCTGGTAAATCACCAAATGTAGTGAACCACTTGGGGTGATCTATGGCAGAGGTGTTGGTTATCCAATAAAGGTTCCCAGGGCGGCGGAACCCATTCCCGCCTCCCAAATTGTCTGTATTATTTTTGTGGCATTTTTTTGTTAGGTTAAGTTTTAGTAAATATTTTGTTGAATGTTTTATCCATAGATTATTTTGTCAGAGGACATTTTGTCGGGGATATTTTGTTGCGGAACTAAAAGTCGCAGAACCGTTTCATATTCCTATCAAATTATAATAAGCTCACAATAACAACATGATATTTGTCCTTTCCATGAATATGTTCAAAAGCTAAAACGGACTTAGGACGGGTTGTTTAAAAAAAATTGATGGATTCATCAAATATTTGAAGTTAATTTTTACGTTCTGTGTAAGTTCTATTCAATTTCTGTGATTATTTCAGTTTTAAGAAGCTACTGATCTGTTATGATATGAATCCTTCAAATTTTTTTGAAACAACCTGTCCTTAGAGTCGGAATTTAACTGGAACCTTTCAAATCGATAGTCTCGAAGAACAATTTTAAATGGGTTTTTTACTTATTATTGGTATATTTTGTTGATTTAAAGGACAGTATTTTCGGAATTTTGAATAACATACAAAATATCTAAACAAAACTATATTTCTTGACCTCAAAAATAGTAAAACTGCAGAAACCAAACTTTAAACAATTCTATTGCAAAACCACAAAATCGCACATCCGACATTGTTATTCGGAATCGTCGAAATTTAAACAACACAAATTGGAACTGAATGACGAGTTATGGTCATTTGGTGATTTTGTCACACGTGAATTTCTGTGAAATAATTGGGCCTAATGAAATATCGCAGAGATCTGTATGTAACACCGATTGGAATATGTATTGGAACGTTTGTTCACTATTGCTCGTAACTTGATTTGCCTCAAAGAAAACCGAGAAATTTTGTTTTCACACAACCAAAAAAGATTTTTTTAGATCAACTCCACAGTAGGCCCTGTGGAAAATAATTTCCCTTCGATTATCCCAGGAAAATGACTTACCCCAGGGCCTTTGCCATATTTGGGGCTGCGACAAGGAAGGTCTTTTTAAGGGAAGGAATAAGAGGATGTTCTGAAAAGAAAACATGTAAGAAGGGTTGGTGGGAATCTGGGGGTGAGTGTGTCCAGAAGTGACAGACGTATGAAATCATCAACCACTACGGTGCAAAGCAATGGGTTGAGAAAATCTAGCTGGAGGGGTCATAGGGTCTCCCCCAACGGGCATCTCCCGATCTGCCCGTAACGCAATTGGGGGGCAGACGCATCCGTCGTCAATGCCTTAAAAACTGTCCGTAAACCTCGTCACACCCGCTAAGTCACCAAACGTAGCAACTTGGGTTGACCTATGGTAGAGGTGTTTGTTATCCAATTAATGTTAGTATCCGTACCCGCCTGCCAAATTTGCTTTCAATCTCATTTAAATCTTATAATAATTATCATCTTGATTAAAAAAAATTCATTTTCCGTGATTCAATTAAAGTACGAGAGATGATCTGAAAGGAAGTGTACTGAATTTTTATATTTTTTTGAAAAAGCATTTAAAAAAAATTCAGGATATATTTGATACACTTATTGACTATTTTTCCAAATAATCGAAATCCCGTTTTACGCATGTGGTGAGACGTGGCACAAGTTTCTTTATGCCCTCCTCGAAGAATTCTCCCGCCAGCTCCTCCCCCCACCTAAGAACCACTTTCTGCACCTGCTCGTCGGTTTAAAATTTAATTACATCCATATATGCCTTAAGGGAGGTGATAAGATGATAATCTGATGACGCCAAGTTAGGAGATTACGTGGAGTGGTTCATCCCAATCAAATGGGTCCATGATCGTATTGATGGCTAAGGCTGCGTGAGGACGGACGTTTTCGTGAAAACAAGCGCACTTCTCTGGTCAGTATTTCGCTCTTTTTATTTTGAATGTTCTTTTGAGTTTTTTCAGGGTACAAAATATTGTTGTGCATTGATGGTCTCAACCTGAAGCCGAAATTATTGAAACCAACATGATGCCTATTCGGCCCCAAAACACTAAGGCCATGATTGTTTTTGCCCATAATTGTGGTTTTCAATTTTTTGACAGATGGGGAATTGGTGTGATGCCACTTTGACGACTGTTTTTATTTTCTCAGGCATGTAATGAGTCACTCACTATAATTTTCAGTCACAATAGAGCTTAGAAATCCTCACCCTTTTTTCTTGTAGGTGTTGTTCCTTCCGTGAGTAAAAAGCGGATCACAGCACGTGGTGGGATTTTTTTGCAGACATCTTTTACTCAACTTTACACTACAACGTGAGTTTAGATACCACCACGTTCCTGCGATGCCAGTTCAGGTCAAGAGACCCCCTTCTACCACTTAGTACTGCCAACCCCAAAAAACAAAAAACCACCGCCCGTTATGGTCACAGTACACTTACTTTCTGAACATCCCTAGTATCACAGAAATCTTTTTTTTTATCTACATTACAGTGCAATTTTCTACGGAAAAATGCATTTAATTCTGCAAATGCTGCGATCGGTTGCAGCAGATCATCTTGAACAGTGTACAGTGCACCGAAGCACAAGTGTACAGTCAATTCAAGTAATTAAGCGGCTAACTTATAGGAAAAAGGGGTTTCCATTAGGTACAGGAGGTTGAGGCAAACGAAGGCGGGAATTGAAGCATTACGACAATATAAGGCGGGCAGTGCTTCTCAAAATGTGGGGATCACCTCCTGAGGGGGCGCTGAATGGATTCAGGGGGGCGTTAAGCTTTTTTTCATACACCATTGCAAGAATGAATGTACAATTGAAAATTGTCTCAAATTGGCAGCCACCTCTGGACTGAAACCCCAAAATATCTGAAAAAACCCTTGACTTTGTGCAGAAATGGGCGGTCAATTTCATTGATTGTCCCACCTTAACGAACGAATTGCAATATTTAGAGCACAGGTGTCGGGTGGAAATGCTGTCCTTGTTCTACCGGTATTTCAATGGAAGATTCGTAGACTCCTTGAGTTCAACAGCTTGACTTTGGAACGATTTGCGGGCCTCTGTGTTTCCTCCTTCCTACAACATGGGTCTCTTCAAGACCTATGTTCACTCGTTTCTCTCGCTGAAAGAAAGAAAGCGCCACGGGCTAAAATTTTGCCACACCTAATTTCTAACCAAAAAAAAAATTACGGTAATATCGCAACTTTTTGATACATATAAATATAATAATATTTTTCTCGTGATTTGGATGACAATCAATTAAAACTCAATTGTGTTTCTCTGTAAGGAAAGTAAAGGTTTATTTTGTTAATCTCACAAGATTTACATAAATAAAAGTATCTAGTAATAACAAATATTATAATCAATAATTTTCAGCCTGAAACACTCATCTACATTGAAAAATTCTTCCGAGAAAAGATACTGGCCGCCAACGGGAATTGAACCCGTGACCCTCTGATTGCCGGTCAGCTGCTCTGACCACTGAGCTATGGCGGCTTATCTAATACCCGCCAAATAATTCAATATATACTAGTGTTTCATTCGAAAATTACTTTATTATTACATTTTTCCAACTGAAAACAACCAACTTTATTTTTGTGAGAGAGGTATTGTTAAGTACTAAATCTCCCGCTAGGTGGCGTCGAGACTAATTATGTCTGCATTTATTGCTGTAATTAGTCTCGACGCCACCTAGCGGGAGATTTAGTACTTAACAATACCTCTCTTACAAAAATAAAGTTGGTTGTTTTTAGTTGGAAAAATGTAATAATTAAGTAATTGTCGAATGAAACACTAGTATATATTGAATTATTTGGCGGGTATTAGATAAGCCGCCATAGCTCAGTGGTCAGAACAGCTGACCGGCAATCAGAGGGACACGGGTTCAATTCCCGTTGGCGGCCAGTATCTTTTCTCGGAAGATTTTTTCAATGTAGATGAGTGTTTCAGGCTGATAATTATTGATTATAATATTTGTTATCTACCCTTTGTGCTATGCATAAAAATCTTGTTTAAACGTTAGTTTATCAATTAAAAATAATAATTAATATCTAGTAATAAAACAAGCCTGTAAGAAAAGTATTATTATTAAACGAAATTTAATGTTATTAATTGTAATGTTGATTCCTTGATCACAATTACGATAGTAACTACTCTTAATTATTGAAATTGATCTTATCATTTTGCTTTATCATAGCCATAGATTATTTTTACTATATTTTTAATTATCCATAGATTATAAAATATCGAGTCGACTGTTAAGTAGGTACTGAGGCACATACCAGTGACAGTCTACTGTACATACACAATGACGAGTCAAGATCGGCATTGTGTTAAATTAAAGAAAATTATATTTTTCTTTACAAAAAAATATTTTTTATTTTTGTGGCCGCATGCAAACCGCGGGACTCGCCGGTTGTGCGTTTCTACATTAGACACTAGCCTGTTCTAATACGGGTAAAAAGGGTCCTGTGGTTTCACCACTTCATTCAGATAGATCTCTTGCGCGGTATGACGAAGGGAGATTCGTTACGCAATTGAATATTGCGGGCCTGGCGAATCACCTGAATCGTAGCACTCAGCACTTTACCTCAAAATATACACCGACGAATCATTCCCATTCATGAGTAAACATTTTCTATCAAAAAACAATATAACCACCATCCGATTATCAAATGCTCTTACGTGCGAAATATTCAGGTCAATGTAATTACGTGTTTTAAAATTGACCACATTTTCCTTTAGAGACGCGGAGGAGGCGGGGGCGATATTAATATGGGGGCGGAGAGCCAATTAGGTTTGAGATCCCCTCAAATAAGGCATTACCTACAACTCTGGTTTAACTTTAACAGCGACAACAGAAAAAAACGTTCGTTCGATTAGTAGAAATGGAATAATGCGGTTAATTGAAAACGTAAAGTTTGTCTTCGTTAGTTTTAAAAGTTGTGCATACGGAATGGTGTTCCAGTTTCAAAAATATGTCAGTGATGTATGCAAAGAAAATTCTAAATAAAATTGCTTATTTATGGCATAAATGATGACATACCTAAGGTGGCTTCATTGTATCTATAATAATAAGGTTAGAATTCCAATACTGAAATATAATAGTAAAGTATCGAACTGATAGAGGTAGTGAAAAATACAATTAATTTCATGATTTTTGGACTGATTGATTAATGTTCAAATTTTATTCCAAATTTCATCAGAAAATATATGTTTTTACATGGTAGGTATTGTAAAAGCACAATTTGGCAGGTGAGTAAAGTTAAGGCCACCCCATAGGTTTGGTGACTTAAAAGGGGTGCCCGTGTTCATCGGGTGAGTTTTGGCTTCGAATGCGTTAGCCCGCCTACACGTGGCGGACCGGATCGAGAGAGACTGGTTGAGAGAGACCTAATCTAGACTTCTCCAGCCGGACTCTCTCGACCCATCTCATTATACTGCAGTGGGATGGAATGGATTTATACGTCCGTCACTCCTGGACGCATTGACCCCTAGATTCCTTTCCACCCCACATGACGTTTTCCTTCCCAGAACATCGTCTCATTCCTTTATCTAAGAAGACCCTCCACTCAGTATCTGATTGATGCTGAGCGATTTTTTTTCCTTAGGGCCTCCCGTGTGAAGACCATGTAAATAAAATATACTTTTTTTTTATTTCACATTACCTTTTTTTTAAATTATATAATACAAAACTTTAAAACACCTATCAACTGAGCCACTAACTAACGTTTTCGTAAAAGCTCTCTCTAGAGTATATTGAAACGGTGTGTACCTTATAATTGGTTAAATTTTCCATTGATCACGATCAACAAGTTTCTTATTTGGAGTAAAACGCTAGCAATTATTATTGTACTGTCTACAATGATGGCAAAAAAACATAAGTGAAGATGGTTGAAAGTTTTTTTACGATGCACTATATTCCTGTGTCAAAAGGTATTTTATTTTACGTTTAGGTTTTGTTAGGCTGCCCGACTTATATGCTTGTAAACAACAACTTTACAAAAAAAGGCGCATATTTATTTTATCTTGACATTCCTTCAACAATGTTTGCTGCTTCAGACAAGTACAACGAATATTTGTATTCTTTAGAATTAACAGGGAATAACCAGACACAACCGGGAATATGTCATTTTTTAATCAAATTCTAGACGTATCGACTTCTTTCTACAAAAAATATAAATAATTAAGCACTCTTTTTAGGATGAATTGCGTGATTAAAATAATATGTATGTTTATGTAAATTGATTTCGAAAGATTTTATATTATCAGTTATATAGTTTGATTGCGTACTATTTAAAGTTTCTTACCCGTGTGAGGTATGTGTTATCGGTATATTTGGTATTTTTTTTTGTAGAAGCCATGGTTTTGGAGTTTATGTTGGATGAAATATAGTAGTATAGATTTGGCATAAAGTTGTCTTAATGTTTGTTATGACGTCTAGTTTTTCGTAAATTTCATTCGAGTTTATGTAGTAAGGTGTTTGGAGGATGAGTTTAATTGTTGCCTTTTGTAATTTTTCTATTAGGTCTAATGCTATGTTCGTTGCAATTCCCCAAACCATTATGCCATATGTGATAATGGATTGACAAAGTGCAAAAATTTTGGTCCTGAGAATCGTTCTTGGAAATATTTTTTAAATTATTGACTTTATGAGATATATTACTCGTTATATATCGGTTAGTCATCATTACGCGTGACAGCTGTTTCACCTTCTGAAGGCATTATCACACTGTCATTTTCGGTCTGTAGATTAACAGTAAGGTTCATTCCTACACGGGTCGGTATAAAATTAATAACTCTCTAAATATTTCGATCTGCATGAATATTGCATATATATGCGTATTTTCCACTCAAGTTCCTAATTTGGCGGTGGTTTAAAGTGCAAAGGACAAAGGGCAAAGGAGTGATCCATACAAAAAGGCTTTTTTCTTAACTAAAATATCAAAATGTATGAGTTTATAAAATATCTTTGAAAACGATCCCATGATATCAAAACACAGTAAATGTTTTAAACCTTAAGAGCTTTTGCTCCCAGTCGACCTATCTCACCACCAATAATCCAATATTATTATCTCTCCAATAGTACCTATGGCTTCGTAAATAATTCACCACGTGCTAATGAATAAATATGGATTTTATAACCCCTAACCGTATTTCAAAAGATACACGAGCTTTTGATAGTTAACATTTATCATATTCCAATATAGCAGAAGGTTTATATGGCACTCTCTTTTAAAACTAACAAACAAAATGGATCGTAAATCGTTTACATAGTGTAATTGAGCTTGGTTTAAAAACAATTTATTATTTGTTTGTACTTGGAGATTAATTTTCGCGTTCGGAAAGTGTATTTACAATATATTAACATATTTGTGAACTGAAGAAATATAACGATAAACGTGTGTTATGAGCGTATCGGTGTGACCGAAGAATTCTTAATATTTTACTTTAAATAATAATCCATCTATATATATCTATAAAAATCCATCTTGCCAAGCAAGCATATTTTGATTTTTAGTATATGAGATGTCCATGCATTCCTATGATATTAAACATAGGAAGTGTTTGAAACTTTCAAAATGCCTTTTTTAATTGATTTTTCTTTTAACCCACGCAAAGGTTTCTGAGTTATTACAACCACATGACAATACATCTGAAAAGTTTTTTTCATTACAAAAACAGAAGACACAAAACCGAATAAAGTGCCAATGAATTCGTCTATATTTAAATAATAATCCCATATTTTTAGGATTTATAAAAAAAATAATAAAAAATCATTAACATTATAAATCGAAATATTCTCTGGGTTTTCTAGCTATAAACTCGTGTAAGAAGTTGAATTTTCCGTGCCCAATAAATATTTTTTAAGAAGTTTTTTTTAAATGGTCGAATGCAAGATCACATATACAAATATATGTAAGAAAACTGATTTTTGATGCGTTGTTAAGTAATTTTTTGTTTATAAAAACTTCTGACACAAATTGTGGTCGAGAAATGTCAATATTTCATGACAATAAAATTATTTTTTAACGTACTCACCAAGAATAAGTACAACACGTCAGACATATGCATTGATGATGATGATCTTTAATGCACAATACCAATTAACTCGATTATTGCTTTATTTATTGAAAACTAGCTGACTCGGTCAACTTCGTACCGCCTCAGAAACAATAACTGTTGTGTTTACTTGTAGTTGAATTAAATTCAGTTTTTTTTATTAAGTTAAAAATTACACAATGAAAGAATTATCGATGCGCAACTGCCCTTGTTTTGTTTTTGTCAATATCAGAGATGGCGTTGTGTGCGGATTTATATTTTTCGTGATTTTCTTATTTTTCAACTTACTTACGGGAATTGCGTTTCATTTTCTTTATACGTGTGAGGGAAATTTATTATAATTATTTGTCACGTTCACCATTTGTCTCATTTTCGACTGTTGACATTTAGTGCGTAAAAAAGAGGGGCAGCGTTATATGTTTAAGAACAAAAGCAAAACACAACGCTATTGACATTTGGCATTTTTGAATTTTTGGAATTCACTTACTATTCAATATTATACTTATCACAATTTTGCTGCAGCTCTTTCAAAATATCAGATTTCGTTCCGTACAAAATGTATGAGGAAAATTTTTTTCTTCATAGTTTTTTTTTCGTTAATTTTTTTGATGTTTTAATAGCTATTCTGCTATTCGGGCGGAGAAAAATACAACAAACTATATATCACAAAAATCAGTCCAGACGTTCTTGAGTTATAAATGGTGTAACTAACCCGACTTTATTTTATATATTACAGATAATCCATCTTCAAACACATCCGATTCAGCCAATCTACTATGCAGTAACTTTACATTTTAAATTTTGCATTCCAAATTTTCACTGTATTTTTTAGTCTCACGGTATTGAAACACGTTGAATACATTAAAATTTCAATAAATATTTCACTGGTATACAAATATGTTAGAAAAATTAACTAAAATGTGATGAAAAATAACATTTCATTCGCAAGCATCTGACACATTATTGTTTGTCTCAAACATTTTTATAAACAATTTCACTGACCATGAATGAGGCTTAGGAATCGAAAAATCTTATTTATTTATACGCCACATGATTTTTTTTTAGAGATCGGTATTATAATATGAAAGTATATCACGTTTCTAGGAGTAAACTTTTCAGTTGTTTCGTGCTATTTGAAATAATCCCAATTTGAATATTGTTGATACTATTTAATTAGAGCATAATGCTGGTACAGTTTTTAATGTCGGGATTACTGACTGCCGACGAAATCCAAAGCGCGGCTTCGAATCGAGGGGTCGCAGGTTCAAAAACCGACGCATGCAAAATTGCAAACATATTATTTAACTTATTTATTAATTATATACCTAGTTGTATTATACATATTAAAATATATTAATAAGAATATTAAGTCAGAGAGAGAATAATTATAATGATTATTCTCTCTCTGAATTACAAACATGAACATGAACGCAATACAAAGTGATCTAGTGTAACACTAAATAACTGGGTAAGCAGGAAAGTGGCAAATAATAGTCTGTAATCTGTATTTCACGGTTTATTGGTGATTTCTTATTCTATTGTGAATACTTGGAGCAGGTGGATGAGTTTGTGTATCTGGGTAGTATGTTTACGAAAGATGGGAAGGCTGATAGAGATATTGAAAGAAGGGTGAATTCCGGAAACTCCATTAATGGAGGACTGAATGCCGTTAGCGGTAATAAAAAACTGTCCAAAGACGCGAAACTAGCCGTCCATAATGGAGTGCTGGTACCTACCCTGATGTATGGCAGTGAGGCATGGAACTGGCAGAGGAAGGATGAAAGCAGACTGAATGCTGTAGAAATGAGATCCCTGAGGCGAATGTGTGGTAAAACCATGTACGATCGTGAGAGAAACGTGGATATCCGCAAATAATGCAAGGCTGATGTAAGCGTGATGTGTAAGATAAGAAAGGGACCCTCCGATGGTTTGGGCATGTAGAGCGAATGAACGAGGAAAGGGGTGTAAGGAGAATATATGATGCAAATGTGAATGGTAGAAGAAGTCGGGGACGCCCGAGGAAGACATGGCACGACCAAGTGAATCAGATACTTGAGTCGGGCCATGTGAAGAGTCGGAATAATAGAAGAGCATGTATGAGACGATGTATGAATGTGAACGAGGCAAAGAGTGTGTGCCAAGATCGAGTTGTGTGGCGGTCCGTCCTCTCTGCCTACCCCTGCGGGGAAACGGCGTGATGGTTAGTTAGTTAGTTAGTTAGTTGGTGATTTCAACACAATTTGACGTAACTAGCGGTTCAGTTCTCCTTTCCTCTCCCCTCCATAAACGGAACCATAACGGAACTTTCCTTCCCATCGCATCCGGAAACCCTTCCTCTTCTTCTATTTCTGCTAGGCTGCTAATTCCGCCCCATTGCTGGTCACAGATATATATATATATATATATATATATATATATATATATATATATGGGTGTTACACTAGATAAGTTTTGCAAGTATTACAAAGTTAACTGTTTAGAAATCAATGTTTCCAAATATCATACTATGATATTCATCAGAAATAAACATGTAATTAAGTACTCTTATTCACTCAACAACGAACCTGTCATCTCTAAAACGGAATGTAAATATCTTTGGGTTTACCTTGATAGCAAACCTAATAATCAATATTTAATAATCACATCGACTCAATCGCTCACAGGTCATATAAAATGCTTGATTTTGTTTTTCGTATAAGTAAAGTGTTCAGTTAAGTTCTAGTTAATTTTAACATACCATTAAGAAGTACACGCCATACAGAACCATTCCAGTGTAACAATGGGTGGTGGGGTGCTCTTGGCTGTCAAAAAGGAACTCAATGCTATTTGTAATTACTCGTGGTGTTCTACGGATGAAGACATTTGGGTGACTCTTCGCATCCCACGTGCCAATGTATTTACTAGCCTTCATCTTTGTTGTATCTACCTGTCCAAAAGCTTCAATTTCAATGCTCGAATCTCCGCCTTTTCGAATGATCTAGGTTTTAAGCTTTTGAATCAACCTAACGACAAGTTTCTTATTATGGGACATTTTAACCTTTCTGATATTACCTGGTCTCTTCCTGTGGATGAGGTAAACATGATTCCTTGCAACTATACTTCTACAATAAGTTCAACATTTATCGATAATATTAATTACTGTAACCTCCACCAATATAATGGTGTTCAAAATACGTTAGGAAGAATTCTTGATCTCGTTCTCTGTAATTTCTCGGTAGGCGTTGCTCCCGCGAACGACCCGTTGGTTCCTGAGGATACTCACCATAAATCTATCATTATCACTGCTGAGTTTGTTGAACCCCCGGTCATAAAGGAAAACTCAATTAAAAGGCCTTCATTCCACAAAGCTAACTACGATGACATAAGAGACAGCCTGGCGCAAGTAGATTGGAACACACTTAACTTAACCGATTCCGTCAATCCTGCACTATCACATTTTTATAATATTATTAATAATTTGATCTCTGATAAGGTTCCATTGAGGCGTTCTGGTAAACATTCCTATCCCCCGTGGTATAGCTCATCATTAATAAAACTTATTCGCGAAAAGCAGAAATTTCACAGATTATATACTACTTATAAGAACCCTTCCGATTACATTACTTTTTCTAGGCTACGCACCAGACAGAAAAAAATGGCTAAGAAGTGTCATGAAGACTTTATTAATAATGCTGAAGAGAATATCGCCAAAGATCCCAAGGCATTCTGGTCATATGTTAAACCAAAAAAACTATCAGCATCTATTCCTAGCGTATTAAATCTTAAGAATTTAAAAGCCGAGGGTGGCCAGGCAGTCTGTGATTTATTTGCTGAATATTTTCATTCCGTCTATGCACCGGCTGACCCTCTGGGGACTTCCTGCCACGACTCCGTTGTTAATCAGGTTTGTGAGATAGGATCAGTTTTATCGATGCTGATCTTGTATCTAAATATTTAAAACGGCTCGATTCCAGCAAGGGTGCTGGGCCAGATGGTATCCCACCACTGTTCATTACGGAGTGTGCAAATCATTTGTCAATTCCGCTATCAATACTGTATAATATATCGCTTAATACTGGTACATTTCCAGATATATGGAAAAGAGCCTACATCACACCAATTCATAAATCGGGAACTAAGTGCGAAGCAGATAATTATAGACCCATTTCCAAGCTCTGCATTTTTTCAAAGGTGTTCGAAAACATAGTCTATGACCAGTTATTCCCTGTGGTAAAGAATTCGATCAACGAATTTCAGCATGGATTCTTTGCAGGTCGCTCTGTGGCTACAAATCTTATAACATTTTTAAATTTCTTGTCTGCCTCTATGGATAAACGTGTGCAAGTTGATACAATTTATACTGATTATAGCAAAGCCTTTGACAAGATCAACCACAGGATCCTGCTTAGAAAACTTGCTAATCATGGTATTCATGGAGATCTCCTTCGTTGGTTATCTTCATACATAACAAACAGGTCCCAGGCTGTGACAGTAGGTGGATTTTCTTCCATCTGGAAAATCATTACTTCTGGTGTGCCTCAGGGGTCCATTTTGGGTCCTTTGCTTTTCTCTATCTATATAAATGATATTACTACATGTTTTCACAACGCTCAAATTTTACTATTTGCCGACGATATGAAAATATACCTTCCTATAAGCTCCCATGACTGTTCTGTGCGTTTACAAGAAGATCTTGACCGACTGACGGATTACTGTCTCAGAAATAAGCTTTTTATCAATATTTCCAAATGTTGCAAAGTCACATTCACACGTAACCATAAAAAAATACTGCATGAATACACCATTTCTGGATCTCTGTTAACAAATAAAGATTATATACGTGACCTCGGGGTTATTTTGGACTCTAAACTTACTTTTGATAAACACATTGATAATATTGTCACCAAAGCAACAAAGAGTCTAGGCTTTGTACTGAGAACATGCAAATTTTTCAAAAATACTAAGACTTATCTGATTCTGTACAATTCACATGTTCGTCCTCACCTGGAATACTGTTCACAGGTTTGGAACCCGCGCTATATTGTTTATGTTAACAGGTTAGAAAGAGTTCAGGAGCGATTTCTCAAATTTCTCAATTTTAAATCATTCAACATATACAATTCTTACGACGAAATCGAGAAACATTTTCGAATCTCGAAACTGCTCAATAGGAGGCTTGTCGCTGATCAGATGCTCCTGTACAAAATTATTAACTCAAAAGTTGACTGCCCGGAGCTGCTAAATAAAATAAATTTCCACACGCCGACTCGATACAGCAGACAAAATACCCTTTTCTACATTGATAGATGCAACACTAATTCCAACCAAAATGAATTTATACAAAGGGCATGTAAATACTATAATAATAAACTTGCACATATAGACACACTTGCTGACATATTCACTGCTAGTTACTGTCGTTACAGAATTTCTTTATTACATTCTATGTAGGTGCGAATAACACATATTCATGACTAAATTCATTGTACCTAATATTATTATATTACTTGCGTGGTAACTTTCCCTTATCCCTCTCCTCCCCTTACCCGTCCCAACCCAAATACCTATTTCGCAGTCTATTTAAGTATTGTTTTAATTATTTTATTATTGTTTATAACATGTTTATCACTTGTTGACTTAACATCTGTATTATTATTATTTTTTAAAATTGCTGCTTAGTTCTGTTTTTATTTTTTCTGTTTTTCTTAAATTTTCTAGTTTACATTCAGTTACTTTTATGTTTCTAAATACCTATCTGTGAACATTAATAATTGGTCTGTTTTTTTGCCATCCTCTTATGTATATTTTATTACTATGACTGTTTATGTTCCTTAAATAAATAAATAAAATAAAATTCCACGCGCTTAATTATAAGACAAAAATGCGGCAACTAATTCGCCTATCAATCGTGCTCTTCATATGTTCAATAATATTAATCTAAATTCTAACATCGACATTTTCTCCAATTCACTGCCAATATTTAAAAAGAGCATCATATCATATCATGTCAATCATATAAATGGTTTAATGCGCATATATACATACATACATACATACATACAAACATACTTTTGGTTACTTTTGGTTACTTTTGACAGCAAAATGACATTCCACCAGCACACAAATGACTTATGCAACAGAGCATATAAACTGCTGGGCTTTGTCATTCGCAATTCACGATCATTTCAAAACCCACAATTAGGCTACTTTACAACTCACTGGTGCTAAGTGTACTGGAGTCGAATTGTATTATCTGGGCCCCATTTGAAGCATCCTATATTTTAAAAATTGAAAGAGTTCATAAAAAATTCCTTCGTTTTTTATTTTTACGCCTCTATGGAACATATCCATATTTATATCCATCGAGATTTATTCTAGGTATGACTACCTACCATTCTCTAGAAACTCGTAGATGTTTTGCGTTGCTAAAATACTTCTTTCAATTAATTAATGGCCTCGTCTCTAACGGTGAGATTCTGGCGCAAATCAATTTATTTGTACCAGAGTCTCACTCTCGGGGACGTCACCATAACATATTATATTGCCGATTGAGTCGTACAAATCTGTACCCGAATTCGCCCGTGGGAAGAGCGATATGCTATTTAAATATATTAGATAAAATTTTCGGCATATTCTTCGAAAAATTCAATGAGTTTGTAAGGTTTTTGGCGCTACATTCTCACTGTGAAAATGGTACTATTACAATTAATTAGATAAAATATCTGTAATGTTGTAAATTTTTGTACACAAATAAAATAAATAAATAAATACATACGTACATACATACATACATACATACATACATACATACATACATACATACATACTCACATACACACACACACACAGACACACCCTCATACACACACACACACCCTCACACACACCCTCTCCAACTACATACATTACCCGGTAATTACTCAATATGCACACCATAAATAAGACACTACAATGAAACACATAATAGGTACCTACCATGAATTATATTTATTATTTATAATTTTTTTCTCAACAATGGATAATATAATGTACTGTTTTTTTCTGTTTATAAATAAATAAAAAAAGGCAATATAGGGGGTTGCCGAGGAATTGGTAGGAGACCAATGTTTTGATAGAAGACAAATGTCTTGACTGCGAAATGGACGAGAGTGGACCTGTATTAGAAGTGTGGAGGAGTTATTAAGGGCAGCGCAAGATAGAGATACATTATCAGAGAGATCACTAACGTCGGGGGAACCTGATAGGGAACACGAAGAAGTATAAGTTGTATTGTACCTACTTATGTTATGACATTATGTATTGGAGGGGAACCACCATTTTCCCAACGGCTGTGTGAGGAAACTAATTGTTTAACCTCCTTAGACGCACACGTCAGTGCACTAATTTTTTTTTTGTAAATAAATAAAGATCAATGTCACTGCCCAGTCATAGAAAAAAACACAAAACATAAAAATCTCGGAGTAATAATTGATGAAAATCTTAGATGGGACCTACACATCAAAGGTATTACTGAAAACTCACAAGCCTTATATATTTCCTTAATAATCTAAGAAATGTGGTAAATAAAAATGATTTGAAAAAGGTTTACTACGCGTTATGTCATTCTCGAATTGAATATGGAATTATAGGTTGGGGATCTACTACACATAAATACATACAAAATCTGAATACAGTTCAAAAAGGAATCATAAAGAACATACTGAAAGTACCTATTAGAACGCCTTCGATTGTAATATTTAAAAACTTTGACGTAGGTACCAAATGTACAAAGAATATATGCGAAAAAAATATTATTGAAGCTATTCAAAAATACTGAATCCTCTACTAGACAGTGTATCCATCACACTAGATCGAATAAAAATGACATAAAACCACATTCGGACAAGGAAACTACACTTATTTTGCAACTAAACACCATAACATTCTTCCCCAAGACATAAAAAAATTTAATGAGTACAAATCAAGAATTAAAAAAAGGCTTAAAGAAGTCAACGAAAAAACTCTAATGAAGACATTAAAAACGACATAGAAGACGAATAAACTATAATTACACAATTGTAGTCCGTCTCGGCACATGAACCCCTAGTGATGAGGACTAAGAAATACAATATATTTACCTTAGAAAATCATTATATTTTGTATACCTACTTGGAATTATTTTACATAAGCGCTTAAATAAATAAAAAAATTATGTAGGAATAAACCTACATTTATTTTTAAAACGAATCTAGACCCTCCAATGTCCCTGCATGCATGATTCCTAGTAAAAAAGAAAAATGTATGCAAACTTATATTTGGAGTAATTATCAAGATAAAGACACATCATAGATTTGTTCGCCTGTGACATTATTTATTTTTAATATTAACGCCTTTCGGCTTTTACATAATATAACATAGTATATAGCAACAACATGAAAAATACAGCTCTAGTGAGTTTGTAAAACAGAAAGAAAATAGTTGAGAAAGACATAGTAGATATTCAGATAACAAAACGAAAATAGAAGCTATTTAAATATTAGGTACAATGAAAGAAAAGATATTTAAATATTACAATATTGTAATAATGAAAAAATATATTTATATGTAATACATGCAAATAACTTAACTCGAAGAGGATAAATGATTTATTATTTCATGCTTATTTTTATAAGCGACACATTCCATACATCTATGTGTGAAAACATATTGCCTAAGTTTTGAATTCTGTGTAGTGGTATATTGAAATGGGACATGGTCGCAGTACTGCCACAATAAAACGGTAGTACTGATCTTGTGTTTCTGGCTGGCACATTAAAATTTATGAGCGCCAAAACTTCAGGGCTGTTAATTTTATTATGCAAGATTGTAAATAAAAATACCAGATCGAAAACAGTACTTCTGTCACTCAAATTTAATAATTTAGATAAACGCAGAAAATAGGTGTAGTTTAATTGTTCTTTTGGTATTTTTAGTTTATAATTTTAGAATTTTTTTGGTGCTCTTTCTATTGTTTGAGAATGCACGTTATAGTGAGGAGACCATACCGTTTGAGTTATATTCAACCTGACGTCTCACAAGTGATTTATACAGAAGTTTTAATGTTGAGCGTTATAAAATATACTTATTATGCAGTCGTTTTAGGGAAAAACGGTAACACAAAAAAATAACTAAGGATCTTCGAAGCGGGTGTGCAGAGAGAATGTACCGCCGAATAAAAAAATATAAAACATATTTTTATTCAAATGAAACAAGGAAAAAACCACTTCTCTATATACTGTATATACCAGCGTATAAATACAAAAAAATCCTCACTTTAATTAAATTCATTTGATATCCATACTAACTTATTATTCAAGGTATTTTTTAAGTGGATTTTGATAAACAATGCACAAAAAAATTGTGGTAATTACTATTTTGCAAGGCCAACTGTCGGGTCACCAGGTAATAAAGCGTTGCGTGAAATATTGTGATTTCTATGGCGCAGCCTAACAACGTACCTATTAATAAATGAGAGAATTTCACGATATATGCGAAAAATTTTACAAATATAGCTTTAAATAATTTTAGTATCAAAAACGAGTGTTACAAACTATTTCATTGTAAATTGTAACATGTGGCACTTACCCGGTTTTTCACATTTGAATTGTTAAATACATTTAGTAGAACGAATGCGATTTCACAGTTCAGAAAATAGTGAAATACATTACCGAGTAGCATAAAAAAACATTTATCTGATGTTTATTCGACGTGATACGGAAAATTTGCAATTAAGCGCCATCAAAAATAAATGTTTTATTTTATTCCATTTCAAATTAAACATTTTAAATAATTGCGTCATTGCGGCCCGATGGTTAAACTGAGTTTTTTTATGTGAATACTGCACAAGAGTTCCAACTGCTCCCAACCGTCTGGAACTAGTGAGACTGTGGCATCTTCAATTTGGACAACGTTGTGTCACTGAAGGTAGTAGGTACGGAGGGGAAGGACTTGGGGAAAAGAAAGATCACTATAATATACAGAAACCATCGCAGGCACGCGCACAATAAATCACCAAAGTTTCATCGCAATCGGATGAATGGTTTAGGAACGCATAAAGGACAAAAAATACATTTATTTTTATATATTAAGATAACATCATATTTCTGTAATTAACAGAGTAGCTTTTTTAATATTTATGGTTTACTCACAAATAATTTTTGTATTTTTTTAATTACTCAAAATCTTCTAAAAGCTGCTTCAAAATCATGAAATATTGAAATCTTTAACCCTCGTATACTGGCGCCCAACGGCTACGCACGTAGACTTCGCACGGTGTTTCAGACCGAGATATCATCTCGTCTGTATTAGGTATGTTAATTATATACGTACATTTTAAGCATTATTGTTATGTATTATTTAGAATGGTGTAAAATTGAATTTAAAAAAAAAAGAAAAAGATAAAAACTTGTAAGTACTTCATTTGGTAGAAACAGACTTTTAACGAGCCTCTTAAAAATATTTTTTTTTTTACTTATTATTATATATTAATATTATATATTATATATATATTAACTTTAATAACAAAACTAGATTTTTTTATGTGTTAATTAAAAAAAAACTGAAATCTTAAAAATCAAAATATCAAGAGAATAAAATATTATAAAAATAAGAATTAATCATTGATTTTTGGGTAGTACGTAAATGGGAAGACTTCGGTTGCTGGGTCATGTAAAGAGGACCAAGCATCAAGCACCAAAGTCCCCGCTGAACTCAAGACCAACAGGTCGAAGAAGCCTGGGAAGACCAATATTAAGATGAAGCAACAACGACCTCAAAAATATATCTACCTTGGAGATTCTAAACTGGAGAGAGCTGGCACAAAACCGTGATGAGTGATGAGTGGAGGAAGACTCTTGAGGAGGCCAAGACCCATCAGGGGTCGTAGAGCCATGAGTGATGATGATTATGATGAATTTGTTACTTACCTAAAATATCGATAACAGTAAATAAGTGTCACACGTCCGCTCAGCACCAAGTGCGTGCCGCACTAAACAATGCCTAACAACAAATAAAGATGCTGCTAAAAACCTCACGGTTCCATTGTTGTTAATTTTTGGGAAAACAACGAATTATTGATTTGAGGGTCTGAGAGACCAATACGCGAGTATAGGAAGGTTAATGACCTTTAAGTCGTTCCTCTTAATGTGAACAATTTATTGTTAAATTACTATAAAGGAAGCTGCGTAAAATACTATTATTTGAGTATTGTGTTCACTGTTCATACTTACTAATCCCGTACATATAAATGAACGATGAAACAGTTTCAAAGTCGCGAAAGTAAAATCATTTGGTAACCGCGAGTGTAGAGTTGTCACAGTTCATGTTACTAAACTCCTCTTTTGTCAGCCAGCTTGCGACTTGTCACAGACAGACTGTTCTTTGTCTAAGGACTTGCGGTTTGTCAAATCATGTGACAGCTTTGATGATGACAGAAAGAGCACGTATTGTGAACTTTACGGCCTTTATTTTGGAAATTTCTAAAACATTGCTGGTGTTGTAAAAGACCAAAGGTACGGAATTTTTAAAACATTTTATAATTTTGTGATTTTAAGAAGTTATATATTTATGTGAAATAAATAAGTATAATAGAAATATTGAATATTTACCTACTAAGTCCACCTCACTAGGAGATACTGTGCTGATGGTAATTAGGTTTTGTATAGAAGGTTTTATCGACTTCCGTGGTTCAACTTCATGCTTTTGGGTAGGATTCTTTCTAACTTCTACAACCATATTCTTGAAGTTAGAAATTGGTTAAAGAGTTCCTTGGTTGAAATGTTGGTTCGTTAAAAAGTTGGATAAGAACACAGCAGGTGAAACTAAACAACGAACTAAGTGAAATAGAAAATATATATGAAATGAATGAAGAATGTAGTGTAAGATAAATATATTACTTAAATGTAAATGATAGAAAAAGTAGGGGACGTCCGAGGAAGACATGGCACGATCCAGTGAATCAGAGTAACAGTATGTATGAGACGATGTATGAATGTGAGTGAGGCAAAGAGTGGGTGCCAAGACTGAGTTAATTGGCGGTCCGTCTTATCTACGTACCCCTGCGGAAAAAAGGCGTGATGGTTAGTTCGTTATAGTTAGAGGAATTCCACAGGGAACTGCATCAGGTCCTTTAATATTCATATTATATGTAAAAGAACTCACAATCATCGGAAATATTATATCTTATGCGGATTATACAGTGATATTTAATTATTTATTTATTTAATTTAATAATTCTATGTGTTTTTGCTATTTGTTAATTTTCAGTACCTACACATTCATCCTGAAAAAAAACATTGGTTTCGAAACATGTCGATTATTCTAATATTTAGTGGTTTTCGAAAAGGGTACTATTTTTCATTAATTCAATCATTGCGTCTAGTGGCCATTCTTCTGAACCATGTTTGAACTATGTTTAAACCATCTTACAACCATGATTGTACTGCGTTTGATCATTTTTCAACCATATTAGAAAATATACCATTTTGGTCGTGCAATTTCATTCAAGGCTAGCTTATGTTAAGTAGCATTTTGCCCAATTCCTTCAAAACACAAAGCTCGTCTTAAAATATGTACCAAATTTTCAAAGTCATTGCCAAAAACTCCAAACATAAATAAAACATCGCCGAAAAAACAATCAATAAAAGAATTATCACAATGGATGGAAAATTTATGGAAATACACAATGAAAGCTTTTACACTTTTTTTAATCTAATTTAAATTTAAAGCATTAGATTAACATAAGTAAAAAGTAATTATTCTCGTAGGTTTGGGATGCAAATTAGTATTTTTTATATTCCCACAGCAATATTAAAGTTTATCTCCAAACCGTATATTGCAAACTTTATATCAAACTTTGTTATTCAAACAAACGTATATTGTCTAAAGGATATCTATGAAGGTAAATATTGGTAGATTAAATTAAGGAGCCATTTCAAACAAATAATTAAGTTCATTATTTCAACAATTTATTTATTCTATTACCTTATTCTAATATTATTTTATCTGCAAACTGCACGTGCTGAAACAAGGGAGATGGACAGTCTGTATGACAAGTATGAAATGAAATAAAAGCATTTGTTCCTATCTATCCACACTTTTTATTTCTATTTCTATCTGCAGCTTTTCGTAAAAAGCAGGCACTCTTAAAAGGACTATTATTATAATAAATTTTTATCATTAACGCATATTATTTTAAAATATGGCGATCTAAGTTTTTAGAACTATAATGAAATAAAGATAATAATAAAGATAAACAAAAAATTTAAAAAAAAAAAAAAAAAAATTCGTACACAAAAATTTGCCAGGTTGCTGGTCGGCATACCAAGAAATTCTTAAATGGAATGATCTGGACTATAGTTATTCATTGGTTTCATTCGTGTACTCGATGACGAAAAATTTACTATTTTTTACCCCACTTTGACGCCGGCTGCCTGCGAACTTTCCAGGCTGCCGCTTGGCAGACCTGCTTTTTTCTCATTTTCTAATCGGCCTTTATCATATGAAACCATTTCCGTTGGTGTACTCGATGACGTAATCTTTTCAAAAACTCGCTCACTATTTCCATGACTGCGTGGCTCCTGCCAAAAAGCGCACCGGCAGACCAGCTTTTTAAGGTTTTCTAAATGTCCATTATCACTACAAAGTAGTTTCATCCGTGTACTCGATGACGTAGGGTTTAGTTATCTCGTTTCCTAGTCTATTAACTGATTTGTTAGAATACGTTCTTGAACATTTCGTATCACTTACGAGTCACCCTGTACATATTGCTGCTTACTAATTTGTATACTTGAATCGAGATCCAAAACTATGAATATTAATACAGACTAGAGACATTGAGAAAATTAGAATCAGTGGCCGTTACAATCTTTTTAATAAGAAAATTTGTGCAACTTTAAAATCTTACTGCGGTCACACCAAAGCGACTGGTTATGTTAGAATGTTTTTTGTGTATGGTGAACAAGATTCGGGCGACAGCCCGGACCCTGCAGATCTACGGCATGCCCAATTTAGAGGGCGTTGGTAGGTTGATGATGCGATGTTCAGAGAAAAAGGGAATGCGAAAAATGAAGGCTGGGAAGCGCCTGGTTATTCAGATCTAGTCTCTAAACACGGCTAATGAATGTTTGTCTTTCACACATTGGTGAGGATCGTGATCCCACTTCAATTTCCATGGTGGATAAGGCTCCTCCGCTCCTGGCGATTCCGTGCTGCGTGGAGAGCTGCAGACACCGACATGCCGACAGTGATACTTGGCCACTACAGCGTATTGGTGATTCTGCTTCTCCTGCCTTTCCATTCGCCAATGACCGTGAGTTTTTCCAGGTTGTAGTCCTTAGTTTGGCGAGCAACGTATCCAAAGTATCTTAAAATAAGTTATAAGCCTTGCACTTCCAGAATGGACACATTTGTGCATCTGGCTGTCCATGGAACCCTGAGCATTTTTTTTCCAGCACCACATTTTGAGGGCATCTATCCTATTTCTTTCGCTGGCTCTAAGTATCTACGTTTCTACATTGTATATGGTGAAAATCAGCGCTCGGACGAGTCTTTTCTTGGTGGTCTTCGTCATATTTTTTTTTTACATTACCTCCACAGAGAAGGCCCTAATTACCCTCAGAGTCTATATCATCTTTGGAGATGCTTTGTGGAGGGTCTTTTGAGGAAAGGAAGACGGTGGAGTTCTGGAAAAGAAAAAGGCATGCTGGGTGGGTAGGAAATTAGGGTCCCCAGGAGTGAGGGACATATGGATCCATTCCTCCCACCACGGTACAAGGCGATTTTTCCAGAGAGTCATGCTTGAGAGATCAAAAGGTATCCCTCAACCAGATGCACTCACCGCCAAGACTCGAACAAACCTCACCCCGTGAAACTTGGCCCCCCTGTATCACCTACGGCAGAGGTGTTAGTTATCCAAAAAATTGTTCCTGGGGCGGCGGTACCCATACCCGCTTCCCAAATTGTTTCATGCTTCTGTTACTCCATATCTTTAGCATTTAGCATTTAGTCAGGGTTTTCGTAACACGGGAATCTTGTCTGTCTTTAAACGTCTGTCTTTGAACCTCTGTCTTTAAAAATAATTAAAAACAAAGTTTCGCTGACTTCACGGGTATACTATTTATTATATTAGTAATATTATATCTCGTTCATGTTTCTATTGTGGCAAATTGTAGGAGCAATAATATTCAAACAGTTTGAGTATGGTGCTGTTACGAGTCCAATATTAAATTTGTACGGTTTATATGGCAGACCGGATGAACGTAATACGAAATAAGCACTACTTTGTTACTAGCTAGCTATTTTATTAGAACTTGAACGCAAAGACAAACAGGATTTCTGTTATCACAAAGATAAAACCTGTAACCACTATTTCCTTTCTTCTGGGAACATCCTACTTATTTAGACTTATATTTAACTTAATATGACGGCCTCCGTGGTGTAGGGGAAAAGCTCTCAACCAGCATTTTGAAAGTCTCAGGTTGAAATCATGGCGCGCGCCAAAGATATTCAAATACAAAAGAGATATGCGATAATGTCCGCGCGACTGTCGGCGTACTACTACCTAATCGGAGTAGTTTGCATACGAAAATAATTAGTTCATTTCGTTGATTTTTTGAAGGTGTGCATGAGTATTGCAATATAGTTTGAATACGGAAAGAATTAATTCATTTAGATTAACGTTTGTTTAGTTTATTCGTTCATTTAGTTCAGTGTTTCTTAACCCTATTGAAAAAATCGCCCCCTTTACCACAGTAAAATAATCCAGCGCCCCCCCTACCCCTGAAACGAAAATTAAAAAGTACACATTTTAGTAGTCCATTTACGCAATGGATTTCCTACATAAAAAAATGATGAGAAGTATAAATAAAACACATTATTATACATTGACATTGAGTTGAGTTATTTTCTATATTAAAAAAATTCCCACTGGAACTTAATGCTAAAAATTTGAACCCCCCCCCCCCCCCCCCCCCTAGACCTCCAAAACGCCCACAGGGGAGCGCTGGCGCCCCCGTTAAGTATCACTGATTAGTTTATTGGTCAATTGGTAAACAATACGGCGACACCAGGAAGCGCAGTCCCACCTAGTAAAATTGAAATGGCTTTAGCCGTGTTCGGTATACAAATATGAATAGCCGGGTTCTTCCCCACCTTCCTCTCCCACATCTCTTTCACAATTGGAGATGTCATAGCCTCATTGGCTCCAAGCGATAGCAGTTGGGACTCTTGTGCGGTATTCACATTAAAAAAAGTAAATAAAAAAGTTACGTTTATTTCAAACCTCACCCCATGAACCCGGGAACCATACGTAGCCAACCACTTGGGGTGACCTATGGCAGAGGTTTTGGTTATTCAATAAATGGTTCTCGGGGTAGCGGTACCCATACCCGCCTTCCAAATTGACATCTATTGACCTTTTCAAGTCAAGGATGAATATTAAATATTTTATAGTGTAGTACCTACTTATAGTATTAATGAGTAAAACTTAAAAAAGTAATATATTGAAGACAGTATTAACGATACTCAAACCAAAACAACAAAACAAATAGAAAAAAAGTTCAGTCGCATCTAGGAATTAAAACCAGGACCTCTTCTTTGTTGGTAAGTGCTCTTACCACTTAGCTAATTCACATCAAATTGGTAACACTGTTCAGAGAAGAGAATAAGCAGAGAAAACCAGAAATATGTCATTTTAAAATCAAATTTTAGACGTATTGACTATTTTCCGCAATAAATTATAAATTGATTTCGAAAGATTGTTCTTTTATCTAGTAAATGCACGTTTTAAATTTTTAGAAAAAATATTGATTTTTAATATAATATGGTTATAGTATATACCGTAGGTCGTTGGCAGCTTTATTAAATGTGTAAACAAAATTTTGTAATATACAACACACATTTCAAATCATATAATCATGCAGTAAAATAAATCAATAAATTATCTGGGAAATCTATGTTTCAGAATTTTAATTTTAGTTTAATTAAAATCATTTAAAAAAGATTCGCACATATGTTTTGTGATGAAAATACTTCTGTTTGTCTATTTATTTACGGTCTTACGAATAATATATTAAAGTTTTTTTTGCACATTTATTTTGCTTAGACATTATTGAAAAATTAGAAGTACTTATGATAAAAAAATAATTACAATAAGTACATAATTTTAATAGTTTTATCATCAGATTTCAGCATTTTTGGATGTAGGTATAAATTAAAGCAAATTTTGAATGAAATCAAATCGATATAGAGTTATTATTTTAAAAAACTGGTACGGAGAGTAATTAATCTTTCTCATTTGAACCGCTCTGTACGATCGTAAGAATATCTTTCGACGAAATATAGATTTTCGGCCGCTGGCTTGTTAAATCAACAGCTGCTCACGATTTATAATTACGCTCGCAATGTTAAACGAATTTCCACGAATGCAACATTTCACCCGGAAGAGTGTTGAAACTCCGAATTGCTGTGGACATCCGAAAACGTATAATTCCTAATTCCAACGATGCCAAGAGGCATCAATGAATTTCCTCTCTGATTGCGAGGGTCTGTGGGCTGCACCGGATATCCGATTGAGTGGTTTTGACGGAACTTGTACACTATTTGACCTGGAATGCGTTTCAACTTCCAATTCCAATTTGCCTTCAAACTGAATACTTTGAAATTGAAAGTTTGAAATAGTTACGGTATCCAGTTGACCTCTTTGTCATTTTGAAAATTGGAACGACCGGACATCTCGCAAAGGAAAATATAATGAAATTACAAATTATTCACGAAAACAAATTGCAGTGCGAATTTTATATGGCCAGGGTTCAACATTTGTGAGTTTTTTCTTTTCGTAGAGAAGCATATACTAATACGTTTATAGTATACAAACGATTAATTAATAATAATTGTCAGGTACCTATGATCAGTGCGAAAAAAACGTCACCTGGTGCCACTAAAAACTTCAAGGGTGCTGTGTTTTGACATTAATAATAGCGGCTTGGCTCCTTAGCAAGTTTGCGCCTGGAAAGGACTGCTCCAAGAAGGAATTCCAGTCATTTTTTTATATGAATGTTTACCTTCCAAGTTTAGTACCAGATTTTTTATATTTTTTTACAAATGTCGATTTCATAGTAGAAATAATTTTAAAAGTTAACATTTTTCAAATCCCGCCAAAACGACGTTATTTTGACGGTTAACAGTGGTCAACCCCACTCGGGTCGGTATGAAATGAACAAATTCCATTTTGAGTATTTAGCACGATTAAAAAAAACATAAATTCTTTTGAAATAATGACCGGTCAGTGGCTGAGTTGGCATCGCGTTTGGGTCCCACCCAGGGGCGTGCACTCCATATAGGCACATAAGCACTGCCTACCCTGCCGTATTTGTAAAACGTAAGCATTTAAATAATATTATAATTTATTAGGTTATTGCTAAAAATAAATACACACTTTCAAAAACAAGCGCAAAAAAGCTGAGCAACCGAAACTACGCGAGCACCACATCAAACGGAATAAATTGTAACTAGAAACTACACGCGCGCAGTCCGACTGCCTCACTAAAATGCGGCCTAAGCAGGAATTATTTCTGACCAGAGCTAACTTCATACAAGGTATAATTCAATGTTTACGAAATGCACAAAGTATAGAGTAGAACTGTCGTTTTGAATTTGCCTCTATGAGACTTTTTTGTTAGTAAAGCAGTGCTTTCTAGAACAAATCAGCAAATGGCGATCAGTGACGACAGTGACGACAGTGACATCTGTTGTTATGTATTTCTATCAAATAGTTGTCTTTCATAAATACTAATTCTCGGTTTAAAAAGTTTGTCGTACTTTAATTCTGAAATTATCTGATAAAATATGGAAATATTAACCTGTGAAACATGTTGTATTTTCCTACTGCCTACCCTGTTCAAGAACTCTGTGCACGCCCCTGGTCCCACCCAGGCTTTTTTCCAAGCAACATTTTCGGCTTACTGTGGTGATAGAAGGAGATTTTCAAATATTGTCATAACCCGGGAATGTTTGTCATTTTTTAAAACTAAAATTTTTAAATTAATGGTCAATAATTATAATAATAAATAACAATTATGTTTGGATAATTTCTATAACGCCATTTTCGTTGGAAAATCAATTCAAGGGCGTTTTACAAATTCATTCATAACCTATAAATTACAAGTGGCTTATAACTAAGATTGATAACTAATGACTTACAAGTTTAGTAAGACTTATAAAACGAGTGACTTAAAACTATGCTTATTTTTATAACCGATTACAATACTGCTTTACTCGTATTATGACTTACAACTGTCTTGAAATCAATTATTTGCGGCTAACATACCTACTTATTTACATTTAAAATCACACATTGTTATGATTACTGCCCGTGGAGTCAGTGTAAGTTATGAAAAATATTACAAAAAAATACTAGTGTATAATCTTCAGAAAACTAAATTAGACAAGAGTAAGGAGTCTACGAAGCACCGCACAAAGAAGAGACCGATTATTCTATTTCATTCTTTCGCAGGCTAAATCCTACAGATGTATGCGTTTGTCTCTTTTTAGTGTCGCTTTTTCGGTTCACCGAGTTTTAAATCACAACGGAGTTAAAGAAGTTTTCACTTCAAAAATTTTACTCATAATAAAAGTAAAAATTGCGCGTCATAACTTAAAAGCGGGTAGTCATGGAGACACACACCAATCTAAGTAAATCCCACGAACTGAGTAATGAACTATTTTTCATATATCATATTAGAATAAGTTAACAATAATAATCTAAACGAAAATATGAAAGAGAAAATGACACAAATGAGATTGACAATTATGACGTTTTGAAAGAAGATGGCAATAGCGAAATTGGTTAACGCGCTCGTCCCGGTTAGACGGAGAGGTCTGGGTTCGAGTCCCAGTTGCGACCATTGTCTTTTTCTGTTTTCTGTGTCTTGTTCTCTTTCATATATTCGTTTAGATTTTTTTAGTTTTTCTTATAAAAATTGAATATTTTTAGACTTTCATAAAAGTCAATTGTTCCATATAAATAAATTCTGATATATCTATCCGAGACGCTATCCAGGTCACAAACCAATTCTTAGAATGATTGTTTCCAATAAAAAGGGTAGTTGCCCGTAATATGGAGAAAAATAATTAGTTGATAATAATGTAAATCTAAAATTTGAAAATATGAGATTGACAAATATGACGGTTTGACAGAAGGTGGCAACGCGCTCGTCCCGGTTAGACGGAAAGGTCTGGATACGAGTCCCAGTTGCGACCATTGTCTTTTTCTGTTTTTCTGTGTTTTGTTCTCTTTCATATTTTCGTTTAGATTATAATTGTTAACTTATTCTAATATGATATATTTCACCGATGGGAATAACCTTCAAAAAAGTATAAAAAGAAAGTTTTTCTTATAAAAATTGAATTTTTCATATATTTTATAATAAAATGTTATGTTTGAAAATACAACAAATTTATGTGAACCAAGTGTTTTACATAAATAATTATATTTTAATATTTAAAGTATCAAACGAAATATAGAAGTTTTATCAGCAAAGACATTAATTATGGCGGCCAAGGACATTATTATTATTATAAGGGACGTAATCACAATAAGGGTTTGTCATTGACATTTTACATTTCAGATTAAAATCCTTCAGAGGAGAAACCAATTAACCCTCGCAACGGAAACTGAAACTGAAGGAGGGTAGGTGCTTCGAAACAGTATTCTGCAACCTTTTTTCTCGCACGCACAACGATTTTTGAAGTAAAACTTCTTTACGCACGCTTGACTTGGGGAGTACGCTGGTGAATGTGTGACGAGAGTCGAGAGGGAGATATAAGTTATTGAAGATAGAAAGAGAGAGAGTTACGTTTCGTGTATTACTGTAGGGGCAAGAGAGAGAGAGGTGCGAGCACACATTTTCTTTCTCTCTTTCTCTCATAGCCAGTTACGTTTCGAATATCTAAGACACAGTGCAGACCTATTGTCTGTATCCCACTGTAGGAGCAAGAGAGAGCAGAGCAGCTCTTCTTTTATAAGTTAGTGAAGTTTTACTTCAGTCGGGTGTCTAAAGCACACTCGTTTTTTTTTGTGTTATGCTTGACAAGATGACATTTTTTAAGTGGATTTTCGTTTTTAATTTCGATTTTATTTCTTGGTCGATGGGTAATGATAATATTTAGATGATTTGTATAGCGCCATTTTTGTGAAAAATCAGCTGTGCGCTGGGAAGTCTCTCGACTAGCAATCTGAAGGTTGCGGGTTCAAATCCCAGCGTGCACAAATAAATTTTATTTGATTAATTTTTGTTATTTCACATTTTATTAATTTTAAATAATATACAGTGTTTTAGCGGCACGTTCCAGAATAGAAGATACTCTCGGTATCGCCCTGGTGTAAAGTGGTCCTTTTAGAATTAAAACGTTGCTTGCATTTTGGGACCCTCCGCCCGGGAACCACTTATTGGATCACCCCAATTGGTCCGCTACGTGTGGTGACTTAGCAGAGATGCCCGGGTTCACAGGGTGAGGTTTGTCAAGGTCTTAGCGGCCGATGAGTCTGCCTACGTTACGCGTTGCCCGAAGACCGATTAAATTTTCAGAGTTGTCGGCTGGCGGTCGTGAGGCTAGCCGCTAGGATTACTAACGTTGAGAGTATAATGCGACAAGTGATTGAAACAATTATTGACAAAAGGTTTTCACTGACGAATTTAATCGGAGAGCCGGCTAAAGGGCGCGGACTTTGGCTTTCGCCTGCGGTTGGGCCGATAGCCATGCACATTGTCATACCTTCTTTGACGATTTTTTGGATGCATTTTATTTTCTCTTTGTTATTATTGTAAATACTTGCATTATATTATAACTGTTATTTTTTTCGTTATTTCTCTTATTTCAGGCTTTTTCAGTCAGATACAGCTCTTTTTTTTCTTTTTATTTGCTAACACTTTTATCTGTATATATTTTTCTCCATAGATGTCAGAAGAATTATTCCTCGGGCTGCGACATTTATTTTGTATTATGTTAATGTAAGTACTTGCATACTGCTTTATAACCTCGTATGCATGGATATTGGAGGGTCTAGAGTTGTTCAGATACATGTAGCTTCGTTCAATAAAAAATTGAGTCTTTACGTGTGCGGTGAAGGAGGAAACCATTTTTTTCTTTGGGAAAGTGGTGGGGTCCCCTCCAATGACATATCAAAGAGAGGTTTTAGCTAGATTTTTAGTTGAAATAAAAAAAATGGCACCGTAAAATAATATAGTCAATTATTAATTTTAACTAAGGCGTCGCGGCCCACTGGTTGCAGATCTCTGACTGCTTTAGAAATGATGAATTAGTGTCTAAAATAATATTTATTCTTTAGATCTTCTTTAAAAGGGTTATTTTTATGATTGACTTGTTTCAAATTTGATTAATGTTTTCTTCTTTATTTTCTGACATTTAAACTTGTTTTCATTAATAATTAACTTATAAAATCTGATTATGTTTTCTAAAGGTATTTTTTATTGCTCCTACTGATTTTTAATTCAATGAAAGGCTTTTTAAAATAAAAATTTATTCATCAAAAATATTCCAGTTTCTTTTATGAGAAATGTTTTGCCACCAACGTTTGCGCTTTGAAGCAGAAAAAAATTCTAAGAAAGAGCTCATTTTGTCTGGAAGTAAAAGTTTTTGACTATTTTCCTAAGAAACGACATTTTCATTGTGATTTATAAAGCTTTTAAATAGTTTTTTTAAATTATCTGCCAAAACCAACCAAGAAAGAAACCAAATAACCGACACCTCTGCCATAGGACTCTATTACTATAACTACCATATTTTTGGCGCCTTAGTGGGGTGAGGTGAGGTCGTGGCGTTGGATGTGTCTGCCCGCTCACTGCGTGGCCGACCGGATCTGTAGATAGAGACTGGTTAAACCACCGCTACCCGAATTTCTACCGATTTCTTACATTTCTCCCTTAAATATTTAAAGTTTTTAAGCTCTTTAAAAAATATATGACGTTATTTTTGAAGATAATATCTTTACATTCCCCAGGCCAAAAAACAAATTATACCTTTGAAATTCCCTCAATAGAAAAAAAATCGCAAAGTACGCTCCGAAAATTATTATAAACACGTTTGTTAAAGTTATTTTACAAGTGATGTATGAAAAAAATCACAGTTTTTCTTAAGGCTATTATAAACAGCCCCTAAGATCTTTTTGCTCAATTTTAAACGAGTCGTGTTTTATTAAACATTTTCACAATTTTCGCTTCAATTTTATCGTTTTTAAAACCTTTTCCACTCCGTCGGCCACACATTGTGGCCCAAACGATTTTGGTAGGCAGCTCCGTCGGCCAGAGGTACTGGCCCGGCGCAGGTATAAGTTTAATCACCAATATCTATCTTCCTAAGTACATTCTACGAACTATTATTTCCGATTATTACAAAGAATTGTCGCAACATATTGGATAAACCAACATTTTTTCATTTACTTACCGTTAATTAGGTACATTCATGTAAAAACAGATGCATCATTTTAACACACGAAATATTTTTTTTCTTCAAATATTTTCGGAACAGTCAGTTGTTATCCTGCGTTTACGACGGTTCTCCGCAGTTACTCCCACTTTTTGTGACCATATTTTTTCGTTTTGTGGAACTATTGATGTTGATATTAATAATTGAAAGTAAAAGAATTTACGTATTCTTTAAATTAATATTCTTTGAATTAACCGTCACAGAAAATAATGATAGTTTTACTTCGAAGTGATGGTGAAGAAGTCGGTAATGATCCAAGTGATATAGATAGTGGAAGTGACATTATCCCGCCCAAAAGAAGGAGATGCGCTTATTTCAGTAAATATAGTGATGTAGAAAATATTGTGATTCCGCAAAAACCTTCAACATCCATCAATCCCACACAGTCAAGCTTTTCTGATTCAGAAAAAAAAGGAATTGAATGTCTATTAATACTCCGAATACACCACAACAACAAATATTTTTTTCTATTGGAAATACCAATGAGTCATCTTCAATTTGTGGATAGGCTAATTATTCAGCTGGTTGGAAATTATAGAGAAGGTGTAAAAACTAGAAAAGGAAGCCATTCGGTAGATCTAGAACAGCGGTTAAATCACGTCAATCTACATGTAATAATGCCTAATATGCAGAAAAATATTAGTGATTGCATCGTTTTCAATTTGGGAGGCAGGAATGGGTACCGCTGCCCCGGGAACCATTTATTGGATAACCAACACCTCTGCCACAGGTCACCCCAAGTGGTTCGCTACGTTTGGTGACTTTGCATGGGTGCCCGGGTTCATGGGGATGCGTCTGCCCATTTACTGCGTGGCGGACCGAATCGGGAAAGACTGGTTGAGGGAGATCTTTTGATCTCTCCAGCCGGACTATATCGAACCATTGCATTACAACGCAGTGAGAGGGATGAATTCACGCATCGCCTCTCTTGGACACCCTAACCCCCAGATTCCTACCCATTCATACCATTTTCCTTCCCATCCTTTTTTTCCTTTCCTTCAAAAGACCCTCCACAAAGCAACCCCAAAGATGACATAGGCCCTGAGAATTTATTTTTCTCAGGGCCTCCTGTGTGGAGCTAATGTAAAAAAATCGTTTTTGGTTCTAATTTATGATAGAAAAAGAGGGAAAATAAAATGAACAATATATTACTGTAAAAGTTGTGAAAACAAACTTGCACTTCATGTGGGATAACATTGGACCGAATCGTGAGATTTTTGTAATAATAAACGTAAGATAAATGTACTCAAAATGTGACAGTATTATATTATGTATAATATGTAAAATACTCTAACTTGTAAACACCGTGTAGAATGTTTGCCAAACTTATTATCTATTTTATGTGTTGTGGGCTGGTCTATCTTTTGTTTCCTGAAAGAGGGTCGAAACCTAAAATAACGTAACCAATGCAAAATAAGAAATCATACACTACCCATAAAACCTAAGCCAATCAGGGCCAGGTAGCCACTAGTCAGCCGTTGTGCGGTACAGGACAGTTAGAAAGTAATTTCTCCAAGAATTTACATTGGATTGTCTGCATATTTTACCCGTATTATACAAACTATTGCTATGCAATAAAATATATAATGCAAATAAAAAACGTTGAAATCAAATGTATTATCTTTTAGTTACAAAATGTGTGATTTAACAAGTATTTTATACAAAATATACCAAACAACTAATGGTCACACGAATTATCCGATAGGGTGCCGCAAAAATAACTGTCCAAAAATTTCATTTCAAATATAAAATATAACAAACATTTTTGGTCGGAGTAGCTAAACAGTTTTGAGAAAAAATGGTCGGAGTGGAAAAGGTTAATATTAGCGCCCTCTCTCCAACGCTCGTAATTACATATCTCTCCGTCTTCTTTTTGAGCTGGGATACGGCGCTTTAAGAGAGACCTTTTAATCCTTCTAGTCAGACTCTCTCGATCTATCGACTTGTACTGCATTCCTACCAACACCACACACCTTTTTCCTTTCCAGATCTTCGTCTCCTTCCTTTCCTTAAAAATTCCCGTTACACTGCATCCCCAAAGATGACATGGACACTGTGGGAAATTATTTTCCTCAGGGACTTCTATGTGGAGAAAAACGGTTATTATAAAACATATTTAAAAAAATTCAAAAAAGATGAAAAAATAATGTTAACTCTGGATTCGGGAAATAATACAAATTGTTGACCACGCATTCCAAATTTCTACCTACATATAACATAATTCCTTTGAAAATTTTAAGCTCTTAAAAATATGTTTTCTTTTCAGATAATCTCTACTCGGATGCCGAATTGAAAAAGTGATTAATATAAAATTTCCCCGATTGAAAAATCTTAAAGTAAGCTCCGAAAGTTATGAAAAAACATGTCTGGTTCTGTTATTTAACCTGCTACAGGTGTGAAAAAAATCTCAGGGTTTCTTTAAATGTTGCCCTACTCAGACGTTGAGAGATTTTTGTTCTATTTTAAATAAGTCGTGTTTTATTAAATATTTTATTTTCACACTGGTCGCTTACGCCTAATCATTGTTTTTTTTTAATTAAATACATATAAGAGCGCTCCCAATAATTATTTACATATAGGTTTGATATTATAGGTTTGAAAGTTAGATACATATCTCCCACGGAGTCTTAAAATCTGAAAATATTCCTGGCTGGTGAGGTAATTTAATTGAGTGAAAAGCTTTTAAAAAATTGATTAGATTTTTGTCGAATACCGTGAATCTAACAATATCTTCAATATTTCACGTGTCATGCTTATTTATTTTAATGAAGCAATATTTTAAATCGAACTTTTTTTTGCTTTTTAAATATTGTGTTGATTAAAAGGAATGGCATAACAAAAGAAATTTCTCTAGATTTGTGGTTATCAGAGCAAAAAGAAATGACGGGAAGTTTTAATAATTTTTACGAAATTGTTTTGAAGCTTTCAACTTCCGTAACGAAATTTACAAAGAGAACAATGTTATTTTCCGCCCGCTATACATCTAACATTCCCTGATACGAGATTACATAGTCCCACTGGCTCCGGGCAGAGACATTGAATAACTAACCATAGTGGATAATACATACCAAAATATTGCAAAAATTTTCTGGATAAACCTTACCCATGAACCCGGGCACCCCTACTAAGTCACCAAACGTAGCGAACCACTTGAGGTGATCTATGGCAGAGGTGTTGCTTATCCAATAAATGGTTCCCGGGGTGGTGGTACCGCCTTACAAATTGATGGACGACATCTATTGACCTTTTTAGAAGTCGAGGATGAATATTAAATATTTTATAGTGTAGTACTGTAGGTACTCGTATTTATATCTGGCGGTACCCATATCTGCCTCCTAAATGGGATGACCTATGGCAGGGCGGCGGTACCCACACCCGCCTTCCAAATTGAACTATTGCAGGTACTACACATTAGGCCACTTGCATGGATTTCATAACGACTTGGAAAAAATCGTGTGGATAGATTTTTTTTTCTAAGATTACGAAAATGTTAGCAAAAATTTTTAAAAAAATATAGTTTTTTATTTTTAAATAAATAAATCCATTATTTGAGCTCATGACGTCACTACATGAAAATGTCTCGTCTCCGAATATGTTTTTTTTTTTTTTTTAAAAGAAAGACAAACATTCCCGGGTTACGAATAACCCAACAATGTTTGAAAATCTCCTACTACCATCACAGAAAGCCGAAAATGTTGCTTGAGTTGTGATGGAGGACTTAGCCAGCCGAGGAATTGAACATGCGACGCCCGGGTGGAACCCAAGCGCTATGCCCACTCAACCACTGACCGGTCCATGGTTCATTCACTACATGTTCCTTTTATTTTGTAAAATTCAACACTGATAATTTTTTTTTATATGGCAACACTTTGATTTCCGGCGAATACTTGAATTTGCGTTTAACGTTCACTAGATTTATTGTTTGTTCTATGCGAACTTATCCTTTGGTTTGATTTTTTGATAAGGATGGCGGTGTTTTTACAGATGTTACGAAGAGAACCCCGTACAAATTATTGCTATTCGTGTGGAAAATGTTCTTTTTTTTAATGATTTTCGGCTATGTAAGTATCGTTTTTTCGCACCAATTAAATTATGTCCCGTCTTTCCGGTTTATAAAAAATGGTCTGATTTTTCCGACTGAAATTTTCAAAAAATCGTCAGGGCTTCAAAAATACGATTAAAAAAAAATACAGAATGTCTAAGAATATTTGGCAATGTGATGCAAGTGGCCTATTCAGTTGCGCGTGACGTTTAGCAGAGATTGCAAAACTACGTAACTTATAACTGATAGTGAATATGTATCTGCAAGTTGAACACAGTTGCATTGACTTTATGAAGTCAGAGTTCATCGTCAGAGCGATTTTACCAATTCATAGATTATCGTACAAGCTTCCAATGCAAACAATTAAATTAGGTGAAACATTTTACTATAGAGAAATTAAAAAAGGGTAAATGCAGGTAACTCCATTAATGAAGGACTGAATGCCTTTGGCGCTAATAAAAAAACTGTCAAAAGGAGCGAAGCTAGCAGTCCACAATGGCGTGTAAGTACCTACCCTAATGTATGGCAGTGAGGCATGGAACTGGCAGAGGACGAATGAAAGTAAACTGAGTGCTGTTGAAATGAGATCCTTGAGGTGTATGTGTTGTAAAACCACGTATGCTTCTGTGAGAAATGTGGAGATCCGCAAAAAATGCAAGGCTGATGTAAGCGTAATGAGTAAGTATAAAAAAAGGGACCCTGAGATGGTTTAGACATGTAGAGCGAATGAACGAAGAAAGTAGTGTAAGACGAACATATGACGCGAATGTGAATGGTAGGGCAATGTCAAAAGTCAGAATGATGGAGTATTTATGAGAATGTATGAATGTATGATTGATGAATATGAATGGGGCAAAGAGTGTGTGCCAAGACCGAGCTGTTTGGCGGTCCTTCCTCTTTGCCTACCTCTGCGGGAAAACAGTCTGATGGTTGGTTGGTTAGTTATTTTCCTATTCATTACAAAATACAAGCTTCAAATAATAATGTATTTTCGTAGTCAATGTCCTGCGTAAACGTAATAACAATCAATAACGTTTATTATTGTACTATTAACAGTTCTATTGACAGCTACATGACGCAACTTGTGGAGCAAATAGTGTTATCAATGGACAATACATAACTTACATCTACTAAAATAGATTAGAAAAACATTACGATAATTTCGTAGAGTGGGAAAAACTCGATAGCAAACTCTGTGATAAACGATACTGTTAGTTTTTCTTGTTTCAACTTTATTCCGACAGAGCGTCCACTTTTATTTTGTTAGCAAAGTTTTAAACCAAACTAAATGGCTACTAGATGGCGTTTAATTTTTTATTTTTTGGTGTAAAAATATACCGTACGGAGCCAGTGCAATTATGGCACCCCCGTAGATTATATAATAGAAATTAAGGAGATATGACGTGCAGGCGTGTCATCTGTCTCCGTGCCAAGACCAAACTTAACATAACAATGAATTTTATGCGTTTGGTGTTGTGGGTAGAAACAAAGACGGGAGCCTTTTTTAAAATTTATTTTGTTCCATGTGAAAACCGCACAAGAGTCCCAGCTATTCCCGTCTGGATTCAGTGAGACTATGGCATCCCAAATTGGTGTATGTTGAGATGAAGTTGAAGATAATTAGGAGGAGAATGTGATGGGTTGTATGAAGGTGGAGAAGTACCTGGCTATTCAGATTTGATAACCAAACAAAGCTAAAGCCATTTGAAGCAACTTTCAATTCTTAATGGCGGTCTTACACCTGGGTGATTCTGGGAGTATCTTCCACTCTACGCTATAATATTTAAATATAAAAGTTTACCACAAAATAATTTAAACATACAACTTCACGAAACTAATGTTTACGACCGCAATTTTATTAAAAAAATAGGAAACTTTGGCAATTTTTATTTTATTATTTTTACGTGAAACGTCAGAAAATTTAGTTGAACTTCGTGTTCAATACATTTGCATCATAATAAAGTATGTGTTTTTTTTTGCAATTTTAGGTAGAAAAAACTTAAGTTGAGCCATTTTTAAAACTTTTTTTTATGTTTGCATCCCAAATTTTTAAAAATTAGAAAATTATCTATTTATTTAGAATTATTAAATTTAATATTTCATCATCTTTCAAAAACTGTTTTTAGTATTCGGAGACGTTGAGAAATATATAATTTATTTAGATTTTATTGTAAAACGGAAAAAATTTTACCTTCCGACAAAATAGGCCCGAGGCCTTAGGGGTTAAATTTGAAACTACATTTTTAATGGATAAGATCTTTTATGAAGCATAGCTCTACATTGTGCTAAAGAAAAAAAAATCGTTTAAACTTTGTTCATGGACTCATAATTAATCAGGTACAGGGTAATCCCGTAAAGTAACTGTATTTACTTTCCGATAATCGAAATCGAAAAAAAAAATTACTCATTTGCTAAAAGGCATACTATTCCATAGTTAGAAATAGTATGTATATCAAGTTTACATAAAAGTAATTATCCACCAGTGATTCAAAATAACAAAGGAGTTAGGTTGTGAGATTACGTGAAACGTGGTAACCTTACAAAAGGCGTCTGTAAACACCGGACAATGGACAAGTAAATACGGGTTGCAATACACGTGGAACATTGCTCTAAACACTGTAACCTATTTTGTTTTGATCACCGGAAACTAAGGGTAAATTAGCACAGTGGGTAATTTATCACGGTAGATAAAAGCATCGGATTTTATCTTATCTACTTTTTGTATCTCGGTACTTTGTGAGAGATGCTGAATTTGTGACAAATATGGAGGGTGTGTGCAAGTATATTATTATACAGCTGGTTATTTGGGACAAAACCAAGGAACATAGAAACTAACACTTATTTACTTCGATTATCTGGGACACCATAAGCATCGTTTATTATTGAACTATTAACAGTTATTTTGACAGGTACATTTGTCGCAAGTTTAATGTCATTAGGATAAATTCCGATCTAAAATCAATGCGATGTAGACACAAATTATCATTTTTCTATAGCACCAGTTTTCTGATACGTCAAGAAATTTATTTTTTAAGTATTTAAATGTATTTTTTTACAATGGTCCTCACGGGAGGTCTGACGTCATCTTAGGGAATGCTATATGGAGGGTTTTTTTTAGGAAAAGAAGAGGAGGAATATCCGGGAAGGAAAAAGGTATGAAGAGTGAGTACTAATAAATCCCTCCAACTTCGGGGCAAGGCGATGGGTCGAGATAGTCCGGCTGGAGAGGCCAAAAAACCTCCCTTAACCAGTCTCTCTTGATTCCACCCGCCATGACCAAGGCGCCAAGACCAAAGGACAAACCTCACCAAAGTCAACAAACATAGCGAACAACTTGGCAGAGGTGTTGGTTATCCAATAAAAAGTTCCCCGGGCGGCGGTACCCATACCCGCCCCCCATATTGAATTAAATAACACTAACAAAATCCACATCTAAATCGTATTAAATTGTGCCGCGAAACTTCAAGAATTATTCACGAAAATTTAAGAAAAAAAAAGTTTTCCGCGGTGTAAAAACTGACCTTAAAACATTCACAATTTTCATTATTTATTTTTCTGGTGTTATGCCATGTTGTTCTACCTCCTTCTTTAGCCTACGTTTTTGATAGCGTTGCAGTGTCCATCATCAGGGCAGAATCTTTAGTTATATCCAATCAATTTTCATTTAAAGAAAAAAGCCATTAAGTGCATTTTTTTCCTATTTCGCTTGCTGAAATAATTGTTTTTCATTGTTATCAACTGATACAAAGTGTTTTTAAAATATCATGTGCCTTTTAACTATGTTTCATGTAGACATCTGTATATTCAAGAAACAGAAATTTCGTTGGTAAAGATGTAATCGTTCATAATATTATATCTATAGTTTAGTAAGTAGCAGTCCCAGTGAAAAATAAACTTAAATAATTCGTGCAAAATCAATGATTTGACAAAATCAATTAAATACCTATTTTCACGTGGAATAGTCCTCAATTTATACAAATCATTCACAAACCTCATTAACTCTGGCCTTTCAGACGAAAATCAATCAGGAATATCTAGAACAATAGATTTGATTTTGCAAAGTTCAAATGGTGCAAACGCGCTTCGAAATAATTACTCTAGAAAAAGGTTTTTAGTCATATAATTGCAAAAGCAGTAATCATTATTAATGTATACAGGATTTTAAGGGATGGACTTGACTTACTTTAACCAGTGATTCTTGGTGATGCCCTGCTAAAATTTTTTTAATGAAATTTTGGTTTCGGTGTTTTTTAATGTTTTTTTCTTCAAAATCAAACAACAACAAAAATCTTCAGCTTTCCATCACTGGTAACTCAGCCGAGTAACCGTCTAACCCCTCACCCCAACTTTAATTATCCAATACCCTATTTTTTTAATGTTTTAAGTGGTGTGTCACAAGACATCAAAACTTAATTTATATTTTTTACTCCAAATAATGTCAGAAATCACTTGTTAAAGTAAGTTCATCCCTTAACACCCTGTAAATTAAGTACCAACATTTTCTACAGAAATATGTAGGTAGGTACTTATAATACTTCATCTGAATTTTTTTTAAGTGAGTACCTCACAAGAGTCCCAACTGCTCCCGTCTGGAGCCAATGAGACTATTGCGTCCCCAATTTCAAAGCTATTTCATGTAACGTTTCAATTCTGAATGGTGGTCTTACACCGGGCGATACTAAGAGTATCTTCAACCCTGGAACGTGCCGCAAATATGCTAATTTCATTTATTTCATTTGGAAAACCAACAGTTACAATAATTAATAATGTTTGATGAAATATGTGTAAATATTTAACCAATAATAGGTTTTCACTGGCGTATATTAAATTATTTAGTGAGTAGGTATAAAGAAAAATAGTTAAATTAGGTTATGTGGATGGGATGGTGGAAGGGAGGGGAAAGGTATGGATCTATTCTGTGTAAATAGTGGTATGAATGTATATATTATTATTTTATTATATATTATATTAAATTAATTAATTGTGAAATAACACAAATTAATCAGACGTCGGGATTCGATCCCGCTACCTCGTCCATAGATCCGAATGGTGTTTACGCGCGGCGGATGTTGTTGGGAACGCAGTACCTACTCATGCAGATGCTTAGCTTGCACACGCCATGTTTTAAACTTTTTAATGGTCTTATTTTTAAATTTCCTGCCAAATGAAAAATAGTGAACAAGTGATTAAAATTAAAATCAATTTTTCGATTTACAATAAAAAACATTTTTGAAAATTCACATTCATTTGATGTGTAGGTACACCTGTTTTCCCTTTTTCGCTAAAAAGAATAAATAGAAATTGTAAAAAAAAATAAAAAGCTCACACCTCTGTCACTAAGGTCGTTAAATGTATTTCATTATCTTCGTATGGTACTTTTGTAGATATACTCTTACTTAAAGTTTTTTTAAAAGACGGTTCAAAATCTCATTTAGGTGACCATATTTTTGTTAGCCAAAGGCGCAAAGGGTAGAAAAAAAAATATTTTGGAAATTTTATATCTCAGCAAGATAACATATTTTGGCATAGTTTCAAAATGTATCGTCAAAAGCAAGGGCAGATCTGATAGCAAAGGACCCGAAGGCGTAATCTGTATTCATATATCGAAGGATCACTTCATTTGCATACAACAGGACTGATGTCCTTGCCTTTGGGGCGCCGAAACATATTTTCGAAAATTTTCATAAAATAATTGGCTATTTGAAAAAATAAACAATTTTCGGCCATAACAATTGATAAGATTCAATTTATTGGAATAACTTTTGAAATTAAGAAAAGTAATATTACAATAACATTATAGGAAACTGAGTGAAGCCGTCAAAAGGTTACTCGAATACAGTATAAGTCACAATTGTTTCAATATACAGGGTGTTAAGGGACGTATTGACTAAGTGTCCAATATCCAGTGATTTTTAATTGGAAAAAAACATGACTTATTTCACCGGAGACCAAAATTTCATTTACGTTTTTTTATTTAAAATAATGTCAGAAATCACATATTAAAGTAGGTCAAGTACTTCCCTCAATACCAATACATTATATGTTTTCTCCATTTGGGGAAATACTTAAATTATTTTTTTATAATAACACTTTTAAATAGACTTTTATAAAAAGGTAATAATATCTATATGTTCCGTATAAATAAAATCGCATATATATATATCTGAGACGCTATCTAGGTTACAGACAACTTCTTAGAACGATTGTTTCCAATGAAAAGGGTAGTTGCCTACGATATGTAAAAATATTGTTAATTCTAAAATTTGAAAATATGAAATTGACAATTATGACGGTTTCTTGGAAGGTGGAAATGGCTGAATTGGTAAAAGCACACGCCCCGGTTAGACGAGAGGTTCTGGATTCGAGTCCCAGTTGCGACTATTATCTTTTCCTGTGTTCTTTTCATATTTTCGTTTAGATTATTAGTGTTATCTTCTTCTTAAATAATAATTTATTATTATTTTTTTGATTAAATTTATATTTATTAAATTATAATTATTAAATTATAATTATTTTTTTTGCATATTGGGAGCTAATGACGGCTGGCGTAGTCCAGCTGTAAGGCTCTTGACTCGCACACACCGAAGGTCGCGGGATCGAAGCCCGGCGCGGTAAATAAATTTTATGTGATTAATTTGTGTTATTTCACAATTTATTCATTTAAAATAATATATAGTATATTTGCGGCACGTTCCAGAGTGGAAGATACTCCCTGTATCGCCCTGGTGTAAGACCACCATTCAGAATTGAAACGTTGCTTGAATTGGCATTAGCCGTGTTTGGTGACCAGATCCAAATAGCCAGATACTTCCCCACCTTCCTCTTCCCTATCTCCTTACCCTCCCCACTACCTTCAACCCCACAACATACCTCAATTGGGGATGCCATAGTCCCACTGGCTTCAGACGGGAGCAGTTGGGACTCTTGTGCGGTATTTACATAAAAAAATATGGGTAAAGTAATAAAGGACGTAGCTAAAGATAGAATTATTAATATTTTCATCAATATCAGTTACCTGTATGTATACTGTATTATATTAAATACGAGAGATACTTACACTGTTTTATTTTATATACTTGGATATATTATGTAAATTGCAAGAACATGGATTAGGTAATCAAGTACCCCGGGGCTTTAGAAAATCCTTGTTTCGATATATAAAACGAGCAACAGAGTTTTGAAAGTTTGCTAATAAAATGTCTTGTTCGAATTTAAATATCTGTCTAAAGTTTTCGTATGTTTAAACCTTTCTACACACATGCATACCACTGATCATAAAATCACTAGAAGTGAGATCTATGCCAATTTGAAATACAATTGATGTCGCCAATATGGATAAGACCTTTTGAGGTTGCAGACAGGCAACTGAAATTATCTGTTCGAGAAATAATTCAGGTATTTATTTAATTAACCCCCCAGGCTAATATGTTTGGAACAACTCATATAGGTCTCATAAACATCGTTGAATCTTCATTACTATTATGGTTAGAAATTTATTTTAACGTTATAAACTTCTAGTTTCAGACTATATCTGTGCTGCCAGAATCAAAGAAAAAACATCATCATCAATCATCAAACAGTATTAATACCCTAGGATCTGTGTGCGTTTGAATTTCAGAACCCAGCCACGAGTGCATGTCGACGCCACGCTTAACGGCCGCGCCTCAAATAACGAGTTTCACACAAAGCTACCATTATAGTTAGATTTCTAATTCAAGAATTCGTCACAAGATTACGCTACTTTCGTCGGCAAAACGCAAAGGGAAGTTCCATTCCTAGGTATAAGTTCTACGGATTCGTGAACCTGAAGTATCTCCCGGATTTCAGAAGATTGAGGGTAATTCTCAGTTGTATAAAGCGGCTGTATATTACATATGACGTCATCGTTCGTCCCGGTTACTTTTTCGCGGTGACTTTCCATCACTGGTTGACACGTTCACACTGTTGACAGTGGATACAAGGGCTAATTTTGGAACCAGTTCCTATTGGATTTACAAAATGATCACCAACACTAACTTGGCGAAGCCGAAACAAAAGCCGCCCGCAGAGCCTAGCAGTAAAAACCCGCGGAGCTAGTTTTTAACTGTTAGTTTTAAATAACTTGTTCGGTTTTCAAAACAAATGTACTCGAATTTGCATTATTTTTCTTGCTATTATTCCAAATTTTAAATACCCTTCCAGGCAAGGTTCTCATTTCAAAACCAACAATACAAAGTCTTCACACGCCATAATCATTACATAGTTTAAAATGAAGTCGCTCAAAATGTTTGTGCGCTTAAATCTTTCAAACTACGCAACGGATTTTCATGGGGTTTTCACCAATAGATAGAGTGATTTGAGAGATTTTTATTTTATTTGTATAATGCATGCTTGTTATAGTAGAGAAAAACCGAGAAATTCAAATATTCAATTCAAGCAGCGGGCAGCGGGTAGCTGGCAAGCGGTTGGTGTGGATTTTATAAAGGTTGGGTAATAGCGTTGTGTTTCGTTAGCCTCAGCAACGTGTGGCCGGGTCTGCTAGTATATTATAATCTCTTTAAGAAGGTACTATAAATACCTGAAATAACTAGCGGTAGATATTCTATTTCTTGATTCCAGACGTTAAAGTACCTCTGTTAATTCAGCGGCCATCCCTTGTAGATTGCAGCGCGGTACAGCTTGCTTTTGACACTATCTTCCCGAGGAATCTGTATGCGGTAGAGCTACCTCTCTGAAGATAAATGCCGAGAGCTTTGTTGTTAAGTTTTGCGGAGAAAATGGCCAAATGGAATGGCGGCTTAGTGGCCGTGCTTTGTTAAATGCCTGGAAATGGGGAAATTTTGACGCAGCACTGCACAAACGCATATTTTGGTCTCAAGTTTAATACAAAAAAACTTATAAATACATGTTTTTTTTAAAGAAAGAAACACATTGTAACTTGACATTTTAAATAAATTAAAAGAAAATACTCGGAGTTCGCGAAACATTTTAATTTAATTGATAAAGATCATACGTTTAATAGTGATACAGGTATTAAAGTCATACACGAAGACGGAATAGGTTAAAGACTTAACAAATCAGAAGTTTTGGAAATAAAAAAATCTATAAATTCAAAGGTTGAAATTATTAATAACCAATTAAATTTAACCTACAGCTCTATTTTAAACATGTTTCCAGTTACTTCACTTATCCCACACTCAACTTCCCCACCTCCGTCACAAAACTGGCGCTCTGGCCCACTTTAGTATACTGTCCCTATCTTTTTTGATAATATGTATATATATGTGAAATTCTGTTTTTGATAGCATTATTTTTATAACAGTCCTGACGATGGAACGGAGGTACCGAACCGGTAGACAGTGTAAATATATATTAATAAAGTGACCAAGTATTTTCTTTTCATTTATTTAACATGTTTTTTAGTGTATTGTAACTAAACTCATTAATTTATTAAAAATAAGAACATATTTCTTCAAATACAATCACTTCTTCACATTCAACCCCCCTTCCCACTCATACCTTTCTATTAATACCATTAAGTTTATTTATAATTAGTTTTTTATTAACCCTGAGAAAGAGAGCATGGCTCTCGAAATATGTCGGTTTTATAGACATTAAAAAGTGGTTAAAACAAAAAAAAAAATAATTTTGAAGAACATATATTAATATGAACTAAAACGTTTCATATAACGTAGATACTCTCAGTATCGCCCTTGTCAAATACACCATTTAGAATCAAAATTTGCTTAGCCGTGATTGAATTTTATTAAGATGACAATATACCCTAAAATATATTCAGAATCTCAACGTCGTAAGTAAAGAAGCCGTGTATACAAATAGAGTCTCGCGACCCGTGTATTGCACGGACCTACTGTCGAATTTGCCCTATCAAAGAAAAGAAGAAGAAGACAAATAATGTGGGAATCTTAACGACGTAAGTGAAGAAAGCGTGTAAACAAATATGCGCCCGCTGCACGGCGTACTAGATGAACGTACGGTGGAATTCACCCTAGCAGGCATGGAGATTAGACCTTTTCACCGCGTTCAATTTAATTAATTCTGAAGAACGTGTTACAAATATTGAAAATGTGGGATGATGTCGCACTGCCGAAGTTATTAATTTACCGTCTAGAAAAATAAAATCTGGTGCTTACCGCTAACTTAAGTTGTACAACGTATTACAATTTTTTAAAGGCGTTGTACGTAAAATATATTAATGGTAAGGTATTGTTTTTATTAATCTTAAATACAAAGAACTTACATCCCCAGGACAACATCTGAATAAAAAAGTTAATATAGTTACGAATTCACCGGAAATGATTAATAAGTGAGTTTTGAGCAAACAAATATTATTAGGATTGTGTACCGCCTTAAACCGTGATTGATGACCATATCTGACTAATCCGGTACTTTCCATCCGTTTTTCCACCTTCTTCTCATATTCACTTCCTTCGGCTATACAGGGTATACTTGGTCGAAGGCTATACACAATAAAAATAAAAATTATAATCGTAAAGGTCCCTACTCACTCCGGGCAGTTGGGACTCTTGTGAGGATAGTATTGAATTCCGTAAGTCTAAACCTGAATCTTAGGTAAATCAGAGCGTCAGACTATCCCAATATGACACAATTTATAATATTTAAATAAATATTTTTAGAAAAATATTTTTTTAAATATAATCTCTGGCGATACGTGTTGTAAAATTTGGGATCAGGCCGCTAACAATAACAATCCTTATGTTCATGGCGATAAGGTTTAAATTCCCGTTTAATGCCAGCCGCATGTTTTGATTTATTCAAGAAAAAAAACATCTCCAAAAAGCTTACCTTATTTTATTTTGCTACACATATTTTTCAATGTTCTACGATCTACAGAATTTTATTTTCCACATTATTCAATAACACCATAACTAATTCAACTTAAATCAGTTTTTATAGGCCTGATACTTTTTATTCAGGGCTTACGAAAAAAAACTCGATTATTCGAAAGGCAAATTTGTGTTCTTCTCGCAGTATTTAATTAAAGCATCTAAAATATTTGTAAGCTATCTTATTTTCAAACCAGAATATCATGATTTTGCGTAACTTAGTAATTTTAACTTTACACTAACCCACATATTTTGAAAAAGGTCATTTAAGGCACCAGACCATGGTGCTTGCGCGGTACAAGGGTGTATTTTTCGTAATAGGCCACTTGCATCACATTTAAAAAAAAAAAATCCGGTTAAGGCAAATATTCTAAGACAAAACGTATTTTTTATCGTATTTTTGAAACCCTGGCAATTTTTTGAAAATTTAAATCCGAAAAATCATACCATTTTTTATAAACCGGAAATACGGGACATAATTTTATGTGTATGAAAAAACGATAATTAGATAGCCGAAAATCATTTAAAAAAAAGAACGTTTTCCACACGAATAGCAATAAATTGTACGGGGTTCTCTCCGTAACATCTGTAAAAACACCGCCATCTTTATCAAAAAATCAAACCGAAGGATAAGTTCGCATAGAACAAACAATAAATCTAGTGAACGTTAAACGAAAATTCAAATATTCGCCGGAAATCAAAGTGTTGCCATATAAAAAAAAAATTAATCAGTGTGGAATTTTACAAAATTAAGGGAACATAATCGGAGACGGGACATTTCCATGTAGTGACGTAACGAGCTCAAATATTGGATTTATTTATTTAAAAATAAGAAAAACCATACATGTCTTTAAATTTTTACTAACATTTTCGTAATCTTAGTAAAAAAATCTATCCACACTATTTTTTTCAAGTCGTTATGAAATCCATGCAAGTGGCCTATAAGCAAACAATGAATGGAATTGTTTTTATTAATACTCATAGTCAATATATACATATAGAAGACTGTATACAAATTTTTGTACTCAAATCTAAAGTACAGTTTGCGATGCACGCCGATTCTTACTACTTACAAACATCCATAACATTTTGAGAAAGTTTTAAAATAAGTTGTAATGCTGACAAACATTGCTACAAAAAAAAGAGTAAAATATGGCCTACGGTCAAATTTGGTAGGCCGTAATAACCCCTGGCATAGTGTATAAAGAAATACAAAAAATTATAATAATTGGTTCACAATACATAACTCAGACATCAAAGGTCGATAGAAGTATGAAAAACAGAAAACTGTAGCACAAAATTATATATTTTTTTAATTTATTTTTATTTTTTATTAGTGGCTATTTAGTTACAGGTTTTATGAGAATTACAAGATATATGATAAGGTATATAAATATTTCATCTATTTGTTCTTAGTCCTCCTCACTAGGTGGTCCTGTGCTGAGGCGGACTGGTAGATTTCTTTGATTTTCCGTTATTTAGTTTCTATGATGTTTTTAATACATTCTCTAGTATGTCTGCATTAATTTCTTTCACCCATGTTTTGATTTTTTCCTTAAACTTATTTAGCTTTTCTAACCTTTTTAGACTTGGAGGAAGGATGTTGTAAAGTTTAGTTGCCAGATATATGTGGTTTCTTTGGCCAAAACTTGTCTTGAATTTTGGAACATCTCGTATATCCTTTTTTGAGGCTCTTGTGTTATGTACCCGAGTTTCATTACGAGATTTTCTGTTTTTAAAATGATGTATAATAATATTCTTGGCATATATTTGTTTTAAATTTAGAATGTCAAAACACTTAAAAATATCTTTTGAAGGGGTTCGGATGGGAAATTTTAGTATGGTTTTTATAATGCTCTTCTGAGCAATATCTAAATGGTTAATATGATTTGCTGTAGCAGATCCCCATACTAGAATTCCGTACTCAAGACGGGAATGACATAAGGCATAAAATACTTTTTTGATGTCTTTCCTAGGTAGTATGTTTCTAAAGTTTTTGAAGAAATATACAAGTCTCGTAAGCTTTTTAGTGATTCCCTTTATGTGTATGTCCCTATATGTATCTTCTTCTTCTTTATGTGCCTTATCAGGTCCCCCCGACGTTGGCGATTACTCTTGAAAAGGTCTCTCTGTCTTGCGCTGCCCAGAATAGCTCCTCCACACTTCTAATGCCGGTCCACTCTCGTATATTTCGCAGCCAAGACATTTGTCTCCTACCAGGCCCTCGGCGACAATATTTATTTATTTATTTATTTATTTATTTATTTATATATTTATTTATTTATTTATTTATTTATTTATTTATTTATTTATTTATTTATTTATTTATTTATTTATTTATTTATTTATTTATTTATTTATTTATTTATTTATTTATTTATTTGTTTATTTATTACACGCCCTGATGGGCTTTTACATTATAGTTTATAAGTTGAGTATAAAAACAATGAGTTGAGTGTAAGAATTTGAGTATAAAAAAATATTAAATGGAGCAAGTGATTCTTCTCCCCTCGAAGTATATGACACAGAAATTTTCTTGATTTTAATTAATGTAAGCCGTTCTCTATCTGCTCTAGCCCGCCTGAGAATTTCTGTGTTGGTGATCATGTCGGTCCATGGGACCTTGAGCATTCTCCGGTGAAGCCACATTTCGAAAGCCTAATGTTATTTATTTTCAAGGTCCATGTTTCACAACCATACAGCAAGTCCGACCACACATAACATTTTAGCATTCTCTGCCTTAGTTTTAAGCTGATATTGTCATTGCAGAAGAGGGATTTCATTTTTATGAACGCAGTTCTTGCTCTTTCAATTCTGCGCCTAATCTCTATATTTGGGTCAAAAGTCTCCGTGAGAATACTGCTGAGGTATCTAAATCTCTCCACCTTTTTAACATTACAACCATTTAACTGTATCATTGATCCAGAGTGATCTAGTCGTCCAAAAGTGATCCATTTAGATTTATTGACGTTGATTGTTAGGCCCAGTTGCTCACCAGCATTATTAACAAGATTTAATAGGTCTTGGAGGTCACTGATATTGTCAGCTAGTAATACAGTATCATCTGCATATCTTATGTTATTAATGACAACTCTGTTGATCTTGAGACCCTTCTCGGTATTACTTAGGGCTCTTTTGAAGACATAGTTGGAATAGAGATTAAATAATAGTGGTGACAGGATACAGCCTTGTCGTAGTCCACACTTAATGTCGATTGCATTAGATCTCTCATTCATTTGTCTTATTTCTGCTGTTTGGAACCAATACAGGTTTTAATAAAATTCTGGTCTTTGGTGTCAACGTAACAATCCGCAAGCATTTTTATTAGGTCCGCATGTTTTACCCTGTCAAATGCCTTTTCGTAATCAATAAAACATGCAAAGACTTCCTTTCTTTGGTCATAATACTTTTGCAATAGTACGTCGACATATATGTATAGGAGTGTAATATTACTAAAATGACTTACGATTCGTGCCGCTCAACCGCTCCTCGCGAGCTTCGCGTCGCGACAAGCTTGAAGCGCCATTAATGAGTGTTAGCTACCTACGAGTGTCTACTTGAGCGGCATAGAACATTTTAAAATGTTTTTTTTTTTTTTTACTTAGGCCTTGTTAGCCGACAGGCCTTATTACCAGAACTTACATATTATGATTGTATATTATTAAAAATTGTTTTTCGTAAGACTTCAATATTTTTTGTTCTGTAAGCAAATTAAGTTATTTTGTATATTTTGTTATTAATTGACAATATTACATTTGATTCTAAGAATTGAGATTCTTTTTTTTAATTTCTAGGAAAATATTTTGAAGGCCTTGCTGCTCACTTAGGGTAAAATTTTTAGATATAAGACAATAATGTTGAGATACATACCTTTTTGTATTTCGCCAGTTTTCCTTGTTTGCTAAATACTCAGGAAATTGTACCCTAATATTATAAAGGATTTCCGCACTTTTCGGTTTTCCGATGTAAGAATTTCGCGTGTTTTTTTTGCAAACAAAATGTCATAATTTGAAGGAGCGTAAATTTAATTTGAGATATATTTCCTGTAGTGAACATAAACAAAGGCATTCTGGGAAATGCTGTATTTTTTAAGGGTTTTAAAAACATCGCAGGTACAGTGTTTTCTTTCAACTAAAATGAATTTTCCAAGAAAATTTCAAACAAATTCAATAATAAACAATACGAACAGAAACTCTAATTTCTCTTATAATACTGTTTTTTAAGAACATAGCCAGCCTAATTAAGGAGCATGTATATATGGTTCAAAACGGCAATTAACATACGTTCCTTATCACAATAATGCTGCAGCTCTTTTTTACACATAAAATAATGTTGAAACAAAAGATGAGACACATAATGTACGTTGTATGTTTCCTCCAAGGTACTACTTTTTCCTTAACAGAAATACTTGCATTGTGTAAATCTTCTGTTGTCTCACCATTATTTAATGTGTAACAAAAAGAGCTGCAGCATTATTGTGATAAAGAACAGAACGTATATTTATTTTTCTTTTAAACGTACGTAAAACGTAATAATAATTCTTATATTTGGATAATTTATAGATCGCCATTTTTGTGAAAAATGGTCTAAAGGGTAATATACAATTTATTATGATTTCTTAGGCTATGTCTAATTTTATTAAATTTTTATAAGAAAACTTTCTTTTTTATACTTTTTTGAAGGTTATTCCCATCAGTGAAATATATCATATTAGAATAAGTTAACAATAATAATCTAAACGAAAATATGAAAGAGAACAAGACACAGAAAAACAGAAAACAGACAATGGTCGCAACTGTGACTCGAACTCAGACCTCTCCGTCTAACCGGGACGAGCGCGTTAACCAATTTCGCTATTGTCACCTTCTGTCAAACCGTCATATTTGTCAATCTCAATTTTCAAATTTTAAAATTACATTATTATCAACTAATTATTTTTATCCATATTACGGGCAACTACCCTTTTCATTGGAAACAATCATTCTAAGAATTGGTTTGTAACATGGATAGCGTCTCGGATAGATATATGAGAGGTCTGGGTTCGAGTCCCAGTTGCGACCATTGTCTTTTTTCTGTTTTTCTGTGTCTTGTTATCTTTCATATTTTCGTTTAGATTATTATTGTTAACTTATTCTAATATAATCTAATTTTATTATTTACAAATAGATACAGAAAACATACTTGCCTGGCAGGTCACATCCGATAATTGTTAGAAAGTTTATGCTTGGAAAAGATACGACTTTGCACGCAGAGGACACTATATTTGAAACACTGAACATTGCAAGATTTCACATTGCTACCCCCTTTACCATTGATATAACGTTCGTGAGAAGATAGCGAAAGGCTGGAGATTTTATTACTCTTTATGACAAAATAATTTTAATGTAATAACCTTAAAAAGCTTACAAGTTCTTATTTACTTACATTTTTACCCAATTAGTTTTTTTGCAATGTTGCGGGCTGTGATGGTGAAAGGTTTTTGTTTTTATGAATAGATGAACTATCTGAAAAGGTAAGTTTAGCTCTGACGGCCTCTTTGGTCGCGGGATTGAATCCCGGTATGCGCAAATAAATTTAATTTGATTGATTTGTATTATTTTACAATAAATTAATTAATTAAACATAATATATATAGTATATTTGAAGCCCTGGTGGAAAACCACCATTCAGAATTGAAACGTTGCTAACAGCTTTAGCCGTGTTTGGTGAGCAGATCTGAATAGCCAGGTACTTCCCCACCTCACTCTTCCCCATCTACTTCCCCCCCCACTTTCTTCAGTCTCACAACATTCCCCAATTGGGGAAGCCATAGTCCATCTCTTGTTCACTTTAAAAAAAGCTCTAAATTCTATCTACAAGTTAATATGAGCCAGTACTTATTTTTGGTTGATTATCTACAATCTAAAAAAATTTTTTTTATATACAACTGTTCCCAACCGTCTGGAGCCAGTGAGATTATGACGTCACGATGGGGTATTTTCACGAACTATGAACTAGCGTTAAAACAGTGTAAAAGATTTAAAGTTTATATTGCTAATTCTTTTTCATTGTATGTACTAAAAATGTTTACATTTAATATTTTTATTCATAATATTTGATTTAAAAAACCGCAAATTCCGAAACGGTTCCAACTGACTACAACGTCATTATGACATAGAAACCAACACTGGCTGATAAGACCGCTGTCAGCAACGTTGCCCGGTGTGACGTCAACGCCGCCGAATTCACAAAAAAAATCTATTATGTCGTTTTGGCATCAATTCAAAAATGGTTAATTTTAAAATGTTACAGAAAATGTATTCGTCAACATAAAAATAAAATAAAAAAACACCTTATTTTCGTAATTTTTTCCTTTAATTTTTTTCGATAATGGAAAAAAAAACGATGAAAATACCCTGTTAGAGTGTGTTTTATGAGGCTGAATGTAGTATGGGTAGGCACATAATTTATTTATTTATTTTAAGAAACAAACAGCAATTTTTATACAAGATGAGTAATACAAGAGGTTAAACATGAGGTAAGCCAAAACAGTTTCTTATGCTAATGTTGGTTATTATGATATAATATAAAATTGTAATTGGTAGTAACCATGAAATGAAAATGAAAATAACAAAGAAAAAATATATTTTTAAGTATATTGGAAGGAAGAAGGAATTGGAAAGGGCAAGAGGCAGAGGAAGATGGGATTGGGATAGGAGATTTAAAAAAAAAAATATTTGAAATATACATATATATATAACAGATGTAAGAAAGAAAATATTTGGTTCTTAAAAACTAATTACAGATAAAGTTATTTCTTGTTAATGAATCTACCCAATTTAAAAGAGAAAACATTTCTCGTGTTTGAATTGGGGAGTTGTGCTATTGTAGAAAAAGATAAAGTAAAAATAATATACATATATATAATCTTTTTTTTAAATTAAGAAAATAAACTTATGAATGATAACAAATATTGATTAATAAATTTACTAACATAGCAGTTACTAAATTAGATATACATGATACATGTAGTATAGATAATTAAAAGTAAAAATAATATTATTACATTTCTCGTAATAGGTAGGTGTTAGATGGTAAGTACATATAGTTGATTCTAACAGTTGGATTAGCTGATAATAATTGCAGGAGTAGGTACATAATGTTAAGTTACAACAATAATCGCTTCATTTCAGTTCAAATGCTGATCAAATATTTTAAGAGGATATGTGAAAATGAGAAGAATACATTAATTTATAAAAAATTTTTTTGTTAATTAATGAAGGAATTAAATTATTAATTTTGAACTAAAGTACCAAATATTATAGTTATGACTTGATCAAGTACTACTAATCGGTACAAATTCTGAGATGCTCATGCTGTACCTTTTCTATAGTTGTGCATTAATCTAATTAACATTTGTGGTAATAATATTATAATTTGGTAATTATGGTATAATATTATAATGAAAGACTAACAGTCGTATAAAACAATTATTTTCACTTTAAATTACACTCATTAACATTACCAAATTACGGTGAAAATAAGAATTCTGTTGTTATTTCATTAAAATAATAATCAATTAATAGTTGCTCTAAAACAGTATTGAAATTTGAACAAATTCTATACAGGAAGACACTGAATAAAACGAATTTTCTCAGGGCCTATGTCATCTTTGGGGATGCTGTGTGGAGTGTCTTTTTGGTGAGTGGAAATCGGGGGTCATTGTGTCCAGGAGTGACAGACGTATGGATATACATCCCTCTCACGAAGATCGAGGGGGTCGAGAGGGTCAGTTAGTTCCCCCTCAGTAGCCAAGACAAATCTCACCACACGCACCCTGCTAAGTCACCAAACGTAGCGAAACACTTGGCAGGGGTATCCATAAAACGGCGGTACCCATAACCACCTCTCAAATTGAGTTAAATAAAGATGATGACCTAATAAAAGGTTGTTGGTTATGTTAGTAGATCAATCTATTCTTCCATTAAAAACCTATTTTCACCACATTGTATACAAAATGTATGTTTTTAAATTTATTATATTACAATATTTTTCTTGGGGTTAAAATTAATAATGCTGTTTTATTGTTTCAGATATCCAACATCTTAATTCAACGATTCTGCTCGTCATCAAGTAAATCTTTGGTAAGTCATTACACCATTTTTCCAATATTTAGGTTTTAATATTTGCAACTCATATTGGTTGAGCTTTGTTTTGCACTTTTTAACATTATTTTAAAGGCTCCGGACTAGCAATCCGAAAGTCGCGGGTTCAAATCCGGACATCGTAAGTAAATTTTATTTGTTCCAATTGTGTTATTTCACATTGGAGGGGACCCCACCACTTTCCCAACGGCGTTATAAGGAAACATCTGGTTTCCTCCTTCACCGCACACGTCAAGACTCTACTTTTTTTTATTGAACGAAGCTGCATTCATTTGAACGATGCTAGACCCTCCAATTTCCATGCATACGGGGTTAGTAAGCAGTATGCAAGTACTTACATTAATTTAACACAATTTAATCATTTAAAATAATATAAATAAGGTACCTTTATTTGCGTTACGTTCCAGAGTGGAAGCTCAGCATTGACCTGATATAAGACCAACATTTAGAATTGAAATGATGCTTGAAATAGCTTTTAGCTGTGTTTGGTGACCAGATCTGAATAACCGGGTACTTTCCATCCTTACTCTACCTGATCTCCTTTCCCTTCCGTCTAGCTTCACAAAATAACAAAATACCCCTTGGCGGTGCCATAGTCTCACTGGTTCCTGGCGGATTCACATTACAAAAAACTCATTTAGATTTATAGCCGTATTTTCTTCTTCAATGATATACTTAATATATGATGGGTATAGCCTTCAAAAGTTATTAAAAATTTATTCCGAAAAAATTTAATATAAAAGTTTTAACTAAGGGGCGGAAAAAAGATTTTTATTTAATTATTCATGAAAGTTATATTTGGATTATTTATTTGTTTTTTATCTCTATTTGTAAATTTAATTTAAAATCCCCTCTTTAAATTTATGTTTTTATTGGTTACGCTTAAGTGACTTGTAAAAATTATAAAACGCAATTTGTGGTTTAATTACGGGAATCAAAAATTTATTTGCTAAAATACGAGAAGTAGAGGAGATGTACCGAATATGGAAAAGCTTAGGTAAAAAAAATCTGATTAATTATAATTGAATCGTTTATCAAGTATTTGAAATCTTTGGAAATATAGTTACGGAACTTAAAATGACAGCGAAGCATTAAAAGAAACATACAAACGAAAGGTAAAAAATAGAAAAAACGAATATTAAAAAAAGTGGTCCTATTATGGCATGCAATAATCACATAAAAAAATTATGTTATCGGCTCCCGAACACTCAAAATTGCATAAATGGCGGTAGGATAAACATTGGATCCACTCGTCACCTCTGACTTTTCCGTTTCCATGACTTTTATCACTTTTTTGTCCAACGTCTATTCTACGACATTGTTTCACACTGTTTCGACTACGACAGGCCAAAATACAACCTGGAAAAGCAAAAATAAATTTAGTTCTATTTGAATTCCATATTGGAAACACTCTTCTTAATATGAGATAGTATTTCATATTAGGGTCATCAAAAAAAATCCATATTAGGAACAAGATCAATACAAACAAATATATTCCTAGAATAAAATCTACTTGAATATAAATCATTATGAAAACATACAATTTAAATAATAATATTGTCTATCAGTGAAAGATTGACAATTTTGCGGAGAAAATTTTTTGAGAAAAAATTAAGGGAAACTTACGTAAATATCAAATCGCTGAGGCACAAAACTTAATCACTCTCTCAGGTGAGTGTGGTGTGATCGGCGTCCGGACGAGTACTGACATTTTCAAGGTCGGTAGATCGGTAGGGAATCGGGAACGCTGAGTTTTATAGAGGCTGCTGTTACATACATTTTGAGAAACACCACCATTTCATATTAGGGGCGTATGCCATATTCGGTACATCTCCTCAATATTAATAACCGATAATTTTTTATGAAAAAATCTCCCACCGGCAAAGTAACTCAAATATTTTGAAAGCCTGAGCCAAGAATGATGAAGAAATAAAACTGTTTTATTTCCTTGAACAAATTAATCCTCACTTAAAAGATTACGAAATTAAGCACAAAAATATATAAAGTTATAAAAGTATTTTAACCTTTTTAACTTTTCACAACTGCTTTCTTAATTCCTCAAAGCCTTTTTATAAAACTTATTTCCGCAAAAACTCTGATATTCCTGCCAGGTATTTAAAATTCAACATTCCGCAAACTTTTCCATTTAAAAAGTTATATATTTCTAACAAAGTAAAACACTAAAATGTTACTGGCATTTTAATTCGAGTTAAACTCTCAGTTAAGCACCTCGTTATGACAATAGCCTTAAACCAGGATTGTTAATTGTAATAATGTCTGTATTTTGATAGCTACTGCAGCCACCTCCTGCATTAGGATAACAGCTGCAATGTTATGTGAATACCGCACGTGAAATCCAACAGCTCCCGAAAGTCTGGAGCCAGTGAGATTATGGCATCCCCAATTGGGATAAATTGTGAGGCTGAATAGAGTAGGAAGGAGAAGGAAAGGTGGAATAGGAAGGCCAGGAAGTACCTGGCAATTTAGATGTGGACACCAAACAATAGTGCTATTCAAGCAAAATTTCGATTGGGAATTTATTACTCTAATATTTTTGTGCGGCTTACGTACGATGCCCAGATTACTATAAACAGAAACAACCAGTACATAAGTTACATTGGTGAAAACAATTTATATTTATAAGTACATTTCACGATGGGTAGATACCTATTATATGTTTCATTGTAGTGTCTTATTTATTGTACGCATATTAAGTAATTACCAGATGATATGTATAGTAGGAAGGTGTGAGGGTGTGTATGAGTATGCGTGTATGTATTTATGTATGTATGAGCATTGGAAAATTTATATTGTTAACATGATGCTCTTTTAAAATTTGGGCAGTGAATCGGAGAAAATGTCTATGTTAGAATTTAGACCAATATTATTGAACATATGAAGAGCACGATTGATTGACGAATTAGATGCTGCATTTGTCTTGTAATTAATCGTGTTGAATAGTTCTGTATGGTATGTTAAAAATAACTAGGGAAAGATGTTCGGTACAGTTAATGTTATTATTTAAAATTCTGTGTATAAATGTCAAATCGGCTGTTGTTAGCCTTTGTTGCAAGGTTTGAAATGTGCATTTAAAGTTATATCATTTTATTCATAATTACGAAATTTTAGAAAATTTAATCGCTTTTATTTTCAGTTAAGTAAATTGACGATAAAGGTATCCATACCTATATCGTCTCTTAAAAATTGTAGAGTGAAATCTGAAAAACATATTTTTTTTGGGTTTATATGCAAATAATTTGTTTTATTCCTATTGTTATTAAATGCTGTTCAAGGATATTTGATCTCAATAATAAAATTTATTTGTAGAGAAATACACCACTTTTTAATTTGAATATTGAGTTAATTTGTTAATTTAGTTTTAGTTTCGAGAGGATAGTTGGAAGCTGCTTTTATATTGATGATATCATTCAAATTGGGATTAAACATTTGCATTTGAAATATATTGAAAGTGCAATTATTATCGCGTTCATTTATTATGGTTTAATCAAATAATGATTGATAGAGTCAAATCTAATTTGTAATTTTAATCACGAACATCTGAAAATGGAAAATGGCCCGAATAATGAAAAAAGCCTAAAAAATTATTTGACGTTAACGCTAAATTCTTGTTCTTCTCGTGTCCTGTCCGTTCAACGGACTTTGATTATCATGTTGGCTATGCGGACTTTGTTTACTGCGGCCTGGAACAGCTCTTCAGTAGACTGGCCAAACCACTGACTCAGGTTTTTCAGCCATGATGTTCTCCTTCTTCCAGGGCCCCGTCTTCCAGCAATCTTTCGCTGCATTGTAAGATACAAGATCTTGTACTTCTCCAGATGTCTCATCGCATGTCCAAGATATTGAAGTTTTCGGATTTTTATTGTTTTAATAACTTATTTTTCTTTATTCACCGATAACATCTTCATTCGTAACTCTGTCCTTCTAGCTTATTCATATGTAGATCCTCGTCTCGAATGCCTCAAGTCGCCTTATCAGTTCCTCAGTAAGCGTCCATGCCTCCATTCTATAAAATAATACAGAAAACACATAGCATCTGACCATTTGTATTCGTAATCCAAGATTGAGATCATGACTGCAGAACATCTTTTTCACGCGGATAAAGGTTGCACGAGCTTGTTCAAAGCGGCATTTGATTTCAACCATATACATTTCCGTGTGCATATATTTCGCAACATAGACACACGGATACGAGACATTCTAAAAGAGCTAAATATGTTGACGGTGAAGCAAACTGTGTATTTTAATGTACTTATTTTTTTACATAAAATTAACATGGGGATGATGTCTAAGGAACTAAAAAATAATAACGAAAATAATAAATAATAACGAAACACACGGACACGGGACAAGAAATTCAAAGCAAATTAGACTGCCGAAAAGAAAAAAATCAAGCACCCAGAAATCTCTGATGTACCTGGCCGTCCAACTGTATAACAACATCCCGAATAAAATTACTGAGATAGAAAATATAAATAAATTTAAAAAATAATTACGAAAGTATGTCTACCTCAATTATTAATGTCTTTATTTACGTATAATATTTAAAGAATGATTATGTTTGCCAACCAATGTAAATGCTTATATCTTTATAAAATATTAGCACACACAAAGATGTGAGCTAATTTAAGATTAATAAATAAATAAACCGAAGGATCCCATCTTCCATTTAAATTGCAACTCAAGTATACAATACTTTGTTCCTTCTCTAGTTATAAGTAAGACTAGGCTAACATGCACGTCTCACTAAAATACTTACGAGTAGGTATATATTAATAAAAAATTTACGGATGTCACTACAAAAGTCATATTATACATAATATTTCTCAGTTTGGCATTATTTTGTGAAAAATTGTACGGTTACGATGTCTCTAACATCTGACATTGTTTCGTCGTACTGCTATATTTTAACCTATTATGGTCCCCCCCCCTATGTTAATGTTATAGCCACGCCCTTGGCCATTGCTGTAATAAAAATCATATATTTAACATATTTATTTATCTATACAAAATTTAGTTACAGGTGCTTGTTCAATGCCTGTCTCACTAGGATATGCCTGTGTCGAGATAGGCGTAACAGGTATATTATTGCCATTTGTCAGTTTTTTTCAGAAGAACATTTAAATTGACAAAAGCAGTTGTTGATAAGTCAATAAGTTGACAATTTCGTAAGTGGAGTTCAATTTACCCGTAAACTGCATCCAAAACCTTTGAAAAATTGAGCTGAAACGCGAATAAAATCTCCGTGGCGTAGAGTTATGTGCGATATGTGTGAAGTGGAAACCTAGTCGGAGTTGATTTCATCAGTTTGCAAACAGTAGAACCAGCGATACAGGAAATATTAGAATGATACACGTCATGCTACCAAAATTTCACTTTTTTGTTTCTTCTATAAATTCAATAATATTGTTATCCAATTTATAAAACCAGTTTATTTATAAATAAGTTCTGCTTTGTAATTATTACTATGCGTAAAAGCTGTTTAGCCTTCTGAAGGTATTATAAAACTGTGGTTATAGCACTTACAGACGATGTATTTATATTATACATTACTTTTAGTATTAATATCGTTGGCCAACCTAATCAAGATGTTGAAATAAAATTACATGAATGTTCTTGTATTCACAATACATTCTGTCAATGTCCTTGCCTAGATCGAACGGACCATATCAAATACCTTGGTCTTACATTTGATCAATATCTTAAGTGGAATACACATTGCCTACTCATCACGAATAAACTTAGAAAAAATATTTATAACTTCAAAAACATTAGAAACATACTAGATTCCAAATCTATGAAAATTGTTTATTACTCCCTTTGTCAATCAATCATTGAATATGGAATATAGCATGGGGAGGTGCAACACTATCCGCTATAGATTCATTATCGAAGGCATAAAAATTAATTATGAAAGTTATTCTTAAAGTTCTCATAATAACAAGTACTGTAGATATATTCAACAAATTCCATGTATTAGATATTCGACAAATTTACACAAAAACTATCTTAAGTCATCTGTTTAAAAATAAAACACATACATTTTATGAAAATACCCAAAATATTGTAAACACGCGGCACAAAACCAAAGAACTCGTATCACCTAAAACAAACACAACATTTGGTCAAAGAAATTTCAAATACGTTGCGTCTAAAATATACAATAACCTACCTGACAAAACAAGACAATCGAATAATATTAACAAATACAAAATTCTGATAAAACGATGGATCATCGAAAAAGGTCGTGCAATAATTAGTCGCCTCACCCAAATATAATCCTCTTATCCCATTATTTTTACCACTTCCTACCAACCTGAAATTTTTTGTCAAATATTTTTACTTTATTGAAAAATGTATTTTATTTAATATTTATAAAATATTTGTAAACTAGTCTGTCTCGACACAGGATTTCCAAGTGAGACAGGCAAGGCCAAAAAAAATGTAACTTTTTTGTATAGATGCATAAATAAATAAATAAAAAAATAAAAAAAGATTATTTATAGATAGGTATTTACTTACGATGAAAAAATATTTTTTATTTTTATTTTTATTATCGACGCCCTTACTAATTTCTGAGTAAAATGACTAAAATTATTCAAGGTTATTATCCTTTTCAGTTTCCCCAATTACTGAATTGTTTAAATTCGACTGAATGTCGTTATTATGTGAGTTATTCCCAAATGTAGACTCATGGTTTTATTTTCCAGCATAATTAAGTATTTGAAATTGGCTTAAACACGTCTAAGAGCGGCGAGCGAATTATATTTTTTTGTTCATTTATCAAAATAGCTTTCGAATTTATTAGAATTTTTGTTAATTTCCAACTGCTCTGCAAGAGAAACCAGAAACGATCCGTTTTCATGAAGTCAACATCAACTGTACACGGGTGTTCCACTGTGTACGGTTTATGCCAAAAATGAGATCATAATTTATTTATTTATTTATTTATTTATTTATTTACGGACGAATAGTCCATTAACAATATAACAATAACACGAATAAAAAATAGAGAGATGACAATGGAAGGAGAGTACATATATATGAAGGGCATTGACAAAATACATATAATATAAAAGTAAATATAGAAGATAGTAAATATAAATTCATATAATATAAAAGAACATAAGTAGCTTGAAGATGGATTAAAAAGACTTTAAAAAATCACATTGCGTATCGACTGACGAAAGTCATTTAGGCTTACACCAAAAAATTCAATGCATTGATTTGCGTTGACAAGTCTCGACATTCTGGATAAAGGAGAATGATATCCATAATTAGTAGAATGTTGATTGAGGAACAGCAATTCATTATTTCGGAGTCTACGGGAAGGGATGTTGAACTGGATGAGTTGTAACAAAGCAGGTGTGTCAGTAATACTGTTGATAATTTTGAAAATGCATATTAGATCAGAGTCCTTTCTACGTTTTTCTAAAGAAGAAATGTTTAAAGTTTGTTCAATTTCATCATACGAGTACTCGCCTCTTTCAAGTCCTAACCTCCAAGCAATCCCTCGCAGGAAGCGATGTTGTACAGATTCGATGTGATAAATATGGACAGCATAGAAAGGAGACCAAATAACACTAGCATATTCAAGGTGAGGGCGAACCAGCGAACAGTAAAGAGTTTTAAGTGTACTTATATGTTTAAAGTCAGAGGTAATTCTATGAATGAAGCCGAGTAGTTTAAGTGATTTGTTTACAATGTTATTGATGTGATCACGGAAAGAAAGTTTGCAGTCTAGAGTGAGCCCAAGGTCCTTTATAGATGTGACAGTAGAGAGACAAACATTATTTAGTTTATAATCAAACTCAATAGGTTTTTTGGTTCTATAAAAGGACAAAATTTTGCATTTGTCAACATTAAGTTGCATGCAGTTAATTTTGCACCAATCATTAAATGAATCAATATCAAGTTGAAGAAGTAAACAATCATGATGGCATTTAATTATCTTAAGAATCTTATTGTCATCGGCAAAAAGCCAAAAACGTGTGTGAGAAAAAACTTTAATGATATCGTTAATAAAAAGATTAAAAAGAAGCGGGGCCAAATGGGCTCCTTGCGGAACGCCAGAGGTTACATCAATGTTAAAGGATTCAAAGTTATTTATTTTAACCCTTTGTTTTCTATTTATCAAGTAAGAGTGAATGAATGATAAAAATGGGTCTCTAATGCCTATAGCATAAAGTTTAGCCATGAGGATACGGTGGTTAACTTGGTCGAAGGCTTTGGAGAAGTCAGTGTAGAGGACATCGACCTGAGTGTTGTCTTCTAAGGCTTTAATAATGGTATTTGTAAAGGACAATAAATTAGTTGTTGTAGATTTGGCCGATCTAAATCCATGCTGTTCCTCAATCAGAACATTTTTGAAAATAGGAGTGATTTTCTTTGTAATTATTGACTCAAATATCTTTGGAATATTAGATATAATTGATATTGGTCTGTAATTTCCAATATTTGACTTGTTTCCGGACTTAAAAATGGGTCGAATAAATGAAATTTTCCATGAGTCAGCAAATGTTCCGGATGAGAGTGATAAATTGTACAAAATACAAATTGGGTTAGATAATGAACATTTACATTCTTTTAGCAAGATTTCTGGAATGCCATCAGGTCCTGCACTTTTTTTGTTAGAAAGATTATTTAAGGATTGGTATACCTCTGCAAGTGAAATTTGGCAATCATTCAAATCAATATTATAATCATAGTTAAGTGGAGGGATGGTACATGAAGCATCAGAATATACAGAGGAAATATAATAATATAATAATTTATTTAGTTTTCCCGATTGTAAGACCATCTAGCGAATTCTAAATCTATGGTTGGAATACCATACTAGAAAAGACGTAACTCTATGCATGTCGGATCGAGAAACAAAGGCTTAGGAATATACGGTTCAAACCCGAGGAGATCGATATGAATAATAAAAGAGAAAAATGTTTATGATGGAGTCGGGGAATGTCGAGAATGATTCAATAACCCAACTTACGAATTTACAGTTGGTGGAAACAATGAATAATACAATATTATGCCTTGTGATTTATATGACAAGGTAAGATTCCTCATAAATCAACATGTTTAGTATGCACAAGGAAGTGGCTAGAGAAAGAACTGGAGCAAATAAGTGAATGTATTTTTAACCCCCAATGCAAGGAGCGGTGTTACAGGTTTGACTTTCTGTGTGTCTGTCTGTGGCATCGTAGCTCCTAAACTAATGGACCGATTATGATGCGTTTTTTTTGTTTGAAAGCTGACGTAATTGAGATGGTTCTTAGCTACAATTCATGAAAATCTGTTCAGGCGTTTCAAGGTCATCAGCTCTTTTTTGTGTCGGGGTTGCTTAAAATTTTGAAAATTTTATTAATCAGAGCTTATATAGAATTCCACCAAACCAATAGCACACTTAGTAAAATCTTAAACGAAAAATGCCGTCATATAAAAGGCAAGTCGGCACTGAAGCAGCTACCAAGCCGGATCATCGTAATTTTTTTAGGGGAAAGTCTGAGCTACGTGTTAGTTCCACCATATTTTAAGAAATAATGCTCACGTCACCAAAAATTAGGAACGGTCTTTAATTCTTGGACAACCCTAGTATTTTATATTGCGGTTTGGAAGGCAAAACTGCCATGTAAAACTTTGCATTTTAATTTCAAATAAACCCTGAAGCAAACACAGTTTTTTTTTGCGTTTGTTATGTCCACAGTAAAACTGGAGCTTTCTAAACAAAACGGCTTTAATTGCTGGCAATCTGTCCATGCAAATAAACCCGGCGGATAAATCTGTGGTGGTTCGTAATGGACTCAATGGCAGCTGCGAACCTCGGATCAAATGATCTCCCAGAAGTATTCAGGATTGTGTAGGAATAAATGGATAGTTCTTGGTTAATTCAGACAGCGTCCTCCGGGCAGTAAGGGAACAGAACATAAAAGAACACAAAATGTTTTTCTTTTACATCGATAGTAATACCGACACAGAATGTGTTATCTTTTAAAGAAAGATTTTTCTATAAAGGCACTTTGGAGAGCGTTTCTGATTAAAATCTGTGAATTTACTATTTTTTGGTCCTTCGAACTGTATTTTTTGAAAATATTTTTTTTCTTCTTTTAAAGATTTTTTTTCTGTAAAGGCACTTTGTATAGCGTTACTGATTATCTGCGTATTATCTATTTTTGGTCCTTCGAGCCGGATTTAAAAAAAAACTTCTTTAAACAGAAATATTAACATTCCAGACCATTATTCCAAACAATTCGAATAAGTTGACAATATTTGAGAAATTACTACTTCCATCATTATCAGCAGAAACAAGTTGCTTGTGCTATGATTGAAGGCTTAGCCGGCAAAGTGATTGAACCCACGACGCATTGATGGTTATCCAACGCATTTGTTAGTTTGGCCACCGACCGGTCACGTTAACAGGAACTGATATATATGGATCAGTTTTTTAAAAATGTGAAATTATATATATATAAATATATACGAGTATAGGTATCAAGCCAATTAGCGACACGTTCCAGAGTGGAGGATAATCTCAGTATTGCCCTGATAAAAGATGCCATTCAGAATCAAAAAATTGAAACCGTCTTTCGACGTGGTTAGCTACGTTTTGTGACTTAGCAGGGATACCCGGGTTCATGGGGTTAGGTTTGGCCAGAGAGGTGCGTCTGCCGACCAACTGCACAGCAGTGGGAGGAATGGATTAATTCCTGGACTCACTGATCCCCAGATTCCTACTCAATCCCTCATACCTTTTCCTTCCCAGGACTTCCTTTTCACAACAAAAGACTCTCCACCCGAAATCTCCAAAACTGACAAAATGACAAGATGACAAAGGGAAATTATTTCACTCCAGGCCTCCTGTTAGGAGTAAGGTATGTAAAAAATTTAAGTTGCTACATCTTAATAGCCGATACTTCCCAACCATCTTCTTCCCTATCTCCTTTTTTCTTCACTTCCATGGCCTCTGGCCTCTGGGGAGTGGTTCTGACTTTTGTAATCACTTTCACGTTAAAAAAAAAACAGTTTTAGCAAATTTATTAAAGCCAGTTACGAAATTAATGACTGAGGTTTCCGAATTTTCGCTAATATGAGGTTATCCATTACAGGTAAAACATTTGTAGGTGTCTCGAAAAGGCTGTTCCGTTGATTTAATAGACCAATTACAACTGATTTTAATTCCGCACTAAAACACCGAAGTCTTATAAATGTAACAAATGTTTCTTCAATTTCTTTGTTAAGGGACCGCAACTCGAATTTCTAGCGATTTCTTACATATCTCCCTTAAACATTCGAAGTTTTTAAGCACTTCAAAAAATATATGTTATTTTTGAAGATAATGTCTAGATGTTGCCCAAGCCGAAACGCAAATTATATGAAATTCCCTCGATAGAAAAAAATCACAAAGTATGCTGAGAAAATTATAAAAAACAAGTCTGTTTCTATCATCTTATAAATTATATTTGTTAAAAAATTCACAATGTTTCTTTAAATGATACTTAAGATGCTCCCCAAGAGAATTTTGATCTTTTTTATACGAGCCGTGTTTTATTAAACATTTTCGCATTGATTTTTGCGCTGTGAATGTTAGCGCTCTCCTCAAACATTCGTAATTTCGTATTTCTCCATCTTCTTCTTTTCGAGCCCGGTTGCGGAGCCTTAAATAGATGTATGAAGGTAGAGTTTTATGTAAAACCAACAAAATATTTAATTAAATGAAGACAAATACTAGCGAAACTCAATCGAAAATCTGGAAACAGAAAAATCAGAAAAAAGATATTGGCATCTCTGGGACTCGAACCCAGGACATTTAGCATTCCGGGCCGCGCCTCTACCGACTGAGCTAAGATGTCCATTGTCCATGTCCGATTCGATCATTTTTAACTGTATCATACTTCGACTAATCTTAATTTTATTATCGCATATTTTATTAGCAAGATCTTGTTTGTACAAAAAAACTACAGACAGACAAAATGCATAAACTGTCGATTTAAAACAGAACAATTAAATTCTTGTTTTATTTTACCAATAAATTTCTAAATTAAAATAACCGGCAATTTTAAATTGGTTAAATAGTTTTTAAAAAAAGACATTCTAATGAATTCGCAAGGTAATATATTTTCTACTTGGATTTCCCCAGCTTCCGCTCGCTTGTAAAACCGTCCTATTAAGTCGTCATAAAAATTGAGGGTAGTTCTCTTCACCCACGCATAAAACATCTACGACTTACTTTAACCCTTAAGTAACGTAAAATGGTTTTCTTGGATGTTCAAAAAAAGTGATAGCTTTGACATATGAGAACGTCGTTAAAATTGGAATACAGGAAGCATAAAATATAGTGAGTTTGTTGATCTAAACAACCAAATATATTGACAACAAACTGTTTCATTCATTACCCAGTTCAAAGACTGTGCAAGCTTGGAAATAAATAATAACTTTTTTCTCCGTTTGCTCGACATTTTCAGAAGATCATTTTTAAAATTTTTCGACAACATTTATAAAAATCATACCTTCGAATTTTAACATGGACACATAAAAACTTATTATAGTGCTATGTAGCCAATGAATTAACCTGTATTTTACCGTTTATCTCAAATTAAAAATTCGTAAATTTTATAAACGCGCGAATCCTGCGTGGCTGTTACTTTGAAACTGCCGTGAGAGGTACTTATTCGAGTCATCGTTGAATATTTTTGATTTCTGTATATTGTCTTTGGTATACTTCATAATGAAAGGTGCATATCAATGGACAAGGGACTTAATTTTAACTATAAACAGTTGATCAGAAATTCCGCGTGCAAAAAATTTTTTTTAACATCGTTATAAAATAGTCTAAGAAGTTTGGATTTGCGACAAGTCAAAAATAAGGGAGCTAAAAATATATTTTTAAAAATGCCGAATCAATTAGATAATTGCCTTTTTTTATCCGAAAAGCAATCGGAGAAATTTAAAACGGCGCCAATAGATATATGGCAAAAATCACTCCAGTGCAGTGGTTATGCAATAAACTTGGGACGGGAATAATAAACAAGGTGTCTGGGGGAAAAGTGCAGCAACTTCGAATCGACTACGTCAACTACGGATCGTTTCGAACCTTCCACGAATATTAGATCTGTTGCTTTTCATACATTTTTCAAAATCAATTTATTAGTAATTGTGTATTGTGCAAAGAAACTTGGGACGGGTGAATGAGTTTGTTTATTTGAGAAGTATGTTTACGAGAGATGGGAAGGCTGATAGAGATATTGAAGGAAGGGTGAATGCAGGTAACTCTATTAATGGAGGACTAAACGCCATTGGCACCAATAAAAAACTATCCAAAGAAGCGAAACTAGCCGTGCATAATGGAGTACTGGTACTAACGCTGCTTGGGACAGGAATAATATACAAGGTGTCCGGGAGAAAAGTGCACCAACTTCGGGAGGAGCTTCTACATGATATTTCAAGTATAATCAACCGTTAAAAACGTTTTTTTTAATATACATAATACGTCTATTTGTATTACCTAGTGAAACAGTTTCTACTTTCCGCCATGGTCCTACGTATTGAATTGCACAACCTAGTTTCACCAATATTTCATCCAATTTCAGCGAAATGCATGTGGATGCATTGAGTAGAGAAATACTCAGAAATACTGTAGAGAAAAGCGTGAGTGCCACCAAAAGTTGATAGAATTTTTTGTCATCGATAACGAGTTTGTCTGCCTATATTCATTCATTCCCGAAAACTAAATTCAAATTCAAATTGACATTTAAAAAAAAAATGGAAAACTTTTTTAAAAATTCTAAAATGAAAGTAGTTTTAAAAATAAAATAAAAGAACTTGAAAAAAAATCGCACATCCTATAGAAAAGTGTTGTAAGTAAAAAAAATCTATTGAACGTTTTATCTATAAGTGATAGTGATTATCTATGCCCCACGAAAACCTTATATGCTAGATCTTTCCTTCTCCACAAGATGTCGCTAGTATCTCTTTTCGAAGGGACCGCTTGTTCACAATTCATTAATTTGTTTTCGCTCTCCTGTAAAATTAACTTTTTGACTTAAACACTAGAAAGACCCGAGTGGTCAAATGACCCCAATGAAATTTTTGATCAATCGTATTATTAAAACCATCGCATTGTAGTCATTGTCGTTTTATGACTTTTAATATTTCGTCATTGTTTACATTATTAATATGTGAATACCCTGAATATTTATTAAAAATTATTACCTACCTAGAAAGACCAGAGTGGTCAAATGAAATATTTTTATTGTGTATTAAATTTATAAATTAATAAAATATAAATATGAAACCAAAACACACGAATAAAACATTACAACTTATGAATGAGTCATTTGACCCCACTCGGTCTTTAAAGGTAGCTCAAAATTTCGGACTTTCTAGTGTTGCACTTATCTACGGAATGTGCGTTATTATTATTTTCTACTTCTACCATCGTGTTTGTAAAATCACCTCCTGAAATGACTCCCCTTGTCTCCCTGTACTTGCAAACATAACCCCGCCAAATACCAGGCGACAGATTGCAATACTGTGGGAATAGAGATCGCAATACTGCTGCAAAAAAGCGCAATACCTTTGCACGATGATGTCGTCTCTCACCCGGCATGCCACTTGAAGTCCGAAAAACCCTTCTGGATGAAAGGAGGGAGACTTCTCCGAACACCCCTCTCCCCAGAAAATAGTAGGAAATTTTAGTGGCAATCGGTCAACTTAAGAAATGACCTTATCATTCAAGACCCCACTGAGAGACAGCCTGGGTTTTCTCAAACTCTGATCCACCATCAACATAGCCCAGAGGCCCTGGACCGGTTTGCAGAGTTAGATGTCTCCCTCTGACCCCCCTCCATACGAAGGAAGAAGAAAAAGGCCTCCCAATGTTAGTGCCCGTAATCCCTGGACACCTTGTATAGCAGTTGGTTGTTGTAGCTAATTATTATATATAGGTAGGTGTATATTGTATATATATGTTTCAGACTTGATATTTTCACTGGTATTCCTCGAAAGAACGCTAAAGTACTCAAGGATTAAGTAAATTCTTGACTCGTTATACAACGCTTTTAAAAAAGAGCCATAAAGGGAAGATTCCTGGCACAATAAGCCTTTTTTCTCATTCTGGCTAGCTACTTGCTGCACTCTAACATGATATTAAAACCAAGCCGTGAATCACATTTATTAAAATATTTAACAGAGAACACGGATGCTGAGTCAGTAAATTACATTTCAATATTAAAATGCTTCATTTTTATATTATTTTAATAGAAAAAATCTATCCGAGTGAGCTTTTCAAGGGTTGCCAACCGTCAAGGCGTAATAAGAGTAGAAATATTCTTTTGTACTCATATAAGGCATTTCCACGTTACCTTTACTTTACTTGCGGTAATTCTTCGTCGCAGCCATAAATCACCCTACAATGGCCACCGAGGGCATGTTTATTCGACAGGATTTTTAAAATAGTCGACAATAGGCCCGTCGTGCCTTGTAGACGGGTGAATAAAACCTTTCCTCAAAAGCCTACGAAGGAATAATATGGTAAATATTTTAAGAATATTCAATTTTTTCATTTAAATAGCTCGAATGAAGCCAATTGGCGTGCTCTGCTACAGAGTGGAAAGAATTTTGAATTTAGGTCTAGTGACATATATACATTTTTATTATTTTTTATTTTATTTTATTTTTTCTTTATTTATTGCTGTTATAACAGATTTATATGATTTGAGGATGTTTCGACTACCATGCTAGGCACACGCCCGATTTTATTACACAACATCTGAAAATGTATTATATTTTATACACAGTGAGATTAACACACTACACTTTTTAAATTAACCTTAAATATGTAATCTTTGGGGATGATTTGTGGAGGGTATTTTAATGAGAGGAAGGAGAGGAATTTTTGGAAAAGGTATCAGGGGTCGGTAGTAATCTAGGGGTTTGAGGGATGGATTTATAAGTCACACACTGAAATCCGAATTCCTATCCACCCCCATACATTTTCCTTCCCAAAACTTCCTCTCCTTCCTTTTCTAAGGGAAATTATTTTCCTTAGAGTCTCTTGTGTGGAGCTAATGTAAAAAAAAACATGGGTGCCCCTGAGGAAAAAAATCCCATAAGGGCTATGTCATCTCCAGGAATCAGGTCATTTTATGGAAAGTAAAAAGAGAAAGTTCTGGCAAGGAAAAGGGTGTGAGGAGTGGGCAATAATCTGGAGGTCAATGTGTCCAGGAGTGACGGACGTTTGAATCAGGTTCACTGCAAGACGATAGGTCGAGAGATACCAGCTGAAGATGTCAAAAAATCTCTCTTAACTGGCCTCTCCTTATCCAACTTGACAAGCACCTGGTAGGTAGGCGTATCCGCCGCCGAGACCCGGACAAACCTCACCTTATGAACCCGGACACCCCTGCTAAGTAACTGGGGTGCCCTTTGGCAAAGGTGTTGGCTATCCAATAAATGGTTCCCGGGGCGGCGGTACCCAGGACAGCGGTAAATATGTAACTGCGATACAATGTCACAGCTAACCTTTGCCTACCCGAGCTACATTAATTTGTCACATCTTAGGAATGCATTTACTAAAATGCCGGACATTAGGAAATGACTCCGGATGTCATTTAACCCAACTGAATAGATTGATTATACACACATAGTTCCGCTCTAACTGTGCTAATCGGAGATTATAAAATAATGTCAGTTATCGACACGTAATCGACACCTAATTGACACGTAATCGACACGTAATCGATCCGTAATCGACACGTAATCGACACGTAATCGACACGTGTTCGACACGTAATCAATACGTAATCGACACATAATCGAACGAAACGAGAGGTTCTGCTTTTGAGTCCCAGTTCCAACCGTTTTCTTCTTTATTTTTCTGTGTCATGTTCTCTTTAATATTTTCGTTTAGATTATTAGTGTTATCTTCTTCATCGATGATATACTATCCTTTATTCTTGCACCAACAACATTAACAGCTTATAATGATGGTTTTATAAGGAATTCAAATATTGCCAGTTTTTTCATAACCTGGGCGTGTTTGTTTTTCTCCAAAAAGAAATAACTAAAATATGAAATAACCTTTTCCGTAAAATATATGAAATGTTAGAAAAGCTTTCAGTGTCATCTTGAAATCTTGTTTAGACGCCCAATGGAGATATTTGACACAAATCTCAGTGGGACGATTCCCAATATTACAAATGTATAGATTCTCTCTTGGAGGGATTCGTAAGAACTTTTTTAAAAGGGTTCCAAGAGGATTTTCTATGAGAAGTACTCAATGAAAGGAGTCGTTATATTTCTATGACTTAACTATTTTAGTCTCTCGAGCAGGTGCTTATTATTTTTGGGTCCAGAATTTGCATCGATTTTAATAATTAATTTTCCCTATATGTTTGGGTTTGATTTTTTGTGTTGTTAGAAGATCTTCAATAAAGACTCAATGGATTCTTCACTGGTTTTAACAAACTGATTTATTGATTTATAAGCACATTTTACAACAAAACTTTTTCCCGACCCGGCAAGGATTTAAAAAAGGTCTTCAGACCATAACTTGGTTGTTTCTAGCTGTTTTCGAGAGAGAAGAGACCTTTATTTAACAGAACACAGTATTTATAACTTAAAAGAACTAACACAAATAAAAAACACATATGACTACACAGAAATCTGCTCTGAAAATTATAAAGTCCAGTGCAGGTAGGGATCTGCCCTAATAACTAGCTTTGAAGCGTTACGCTGGAGGTCAGTAACCTTCACTTTTTTAAACACTATAGAAAAACTAAATTTGGAAAAAATGTTGTGATTTTTTATTTTTAGCCCCACATAGGACGCCCTGAGGAAAGTAATTTCCTTCAGGGCCTATGTCATCTTAGGGACGATGTTTGGAGGGTCTTTTTAAGGAAGGGGAGGATAGGAAGTTCTGCGAAGGAAATAGGTAGGAATCTGGGGTTAGTGAGTCCAGGAGTGACGGACGTATGAATCCATCCTTACAACTGCGGTGCAAGGTGATGGTTTGAGGGATTCTCGCTGGAGAGGTCAATATACCTCCTCAACCAGTACCTCTCGATTCGATCCGCCACGCGGTAGGTGGGCAAACATGTCAGGCGTCAAGACCTTGACAAACCTCACATCATGAACCCGGGCACCCCTGCTAAGTCACCAAACATAGCGAACCTCTTGGGGTGACCTTTGGAAAAGAATACTATTAGGTGCTGACCTTGCGGTGAATACTACATTCTACATCACGAGTGTGAATGAAATGACAAGATCCGCTTACTCGCTTACACTAAAAGATGACCTATTGTCAGCAGGTTGCCCTTGTTATACTAATATGTTGCCCGCTTTCGGGAATAAATCGAAATGATCGTGCTATTTATGTGATTTGCGTGTGTTTTCGAATGAATTATTATTTGTTGGTCTTTATACACGAGGGTATTTTGGCACTCATTTACGCAATTTGGTTAGAGACATCACACAACCTCACGGGACATGTCACAGTTTAGTACTAAAAACCATTAACACGAAAATGTATTACCGTGTCTTTCGCTTGCCACTTTTGAGATCTCTACAACATGTCTATATTTTTAATTGTCATTGGTTTAACCATTCATAAATGATATTTTATTATAAGGTAAGGAACAATTTTTATTTTTACATTAACTCCACATAAGAGGACCTGAGGAATATAATTCTCCCCAAGGCCTTTGTCATCTTTGGGGATGCTGTGTGAAGGGTATTTTTGGGAAAGGAAGATGGGAAGTTCTGGAAAGAAAAAGGGTATTAGAGGTGGGTAGGAATTGGGGGTCAGTGTCAGGAGTGACGGATGTACGAATCCATCCCTCCCACTGCGGTGCAAGGCAATATTCTGAGAGAGTACGGCTGGAGAATTCAAAGGGACTCCCTCAACCATTATCCTCCTATCTGGCCTGCCATGCAGCTGGTGGACAGCGCATCGACCTCCAAGACCCGGACATCCTCACCCCATGAATATGCGCACCACTGCTAAGTCACCAAACGTAGCGAACCACTTGGGGTGACCTTTTTTTTTACATGAACTCCCCACAGAAGGCCCTGAGGAAAGTAATTTTCCTCATGTCATCTTTGGGGTTGCTCTGTATGGAGGGTTTTTTTTAAGGAAAGGAAGGAGAGGAGAGTTCTGGGAAGGAAACGGGTTTAAGGGGTGGGTAGGAATCTGGGGTTTAGTGTGTCCTGGTCATCCGCCTCCAAGACATAGACAAATTTCACCCCATGAACATGGGCACTCCTGCTAAGTCAAACGTAGCGAACCACTTGGGGTGACCTATGGCAGAAGTGTTGATTATCCAATAAATGGTTCCCGGGGCGACGGTACCCATACCCGCCTCCCATATTGAACCTACGTAAACCAAAATGGATAGTAACAGTTTTGTTTAGCATTCACAAGTGTTCATCGCTGAAAATCGATTGAAACAAATTGTTGACGTAATTTCATAATTTACGTATAGGACTTACGAATTTTTATTAGGTACCTACTCTAGGCTCGAGCTTCGCCGTATACTAAATGTCATTTGTCCATAAAGCCTGGTTTAATGTAGTTATAAACTCCTCTCTTGGGTTGTAAATTAGGGCTTCCGTATGTTATTATCAAATTAAATCACAATTACGATGTTTAGAAGTCATTAAAAATATTGATTTTCTGAATTTCCGTTACTGTCCGGGAATATCGAAGAATTTAAATGAATTTTGCTGGTCATGGCGTGCTTTATTTTTTGTAAATGGTTTAATGACATTTAAGCGACATTTGAATACTTTTACATTGAAGACATATTTACACGGTAAAATTTCAGAGTAGGTGAACACGCTTAATACCTACCTGGAATAAAGATCTTTATTATTTATTATTATTATTAATACGAAACATGGCCGAAACTGTCAAACGTCAAAATACGTGAAATTTTTAAATTATACGAAATTTTAAAAATTAATGATATTTTACAAAATATACGAAATTTTGAAACAAAAATTGAACTTCATACATTTTTTTCCATCTCCCCGGAACTAAATAGTAGTATTTTATAGGAATTAAATTAAATCGATTTAAAAAATAAATATTCACAAACAGGTATTTTACACCTCTCCTACCCTCGAACACTGAACGGTAGGGAAAACTGCACCTCATGCTGGTAATGCCTAAATAAAATATTCCAGAACTCCATTTTAATTTTAATTCCGCTTATATATTCAACTAGCAGACCCGGCCAAACGTTGCTGTGGCTAAAGAAACACAACGCCATTACCCAACCTTTATAAAATCCACACCACCCGCTTGCCAGCTGCCCGCTGCCTGAATTGAATATTTGAATTTCTTGGCTTTTCTCTACTATAATAAGCATGCATTATACATATAAACCTTCCTCTTGAATCACTTTATCTAGTGGTGAAAACCGCATGAAAATCCGTTGCGTTGTTTAAAAGATCTAAGCGCACATACATTTTGAGCGACTTCATTTTATACTAATATTATTTTTAAAAACAGTTTATGCATAAACAAGTTCTATTATGTAATTATTATTACGCGTGACAACTGTTTCGCCTTTTAAAGGCATAAAAACTTAAACTAAAAAATAAAAAACCTAAATAGAATCGAGGTTTTGTATTCCTCGTTTTCTCCTCCAAAACTGGACCGATTTTTAAGATATTTTGTACCATCTGTAACAAGAACAAAATATTCTATGTCTGTAGGGTTTGCTTTTATTAAAAATGCATCGTCTAGTTTGTATACTGAAGTGAGTTAAAGGCATACTAATCTGGCAATTTCAATGATTTTTGGAGGATGATAACTCCTGTAAGAAGTAACATCACAAAAGCAACGGACACATCATTGGTCGATAATTGACGGCTTTACTTCATATATATGTATCGCTACCAGTGGCGTTCCACAAGGGTCACATTTGGGACCAATTTTATTTTTGTTATTTGTGAATGATATTCTTTCTATTTTCAACGATGTCCAAGTCTTAATGTTTGCAGACGATATGAAAATATATAAAGCTATAAAAAGTATTAATGACTGTCAAACATTGTCTAATAACTTGTTTAAACTTTTTGTTTGGTGCCAAGAGAACCATCTACAACTAAATTTAAGTAAATGTTTTATTATGAGATTTCATAAAATAAAAAATCCAATAATTTATGAATACTCCATTAATGATGTAGTTCTAACAACTGTAACCGAGGTGAATGATTTAGGTGTAAACTTTGATCAAAAACTGAAATTTATAAATCATATTGAAACTACATCAAATAAAGTTTTGAAAATGTTGGGTTTTGTGATAAGAATTTGCAGCCAATTTAAAAATATTCAAACCATTAAAAAATTGTACATGTCATTGGTTAGGAGTCAAATCGAGTACAACTCGACAGTATGGGCACCTAGTTATGCTAGTCATTCACTCACGATAGAAAGAATTAAAAATAAATTCTTAAGATTTATTAATTTCAGAATGGGTATTACAAGGGAATGTATCAACTATGATTATCTACTATGTCAACTTAATTTATTAAAATTATCCGAACGTAGAATAGTATATGACCTAACATGTTTACATAAAATCATAAATTCAATAATTGACAGCCCAGAACTATTATACTTGATTTCTTTCCATATACCTCGCAATTCAACATCGAGGCACTATCTACCATTCTATTGTGACAACTCCAACACAGAATCACAATTGTATACCCCTGTTCGCCGTATACAAAATTTGGCTAATGACTATAAAGATGTTGTTGACATATTTAACACATCATTCACTAAATATAAACAAGTCATAGTAAAATTTATATCAGAAAGAAGAACCACAAATTTAATAATTCCAACTGCATAGCTCTGCTTCGATTTATTTCACATGTATTGCACTTTTCCCAGTCTACAGTTTTTCCATCTTGCATGGTGGAGTATTTTGTTTTTATTTCAATTTGTTTTTTTACTCTATTTTTGTTTTAGATTTGGTTATGATTTTGATTCTGATTTTGATTTTGATTTTGATTTTGATTTTGATTTGGATTTGGATTTCGATTTCGATTTCGATTTTGATTTTGATTTTGTTTTTGTTTTGTTTATGATTTTGTTTTTTTTTATTTTGTTATGCACATTTAGATTTAGATGTTCTTTGTTTTAAAAATAATGTATGTAAAAGCCCAGCCGGGCGTGAAATTCCAAATAAATAAATAAATAAATAAATAAATATCTATATTATATCAAAAACGGACGGTGACACGGACATAAACAGTAAGCTGAAGGAACGATAGTTGAGATGGTATGGGCACATAAGACGGAGACCATCAGACCACACAGTGAAGCAGGCAATATCTATAGAGCTTCATCGACAGCCAACCAAAGGAAGACCAAAGAACTCCTGGATGACTCAATGCTCCAAAATACTTCGGAGAAACGGCCTGGATGAAGGCGATACTCAGAACCGAAGAAGCTACAACTTGAGAACGAGAAGAGCCGACCCCAAAAGCCTACCTAGGCAATGAGTTGGGACAGCGCAAGGAAGAAGAAGATCTATATTACATAAAAAAACATAGGTATCTACTAGTATCAAAATCCAAAGAGGAAATCGGAAAATACGTTTGCATGGAAAAAACGCCGCCCGGATTCCTATTAAGCGTGTCCAACATAAAAGATTACCGAAAATAATAAACATGCATTATATTGTAGGTAATGGAAGTGCGACGAAAGTGTGTGAGACAGACAGCGTGTAATCGAGATAATTGTAGGTATATAAAGCGCATGGATGATTGTCCAGTTATCCTTCATTATGGGTGGTTTGGTATATTTATGTCACATGTAGTCCTGCAAGCAGGTATCGTTCGGCCGTCTAACGCGAAATTTCCTTCTCCGCGCCCCACACTTCCGAATAAAATGGTGTACAGTTCCAAGCCTCTCTAGTACATAACTAGAATCTAGGGGTATTATAACGTATGGCACTTTTTTCCACAGTTGCATCAAAAAATATCAAAGCAATCAATTCAAGTGACTGTCAAAAGTCGCATCTGGTAGAAACTTTTATAGAGGTCGCCTGAGTATTGATGCTTGACAGATGTAATGTCACTTTACGAATTGTGGCGCCATCTCAGAGAAATTTATCAAACTACCAAAAACTTCGTAGAAAAAATAACGCTTTTAAATTTTTGAGCAAAGTTATTTGACAGTGTTTAAATGGGAGTTTTGGGTTAGTTTTAAGTATTCGATACAAAAAAAAAGGGAAATAAAAAAATCGGATAAATATTAAAATGTAAATGAATAAAACATAAATATGTAGGTACGTAATAAATACAATTCCATTACAAGACGCACTTCATTATAATACAGCCGTACCTAATATTTGCAGTTTTTTTTTATCATTACCACCGATATTACTTTTTTTTTACATTAGCTTCACACAGGAGGCCTAGAGGAAAAAAATCCTTCGGGGCCTGTGTCATCTTTGGGGGTGCTATATGGTGGGTTTTGGTAAAGGAAGGAGAGGAAGTTCTGGGAAGGAAAAAGGTATGAGGGGTGGTTAGAAATCTGGGGGTCTAAAGTGTCCAGAAGTAAAAGACGAATGTATCCATTCCTCCACTCGTGTAATGAAGTCCTCCACTGGTGTCGAATGAAGTCCACAAGTCTAGGTTGGGTCTCCCTCAACCAGTCTCTCCCGATTCAGTCCGCCACATGGTAGGTGGTCAAATGCATTTGCCGCCAAGACTTAGACAAAGCTAAGCAATGAACCCGGGCCTCACTAAATTACCAAAGGTAGTGAACCACTTGAAGTTACCTATGGAAGGTGTATTGGTTATTCAATATCTGAATGGTTTCCGGGGCGGCAAATTTTCAGCATTCTATTTTATTTCATCTCATTTTATTTTATTTTATTTCAATTTATAATTTCTTTTTTATTGAATTTTATTAAATTAAATGAAGACAATATTATTGAAAGTCAGTGGAAAATCTGAAAACAAAAATATCAGTTAAAGATATGGTCACATCTAGGACTCCAACCCAGAACCTTCGCCTTGCCTTTTATTAACTTATTTTTATATTTATATGTTAAATTTGATTAAATTGTGAATTGGGGCACGGGAAAAGTACCCAATGAGACCTGCATTATCATATAGGTAGGTAATGTTCAAAATAACATTTTCATGTCAATAATGCGTAGCAAAAAATCATTCTATAAGAATATTCCCACTCTGCCATGCGATTTTGTATCTTTTGTGGATACGGAATCGATTCCATACGTAATCTACTGTCAAATTTGTGTGATTTTTCTATGACTTGCAATTGTTTTTTCTACGAATACTGTATAATTGAATATTTGGGGACGATATACATTAATTAAATTACTAGTATTTCGTGTTTTAAACTAGTTGAAATACGACAGCTGTCATATCAGTCCATAAAAAAGCAATTGGAAGCCATAGATAATCATAAAAAAATTGACAGAAGATCATCTATGGAATCGATTCCGTTTTCACAAAAGATACGGAATCGCTCTCCTGACGGCATGTTTTTTTTTTTGGTTAAAACGTTTTATTTTATGCTCGTACTATCGTGTAGAACAAAGATATTGAAATATAAGGAGATGTGCTATCCGCCGTTTTTACTAGGTGAGACTGCGCTTCCGGGTGTCGCCGGTGTTGTTTACCAATTAACGAATAAACTAAACGAACGAATAATTAACGAAAAAGCCAAACGAACGCTAAACTAAATGATCAAATTCTTTCCGAATTCAAACTATATTGTTAACCAATAATAATGCACACATTAAAAAAAAAAAAAAATGAACAAATTATTTTTGTATGCAAACTACGCGCATTAGGCCGTAGTTCAGCGACAGTGGCGCGGACATCATAGGACATCTCTTTTATATTTGAATATCTTTGGTGTAAAATTATTGCAATTCCTCCCCAGACACTTGTATAAATATTTCGTAGTTTTACGCCTTGTATATTTGAAAGTTTAGTTCACGTGACATAAACCCGTGTATTGAGTAAGAAGATATTTCATACACCAGAGATTTCCTTAGGGATACGAAATCTTTTGAAGTTTCCAATTTGAAAAGTATTACCAACACGACGTCGTGCACCCCTCGCCTGGGCGTATAATAAAAGAATAAACTTTCTCCAATACGTCGCAAATAACATCTGATGCACAAATACATCATCTCGCCAAAAGCAACCATTTCCAGAATAATAATATTGTGTCGTCAGTAGTACATACGTTTTCTGCTTAAGGGCCATTAACCAGCCAGCGGCCGAGAACACATGTTTCATCGAAAGATGTTCTTACGATCGTACAGGGCTATTCCAGTGAGATAGATTAATTATTCTCCGTACCAGCTTTTTAAAATAATAATTCGATCGATTTTAATTCATTAAAAATTGGCTTTAATTTATACCACATACATTTAAAAATGCTTAAAGGCGTGATGATAAAATTATTAAAATGATGTACTTTTTGTAATTATTTTTTTATCATAAGAATTTTTAATTTTTCAATAATGTCTAAGCAAAATAAGTGTAAAAAACATCTTAAATGCATTAGTTTGTAAGACCGTAAACAAATAGACAAACTGAAGTATTTTCGTCACAAAACACGCGCGCAGATCTTTATTTAAATGATTTTATTTAAACTAAAATTAAAATTTTGAAACATAGCTTTTCCAGATAATTTATTAATTTATTATTTGAAAAGCGTGTTATATCAAAAAATTTTTTTTTTAAAATTTAACAAATCTGCCAACGACCTACGGTAAAACCTTATTGTACTAAAAATAAACATATTTTCTCAAAATTTAAAACATACCCTTAGCTTTACTAGACAAAAGAACAGTCTTTCGAAATAAATTTATATTTTTTTTGGAAAAGAGTCAATACGTTTAAAATTTGATTAAAAATGACATTTCCGGTTTTATCTGGTTATTCCCTCTTAAAGGCATGCTGGCAAATCTAACGTACGACTTAATATCGTTTTCATGACATTATCTCTAACGTATACAATCGACGTCAAACTACTGCAAACGCCTTTAAAATAAATTACAAATAAACAGAAATATCATTTTAAATACGTCCTTACTCATATAGAGCCAATTAAAATAATAACATCCTGTATAATTTAACTCCATAAATATATTTGACAGGATTTACTTCTTTACTTCATCTCTTCCTACATTTATTAGATTATAGGATTTTATTTATGGGATTTACCCACACTTTCAATCATCTTTCTGTTTTAATTGTGTTCAAATTAATATGTTATAACCTTAAATATTCTTACGATTTTCTTAAATATTCTTATATACGATATTCATTCATGTAACCTATCCGCCTGTCTCGACACAGGTATATACTAGTTAGACAGGCCTCAAAAAACCTAATTTAAACATAAATAAATAAATAATAAAAAAACAAAACTTTATTAAGTACTAGCGAGTTCCCGGCATGCGTTGAAATGCCACTTTAATGAAGGAATAGTTTCCCCCTGCGTGTCCTTTCCCATTCGTCCCCGTTGCTCTTCCGACTTTTTCTCCATTAAAATACTTTAAAAATCAGTAGGTATTGGATATTTAGGAGTTTTGCTGTTACTCGGCTAATAAATGAAGAAATGTGGAAGAATTTTTTTTTGTTTAATATTAAAAAAAAGTTTAAAAATAAAAACACAAAAAAGTGACCAGAGACCAAATTTTCATTTACGCTTTTGACATCAAATAATGTTTGGAATCACCGGTAAAGGAAATGTATAATGTTATTATAGGTGGGCACTATATCGCTGGTGAAAATAACTTTAAAGCACCTAAAATTGGACCAGAGATAAAAACAGACACACAACAGAAATTACGAGTAGTATTTTCGATAATTAATATGTCCGTAATTCATCTACGATTAAATAAATTAAAGACTGCTCTAGTTTTTGAACATAACTAAGGAATTTTCAAGTAACTTTATTATTTGTAAGATATGGTACCCGAGAGCACCGTGAAAACATGTTGATATTACCTATGCATTTTATTTCAACCGAGAATACACGGACTTTTCATGTTTATCATCATCTAGGTATATACACAAAAATTTCGTGTCACGGTGTTTGTGGTCGTACCCCTCTGAAACATTTTTTATGATTTTTTTTTTATTTAGGTAGGTATGAGTGTAGGTCGTAAAGTATATTTCATACCGCTAGGTGATTAGGATGTCCTTATCCAGAAATTATTTCGTATTTTTTTACAATTTTGTTTTCTTGTATTTTTTTTTTGTCATCAAAAAATAACCCCAAAGTTTTCCCTCCTACCCCAACCCTCCCGATTTTTAATCGCGATTTTAGTATTTTTGTATAAACAAATTTAACCGAACGAAATTATTTATGTTGTTTAATGACAGATGGCGCTAAGTCCGCCTCATTGAACTTTCATCCACACATGCGCAAGTCATTCACGGAAAGCATCGCGTTATTATGTCCGTTTCTTTAATGAAATACATTTAGTTGAGAAAATGGATTGTTGGTGGTTTTTAGTTTTTATCGGCGGTCATCGTCTACAGCGCTCCATTCCTCTTTCTGTCATAGATCCCATCCGTCCACACTTACAACATTCGTTATTTTTTAATTAACAACCAAAATATTCACTAGAAATAATTTATATGGCAGAACAACGTTTTCCGGGTTAGCTAGTATTATAATAAAAAGTTCATCAGGATGTGACCATTGAAAATTTCCGGCTGCCTTTTTGCATATGATGCGTCAGTATTACTTTAACGCGCTACCTGGTTTTGTTTTTAACAACACAGTTTTACCATTAACGCAGTTTTCCTAAAATGATTTTATTTTCAGATTTAAATTACACCGATAGTTTTATTTGTTCAACTGGTTCAGAAATTTGGGTCACACAATGAAATAAACTCAACTAATTTCCGCGTAGCGGGTTAATAATTTGACTGTATTAATGAATTTATTGTTATTTAAATTCTGTTAACTACATTTCGACCAAAAAATTCAAATACGACTTGGTAAAATAAATAAACATGTTTTTAATTAAGAGCTCGAAAACTTACTTGTAAGGAAAAAAATTGGTTTTAATTTCAATGCAATTTTGAATATTATTACTTTATTAAAAACTAGCTGACTAGGTAAAAGACTAGCTGAGAATCAATAACTTATTAGTTTAATTAAATTCATTTTTTTATTAAGTTAAAAATTACACAACAAAGCAATTATCCATGCGCAATTGTCCGTTTTGTTTTGTCAGTATCAGAGATGGTGTTGTGTACGGATTTTTTTTGTGATTTTCGTACTTTTCCACTTACTTACAGAAATTGCGTTTCATTTTATTTATACGTATGAGGGAGATTTATTATAATTATAATTGTATTTTTCTTTGGAGGGGTGCAGACATAAGTTTACCGTTGGTATCATTTTCGAATGATGACATTTAGTGTGTAAGAAAGAGGGGCAGCATTATATGTTTAAGAACAAAAGCAAAACACATTGCATTGACATTTGACGTTTTAAAATTTTTGGAATTCACTCACTATTCAATATTATACTTATCACAATATTGCTGCAGTTCTTTCAAAAGTTGAAAATTCGTTCCTTACGTGTGAGGAAAAGAATTTTCTTAATAATTTTTTTTGTGAATTTTTTCGATGTTTCAATAGCTATTCTGTTTTTCGGGGCGGAGACAAATCCAACAAATCAAAGATCATAAAAATCTTCAAGAGTTATAAATGGTGTAACTAATCCGACTTTGTTTCATATATACGATGGTTGAAAAATTGGTTTATTTGGTTGTTTGTTAAAAAATATTTGTAAGGGGATTGGGGATATGGCTGCAATACGGGGAGCTTAATCTTTACGGATGGATTGGGTGTTTTTGTTATTAGTGCGTTAGAGAGTGGATAGTGCCAGGTGGGTGTAGTTTGGTGACACAGTACAGCGAGGTGAAATATTAATTTTTTGATAAATTGATGCATGCTTTTGGGAGATGTATTCGACAGCAGTAATATTTGATTCCTCGAATATCATATTTATTGAAGCAGCAAATTTGGATTTTGGCTTTCCTAATTTACCATTCGATTCGATTCCAACTAGGGACTATTTGTAACCATATTAATTTGATGTGACTGAATATGCAATACTTGTAAAATTTAGGAGTTTATGTTGTTTATGAAGCTACATCGAAGGAAAGAAAATTTAAAAAAACCGCAACTCGATCTTTTATAAATTATTTGTCCTGGCAGAGTGGGAGTTTGCATCTAGCGACATCTATTAATAATTCTTACAATTAATTAGTTTGGTTCCCAAACAAACAATTTAACTACATATTTTGAGAGGTGTGAGTCCTAGCTAAAAACTAACCCACAAATTTATACAATACTCATAATTAATATATGTGCTTCAGAACATTTTAACATTTTTAATAAGGAGTTTAAAACCATTAAAATTTGTCTAACATACCTTGAGGGTTTTAGCGGCTTGACTAACCTTAATCAGTGATTCCTGACTTTATTTGAAGTGAAAACTGTGAATAAAAGTTTTGTTTCGGATGAAATTTTCAATGTTTTATTTTTCAATAAAAACCATTTGAAAATCAGTAGGTATTGGACATTTAGGGTCTGGCAAAAGGGTTGGGCGGTTACTCGGCTGAGTTACCAGAGGATAACGATAAGAGAAATAATTTTTTAGTTTGATTAAAAAAAAATTATCGATAAAGACTTGATATCTTTTCAAAAGGGACCATAATTGCATTTAATTTATTTACTCCAAATAAAGACAGAAATCACTGGTTAAAGTAAGTCAAGTACGTCCCTTAACAGTCTGTATAACGGTTCCATGCCAACTCAGAATAAAGTCAACTCAAAAACTCGTTGAAAAGTCATTAAAAGCTATGAAAAAAATATTTTTAAAATTAAACCTTAACCCTAACCTAACGTAACCTATTTAACCAATTTTTTAAATATATTTTTATCATCATTCTTAATGACCTTTTTAAGGAGGTTCTGAGTTAGTTTCATTCCGAATTGGCCGGTCATCCTGTATAACAGAGGCTAAATGCTAGCAGTGCAAATTTCTCAATCCCCCGGGAAAGAAGATTGTTAATCGATTTTTTTGTGTAAAAATAGCTGAATAAAAATTATGACTTCTGCATTAGATATACCACTATTTTACTTATTACTCACCGACAACCCTTTAGAAATTTGGGGTACTTTCCAGATGGTCAATATATTTGTGCTTTACAATAAAATGTAAATAAATGGAATATTTCTGAACATATCCCAAAAATAAAAACTGTTTTTGAAAGGTGATAAAATACGCTTTCAAATTTAATAATTGAAAATAAACTCATAATTTTTGAAATATAAAAATTTTGCAAGCAAACATAAAAAAGTTTTTAAAAGGGCTAACCTCACGTTTTTTATAAATAAAATGACTGATAACGAACAAAATAAAAAACACTTACTTATTTTATTAAACAAATGTATTATAAACGTTATAAATACCACATTTTTTGTTTTTTCATAAAAAAAATTAATAAAAAATTGTGATTCAAAACTTTGGTTTCATAAAGGTGTAGGTACATTTTACTTTTTTGGTAGTTATTTTTGTTAAGTTAGTGGGTGTTTTGTGGCTTTCTAACACCGCTTAGAACATTTTTCTCACTTTGATAGTTTGGCGATTTATAAGATACATATGTGAGCTGGGACCAATATGGTCCCCTGCCATTCAAGAGGTTAATCCAGATCTAGAGCACCGAACATACATAGGTATTCTAGCCTTTATGAATAAGAGAGATTTAGCAGTACTTTCTGGTAACTAAATCTGACATTAGATCTTTTAGCATTAACCCCCAAATATACCTATATACTTATTCATATCCCGTTGAAAAGTGTCGTAGGTTAAAAAAATATTTTTTTAATAAATTATTGAGCGATGAACAAACTGTCTGAAGAATTTTTTCTCCAAACCAACTTCTTTCCAACACTTTATTTGGGCGCTTTCGTCTTTATTGACAAAATTCGTAAATTCGATAGTAGCAAATCGCTGTTGACATCTTACCGCAAATAAACTTACAGTCGTGTAAACAGTCGCTATGAGACTTACACTTACGAAAGTTGAACTTCCGTGATCATTTTTTATTATCATTAAGTTGGATGCGTATGTAAACGCTGGTATGAGTAACTTATCAAAAACTTACATAAGTCATACATTTTACTTGTGCGTGTAAAGGCAGCCTTAAGACATTGATTCGCTTATTTGCACAGTACATAAATCTCTGTCATAATTAGGTCGGTAATTTTTTTAAACTTCCTCTTCGGGAAATAATTCTTTTTACCTGAAGATCAAATTAATCATTATATTTGTCATCTAGACGGCTAGAATTTACGACTTCTTTTCTTCAATTCCCCGGGGCTTGGTGAATTACTTTAATAATTAATTAAAATAAAACGAAAATATTTAAAATAAAAAAACTAATCTCTTCTTGGGAGAAAGCAAATTTCCGAGATTAGAACCTTACAAGTGATGGGCTTATAATTATAATCATTTTTCATCGTTTTTTTAATTTCATTTGTTTATGAACTTCTTTGATAAAAAAATATTGGGGTAAAAGTTTTTTGTCGTTAGTACATTCAACATTCATTAGCGATTTAATCACCAACTTTTTTAACGATCAATTTATTAACAGAAAGATCCGTCAGTCACACACGTTTATGCGTTTCATAACAGAATATTTTTTTGTGATTACAACACCTAATATGGCATCCCCAATTCGGGGAATACCGACAGTTGATCACCCATCCGAATTAATAATTATTAAAAAAAAAAAAATCTGTGCAATATCTACAAACCAAATTGAAAACTAAAATTGACTTCAAAAATGCCTTTAACATAAGTTGGTATTGATATCAAATGATTATGTTTACAGTAATAATAAAAATAACCCTGAAAGTACCCATAAGAACTCCAACCAAATAATTTTTTTGAAACTTTAATGTGTTTAGCATTACTAAACTACACAAAAAATGCACTTCTCAAATTTAAAGAAACATATGAGTAGCTTGCTGACCAACACACCTACACTACAAGGACGAAATCCTTAAAACTACTGAACATCCCGAAATAAAATATATCTTTTGGCCAGAGAAACCATAATTTCAATGCTTTACAAAACTATATAATGCCCTTCCAATTGAAATTAAGAACACCATGGAGACAGAAAAGTTTTAAAAAGACATCAAATTATGGCTAAGTAAAAAGATGAAAAATAATTAAAATTATGCAATAACCCCAACCCAACCTACAGACAACAATACTTTATATTTTATTTATTGTTTATTTTGTGAAAGTCAACAAAAAGTGAAGCAATCATGATCAGCACCCTTACAACAACATACAGTCCGCCTCGGAACAGGAAAGTGAGGAGGACTGTGAACAAACAATGTGTGCTTTACCTTGTATTTTTATATTGTCATTAAATAAAAAAAAATATAAACATTATCGATTTTTTGTACTTAACCAGTATATATACAATATCTCTCAGTATATACAGCATCTCTCAATATCCAAAATTTTGGAGGTAGGTATATGAAGGTACCGCCGCCCGCCCGGGAATCTTTTATTGGATAACCAACATCCCTGCCACGGGGCCCCTTGGCGGTTGCCTATACTGCATTATAAATAATACGGCCATGACACGAAGAACCTGGGCCTCCCCGCTAAGTCACCAAACGTCGCGAACCACTTGAGGTGACCTATGGCAGAAGTGTTGGTTATCGAATAAATGGTTCCCGGGGCGGCAGTACCCATACCCCAATTGATTTATGATCATAATAACTATTCTGAACTTATGACGTTTCGTACGAATGAAATCTGGGATAGAACAAAGAAGTTTACCTTGTTTAGTTAGTATATGTTACAGTTTAAACCCGTTCTTAGTTACAACGCGTTTTCTCTAGTATAAACTAGTTTTCCTTAAATGCCTTTGTTGCAACTAGAATTAACTGCTGAAAATCAGTGAAAACTAATTCTAACTAGACAAAATGCGTTTTCTCGAAATGATTCAGTTAAAACTGTTTCAACCGACGTCAAAGTTCACCGTGATTTATTCTGATTGGGCGAGGGACATCAGGTTAGGTTAGATTTGGTTTTTAATTAACAGTTATTAAATATTTTAATAAAAAGTATCTGTATTTTCAATCCCTATTTCAGTTTTTACAAAGGCGGTTAGTAAAAACTAGTTTTAACTAGAGAAAACGCATTAAAACAAAAAACAAGTTTTAACTGTAACATATTATATACCTATATGTACCTGTATTTAGAAATCTGTCGATAAGGTGGTAGGCTGGACGATGAACTATTAATAAACCGGCCGAGTTTTAGTATCTATATATGTTACTTTAAAGCCAGTAGGTAAATTGGTAAATCTTAGCTTTTATTAATAAATTTTAGGGTTTACCAACATTAAAAGTTGGTAAATCTTAGGATTTACTGAAGTACGGTATTTTACAGTAACACATGTACAGTATCAACAATGAGCTAAACTGGGAAGACTTCGGTGGCTGGGTCATGTAGAGAGAATGACCGAGCATCAAGCACCAAAGTCCCTGCTGAACTCAAGGCCGATAGGGCGAAGGAGCCTGGGAAGGCCACGATTAAGATGGAGCAACAACGTCCTCAAAGATATATCAACCTTGGAGCTTCTTGTGGAAGTGGAGGATGACTCTTGAGGAGGCCAAGACCCACCAGGAGTTGTAGAGCCAAGAGTGATGAGGATGACAGTTTTATATACAGTTTTGACGAAATTATCTTGACGAAACTTGCTGTAAAAAACTGTTTCGATGTTTGTGCGTAGGAGGTTAGAAAAGATTTTTAGAATTGAGATCAAATCTCATTGTCCGAAATTCAATTTAATAAAAACATTGCCCATTGTCATTATCCATGAACGGGACAAAGTTAAACCTCTTTGGAGAATAATAATTAGAAATACCCTATCTGAAAGCACTAATCTTAGCTCGGTATTATTCAAACAAATTCCCCAAGGGCTTTGCATGCATAACCACTTGAGATAATCCACGATTCTTGTTGTTTTTTTAACGAATTTGTTAATTTGCGCTTAACTCTAAGGAATTAAGTGGATTTGGTATTTACATATATTATTTTAAACCATAGTGCTGGGCTCATTTCAAATGAAGGATCGAGGGATGAGATCAGAGATAGCCTTCCCCACGATGCCTTTTGAAATGAATCTTACTTAAGACCCCACATTCAAAATATCTACCGAAATTCTTCTCTTAAACAATTTCAGCCTTACTTATAAAAAAAAAATTTCCCAAGCGTCAAACGCTGTTTTAGTTACGCATTTTATAAAGACCGTACAATTAGGGATTCAAAATAAAAAGTGTAACTCTATTATTTAAATCTGGCTACACCGCAGTTTTTCAAGTGATTATTTTTTAAGTGAAAACTTCTTTAGCACCGTTATGATTTGAAACTTGATGAAATGAAAAATAGCGACACTATAAAGAGACAAACACATACATTTATAGGATTTAGCTTGCGAGAGAATGGGATAGTATTATCGGTCTTCTCTTTGTGTGGTGCTTCGTTGCCTATCTGTCTCCTCTTTGTGCGGTGCTTTGTAATCTTCCCACTCCTGTCTATTTTGGTTTTCTGAAGGTTGCACTTGTACCGCGTGTGCATTGCAAACTCTGATTTTTTTTCCGCGCGCCGAGTGCCCTGCGCAGTGTTTGGTTATTGATGTTTATGTAATCTCTACATAAATTGTGGTTTGGTTAAGTATTATCTTTGTTTTTGTTTGTATGGTTTTTTGTTTTGTTCATAAATGGTCTCTTCACAGGTTGAAAGTACTAAAATGTACATTTTAGAATTTTTTTTGTTTTTATTTGTTTTGTTTACATCTGGGGTATATTCAGACCTTCACAACTTGCTTCATTATTCTTGTACGCATTCATTTCATACCTTTCTGAATTGTTTCGACTGGAGCACGGTATTTGGTCAATATTGTCTGCATCCTGTCATTCGGCAACATTTGAAGGCATCAAAGTCTTTGGAACTTACGGCCGTTATACCTAACCATACTAATCAATTGTTGAGCCGAGATGTTGGCTCAACACCCCTCAAATGCACAAATATGCTCTTTCCAATGCAACTCTCCGACCAACAGGCAACAAATCCAGCGATACTAAACAATCACTTAGCTGATTGGAGTCTCAGATTGATCGATCGAAAAGTTGAGAACAACGGCCATAACATAATCTTACAATGTTTTCTTGCCCAAATAGATTAGTCAGAAAAATCGTGTCATTATTTCTACATAGCTAGCCCAACGCAATGTTTTGGTCAGAATCTAATGTTGAATTCTTGTCTAGTTAGATTTAAGAATCGATGGCTCATTTTTTACTGTAGGTTTTGGCTGTATCCCGGTATGATAAGAGATCCTGGGTTCGATTTTCAGTTGCGACCATTACCGTTTTAATTTAGAAGTATTATCTGAAGTTCTGTATCTTATTCTGTTTCTTGCAATTTAAAACATTTGGTAAGAAGAGTTATTGGTAAGTGAAATGTGAAGTAACGCTTGTCTTGGCAATCTAGAGTACTATCTGCTCTCCAAACAATCTTCATCTCCATACATTAGCATACTGAGTGCCTTTTGATCCGTCTCATTCAGAGAATCCGGTTTAAGTCCAAACAGATTATTTAAATTATACGAACACTAGTTTCACTGCAAAACTTCTTCCGTAAGAGATACTATTGTAAGTAATTTGTTTTTGCTACAAGAATGAAGGTGGAGTAAAATATATTCTGATGAGATGAGGTGAAAACCAAATGAAATCCAATGAATTTACTATTGACTTCTAGATTACAGGCGTTATATCCGGAAGACGTTATTTTAAGAGCCAGATAAATATGGTACAAACTGTTTGGGTTGGACGCGTATTTTCTAATTGTCAATATAAAAGCAATTAAAATTTTCTGAGTATTTTGTTGTATAAATCTGTACCCGAGAAGCATCCGGATGCAAGTCCAAAATTTGAAGAAATGCGTTTTTGATGCAGACTTGAAGTAAATTATCATGTTTATCATTGGCAGAAACATAAAAGTCCTATCATGAATCATTAAGAAAAACAGGATTTTCAAAAATGTATACCTACGGAAGCAACTACCTTTGATGCGACAACTATCTTAGAAGCAGAAAGATGTACCATGGACTTGCATCTTTATGATTTTATTTTTATATTTTTAATTTTTTTTTTTATTTATTAAATATCTTTCACTTCATTTTGAAGCAGAAGGACTCAAGTTCGTGTTTTTTTTTTACTCAAGTCAGCGTTTTTTTAAAACAATATTTTTAAAGGCTCTACATATAAAATATTTTGTTTTATTTGCTCGTTTTTAAAATAAAACTAATTGATTTAATCAATTTGTTTTTATCTATCAGCATGGATATCCGAAGAAGTTATAAGACCATAGTTAAAGAAAAAATAGTTTTTTTGGCTCTCCTGAACATTTAACTTTTTGGAATAGCATCCGTATGCTTCTCGGGCACAAAAATAAATAGTAAACTTTTAATACACACTTAGTTATTTCATTTTAAAATCACGGATAGCTTTTACGATGACCCTGTATACACTGTAAAGTGTACATATACAGAAGGCAAGCAGACACTATTGCCAAAATCATTTGCTATAGGTACTCATTTTCGAAGATGTAACATTAATATCAAGGCTTGTAAATTACAAACGTGTTTGTGATTTACGTTTTGTCTGCCGTACTTTTCAACAACAAATTCATAATTATTGTTCTAAGTCAATTACAAATACCGCTGGTAATTGGGCAGTCAGTAAATTAAGCAATATTTATCTAGTAGCTAACTTTAGCAACCTTAAGTACTTAATCAACTTATACAGTAAGCAAATAATTCTCACAACATTCAAGAATGCCTTTTTGAAAATCGTGCGAGATGCGAACAATAAAATGAACGGCGTAAACCACATTAGCGCGTGTGGGTTTATTGTTTTTAGTAATTAACAACCTTTTCTGATTACCTCTTACTTAATTATTCGTTCCTGGAATCAACTTTTGGATCGAGTTACTTTTTACAACGACGTGAGACTTGTAAGAAATACAACAAAATTACAAATATTATGTTAACTTTATAAACAAATGAACATTGTCAGATCTATTGTTTCTACGTTATCTGTTAAATAATACAATAGTTAATCCCGAACGTCTTTTTTCTGTTATTGGTCAAATGTTCCAACGATGCACACTACGCTTCTTCATGTACATAGAAGCTAACAACAGTAATACAGCAAATAACTCACCAATTATTATCTACTAGCTTGATCACAACACATACCCACTAAGAAAAATTATTACATTTTCACATTTTCAACTTCTAATTTCTGTCATTGGTCTAATGTTACTACTATGCACACTACGCTTCTTCACGAAGAAGCCAACAAAAGTAATACAGCAAATAATACACCAATTATTACTAGCACGATCACAACACATACCCACTACGAAAAATTAATACATACTCATGTTTCTTTGCTAAAATAAAAATACTAATTTATTATTTTTTAACGTGATATCAATTATTTAAAAATTGAATTTCTCATAAAACTTTTATTAACAGTCAAATTATTACCATTCGTGAGCACATAATTCTTGAATTTAAAATTTTTCTTTATATCTTAATAACTTTCTTCCTCTTTTATTATTATTACTCGTATATTCATTAATTATTAGTAAGAACCGTTCCCAACCTAGGCGAAATTACAAAGATATTGTATGAACGTAGGCAATAGCTTCTATTGTGTATAATTTAATATACCTTTTCACTTTCTTCATAATGTACTGCGTATGTCAAATAAACTAATAAAATTAAATAAAAAAGAAAGGTCTATGCTTTTCATTTGTCTTAATATTTTGCCAATAATAAGTACGGTTTGTATTGCTTTAAAAAATCAATTGTACCAACTGCGCATCATTATATTTACGATATTAAAGATTTCAATTTGCCCGGGTTCATGGGGTGAGTTTTGTCTAGGTCTTGGCGGCACATGCGTTTGCCCACCTGACGGGCCAGATCTGGAGGCACTGGTTGAGTGAGACGTTTTGACCTCTCCAGCCAGACACTCCCGACCCAATGCCTTCCACCGCAGTGGGAGGAAGGGATTAGTACGTTCAACACTCCTGAACACAATGACTCCCAGATTCCTATCCACCCTTCATACCTTTTCCTTCTCAGATCTTCATTTTATTCCTTTCTTTAAAAAAACCCTCCGCACAGCTACCCCAAAAGATATCGTAGGCCCCAGGATTTTTATCGTCAGGATCTCCTGTGTGCAAATAACGAAAAAAATAAAGAAATTATTTCAATGCAATTTAAAACTTACACCGCAGTTACCAATATAGTGAATAACACTTGCATTGAATGTCTGAGGGCCGGTTTTATAACCATCCGTTCATTACCATTGATACCACTTTTGAATATTTGTTTGCCGGTAGACCGAATATTTGTTAAATATGGTATCAAGCGTAACGAACAGATTGTTATGAAGCCTTCTCTGAGATCTGAAGTAGATTTCCTTCAAAACGAATATTTTATATCTATTTAATGATTAAATTTCAATCTAAAACCATTTTGGCTAAATTTATATCAAAATCTAATGCTGAATGGAATACTTTTGCCAATTACTACTGCGACGGCCTCTAAACTATCAAATTGGACTTTATCAATAATAACAGAACACGCCTTCAAACTCCCTAAACATGTTAATTTACGTAAACGAATTCAAGGTTTTGTTCCTTCCGGTATCGGTAACAAAAGGAAACAAAAAAGTCTAAAAACTTCCACCAATGTCGGAGATTGGGGTGAATATACTAAACGTTTTTACGTCATTGGACTTTATCAATCTAGATAAGTTGCAAGTATTGCGTTGTATCTTTTAGAAAGATTTTGTTGGAAATACATCTAAACTTTTTCTTTAATGTCATCTGAAAGGCATTTACATGAATTTTCTTCCTCGTAGCCAATGGATTGCTTGCCGTATCGTATGTGAATATTATCATGCTGTTGTTGGTTAAAGTGCGTGTGTTCTTGTGAAGTTTTAATGAATTCTGTGCTTGTGTGTTCGAGTTTATTATTTATTTTAAATACACGATTTAATAATGTTTTAGTCAAAACATTGGTCTTTCAGGCCGGAGTCAATAATGTTCCAGTCCTAGTCAAAACATTAGCCCTTCAGGCCGGAGTGAATAATGTTCTAGTCAAAACATTAGTCCTTCAGGCCGGAGTCAATAATGTTCTAGTCAAAACATTAGTCCTTCAAGCCGGATTCAATAATTTTTTAGTCAAAACATTAGTCGTTCAAGCCGGATTCAATAATTTTCTAGTCAAAACATTAGTTCTTCAGGCCGGAGTCAATAATGTTCTAGTCAAAACATTAGTCATTCAAGCCGGATTCAATAATGTTCTAGTCAAAACATTAGTCATTCAAGCCGGATTCAATAATGTTCTAGTCAAAACATTAGTCATTCAAGCCGGATTCAATAATGTTCTAGTCAAAACATTTGGTTGTCCGTGTGAGAGATTCCCCTATTTTAATAAATGGGTTACACTCTTTAGCGCACTGCGTCAGGTAGGTATGCTGTCCTTGTTCTACCGGTAGCACAACGGAAGATGCCCCGAGGAACTAGCTTCATTGATCCCTTAGGCGCCGCGCCGGTGCATAGTCGGGAAACACGACAAACGCGCGCCTAACACTAACATATGTACACTGTTTACATTTGTCACATGGAAAAACGGGTTGCTTCTACGACTCGGTCTTGAGTTCAGTAGCTCGGCTCTGGGACGTTTTGTTGACCTTTGTGTATCCTCCCTCGTGGATGGATGGATCATGGATCTAGAAGAGACGTATAACAAAATGGGTCTTTCAAAAGCCACATGTTTAAGGATGTTACATCCTTTTTTTACTGCTTCTCAGCATCCCTAAAGACGCCTTAGGACCCGAGGGAAATTATTAGGCCTCTTGTGTGAAGTCAATTTAAAAACAAATAAAATTCTCATTCTTGTGGGATTCAATAATCTAGTAAAACGTTGGTAATTTAAATTAAACTAAACAATATTGAGTCAGAATTTAAATAAAGTTAATTAATGGTCCTTAATACTTTTTTAGTAGGTACTACTCGAGTTTTTTTGTTATACACCTACTAGCTACTAGGCCATCATCTAAAATCAGTAATCTTATACATTTCTAGTTATCGCCCGGTTGCAAAACATGAATTAATGAGTGATATTATGCAACCGGGTTATGGGTACCGCCGCCCCGGGAACCTTCATTGGATAACCAACACCTCTGCCATAGGTCACCCCAATTAGTTCGCTACATTTGGTGATTTTGCAGGGGTGCCCGGGCTCATGGGGTGAGGTTTGTCTCGGTCTTGGAGGCGGATGACCAGGACACACTGAATCCCAGATTCCTACCCACCCCTTAAACTTTTTTTCCTTCCCAGAACTCTCCTCTCCTTCCTTTCCTTAAAAATACCCTCCACACAGCATCTACAAAAATCTAGGCCCCGAAGAAAATTATTTTCGTCAGGGCCTCCTGTGTGGAGCTCATGTAAAAAAAAAATTTGAAATTTACTGAAGGTCAATCAATTTTAAAAAAATATCTAAATTGTCTCAGAGCTGTAAATTACCAGCTAATAATTAGCATTATATAATAAACTTACCATCAAAATCAGATTAAATCAGATTAAAGTTGTTGCTTTCCACCAAAATATAATTCTAAAGCTAGTTAATTAAATTTAAGGGGTTAATTACACCATCTTTAAAGTGGTCTCATTAAAAACAAACAATAAGTCTGTTTATTTTGAAAGGAGTACAATATAAATAATGGTTTTTCGTCTCATACAGCACAAGCAAAAAGTAAAAGAGGAATGCTTTGGGCAAAACGCTAAATTGGAAGCAGGTCAAAGGGCGACAATAGAACTATTTGTTAACGTCCAGTTGTGTGTGGTAACTTGGGGATAAATCCGGTGTCAAGGGTAGGACAAATAAATCATCTACCTAAAAGGTTTAAGTCCTACGCATGAGCTTATGTCAATACTTTCACACGTGTTTTTAGATCTTTCTTGGATAACATTGGTACCTACATGGTTGGCAATTTACGCGACAAAACGAATCGTTTTTGTGATGAATATTGTGTCATCTCATTTGAATAAGGTTCTACCTAACTGACTTTTATCTTAAAAATGACTTTTGAATGCCAAAGCATTTCTTTAGCTCATTTCTATATCCAAAATAATTTTCAGAACCATACGTATTGTATTTCGTAGATAAGTGTATGACAAAGTTCTAACATCAACCATTTTAAATATCAATTTATTTTACAAGGTTGTAACATCACTTACACTCTCTACTTTGTTTGTATCTGACGTTTGTAGCTGAATTTTTTTTTTTTTTTTTTTTTTTTTTTTAAATCATGTATATTATCGAGGCTTCTGACTCACACAATGTTGTCATTTTTGCCTCATCTGTTTTTAAATTATAATATTATCTATAATCTCTAATGATCTTTAAAAGGTGCTTAGTCCTTTTATATTCATTTTATATAAAAATTCACTTTCAAATACTTTCCAGTTTACATGATCTAATAAATTTCATTATTCTCGATATGGCATGAAACTCGGTTGAGGCTATTAAATTCTGAACTTCCGATGGGTTCGAGGTCATTAATATTGTCACTCTCTGTAGTTTGTAGCTGATTGTTATTACGAGGCGCTTTATGGTTGGACAGGATTTTATCTTCGCCTTACCATGTTTTAAGGTTTAAAGTTTGCGAAGAAGAATTTTCATAATCTATTTAAAAATTCTAGTTAAAATATTTAAGGTTATCATATTATAATGGAAAACATTTAAATAGGACGTGGCCCCACCTCGAAGTTGCATTACAGAAATGTATTTAGAACCTTGTGCAATGAATTATTATGCTCTAGCTGGTTTCATATGGATCTATTTGCGTGTTAAGGTATGTTCTAAAATAGTAAGTATTCGTTCCATTTAAATATTTTCCTTTAAAATATGTTCAATTGAAATACTCCATCCAAGATTCAACCTCAAAATCGGAAATTGATAAATAGATAATGAGTGCGTGTCTTTGCAAACTTTGACACCTCATATCTCAGAACATGGTAAAAATGAAGTGAGAACCTATCCAAATGAAGTGACGACAGGCTGTAGAATGTAGAATGACTTACCGGCTTTGGTGTTTTCTCTCTCCTTTTTTATGTGTATTCCGCGTAACAGTACCTACCGCTTACTCTTGACCGTCTGGAGACAGTGGGGCTATCAATTGATTATTTAAGTTATTTTTAAACAAAATCTAAAGTTCCCTTAATGATATTCTAATGATAAACGGCGCTACGCAAATGTGCCGTGGGATCATTTTAATGCCATCCTAAAATGTTGAATTAACGAGCGTCTCGTCATAATTAACAACCCTGTAGTTAAAGTTGTACAAATGTCACTTTAATCATTTGAACCTCCTTGTACTTATAATCGCAATGTGAATATTACGCGGCGCGTAATGTCGGAATAGTGATAAACTTGAGTTATTACCACGATGTAGGTAAGGTTAAAAAGGTTACCCCTGGGATCCTTATTTTATCGTCAAGCAACTTTCAAAGATCTGTGAATTGTCAGATTCATGATCTATTTTAATCAGTATCAGTGGCTAAGTTGGCGTCGCTTTTGGGTCCCACATGCGTCCTGTATTCAATTCCACTTTTGGCGTAGCCCTCCATGACGACATTAGCAATATTATCCGCCTAGTGTGGTCATGTAGGAGATTTTAAAATTTTATCAGAATCCCAAAATAAAATATTAACTTGAAAGCAGTTACTTTATTTTACAATTCAAGATTAAAATTTTGAGTTTTAAAAACAAACATAAAATCCGATAACGATTTTGCTAACCGATTGTTTTTCTTGAAACTATAAATATACAATGTTATACGAAACTAAAAAAAAAACTGACAAATCTTTTGGAAACATACAAGCAATGACGATGGAGGATTTAAATGTAGTATAATTATATAGATTATTTTCTACTTGGTTTACGAACAAATTTGCATCAATCTAATTATATCTGGAATGTATTATAATTATATGGATTATTTTCTACTTGGTTTACGAAAAAAATTGCATCCAACAAATTATATGTGGAATACATTTTATGGATTATTTTCTAGTTTACTAAAAAAATTGGATCCATCTAAATAAACGTACAAAAACTATAATAAACTTTTAGATGCAAATACAAAGCCATGTGTTTCCACATTCTAATACTTATTAATTCCGAATTTCTACCGATTTACAACAAATTTCTCTAAAAAAAGTTTTTAGAGAACTAAACAAATATATGTTATTTTTTAGGATAATCTCTGTACATTTAAGAGTCAAAATGGTAATTATATGAAATTCCCTCGATATAAATAAATCGCAAAGTATGCTCCAAAAATTCTTAAAAACACTTTTTGATTTATTATTTAATATGTTATAACTTATAAGTATGAAAATAATCACAGTAGATATATCTTAAATGCAACTTAGACATTTGTCGATAAATTTTTGCTTTATTTTTAAATGAGTCGCGTTTTACTAAATGTTGTCACAATTTTTATTAATTTTTAATATTATCGCACTCTCTATAACATTCGTATTTACACATCCCGCTTTCAATCCACATTCTTCTGATTTTTGAACGCTTGCTATAGAGCCTTAAATAATGTACATATTATAAATTTAAGTCCTCCGCCGCGTCTGTCTGTCTGTCTATTCTCGATAAACTAAACAACTACTGAACGGATTTTCATGCGGTTTTTACCAATACATAGAGTGTTCAAGAGAAAGGTTTAGGTATATACTTTGTCAAGGTTTTGTGTAAATTGGTTGAAATATCTCTACATATTATAAATTAAAGTCCTAGGCCTCGTCTGTCTGTCTGTTCGCGATAAAATCAAAACTACTGAACGGATTAACATGCGGTTTTCACCAATAGATAGAGTGATTTATGAAGAAGGTTTAAGTAGGTAAATAATTTGTCAAGGTTTTGTGTAAATTGGTTGAAATATATATTATATAAAATAAAATGTCTGTAGCGGTCTGGCAAGCGACCGGTGTGGATCTGATTTGAACGCATATTAACAGATGGCGGTGGTTACAAAGGATGGTTAACTATCCAGTAAATGGCGTTGTATTTCTTTAGCCACAGCAACGCGTGGCCGGGTCAGCTAGTACGAAATAAGATAGAAAAACTTTTACAGTACTGTGTACCTACTAAAAGGCACAAAAATACGCAAGGGGTTATACCGGCTTAACTATATCAACGCTAAACAGGCGCATAAAAATGTAGGTAATGTTTTTCACATAAATAAAGCTGACTGTACTGCTCTTAACCTTTAAACATCATTATTTTTCAGAATAATTATTATTGCTGTAAAATTCAAAAGTATTTTCTGGGAAGAGAAATTTTATGAATCGAAAACACGAAGATGAGACGCGAATGAAATAGTAGAAAGTAGAGAAATAGCTTATTCAAAATGAAATGTTAAGGAGTACAGATATACAGGGTCAAACTTACATACAAACGGTGTAACTCTGCCAACTGAGCTACGTGTCCCTATCCGATTCGGTCATATTTAACTGTATAGTTAAACTCTACTGCGAGAGTCTCTAGAGTTCCTCCCCAGCAAGGTGAAGGTCCTGGGTTTGACTCCCAGATGTAACCGTATCTCTTTTTTATTTTGTTTTAAAATTTCCGGTTGAGTTTCGCTAATATTGTCTTCATTTAATAAACAATTTGATTTTTTCCTCATTTAGTTAAAAATAAAAACAAAATATTCATCCTAGACTTGCAGAAAAAGTCAATAGATGTCGCATATTAAAAATAAAAGTGAATACAAATTTATCCAATACACTATTTAGAAAGCATTTAGTTCTGATTAGAATCTTGCAAATTATACATAAAGATACCAGCCAATAAAAATGTGCGTTAAGAAAATGAAGATTATATTGGTAGTTCTTAGTCGAAGAATGATGCAGTAAAATATGACCGAATCGGATATGAAAACATTAGCTCAGTTGGTCGAGTTGCACCCTGGCAAGGCGAAGGTCCTGGGTTCGAGTATTTTTGTATTTCAGATTTTCGATTGAGTTTCGCTAATATTTTCTTCATTAATTAAATATTATAATTTGTGGTTTTATTAGCTCTGATAAATCAGTTTGAATCGGATAGTAAATAATGTGCAGTAATCGCGTAGGTTGTTCTAAAAAAATGTAACTCTTGTGATGGAAAATAATTTTCATAAAGTTTTTCAATAACAGGTTTTCATAAAGTTTTTCAATAACAGGTTTTCATAAAGTTTTGGTAAATCTTGAATCTTCATGCATTGTTTTTCTAAACCCTGCATTTTTTGCCAATGTGCATATTTTCGAATTTTTACACTCTTAAAATAATGCTAGACAAATTAGATAAATCAAATATTTCAATAACCACTTGATCCGGCACTGCACACATAAACTTGAAATGTTAGAATGAATGAAGTAAAGTTGTGAATGTAAAAGTAATACGTACATTAATAAACGAACAAAGAGAAATAGCTCTGTTTTGTTGTACACTAACTTAAGGGAAGTAATTCGGACAAAACGTGTTCATGTTCATACTAATTGATAAGGGCACATTGTGTTGATGTTCGTGTTGAAAGGAATTAACGTACATTAACACCATCTATTGTTGGAAAGCGTAATAAAATTATTATGACCACTGTTTAGCTTTTCTGCCATCTCTATCAAACATACTAGATAGGTCTTGGTGATACAAAATAATCACATAATTTGTTTGATTTATTTAATTTACAAATGAATTTTATTATATGGATGTATATGATTAGATACGTCACTAACCCTTCACGCTAATTTGTTCACTTTTAAGAACAATTCATATAAGTCTCATATAAATCATTGTGTTTCACTTACGGCCACAGTTAGAAATATGATCTAATAAGTGTTAGAAAGAGAAAACACTACGCTTTATAATCAAATCTTAAAGTTGAAAATGAAACTTTGAGAAATTTTAGAGACATAAAACTTCAAAATAAGGTGACGTAATGCATTTTCCTAATAACATATATGTTTTTTTTCGTATCATTAGTTTGAGTTATAAAAAACGTAAGATGAAACATTTTTAAAACTTCTTTTATGTTTGCATTCTTATTTTTTTTTATTTCAAAAAGTATATATCTGTACCCGAGAAGTATACGGATGCAAGTCCAAAATTTGAAGAAATTAGTTTTTGATGCAGACTTAAAGTAAATAATCATGTTTGTCAGTGGCAGAAAGATATAGAGGTCCTATCATGAAGAAAAAAACAGGAATTCAAAAATGCATACGGATGCAACTATCATGATGCAACAACTATTTTAGAAGCAGAAGGATGTACCATGGACTTGCATCTTTATGAGTTAATTGCATTTTGAAAATTGTGACTCAAATCCTACGTATTATGTAGTATTATGACTCAAATTATACATTACTACGCTGGAAACAATTTTGAAACATTGATCCTTTCATAATACACAACATGTCATAACAAAATATTCCACTTCATTTAGAAGCAGAAGGACTCAAGTCCGTGTTTTTGTTTGACTCAAGTCAGCGTTTTTTGTAAGCAATATTTTTAAAGGCTTTACATACAAAATATATCGTTTTATTGGCTCGTTTTTAAAACAAAACTAATTGATTTAATAATACATTTTTTATCTATCAGCGCGGATATCCGAAGAAATTATGAGACCATAGTTAGAGAAAAAATATTTTTTTGGCTCTCCTGAATATTTCCCTTGGACTTGCATCCGTATGCTTCTCACCTTTCTATCCCGCCAGAGTTCACATGATCGTGGTTTGTACTACGATCTGTCAAATATTTTTTTTTAAAGAAATACGTACATTCCCGGGTTATGAATAACTTGACTTCTTATAAAAATCTCCTCCTGCTATCATAGTAAGCGGAAAATGTTGCTGGTGTCTCGTTAGATGGAGGACTTAACCAGCTGAGGAACTGAACTCACGACGCCTGGGTGGGAACCAGACGTGACGCAAACTCAGACACTGACCTGTCTAAAATCAATATTATGGTATTTACCAGTCTGAAGAAAGTTTTAAAAAAGAATTGACATTGAGACACTTATGATTTCAGAGGAAATTTTGGTTTCGATTTATTAAATGCTAGTTGTTTCCCGGCGTGCGTTGCAATACCATATTCAAATAAATAAAATGTTACTCCTTGCATGTCCTTTCCCGTGCGTTCCCCTCCAGCGTTCCACTTCCACCTTCCCCGCCACTGCTCTCCCGCTCTCGCGTCCCGCCAACCCCCCTGGCACTTCATTTCTTGACTCCTCTCCCGCCCGGCCCGTAGCCGAAACTTTTTTCAAATACTAACATTTTTAAACTTGTGATATCTTTCTAATTAAATATCCGAATTGAAAAATTCAAAAAGTTAAATAAAGGTATTGAAGCTGTATTGAATATGAAGTAATTTATTTTGATAAGAATTAAAACCAAGATACAAATAAAGAGCCTTTTCAAGCAGCGACATTCTAATAAAATTTTTAAAATAAAAGAATACTTATTGTGGCATAACCATAATAGTTAGACATATGCTGTCCCAACCTTTTTTGTAAATAATGATGTGTTCTACAAAGTCGTAGTGAATTATTTTATTCTATCTTGAATTTGAATATTGAATTAATTTGTTCATTTAGATTGAGTTTTAGAGGAAAGTTGGAAGCTTCTATTATGTTGATAATATCATGCAAATTTGGATTAAACATTTGCATTTGAAATAGATTGAAAATGCAATGATTACCGCGATCAGTAATGATTAATAGTCAAATCTAATTTGTAATTTTAATCATCAACATGTGAATACGGAAAATGGACCCATTAGTGAAGGAAGCCTATTCATTTATTTGGCAACGCTAAATTAGGTTATATTTTAATAATTTATTTAGTTAGGCTCAATTTGATAGGTTTCAAAATAAGGTGTAACGGAAACTTGAAAAAATGTTAATATTAAATTAAACACTTCAAATGACATAATTTTTTAAAACGAAAACTTATTAATCACCGTTGTGATCTAAAACTCGATGAAACGGAAACGAGCGACACTAAAAAGAGACAGGCGCTGACACTGACGGTAAAGATGGCTGAAATGCTGGATACTTTTGAAAGAAAAGTGCTGAGAAGAATATGCGGACCCGTGAAAGAGGGCGAACAGTGGCGCATCCGGCACAATACAGAATAAGGAAGTTGAGTGAAAAATATTTTGACTTATAAAAAATATGTTCATGTAGACCAAAAAATATCGATTCTAAATATATAAATATGTTTCTATATTGTTATTCTTAGAATTAATTAAACCTTCTTAAAAATCAATCAAAAAGCCACGCACTACAAACGCTTCATGAATGGTCGAAAGAATTCTGACGTCATCGGAACCTCAGTTTTTATGAAGAGCGGATCACCGAAATGTCTATGGTGCATCTCTTTCTTTTACACGAGAGATAGCTTGTGTATGATGAGTGAGGTGTATAGGCCAAACGTCGTTTACTTATGGGCCAAACGGTTTTGCATTCTATCCCCTAAAAGTCTTTTTAAGTTTATTAACGGGTGGTTTGGTATATTTAATGGTTTAGTAAACAAAGTTTATGTAATAAAAAATCTGTTTAAAAAACCACATACCGTGTCAGAAATCGGATATATTCAAGGCCAGTCCGACTACCTACAAATCGTTGATTCTGACATGTTGATTTTATATTTAAAAGAGATAATACTGATCACATTAGTGCTGAAATTTGTGGAGTTAAAGCTTCCAAGTAAATACATTAAATTATTAATTGTGTTCATTTGTATGTTACAATAAATATAATACATTTTTACAGTATTAAATAATAATAATTACGTATTCTAACCCATCTGACTTCTGATGTTTGGCCATAAACCTCACTAGTTTTGTGCAAGTATATTAAATTTATTGATTGCGCAGAAAAGTCTCACAGTGAACTACGCTGTAAACCGTTATCTTACTTTCGGTCTTTACTTTTTTGCGCGGCGGCCTGAATTGGCGGCTGGCACTTCAACTAACGGCAATCGGCTAGCGACGGCAATACCGTGTTGTTAAGAGTTTTGGCGCGAGAAACAAAAATTCTACCTTTAAATATTAATTTAACTATGAAATCTTGATCAATTTTCTTTTTTTAAAATAACATCAATTCTGATAGACGGTTAACATAGATAAAAAGAATAACTGGAATTCCTTATTGAAGAATTAAACAAAATCTCCATACAAAATGCAGAAGCGACGTGGTTTTCTCAGTTCGAATGACGTCACACCCACACCCCGCACAACCCGCTTCTTACCGCTCGGATTTGGCTCGTTTTGGCGGGCTTAATAAAATTCAAACTTTGAGAATTAATTTTACTATGAAAACAAACTTTAAAAAAAAAAAAAAAAATACCAGTATTTAAGTTTGAATGCAAACATTGATAAAAAAAAATAAAAAAAATGGACTCAACTTCCTTATTGTATGACATATATAAGGCCCCTAGCATCTCAGCACATATGAGACTCCTCAGGCTGAGATGGGCTGGGCATGTACAGAGAATGCCGGATACACGCGTCCCAAAAAGAATTTTGACTGGGCACCCAGGTGGAAAGAGAAAAGTGGGAAGACCCAGACTGAGGTGGGAAGACGAGGTAAGAGGTGATGCAGCACAGCTTCTCCAGGTACCAAACTGTAAGTCAGCCGCTGAGGACAGGAGGAGTTGGAGGCGACTGTTGCAGGAGGCCAAGGCTCGATATGGGCTGTAGCGCCATCAAAGAAGAAGTATCCTCCCCACTCTTTCCTACTTTAGTTTTCAGCAGGTTTCACTCCTAGCACGTGCGAACCGCACACAATTTTTTTGATGTTTTATATTCTTTTGGCACTTGACTTCAAATTAGAAGACAATTGACTGATATATTATTTTTATATGAAAAAAATCACGGTCATCTTGATTCAACATTATGCTTTGCGACATTGAAAAAAAAAGGTTTCAAATTACCATTGTTTAAGACGCCATAGCAGGTTTCTTGTGAATAAATATAAAGAAAATATTGCATCTGACCCAAATATGTCGACTATATAATAAGAAAAAGTGTGCTGAAATAGACATTTTCATCAATAATTTATTCGGATTTAAAAAAACGTTCTGCCATCATGTACCTACATATCACTTGAGTCTCTATATTTGTGTCTTTTGAATCTCTTTGTATTATTTGTCATTTGATTGAAGTTCTATACAATTTTCAAATTTTGTGTTTCGATGTAGATATTATGCATTCTTTGACTGAGTAGATATTTTTAATTTTATTTACCTACTAGCTTTTACCCACGGCTTCTCTCGCATAGTATTAGTGGGAAATTACTGGCATAATTATTGGCATAATTTATATTATTCGTGCTATTTTGTCCAATAGAAAATAATTATAGTTTAATAGAAAATTTAAAAATTTGAGAATGACATTTCGAAAATAAAAATTCTACTTTAGAAAATATTTAAATTATAGAAATAGAAATTTATTTTAAGTACCTACTCCCTTTATTAGTATTTTATTCATATTTGAATCCAGAGTAACCTAAAAAAATAAGAAAATGACAGTCCATTTCAAACGCTAGCAAAGTTATGCTTTTTGTTCGGAGAATAAACATTTTTAGAGATATGTAGATATTAACTACCACGCCAAAAAAGTACTCTTTTTAATCACAACAAAGTACTCTTTTTAAGCCTAAAAATAAAAATAAAAACATTGTTTCTAAGGTAACAATTTGTTTGAAGTTTGCAATAACTCGTTTTGTTAGGGACAGAAAACGTATGATACATAATTTCATAACGCCAGAGCTCATTCATAACGCCAGAGCTTACCAATATATAAAGCCGTTGTTACTCGCAAATAATGTAGCTTTCGATTAGTGAAAGAATTTTTAAATTCCATTCGATATTTATTGCGTAAAAGAGTAACAAACATCCGTACAAACTTTCACATTTATAATATTAGTAAGATTTACATATTAACCGAGTTTTAATAACTGGACTTTTCTCACGTAAATGAGCTGCTTTCGACTAGCGTTTCTGAGATCGCTGGTTCAAATGTTATATAGAGTTGTATAGAGATTGTCTGAAAAAATACTTTAAAACTTATTGTAATGTTAGCCCGTTGATGAGCTACTCTTGTTATAAACGCTTATGGACTTCGATAGTTATGCCCGACCACCAATAAGCTCGGTATACACAATTAAGTAATACTCATTGTTGTGTCTCGTGGCACGAGATCTTTGATCTTCTATTCGGTGACAGTCACAGATATATCCATAAGCGTGCGATATGATGAGTTAGAGTCAGATTAACGTAAGAATTTTACACAAAGCATACGATAGAAGACGATATGATTTATACTTTATGTCACGATAGATAAATAATACTTCAACGTTATGATACGATAAGAGCGAAATGTCACGTTACGATACGAACGATGGTTGTTAACAGATTGGCGATATTACGGTAATTGACTCCTGTTGCTACCGCGTTGTTAGGTACCTTAATGTGCGGAATACCAAAATCTGGATTCCTTCCGATCCTACAGGCAGATCGGAACACAAATATGAAAGAAATCCATCAGCGTTATGAAACACTTATAATTCAAGGAAGTATGTTATATTTCGGAATCTCAAATACATGTAGGTAAGTATGGAATATTTTAATAAAAATGTACCTCTTTTAAAGTGAAAGTTTGTAAGTTTTCCTATAACTTCCAGCTGGTTTATAAAAAAAAGACGTGTGAATTTAACTGCGTGTAAAAATTTATTTCCTTTTCACAGAATAACTTTTATAGTGCATCACAGCATTTCGTAACACTTTGGGAGTCAAATCAGTCGTATCCAATAAGTTTTCAACGGAAATAACTTACTCGGAATCTTTTCAAAGTACATAAAAGGTTTTGTAGAAAAGTGCAAACTTTTAACGAGGAATTTAAAAGTTCACTGTACTTAACATTACTTAACCAAATTTATTCGAAAAGGTCAAATTCTTACGAATTACCGTAAGAATGTTGTAAATTTAATTTTTCATTCGTGCTTTTGAACAAAAAAAACTCTAAATATGTACGTTGCAAAGCATTTTTGATACATACTGGATAATTATTTAAAATATTGTATATCAGTACCTGCCGTTATATGTGTGAAAAAAATGTAAAGACAACTGGATACTAAATACAAATGTGGAAAAACTACATGCCGCCTCAGAACAGGAAACCCTAGTGAGGAGGACTGGGAAAAAAAACATGTACTTTATAATGCCTAAAAAAAATAATGTACTTTATAATACCTTAATATAATATAATTTATAAATACATTATGTACAAATTTTGCTATAGATAGTAATAAAAAAAAATAAAATAAAAAATATATATATTATTTTCGGTGACCGCCTCAGAATCATGCAACTTCAATAATTTAACAATACTTAATAACTCCGTAGTCCAGTAGCTAAGACTCTTGACTCACAATCCGGAGGTCGCGGGTTCGAACCCGGCGTGCGCAAATAAATTTTATTTGATTAATTTGTGTTATTTCACAATTAATTCATTTAAAATAATATATAGTATATTTGCGGCACGTTCCAGAGTGGAAGATACTATCAGTATCGCCCTGGTGTAAGACCACCATTCAGAATTGAAACGTTGCTTGAAAATAGCTTTAGCCGTGTTTGGTGACCAGATCTGAATAGCCAGGTATTTCCCAACCTTCCTCTTTCCCACCTCCTTCCCCTCCCCACTACCTTCAGCCTCACAACATACCCCAATTGGGGATGCCATAGTCTCACTGGCTCCAGACGGGAGCAGTTGAGATTCTTGTGCGGTATTCACTGTAAAAAAAAAAAAAAAAAAACTCCTTTGAAAAGTCATTAAAAGTGTTGAAGTTGCAATTGTTAATATTCTCATTATTGGATTCTCATTATCGGAATCATTATTTTCACATACCTAATATAGTAGTTAAAAATCTTAATAACCAGTCAAGTTTCGAAGGAGAAAATAGGGAAATACAAAACCACGATTTTCAATTTTAAAGATTTAATTTAGATGAAATCAACCTGAGGTGCAGTTGTCTCTTTCACTCATTATTCGGGGGGGGGGGGGAGTACTAGCGACAATGGTCGTAAAATATATGCCTATTTTTCGGTGCCATTGTTTTCTCCTAATGAAAGCACGTAATAACAAAATGTATTGAGTGAATTTTCCGATCCCCAATTTCAAATTAAACTACGCGTTCATTTGATAATTAACAAAATACTTTACAGAGTAAATTTATAATGAACTAGTAGTACCCGATGTGCGTCGCAATGCCACAAAAGAAAGAAATTGTTTCTCCCTGCCTATCCTTTCCCGTGCGTCCCCATTCCCTCTAGTATTTCCCTTTCACCTTCCCACCACCCGCATCAAAATATTATTTAATGGTATATAAATTGTGACAACATAAATCAATCAAATAAAATTTACTTGCGCCCGCCGGGATCTGAACCCGCGACCTCCGGATCTATTGCCGAAAACCTTACCTCTTGACCACGGAGGTATAATAATAATAATATATCTTTATTTAATGAAATTTGCAACATTTATAAATAAAATAAAAAAAATCAGTTTAGTTTACAGTGGTTTATAAATAACACTAGGTAGTACAAACGTTAACGAACAGAAATTAATCAGGTTGCCGAAGATTATTCCTACATTCTGGGGGTACTGTGTAGAGCCCGCCGATACTTTAAGAGTACAAATCTCAAGTGTGCCCCACGATTGAATTTGGCAGCCACCTCTGGTCTGGAGCTCCAAAATACCTGAAAAAAATAACCTCAACTCTGTGCAAAAACGGGCGGTCCGTTTGATAGATTCTCCCATCTTAACAGACGGATTGCAATCTTTAGAGCCAGGCGTCGGGTGGGAATGCTATCCTCGTTCTACCGTTATTACAATGGAAGATGCTCCGAGGAACTAGCGTCATTGATCCCTTCGGCACCGGTGCATAATCGGGAAACACGCCAAACGCATGCCCAACATATGTACACGGTTGACATGTGTCACATGAGAACGGGTCGCTTCTTCGACTCGTTTGTTGTGTTCAACAGCTCGACTGTGAAACGATTTGCCGGTCTCTGTGTTTCCTCCTTCCTACAATGGGTCTCTTCAAGACTATTGTGCATTCCTTCCTCTCCTAAAAAGACCCTCCACACAGCATCTCAGATGACATAGGCCCCATAGTAAATGTAAAAAAAAAACATTCGTATGACTAAATTGGAAAGAAGAAAGAAATGATTTCATAGGCGGTCCATCCTCTCTGTCGACCGATTGATGAAAATAAGTGATTATTAAATAATTTTAATGAATATATGATAATTTTTAACCCAATTTACCCAACAATTCTCCGGTCGGTCATTTTCCTATAAGAATTACATTATAATCCAGGGCTTGTTAAATGTGTATGCTAACTCGATTACCCACGCCAAACCCAACCTAATCCAAACGGATTTAAGTACTCCAGAGACCTAACCACTAATTCATTTAGAAATCACTGTCATATATTATATTTCCCTTTAGAAAAGGGGACTCCAAACTATGGCCCGCGGGCGCACGTAGCGATATACGGCAGAGGTGTTAATTATCCAATAAATGGTGCTCCGAGGGGCGGTATCCATATTGGTTCACCAACAAAGATTGGACGCATAGTATGGTCAACATAGGGTGAAATTTGTGTATCAATTTGATATATATAAATTTAAGCTTTTGATGTGCCGCTGAAATCTAGGATTTGTGTGTCGTAGGTGAGAAAAGGTTGTGGAGCACTGCTTAGAAGAAGATTGGGTTGGCAGGAATCTATTTAGGATTGTGTGTGGTGTACTAAATGGATTAGGTACATACCCATTTAAAATGACACTCTACAGAATTTATCATTCATTTGACTACCTTAATTGTAACTAATTTTACGTACAGCCACTAAAATTTGCATTATTTCCAGGAGCTCTAGAATGGACGATCGATAAAACTCTATGTCAATACAATATTGACCAAATCCGCCCTCTATGGTCAATTATCAATATTTCCGAACACAGTCTACGATTTTATCAGATATGTTTCGATTACCTGCCAATACACGCAAATTTTCGTTCGTTATGCAAAATTACTGGCTTATTTAATTAACGGATTGAACTAACGAAGCTCTTAGAATTGAAAGTAATTGTATGCACGATCTACTTATATAATGCATCTAAGATGCGATCAATTTATTCTGTTCGTTTTTTGAGAAACGGAAATGATGAAATATGAATAAATACATCATTAATTATTAAATTCCCGTTTAGTGTCAAAAGTAAATGCGAAGTGCCAATGCGTTTTGCTGTTAAAAATGTTTGGTTCCGATTTTCGGCGTAAAAATGTTAAAAGAAAATATTTTGCAATGAATAAACACAATACATACGAGAAAGACTTGGCATACCGATAAACGGTCATACAAAAATGACGGCCAAGATGGCTGTGGACAAAAATACACCGTTTCCATGGTTATTATTTAGTGTGTTGCCATTTTGGGCAATAACAATTATTTATAACTAATCATGTAAATAAAACACATTTTTGTTTGTAGTAAAAGTTTGTACAGTTGTAAATGATATTCTTGTCGTTTATTTATTAGAAACAGCTATTTTTAAAAATTTTATTCTGTCTATTTGATAAACTTTATATTATTTTTATGCTAATGTTTTATAGTTAGCCGACTGATATATCAAAAAAAATGTTCAAATAACAATGACATCACACGCAAAACTGAACAGAAGAATGAAATTAATATCGTAATTTGATAATGTATAGTTTTAAAAAAAATGTAGGCGATGAAACTATTCTAGTCTCTCTCTAACAAGGGATACAAAATTGCAAGAGAAGAGTGCAGCTATGCAATATACAATGTGTCATTTATTTGTTTCACTCTAGGGCACTTCCTCTGTCATTCTCTATTCAATGATATTTTCAATAAAAATATTGAATTTTAAAAACCATCTAACATTGAACAATCAACATCGCTTCAAATTTGAATACGATGTGAGTAACGCTACTGGCTGCTAAGACATCTGTCACCGAGACTCGGGACAGCCCTAATAACGTTGGTGAGGTCACAAACGCCCTCCGCGCGAATGTAAACAAACGAATCGTTTTAGAGGTTATATAAAATGGGCTTGTTTTAAATATTTAAAAGATTTTTTCAACTTAAACATAAAATTAAAATTCTGTTACAATTTTTGTTAGTCCTAAAAGTTTAGAAAAAACAATAAAAATGCCGTATTGAGGAAAAAGTTTATGCATATGTAGTGAAAAAGTATTTTTCGAAGCCGGTTAGAAAATGGAATAATCCACCGTGTCGCTCCGGAAAACCAAAAGTACAAAAAAGTACATTTCTAATTACCTCTCATTTTAAATCAAAACCAAAATTTCCTCTGAAATCATGATTTGTAAGTAGGTACTTAATTCCCTTCCCACTTAATCAATAAATACCACGATTTTACATTAGAAAAAAGAATCTTAAATGAACCATTAAATGGCCACCATCTCGAAACCGGAACCGGAACGAAACAAACAAATTAAAGCAAGACGCTCAGTCAAACATCTGTTTAAATCATTCATACACGATGTATTATTATAATTCAAACACATTTATCAATGAATTTTTTTTAAATATATCCTCAAAATTGGTACAACGAGCTAAGCCTCTAATTGAATAAGTAAGTAAGAACCTCTATTCCATTTCGTAATATTTAACATGGGAAGGATCTCGTATGAAATCAGCGTTGCATTTCAAAGGACCAAAATAGGTTCGAGTATGTAAGCGCTTCTCTTAATTTATTTACTCGAATAAATATTTTTTCTGAACTTACTGGGATATTATATAACTACATACAAAAAATGTTTGTACAATTTTGTACCAAAAGCATTCCTACACGAAGTATTATTTTTCGACAAAACTAGGTCAGGTGGAATTCATTACAAAGGAACTGGTAAGTGATGTAAAATATCATGTTTTTTGCAAAAAAAAATTTATAATCTAATTTCACAGAATTTTTAATAGTGCGTCTACTCTGCTAAATGATGGAAATAATCACTCTAATCACTGCAGAATTAGCGATGTTGAGAGTAGGATTCCATGACAATTGATCCCCCGGCAGTTGGCTTGACGGCATACTGATATACAATATGCAGTCGGTTTAGGGAAAATACGGTATTACTATTGAAAAAAATATATAACTAAGTGTCCCTGAAGGGGTGTGCAGAGAGGATGTACCGCCGAATAATAAAAGCATAAAAAAACATGTTTTCATTTAAAAACACATTATCTGTATACCTATACTGTACCTACCTATATACCAGAGTATAGGTACAAAACTCGACATATTCATAGGTATTTTTTTAATCGATTTTAAGTTTGAAATTGGTAAATCATGCGCAAAAATTATATAATTTTGAAATAATTATATTTTCGGAGGCCAACTGTCGAGAGATCATCTGTCGGGTCACTACAGTTGGTACTGGTCCACCAAGAGACTTGTGAATGGAAAAAAAAAACAGGTATCTTACGTACTTACTGTATTTCTGCACCAAGCTCCAGATTTTGATGAAAAAATACTATCGATTGGAAACGCATCTGAATAGCCAGGTGCTCCGCAACAATTTCAACCTTCAATTTGAGGATGTCATGGAATAGTACCACTTATTCATGACGGTTGGGACTCTTGGGCGGCAATAAATAATATCAACCCCTAAAAGCTGATTATTTCACCATAATACATCTGCTTTTTATTATGCGATGAAATAGTTTCGATTTTCCACCACAGTCCTACTCACCGAACGGCACGACATAGTTGCGTCATTTCTTGGTCCGGTTAGTAGTCAATTTCAGATAAACGAGTGTGATGAAACCAGATGTCGATAAAATTCATTGTCATCGACAACGAGTCATTCTCATCAGCTCAATCGGATGTTGGGAACTTAAAATAATACAAATAAAATAAAAAAATGATCGTATTTGGTGATATCTGATCGGAAAAGCCAGGTGCTTCTTAACCTTCCTCACGCCCATCTCCGTCCCCACCTCAACCTTCACTTAAAAATAAATATTATTCAGATTTAACATGATATCCGAAACGATGTTAAGAAATTTAAGAATTGACATTATAAGAAGTTTTTTGTTTCAACATGTCTCATTACTTTGATATTTCTCATCAGATTTCAGCCGCCCTACACAATATTATGATAATTCTTTGATATAGGTACTCAATATTCTTCCGAATAAATAATTTTCTTTGGAAATTACAACCGCTGAGAATATTTTGAAAACACATTTTGTTTATCTAAATTTTTACCAATATTGACAGAATTTCATTTAAAATTGCTTGTTTTTTCAGCACCTGCTGAAGTTCCCAGACGGGTTTTTCGTATTTAGGTACTGTAAATATTGTTAAAGTCTTTACAGATTTTAAAGGTCCCATAATATATTATGTCTAATAAAAAATGTATTTAGCTACCCACAACGCATTTGAATATGTTTTTGTGTAATGATTAGCACTCAAAAATGGCACTTACATTTTGTCAAATAAGAGTAGAAAACAAAGGAGGTGCCACTGTTGCTCAAATGGCAATACTAAACATATAATCATGGTGATTATCTAAAGCTGTGTAACCTACATTTTTATTAAAAATTAAAATGGCATCAAAGTGAAAAATATATTTTTTCAAAATATATTTTTATAAAATATATTTAAACTGATTATTTTAAATATAAAACATATCAAAATTAGTAGATTTCTTTTGTTTTAATTAATTATTAATTTTGAATTGAAATGGTATCACAAAATTAATTGTCCATGTTTGAAGGATTAAATATGTACATATATCTTCCATATCAGAATATTTATTTCCGATATTGTAAAGTTTCGGAATCGGGGGATTTTGATAAGATAGTGTCCTGGTGATAATAAAGTTAAACGGAAAAAATTTAGGCAAGATCTTTTGGGTTGATTAATTGAAGCAATAAGGAACTCTAGTGAAAAATATTATGGCTTTAAAAAAATATCTTCATATAGACTAATAAACGCTGATTCTTAATATATAAGTTTTATTTAATAATATTAAACGTACAGTTTAAAAAAATATACCAAAAAGTGCATTTTTAATATTGTCGTTGAAGCACGCCGTCAAGTTGGTATTACTAAAATGTTAAGTGGTGACGTCACTGACCACTGTAAAGTTATTGTACGGGAATGTAGGTATGACACAAGCCATCATTTTAACAAAATTTCATCTTATTCCTTTTATTACTTTTGCATTTACTGTTTATAGAGATTTAGTTGTTGTGTTTATTGAAACATTATTTAGGCCTAAATAATTCAGTATAAAAAAAGGGTATCTCTTATTAGTTTATCTCTATTATTGAAAATATTCAAACACTACTGTACAAAAAAATAGTTATGCTACTTCTAAGGAGATTCCTTCGAACTCAAAATTTCAAAATGGCGGCGAGTCGAACAGCTGATTGCGCGATCTTATAGTAGATGACGTGATTGATGACGTCACACGACCCATCATAGATACGGTGGTTTTCGGGGGATCTTGAAAAATTAAAACTTTGACAATTATTTTATAAAAATAAATAAATATATATATATATATATATATTTATTAAAGTAAGAAGGTCCATTATTCATAAAAAAAAAATAAACAAAAATTTTAACAAAACAAAAAACGACATAAAAAATGCACTAAAAAGTAAAAAAAAAAATTTCGTACGATTTTTATTTTTGGAATCGGTGTCAGCCAAGGTAACTACATACATGGTAGTTATAGGTGAGATGTGGAGATCTTGGCTGACACCGACTCCAAAAATATCAATCGTACGAAATTTTTTTTTTACTTTTTAGTGCATTTTTTTAAGTTGTTTTTTGTTTTGTTTATTTTTTTTTTATTGATGAGCGTGCGTAAAGAAGTTTTACTTAAAAAAAAGAATCATCGAAATCTGTAGGCGTCATATAGAGTTATTCGTCCATTTGTCGCGCACATACTTATTGCAAATTTAAGACATATGTGGTTTTCTCATGGATCCCATTGTTTAGAACTGGACCAAATTAAAATGGGACCACACGGGAAGCACCAGCTTTCTAATAAAAAAAGAATCGTCAATATCGGTTCACCCAATCGAAAGTTTTGAGGTAACAAACAAAAAAAAATACCGTCGAATTGATAACCTCCTCCTTTTCGAAGTCGTTTAAAAATTGGATTGGAATTCTCTATTGAGGACAGTCAACTTTAATTAGTTGGTTTCAAGTTATATCCAAATATGTTGATGGTTGAATTGGGAAGCTGTTTTAAGAATATTTTCTGACAAAGGAAAATCTAATATTTCTGATCGCGAATACAGCTCCACCAATCGTTCATAGAATTCAGTATTCACCGACACCGACTCCAAAAATAACAACCGTACGAAATATTTTTTTTTTACCTTTTAGTGCATTTTTTTAAGTAGTTTTTTGTTTTGTTAAAAAAATTGTTTATTTTTTGATTATTTATGTAACAAAACAATGCATTTTAAAATGACATGTTTTATTTATTTATGTTTCTGTTGTGTCTCTTAATTTCCAATATTAGACAACTTGAGAAGTGTTGGGTTTCTTCCAATAAGTTAAAAGTTCGATTGATTACTAGTTGGTTTATCGGTTATCGTGAATATTTATAACGTTATATTATACTGGACAGACATCCTTACTAGGCTAGATCCTAAATAGTTCTGGTGCTCCTGGCGAACTGAGAGCTAACAGCAGAAGCCGCCCTAACTTACTAGAGCCTTCGGCCATCATCGTAACTGTTCGTTCCTAAGACACGAACGGCGATAGATGATGCTCTTCTGATAATATTAGTTCAGCTGCCTTCCGTTCGGATATGATAGAAGTTCTAACCTATCGACATCTATTAAAATAAGCTGAAACTAGATGGATATTCAATGAACTAAGGTTTCTCTGTTCTCTGTATTTTCAATTTTACATGTAAGGTGTTTCGCATTTTTTCTGTGTTTTTTGTTTGTTAAAAAATGGTAATTAAAAATATTTTGGCTAGATAGATGAAATATGGTTGAGAATCTCTTCTTTGTCGGCTATTTTAGGTACATATATGTCTCACATTTTCACAAATGTTCCTACGTCATTCGTCTATCTAAAAAAGTTCCCATTTGCAAGCATACGAAGCCAAACCGCATTCCGCTCGTGATGGCAAATTCAACGAGAAAAGAAGAAAAAAGACCGCACACAAATCGAATTGGCGGGATTGTTCCTGTCTGTCAAACGCTTTGTGTCTACATATCTATCTATCTATCGGTATGTAATCTAAGCTTTGCCAATGTCTTCTATGTATCTACTGTCTATAGGTTTATCTATGCATTGTGTGCCGCTCAATTGTCCATGGATTGTCTATTCCCGCTGTTGCATTTTCAAACGCATGGAAATGCAATGAAATTGAGTAATTTGTTTGGATTCTAAAGTAGTATTCTTATTCGCCACTAGTTTTCTCATTCGCTTTTACATAAAACCAATTTCTTTTCTATTATCTGCAAACAGTTAACTAATTGGGTTTTACCAAAGTTTTTGTCATATCTAGAGGGTTTTTTTAAATCAAAATTTCTGCTGTATTTTCTGAATTATCCCAGTTTTTTACTCATTTGTTAAATTATTACATAGAAAAGCTGTTCGTCTGTAATAAATAAATAAACTTTTTCTGTCTGTGTACAGCAACGAAACTATTTCAGCTCTCAATATCATTTCGGAGCTTTGGAAAATTGTTCAAAAAGTTGCTATTGCTGTACAACATACGAGTACATATGTAACAAATTGTGATTTAATTATATTACGTATCTCTTTTGTCTCTCTTTGTGTCTCGAGTAGATATTCTCAAGTAAGGATCTTACCTTATTTGAATGAGTTTTTATATATTCTTATATATATTTATTTTATTTTATGTAGAAATGTATACTTCGACTGAGTGTTTTAAATTGTAATTTTATGTACGTACCTATTTGAACAAGAACTGAGTCTGTATAACTCTGTAAGAACACAGAAAAAAAAAACAATACAGGTCACTCCAAGTGTTACACTATATTCAGTGACTTAGCGGGGGTGACTGAGTTCACGCGATGATCTTTGTCTAGATCTTGGCAGCGGATGGGTCTACCCACCTACTGCGAGATGAAGAGTCTGTTTGAGGGAGACTATTTGACTTCTAGTATTATCGACACATCGGCATCGCCTTGCAACGCAGGGGGAGGGTTGAATTCATACGTCCGTCACTTCTGGACCAACTGACCCCCAAATTCCTACCCACCCCTCGTTTTCCTTCCCATAACTTCCATTCCTCCCAACACAGCATCCCCAAAGATGAACGATTTTTACGTGTTTGTTTACATGATCCTCCACTCGAGCGCTTTTTGCCACAATCTAGCACTATTTAAAAGACCACGGATCCTACCAAATTTGGAAAATGTTCCTGTCTGTATCTGTCTGACGTGTTGCCGTCAGTGGCGGATTTGCCCTAAGGCCCATGTAGGCCCGGGTCTAGGGCGGCCAGATATTAGGGGCGGCCAATCGTGACAAAAAAAATTATTATCACTCCTTTTTTTAGAATTGAAATTAAAAAACTTTTTCACTTTGTTCCACTTATTTATTATTACCAGGACCGGTTTCATCCTACTACGGACATTTTCAGACTGGTAGTTGAAACTCTTATGCTATTGATTTTATACAAACTTAGGCAGGGGTACACAACATTGTCTATATATGCTGAATGATTCTATTTTGTTAATTTAAGGTATTATAAGTTATTTTGTTAATTTAGGGTACATTAGGTAATTATAAAGTGTATTTTTAAAAAATTATGAATAATGTTACATAGTAAGTAAATATTTTTAGTTCACATGAATATAAAAGAATTTATATAATTAAAAAGGTTTGTGATTTCTGAAATTTTATTTTTGTAATGTTGGGATATTCCCTGTTGTTGCTTAGGGCTTATTGTCAAATATTGGTAGCACTAAAGTAATTATTTTTGTAAGGGTTCTCCACATATTTGGGTTATTACATTTTTAAAGTACATACTTAAATTATACCACTGCTCTCTGAAGTAAAATTATTCTAAGATTATTATAATGGGTAAATTAATGGTGATTGAGCATTATGTTCTAACTGTTTATTCATAACATATTTAAGATCTATTTTCTTCGTTAAGCGATTGATTTTTAATGACTCTAATCTGTCTAATTTTTGTCCTTTGTTGCAAACATGAAGGATTTTTACATCTCTATCTTTGTCAAAAGTATGTTGATTTTCTAGTACTCCTTTTTTGGTAATAATTGATACTTTGCCAGAAGAACTAATAAACGACAGGATGCATCTAAATTACTTTACAATAAATTTAATTTTTTTACTACCTTGACGAAACTAAGCGCGTCTGAAGTCGAAGAAAAGGCCAAAGCATTGCACATAGTTTATTGTTTATTCTACAGACTTGGGTGACAATTTTTTAGAAGAATGTGTCCATTTCCGTGCTTACTGCAGTGTAAAAAATGAGGATCGAAACAGTGCTGTCAGTTTGTTGAAATGATGAACTGAAGGTCTTCAAACCATTTACCCAAACGTGGATATTGCTCTTCGTATGTCTGTGTACTGCCGCCAGTAACTGTTCTGGAGAACGATCGTTTTCTTGTTTGCGACGAGTTAAACATTATTTACGCACGACAATGACGGAGCAAAAGTTAAACGATCTTTTTTGCTTAACATAGAAGAAGATTGTTTAAGAAAATTGAGTTTTGAACACATTGTGAAACACTTATAAAATGTTGTATGAAAATAAGCCTGCAGTTAAACTAGTTAAATAAATAAAACCTAAAACCGTTTTAAATGTTTTATTTAAATGTGAAATTATCCTTGAAACCTTAGAAAGTATTACAAACTAGCAGATATTAAGTATATTTAGTTATCTAAATTTTTGAAACGATTTCGATAAAAGTTGGCTATAGTAAATTCATTATGTAGTCTATATGATGGGTACTGAGAAAGGGGCGGCTGGTAAGTTGGCTGGGGCCTAGGGCGGCCAAGACTGCAAATCCGCCACTGGTTGCAGTTATTTTTGGTGAGTAGGTACGTTAAAAATTCCATTTTAGTATAGGCCCTGAGGGAAATTATTTTCCTCAGGGCTTTTCGAAATACCCCAATTTGGGATGCCATTTGGTCATACTCGGGGAAGTTTGAAACTATTGTGCGGTATTAATATTTACAAAAAAATAAAGGCTGTTATGTTCGTGTATAAAAATACCCATCCAATCTTTTTGGGTGATCTATTTCGGTTTTATGTTGATAAGACACAGACCAACAACTACACAGGCTAACCTTCCCTTCTGACATCCCCACTCTGGCGGCAATCTGTTAGGGACACTGAAGGATAAAACTATAGAAATGAGCTCTGGGCGTTTACGAGTACCTAAAGTAAGCCCGTATTTTTCTTCTTATTAATGGTGAAATCGATCCAACATTTTTGAAATAAGCAAGTTGAAAATCTTTTTGCCGAAAACAGAATCGCCTATGTCGCCTATATCGAACAATTTAACTAGCCCGAAAAATGATTACCTACGTGGAAAAATATTAAAAAATAGATTGTGTTTAATAGGCCACTTGCATCACATTTTTTTTTCGATTTAGGCAAATATTCTAAGACATTCTGTATTTTAAAAAAAAAAATTTATCGGATTTTTTAAACCCTGGCGATTTTTTGAAAATTTCAATCCGAAAAATCAGACCATTTTATATGAACCGGAAAGACGGGAAATAATTTTATAGGTGCGAAAAAAAACGATAATTACATAGCCGAAAATCATTTAAAAAGAAGAACGTTTTCCACACGAATAGCAATAAATTGTACGGGGTTCTCTTCGTAACATCTGTAAAAACACCGCCATCTTTATCAAAAAATCAAACCAAAGAATAAGTTCGCATAGAACAAACAATAAATCTAGTGAACGTTAAAAGCAAATTCAAAAAATAGCCAGAAATCAAAGTGTTGCCATATAAAAAAAAAATAATCAGTGTGGAATTTTACAAAATTGAGGGAACATAATCGGAGACCGGACATTTTCATGTAGTGACGTCACGAGCTCAAATAATGGATTTATTTATTTAAAAAAAAAAAAAAACTATACATTTCTATAAATTTTTACTAACATTTTCGTAATCTTAGTAAAAAAATCTATCCGCACGATTTTTTCCAAGTCGTTATGAAATCCATGCATGTGGCCTATTGAGGAGCATTTTCACATAAACAAATCTGCAAAACTTTTTTTTTGTGAGACAGAATTAAATGAATAATCACTCGGGGTAAATGTTTTATGATAATCTTTAAATACATATTCAATTGACTGTTATTTTTTTATGATTTTTAATTAATTAAGAAATGTTTTGTGCGTGTGTCCCTAAGCTTGAAGAAAGTTTATAATTTTTCCCTTACTTTAGTTGAAAGTGACCAAAATTTATCAAAATATCAAATTCTTTCCTTAACAGATTGACTATGAAACAAAAGATCTCATTTTTTTAGTGTATTTCAATCCGGAATAGATGTCACTTCTAGAAATAAAGTATTCAGTGGTAAGGGCTAGATTCCCTATCGCAGAAGACGATAAATCTGAAGTCAAAACAAATTATACTCTTGTAGACAAACCGACAAATGGGATAAAAGCGGAAATATATTAGGGAAAATCATAATATAATCTAATTATATATGTACTCGGTGTTCGGAAACTAGTGATACAATGGGAGACTGGTTAATCTACACCACTTAAAAAACCTAAAAAAGACTTTTTTTCTATCTGAGCATTCCTTTTTTCTTAAACTTTATTTCAGTAAATACGAGAAGGTTTAAAAAAAACTTTGTAGCCACACTTAAAATTCAATAATCAGCTGATATTAACCCCTTATTTTGAACTAGCAGACCCGGCCACACGCTGCTGTGGCTAACGAAACACAAAGCCACGCCATTACCTTACCTTTAAAACCAAAGCCATCTGTTAAATTAAATCCACACCACCCGCTTACCAGCCCGCTCCCTGACAAATTATGTACCTAAAAAACATTCTCATGAATCATTATATCTATTGGTGAAAACCGCATGAAAATCCGTTCCGTTGCTCAAAAGATCTAAGCGCACAGACAGCGGAAGCGACTTTATTTTATACTATGTGAAGATGACTCAATTTACTCGAAAACGGAAGTTCAAATCATAAAAAGAGTTTCCCAAAAATCGACTCCAGATGAGATGCAAATTCATCAGTTTTCTGTTGGTGCCACTAGATTTCGGACACCGTATATATTATGGTATCCTTTTTTCCTTATAAATTTTTCCTTCCCAGAACCTCTCTTTTTTTACATTAACTCCACACAGGAGGCCCTGACGAAAATAATTTCCTCCAGGGCCTATTTCATCTTTAAAGACACTGTGTGGAGGGTCTTTTTGAGGAAAGGAAAGAGTGAACATGGGTCTTGTAGATACCTATGTTGTAGGAGGGAGGAAATTATACATCGGTGCCGAGGGGATAATGATGCTAGTTCCTCCAAGCATCCTACATTAAAATACCCTTAGAACAAGGACAGCATTCCCACCTGATGCCTGTGCTCCAAAGATTGCAATCCGTCTGTTAAGATGGGAGAATCTATCAAATGGACAGCCCGTTTCTGCACAGTCAAGTTTTTTTTATTAATTTTAGGTATTTTGGAGCTCCAGACCAGAGGTGGCTGCCAAATTCAACCATGGGGCGCACTTGCGATTTGTACAGGGTTAGCAGTTGTGTACTATCTGCAGTATATGCGGGCCCTTTACAGTACGCCCAGTTTTTGAGAGGCTAACTTACTCGTTTCGAGTAAGGTTTCGATGATTTCTCCTTCCTTTCCTTTAAAAATCTATCACACAGTATCCTCAAAGATAATATATGCTGTAAAGGGGATTATTTTCTTCAGGGACTTCTATGCGGAGCTAATTTAAAAATAAGTGTCATTAATACATACAATATTATAAGCATATGTAGTTAGATATAAAAATAATAAATAATTTAAATAAAATCTCATACTTCATCAAAGCACAAATTCAAATTAGATGACAATCGCGAAACCATTAACAAAAGAACGTATCACTTTTTTTAAATGCGATTTTAACCCTTATGTATAAAGAAACTGTGTAAAATATTAGGTCAGAATCGCTTGCGCCAATATCAGTTTGAAAGCTACTTTTTATTTGATCAATGTAGCTTCTCGGAAAACTTTCAAATAACAGAAATATAAATATTTTATATTTTGAAAAGAGTAACAAGGTCATCGTTTCTTTTAAAACTTCTTTGAAAGATTTTTTTATGTATATTGTATATTCAGGTTTGTGTAGAAATAATAAAATCTGTTTATTTTCGTATAAATAATTTTTTTTTGACAATTGTTTCCAAAATGGAAGTTTTTTTTAGATAGTTTGCTATTCTGGGGAAACTTCTTACGATATTATCACAAAATATATATGAATAAATAAGATATAATATTATCTGCTAAACAGAAAATAATCACAAAAGAGCAATTGATTTGTTTTCATACCTATATTTAACAAAAACTCATCAAGGTAATTTTCCTACCGTTTCGGAAATGGCATCCCACGTTCAACAGGTTAAAGCTGTAACTACCCTCAAATTCAGCAGACGATAAGTGTTAGCCATCATAAATAAGCATTTAAAACATGGAAATAGATAGAAAAGGTAATTTACATTAAAGGAAAAAAGATGAATTTCAGATTTTTTGCCATTTATGATTAAAACCTTCAATTGAGTCACACGGCGGGGGTATTTATTTAATGCTCCTGGTTTATAGGCAATAAACAGTGCACGTTTTCAATATGATATATGATGATGGCTATTATGGTGTTATAATGTATTATAATCAATAAACAGATCCAATATTCGATATAATAAAAGAGGGTTATGTATTTTTATAGGCAAAATTATTGGCTTCTACTACCGATAAGATACAAAATATTGTGCATTTTTAAATATATTTTTAACACTTTGCTGTTTGTAGAAGCTTTCAATTATTAATGAGTTGCAATTTACAATAAATGTATCGAAGTATTGCACTTAAATATAATAGAAATTGAAATTTCAACAATTCAGAATAATTCTGAATAATAATAATTGTATTTGCAAAATTTATAACGTATTTATTCAATTTAAAAATAAAAAAAATCAAATGTAACGTTGCCCGGAAAAACGTTGTATCCAAAAAAATATTATTTGATAAAAATTTAAAAAAAATGAAACAGTAATTTTTCATTAAATTTCACATTTAAATTATAATAAACATACGATTCTTAAGAGTTTTAAGTGAAAAGTGGTAATTAAGGGCAATTAAACAAGAATTCATTGTAAGAATTAATGCCGAATTATATATGAAAATTTCACTAACAGCATTATTGAATAAGAGCTATTATACAAGAATTTATTGTAAGAATTAATGCTGAATTAGTAGAACAATATTATATATGAAAATTTCACTAACAGCATTATTGAATACGAGCTAATAAATAAGAATTTATTGTAAGAATTAATGCTGAATTAGTAGAGCAATATTATATATGAAAATTACACTAACAGCATTATTGAATGAAAGCTATTAAATAAGAATTTATTGTAAGAATTAATGCTGAATTAGTAGAACAATATTATATATGAAAATTTCACTAACAGCATTATTGAATGAGAGCTATTAAATAAGAATTTATTGTAAGAATTAATGCTGAATTAGTAGAATTATATTAAATATGAAAATTTCATTAACAGCATTATTGAATGAGAGCTATTAAGTAAGAATTTATTGTAAGAATTAGTGCCGGATTAGTAGGACAATATTATATATGAAAATTTCACTAACAGCATTATTGAATGAGAGCTATTAAGTAAGAATTTATTGTAAGAATTAGTGCCGGATTAGTAGGACAATATTATATATGAAAATTTCACTAACAGCATTATTGAATGAGAGCTATTAAATAAGAATTTATTGTAAGAATTAATGCTGAATTAGTAGAATTATATTAAATATGAAAATTTCATTAACAGCATTATTGAATGAGAGCTATTAAGTAAGAATTTATTGTAAGAATTAGTGCCGGATTAGTAGGACAATATTATATATGAAAATTTCACTAACAGCATTATTGAATGAGAGCTATTAAGTAAGAATTTATTGTAAGAATTAGTGCCGGATTAGTAGGACAATATTATATATGAAAATTTCACTAACAGCATTATTGAATGAGAGCTATTAAGTAAGAATTTATTGTAAGAATTAGTGCCGGATTAGTAGGACAATATTATATATGAAAATTTCACTAACAGCATTATTGAATGAGAGCTATTAAGTAAGAATTTATTGTAAGAATTAGTGCCGGATTAGTAGGACAATATTATATACGAAAATTTCACTAAGAGCTATTAAACAAGAATTTACTGTAAGAATTAATGCTGAATTAGTAGAAAAATATTGTAAGCTGAAAATTTCACTAACAACATCCTTCCCAAAGTATTTTTTTACTGCTTAAAATAAACAAATAACAATAATAATACAATATAAATATGAACAAAATGTCATCTTTCCACTTGTTTCTACAATTTGGGAGGCGGGTATGGTTACCGCCACCCCGGGAACCATTTATTTGCCAACACCCCTGCCATAGGTCACCAAGTGGTTCAATACGTTTAGTGACTTAGCAGAGGTTCCCGGGTTCCTGGGGTAAAGTTTTATCTAGGAATTGGCGGCGGATGCCTTTGCCCACCTATTGCATGGTGGGTCAGGTCAGGAGAGACTGGTTGAGGGAGTCCTTTTGACCAAGTCCAATATTTTGAAGGGGTTACAATACAATTACTAAAATCCTTTATGTATTGTAAGTAAAAGTAAAATGATACAGTAAGAATCTTTGATAATTCAAGACAGGTTCAAGAATGAACTTGGAAGACAGTATTCAACCATTATTTCACACCCCATTTACTTGATTCCTTCGAAAGTGAAACTTCGCTAAGTATTCTGCTAAAGTAAGGCAAACGATTCTACTTTTTCTTGTTGTTTCAAACAATTATTCCAAGCAGAAAAGAAAAATTGCTCGAACAAACAACTTCAAAATATTCCTTTGCTTCATCAAAAACATTTTGGTATTCCGTTGTTTGCTTGGCTTTACAAACGTTCATTTTACATTTCAAATCTACTGAAGAATTGTGCTTGGAAAAATAGTTGAACGGCTGAAGGATTAAAAATGTTTATTTTTAAATGCCTTCCGGTAACGTTGTTTGTAAAAAGTTGTGTCTTTTTAACCCAAGACTTTTTAAATGTTATTATATTATTATGAAGCTTTCACAGCTTTTCTATCTAAAATTTTTTAATTGGATAATAGTTTTATATATAATAAACAATTGTGTCGCGTAAAAATTTTTTTTTTCTTATTAAATAAAAAAAATCAATAGTTACAGGGTTTAACAGAACGTGCCCGAAGTATTTTAACCAATGATTTCTGAGCATATTTGGGGTACGTGGGCGTACATTAATTACGCGAGCTAGAAATGGAATGGAATGGAATGAAAGTGGTCCAGAAAAAACTCAACAAATCTCATTTAAACTGAGGGGGGGGGGGGGGGTTCAATAAAAATCTCACGTCAACTTTAAAAGCTTAGGTATATGTTTGTTATTACAGATAATAAAAAATAAATTGTTTCACTTCTGTAAAAGTGTCCTATTTTGCCCGCTGAAAAAAACCTAATTTTTATTCTTTATGATAATAAACGTAGTCCTTTTACAACTGTAGTGCAAATTTCACGTGAAGGGGATGATGGGGGGGGGGGGGTCCCACCAAATCTCACTTAATCTCACCAAGGGAGGAGGAGGACGACCTCCGTAGTACAGTGGCTAAGACTCTTGACTCACAATCCGGAGGTCGCGGGTTCGAACCCGGCGTGCGCAAATAAATTTTATTTGATTAATTTGTGTTATTTCACAATCAATTCATTTAAAGTAATATATAGTATATTTGCGGCACGTTCCAGAGTGGAAGATATTATCAGTATCGCCCTGGTGTAAGACCATTATTCAGAATTGAAACGTTGCTTGAAAATGGCTTTAGCCGTGTTTGGTGACCAGATCTGAATAGCCAGATACTTCCCAACCTTCCTCTTCCCCATTTCCTTTCCCTCCCCACTACCTTCAGCCTCACAACATACCCCAATTGGGGACGCCATAGTCTCACTGGCTCCAGACGGGAGCAGTTGAGAGTCTTGTGCGGTATTCACAGTAAAAAAAAAAGGAGGATTCTAAACTGAAAAAAAAACCGCTCACGTAATTAATTAATTAGATGTCATTTTAATGACCGATGATATTTTATTTTGCAATTAAAAACAATAAAAACATTTTTCCATCACACGTTGCAACTGCGTCGGGTATAGCGTAGTGGCGGGTCAAGTGATAAACAATCCGTTTCATTCCAGCAGCACTGTAACACACGAAACAGCGCGCGTAGCACGTCATGCCGTCGCGACATGTAGGAGTGGGATCAGTGTCGAATTGGGATTGTTTTTTTAAAGGAAAAGACGATTTTTTTTTTTAAATATCATCGGACAGCAAAATGACATCTAGTTTTTGTACTCCAAATATGCTCAGGAATATCTGGCTAAAATCTATCGGGGTAAGTGCTGTTACACCCTGTATGATATTATTATTATATTTCATTAGTATCTTGATACTTACTTAAATATAAATTATTCATTTTAAGTAGCATTTTTTAAATTGAAATAATTGTATAGGTGGTACAGTTCACGTGGTGAGGTCCGTCCAGCTCTTGGTGGCGGATCTGCGGATTCTGCCCGCTGGCTATGTAGCGGGCCGGATCGGGAGAGGCCAGTTGAGGAAGACCCTTTGATTTCTCCAGCCGGACTTTCTCAGTGGGAGGGATGGATTCATACCTCACTCCTCACTCAGCATTGACTCCCAGATTCCTACCGACCCTTCATATCATATTCTTTCCCAGAACCTCTTCTTCTTCGTTTTCAGGAAAAGACCCCCTACACAACAAGAGCTAATGTAATTTTTTTTAAATAAATAACATTTTCTTAAGAGCGCATAACCAGCCGGCGGACGAAAATCCACATTTCGTCGAAAGATGTTCTTACGATCGTACAGGGCGGTTCCAATGAGAAAGATAAGGTATTCTCCGTACCAGCTTTTTAAAATTATAACTCAATATCGATTTTACTTAATTCCAAAGTTGCTTTAATTTATACCTGCATACAAAAATGCTGAAAGGCGTGACGATAAAACCATTAAAATTATGTACTTTTTGTAATTATTTTTTGATCATAAGTATTTATCATTTTTCAATAATGTCTTAGCAAAATTAGAATTTAAAAAAATCTGAAATATATTAGTCTGTAAGTGCGCAAATAAATGCACAAACGGACCAATTTTCGTCCAGAAACACATGTACTTATATATTTTTTAATAATTTTATCTAAACTCAAATTAAAATTCTGTTACATACGTTTACCAGATAATATATTGATTTATTTTACTGCATGATTATATGATTTGAAATGGGTGTTGTATAATACATGTACTTTTTTGAATATTTGACAAATCCGCCAACGACCTATGGTATAACCTTATTCTATTAAAAATAAACATTTTTTCTGAAAATTTATTACATACGTTTACTAGATAAAATAACAATCTTTCGAAATCAATTTATAAATTTTTGTGAAAAAGAGTCAATACGTCTAAACACTAATTTAAAAATGACATATTTCTGGTTTTCTCTGGTTATACACTCTTAATGATAAATTTTAACGCATTTTTCTATTCAGCCACTGTTTAGGCTGAATTTGAATCGCATGTCTTGAGGGCCGTTCACAATAGGATGAACTTCACAATTGTTCAGTTTTTTTTAATAAAATTCCTACATTTTTAGTAGAAGATTCGTTTAAACGTGTCGCTCCGTGATACGGGATTTATGTATGTCAGTTACACCACAAAGTAGGAAAAGCGGAAAAATGAGAAATGTGAGAGATTGGATCAGTAAGAAGATCTGTGCAAGACAATGTATCATCTTGTCAAGATTCAAATTGTATAAACAAGTGTAAAGTTAACATAAAATAAGGATTTCTTTGGATAATAAGTCAAATTGTTCCAAGAAGGAAGCACTTGACGTTCAATTTTACAAAACATACCAACATTATCCAGGAAAGAATGAGTCAACAAGGCTCAAATTTAATACTACACTGAAAGATTCACAGCAAGTACTGGGTACCTACTTGTAAGTACTTACTTACTGTGCATGATTTTAATTTTATTTAGATACACTAGCACAGACTGGTGAAAAATCATTTCTTTACGTAGTATAAAATGAAGTCGCTCCCGCTGTCTGTGCGCTTAGATCTTTTAAACTACGCATCGGATTTTCATGCAGTTTTCATCAATAGATAGAGGGATTCATGAGAATTGTTTTTATGTAAATAATTTGACAAAGATTTTGTGTAAATTAGTTGAAATAAATAAAGGGAGCGGGCTGGCAACCGGGCGGTGTGGATTTAATTTAAGAGATGGCGTTGGTTATAAAGGTTGGGTAATAGCGTGGCGTTGTGTTTCGTTAGCCACAGCAACGTGTATCCTGGTCTGCTAGTAATATATAAATGTATGTCTGCTAGTAATATATTCGTAACCCAGGAATGTTTGTCTTTCTTTAATTAAAAGTTTTTAAAAAAGTATTGTGAAGCCATAAGTGAAAACTTCTATAGCAACTTCGTTGTGATTCGAAACTCGATGAAACGAAAAATTGCGACAGTAAAAAAAGAAAATCACATACAGGATTTAGCCTGCAAGAGAATGATATAGTAAAACTGGTCTCCTCTTTGTGCGGCGCTTCGTATCCTCCCCACTCTTGTCTATTTTAGTTTTCTGAAGGTTTCCCTACTACCGCGTGTGAATTACGCACTCTCATTTTTAAAATTTAAATTGCCTTAAGATTTGTAATTTATTTTTTGAGATGCTGTGTGGAGGATCTTTTAAGAGGAAAGATAGGAAAAATTCTTGGAAAGTAAAACGAATGAAGGGTGGGTAGGAATCTAAGGGTCAGTGTGTCCAGGAATAAGGTACGTACGAATCCAACCCTCCCATTGCAGTGCTAGGCGATATTCCAAGATAGTCCCTCAACAAATCCCTCCCGATCCGGCTTGGAAATTGGTGGGCAGACGCATTCACCGCCAAGACCCAGATAAACCCATGAACCCGGGTACCTCTGCTAAGTCACCAAATGTAGCAAACCACTTTGGGTAACAATAGGCTGAGGTGCTGGTTATCCAATAAAATATTTATGCCTGCCTTGTTGATTCATCATATCTGTTAGAAAATATTGCATTTCGTTGCCCCAAACAAAATACCAGATCAAACGACTTATTTAGAATACCACACAGTAAATCAAAATACGCGCAAAACTCTGTAATAATACGTATCTGTGAAACTTACAATGCCTTACGATATGTAGACATTTTCAACCATGATTTGAAATCATATAAAATGCAGCTTAATATATTGATAACTTAAAATACTTTTTTTTTTCTTTTTTGTGAAAATTTATAATATTATTATTATCCGTAGCAAATAGTATAACTATGTTTGTTAATAACTTTACTTTTTTTCTTTATTACGTTTTATATTTTTCTTTTTTTATGTTTTTCCTTATTATGTTTATTTTTTTGTCACATAAGTTGAATAGGTAAAAATAATATATCAAAATTTTAACTTAATGGAACTTAATTGGTCTACAACACATGAATGTTCTTTGTTATATTATCATTTTGTATGACTGTTTGTTTCCTAAATAAAAAAAAATATAAAAAAATAAAAATAAATACCTACATTCAAAAATTCTGAAAGACGTGATGATAAAACTATTAAAATCATGTAATTTTTGTAATAATTTTTTTATCATAACTATGTACAATTTTTCAATAATGTCTAAGCAAAATAAGAATGTAAAAAAAACTTAAATATGTTTGTTTGTAAGACCGTAAATAAATAGACAAACTGAAGTATTTTCGTCACAAAACACGTGCACGGATCTTTTTTTAATGATTTTATTTAAACTAAAATTAAAATTCTGAAACATAGCTTTCCCAGATAATTTATTGATTTATTTTAACTATATGATTATATGATTTGAAATGTGTGTTGTATAATACAAAATTTTGTTTAAAAATTTAACAAATCTGCCAACGACCTACGGTATAACCTTATTATGCTAAAACTAAACATATTTTATCGTAATTTAAAACATAACCGGTTTTGTCTGGTAATCAAAGTCCCTCTTAATAAAAAAGCTGAAATTAAAATTAACGAAACAGCAGATATCCGACATTTTAATTTTATTAATTTTGCTTTTAAGTTGAGATGCCTGTACAAACGTAAGTAAATACAGAAATTTTCATTTTTGCTGTGACATCTAGTTATTCATGGACGTTCCAATCTTCCGATATTGTGGTTCCCTTTGCTTGGTCGCGACAGCCTTTTACAAGAAACTATCTACTTCCGCGTGTCCATCTACACAGGAATGTCGTCTTCAAAGCCCAAACAAATACTCCAAGTTATTTCCGCCACTTAACCTGCAATATTTTCTTATAACAAAAACAATCATTATTTTCTAAAATCAAAACCTGCAATTTTTATTATTGGAAGTACAACAGATTAATCATACTAAGTACAGTACAGGATTATTTTTTTAAGAGGAACGACAGCGCGTCCGTTCTGATTAAATTAAAATTAAATTTTGGATTTCGGTCCAAATGTTTTATGCCATTTTACTACCTATACAGGATTTTAGAGTCAACTTTGACAATTTTTTGTGTGTCCTCAAATCTAAAATTAAATTTTGTATGAAAACGGTCGCGCAACCATTCTTAACATTGGGAAGATTTGTAAACAAAAAGGTTTTTACATTATTTAAATAGCAATTGAATAATATACAAAGAGTAAAATATTTACATACCTATCTACATTTAAATAATCATTATAATATTTTATCATAATATTTACATAATCATTTCTTAATTTTGGTTAAGTTTTTAGATTTTCACGGCCAAAAGCATTTTCATTGTTTGTTTTTGGGGTGTTATGCCGTGTTGCGCTACCTACTTCTTTAGCTGACGTTTCGGACAGCGTCGCAGTGTCCATCATCAGGGCAGATCCGGCAGATACGACGATGGACACTGCAACGCTGTCCGAAACGTCGGCTAAAGAAGGAGGTAGTGCAATCCAGTATAACACCCCAAAAACAAACAATTAAAATTTATTTATTTTGTTTTCACATTAATAATATTTTTTAATTTAGTATCTTGGATTTTTCTTGATTCTGGGGTTTTATTTGATATTTTTTTTTTGTTAATAATTTAACTATTTAATTTATTAAAATATTATTAATTAGTTAACTTTGAATCCTTATGAAGAAATCATTGGTTTTGAAATACTTATATATTACAAATACTCTATAAACAATGCTGATTATAAAAATATCATCTTTTGAAAATACTTAATAATTGATAATTTTTCAATTCTTAAAGAAAATAATATCAATATATACTAGTTTAGAAATTTACAAAAAAAACGAAGAACGACAATTTTTTATTGTTATGCTGCGATGTGCTAGAACATCTGTTCTGCCATATGGTATCTTGAACACGTAATGACGACTACGGCTGATTTTTTTTCAAACGCGTACATAATATAAGCCATAATAGCTTGCCAAGAGAAATGGGCTATCAATATAGATAAGACTTCAACATTTTTAAAGAGCAAGGGTCCTAAATGGCTAGGTTATCTGAGTTATTTATCAAAAATTCTTACAATTTTTCAATCTTTCATTTTTAAACTCGTCCCAATCTCTCCACTTGACAATATTTCCCAATATTATGATAGCCATATGTAGTTTCACCGCTCCGGGGTAATTGAGGCATTTGGAATTTGTGTGAAAATCACACAATATAAATAATAAATAAATTCATTTATTTAGGGTGCCAGAGTAAAGAAGTACCTTTCACAAATACCTCACATTTAAAAGCTTAATAAAACCCTATTTATTTCAGAATACCTTTAGGTTTAAAAGGTTTAGGGCCACAAAGGTGTCATACCTCATTTTGGTTAGGGTAATGAAGAATTTGCCTTGCGTAAGAATAGAATTTTACCTATTTGAAAATAATGTCAATATGCCAAAATCCGCCCACTCCGCTTACAACTTAAAGTTAAATGGAATATACGTTATGTTATAATCTACGAGTCCACAGATGGCGCTAATTTAATTATTTTGGGAAAAAACACTTTTACACTTTTTGCTTTAAAATATTTAGAAAAGTTGTTTGTTTACGCCCGTACATGGGTATGCAATTTGTCTATATACAAAGTCAATTCTTTCCAGATAGTTATACATATACAATAATGGATTAAATCACTGATTCAATTTTGTATTTATATGCCTTTCTTGAAAGAATTGCGTTTGTATACGTATACAATTCATATTATACCCTCTTTTTAATAACTTTTGTAGGTTATTCTCATCAATATAATATTATATCATTGGAAAATAAAATAATATCTACTAATAAATCTAAACGAAAATATAAAAAAAGAACAAGACACAGAAAAATAAAAGGTAACTGTCGCAACTGTGAGGCGCTGGTCCCGGTAAGACGAGAGATCCTGGGTTTGAATCCCAGTTGCGACCTTTTATTTTTGTTCTTTTTTTCAAATTCTCGTCTAGATTTATTATTATTATCTCCTTTTTCAATAATAAATTACAAAATTTTTTAATGAATTTATTTTGAACTTAGATAATGGCTCGATATACGTATAACGTAACCAATTTTATTTATATGGGACACAAAATTATATTTAATGAATAACATTATCTGGAGACACTTCTAGTGATAACCGTATCATAACTACATTTTTTTTAATTTGTATAAAACCTTGAGTTTTCATTAATTTATTTACCCATCGGATAGTCATATTATTAACAATATTTTAGATGTACCTAAGTACCTAGTATCCCTATATTATGTTAATTTCCAATAAACTAATAAAAATTTCCATGTCGATATATTATTATAAGACATTAGTCTGCATAAATAATTGTCTGTCGGTTTTTCCACTTTCCTTTTTGCTGATGTAAATGTATCCTTACTGTTTGTTATATTTTTATCCTGTTGTCTCCCTCCGTTTTTATATATTTAGTTTATAACATTCACATAAATAAAATTAAATCAGTTCAAAACAAATTTCTACAATATCTTTGTAACAAGTCATATGTAAGACTTAATAATTAATTATACAGAGGCAGCTTCATACTTTAAAATTGATTCATTGAATGAACGAAGGCATCTTATGGATGCACTATTCCTGTATAAATTAGTCAACAATAATATTTAACGACCAGAGTTGCTAAATCAAATTCAATTCAATGTACCTGCACGTTCAACATGCTCTTCTGTCCTGTTCAGGGTGGATCAATGTAAGACGAACTCTAAGCAGAATTCTAGAACTCCTGAACAGACTACGCAATAGGTATAATAAAACATTATCCAATGTAGACATTTTCAATTGCAAACTTACCAAATATAAGAAGTCCATAAAAGAGCATTTCTCTGATGTTTGGAGAATAATATTATGTTTCTATTGTTTACATTAATTTCTGTTTTGATTTGATTTATATGTATAACCTCTCTCCATGGCTCCCAATGCATTGATTGTAGATTCTTTGTTTTTGTAATTGTTCATTTTATATAAAAAATAAAAAACGTTTTAAATTTTTGTTTTAAATTGGTTTTAATTTTTTTTATATATAATTTATAGATTCATATTCCTTTTCTATAAAATTAATTTACTTATTCTTATTATGCTGTCTCAGTAAGGAAATTTAATACTAAATACAAACTATTTTATACTATGTACAAACTGAAATAATAAATATAAGCAGACACTAAGTTTTTCTTGTTTATCAATAATTTGTACCCTGATGATGCTTGTGCAAAAAGAAACCGGTCGGTAAGTAAATTAATTAAAACTCGTGGTTTTAAACAAGATAAATATTTTATTTTTATTAAATTGTTCAAACCACAAAGTGAAAACAAAACTTTCTACAATACTTAGAACTTTGATTTCTACAATAATATAGAAAAATACGGCAATAATATAATAAAATATATAATATGAATCTTGGTTGTTGTAAGAAACGGCAATAAGTCCTCCTTTATAAATAGTTAACTACCTACTAACTTTATACCTTTACCACTGGGTAATAAAATGTATATAAACTTTTAATAAGAGAGTAAATAAATCCTATACAGTTAACTTTAATACCCCGACCTTTTGACCCCGAGCCCAGGAACCGCTGTGCCGCCTTTTTTATACAAAACTTAAATTGGGATTTGTAGCCAAAATACATACTTTAACCAAACTAAAAAAAAGGTATTCAATAGGTGCACTAAATATCTATTACGGATATGTGGTATTTTATTTATTTTTGTTTTGAAAGCGAATGAATGAAAGAAGAAAATAGTGTGAGAAGAATATGTGACGCAAATGTGAATAGAAGAAGAAGTCGGGGACGCCCGAGGAAGACATGGCACGATCAAGTGAATCAAATACTTGAGTCGGGCCATGTCAAAAGTCAGAATAATAGAAGAGTATGTACGAGACGATGTATGAATGTGACTGAGGCAAAGAGTGTGTGCCAAGACCGAGTTGTTTGGCGGTCCGTCCTCTCTGCCTACCCCTGCGGGGAAACGGCGTGATGGTTAGTTAGTTAGTCGAATTATAAAATATAGGTTATTACAAAATTCAATTTATTAAGATTTTAGAGGAAACTTTAGCATTTTTTGTGAGTTAGTAATAACTATAAAAAGTTACCTTGAACCTTTGTGAATTGATTGAAATACAAATTAAGAAATAAAATTTATTAAAAAAAAACGTTTTGTTGGGCCAACTTTGACAAATTTTTCGAATAAATAAACAAATTAAATTTTTTGACCATTATTTAATGTGTTAGAAAGAGCTGCACCATTATTGTTATATGGAACGTATGTTTACTGCCTTTTTGTACTGTCACCGTTCCGTAAACGTGGGAATATTAAAAGCGCCTAATCTTGAAAATATGTTATTGAAAAATTGTAAAAAAATTACCTACCATTTAAAAATTGCTCAAATGCAAGATGGTTAGTAATTTATTTATTTATAATATTAACGCCTTTCGGCTTTTACATAATATAACATAGTATATAGCAACAACATGAAAAATACAGCTCTAGTGAGTTTGTAAAACAGAAAGAAAATAGTTGAGAAAGACATAGTAGATATTCAGATAACAAAACGAAAATAAATGCTAAGATATTTAAATATTACAATATTGAAACAATTAAAAAATATATGTATATGTAATACATGCAAATAACTTAAATAGGATAAATGATTTATTATTTAATACTTATATTTTATAAGCGACACATTCGATAAATCTATGTGTGAAAACATATTGCCTAAGATTTGATTTCTGTTTAGTGGTATATTGAAATGGGACATGGTCGTAATATTGCCACAATAAAACGATAGTACTGACCTTGTGTTTCTGGCTGGCACATTTAAATTTATGAGCGCCAAAACTTTAGGGCTGTTAATTTTATTATGCAAGATTTTAAATAAAAATACTAGATCGAAAACAGTTCTTCTGTCACTCAAATTTAATAAATTAGATAAACGCAGAAGATTTAATTGTTCTTTTGGTATTTTTAGTTCATAATTTAAAAAGCCTAGGATTTTTTTGTAGGTACTCTTTCTATTGTTTGAGAATGCACGTTATAGCGAGGAGACCATACAGTTGAGTTATATTCAACCTGACTCCTCACAAGTGATGTATACGGAAGTTTTAATGTGAGTAAAATCTTTAGTCACTCTTATTACAAAACCTAACATTTTTAAACCCTTCTTTGAGATATTTTCAATGTGTGATATGAAGCTAAGTTTAGTGTCGAAAGTAACACCTAAATCATTAATATCTTAAACCTTTAATTACTAGCCCATTCGAGATGGATCTTGAGATGGCATAATAGGTTATTACTACTATAATGTACCAGGTTCATAGGGTACCTGCCCGCCGACCCATTAGGGCCGGACCGGGGTAATCAACCCATCGAATGACGTCCTCGATAGTTACTGTGAGGATTAGTGATGGCATCATCGATATTGTTTGCTTCGAAATAATCGATCAAAATTTAATAGATTTTTTTTAATGTATTAAATTTTAAAACTAAAAGAAGTAGTGATTCTCCGTTACACTGTTAATATATTATTATTAGAATTTAGAAAACTCAGTGTGTAGATACTGTTTACTAAACCACACACGAGCAGTAGCGGCTCATGATCTTTCTCAATCGGGAATCAATGTTCAAAGAAGAAAAATGAACTATTTTAAATCTCCGTAAGTGCATCAAATATTTTTTAAAACTGCCACTGCACAAGAGTCCTAACTGCTCGGAGCTAGTGGGACTAGTGTATCTTCAAATTGGGGTATGTTGATGTTAACGGGAGGAGTTGAAGGAAATTTGGAAAATTCCTTTCTGTTTACATGTGGTCACCATACATGGCTACATCCATTTCTACCAGTATTGATCGTAATTATGATATTTCATAAGGTTAATATACTACCCAAACGCATTTTTGTTTTGTAAAAAAATCCTAGAATTAATTTGCTCCACTGGATTGACTGTGATCCGATATCTAAATGCACGCCGTCCAAACTGTCTAAGCAATCTATTCGAATTCGATTATTTAACTATTTAAAATCTTGATAATGCCATCACTATTTTGGTCATATTATAGCATTGTGTGTGTATGCCTACAAGTGGTGGGTGTCTTGAATTAATTGATTGAGGGACTCACGTATACGGGAGTGCAAAACCTCTCAGATCTATTATGAGAACGTCTGAATACTAATTACCTCAAACCAACCACTCTCACTCAACACTTGTATGGGATGGCTATTAACTGATTTTCTCTAGCTTAATAGCTAGTAAAAATGATGTGTATTAAATGGCTGTTAACAGAATTTATCTAGCTAATAAATGCAAAACATTAAAGAGCGATTAAAAAAAATCTCTAGCTCTTAAATGCTGTAAATTAAATAACCATTAAAACAATTTCTCTGCTATTAAATACTTTGTGTTACTTGCCTAAGAATTTGTCTAGCTATTAAATATTATACATATTAAAAGAAATCTCTAGCTATTAAATGCTGTAAATTAAATAACCATTAAAACAATCTCTCTGCTATTAAATACTTTGTGTTACTTGCCTAAGAATTTGTCTAGCTATTAAATATTATACATATTAAAAAAAAATCTCTAGCTATTAAATGCTGTAAATTAAATAACCATTAAAACCATTTCTCTGCTATTAAATACTTTGTATTACTTGCCTAAGAATTTGTCTAGTTATTAAATACTATACATACCTGTGTACGTGTAGAGGGTGTCCGGGTGTATCTAAAGTGCACTAACTTCGGGAGGCGATTCTTCACGACAGTACAAGTAAAAATGTACATAACTTTTTTTGAAATTCTAACGTTTTAAGGTAGTTTTAAGGGTAAAAAGGTTGAATTGTTTGCATGGAAAAAATAATACTCATTAACGGAAAAACATTTTTGTATCGGAGAAAAATTGAAATTTCGATAAAAGTTATTTGTATTCTTTACTCCTACCATCACATAAAATCACCTCTTGCACTTTACCCCCGAAAACCCTGAATATTAAATGGCTATTACCTTGAACCCTTTTTTTTCAAAGTTAAAAAGGTTTCGATTATTAATATTAATATTATTGAATAATTTATATAATGTGGTTATTTAAATGAAATATCACATATTGTCGAAAAACAAGTCTGTGTAGTTTTAGGTTTTGAAAGTAGTTATGTATTTTTTTTTAAATGGTGTAAAGGGACACAATTAACTTACTAACAGTGTTTCCGAATATTATTTGGAATAAAATATATTAATGAAATTTTGGTCTCCGGTGACTGTTTTGATGACTTTTTTTCATTTCGTCACTGGTCACTCAGCCGAGTAACCGAACAACCCCTTACCCCGCCTCCAACTGTCCAACACCTAATTTTTTTTTGTTTTAGTATTAAAAATATGAAAATCAAAAATTTCAACGGAGAATAAAATTTCTTTTTCATTTTTACTCCAAATAATGTCAGAAATCACTGATGAAAGTAAGGCAAGTACGTCCCTTAACACCCTGTAAACATATTTAAAGAAGACATTATTATGAGTTTTAATTTCTCAAATTGTTAAAAGCCTACGCTGATTGCAAACGAAGGCAAATGTTATAAGACAAATTTTTATTTAAAGTATTTCTGTTCAACAAAGTGTGTTTTTTTATATCAAAATTCGTTCTTCAGGAGAAAAATAATTTCATTGACCTATTTGGAGCCTAGGAATTGAGATATCTTATAGAAATTGGCAACATCAATTTTCTTTCAAAGCAGTACCTACAGATCACCCTTCTAAATTATTTGTTAATATTTTTTTGATAATTTTTTTAAATCTGATTCTTCTGTGAGACCACCATTACATATCGAAATTTTAAGTTTACTTCAATAATGTTCTTTTCATCTATCTTCCTCCCCTTCTTCTATCCAACCCGTATTCATTCCGCTTCGCATCATTCTCTAACATACATGCGAGAATTTAAAAAAACGTATTATTGTCCAAGAAATATTTGTAAGCCATTAAATATATTCTTTAATGGTACTTTTGAGACCGCTGATATTCGAAAATATATTTCGTATGACTGAGAAATTAAATCATTTTTTACTTTCCGGATAACTGCACAATATTAAATTTTATACCCCAGAATAAGAAAGAAAGAAAAAAAAACATCGTTAAAATATCTAATGTCGACTGAAACCAGGTCGAAGTGAGGTCAGTGGGTTTGTAAATAGTTGAATCACTATAAAAAAGGCCAATTTACATCATTGATGCCATTTTCAATAATAGCGTACTAACAATAAGCTTCTTATTCTCGAAAAAAATTAGGGAAAAATGTGAGATATTTAAAATTAATTTTTATGTTGACGAATAAAAACGATTTAAAATGTGCCATTTTCTATATGTCATCAAAACGACATTATTCATGTTTTCAACGTTTTTATTCGTGAATATGGCGGGAATGACGTCACGCCTGGCAACGTTGGTGATATCCGCCTTATCAACCAAAACGTTTTCTTTGTCATAATGACGTTGTAGCCTAAATGAACAATTTCTGAATGAGTAGTTTTATACCGTTTAAAAAATCAATAATTTTGTATAAAAATATTCAAATAATACATTTTACGTACAATTTTTTTTACATTAGTTCCACACAGGAGGCCCTGAGGAAAATAATTCATTTAGGGCTTTGGGGATAATGTGTGGAGGGTTTTTTAAAGGAAAGTAAGGGAAGGAAGTTCTGGCAAGGAAATAGGTATATGTCTAGGAGTGACGGACGTATAAATCAATACCTCCAACTGAATAAATAAATATAATATAAGTTATAAAAACTTCTGGGGATGTTGGGATATTCAGTGGTATTCTTGGATCATATTCTATTATAAATATCGTGAAAGCAGGTGAATTTGGAAGATATTTCTCCTTCGCGTTTTGGTGGTCGTGATGGAATCTTCGTTCCGTTCAAAATTATATCTTTGATAATGAAGATCGTGACGATGAAGTTTTTGCCACGAAGATAGTTTTAGGTATCTGAGCGTATATTTACCTTACGTGGAAAATGTCAAGGTTATCGCTATATTAATATAAACTCCCACATGTTTCTACTATGTGTATAATAAACTTTCAAGCTTTATAATTTTTTTTTCATTTATTTATTACAGAAGATACATTATTTATACCTACAGCAAAAATAACATATAAAATACAATATTTATATTTCAAAATAACTAAATTTTAATAAATAAATTTTTGATACAAAATAACTACATAATAAATTTTCACAGATTATTTTTTTTTTTGTATGATATTTCTCTTTTATAGAAGCAGACGCTTGTGATTAGAAGAGGGACGAGTATCGGGATGAGAAAATATTTAAAATGTATTAACAAAATATATTTTGTATCTTTTAATTTAATTGCGGTAGATACTTTAAAAAAAAAACAAATTTACAAGTTATATAAGTTATGATGATAAATTTTATCAATTTGTTATTTTTACTTTAAATTGCTCTTTAATTGCTTTTAGTAGGCATTTATCGTCTTCGATTGTTCTTATTTTTTCAGGTAGGCTATTGAAGTATTTTTTTCCTAGAAATGTGTAATGATGTTGTGCAAATGAGGTGTTACATTTTTGTAATAATTCCTCTATAAAGCAGTCAATACTTGTTGTTTCTTATCTATCTTGGTACGAGAGCACAACAGAATGGAGTTTTCAGGAAAACACTTCTTCTTCTTGAACACAATTTATTAAATGTAATAAAAATACAATTATTACAAAAGGGTCTATTTACCCTTTGATCGGTTGATCTTCACGATCACACCACACTGACAAATATCGAAGTCTCTACTTCGATATCTTTATCAGTTTTTTACAATACTGAACTGTAGGTACAACATGTACCTCCCAGTTCAATCTTTACAACGATACTGACGCAAAGTGCTTATTTTCCCTCTGCTCAATTGAAGATACACCTCTTGTACCTTCCAGTTCCACCGTAATAACAACACTAGCGCAAAGGGCCTATTTCCCCTCTGCTCGGTTGATCTTCCCGATCACACCACACTGACAAATATCGAAGTCTCTACTTCGATATCTCTGTCAGTTTTTCCAAACTCAACTGAAGGACATCTCATGTACCTTCCAGTTCAACCGTCACAACAATACTAACTCTCTCTTGAACACGTCACCATATTTAAAGAAAAACATACAAATACAAATAATTAATAGGGTACATTAAATGCTTTGATTAATTATATAATCAAAGATTAAATGTGGGAACAGAATATTTTAGCGGTTCCCACAACTGGATTTTAAAATCTAGCAATAAAACAATTGCTCAAAAGTCGCCGAAAAGGGCCACCAATATAACTAAATCTAAAACACTTAAGGACAGACAAATATTGCAAATTTTACTATTATAAAAGATCCTCTTAGGTTGGGCCATAAAAGGCCGACAGCAAACACTTTCCCTTGGGGCTGCCATAAATAGTTATAGGTGCTATTTGAGGGTCCTATTTGAAATGTGCAAATACCTACATAAAAATAAAACCATTTAAATAATAAACACTTTCTTCCAAATCTTTGCAAAGCAATGCATTTATATGATACCAGGCAGAATACATATTATTTCTAAAGGTTGGGACCTTACTTGAAGAAACCGTGGGATAATATTTTGTTTGCATATTTAAAAAAACGGGAACTACGCGAAACTAAAATAACATTAATATTAAGAATAATTATTTTACTTAAAACTAAATACAAAAAATCGCATTCTGGAACGAATACTTGTTACAAAAATAGATATCACAACCATAGACGTTATAACAAATATATGTCACATCCATAGAAGTTGCAATCGTAGATCGTACAAAAAACACAAATAATCAAAGAAAAACATGAAGTGGAATTGTTAGAAAAAGAAAATCTAAAAGAAACACAGATTAAAAGTACAAAGCTACATGTTTATATGTAAATACACAGACATAGGTACTTGACTTAACCAGTGATTCCTGACATTATTTGGAGTAAAAATTGTTAAATTTGGTCTCCAGTGACTTTAAAGTTTTTTTTCTACTAAAAATATTAAAAAGCCGTTGGAAATTGGAGGGATTTAGACGGGGTGGAGGGTTGAGCGATTACGGTTTATTGGTGTATAAATACATCGTATCATTAAGATAACAGGTAACAAAGATAAAATTAGAGCAAATCAGATTTCCTATCCCAAAATATTCCGAAACTAAATAGAATATTATATCTCTCTTTGCTTTTAGCCTCGGGTTGTTTCATAGAGGAAAATTAAATGCCTGCAAATCTATAATTATCGTGGTTTTCAAAACGTTTGCAAATCAAGAAATTTAATAATAATCAATTTACTTGTAGCGAGGTAGTTGGTGGTAATGACATATAGATAAATAAGAATTTCTAATAATAGAAGTTGGGCCAGATGTTATTATGTACTAAAATAGCTTTAGAAAATTGGTAGAACGTTGGAGACGACAATATACCAAATGTAGCCAGAAGTGTATTAGTTATTGTTATAAGTAACAATGAAATGTTTTTTTATTTAAAAAAAGATTGGTAATAAAACTCGATTTTTTTGTTAAAATATGTAAGATGACTAACACAAAAAGGTTACTTACCCAACACCGTTTGAAATATCTGATACTGGATTAGCGAAGTAATTTCGTGGCCTTTGTTCTTAATTGTCCAAACGACCATTAGAAAATTTTGCAATGAGAAGGTTTTCTTTCATTATTTCAATGAAACATTATTATTAATTTGATTACAAATATAAATAACATAATAAATTTTCACAGATTTTTTTATTGTTTAATGTTTTTTGGAGGAAACACCATATCAGAAAAGTGCCATACTGACTGTTCTGCCAAAACACAAAGTAGAGAAATTTTTTTTTTGGTAAATTTTTGTTTTACTTTTTAGTTCGTGTTTTCACAGGGCATCTGTGTTTCAATATTTATTTAATTACGCTAATTTATTTTTGCAGTTGATTATATACATAAAAAAGATTACACTTTTTTATGAGTAGGTAACTAAGATAGCAATTTGTGAATTTACATGTCCTTTTTTATTATTGATAATATGTACTTAAATTTGAGTGTTTCTTTTGTCATTTCACTGACGTTGACATCTTTTTACCTTTTTGTAACTAAAATAGATACTTGAATTTGAAAATTCTGATCCTGGGGAGGGGGGATTGATACGTAGTTAGCCCGGTCAGAGGTGTAAATCAGGCTTTATGAAATGTACTCAATACTTTGAAGTATCGATACTTTTGTTTCAATACTTTTACGAGTACGATACTTTTTTCTAATACTACTCATGAGTACAGTATCGATACTTTCTATTCGATATCGTGTCCCTAGTTGTACCACATAGAGGGTAAACTTTTACATATGACGGCAAGATTACTCAACTCTGATTAATTACGAGATGTCTGACTAATCAACTGGACGATCGAAATATCCGAGCCTTTACAAATAGATACAAACGTATATCATGCTGCTGAGAGCATTAAGTAAATATCTCTTTCCGACACGTAGTTTATGAGTTGAAGGTATAACAACAGAGCTCTCGCCAGTAGGCATCTATCGAAAGCTGTTATCTATTACGAAGTAAAAAGCGTGAACTTAATTGGGCTCTAATAACATTTGGTTTTTCTTCTTTCAGAAAGGCGCCTGAGATGCACTTCTCTCGAGTGCTGATGCAATGGGCGCTCTTGGCGGCTTGCGGAGCCCTGGCCGCGCCACGGGGCGCCTTAGACATGGAACCCCCGATGGATCTGCAGGCCATTGAAGCTCCTCCCCCGGACCAGGTGACAAAATTAACTGAAATCTTTTTTGAAAATTCGACCTTGAATGGATCTGTAATCTTAAATTAAATACCCAAACAATGTGGTGTAAACATTGCTCTTTCTAATCGGAATCAAGAACATCCATGTAAAAAATTTGGTCCTTCGAGCCGGATTCAGATAATATTTCGTTCAAAAAATTCAGTAGTATTCAATTGGAATACGTCTAAAGATAATTTTCGAGTTGGATTCTACAAATACTTGCCAAAAAATTGACCCACCGAGAAGGATACAAAAATTTGGTGTTTCGTGCGAAATTATCATTGTCAAAACATATACTGTCTTACAAACCGGATTTAACAACATTCCGATGAAAAAATTAGTCCATCACGAAGAATACAAAAACCGTTTGGTGAAAACATCTTTCGAAATTCAACAACACCAAACATTAGTATTTCAAGCCAGATTCAACAACATTCAGTTAAAGACACACGACTTTCGAGCCGAGTTCAAACATATTCCATTCAAAACATCGGTCTTTCGAGCCGGATTCAATAATATTCCAGTCAAATCATTGAATTTTCGAGCCAGATTACAACAACAATTCAAAATGTTGATCTTTCGAGCTGGATTCAACAAAATTTCGTTGAAAACATTGGTCTTTCAAGTTTCAAACTAGATTCCACAATGTTCTCGTAAAACCCGATCTAGATATCGTAATATAACACGTGTGAATCCCCGAGGTAGATACCGTAATGTAACACGTGTGAATCCCCGAGTTTGATACCGTAATATAACACGTGTGAATCCCCGAGTTAGATACCGTAATATAACACGTGTGAATCCCCGAGCTAGATACCGTAATATAACACGTGTGAATCCCCGAGCTGGATACCGTAATATAACACGTGTGAATTATCTGTGATTGCAGGAAACATTCGGCTATCTGTTGCCCCGTCTCGCCGCTAAGTACCGCCCCTCTCTGCAGTGGGGAGGAGTGGCCGACCCAAGGCTGTACATTCTCACTGAGATGGAAAACATGCAGGTAATATTATTTAATGTACCTATAACAAATCCTTAACTATTAAATAATGTACCTCAAAAACTTAGCCTGCCCTTCCTCAAATTTTAGTTGGTGAATCTTATAAAATAGAGCCCAGATTGTCGAATTATAATGAAGATTGCTTCTCCCAATCTAATAAATGGTAATTTAAAGGAATTTATTAATTTTAAATCTTTCACCGTCCTTATATAAAAACCCAAAATATTTCATGGCCTTGTAAGTTATTACATTTATTAGTTTACCGTCAAAATTATATGCAGATCCTTAGGGGAACGTCTGCGCGGCCTTTTTCATACAAAACATAAATTTGAATTTGAGGCCAAAAAACTTGACCAAACTAAATTTGTTTAATCAAAATTTATAGACAATATCTAGTACTGTAATGACATGTACCACTTTATTTATTTGAATTTTAAATTATAAAATATGAAATTATTAAATTACAAATTATAAATTGTAAAATATATATTAAAGTCATTAAAGAAATCAAATTTTTGTGATTTTAGAGGCACCTTTGACATTTTTTGTTATTTAACGGTACGGTACGGAAAAAGTATGTGCTCTGACAGATATCGGTTATTTGTAATTTAAATTAAACCCTTTTAAATATTATTTTTAATAGTTTACATTTTTTTTAATTTTATATAAATAGTATGTGGGGCAATTTTTTTATAAAAGTAATTATCGTTACCTCTCAAATAATTTACAAAATTTCTTATTACGAATTTATCCATAATTTTTAATTAATTATTTTCATATAACGATAACGTTTATAATAAAATATTTATGTGTGTGTTTTTTTTTCTTTATCAGCAAATTTAGTTAAAAAAACGTAAAGTGAACCATTTTTAATTTTTTTTTTGGTTTGCATTCAAAAATTGTATTTAAAATATATATATATATATATATATTGACCTCTTCTCGTAGTATGCTGATCCAGTAAGAAGTTATTAGACAGTGTTGATCCACCTTTAACACCATATAACTTGGCTTTAATGGATTACTTCTGTATGATTTGGCAACAACGTTACATTAAATAGCAAGGTTGCCAGTTTCCCAGTAAAAGTAAACGAAATACTACACATATAATTTTCGATATTTGTATGGAAATCATACGCTTCGTAACTGTTGATCCGCCCAAATCACCATGCGTTGATGATCCGCCCAAATTGCCATGCGTTGTTGATCCACATAATCGTATATCTTATGTACCTATATGTGCTTTTACTATAAAATTGTTGATCTGACCATGACCAATCAGAATGGCGTTCAAGATGGCGTTATGAACGAAACCTTCTGATTGGTCATAAAAAACATTTACCTATATCTGGTTTTACTGTTCATTGGTTGAGCCGATATGGAAGTTGTAAAACGTAATACAACGGCACTTGGTGGAAAAATATATCTAATACTTCAGATAAATTTTTAAAACGGTTATGAAGAATACATATTTTTATACATTCTGCATAACCTAACTTATATTGTATCTTTTGTTTTGAGTAATGCATTTTGCTGTATGTGTTTTATAAAATTATAATATTATACCTTTACGTTCTTATTTCAATTCTAATGTTTTTTTATATTAGATTTAATTTTGATTTTGATTTTTTTTTTTATTTTGATTTTGGTTTTGATTTTGATTTTTAATTTTGGTTTTAATTTTGACTTTGATTTTGATTTCGATTTTGATTTTTACTTTTGATTTTGACTTTTGATTTTCATTTTGATTTTGGTTTTTGATTTTGATTTTGATTTTATCTTTGACTTTTGAATTTTGATTTTGATTTTGATTTTGATTTCGATTTTGATTTTAATTTTGATTTTGATTTTGATTTTGATTTCGATTTCGATTACGATTACGATTTCGTTTTCGATTTCGATTTCGATTTCGATTTTGTTTTTGTTTTCGTTTCCGTTTCAAAGACCCGCACAAACCTCACCCCATGAACCTGAGCACCCCGGCTAAGTCACCAAACATAGCGAACCATTTAAGGTATACCTAAATTTTGGGAGGCGGGTATGGTTACCACCGCCCCGGAAACCATTTTTTGGCTAATCAACACCTCTGTCATATGTCACTCCAAGTGGTTCGTTAAGGAGTGAGATTTGTCTAGGTCCGTGCGGCGAACGCGTTTGCTCACCTACTGCGAGGCAAGCCGGATCAGGAGAGACTGGTAGAGGGACATTTTTTTTTTCATTAGCTTCACACAGGAAGGAGGCCCTGAGGAAAATAATTCCCTTCAGGGCCTATGTAATCTTTGGGGACGCTGTGTGGAAGGTATTTTTAGGAAAAGAAGGAGAGGAAGTTCTGGGGAGGAAAAGGGTAGTATGTGTGGGTAGGAATCTGGGGATCAGTGTGTCCAGGAGTGACGGACGTATGAATCCATCCCTCCCATTGCGGTGCATGGCAAGTTCCGATATAGTACGGCTCAAGAAGTCGAAGGGACCCCCTCAACCATTCTCTCCCTATCCGGATTGGCATGCAGATAGTGGGCCGACGCGTCCGCCGCCAAAACCCGTACAAACCTCAGCCCATGAACCCGGGCACCCCGGCTAAGTCACTAAAGGTAGCGAACCATTTAACCTAGACTTATAGTTTGGGAGCCAGGTATGTGTACCGCCGCCCCGGGAACCATTTATTGGATAACCAACTAGTCATACGTCATCCCAATTACTTTTTGTGACTTAGCAGGGCTGCTCGGGTTCAAGGGATGAGATTTGTCTAGGTCTTTGCGGCGAACGGGTTTGCCCACCTACTGCGTTACGGACCGGATCGGGAGAGACTGGTTGAGGGAGACATTTTTTTCTTACACACAGGAAGCCCTGAAGAAAATAAATCCCCTCAAGGCCTATGTCATCTTTAGGGATGCAGTGTGGAGCGTATTTTAGGAAAGGAAGAAGAGGATGTTCAGGGAAGTAATGGGGTAGTAAGTGAGGGTAGTAATCTGGGCGTCAGTGTGTCTAGGAGTGACGGACGTGTGAATCCATCCCTCCCATTTCGGTGCACGGCGATGTTCCGAAAGATTCCATGTCAACTCAGAAATAAACCAACTCATAATTCATAATTAACGTTCCGAAAGGCGAGAAAGTACGGCTGAAGAACATCTAATCTAGCACACTAAAATATAAAGAGGAAAGATTTGATTCTTTGTGTGTTTGTTTGCATTGAATAGGCTCCGAAACTACTGAACCGATTTGAAAAATTCTTTCATTGTTAGGAAGCTACACTATCTTCGGGTGACATAGGCTAAATAATATTTTCAAAAAAAATAGGGATACTTACTAAAACTTCAATAATGTAACCCAAGGTGTAAAAAAAATGCCTAAAATATTCTTTACATCGCGTGCGCTGCGAAAACTATTATAGATAGAATAAAACAATGTACTACGACTTTGCAGAACACATCATTATTTACAAAAAAAGTCGCGACAGCGTATGTCTAACTATTATAGTTATGCCACAATAAGTGTTATTTTATTTTAAAAATTTAATTTTAATGTCGCCGCTAGAAAAAGCTCTTTATTTGTATCTTGGTATTAATCCTTATCAAAATAAATTACTTCATATTCAATATTGTTTCAATATCTGTATTCAACTTTTTGAATTATTAAAATCGGACAATTCATTAGAAAGATATGATGAGTTTAAAATGTAAGTAAAAGTGTTCGTGCTGCCTTGTTGTGAGAAAAATTATCACGCACTATAATGTTGAAACTTTCGTGTTGTTTTTGCACGTTCAATCGCAGTCAGTTTGTACAAGATATTCAAATACAAAAGAGATGTGCTACCGAAAATGTTTAATGGTAGGTAAATTAAAAGTAAAATATATTTCATGTTAAGTAATTTTATTAATTTTTTATAATAAAGAGACTCAGCTGCTCCCGTCAGGAGCCAGTGAAACTATGGCATCCCCAATTGTATGTTATGAGGCTGAATATAGTGGGGAGGGGAAGGAGAAAGGAAAGAGGAAGGTAGGAAAGTACCTGGCTATTCAGATCTAGTCAATAAACACGGCTAACGCCATTTCAAACAATGTTTCAATTCTAAATGGTGGTCTTACACGAGGGCGATACTGAGAGTATTTTTCACTCTGGAACGTATATTATTTTAAATGAATAAATTGTGATAGATCACGCGATCTTCAGTGTACGAGTCAAGAACATTACCTCTAGACTACGCCGGTCGTCACTACAGGAAGCAACCTTATTTCCAATGAAACAATAAAAATGAAGAGAATCTGTAAACAACATAATAATTGTAAATGCAGCTATTCAAATTATGCATATTCTTATTATTATTATGCTGCATTTGTTCCTATAATTCCTATAAATGGTTCCCGGGGCGGCGGTACCACACCCACCTTCCAAATTGTAATAATTTTTCATGTTTAAATTCCAGACCATAGGTACCTACCTACCTATTTGATTTTGATTTTGATTTCGATTACGATTACGATTAGGATTTCGATTTTGTTTATGTTTTCGTTTCCGTTTCTAAGACCCGCACAAACCTTACCCCATGAACCTGAGCACCCCGGCTAAGTCACCAAACATGGCGAACCATTTAAGGTATACCTAAATTTTGGGAGGCGGGTATGGTTACCACCGCCCCGGGAACCATTTTTTGGTTAATCAACACCTCTATCATATGTCACTCCAAGTGGTTCGTTAAGGAGTGAGATTTGTCTAGGTCCGTGCGGCGAACGCGTTTGCTCACCTACTGCGAGGCAAGCCGGATCAGGAGAGACTGGTAGAGGGACATTTTTTTTCATTAGCTTCACACAGGAAGGAGGCCCTGAGGAAAATAATTCCCTTCAGGGCCTATGTAATCTTTGGGGACGCTGTGTGGAAGGTATTTTTAGGAAAAGAAGGAGAAGAAGTTCTGGGGAGGACAAGGGTAGTATGTGTGGGTAGGAATCTGGGGATCAGTGTGTCCAGGAGTGACGGACGTATGAATCCATCCCTCCCATTGCGGTGCATGGCAAGTTCCGATAGAGTACGACTGAACAAGTCGAAGGGACCCCCTCAACCATTCTCTCCCTATCCGGATTGGCATGCAGATAGTGGGCAGACGCGTCCGCAGCCAAAACCCGTACAAACCTCAGCCCATGAACGCGGGCACCCCGGCTTAGTCACTAAAGGTAGCGAACCATTTAACCTAGACTTATAGTTTGGGAGCCAGGTATGTGTACCGCCGCCCCGGGAACCATTTATTGGATAACCAACTCGTCATACGTCATCCCAATAACTTTTTGTGACTTAGCAGGGTTGCTCGGGTTCAAGGGATGAGATTTGTCTAGGTTTTTGCGGCGAACGGGTTTGCCCACCTACTGCGTTACGGACCGGATCGGGAGAGACTGGTTGAGGGAGACCTTTTTTTCTTACACACAGGAAGCCCTGAAGAAAATAAATCCCCTCAAGGCCTATGTCATCTTTAGGGATGCAGTGTGGAGCGTATTTTAGGAAAGGAAGAAGAGGATGTTCTGGGAAGGAATGGGGTAGTAAGTGTGGGTAGGAATCTGGGCGTCAGTGTGTCTAGGAGTGACGGACGTGTGAATCCATCCCTCCCATTTCGGTGCAAGGCGATGTTCCGAAAGATTCCATGTCAACTCAGAAATAAACCAACTCATAATTCAGCACACTAAAATATAAAGAGGAAAGATTTGATTCTTTGTGTGTTTGTTTGCATTGAATAGGCTCCGAAACTACTGAACCGATTTGAAAAATTCTTTCATTGTTAGGAAGCTACACTATCTTCGGGTGACATAGGCTAAATAATATTTTCAAAAAAAATAGGGATACTTACTAAAACTTCAATAATGTAACCCAAGGTGTAAAAAAAATGCCTAAAATATTCTTTACATCGCGTGCGCTGCGAAAACTATTATAGATAGAATAAAACAATGTACTACGACTTTGCAGAACACATCATTATTTACAAAAAAGGTCGCGACAGCGTATGTCTAACTATTATAGTTATGCCACAATAAGTGTTATTTTATTTTAAAAATTTAATTTTAATGTCGCCGCTAGAAAAAGCTCTTTATTTGTATCTTGGTATTAATCCTTATCAAAATAAATTACTTCATATTCAATATTGTTTCAATATCTGTATTCAACTTTTTGAATTATTAAAATCGGACAATTCATTAGAAAGATATGATGAGTTTAAAATGTAAGTAAAAGTGTTCGTGCTGCCTTGTTGTGAGAAAAATTATCACGCACTATAATGTTGAAACTTTCGTGTTGTTTTTGCACGTTCAATCGCAGTCAGTTTGTACAAGATATTCAAACACAAAAGAGATATGCTACCGAAAATGTTTAATAGTAGGTAAATAAAAAGTAAAATATATTTCATGTTAAGTAATTTTATTTGTTTTTTATAGTAAAGAGTCTCAGCTGCTCCCGTCTGGAGCCAGTGAGACTATGGCATCCCCAATTGGGGTATGTTACGAGGCTGAAGATAGTGGGGAGGGGAAGGAGATAGGAAAGAGGAAGGTGGGAAAGTACCTGGCTATTCAGATGTAGTCAACAAACACAGCTTACGCCATTTCAAGCAATGTTTCAATTCTGAATGGTGGTCTTACTTATACTATGGCGATACTGAGAGTATTTTTCACTCTGGAACGTGCCGCAAATATATATTTTTTTTATTACATTAACTCCACACAGGAGGCCCTAAGGAAAATAATTTCCCTCAGGGCCTATGTCATCTTTGAGGACGCTGTGTGGAGGGTCTTTTTGAGAAAAGGAAGGAGTGAACATGGGTCTTGAAGAGACCCATGTTGTAGGAGGGAGGAAACACAGAGGCTGGTAAATCGTTCCACATCCGAGCTGTTGAACTCAAGAACGAGTCGTAAAAACGACCCGTTCTCACGTGACTAATGTCAACCGTGTACAAATGTTGGGCGCGTGTTTGGCGTGTTTCCCGACTATGCACCGGTGCCGAGGGGATCAACGACGCTAGTTCCTCGGAGCATTTTCCATTGTAATACCTGTAGAACAAGGACAGCATTCCCACCTGACGCCTGTGCTCTAAGGATTGCAATCCGTCTGTTAAGATGGGAGAATCTATCAAACGGACCGCCCGTTTCTGCACAGAGTCAAGGGTTTTTTTTTTAAGGTATTTTGGAGCTCCAGACCAGAGGTGGCTGCCAAATTCAACCGTGGGGCGCACTTGCGATTTATACAGGGTTAGCAGTTGTGTACTATTAAAGTATCTGCGGGCCCTGTACAGTACGCCCAGTATAGGTATATACTATGCATTTATTATTTTAAATTAATAAATTGTGATAAACCACGCGAACTTCGGTGTACGAGTCAAGAGCATTACCTCCAAGGGCGGCTGGTCGCACAGTGCGCTCGTGTGCAGCACTGCCAAAATATAATGCCTAAATTTACTTTATTTACTTACTAAAGACTAAAAAATCTCTAATTTAATTTATCTAATTTAAATCTATCAAATCTCTAATTTAATCATTTCAAAATATTAGTTACCAATATACAATATAATGCTACGAATATTATCAGAGAGAACGGTTTTAATCTCCCATAGCGCCGCCGCCGAGCGGCCTCGTATCGGGATATTTAAAACATCGAAAGCCCGTCGATTTCGCTATTTGCACCAGAATTTGGCTTGGATTCGCGTGCCACCGGCCCAACATAATCCGATCCTTGCCGAAGTTTACCGATTGACCATGAACTATGGACCCGAGGTGACACGAATACAATCGATTTTCGGCGAAGATCGTAGATCGTTTGCGTCTTGCGGCGCGCGTTATATTGACCCGTCACGTGATAATTGTCATTGTTTTGTTTTTTTTTTGTATTGATTATGTTAAATACTAATAACATAATTTGTTAATATATAATTTTATTACCAAAATGAGTGCAACCAGTGTTGAATATACATATAAGAGGGATTAACAGTTTGTTTGAAAATAAATTAATAATAAAAAATTCCTAATTTAATTTTTTTGTCATAAGTAGGTACGGATTGTCAGTGAACCACCACATTCTCAGGGCAGCGGCCGCCACTGATTACATCTAGACTACGCCGGTCGTCACTACAGGAAGCAACCTTATTTCCAATGAAACAATAAAAATGAAGAAAATCTGTAAACAACATAATAAGAATAACTGCATTTGTAAATGCAGCTATTCATATTATGCATATTCTTATTTTTATGCTGCATTTGTTCCTAAAATTCCTATAAATGGTTCCCGGGCAGCGGTACCACTCTCACCTTCCAAATTGTAATAATTTTTCATGTTAAAATTCCAGACCATAGGTACCTACCTACCTATGGTAATCAATCTGATAAGTAAAATATATTATATATTATTTTATATGAATAAATTGTGAAATAACACAAATTAACCAAGAAAAATTTATTTGCCACGCCGGGTTTCGATCCCGTGACCTTCGGTGGTTGAGTTTTTGCTGTACTACGCCGGCCGTCATGGCGATAATGAAACCTTTTAGATTCACTTTTTAAGCAATGTAAGTTATTTAATTATTATTATTTACGTGGGGTCGAGAGAGTCTGGCTGGAGAGGTCTAGATTATGTCTGCCTCAAGCAGCCTCTCCCGATCCGGACCGCCACGCAGTAGGTGAGGAAAAGCATTCGCCACAAAGACCTAGACAAACCTCACTCCAAGAACCTGAGCACCCCTGTTAATTCACCAAACGTTGTGAACCACTTAGGGAGACCTATGGCAGAGGAGTTCGTTATCCAATAAATGGTTCCCGGTGCGGCGGTACCCGTACCCGCCTGCCAAACTGTAGGTCTAGGTTAAGTAGTTCGCTAAGCTTAGTGACTTAGCTGGGGTACCCGGGTTTATGGGTTGAGGTTTGTGCAGGTTATGGCGGCGGACGCGTGTGCCCACCATCTGGCAGGCCGGATCGGGAGAGAATGGTTAAGGGAGTCTCTTCAAAAAGATATCCCCAAAGATAACACAAGCCCTGATGGGAATTATTTTCCTCGGGGCTTCCTGTGTGGAGCTTATGTCAATGAGCTAAAATAATAGCTATATTTTTATTCTTTTATTTTTTTTTTCTTTGATGAGGAAGGTATACCTAAATTTTGGGAGGCAGGTATGGTTACCACCGCCCCGGGAACCATTTTTTGGCTAATCAACACCTCTGCCATACGTTACTCCAAGTGGTTCGTTAAGGAGTGAGATTTGTCTAGGTCCGTGCGGCGAACGCTTTTGCTCACCTACTGCGAGGCAAGCCGGATCAGGAGAGACTGGTAGAGGTATTTTTTTTTCATTAGCTCCACACAGGAAGGAGGCCCGAAGGAAAATAATTCCCCTCACAGGGCCTATGTAATCTTTGGGGACGCTGTGTGGAAGGTATTTTTTGGAAAGGAAGTAGAGGAAGTTCTGGGGAGGACAAGGGTAGTATGTGTGGGTAGGAATCTGGGGATCAGTGTGTCCAGGAGTGACGGACGTATGAATCCATCCCTCCCGTTTCGGTGCAAGGCGATGTTCCGAAAGGTTCCATGTCAACTCAGAAATAAACCAACTCATAATAACTCAGAACCTCCTCAGAAAGGTCATTAAAAGCTATGAAAATATAATTTAAAAAAAGCCTAAAACCCTAACCTAACTTCCTATTCAACCTATGTTTTCTCAGTATGTTTCATTATGAGTTTTCTGGTCACCGTTTCGAAAGGCGATCATTCTAATCTAACACACTTCTACTATTAAACACTTTTTGTGGCATAAATATAATAGTTAGACATATGCTGTTACGACACTTTTTGTAAATAAAGATGTTTTCTGCAAAGCCGTACTACATTATTTTATTCTATTGTTAATAGTTTTCGCAGCGCACGCGATGTAAAGAATATTTTAGGTATTTTTTTTACACCTTGGGCTACATTATTGGAGTTTTAGTAACGATTCCTAATTTTTTTTAAATATAATATAGCCAAGTGCATTATTGTTGTGTTATACAAACTATCAAATAAAAATTACCTCCGCACGCCACAATTCGAACTGGCGACTTCCGAATTCGTAGTCAAGATCGTAATGCCCCTCGATATCGTTGAATTATACATTTTAATCAAAATAATATTTACTTGCGCACGCAACAATTTGTTCTTGCGACTTCCGAATTCGTATTGATCGTAATGCAATTTGTTCTTGCGACTTCCGAATTCGTAGAGATCGTAATGCAATGCATTATCGGGGAATCATACGTATTTGTCAAAAGAAAATTTACTTGGCCACGCCACAATTCGAACTTGCGACTTCCGAATTCGTAGTCAAGATCGTAATGCAACGCATTGTCGAGGAATTATATCAAAATAAAAATTACTTGCGCACGCCACAATTCGAACTTGCGACTTCCAAATTCGTAGCCAAGATAGTAAGGCAACGCATTATCGAGGAATTATACGTATTTATCAAAATAAAATTTAGTGGCGCATGCCATTTAAACTTGCGACATCCGAATTCGTAGTCAAGATCGCACTGCACTGCATTATTGTTGTATTATACAAACGTTTTAAATAAAAATTACCTCTGCACGCCCCAATTCGAACTTGCGACTCCTGAATTCGTAGTCAAGGTCGCAATGCCCCTTAGATATCGTTGAATTATACATTTAAATCAAAATAATATTTACTTGCGCACGCCACAATTTGTTCTTGCGACTTCCGAATTCGTATTGATCGTAATGCAATTTGTTCTTGCGACTTCCGAATTCGTAGAGATCGTAATGCAATGCATTATCGAGGAATCATACGTATTCCCCGATAATGCATTGCATCCCCAAAGAAGACATAGGCCTTGACGGGATTTATTTTCTTCAGGGCTTCCTGTGTGGAGCTAATGTAAGAAAAATAAGGTCTCCCTCAACCAGTCTCTCCCAATCCGGTCAGTAATGCAGTAGGTGGGCAAACCCGTTCACCGCAAAGACCTAGACAAATCTCATCCCTTGAACCCGAGCAGCCCTGCTAAGTCACAAAAAATCAGTCTCTCCCAATCCGGCTTGCCACGCAGTAGGTCAGCGAACGCGTTCGCCGCACGGACCTAGACAAATCTCACTCCTTGAACCGGGCACTCCTGCTAAGTCACGAATGTCACTGCAAAGTGACATATGACAGAGGTGTTGATTACCCAAAAATGGTTCCCGGGGCGGTGGTAATCATACCCGCCTCCCAAAATTAAGGTATACCTTAAGTGGTTCCCTATGTTTGGTGACTTAACCGGGGTGCCCAGGTTCATGGGGTGAGGTTTGTGCGGGTCTTAGAAGCGGAAACGAAAACAAAATCAAAATCAAAATCAAAATCAAAATCAAAATCGAAATTGAAATCGAAATCGAAATCAAAATCGAAATCGAAATCGAAATCAAAAATCAAAATCAAAATCAAAAACAAAATCAAAAAACAAAATCAAAATCTAAATCTCAAACCAAAACCAAAATCAAAGTCAAAATCATAATTAAAATCTCAAACCAAAACCAAAATCAAAATCAAAATCGAAATCCAAACCAAAATCAAAATCAAAATTAAAATCTAAAACCAAAACCAAAATCTCAAATCAAAACCAAAATCAAAATCAATATCTCAAACCAAAATCAAAATCAAAATGAAAGTAAAAATCAAAATCTAAATTAAAACCAAAATTAAAAAATCAAAATAAGAATGCAAATACAAATTAAAATCAAAATCAAATTAAAATCTCAAACCAAAATCAAAATCAAAAAAAATCGAAATCAAAATCAAAAACAAAATCAAAATAAAAATTAAATCTTAAACCAAAATACATTAAAAAAGAAATGAAATAGAACGACTTGAAATAAGAACGTACAGGTACCTACTAAAAGAAGCTGAAAAGTACGACAGACGGGCACCTTTGTTGGCGGTCAAAACTTGGCATTTATATGGATCAACAAAAAAAAACGTGTAAAATGTATAAGACACCGAACAATGGGCGTGGCTTACAGCTAAATCTTGATGGTATAAATTGATCCACATGGATCAGGATGTGTATGCCAGCTTGTGTAATGGATCAGCATATCCGGATGGATCAACATGTCCGAACGGATCAACTTAAAACTGGTGTACCGTCGCGCAAGATCAACGTTTTACGAGAGGAGATAAATATATATATATATATATATATATATATATATATATATTTATCTCCTCTCGTAAAACGTTGATCTTGCGCGACGGTACACCAGTTTTAAGTTGATCCGTTCGGACGTGTTGATCCATCCGGATATGCTGATCCATTACACAAGCTGGCATACACATCCTGATCCATGTGGATCAATTTATACCATCAAGATTTCGCTGTAAACCACGCCCATTGTTCGGTGTCTTATACATTTTACACGTTTTTTTTTGTTGATCCATATAAATGCCAAGTTTTGACCGCCAACAAAGGTGCCCGTCTGTCGTACTTTTCAGCTTCTTTTAGTAGGTACCTGTACGTTCTAATTTCAATTCGTTCTATTTCATTTCTTTTTTAATGTATTTTGGTTTAAGATTTAATTTTTATTTTGATTTTGTTTTTGATTTTGATTTGGATTTCGATTTTGATTTTGATTTTGGATCGAGATTTTAATTTTGATTTTGGTTTGAGATTTTAATTTTGATTTTGATTTTAATTTTTATTTGCATTCTTATTTTGATTTTTATTTTGATTTTTACTTTCATTTTGATTTTGATATTGATTTTGGTTTGAGATTTTGATTTTGATTTTGGTTTTGATTTGAGATTTTAATTATGATTTTGACATTGATTTTGATTTTGGTTTTGGTTTGAGATTTTGATTTTGATTTTTGATTTTGTTTTTGATTTTTGATTTCGATTTCGATTTCGATTTCGATTTCAATTTCGATTTTGATTTTGATTTTGATTTTGTTTTTGTTTCCGCTTCTAAGACCCGCACAAACCTCACTCCATGAACCTGGGCACCCCGGTTAAGTCACCAAACATAGCGAACCACTTAAGGTATACCTTAATTTTGGGAGGCGAGTATGATTACCACCGCCCCGGGAACCATTTTTGGGTAATCAACACCTCTGTCATATGTCACTTTGCAGTGACATTCGTGACTTAGCAGGAGTGCCCGGTTCAAGGAGTGAGATTTGTCTAGGTCCGTGCGGCGAACGCGTTCGCTCACCTACTGCGTGGCAAGCCGGATTGGGAGAGACTGATTTTTTGTGACTTAGCAGGGCTGCTCGGGTTCAAGGGATGAGATTTGTCTAGGTCTTTGCGGTGAACGGGTTTGCCCACCTACTGCATTACGGACCGGATTGGGAGAGACTGGTTGAGGGAGACCTTATTTTTTTTACATTAGCTCCACACAGGAAGCTCTGAAGAAAATAAATCCCGTCAAGGCCTATGTCTTCTTTGGGGATGCAATGCATTATCGGGGAATACGTATGATTCCTCGATAATGCATTGCATTACGATCTCTACGAATTCGGAAGTCGCAAGAACAAATTGCATTACGATCAATACGAATTCGGAAGTCGCAAGAACAAATTGCATTACGATCAATACGAATTCGGAAGTCGCAAGAACAAATTGTGGCGTGCGCAAGTAAATATTATCTTGATTTAAATGTGTAATTCAACGACATCTAAGGGGCATTGCGACCTTGACTACGAATTCGGGAGTCGCAAGTTCGAATTGTGGCGTGCAGAGGTAATTTTAATTTGATACTTTTGTATAATACAACAATAATGCAGTGCAGTGCGATCTTGACTACGAATTCGGATGTCGCAAGTTTAAATGGCATGCGCCAATAAATTTTATTTTGATAAATATGTATAATTCCTCGATAATGCGTTGTCTTACGATCTTGGCTACGAATTTGGAAGTCGCAAGTTCGAATTGTGGCGTGCACAAGTAATTTTTATTTTGATAAAGATTTTGATATTATTCCTCGACAATGCGTTGCATTACGATCTTGACTACCAATTCGGAAGTCGCAAGTTCGAATTGTGGTGTGGCCAAGTAAATTTTATTTTGACAAATATGTATGATTCCTCGATAATGCATTGCATTACGATCTCTACGAATTCGGAAGTCGCAAGAACAAATTGCGTTACGATCATAACGAATTCGGAAGTCGCAAGAACAAATTTATACGTCCGTCACTCTTGGACACACTGATTCCCAGATTTCTGCCCACACCTACAAACCTTTTCGGTCTCAGAACTTCCTCTCCGTCCTTTCCTAAAAATAATTTCCGAAGAAATATCTTCTTCAGGGCCTCCTGCGTGAAGCTCATGAAAAAGAAGTTTCTTTCAACCAGTCTTTCCCGATCCGGCCTGCCGCGCATTATGTGGGGCAAACGCGTTCGCCGCACGAACTTAGACAAATCTCGCCCCTTAACCCAGGTACCCCTGCTAAGTCACCAAAAGTAGCGAACCACTTGGGATGACTTACGACTTACGACAGAGGTGTTGGTTATCCAATAAATGGTTCTCGGGGCGACGGTACACTTATTAACGTCTTATGTTATTCCCAGTTTAAAGGCGAGTCAAGGGAGTTCTAGGTTAGGACTCCTTCAATTAAGTCTCTCCCAACCTGGCCCGCCACGCAGTAGTTGGGCACACGCATTCCCCGCAAAGACCTAGACAAACTTCACTTTCTGAACCCGGGCACCCCTATTAGGTCACCAAACACTATTTATTTATTATCTATTTATTTATTCATAACATTTTTATTTTTATAGGGCACAAGGGATTTTCATTTTTATTTTTCAATATTTTTCGATGTTTTGTGGTTTAGCGTGTTTTCAAAATCTTCTGTGCACGTAACAGCACATTAAAATTTTTTTTTGTCAAAATATTTTATTAGATGTATGTATGTTGTAAGCCCCCAGTTAAATTTAAATATTAACAAAAAAAGTTATTCTTACTTTAAACTTATAAAATAGCAGTTTTCAATAAATCGTCACTCGACCCCCGGTTTTTTCCATCTGTAATCGTATATAATATGAAAAAGATAAATAAAAATATTTTGATACGGAAAACATCTCAACCTGTTAATATATTTTTATAATGTAGCTTAATTATGACGTATTAAAATTTTTTAAACTACGTAAATCAACGTACTTTAAAATCATTTTTTTGTACTAAAAACCATTCTTTTTCTGTTTAGTAAAAATATTACCCAATAAAACAGTAGTTTAACTTTACAATGTAAAAGTTAATATTAAAAAAATCAATTGTTTATTTGATGATATCCGCCCGACTGGTTGTCTGTGACGCTCTGTTCCGTAAAGCTATGTTGAAAAACGTAAGTGTATTAGTTATTAAGATGAATCCATATACACTGTATGAATGAAATCAAACTGTATAATTTGTTCGTGTAATTTGAAGGAAGCGTGTCAAAAAGGATTTCAAAAACGTGCGTAGCAAGGAGACAGACGATGATATGCTTAAACTTTTCCACATTTAACCTGTTTATCATTTAAAAAGAAACATGTCAAAAGGAATTAGTTAAAGTACGTGGCAAGGACTCAGCCTTTTCTTGTATATTGTAACTTCTGATGTGTTACCTTCAAATAGCTTTGCACAGGGTCATTTGTGCGCGCTTTTTTGAAACAGCGTACTCTATAAAATTTTCAAACGGAGCACGTGGAAAGGGACAATATTACTAGAATACCTAGAACGCGAACGTTCAGATGTATTGTACCTTCTCACATGTTACCTTCAAATAGCTTCGCACAGGGCCCTATACCACTCTGAACAACAAAGCAAGTTTTAATTGTATTGTGATCTCTTTCTCTAGCGCGGCGCCGTGGGTATGTCAGAGCGAGACCACTGTAACAATACATTATTGAAACGATACAATATATTTGAAGATATCATATTACATCCGACAAAAGTTTAAGGGCTGTGCAAATAGGTGAATAATTATTATAATCATTTAAGTATTTAATCTAGCTATTATCGTGTTGATTCAAAGAAATGAACATTACTTATTGAATAATTACAAAAAATTCACTTTGTTTAATTAGTTTTTGTATTTTTTTTTTCAGTATAAAAATTTAAATATGGGAAACAAATGGCGTTCCAAAACTTGGCGTCAGCTCAATAGACTCCGAATGAAAAAGTATGATTTTTAACCTATTTATAGCATAAAATTTATAGGCTAAAGCCATTTTAAGCACCGTTTCAGTTCTGAATGGTGGTCTTACACCAGGGCGATACTAAAAATACCTTCCACTCTGGAACGTGCCACAAATATACTGTGTATTATTTCAAATGAATTAATTGTGAAATGACACAAATTAATCAAATTAAACTTGACTATTTTGTGTACAGATCGATTTCTCGAAGATCTCAGGGAATAGAAGAGAATGCTGTCGAGGATAACTTTTCTGAAAATTTCAGTACTGAACTACCTACGAATATAGTTTCAACAGTAAGCAACATCAAATAATGATTATTTGGGTAAATTATCAAAAATATTCACACATGATTATGTTTTTTTAGGATCAAAGTGTGTATGACATTCATGAACCCACTACAGCCACACACTTTATTATTTTTTCTTAGCACGTTTTGTGAAATATTTCTTGATACCTTTAGTTTAACCTTTTTATTTATTATACGCTATTAATTCAGATGATCTTTATGGAGCGATCTTTTTGCATGCGCTCTGTGTGAAATGTTTATAACTAATACCGGCCATGTACACTCTGTCTTTTACCTTGTATTATGTTCCTTATGAAAACAAAACTGTTGTTTCTATCAAAATTGTAACAAATTCTTGCATCTTCTCATATAATATAGTATCCTTTTTGAATAAGGAGAGGAACTACTTGGTTATTCAAATCTAGTCACCAAACACGGCTAAAGCCATCACAAGCAACCCTTGGATTCTGAATGGTGGTTTTCATAAAGGTGATACTGAGAGTATCTTCTTTCACTATGGAATGTGAAATATTGGTAAATGCCAGATTACTTTTAAATTTTTACAAAAATAAAAATCCTTTTCATTTTCCCCTTTTTATGAGTGGTGCTAAGTTTCTTCGAGTATTGCAGATACGAGATCTCGGTGTTATATTCCCGCCAGTCTATCTTTTTATAATTAACTTTTATTATTTTTACAAAATTCTTCTCTTTTAAAATTCGATACAGTACGAGTACATCATATATTTATTTTATTGTTTGTAACACACATGAACAATTGTATCCATATGGCTACATTTTAGCTTTAAAGTCAAGTTTTATTTTCTAAATAAAAGTATCAGTTTTTTAATTGGTACAAAAATATAATTTATTGTAATATTTTCATGTATGTATGTTAACGCCACTAGGATATTAATAAAAATAAGTTAATAAATAAATTCCACCAGAGCAAGACATTATTCTATGTAATCTCTTTTCATACTCCAGGTAGGTCAGTCACAAGACAGTACCTACCATATTATTGTAGCAATTCCACATCAATATCCAAATATTACACTCCTATGCGACGATTCAACAGCTAGAAAACAAAAACTCCGATGTTGTTGATATATTTAGTACATCAATTGTAATATATAAGCAAACCTTATTGAAGTTTTTTCATCAAGTAGGGGAATATTTTGTTAAAGCTATTTAAATTGACTAACACATTTAACAGCATTTTGTCGGCGGATAGAAAAAAAATGTAACTATTTTGGATTTTTTCATATCAATGGATTTTTTATATTTTGTACCTACCTACAAACTTTATTGATCAAATTCAATAATATTATTACTTTATTTTTTTGTGCAAGTTTCTTAAACTAGTCGTTTCCTGCATTGTTTATGAGTATAATGTTCTGAGTTCTATCGAGCCGAACCGTCTGATATGAAAATATCTGGAGTCGGTGAATTACTTTCCCATTTGGTCTCTGGTGGATTGGCGTATTGTTCTTGTATTGTTTTGTATTTATTATACTTATATAGCGCACTTACATTGCGTGGATTTACTAGACAATCGTTTTTGGAATAGTGTGTGGAAGGGTTTCCTGTGGGGAAGATTTAACCCGGACGTAAAATCTGAAGCATCAAAAACGTAGTTAAAGAATTATGTAAGCTTGTGTTTTTTTATTATAAAAACTATTTTATTCTATTTTGCAAAAAACCTAAACTTTTAAATAAATGAATGAATATTACAACGTTGTTTTATATTTCCATGTTTTGAAAGCCCTAGCAATTTGCACAGGCGATGATGGACAAGTTGGCACGCTACTAGCAGGTGTTCGGTGTTGAGAGGTAGAAAAGTTCCCAGTATTTATGGAAAATTATGTATTTTACTCGAGAAATGTGGGAATATTAGTAATATGAAATATATCAATACCCCTTTAATTTTCACTACATACTGAGAAGAAGCTGATTTTTATAGAACTTGGTAAACGTTTTGAGGTTTATAATTTTTAAGATTAAAAATAACATAGAATGTAGTGTTAAAACCCAGTAAACATCTCCCAATTTAATTTTAAAATCATAATATTTGAAACTTGGATATCTGTCAGTTGTTATAAGCTGTTCGTGTAATATTGAAGATAATTTTTCAACAAAATAGGGAATCTCAGGGGAAATTTCCCCACGTTATAGGGAAAAATCGAAATTCAACCAAGCACGAAAACCACCAACATGTAAGAAATAGTTGAGAAGTTAACTAACTAACCATCACGCCTTTTCCCCGCAGGGGTAGGCAGAGAGGACGGACCGCCAAACAACTCGGTCTTGGCACACACTCTTTGCCTCACTCACATTCATCCATCGTCTCATACATTCTCTTCTATTATTCTGACTTTTGACATGGCCCGACTCAAGTATCTGATTCACTTGATCGTGCCATGTCTTCCTCGGGCGTCCCCGACTTTTTCTACCATTCACATTTACGTCGTATATTCTTCTTACACTGCTTTCATCGTTCATTCGCTCTACATGCCCAAACCATCTGAGGGGCACTTTCTTAATCTTTTTGGTCCCTTTCTTAATCTAGTTGAGAAAGATATACCTACCTAATATAGTTGGGCAGATTAAACATCGAAAATAAAATTGCTACGATAGGTATTTAAATATTACAATATTGCAACAATGAAATAATATTTCTATTTATAATATATGCAAATAATTTAACTTAAAGAGACACTTTGAAAATGTTTAATGGTGGGTAAATAATAAGTAAAATATATTTCATGTTGAGTAAATTTTTTTTAACAGTAATACATCACAAGAGTCTCAGCTGCTCCCGTCTAGTCAGCCAAGTGAGACTATGGCATCCTCAATTGAGGTGTATTGTGAGGCTGAAGGTAGTGGGGAGGGGAAGGAGAAAGGGAAGAGGAAGGTGGGGAAGTACCTGGCTATTCAGATCTGGTCACCGAACACGGCTAACGCCATTTCGAGCAACGTTACAATTCTGGATGGTGGTCTTACATTAGGGCGATACTGAGAGTATCATCCACTCTGGAACGTGCCGCAAATAAACTATATATTATTTTAAAAGCATAAATTGTGCAAACAAAAATTAATCTTTTTTTTTTTGCCACGTTGGGATTACATCCCGCGACCTTCGGTGTGTGAGTCAAGAGCCTTACCACTAGACTACGCCAGTCGTCACTACAGGAAACGAACCTTCTTTCCAATGAAACAATAAAGATTAAGAAAATCTGGAAACAACATAATAAGAATAGATACATTTGTAAGATTTTATCATTATTTGTAAGTTGGTAACAATGATGAAGAGAAAAAGTATTATTTTTTTTAAATAATTAAATAATATTATAGGATGTGAAGGTTTTTAAAATTAAATTATGAACTACTTGGGGTAACCTACGGAAGTGGTGTTGGTTATCCGATGAATGGCTCCCGGGGTGGCGGTACACAAGCAGGTACACGGTATACAAACCACACCCGTTGAACCAGGGCACCCCTACAAAGTCAGGTTAGGTCTCCCTCAATCAGTCTGTCCTGATCCGGCCCGCCACGCAGTGGATGGGCTAACGTATTCGCCGAAAAGACCTAGACTGACCTCACCCGATGAACCTGGGCACCTCTGCTAAGACACCAAAAGTAGCGAAACGTGACAGAGGTGTTGGTCATCCAAAAAATGGTTCACGAGGCCGCGGTACCCATACCTACTCAAACTTTTAGTATAGGTTAAGAGGTTCTCTACTTTGGTGACTTAGCCGGGGTGCCCAGGATCATGGGGTGAGGTTTGTGGTGTCTTGGCCACGAACGCGTCTGCTCACCATTTGCATTTCAGGCCGGATCGGGAGAGAATGGTTGAGGGAGTCCCTTCGACTTTTTCAGCCTTGCACCGCAAGTTCAATTTTAAATAAAATAAATCTCTCTTTCCTGTTTGTATTTCGTATGAGAAACAGAGACAAATGCAATTTTATTAATGTTTCTAAAAAAATCTAGCCAGAGACCGGATGCTACCGAGACGGAATGATCCGGTTACCATTGTCCGGTTTTCAGCTTTAACGCAAAATGGTAAAAGCGATAGTAGGAAAGCGAGCCTGACTCAATTATTACAAAACAGTCCTTTCTATCAAAATGCGGTTTTTAGTAGTATTTACCGCCCAGCTTGCAGCTCGCTCGTTTAGTACTACTGCGACAAGACGAGGTGGGATGGGAAATACGAATACTTTAATATTTAAAAAAAATAGTAATTCGATACCTTTTGCTGAATAATTTTTTTTTGATTACCTAAATTAATTTATCATTAAGATGAAGCTAAATGATGAATGTAAGTAAGTCTAAAGTCATGGTGTTTGAAAGAGGGAGTACAAAAACAGTATGCAATATAGTTTTGAATGATGAATACTTGGAGCAGGTGGATGAGTTTGTGTATCTGGATAGTATGTTTAAGAGAGATGGGATGGCTGATAGAGATATTGAAAGAAGGGTTAATCCCAGTAACTCCATTAATGGAGGACTGAATGCCGTTGGCGCAAAAAAAATGCCAAAAGAAGCGAAGCTAGCAGTCCACAATGGAGTCCTGGTACTTACCCTGATGTATGGCAATGAGGCCTGGAACTGGTAGAGGAAGGATGAAAGTAAACTTAATGCTGTTGAAATGAAATCCCTGAGGCGTACGTGTAGTAAAACAATGTATGATCGTGTGAGAAATTTGGATATCCGCAAATAATGTAAGGCTGATGTAAGAATAATGAGTAAGATTTAGAAAGGGACCCTCAGATGGTTTGGGCATGTAGAGCGAATAAAAACTACCCTTTTTATTCCAAATAAGATCAGGAATGGCTGGTTAAAGTCGTCGGATTGACTTTATTTTAGAACTGGCTGGTTCCCGGCATGCGTTGCAACGCCATATTAAATAAATACATTTTTCTCCCGGAATCACCTTCCCGTGCGTCCCCGTTCCATGAATCTATCCCTCCCATTGCGGTTCATGGCATCTTCCGATAGAGTACGGCGAAGGAACCCCCTCAACCATTCAAACCATTTAACCTAGACTTGTAGTTTGGGAGCCAGGCATGGGTACCGCCGCCCCGGGAACCATTTATTGGATAACCAACTCGTCACACGTCATCCCAACAACTTTTTTGTGACTTAGCAGGGCTGCTCGGGTTCAAGGGATGAGATTTGTCTAGGTCTTTGCGGCGAACGGGTTTGCCCACTTACTGCGTTACGGACCGGATCGGGAGAGACTGGTTGAGGGAGACCTTTTTTTTTCTTACATTAGCTCTAAGAAAATAACTTACTAAGCCCTGAAGAAAATTAATTCCCTCAAGGCCTATGTCATCTTTGGGGATGCAGTGTGGAGCGTATTTTTTAGGAAAGGAAGAAGAGGTTGTTTCATTCTGAGTTGTCTGGTCACCGTTCTGAAAGGCGAGAGAGTACAGCTGGACAACATCTAACACACTATTATTATATGTATAAAGAGGAAAGATTTGGTTCTTTGTTTGTTTGTTTGCATTGAATAGGCTCCGAAACTACAGAACTGATTTGAAAAATTCTTTCACTGTTAGGAAGCTACACTATCCTCGGGTGACATAAGCTATATTATATTTTCAAAAAAATTATGGATCCTTACTAAAACTCCCAAAATGTAGCCCAAGGTGTAAAAAAAATACCTAAATTATTCTTTACATCGCGTGCGCTGCGAAAACTATTATAGATAGAATAAAATAATGTAGCACGACTTTGCAGAAAACATCACTATTTACAAAAAGTCTCGCGACAGCATATGTCTAACTATTATAGTTATGCAACAATAAGTGTTCTTTTATTTAAAAAAATAATTATAATATCGCCGCTAGAAAAGGCTCTTTATTTTTATCTTGGTATTAATCCTTATAAAAATAAATTACTTCATATTCAAGATTGTTTTAATATCTTTATACAACTTTTTAAATTATTTAATTCTGACATTTCATTGGAAAGATATCATGAGTTTGACCTGTTGTGAGAACGTAAAAAATATCACGCACTGAAACCGTCCGTCCGTTCAGTCCTCCATTGCTGGAGTTACCGGCATTCACCCTTCTTTCAATATCTCAATCAGCCTTACCTACTATCAATATATCTCGTTAACATACTATCCAGTGTAAACATACCTATCTCGTAAACATACTATGGCAGTGAGGCATGGAAGTGGCAGAGGAAGGATGTAAGTAAACTGAATGCTATTGAAATGAGATCCCTGAGGCGTACGTCTGTAAAACAATGTATGATCGTGTGAGAAATTTGGATATCCGCAAATAATGTACGGCTGATGTAAGAATAATGAGTAAGATTTAGAAACGGACCCTCAGATGTTTTGGGCATGTAGAGCGAATGAACGAAGAAAGTAGTGTAAGAAGAATATACGACGCAAATGTGAATGGTAGAAAAAGTCGGGGACGCCCGTGGAAGACATGGCATGATCAGGTGAATCAGATACTTGAGTCGGGCCATGTCAAAAGTCAGAATAATAGAAGAGAATGTATGAGAAGATGTATAAATATGAGTTAGGCAAAGAATATGTGCCTAGACCGAGTTGTTTGGTGGTCCGCCCTCTCTGCCTGCGGGGACGCCGACTTCCGGTCTGCTAATCCCGTTGGTTTAAAAAAAAATTGAATATTGTGATAAAAGCACGTTTTCACAATAATTTAATGTGGGTATACATATCTACGAATAACGTAGGAGGCGCATCTGACTTGTAACAACATTTTGTTTTAATTTACGGAACCACTCGGAGTGGATGTGTTGGTTATCCAATAAATGGTTCCCGGGGCGTCGGTACTCATACCCGCCTCCCAAACTGTAGATCCAGGTGAAGTGGTTCGCTACGTTTGGTGACTTACTAAGCCGGGGTGCCCGGGTTCATGGGGTGAGGTTTGTGCGCATCTGCTCACCATTTGCATAGCAGGCCGAATCGGGAGAGAGTAGTTGAGGGAGTCTCTTCGATTTCTTCAGCCTTACTCTGAAAATCTCTGAAAATTACACCGAAATGGATTCATACGACCGCCATACTCCTGGACACACTGACCCCCAGATTCCTACCCACTCCTACTACCCTTTTCCTTCCCAAAACTTCCTCTCCTTCCTTTCCTAAAAATACCTTCCACACAGCGTCCGCAGAGATTACATAGTCCCCCTGAGGGGTATATTTTCTTCATATATAAAAAATAAAAATATAAATATCCCTCAATCAGTCTCTCCCGATCCGGCTTGCCACGCAGTAGGTGGGCAAACGCGTTCCCCGTACGGACCTAGACAAATCTCACTCCTTGAACCCGGGCACTCCTGCTAAGTCACCAAAAGTAGCGAACCATGAGGTGACGTTTGAATTATACATATATTATCAAAATAAAATACAATATGAACTTGTGACTTCCTAATTCGTAGCCATGATCGTAATGTAACGCGTTACCAAGGAATTAAACAAATTTATCAAATAAAATTTACTTGTGTACGCCAATTTTGAACTTGCGACATCCGAATTCGTAGTCAAGGATCATAATGCAACGCATTATTGAGGAATCGTACATAGATATTTATCAAAATAAAATTTACTTGCACACGCCAATTTTGAACTTGCGACTTCCGAATTCGTAGTCAAGGATCATAATGCAACGCATTATTGAGGAATCATACATAGATATTTATCAAAAAAAAATTTACTTGTGCACGCCAATTTTGAACTTGCGACTTCCGAATTCGTAGTCAAGATCGTACCGCAACGCATTATCGAGGAATTATATCTAAATATTTACGAACATAAAATTTATTATTTTTGAACTTGTGACTTCCGAATTCATAACCAAGATCGTAATGCAACGTGTTATCGAGGAATTATACAAATTTAACAAAATAAAATTTACTTGCGCACGCCATCTTTGAACTTGCGACATCCGAATTCGTAGTCAAGGATCATAATGCAATGCATTATCGAGGAATCATACATATTTATCAAAGTAAAATTTATTGCGCACGCCACAATTTGAACTTGCGACTTCCAAATTCGTAGCGAAGATCGTAATGCAACGCATTATCACCCCTCGAACCCGGGCACCCCTGCTAAGTCATCAAAAGTATCGAGCCACTTGGGATGACGTATGACAGATGTGTTGGTTATCCAATAAATGTTTCCCGGGCGGCAGAGCCTAGCCGCAAAAACCCGCGGAAGTATAATATTAGAGTTTTATAAAATACAGAAAGATATATATTTTTAAGTCGCTGCCGCGGCCGTTATAATATTACGTTTTGCAACTTCCATATCGGCTCAACCAATGAACAGTAAAACCAGATAGAGGTATATGTGTTTTTATGACCAATCAGAAGGCTTCGTTCATGACGCCATCTTGAACGCCATTCTGATTGGTCATGGTCAGATCAACAATTTTATAGTAAAAGCACATATAGGTACATAAGATATACGATTATGTGGATCAACAACGCATGGCAATTTGGGCGGATCATCAACGCATGGTGATTTGGGCGGATCAACAGTTACGAAGCGTATGATTTCCATACAAATATCGAAAATTTTATGTGTAGTATTTCGTTTACTTTTACTGGGAAACTGGCAACCGTGCTATTTAATGTAACGTTGTTGCCAAATCATACAGAAGTATTCCATCAAAGCCAAGTTATATGGTGTTAAAGGTGGATCAACACCTTCGAATAACTTCTTACTGGATCAGCATACTACGAGAAGAGGTCAATATATATATATATATATATATATATATGTTCATTTAGAATCGTAAAATTTGAATGCGTATTTCATCACCTTTCAAATACAGTTTTACGTTTTTGGAGGTGTTCAGAAATATTCATTTTTTTGGATTTTATTGCAAAGCGGAAATATTTTGACCTTCCGACAAAATAGACCCGAGGCCTGAGGGGTCAAAGGTTTGAGTACCTAGATTAATGTCTTATTATTTGCAGTTCTGAGTGCAAGTCCATGACAAGGTATTTCCGTGTCGAGTTGACAACGTACATAGTTTCTCACAGCTCGGCAGAGTAACGAGTAACAGACACCACAGACCTAATGGTGGATATAGAGCTGTGTATAATTAAATAAGTTTTTAATTACACCTGGAGATAGCAATTAGACGGAAGCTACGAGTAATCCATTTCTTTCCGAGAAGAGACAGTTTGTTAATTTTTGTCTAAGAATATGTTTTTATATTCATTCTTTTTATTTGGTACATCTTCGAGGACTAGGAAATAAATGATACGACTCGAGGGATCAAATGATGCGGTGAAGAATCAAATGATGTTGCTGCGTTTCGTGGGCTGTGAATTGATGATTGCGGTTACAATATGTATTTTACTATACTTGGAATTGACTTACCAATATCTCCAAACTACTGTGTACTCTTTATGCACTTAGTTTATGTCACCGGGAAGGTATTAGTTAGTTTGTAGAATGTAAGAGAGGAAAGTGAGGTGATATTTGCTTTGAGAGAAAGCGATACTTCATTTTTTTATTAAACGATTAGTGAAGTAGCGCAAAGGACGGTGAGATTCATGAAAATTTTGCGGTGCGGCAAGACATAAGGAACGAGGAACAGCTTGTAACTAGAGACACGAAAAAAGTATCGATACTTTATGGTATCGAGTACTTTTCCTTTTGATACCGATACTTTTGTACTCGATACTTTGTTTCCGATACTTTTACTCAGTGAGTACTTTTTTGGCAAGTATCGATACCTTTAAAAATATGGCTAAGTAGCTCATGTTTATGGCAATGCCATCTACATAGTTCAATCATAGCAAACCTTCTAAAACATTCCATTGCGTTAGTATAATTGCAAGCACAGGCAATCTAGTGTGTCATGGAAGGATTTGGTTTTACTTTTTCGTGTTTTAACAGGGCAGCTGTGTTTCATTACTTATTTAATTACGCACGTTTAGTTTTGCAGTTGATTATATACCTAAAATATAACACTTTTTTATAAGCACCTAACCTAAACGTTCTTTTTACCTTTTATAACTAAAATAGATCATTGAATTTAAAAATTCTGATCCTGGGGAGGGGGTTTTGATACGTAGTTAGCCCGCTCAGAGCTGTAAATCAGGCCCTATGAAATGTACTCGATACTTTGAAGTATCGATACTTTTGTTTCAATACTTTTACGAGTACGATACTTTTTTCCGATACTACTCATGAGTACAGTATCGATTCTTTCTATTCGATATCGTGTACCTACTTGTAACCATTGAGTTGGTTTCGAAGCTGAAGCTAAGTAATGGTAAATATAACTTTAAACTGTATATTCGAATTTAAAATAATAATTACATTATTTAAAAAAAAAAATCCTGATGTCACATTTTGGGATGCTGTGTGGAGGGTGTTTTTAAAGTAAAGAAAGTTCTGGGAAGGAAAAAGGTGTGAAGAGTGGGTAGAAATCTAGGTGTCAGTGTGTCCAGAAGTGAAGGACGTATGAATCCATCCCCCCTGCGGTGCAAGGCGATGGGTCGAGAAGTCCGGCTGGAGAGGTCAAAGGTCTGGTCTCCCTCAACCAGTCTTTCAACAGTTCGGCCCGACTCGCAGTAGGTAAGCAAGAGCATCCGCCGCCAAGACCTTGACAAACCTCACCAATCCTAGCGAACTATTTGAGGCGACCTATGGACGGTGTGTTGATTATCCAATAAATGGTTCCCGGGCGGCGCGGCGTTATCCATACCGCCTTCCAAAATTAAAACGAATAGTTAATGTGGTATATTAATTGCATGTAAAAGCTCACTAGGACGTTAATAAATAAATGAACAACTTTGGTGACTGGTTTTGGGACTAACTAACTGACCATTGCGCCATTTCTCAAGAGGTAGGCATAGATAGTGGAATTCCACACAACTCTATCATGCCAAAACTCCTTTTCTTCATTCAAATCATCATACCTATCCTTTTTCCGACTAAAATATATGATTCACTCGATTGTCCTATATTACCTACCTTATTTTAAACATTCTCGAACTCTTTTTCTACATTAACTGCACACAGGAGATCCTGAGGAAAATAATTTCCCTCGGGGCCTATGTCATCTGAGATGCTCTGTGGAGGGTCTTTTTGAGGAGAGGAAGGAATGCACATTGGTCTTGAAGAGTCCCATGTTGTAGGAGATAGGAAACCAGTTGGCGTATCAGAGTTGAAACCAAAACTTAATTATGGACAGCGAGTTTCTTTTACTTTTGTTTCAGGTTTCAACCCAAAATTGCCTAAGGATGATCATTATTTATAAGAATACACGTAATTTGAATAAAAAAATATATCGTGTGATTTTAAACGACATTTTAAAAACCTGACTGTAAAATATACCGGCTCGTGACTTTGACTGTGATCCGTGAGACGAAGTCGGCCATTTACTCGGAAACGCAAATAAACTGTTCTGGTGAAACTTTCCTGCAAATATATACAACTATGCGATAGGAAGGTTTCCTCAAGTATTCGCGAAAAGTGAATTTTAATAACTGAACGACCCTTATCAAACTAAGACAAGCATCGTAATTTTAAACCGACATTAGTTAAATTTCGTAAAGACCAGGAAAAACTCGTGAATGGTGATCTATCCCAACTTGAAATTTGCACAGCTTTTGCCAGAGTCCACGTAACTACTTTCAGTTTTTAATAAATGGAACCCACATTACAAAATTTTTGTACAAGCTATTGAAAGAACATTCTTAAGTTTTCTAAGTTTAATAATGGGTATTCCAGCAATTTTGTTGAACTAGAATAATACCAGAATAATCTAACCTAATTAATCTAACTTCTAATGGAAACCTTATAAGAGCTAATAAATATTGGGATTTATATTAGGCTAACTAGAAATTTCAACATTTATTAGCTCTTATAAGGTTTCCATTAGCTTCTAAAGGAAACCTTATAAGAGCTTATAAATGTTGGGATTTATTACTAGGCTAACTAGAAATTTCAACAATATTACGTGTATTAAACTGTTGTATTTTGCCTTTGTTAGAAGTCAACTTGAGTACAATTCTACCATCTGGAACCAACAATGCAATAATATTAATATACGAGCTATCGAAAGAATACACAATAATTTTTTTTAGTTTTGAAAAGGGGTTTCCAGCAATTTTGTTGATCTACGATTTTAAATGAATATAGAATTTTCATTGACTTGGTAATGTAGTTGATAGTCCAGAATTGCTTGCATTGATAAGCTTTATGATTCCACTACGTACCTAACACTAGAAGTCGTGATTTATTTCAGTGCAGAATTTCTGGGACTAACTATCATATGTATTCCTCTTTGTCCAGAATACTAATGGAGGTAATTAATTATACTAAGTCAGTGTATTCCTATAATTCATCAATAAACAAATACAAAATGTTGTTTCTTAAGCAGCTCAGTTTTGTATAATAAATAAAGTATAATTTTTACTTTTCATCAGTAAAAATCTTTAAAAAGGGCGTTAATAAATAATAACAAATAAATAAATAAAGGTAATTTCCTTCGTGAGCTTCGCTACTTGTAAATATCCAGTAAACCGTTAAAAATGTTAAATGTTTTACCATATTACTGTTTGATACATATTAGTTTTACAACAAGGTTTTCTTTGAAATTGTTGAAATTCTATTATCACTCGATTTTTGGCAGTTTTGGCTTAGAGGTCTATGCAAAACACGTTTTAATTTTAGCTGAGAGGTTACAGGTTCAATTCACATACAGCGCAATGTATCTGACTAAGTATTCAGTTATTTATCGTTCCACCCAACATCCAAGGCGAACCACTCGTGTCAGCAATATTCAATTACTTTTTGACAGGTCGGTGGTTGAGTGGGCATCGCGTTTGGGTTCCACCCAGGCGTTCTGTGTTTGATTCCTCAGCTGGCTAAGTCCGCCATCATGACTTGAGCAACATTTTCGGCTTACTGTGGTGGTAGTAGGAGATTTTAAAATATTGTCAAATAATTCGTTACCCAGGAATGTTTGTCTATCTTAAAAAAAGTTTATCGATTCGTATGACAAAATCAACATGACATCGTATGGCAACAAATCTTAGCTTGTACTACATCCCCCAAAGCCGGCATTTCAGTTGCTTTTATGCTCCGTTTGAGTGATATTTATGTTCGTTAAGTTGCTAGTTGTCTAGGAAACCAGACAACTTCTCCTTCACAATACGAAGAAGAGTGTGTCCCCCGTGTCCCCCTACCAATATTTAATATTTCTACAAAAATTAACCGATCATTTTCCTTCAATTTCAGGATTCTGACGACCCGCTGAGATCCAAGCGCAAGCAGCCTTCCATGTCCATCGTCAATCCAATGGATGTCCTCAGACAACGCCTTCTTCTCGAAATAGCCCGCAAGCAGATGCGAGAGAATGAAATCCAAGCAGAAAAGAACCGTGTCTTCTTCAAGAACGTCGGCAAACGCAACAACAACAACATGGCAAGCTACAACAACAACATGGCAACCGACAATAACAATCTGGCAAACGGCTTCAATAACAACCTGGCAAACGGCTTCAACAACGACTTCAGTCCGCTTCCAAAGCGCGGACTGTATTCCAAGATGGCCGACGTGGATTCTGACAGGCAGGCGGCTGTCAACGCGTACTTTGCTAGTGGAGCCAATAACCTCTAAAATGAACTCACGTATATATTGGATATTTTAGTATAGGTAAAACAATGCATACAAACCAAAACCATGACAAGATTAATACAGAGCAATTTAGTTGCTCGCATTTAACTACTGCAAATATTATATCTTATTATTGTTGTATAATGCGAATCCAGTCATATTGAGAGTTATTTATTAAATCATTTATTTTAAATTAAATAATATATTATAATGTATTGAGCTTTAAGCACCGAAAAATGATTAACAATTTTTTTTATTTATTCTTTACTGTCGGTGACTTGTAGGAAACACCGACAACTGTTTTATAATATGACTTCGATATTTTAGACTTTGACATTCGACATGTTTTAGAGATAGACCATATATAATGATATAATCATCGCTTGTGATGTGACACACAACAATAGCGATGTGACAACAACCATCACCAAAGTTTTTTTAGGAAGATACAATTTAATTTATTTATGATGTCATAAATATGTTTTACTCGTCTTTTTTTAAAACTTATTTCATTTATTCTGCTATTAATTAAGCTACTAGCTAGCAGTTAAAAACCCGCTCCGCAGGTTTTGCTGCTAGGCCCTGCGGGCGGCTTTTAGATCGGCTTCGTTCAGTTTGAGTGTAGGTAACCATTTTATAAATCCGATGAGAACTGATTAAAAAAATAGCCAGTTCCTCGGATCCACTGTGATCCAGTGACAGCTAGCCGAGTTAAAGTAACCGTGACAGGCAATGAATCCACATGTAACTCTCCATATCCGGAAAGATACTTAAATTATATTAATCCGTAGTACTTATACCTAGGAAAGAAACGTCCACATGCGAGCTGCTGACGTAAGTGGCGACATCTTGTTACGAATTCTTGAATTCGAAACCGAATTACAACGGTAATTTTGTTTGAAATTCCTCGTACACAGATGTTATTTGTCGCGCAACGCGTACGGCGTGGCGTGTTGACACCACGCGGAAACTGAATAATAACTTTCAATATAATGCAATTATTAAGCTTTTACATTCGAAAGGTGATCGATTTCATGGCATTATATTTAACCCCGAGGGCCACAATAGGGTTACTACTTGATACCCGCGAACATTTATAAGATTTTTTATTCTGTTTGTTAGGATGTCAATTCTTATCAACCTGGCAACATCGGCGACCAACAAACGTCTCACTCTTTCTTTCCATGAATTTATTACAAACGACCGGAGACCGATTTTACGGCTTTATCTCTAAACGTGAGGCTTATGAAAAGGTTAGCAGAAATACTTGTGCTCTTGAATATTTTTTAAGGTTTTCCCATAATTTCAATTGTGATCCACCTAAGGTTATATTGGCGCCACGGAGCAAAAGTTGCCATATTTCTTTCCATGAAATTTGCAAGGTTTAAAGTACTACCGGAGACTGATTTCACGGCATTTTCTCTAACCGTCCGAGTTTTGACGCAGTATTAAATGGATAAGCGCCTGAAGGATTAATCTTAAAAAAAACTGGGCTTCATCATCTCCACTATTCTCTAGGAAGCCACCTGGAGAATAACCAGAATAACCTAACTTAACCTAACCTAACCTAACATAACTAATCTAACCTAATGCACTTCTTTAGTGATTCTTCATTGCTGGGATTGTCAAGGATCTTGATATCCCTTTGAATTTTATAGATGGCAGCACTTAAGTTTGTAGCTAGCTCATGAAGCAAGTGAAGCAAGTCACTAGCGTATTACTGTAGATCTATATTCTAACTTATTTATATTACAAACGTTATATTTTAAATGAAAATGGTGTTAACAATATTTTGGTGATTAAGGCTTAATATATACAGAAGTGTTAACTTTTTAGAAGCGTATTAAGTATCTTTATTTCACAGCTAAAAGATATTAAAGATTAAAAATAATACAATTACAACTTTTAAATATATGTATTTATAAATAAATAAAATAAAATATTATATTCTGCGTATTTTATAAATAAAGTACACACATTTCAATATTTTCCCGAATTTAAGGTCATAACTTCGAAAAAATTAAAGGAAAAGAAACTTTAGTCTAAAAAGAGTGATTTTGAAAAAGGCCTAAATTAATAAAAAAAAAATCTTCAACACTCTCACAAAAAATCAGTATTTTAAAACTTCTATACTAAAAATGTTATTTCTTAGCTAACCTACAAATATTTATAAAAATCCTTGTTATATATTTTTAAAAGTATCCATATATATCTATATTTTGCATTCTACAAAAAAAAAATTAACCAGTGCCAAAAGCAAATCGAATATACGATTCATTTATGGAGATTTTTTCATGTTTCATTTGTTAAAATATTTTTATTAATTACACTTTTTAAGTTTCATTTTGGCCTATTTTTTTCATTTATTAATACATATATAAATAAATTATAATTATTGCCAAACATAAACAATAAGTATAATATATATTTTCATGATGTATCATAATTTACAAAATAATGGTAAAAAAAGTATTATTCAAAAACAGTAATTTAAAGTTTTTTGAAAAAGATAGGCTGCTTTTTTCAGAAAATGTTATATGAAGTCATTTTTATCCATTTAAAAAAAATTACATTTTCATACTAGCATTGAAATCCAATTGAATATAATTACATATATATTATATTTCAGTTTAATTACTGCTTGAGCCCAGTCTGTGTACAATATATTATTATAAAAATCTGTAATAAAATCCAAAAAATTGTCACTAGTTTAAACTTCTATCTTATAAACTAAACTAAATGTAACTTATACATGTTTTCTTGTGAACTCTAAGTAACATCCCTTGATTATTAAGTAATACTTTTTTTGCTTAGAAAAGCAAAAGTTTCTGCTAGAATTTAATAAATATTTAAGCATTGATTAAAAAATTAATGTATTACATACTATTCCATCGTAAATATTATAAATTAAAAAGCTTTTTAGTTAGGCAAAGAGTTACTGACTATTTACATTTTAAAAACACATTATACAGGTAATAAAATAGTAGATTATTCCTTAGGAATATTTTAGTGGACAACGCGACTTATATTTTGACATGAAATGTTTATTGTTTCTTTGCAAATAATATTATTATTGTATTTAGACAACGCTTTCCTACCAGTGTTGAGAAATGTTGTACAAAGTGGTTTACTGACTGTAAATTAATTATTTCAATAAAAAGGTGAAGTTGTAATTGCTATTTGTTTATTATTAAAACAAACCCCTGGAGATGACACTACCACAACCTACAGTCAACAAAAATAAAGGTGAGGAAAACATGATGTTACACTAACACAACCTGCAGTCAACAAATTTAAGGATGTAGAATTTTTTTTCTTCAAAAAAGTAATAACTAAAAAAATCTTCCCCACGTCATCACTGGTTACTCAGCCTACTAACAAAATAAACCCTCACCCCGACCCTACTGTCAAATATCTACAGATTTTTTTAAATGTTTTTATGTTGAAAACAGGTCAAAAAAATAACACCGGAGACCAAAAATTCATTTAAATTTTTAAACTCCAAATACATTGTAGACCGTGTACCATGCGCGAAACTTTAGGGACATGATTATTTACGCGAGTTCTGTTATATTTTTACCATGGGCCATTCTTGACAGAAAATAAATAATAATAAAACTTTTACAGAACTCAAAAACTTAGAAATTTAATGAAACCCGACCTTAGCAAACTTCGTTTCATATTTATTTTGTCATTGTCTCCAATAAAACTTTTTGGATTGTGGTGTTTTTTAATAAGGAAATATAATAAGGAATAGCTGAGAAAGTGGAACAGAAAAAAAATAGGTATTAGAACAATGATTGTACCGCAAAATAAAGAAGACGAAAGAGAAGACAAAAAATTAAGTAAAGATGAGAAATGAAAAGAAAGATAAAAAAAAATAAGTAAAAATAAAAAACAAAACTAGAAAAAAAAAGGTTCTTGATTTGTCAATATACAAAACAAAAATATATATTTAGCTGCAGGAATCTATAAAATTCCAGTCTCCACCGGACGATTCAGAATCATGCAACTTCAACACCTCATTTGAAAAGTCAATAAAAGTTCTAATTTTTTTTTGAAATGCAAAAATTGCAAGTGATATATGCCAAATTAAGTATTTGTCAGAATTTTATTTTTTTTGTTTGTAGAAGTAATTATTAAAAAAAAATTCTGTTTTTTTCTAGGTTCAATTTTTAATAAAAAGTGTTAAATTTATCGTGTTAGTTGTGTAAGGTCTATTAAATTACTAAAATAAGGAACTCAGTGCAATTAAAGCTGAAAAGTACATACCACATAATTTTAATTACCATTTTTTTAATATTTTATAATAAAAGTTCATTGAATTTTCTTACATGTTTTTTTATTGCATACAAATGATTAAATATCAACACTATTTTGAAACATCGAAATTGAATTTTTTAATAAAAATTTACTTTGAGAGTAGTAGCCTGTGAGACGTCGTGTCACTTACAGTGTTATGAATTTGTCACGTCCCCAGTTAAAAGTTAACCAATACTAGTCCACTCCTTAAAAAAATCAACTAAATGAACGAATTCTTTCCGTATTAAAACTATATTGTTAACCAATACTACTGCGCGGCTTCAAAAAATCAATTTAACTCCGTATTCAAACTAGGACCATTAGACCGTAGTCCGCCGACAGTCAGGCGACCATCATAGCATGTCTCTTATATTTAAATATCTTTGGTGCCAATAATTTGCAAAGTGAGTAAATATTTCTACAGAAAAAAATTGTCGTAACCAGGGAAAGAATAACCTTTTAATTCATTAATAATTTGTTGAATTTCATCGATGTCAGTTCGCAGGAATGGTGTTAATGTGTTTCAAGGATTGGAAAGGTGTACATAGTTTTTTACTATTTTTTTAAATTTTTTGTGCTTAGAAGTTTTTTTAAATTAAATATTTTGAAATTTTTAGTATACCTATTGAAATTTTTTTTAAATGTAACATTTTTAATTTTTCGGATTTTGGTATATTTGAATTTTTAATTTTTTTTGGACTCAAAAAACTAAAAATATTTGTAAAAATGGTGATCGAAACGATATTTGAATGTGGATGAAGCCTTATCTCGCCAAATAGGGTATAGGAGATTACACAGTACATACCTACCTACAATATGTACCTAGTGGTAAGTCAATGTATTTTAATGCAAAAAATCCGTGTTGGCACTTACTTATTTTTGCAAAAAAAATAAATTACTAAAAGCCTACCATTTATTTCAAAAATTGTTTCTATATAATTTAGTCTCTATATTCTTTCATAGTGCGCGAGTGGGTAGGTACTAGCGCGTTTGTTACCATTTTTCACAAAAATGGCGCTTTTTTTATTATTGGGCATAAAATAATCTTATCTATTTAAATTTTATTGCAGTAGAAAATTTCTAAAAAATATATTCTTTCCTACTGCGCGGGTAGGTACCTACCGCACTTGTTGTCATTTTTCACAAAAACAACTTAATGGTTTTGTTTATTATTAAGCATAAAATAATCTTATCAATTTTAATTTTATTGCAGTAAAAAAATTAGAGAAAAAAAATTATTTCATGGGTAAGCGCTCTTTTTGTCATTTTTCACGAAAACGGCGCTATAAAAATTGTATTATTCAGAATTTTTTAATCAAATAATCATTCAAATGCAAAATGGTTCACAGAAAAAATAATTCTATCCAAACATAAATATATTTATATATATATATATATATATATATATATTTTTTAAATAATAGATACTAACCCTAATGTTGAGTTTTAAAGGAAAAAAAGTTCCTGCATAAGTTAGTACCTACCTAGTACATTTGTAATTTTTTTTTATTATTTAATAATGTCCAAGAGGAACGAAGCCTTACCAACACATTCATAAATGAAAAATATTTAGGATGTGTTGTTTCAAAAAAATTAACAATTCTTAAAAATTTTCAAATTTGTTTCACGTTTTGTGAAAGTTTTTTTCAAATTCTGTTCAAATTCTGTAATTATTTCAGTTTTATGACGCAACTGTCCTATAATGATATACTTAACAACAGAACTTGAATATAACATACACAGAACGTGAAAATTGACTTTAAAAAATTATTGAGTTGTTCAATTTTATTGAAACAACCGTCCTCAGTATTGTATTCCAACCCAATGACGTTATAGTATTAATGTCATTGTTCCAACCCAATTTATTCAAAAAAGTTCCTAGCTTTGATGATTTATTTTTACTTCATATAATCATTTTTTCTGAATAAAAATGAGTTTAAGTACCTACACTTCAACTCGTAATGTTCTCTTTCATATTTTCGTTTAGATTATTATTGTTAACTTATTCTAATATGATATATTTCACTGATGGGAATAACCTTCAAACAAGTAATAAAAAGATAGTTTTTCTTATAAAAATTGAAAAAGTAAATATTTTTGAAAGCATTATTTTAAATACGTGATGACGACATGAAAGCCACAAAAGATCACGTCCTGTCTTTTCTTCTAAAAGAGTTCAAGCTCCCTTTTTGGCTCTGGTGTTATAAGCAGTAGTATCAAAACTCATAGTCCGGTTTTTTATTTGTGATATTCCACTGTTTTTTCGTTGGGAAACATATAATATTTTCATTAATAATGCGTGTTACTTGAAGGGTTTTTCCCAAACAATATTGAAGTAAGGCTATAAGCCCGAGGTAAATAGGCCTACTGGAAAAAAAAAAAATAATTAGAAATTAGACAGCCAAACACCACTTAGTAACAATTGTAAGAAAACCCATATTTTCTAATAAAATCCTTTTATTTTATATTTTCTAATGTCCCCCTCCCCCATATTTGTGCATATAAGGCTAAAGATGGTCTTGGCAGATTGAAACCAGTTACGGTCAAATAAAATTAAGTGGAAAAAAGTTTTATATTCGTTTTATTATAATATATAAAAAGTACAAATTAAGTATTTTACAAAAAAAAATCAAAACCAACACTTTTTTTTATTATTTTTTATTATTAAAAACATATATATATTTATGTACTTTGGGTTTCAAAAAGTTAAAATAAAGTTTCCTCCATTATGGACTAATGAAATGGACTAAGAAATGCATAAATAAAACAAAATCAGGAAAATACAATATAAGGTACGGGCTCAAAAATATACAGACCTAATACAAGATGTTTACATACAAATACATGACGAGATTTAAGAAAGCTATAAACCGCGCCCATCATTTTATAAGTTTAGTATTTGAAGATAATCAGGGCTATCAGAACAGAGTTTGTACCTGCTTATGACTCGTTTTCCAAATAACATATGAAAAAATATGTTTTCAATATATCATTTCGAGATTTGTTGGAGGCATATTATACCTGTCTCAAATTTTCAGGCAGTTCGTTATATTTAGTGTAGGCAATGTATTCTAATGATTTCAGTCCGAACTTTGTCGAATGTATTTTTGATATGTGTAGTTTGTTGTGTTGTCGTGTATTATATTGGTGAATGTCGTTGTTATAGTTCAGTTTTATATTTGTGTGGGTGTTGCAATGAATAATATTTAAAATGGTGTTTGTTATCTCAAAACTAGGAACAATCTTAAATGGCAATACAAGTGCGTGACGGTAAATATCTTTAACAGGTGTATCCCAAGGCAAGCCAAAAATGTTACGTAGGGCTCTATTTTGGATTATTTGCACCTCTGATATCATTTTTTTGGTAGCAAAACCCCAGATACTCGAAAGGTATGCCAAGTGGGAGTGAATCATAGCATAGTACAAAGATCGCAGTATGGCTGTGGGAAGCAATCTACGTAGTCTGTACATTAAACCTTGATTGAGCCACTTCTTGATTGAGCACCCCTTTATAATTGAGCTATATCGCTTAAATTGTACAATGTTATTTATAACTATGAATACATGTAACCAATTCACGGGGTGGCCAAATGAAAAATAATAATAATGAAAACGTGGACCACCTTATTGTGCATATAAGTGTGTTACAATTAAATAATTAATTTAAAAACATGAATATGAAAAAATTATCTAAAACAAGGTCCTAGACAACAACACCACCGCTATCAGGCCACACGATGCCATCTATCCAGGAAATGTAGCCAGAAATGCGGGTGTTTGTGTATGTGCAGGATGAATAGGTAAAATATGATTTCAACCCCACCAGCAGATGGGTGCAGTCCACCTTGTGGCTGTTCAGTAGAGTCAATGGGGCGCCATTATACAAGCCCTGAGAACAAATAATTTAATAAGGTGAAAACTCCAAATAGTAGATAATAAATTAGTGAATCAGGTTTTGGAACAGTGCAGCTTATAAATTAGTGCATTTTTAATCGGATTTTGAACTCAATTCCGTCGAGAGGCATTGTTCTACGTTTTACCATCGGTTATACTTTAATCACGGGAAAAGCATTGCCGGCCGACCACTTTATATAAAGTGTGTACACCGATATCTTTATAAAGATCGCAATAATATGAATAGTAAATGTGATACAAGTTTTCCTCATCTTCTGATCTTTTGTGTGGAAGAATATTTATCAAAATTAAACTTTATTATGGGAAACGGATGCGCGATCCCTTTCAGACATATCCTTATTTAGGATTTGGGGCCAAAATACACTAACAAACTAAAAATTTATTTTATTCGAGTACGTCAAACGTGTAGTGTGTATATGTGCTACTTTGTTTATTTGTTTTTTTTTTTAATTATAAAATATCAGCCATGAAAGATTGGAATATTTCATGATTTTAGAGACAACTTCGTTTATGAGTAAATGATAAACATTTAAAAAAATATTTTTACAACTTTCATTATAAAATGTGGTGAAATATAAATTAAATGATATAAAATATTAAAAGAAAGCATTTTGATGGGTCTAAATTAAAAATTAAAAATGACCTGTTGACCTGAAACTGCATAATTGCGGTTTAACGGGATTTATTTTTTATTTTATTTCTTATCGCACAGCAAAGTGCAAGATTACATATATTTTTTACTTGTAATTTTATTAACCCACTACAAAATTTAAAAAGTGGAGTCTGAAATAAAGCAAATTTGAATTCTTTTATTACCCGGATATTATCATATTCAACATTTTAAACACAAATATGTAAAATAGCATACATTCGTACTAGATATTTATTATAATTTTTGATTTAAAAAAATATTATTCAGTAAGTTTGGGTATTTTAGCCTCAAATCTAAAATTAAGTTTATGGACTACACATCCATTCCTCTTAAAAACTTACACCTGTAGCACTAGAGAGATGCGTGAATGTTGTTTTTTTATAATGATTTGTGCCAAAGTGAAAAGCAATTTATTTGTAATGTACGAGTAATAAAATAGTACATTGTGTTTCCACATAAAACACCACCAAATGGGCCCAACACTGACTTTAGGGAGTTAAACTTCAGTTTAAGGAGTCGTATTACAAAGTAGCCTTTAATATCAGACAATCCTTATATATTTGGGGTGTAGTGAGTACCATGTAAAAACATTCATAAAATGTATTTATTATTTTCAAATATATTTAGCGATTTAAAACAAAATGCATTTAGTTGAAGTTCGCTCTTGTTTTCGCCCATAATACGGGTAGATAGTCAGTGATTACATTCATGGTCAATGTTTCTAATTACGGTTCAGTGCGGTTAACCCAAAGATATTCAAATACAAAAGAGATATGCTGTGTTGTCCGCGCGACTGTCGCCGGACTACGGCCTAATGCGCGTAGTTTGCATACAAAAAGAATTTGTTCATTTTCTTGATTTTTTGAAGGTGTGCATTATTATTGGTTAACAATATAGTTTGAATACGGAAAGAATTCGTTCATCTAGTATAGCGTTTGTTTAGTTTATTCGTTAATTATTCGTTCATTTAGTTTATTCATTAATTGATAAACAAAAACAACACCGGCGACACCCGGAAGCGCAGTCTCACCTAGTAAAAACGGCAGATAGCACATCTCCTTATATTTCCAATAACTTTGTGTCGACCTAACCTAACCAAATACTAGTGGGTAGTTCTCTCAACAGTTAGTAGACCTCGCGTTCAAAAAAATACGTTTCCATTTTTCTCTATGACAAAATTTCCTCTGAAGTCCTGAGATTTGAAACCTAAAAGGTACTTAAACACTTACCTTCTTAATTATGAATCAAGTTTATGATTTGAATAGTGGTCTTCCACCAGGGTGATACTGAGAGTATCTTCAACTGTAGAACGTACCGAAAATGAAATAAAATCATTTTACTTAAATTATGTGTGGAAAAACAACAACAATAATTTGAAAGTTACTTGCGCAAACACAAGAAATGCCTTCCATGCATGTAAAAAATGAAACCAATGTCGCCACTGGCTTAGTACATTTTGATTCTAGCCCATTTAGCACGTGCTCTGTCTCACACCGAATATCGCTATCCCTTGAATTTCATTATTATACAGGAAATATATGACAATATTGCAAGCAAAGAATATTCAGACTTTTGGATCATGAAACAAACCCACATCAATGTGGGAGTAGGGTATGGGTACCGCCGTCCCGGGAACCATTTATTGGATAACCGACACCTATGCGATAGGTCACCCCAAGTGGTTCGCTAAGTTGGGTTACTTAGCAGGGGTGCCCGAGTTCATGTGGTGAGGTTTGTGCGGGTCTTGGCGGTTGATGCGTCTACACACTATGGCAGGCCGGATCGGGAGAGAAAGATTGAGGGATACTCATTGACTTCTCCAGCCGTATTCTCTCGGAAAATAGCCTTGCACCGCAGTTGGAGGGATGGGTTCATACGTCCGTCACTCCTGTGCCCACTGACCCTCAGGTTCCTACCCACCCTTCATACCCTTTTCTTTCCCAAAACTTCCTCTCATTAAAAAATACCCTCGCTACAGCATTTCCAGAGATGACATAGGCCATGAGGGGAATTATTTCACTCAGGGCCTCCTGTGTGGAGCTAATGTAAACAAAAATAAATTCATACATAATTTAAGTGAAATGATTTTATTACATTTCCGGCACCTTCCAGAATTGAAGATACCCTCAGTATCACCTTGGTGGAAGACCACCATTCTAATCGACTTCATAATTAAGTATGTAAGTAACTACGTATAACTACGGTAAGTATGTAAGTAAATCGTGAGATTTGTAAGTACTACTTACAAATCTCACGATTTCAGAGGAAATTTAAGTTATTTGCGTAAAAACTAGAAATGCCTTCCATGCAGATTTAAATAGAAACCAATGTCGTCACCGACTTAATACTTTTTGGTTCTAGCCCATTTAGCACGCGCTCTGTCTCACATTGAGTATCGCTTTCCTATTTGGATTTCATTATTATACAGGATATGTATAATAATATTTATAGCAAAGAATAGTCAGACTTTTGTATCACAAAACACGCCCACATAATCACTTAATATTTAATATTAGTTTATGTACGAGTATTTCAAAATTTGAATTTAATTTTTATTTCTATTTTTCTTTAAAATATGATTTTTTTCTTTACTTTTCACTTGCTTTTATATGTTTCTTAAATTTGGTTGAATATGGTAATTATCTGTTTCAATAAAATAGTATTTAATTCCTATTTAAAATATTTAATGTATGGCTACCACAACACGTAGTGTGGTAGCAAAAACAAACAATAATCGTCAGCAGCTTTGCGTTACTACTTTTTTGTTATTATTAAATTTCTTATAATATTAATGTTTATAGTAAAAATAATTAATGAAAAAAAAATTAAAAACTACATTGTAATAAGATTGGTTTACAATATATCTCAGCGTTACATACCGGACATTCCCCAGTTGTGTTGACTGGGCGGCTGCATATCTCCACGTCATATTTTATACCGTCAGGGTGCTGCCAGCTACCATTGGGAAATACTTTGGAGCACTCCTCCTGAGACACTTTCTGCATGCTCGTCTAAAATGTTGAAAAACATATCAACTGATTTTTTTATCCAGTGAGAACAAATGCGCCATTACTTTTTGCAACAAATATACGAAGAGTAAATTAATATTAGCATTGTTTTTCTTTAACTCCTCACAGGAGGCCCGGAGGACCCGGCACCCCTGCTAGATCAGCAAATGTAGCAAACCACTTGTGGTGACCTATGTCAGATGTGTTGGTTATTCAATAAATGGTTCCCAGGGCAGTGGTACCCATGTCCGCATACCAAAAATAATAATAATTTGTTTTTAGCTTGATTTTTTGTTTAGTATCGTTAGACCTGTTGAATGAATAGATTTAACATTAATTCATTTAACGTGGCCTTTCTGCCACTTTCTTCGAATCAACCCAGATTGTTGTACTGAGTGGTAATAACATTTAAAGCAAAAACAACCAAAGAACATTTCTACCGCTATATCCCTATAGTATTACAATATGAAGTGAGGTATTAAAGAAATATGTTTTTATTGTGAATACAGCACAAGTCTGTTAACTGCTCCTAACTGTCTGGAGTCTAGAGCCAGTGGGACTATGGCATCCCCAATATAGGCATGTTGTGAAGCTGAAGGAAATGGGGAGGAGAAGAAATGGGGAGAGGAAGTTGGGAAAGTACTCGACTAATTATACCTGGTCACCAAACACGACTTACGTTTTTCCTATTCCACTATAACTTCCACTCTGGAGCGTGTTAGAAACAAGGTCTGTTATTTTAATAGTTTAATTATTTATTGTAACGTATTATGTACACGCCAGGATTTGAACCCGCTACCTCTGAATTCGTTGTCCAGGATCTTAACCACTTGACCATCGTAAAAAAGTGTGCTTTAATCAACATTTAATTTTAATAAAATATCTTTGTTTGTATATTTGCAGCTCTTTAAAGTGGTAGAAAAACCATAAACATATGGAGATCGGGAAAGCATGTAATAATAAGGTTTTAAAATGGGAAAATCGGGTGGTTTTGATATGTAGAGCGGATGGACATTAAAAGGTGTGCCAGGAGAATATAAGACTCGTAAGCGAATGGTAGAAGAGGTGTTGTAACGTATTAATTTAACAAGGCGAGTAGGTACTGTTTTTTTTCTTTTACTATCCGTTAAGTTTGACACTTTAGTGTCGGGAGGTAGGCAACGCGGGCGGGGAAAGAAAAAAAGAAGAAAGCAAGATGGCGGCGGACGTATTTTTGGGCTGGGATCAGGACGGACAATGGAGAGGTGACGCGTGGAGATTATTTACTAAAACGTATTTGATAAATTCAAGTTGCCTTTACGCTTCCCCAGAGTTTTGAAAAGAACTGTGTGTGGACCACTATAAATGAGGCGCTAGTTAAAACCTCAAGGGTGCTGCATTTAGTATTATTAGAGTCCGGTGCTCAATGCTCCAATTGCACCTGTACAGCCTACCAGCCTTGTGTATTGTTAAAATACTTTTGTGTGTGGTAAAAACTAATAGTAAAGCCAAATAACATTACAAAATGATTGTCTTATTAATGCAATAAAAGGCATGTGAATCAATTTCGGGAGTTTAACTTGTGAATGGTTTGCTTAAAGATGGTGGGAGGTTTCTCCATCAGTCATGGCAGTTGTTCTTCCTCGTAACAGGATAATTGCTTTATATGAACCGAGTTCTTGGTTCACAAGACGGAGAAGCCAAGTAAATGTGTCTGCAATCGTTCCCTGAAGAATCATTGACTGACGCTTGGTGCGGCAGTCAACCTGTCGAAACTAGCAATCCTGATTGCTCCATTTTGTACACAAGACGGAGAGGCTATACATACAGATGGGAGCCTTCTTTTTATCCCACACAGGACCCTGAAGAGAGAGAGCTCATGGAAAATACTCGTGACAGTGTGGCACGCCCAAGGAAGACATGGCACGAACAAGTGAATCAAGTACCTACTTGAGTCGAGTCATCTCAAAATTAAGAATAACAGAAGAATGCCTATGTATGAGACAATGTGCGAATGCGAATTAAGCAATGAGTGTGTGTTAAAACAGAGGTGTGTGGCGGTCCATTCTCTCTGCCTATACCCATGGGGAAAACGGCGTGATTGTCGGACATCTATTAAAGTACATTAAGTACCGGCGACAGCTGTCAATCCTGTCGATATCACATCATTGGTCATTTATCATGAAGGCAGATAAAAGTGTTCTAACCTTTCCGCCCTCGTGTTCAGTGAGTATGAAGCCACTGTCGGGAAGAGGGGTGCCCGTGTGGAGACATGCTGGCAGAATTCTGCTAGTGAATTTCACGCTGAAATGGAAAAATTGTCAATTATAGATTTTTGTTTGTGTTAAAAACAATAATTTATTTTAGAAAAAAGCTGTGAGGTGGTATTACATAGCAATAATATTCCTTAAACCTTGAGGTGCAGTATGCCGATATTCCGGCATGACGCATGACACACGTGAATATTCCACACGTGTCCCCGTCACCTGTTTTATAATTTTGTTTGCAATAAAAAAGTAGGTACTTATTAATAAATGTGGTTACTTTACTTTTCCACGGATTATTAACTGTAACATTTAAATAATATTTAAAAACAGGTGCTCATTTCGGTTGTGATTCTGTCTGTCTGTAACTCCAGTTCAATGAACTATAGAAGCTCTGCTTTGAATTAAAGTGTATTCATTTTCAAAATATCAAGTGTTTTCTGGAGAATTCAGACAAGCGATTAACTACCTACATATATAGATAAATGGCCATTTTCAAAATTGGAACTGTTTATCGAGAATTCAGATAATTTGCGATTTTTCACTAATCTGCGCTAGTTCTACATATCTATTTATATAGAGAAGAGTATCTGTGATGATGGAATTTAGAGTTATTGTTAATAGTTTTTATTGTTATTTGTTTTCGATACTGATGTAATTTTGCTAACAAACAAAAAAAGAGAGGTCACATTAGATTTGGACACGGACGTACAAAATATATGGACATGCCCTTACGTGTTAAAAAACGTGTTATTTCCCCCTCCCATTGGAACCATTTTTCGGAACCGGCTGGGCATGTCCGGACCAGTGTCGTGTTCTCATCGTACATTTTACGCACGGACGCTGTATGTCTATGAAACACATACTTAGACATCGAGATACATAGCGACGCGAAACACAATGCCGCTGTTTACTGGGTTAAGTAAATCATGAAACATTTGTAAAAGTGTCTACGGCAACAAAATATTCCACTATGAAAATACTCTGAACCTTACTTTGCAAATTTGGATTTTACACATCTGTTCATACCGTGGCATGCAATTCGCGCTCCCATATAAAAAGGTCTATTCATTCAAAAGCAGATTTTACTATCAAGAACTAAATAGTGATATTATAGTGCGAGGTGCCTATATACTGTTATATTGATTTATTGGCGAATCACAAGTCTCTTTCCTCTCTTCGCCCCGCCATAGTTGGTTTTTACCCCTCATCTGTAACTTCTCGTCTCGTTATTTGTATGTCTATGGATTTGGAAATACTCTGCGTAAAGCTCGGGTAAGGCCGGGGACTGCTCCCAACCGTCTGGATTTAGTGAAACTGTGGTAATTGGGAAATGTTTTGAGGTGGGAGGCAGTGGGAAGGAGAAGGAGATGGGGAGGAGGAAGGTGGGGCAGTACCTGGCTATTAAGATCTGGTCATTAAACACGGCTAAAGCCATTTCAAGCAACGTTTCATTTCTGAATGGTGGTCTTACACCAGGGCGATACTGAAAGAATCTTCCACTCTGGAAAGTGCCGGAAATATACTAAATATATTTTTTTAAATGAATAAATGGTGAAATAACACATAATAATCAAATAAAATTTAGTTACACATTCCGGGATTAAATCCCGCGGCCTCTGGTAAATTGTCGAGAGCCTTACCCCTCAACCACTAAGGCCGTCAGATTAATAACGTTGATAAAATAAAATGTTCATGAGTACATAAATTTATTAAAAGAAAATAACTTAGTTTACATCACTTTATTTTTGTACACTATCAACATGTTTCGTGAACCATGTTCACTTCTTCAGGAATAAAAGTATACTAAAGTTAAAAAATTAATTATAGATTACATATGGAGAGAAGAAATTTAAGGAGGGGGAAGGGTTGACAATGGTGGGAGTTTCGAAGAATTGGGGATTACCATGCTATGAGAAGTAAAAGGCCGGTTAAGTGGGAAGATATTTAAAACAGGGTTAACAAAATTTTTTTGCTTATTAATTATGTCAGCTTTGGAATTTACATTTTTTCTTATTTCTAAAATTTCGAAATTATTGATTTGCGATGTTTTATATCCTGTATGTAATATTTGAAGACCAGAATTTATGTCAAAGCTATGATCATATTTTAATAAATGGTCTGCGAACTCAGAATCGCTATTGCCATTTAGTGCTCTGAGGTGCTCTTTAACCCTAACCTCAAAGTTTCTGTAAGTTCTACCTATATAAAACGAACAACAATCATTACAATTGAGTTTGTAAACCCCTGATTTTTTGTTTTAATTTCGCTATCTTTATTGTTGAGTATATATTTCTTCAATTTGTTATTTGTGTAAAACGCTGGTTGAATAGTACCGGGAATATTTTTACTAATAATTTTTGACGTATCGTTGTCGACAAATAAAACAGAATTACTTTCAATTCAATAATACAATATTTAAGCAAAAGGATGGCTTAGCTATGGGAAGTAGTACGAGTCCTTTGATTGCAGATATTTTTGTTAATAATTTAGAAAATAAGATTTTTACTTGTAATTTATTGCGCAATAAAAAACATTTAATGTTAATAATTTAGAAAATAAGATTTTTAATAGCGGTGCGTTATTACTTGTAATTTATTGCGCAATAAATAACATTTAATGTTTGTTAAATAAAATGGAGAATTAAGCAGGTTTTTTATTATTTTTTTATATTAGCTCCACACAGGAGGCCCTGAGGAAAATAATTCCCCTCTGGAGATGCTGTGTCTTATTAGGAAAAGGAAGGAGAGGAAATTTTGGTAAGGAAGAAGGTATGAAGGGTGGGTAGGAATCTTGGGTTCAATGTATTCAGGGGTGACGGATATATGAAATTCATCCCTCTCACCGCGATGCAAGACGTGGGTTGAAAGAGTCTGACTAAAGAGGTCTAGGTTAGGTCTCCCTCAACCTAACTCTCCCGACCAGGCCCACCACGCACTAGGTGGACAAACGCATACGCCACAGAGACCTAGATAAATCTCACCCCATGATAAAGGTTCAGGGGGTAGCTCAGTTGCTAGAGTAAATGCCAGAACAGCATATGGTCTGGAATCTAATTACAGTTGCACGAACTACGGGCATGTTTATTTTAAGTTTTTTTTTTGTTCTGTTATTTTTACTTCAAATTATTTAAATATCTTATCTTACTAATATTATAAATGCGAATGTTTGTATGGATGGATGGATGGATGTTTGTTACTCTTTCACGCAATAAATACCGAATGGAATTTAAAAATTCTTTTGCTTATCAAAAGCTACATTATTTGCGGGTAATACAGGCTATATATTATATTGGTAAGCTCTGGCGTTATGAATAAGCTGTGGCGTTATGAAATTATTTATTATACGTTTATTGGCAAAGCGTGATACTAAGTAAATGTTTGACGTGGGCTGTCATTTTGTTATTTGTTTAGGTTACTATGGAGATTTCTTTGATAGCAAAAATTAAAATATGAGTATTCTAATATGAATATTTAGTGTACAAATATAAAATAGGTACTAATCTACATTTTGACCAAAGCCAACAGTTATACTAATATTATGAATGTGAAAAGGCGCGTATTTGATTGTTGATTGATAGGGGGAAAGGGAGGGTGGTGAGGGGGGGTAGTGCGGGTGGAGTGGGGGGGGGCTCAAGTGGGGGGAGGTTGAGTGGGGGGGGGGGGGGGGTTGAGTGGGGGGGGGGGGGCAAATATGCGAGTGAAACTGGGGGCGAAAGCTAGTTTTATATAATTATAAAATACTTACTCTCTGTCTAGCTGAAGGAGGCTGATGTCGTTGTATGCGTAAGAATAACTATGGTTGTATAGCGGGTGGATGTGTTGTGTTGTGACGACATATATCTCATCTGGATTGTACCGGGGTGTTAAAGTCCCGCCCAATCCGACAAACTTTACTTTATCAAAGCTGAAACAAAATGCGCTTCTTTAATGATAAATACATTCTTATCTGATAGAATTATTAGCTGAAGGACTAAACGTTTTCAATTGTAGTGTACGGACGTATTTATTTTTGTTTTTTTCAAAAGGAACCGTTGAAGTTTCAAACACCACCCCAGACATTTCAACAAATGTCAAAAATATAATGAACCCTTCACGCGACGGGCCTATTTTATTTTGTCGTTAGATCAAAAAATTTCCGTTTTGCAATAAAATCTATATTTCTGAACGCTTCCGAAAACCAAAAACAGTTTTTAAAAGGTAATGGAAAACGCTTTAAGATTTTATAATTCAAAATAGGCACTTATTTTCCTAATTATAAAAATGTATAATAAAAACAATAAAAAGGTGTTAAAAATGGCTCACCTTACGTTTTTTCTGATTAAAGAGACTGACAAAAAAATACAAATATTTTATTAGGCATATGTATTATTAACGTTATCGTCAAATAACTTTTTGTTGTTTCATGTAAAAATAATTACTTAATGAAAATTTTCCAAAATTTAATATATTTTTTCAAATTGCTGTCGGAAACTTTGGTGTGTTAAAGTTGTACATTTTATTTATTTTGTAGACAATTTTTAGATTTGAATATAAAGCGCGGTGTTTATTCTTTCTAACGCCATTTAGATTATATTTTTAACCATGATAATAAGGAAAGCACTACGATTTTTATGAGACCTACATGAGCTGTTCTGAAAAGGGAACCAATTGGTCTGAGGGGTTAACAAAACTTTGATTTTCTCAGTTTCTAAAAATGAAAAAACTTCGACATAATTTCCCGACCTATTTTCCGAGCAATTTTTTTCTCAATTTCCAATTTTTTCAGAAGAAATGATTAATATTTGAAAAGTTAATAACCAACGCAAAAAAATATCAAAAAGATATATGTTTTTATAAAAAATTTCCCGCCACCTTTTCCCATCCAAAAAAACCGTTTTAATCAATTTCTCGAAAAACTTTCTTGGGAAAATTATGCTTAAAATTATTTAAAAAAAAATCAGAGTATGCAATTCACCCGCGGTTGAAGTGAAACCTTCAGAAAACTAAAGTTGAAAGAGAATGAGACGAACGCAGAGGCGCAGGATAAGCGCAGAGTTTATTCATTATAATATTGTTACCAAGTACAAGGGTGGTTATAGTTTTACTGCTTTTACCACTAAGCACCGCACAAAGAGGACATCTCATTCTTTCGCAGGCTAAATCCTATAAATGTTTGTATTTGTCTCTTTTTAATGCCGATTATTTCCGTTTCATCAAGTTTCAAATCACAACGGTGCTAAAGATTTTCACTTTAAAAAAAAACTCAAATAAACAGGAGGGACGGAAGTCCATGAGTGACGAACGCCCAGGAGTGACGGACGTCCTGTAGTGTCGGACGTACGAATCCATCCCTCTCGTGAGCTTTGTTTTGGAGTAAATCATGTCCGAAGTAGATTTTTTTAACCGGCATATTAATATTACTTTCACCTGAGGTTTCAGGCTTGTTTCTAATTTTCTAGTAGGTATTTAATAAATAAAAAACCATAATTTCTTATGAAATCATAAGATTTATAAGTAGGTAATTAAGTACCTGGCTGAGCTTGTAACTTATGAATTCTGAACGTGTAAATAGCCCAGAATTCTTTGAGTATAATACTCAAGAAAGAAAAAACGAATGTGAATTTATCTTGCGTTAACCTAAAATTAGAAAGATGATGAATACGACAGGAATTCAATGGCAACGAAAAGAACACTGACCTTATTTCTCTTTCTCTGCTGCAGATGGAAAGCCTTCCTATCAAGTCCTTTCACTTGGATCAATCGTATATAATTTAATGTGAAGCACATAAGTCTGATGTCAAACATACAGTGCGGATTCAAAATTCACACTGAACTTAATTTCAAATTCACAGAAACACATGTGTCGTTATATCGACATCTGTGTTGATTTTGGTCAAGCGCGAGGCTTTAGCCGGTTTCCAAACCAATATCACACGAAGGCGGCTGGAAAGTGCCTTTCGCTGTCCAAAGAGCCCGCCATCATCAACACTTTGCAAGGAACGCAATAATTAAAATAATCAATCACAAGGGTACAGATTACAACGCTTAACCAGTACCTGTCTTCTTAAATATAAAATGAACATTTTATGTAACGTTCTTAAATTTTAAATAAATAATAATTGTATCTCATAATCTTGTTCAAGGATACGTCACCATCACAATAAAAAAAAAATTCAGACTTTCTTTAGGCAGGTAGGTACCATAATATTGAACAAATTCGAATAAAAAGTCCAATAAAAGCACGATGATTTCACATTTGAAAATATAATCTTTAAATAACCATTAATAAAGCCACCGTCCTGATCCGGAAACGAAACGTACAAACAAACGTACATACAGACGAAATGCAAAACGGAGGAGTTAAAACAGGGTTTCCCTACGCTCAGTCAATAATAATTTAAAGTAGATTCACCAGTTGCCCGTTTATACCACGAGTTGCCAGACACCGTGTACAGCCCCAGTTTTGTGAAATAATACCTCAAAGGTGCTTAAATCTTTAAAACTTGATCATTCAAACTTCAAATCAATACGTTTGTCTATGTTCATCATTGCGGTCATTATTTCAAGGACCAGTGAAATTTAAAACAAATAAACAATAAACTCACCCAAACCGTTCAATGGCCCTTGCAGTACACAACACCCACTGGTCACTCACTAGAGTTACAGGAGACCCGCTCCAGGTAATGTCTCCTCTCTGACCTGATCCTATACGTCCCTGGGAACACAACACGACATACAAATATTATTCTCTAAGCAAGTTTAATTATTTATTGCTCTAATAATATTTGTTGATTTTGTAATTTAATATTCTTTTGTTATATGAATTCCGCACAAGAGTTCAAACTGCATCCAACTATCTGGAGCCAGTGAGACTATGGCATCCTGTTTAATGTGTCTGAAGGTAGTGGGAAGAAGAAGGAGATGGGTGAGAGGAAGGTGGAGAAGTACATGGTTATTCAGATCTAGTCACAAAACGCGGCTACAGACTTTCAAATAACGTATCAATTCTGAGTGGTTGTCTTACACCAGGGCGATACTGATAGTATCTTACACTTTGGAACGTTTTGCAAATATTAATATAAATACGAGACATTTATAGATTTTTTAAACTTTATCTCTACACATGAGACCCTGAGGAAAAAAATCCCTCAGGACCTATGACGTCTTTGAGGATGCTGTGTGAAGGGTTATTTTAGGGAAAGGAATGAGAAGAACTTTGGGGAAGAAAATGGAATAAGGGGTGGGTAGGAATCTGCTGGTAAATGTGATCTAGATTGATGAACATGTGAATCCATCCCTCCCATTGCGGTGCATGGCGATGGGTCGAGAAAATTTGGCTGGAGAGGTAAAAAAGTGGCCCTCAACCACTCTCTCCGATCCAGCCTGCCATGCATTAGGTGGGCAAAAGCATCTGCCGTTAAGACCTAGACAATCCTCACCCCACGAACCCGCCACCCCCGAGTCACCAAACGTAGCGAACCACTTGGGGTGACTTACGGCAGTTTTGGTTATATCCAAAAATAGTTCCCGGGGTGGCGGTACCCATCCCACCTCCCAAATTAAAAATATATATTATTTAAAAGAATAAATTGGGAACTAACACAATATAATCATTTTTTTGTGAAGGGAACTTCATATACTTATTACTTTTTCAACCCGACATCTGAATATAATATGTTTTCTTCATAAGTAACATTTTTTTAAGAGCGTAAAAACTGAATGTGTTCAAGGGGAGTATGTTATATCTCTTGATTAAGAAAGGAACCCTTGGATGGTTTGGGTATGTAAAGCGGATGACGGCCGGCGTAGCGCAGCGGTAAGACGCTTGACTCGCGCACCGAAGGTCGCGGGATCGAATCCCGGCGTGGCAAATAAATTTTATTTGATTAATTTGTGTTATTTCACAATTTATTCATTTAAAATAATAAATAGTATATTTGCTGCACGTTCCAGAGTGGAAGATACTCTCTGTATCGCCCTGGTGTAAGACCACCATTCAGAATTGAAACGTTGCTTGAAACGGCCATTAGCCGTGTTTGGTGACCAGATCTGAATAGCCAGGTACTTCCCCACCTTCCTCTTCCCTATCTCCTTCCCCTCCCTACTACCCTCAGCCTCACAACATACCCCAATTGGGGATGCCATAGTCTCACTGGCTTCAGACGGGAGCAGTTGGGACTCTTGTGAGGTATTCATGTAAAAAAAAAAAAAAACGAAAAAATAGTGTGAGGAGAATATACGCTGCGGAAGTAAGGGTCGAGTCAAGAGTCACAATGACACAAGAAGAGTATATATATATGTATATGAGATGAAATATGAAAGGGAATGAAGCAAGGAGTGTGTTCTGAGATAGAGTTTTGTAGCGATCTATCCTTTCTGCTAATCCCTGCCGTGAAACGGCGTGATGGTTAGGTAGTTCGGAGGCGAATGTGTGTACCGCCACACTGGGAACCTATTTATTGAATAAACAACACCGCTTCCATAGGTCACCCCGAGTGGTTGCTACGTTTGGTGACTAAGCAGGGTATCCGGGTTCATCGGGTGAAGTGCGTTCGGGGAGACCCTCTGACCACGGGATGCATACATCCGCCACTCCTGGACACTAGAAACCTACCCACTCCTCATATATTTTTCTTTCCAGAAACTTCCTCTTCTTCCTTTCCTTAAAAAAGACCCTCCACACTGTATCCCAAATATGGGGATCAATGTAAACAAAATAATAGTTATTTGGATAAATAAATTAATATTTTAGATTTTAAATAAGCTACCGAATGTCTGTAACTTACATAGTACGGGGCCTCTGTTGTAGTTGTTATAGGAGCCTTGTGATATACTATATTGGAGTCTGGTGTGAGTAGAGGACACAAATCCCCCCGAGTCCAACCGAAGTGTGTTTCTTGGCACGGGTGAATCTTCTCTGCCAGCTCTATGCAGTCTGTAGAGGAAACAAAACATTAAAACGTTAGAAGTGCTTACAGTTATTAATGGGACTAAGTAACTCATAGAGTAGAAGATATTTCTAGTATTTATAGCGGATGTGGATAGCTAGGTAGTTCCGCTTTACTTCATTACCTCTGTCAGCCTCACAACTTTACACAATACGGAAGTCCAGTGGAAATTATTAAATATAATTTTCCTCTTTGTGAAATTTAAAACTCAAATATTGTTTATTTGAGTAAAATTAACAGATAAAATATAACATATTGTTTTTTTAAATCAAAAAAAGGTTATTCTGTTACCCTTACAATAAAGGGAAAACACAAATATTTTAATAAAAAACAACATATTTTAATGATGTATGGCTTAGTCTGAGATTTCAAGAGAATTAATCGAATGTCATATAAAATACTTTATTTGAAAATCTGTTAGTTTACAGGAGAGAACTTTGAAAAAAAAATCATACAATTTTGTGGTAAATCGTAACATGTACGTTTTTAGATTTTCACGGCTAAAAGTATTTTCGTTATTTAGTTTTGGTGTTATGCCGTGTTGCGCTACCTCCTTCTTTAGCCAGCGTTTCCATCATCAGGACAGATCCGGCAGATCCGACAGATGTGTAATTGTTAGTGGTGAAATGTATGTTTATTTACTTGGAAGCGATACCGTGTTGCTGGCTCCGCTTCACCACTGATATTACAGTATACTTCAAAATGGTTGTAGATTTCCATTGTCTCCGTAATCAGGCGAGCTACAATGAGAACTGGTTCCAAAAAACTGATCCTCGAATCCACTGTCCTCCAGTGATCGCTAGTCACTGCAATAAAATAACCGAGACAGGCAGTGGCATTATATGTCATTGCCTATCTCGGTTAATATATACCGGTGACCAGCGATTAATGGAGGACAGTGGATTCTAGAAACAGTTTTTGGAACCAGTTCTTATTGTAGCACGCCTGATTATGGATAATTAAAATCTACAACTATTAAGAAGTATACTGTAATACCAGACCGTAGTGGAGTGCAGCTGGCAACACAGTATCGCTTCCAAGTAAATAAGTACACATTTCACCACTAACAATTAAACATTTTTCGGATCTGCCGGATCCGCCCTGATGATGGACACTGCAATGCTGTCCGAAATGTTGGCTAAAGAACGAGGTAGCGCGATACGGTAAAACACCCCAAAAATAAATAACGAAAATCCTTTTTAAATCTCAAACGATGTTTTAGGTTTATTTACGATAAATCAGTGATTTTTTTTTTCAATTCTCTGTAAAGTAATAGATTTTCACATGTAACAATTTACTTAGAGTATGTTGAAATGTATGCAAATATTTGTGAAACTCACAGTCAGCGGCATTGGAGCCAATCGGTATTTGAGTGACAAGACCCTTCGGCAGCGGCGGACAGTCAGCCTTCGTACAGCACACTAACTTCGACTCCTTATCAGTTAAGTCACATTTCTGTAAACAAAGTGTATTGTTAGTGTATAACGGGTTGATTTCATCATGAATGATCCAACCCCAAATACGATACATCATAACATAAATAGCGGAGCCTCATCCCTAGTGGCGTCATTTGACAGAGCGAGCCTTTCGTAGGCAGTTCGATATAATAATCACACCATGGCGAGTCCTATATGGTTACCATTTAATTCTTGTTCATTCCTACTTTTGCATTCTGGTTTAAATGCAATGGCGCCTTAAACTTCTTAAATCATGCCCACATAACATCAATCTTTTTACAATGTAACATAAATATGGCCGACGGAATTTTATTAAGTGATTCCGTCTACACCTCTGAGATTATTAGTTTAAATCAATCAATAATTCTGCTACTAGTTCTTGAAAAAGTAAATTCAATATGCCTCTATCATATATTTCATACCTTCTATCTTTTATTAATGAAGTTAGATTGACATTTCATGTATTGCCTTTCAGATAAACACACTTTTCTACATACAATTACAAGTATTTCACTATTGAAAATAATAATCTTACATTAAATAATAATTAACCAATACACTTAATCCGTTCAAGGGGCACGTGTCAAACATGTTGTTATTGTCAGACTCATAAAGAGGGGAATAGTACCTGTTGGAAAATGCCTCTATTGGCAGCCTCCTTCGCTGCGTGACAGTTGGCGAATGGTCTGCACACTCCCGTGCTTCCTGTGTCCACCATAGTGCAGTTATCACCTTCAAACAAATAGACACGCCAGGGTTACACAACACAACACAACATAACGATGCAGATTCTACCCACAATACAGAAGTTGTATGCGTCAGTGGAGTATTTGAGGGTTTAATTTTGCCGGTCTACGGTATGAATTGTCTTCAAGAAATCCTAGTGATAAAGTCGTAAACACTCAGAGCTGTTGGTATTCGAACTTTTGCAATGACGGTATTGTGGTTTTGGGGGAGCCTAGCACAACGAACCATCGCATCACCTACTGGATTTGTAATGAATGTTGATTAAATTCTTGGTACCGTACCTTCAACAAATCTCACCAGAGGGCAGCAGACTATCTGAATGGAGCCTTCTACACTGCATGTCTGAAAAAAACAAGTTTAATTATTTTTTAAATAAACGTCTTAACCTCTTTCCGCATGACGGTATCAGCCGTAGCCAGTTAATTCCAAATTTTATTTTGTCTCCTGGTTGCGTATTTCCTTTTCCGTGTTCAATACGAGGCAACCATGCCTTGAAATCAACACGGGTTTGTAACGCCGTTTATCCACCATACCCGTGTCTAGTAGAAGGCAAGCGGCACCCTACTGTGCACGGGTTTGTAATGCCAATTCCCTTCCCAAACCTGTGTTCAGTACGAGGCATGTTAAGTGAATGCATTATAGACAAGTTTGTAACTGTATTTATAACAGCAGAACATGGAAAAAAATTTATTAGAATAATAATTACACATACCCGCTAGACAAATCCTGGTTTGCCAAACAAACCATTCAAAACCTGGGATGTTATTTATAATTATGATGACATGCGAGTTTTTTTTAGAAAATTTATTTTATAAGATTTGTACTATGAAGTGTTATAAGTACTATATTATAAAGTGTTTTTATTTGTTTTATTAATAAAAGGCAGTTTGCGTTTTATTGCCCATCCATTATATTGTGTGTGTATGCAAAAACTTCCTTTTTTATGTTATAATCACGTTTGGAGGACGTGTGCCTCGTACTGAACACGGGTTTGGAAAGGGATTGGCATTACAAACCCGTGCACAGTAGGATGCCGCTTGCCTTCTACTGGACACGGGTTTGGAGAAAAAAGTGGCATTACAAACCCGTGTTGATTTCGAAGCATGGTTGCCTCGTTTTGAAAACGGAAAAGGAAATATGCCTCCCGGTTATTATTTTTTGTCGAACTGAGATCGTAAAAGCATCGAGCTCTCCTTCAAAAATCCTCATAAATCTTCTGATTTCAAAAAATTTTGACGGATGCTGTTTTGCTAAACAAGTAAATTAAAATTTTCAGTGAAAACCACTGACATCATGGGAAAAAATCTTTTCTTATATAAAGCGCCCTTGAGGTGATTTTTCACAAAAACGGCGCTATATAAATCGTCCAAATATTATTATTAATGAGATAATTTTCATTTTATTTTAGGTGTTTTTTCATTAAAGACATATTTATAACACTTAAAAATAAAATTCGATACATGTGGCATCACGTGATGCCATCATCCATCTGAGGAAGGTCTATGACCACTTTCAAGGGTCTTTGCTAATTAGTTGAATAGAATTAAAACACCTCCTCATTGATATAAAAATAACTAATATGTCACTACCTCTAAGTACAATGTAATAACCTGGCCATCTTACAAAAAAAAATAACTAAATTATGTTGTGTCAGATTTTATATTTACTTTTTACCTTTCTAAACAGTATTTGACAGTAATAAATATTTTTTTATATGTAGGAGGTAATTGTTACCCTCAGAGCCAGTAGGTACTAAAGTACTAATACACTTGCAAGAAATGAAGGGAACTGTGTTTTCTGATTTCACAGAGCACTTCCATACAAATTAAACATGATTTTATAATTAAATAATTCATGTTTCTACACAATGTATTTATTTAATCATTTATATATTTTTTTTTTGGTTTTTACTGATATTTATACATATACATGCCACATCCCCAAACTCTAAATATGAAATTAAAAATAGGAATTTATTTGAATTATGAAATCTATGTTCATTTATTTCTAATTTGAAGACGTTAAATAATTCTTCAATGGGATTTGTTATCAAGACATTATGAAAAAGAAAAAGACAGATGATAAAAGATTAGATATGCTTCAATCAAAATCGAACTCGGGACCTTTCCTCGCTCCAAGAGGGTTGCATCGAGGAACGGCTGCGCCACCTCTTTCTTACAAAACTTAAATTTGGGTTCGAGGCTAACATACCCAACCAAACACATTTTTTTTTCAAAATAATATATAGCAAATCCTATCCTATTAATAATTAACATTGATTAATTAATTAATAATTAATATCAATTAATAATTATTATTATATTATAAAGTCGAAAGTTTGTACGGATGTCTGGATGTATGGATGTATGTATGTTGGACTGCAAAATTAAAAATGTCTCGACAGCATATCTGCTCTGACAGCATATCTGCTCTGACGGAAGTCATTTCATATGTCTTTCAAGTCGTCTGTGATAATATGCTATTCGTACTTTACTCGACGACTACTATCAATTTTCCTTCCATCTAACCAAACTAAGGGTATTTGCATGAGTTCGTTTTTACATTTGAAAACCATAACGAGTGATTTGGATGATTTTAGATTATCGATTGATATAGAAGGTAATGAATTTTTGCAAAATCTTTACATATTTGGAATGCATGTGAAGATTTTGCAAAAAAACCACAGTACCTGTGGAAAAATGCCTTTACTGGATGCTTCTATCGCTGTCTGGCAGTTTGCGAATTGGCTGCACACTCCAGCTCTTCCTGTGTCCACCATAGTACAGTTATCACCTTCAAAAAAACAGACACACCAGGATTACACAACACCAAATGACGATGGAGATTCTGCCTACAATCCAGAAGTAATGTACGTCAGTGAAATATTCGAAGGTTGAGGTTTGCCTGTTTGAATTTCTAGTGATAAAGTTGCAAACACTCAGAGCCGTTGGTATCCCGCCTCAATGACTTGCTGCCATTTGCAATATATAACAGTTTTGTATTGATGGGGAAGCCTACACAACTATACTTACCATTGCCTACTGGATTTTTAATGATTGATTGTAATGTAATTGTGTTTATACCTTCAACCAGCCCCTGGCAGCACACAACTGGAACAGAGCCATCTAAAGAGCAGATCTGAAAATAAAATAAGCGATATTAAAAAAAGAAAGCCAATGTTTATGTCCTTTGGGAATTTTCATTTTGGGAAGCGGGTGTGGGTACGGCCGCCCTGGGAATAACTTATTTGATAACCAACACCTCTGCCGAAGGTCACCCCAAGTAGTTCGCTACATCAGTGGTGCTCGGTTTCAAAGGATGAGTTTTGTTCGGGTTTTGGCGGCAGATGCGTCTGTCCACCAGCTGCAGGAGGACGATCTGGAGGGAATAGTTAAAGGAGTCCCTTTGACTTGATGGATGTATACGTCCGTTATTTTTGGACACATATCCTTTTAGATTCCTTGACTTTTAGATACATTGTCTTTTAGATTTTCAGACCCCTTTCCTTCCCAGATTTTTGTACCCTTTTCCTTCCCAGAACTTCCTCCTTTTCTTTTCCTAAAAAGACCCTCCACACAGCATCCCCAAAAATGACTTAGGCTTTGAGAGAAAATATTTTTCTCAGGGTCTCCTGTATGGAGCTAATTTAAAAAAAAATCCTGATGAAGAAACCATTAGTTATGAAGCATGTTGATATGATTATTCGAAAAAAAAAATAATGTAGGTATGCAGACTAAATCAAATTGAAAAAATCAAAATTAATTAAAGCTGTCTTCTTCATTGAGCTGTTTATAATTGGTAACTTGTTAACTAACTAAATAACTAACTAACCATCACGCCGTTTCCCCGCAGGGGTAGGCAGAGAGGACGAACCGCCAAACAACTCGGTCTTGGCACACACTCTTTGCCTCACTCACATTCATTCATCTTCTCATACATTCTCTTCTATTATTCTGACTTTTGACATGGCCAGACTCAAGTATCTAATTCACTTGATCGTGCCATATCTTCCTCGGAAGTCCACGACTTCTTCTTCCATTCACATTTGCGTCGTATATTCTTCTTATACTGCTTTTTTCGTTCATTCGCTCTACATGCCCAAACCACCTGAGGGTCCCTTTCTTAATCTTACTCATTATGCATACATGAGCCTTACAGTCTTTGCAGATATCCACATTTCTCACACGATCATGCAATGTTTTACCACACATACGCCTCAGGGATCTCATTTCAACAGCATTCAGTTTGCTTTCATCCTTTCTCTGCCAGTTCCATGCCTCACTGCCATACAATAGGGTAGGTACCAGGACTCTATTGTGGACTTCTAGCTTCGCATCTTTTGACAGTTTTTTATTAGCGTCAACGGCATTCAGTCCTCCATTAATGGAGTTACCAGCATTCACCCTTCTTTCAATATCCCTATCAGCCTTCCCATCTCTCGTGAACACACTACCCAGATACACAAACTCATCCACCTGCTCCAAGTATTCATCATTCCCTGATATTTAAATAATACAAAAGAAAGTGGTTACTATAAAAGTGTCAATATGCGACTTCACCTGAGGAGTCATTCCCTTCAGGGCTGCCTCCACGGCAACGGGGCACTTCGTTATTGGAAGACACTTGCCGGTCTGCCCTGTTGCAGCTAGCGTGCATTGATCACCTGCAAAAGTAACATGACGATTAAACAAGAAGGGAGAAATATAGGGAATGATAATTAAGTTCTGGGTACTATACCTTCAGCTACTGTCACCAGAGGGCAGCAAACAATCTGATCAGGGCCCTCTACAGCGCAAACCTGTAAACACAATTGGCTTAGTCTTCATTGTGATTTTGTTTTAAAGAACATGAAAGAGAAAAGACACAGAAAATAAGCGATTAGATGAAGCGGTTTAAAACAATTGCCTAGTTTTTTGCTTGGTCAAGCAATTTGATCATTTACAATGTTTGATTGCTGCTTGAGTCCAGCATCTACGTTCTTTCCCAACCAACTTGATAAGATTTTATATTTATGACTCACGGTTTGACTGTGTTTGCGATCGGCTTGATCAATCATGAGTAAAATTATTATTAACTTATACCATTCTTGGCACTAAATTCGTTTATTTTTATTTAAACTCAAAGCTAGAAAGCTTTACTCCATTGAATTCTATTTCATACGCAGTCACACAAAATCCACTTTGTTTGACCAACTGCACTGACGAATTAATATTAAATTATTGTCTTTTGAACAACAGGCCTGACGTGTTCATTAAGCTGGTTGAGCTTTGAGAATAAAATTACACGCTTGACCGTATCGGAACCCTTTAAGGATTCGGGATGAAAAAATGTCTTTAAAATGTCTATTTTGGTAGAAATTTTCGCACAGTTTAGGATGGCGGACATTGATGTGACAAATGTCATCTCTCATTGGTTTATGCAGGTAACAAACTACATTACGTGAAAATTTTCGACGCTTATTTTGTTCAATATTTAAAATATTAATAAAAAGACTACAGCATGTGTTTATTACTGATTGTGAAAATATCGTACCTTTGTTTATTAGGCACCATTTTTATTTAATTTATTATTTCGCAATGTTGTCTTCTGGCACTCATATTTAAAGTAGATTGATTTCAAATAATTCTACCATTGCAAGGGTAAATATTTTAAATACTAAGTCAAATTGTTACGAGTGTGAAAACATGTTGTTATTTTACATAAATGGATGAACAGTACCTGTGGGAATTTGCCTTTACTGGCGGCCTTCATCGCTGTCTGGCAGTTGCCGAATTGACTGCACACTCCCGCCTTTCCTGTATCCACCATTGTACAGTTATCACCTTCAAACAAACAGAATTACCAGAGTTACACAACACACAAGGTGAATAAACTGTATGAAGTGAAAGTTAATTACCTTCTCTAGGGGTAGTTGTGTTTTCCTGGCATCTGGCTTTTAGTCTTGTCTCTTGCACTGGTACCCCGGGGCAGCACACTATCAACCTATTCTCCGGGGAGGCGCACACCTGAAAACACACTACATTGTACTACTTATTATTTTGTACTGCTATCTTCTCTTCCCTGATAAACATGCCGATCAGAACTGCAACGTCAAATATCGCTGCTTTATCCTTGTTCACAGAAATAAAACATCCTGATTTCCATACCATTTAACACTAATTGCCAGAATTAGAACCCAACCGTTTTGTGAGTAACAAAAAGGATTTCATAGTGAATTAAAGAATATCATACATTAAGTTACTTAAAAAAAATTCACCAACGATGAAAAACAAACATATACCACATTTTTTCCTTGAAATATCCAATGTTTTCAATTTAATATTCGTAAATAAAAAATAAGCTATTAGCAAAAAACGAGTGCAGCTATATATAATTCATGTAGGTTTACATATGTAGATAATTATTAGCTTAGATACACAAGTACATAATAATACAAACATCTTCGTAGATACACAAAACAATAGAAATTATAATATTACTGGTTTTCCAGGAAATATTAAAAGTAGAAATAAGCATTACCTTAATTCATTGTTGATCCTTGGAAATTCAGAACGAATATCTGCATTGCTGACGAGATATATAGTTTATATATTTATACAGTGAGACAACAAGAATGCTTTAAAATAAAATAACTGGTTCGGTTTATAATATATGACGAGTTTGTTAATTTATACGCAGAGTATTTGATCGTAAAATATTCATGTAAAAATACAAAATATACACGCTGTCCGGAAACTCATAGTACAAGCGGAAAACTGGTGAACCTACATCACATAGAGAACCCAAATAAACATAAAGATGTTCTATTTAAGCATTTTTACATTTGAAATTAAAAAAATAATAATAAATGAATTTTTTCGGCTACTTTAGGGTTAATAAATTTTAAATTTTAAACGGGCGGCGGGCAAAAATGTACTATACTTGAAAGCAATACGAACGATTTTCAGCAAATTAAGTATACACGCTACTTGACTTAGTACTGGACCAATTCAAACAACCCTTGTGAGAGAAATTATTAGCATAGGTGTTAACCTACTTACATTACGAGGAAATTTTCTGAGGAAAGGTAATCCAAAAACTTAAAACACTATGCACATCACAAAAAATACATTAACATGTCATAATATTCTGCGTTGGTATTATTTCATTGTAATACACAATAATTAATCACGTTAAAATATGAAAATGACTCAAAATAATTCACAAACACACTTTGTTTTAAAGTTTAATTAACAGAACGGTTAAAAGATGTCAACGACCTCAATCAAACGCGTGACAGCGGGAACTAACCTTGAACCTGCCCAAACAAAGTAAGGAAGTACTTATTAAGAGCAGCCATGTTTTAAGGGCCTTCCTCACGACCCGATTTGTAGTCACTTCAAGCAGGCACCCCTGCAAGCAAGCAAGCAGGCACTCCTGCAAGCAGGGCAGCAACCCAATTTGCAGAGAGTTCTTAGTTTTTGCGCTGTGCGCACGTGTTGGGAGCGCTCGCTGACTGACTTTAATGACTTTTAATTTCAAAATGACTTTAATTTTTTTTACTCCAAATAAGCTCGGGTATCTCTGGTTAAAATCTCTCGGGTACGTGCTGTTACACCTTGATTACATCCATAATTTTTGAATTATTAAATTTTGGCACGCAAAATAAAAAAGTCCAAATGAATAAATTACTTAGTTTTTACCATTTTTATTGTTTATAAAAACCGAATGTTTCGTAAGCAACGCTTATTTCTTCGGGGTTTTAATAATACTAATTTTTAAATAATAGACAAAGAACATGGTGTCAAGGAAAAATAACAGACATAGACTAATAATAAACATAGACAACGGTAACAATGGAAAAAATGAGAAAAGGTTGGTACAATATGGAACAATTTAAATGAAAAAAGTTTTTTAAGTGTCCCACCTTACGTATTTTTCTATCTAAAATTACCGATAACGAAAAAAAATAAAAACACACGCATATTTTACCAGGCAAATTTATTATAAACATTATTAACTACTCATTTTATGTCGTTTCTTGCATAAAATAAATTAAAAAATTCCCAAAATTTCACAATTTTTTTTTTTCATATTGTGGTCGGAAACTTAAGTTTCTTAAAGGTGTACATTTTTTTATTATTTTGAGGTTATCTTTTAGGTTTGAATTTAAAAGTGGTGTTGTATATTTCTAACACCGCACCGTTTAGATCACAGATTCTCAACCTTTTTATCCCACCGCCCACTTTGAGAATATTTTTATTTCTAGCGCCCCCTATCCGAAACAGCAATAGGGGGCGTAATGGGATACCATGACAGGGTTACATTTGCCACAACGGATGAGGCGTAATGGTACACCACCACTACCACGACGAAGGGGGCGTAACGGGATATCACGATGGAGCTACATTTGCCGCAACGGAGGGGGCGTAATGGTATAGGGAAATTATTTTTGTGAATGGATGGCCCCTAATGGGATAGGGTGGGATGGGTTTCTCTGGGTCTCCTACCGCCCCCCCTGAAAGTCTGAAACACCCCCCAATTTTCTCCTTGTATTCTACCGCCCACCTGAAGGTCTGAACACCCAAGGGGCGTTTTCACCCACGTTGAGAACATTTTTCATAGATTCTCAACCGTTTTTGCCCACCGCCCACTTTAAAAATATTTTTATCCTAGCGCCCCCTATCCGAAACAGCAATAGGGAGCGTAATGGGATACCACGACAGGGTTACATTTGCTACAACGGAGGGGGCGTAACGGTACACCACCACCACCATGACGAAGGGGGCGTAACGGGATATCACGATGGGGCTACATTTGCCGCAACGGAGGGGGCGTAATGGGATAGGGAAATTATTTTTGTGAATGGATGGCCCCTAATGGGATAGGGTGGGATGGGTTTCTCTGGGTCTCCTACCGCCCCCCTGAAAGTCTGAAACGCCCTCAATTTTCTCCTTTAATTCTACCGCCCCCCCTGAATTGTCGCCCCCTTATCGCCCACGTTGAGAACCTATGGTTTAGATCATATGTCTAATCATGATAGTAAAGGAGACACAGCGATTTCTATGAGACGTATATGAGTTGTTTCAAAAGCCGAACAAATTAGCCTGAGGGTTTATAATCAACAACTCCATGGCTTTATTACGAATATCTCGCCGCAAATAAGTTTTGTCGGAAATATCATACAAGCATCGAATATCCTTGTATAAATCAAAAATTTCTACCCAAACTTCTTTTTACTTTTCAAGCATGATGAGTAAAATAATAATATTATAGGTATAATAAATACGGCATTATAGTAAATAATAATACCTACGACAGGCGGTTTTGACTACTAACCACCCAATTTGCAGGGAGTCTGCGGCAGATTCCCTGCATGCAGTGCCGTGTGGAGAGCCCTTTAATTATTAGTTCGTCTGTTTACGAAATAGCTATCTCGTCTCTTCTTTCACGTGTTGATTGTACCTAGCGTAGAAAGAGATAGAGCTAATTTCGTATTGTTATTTTAACAGAAGTTGCGAATATGTAGGAACAGCTGTTTACAACAGAGTTTAACCGTGGAACGAGCGAACGTTTATTTTTATTATTGAATTAATTGATGGGCAATTTCAAAATAATGCTTTAAATAAAGATCTCTTTGTTTGGTTTTCTTTTAAATTGTTTTTATTAGTAAGGTACTATGATCGTGGGTAATAATTTACAAGAATTTGACCAAAAAAAATCAACTTCTGACTCGCTTGTACTACAAGTTTCCGGACACCTTGTATAGTTAGTAGTAACTTTAGTTGGTAAAATGAAATACAAATTAACTTGATATGCAGAAAGATAATATCTATATGATTTCACCTGATATGGCAATCCGTGGAATGCCGCTTCCAAAACGACGGAGCACCTCAATATGTGTCTGCAGACACCCGGTTGGATGGTTCCCGCCATGACACACAGATCTCCTGTAACGTAATACCAGAACCAAGTGAGGGAAAGAAGAGGAACCCGCGACTTCTGGATTCGTAGTTGAGGATTCTAACCCTCGACTACAAAGGCCGTCACAGTTAGTCACTAGCCACGATTATAGGTGCATTCAATCTTGTAACCGTGAATTTCCACGGTTACAAGATTGAAGTCACAGCGCTTTTGGGATCATCTAACCACTGCCTGGTGACGACATTAATCCCCGTAATCTTCAGACCGCCAAACGAGAGGCTGAAGAGAAAAGTATGGCACTACAGATCAGCAGATTGGTTTGGTCTGTGGGCACATTTTAATGCTTTCCCGTGATCAGCTGTCTGTTTTCGGACTTCGGGTCCCTCAAGATATGCCCAGGAAATTGGTGAAGTCATCACATCCGCGATGGATGGCTTCATCCAAACTACCGTTAAAGAAACTGGTGTGGGCTCAAAGCCTTGGTTCAGATGACAATGTTATGAAGCAGTGCGACGAAAAAACGCGGCTTACCGAGCTTACAACACATCTAGAACATCCGAAAACAGAACAGCCTACAACAAAATTGCAAAGGAAACCAAGAGAATCATAAATAGGTCAAAATTCGAATACAAGCTGCAGATTAGCAAGGTTCAGGTTCAGGTTCTGTCTCCGACTTTGTTTTTGTTGCACATCAACGACCTTTTGTCATGTGCACCAATTCATTGTTACGCGGATGACAGTATAGTACATGGTAGCTTTTTGTTTGACGGGCCCCCAAAGGGCTCACAAACTCCAACGGCTCGGAAGGCTTTGAAGCAAATAATGGGCGTTTACTTCGAGAGTGTTTTCTCTTGGGGTAAAATAATCTCGTTGAATTTAAAGTTTCAAAGGCCCAATCTATCTGATTACGTCTAAAAGAGATCAAAATGAAAATCTTATCTTCCGAACAGGCCCTCCATTGATATGCTTGGTGTAACCCTAAATAACCAGCTCAGATATGGGGGGCTCCATCGAAGCCAGAGTAAAGCTAGCCTCCCAAAAACTGGGCGTACTGGGCGTACTGTACATATCGACGGTCCCGTAGAATAAAGTCAGATCTGCAAAAAATCAAAAATCGTTTTTTTGGCTGATTTTAAATTTCTTTTCTTGCTTTTGTAGTCTGCGTTTTCAGATTTTTTTTTATCTTAATTATTTCAGAAGTTATTGAAACAAACAAAGTCAGTTGTGACATACTGTCCGGAGAACATTGTCAGTAGTGCACAGCTGATTTTGTTCGCTGTCACAAGTCCGCCATTGGAAGTGCGCGCGCACAGTCGGATTGTCAGAATCTACTTAGTTCTTCGGAGAGTTCGAACGGTAGAGGCGTGCGTGAAGAATCAGTGCGTGCACATCAATATAAAAGTAAATTGTTGCTCTTTTGTTAGTAAGGCAGTATAAACTAACTATGCCTCGAAAATATAATAATCGTTTTAAATGTTTGCCTAGTAAAATGTGTCCAATTGAAGTGAATGAACAAAGTGCAGACAAAGATAAACGAGAACCAGGACATGGCTCTAACGTGTCAAGAAACATTAATTGTCGAATAAAGCAGTTAATGGACATTACAAATACCATTATTCATCCAGATCAGGATAATGAGAATGAAAATGAAGTTGTAATAGGTAAGTTTTTATTGTTTTCCTACAGAACTGCTATGATTTTAAATTACTTTATCGGGCCTCCCAAAAACAATGTCAGATTGTCATAACCGATAACAATCACAGAAAATAAATCATTTGTCTTTAAAATGAGAGTTTTTAGTTTACATTAATTAAATCATTGTTAGGTGGTACTTAAATATGTATAAGTGATAAAAAAATATGTGTCGCCGTAAAAGCACATTTAACATTTTTTGTTGGAATCTGTCAAGTAGCAGTGTGCAGGAAACAAAAATCCGACTTTGTTCTTGGAACATTTAAAATTTTTCTCGTGTCAGATGTTCACATTCAACATTATTCTTGGGAAGTTTTTTCAATACTACTTTGTTCGACAAATAAAAACCTCTTAAACACCTGTAAAATATATTTTTAAAGATTTATCTGCTGTGTAAATATATTATTTAATAATATTATGATATTTTCATATTTGTATTTCAATAAAAAAATGTAATTTAATAAGTATTTGAGATTAACATATTCCATGTTTTTAGATCCCTGTTCACGTCATGAAGATACTCGGAATCATAATATAAATAATACGGATATTACAAAAACGATGAATCCAGATTTGAATTCCTTTGATTCGTCTCAGTCACCATTGGTGCAGGAAGAAGAAGGTCAATATTTTTTACTTTACTTACTTATTATTCAAATTATAAATGTACGTAGAATCAGATTTTCAGACACTTTTGAGAAACAGAGTTTATTTTTTTTTTTAAACCTTTTAGAGATTCCTGAATCACCTCTTCCTGATGGGGTTGCTAAAATGCAAGAGGAGTTTGGAGACATCATGGAGCATCTGTTGAAAGATTTGAATAGTCCACAATCCGAATCTCAGTCCGATCCAGAAAAAAAATCAGGTAGGTGTTTAAAAAGCGCATTAAAAAAAAGAGAAAAGATAAAATTTGCTGCTAGTATATTAAAAGAAAATTATATTTTGATTTTAGGCGTTTCTGAGTCCGACCCTCCGCGGAGTGTTAATATTGGCCAAACAGCAGACCTGATGGCTGAAAATGTTTTTTCATCGCTGCTTGCTGAGTCAGGTAAATTAGTAAAACAATAATTGTATCTGAAACTATATAATTTTGAAAGTAAATTTTCTGAGACTTTTAATCGATGGAATTAAAAAATATTGTTGTTATTTCAGATATTCCCGGTTCGCCTTCTTCTGTTTCTGTGAACATAGAGTCCAACGGACAAAATGAACAGCCGCAATTGCTGGAATTCAACGAAACTCCTGTACCATCCCCTGTGAATGGCCACATATTATGCGATGACAACTTTTGTGGCGTACACAATGAGGATTTTACTATTTTGCCCATAGATTATTCTCCAAACTGTTCTTCGAATGCATCATCTCCAGCTTCTAGCATTAATACGAGGATAAATACAAAACGCCGCCGAAATCAATCGGAATGGGCAGATATCAAACGGAAATGTCTTAAAAACCTGGGTAAGAAGTACGTCACCAAACGTGGAAAATGTACGGACGAAAAGGTACTTGGCCCACCTTGCTCCTGTAAGCTGAAATGTTTCACACATTTTTCTACTGAAGAAAGATCAGATATTTTACAAAAATTTTGGAATCTGGGTGATAGACAGCTACAATGGAGCTTTGTTGTTAAATATACAACAAAGGAGAAGAAACGTCGTGCACTCGTTATTGATGTAAAACTTAACCGTCAGTACACATACAAATATTTCCTGCCACAAAAGTCAACGTTATCGTTGGAATCTGATAAGAAAAACGTCTGTAAGATATTCTTTTTAAATACTCTTTCTGTCGAGGAAAGAATAGTGACAACGGCCTGGAAGAAGTATGACGGATCGATGGACGTTCAGAAAGACAATAGAGGGGCCCATAAAAATCATAAAAAAATAATTGTCGAGGATGTGGTGAAAAGTGTGTGTGACCACGTACAATCATTTGTGCCGGTCGAATCGCATTATATTAGAAAAGATTCGACAAAGTTATATTTAGATGGAAGTCTCAGCATTGCTCGGATGTTCAAATTGTATATTGAATGGTTTAACCCAGACATATATACCAAAAAGGCGACATCCGAACGACAATACAGAGACATTGTTAATCAAAAATTTAACTTAGGTTTCCACATCCCTAAAAAGGATCAATGCGACCAATGCTATGCATTTAAAAATATGTCTCAGCCGTCTGATGAGCAGACAGAAGCCCTCACTTTGCATCGCGAGGAGAAACAGTTTGCCCGGGACCTAAAAAATAACGACAAAGCCAAAGCTATCGCTTCTGATGGGTCAATCATATGTGCGACTTTTGATTTTCAAAAGGTGTTAACTTGTCCTCATGGTAAGGCGAGTATTTTTTATTATAAACGAAAATTGTCCACCTACAATTTCACTGTTTACGATATGGCAGCGAGACACGGGATCTGCTATATGTGGCACGAAGGAATCGCAAAACGAGGAGCCAATGAAGTAAGTAGTTGTTTGCTTGATTTCATTAAAAAAAAAGTTGAAAGGGGGGCTAAAGAATTCAGATTCTGGTCTGATAACTGCCCTGGACAGAATCGAAATAGAGTGGTTTTTAGCCTGTATTTATATGCAGCTAAAGAATTCGGAATCACCATTACACACAGCTTTTTAGAAAAGGGCCACACTCAAAATGAGGGAGATAGTGTGCACGCAGTAATCGAAAAAGCAAGTGCTCCTAGGACGATTTATAGTCCAAATGAATGGAAGATTCTCGTGAGATGGGCAAAAATTGATGAAAATCCCTACGAAGTTCGAGATATGTCGCAAGATAACTTTTACGACTTTAAAATACTGTTAAAGAATAAAAATTGGACTAAAGATACCCAAAATAAAAAAATGACATGGAGCTGCGTCAAGCAAGTTCGTACCTCTGGAGATCATTCCAATCAGCTGGAGTATAAATATGACCTCAGAAAAGAGTTTCAGACTATCATCGTTCGTAATGCCACAAGACATTTTCATGCTATTGACATCGAACTTCATAAGGCGTATGATACCCCTTTGCCGATTCAAAAAGATAAATACAATGACCTTTTAAGTCTTTGCAATTCAGGAATTATTCCTGAACAATATCATGAATTTTATAAGACCATAACATACGGAAACATTTGTGTCAATGATGGTGACTCTGAATAATAATAATTTTATTATTTATTTAGGTCTAATAAAAATATTCTAATTCGAAAATTTATGTTATGATTAGGTACTACCCTATTATGTTTAAATTTTTGTTATATTTTCTTATTTCTTCTCTTTTAAATAATGTGATAGTCGTACTTATGTAACTGACTCATGTAACAGACTGGGATTGAATATTCCTCCCAGTTCTGCTAGATTAAAAAAAATAAAACTACGGATGTTTTAATTTTATGTTATGGTTAGGTACCATCCTATTATGTTTTAATTTTTGTTATATTTTCTTATTTCTTCTCCTTAAAAAAATAATGTGGTAGTCGTACTTATGTAACTGACTCATGTAACAGACTGGGATTGAACATTCCTCCCAGTTCTGCTAGATTAAAAAAATAAAACTACGGATGTTTTAATTTTATGTTATGGTTAGGTACCACCCTGTTATGTTTTAATTTTTGTTATATTTTCTTATTTCTTCTCCTTTAAATAATGTGATAGTCGTACTTATGTAACTGACTCATGTTACAGACTGAGATTGAACAATCCTCCCAGTACCCAGTACTGCTAGATTAAAAGAAATAAAACTACGGATGTTTTAATTTTATGGTACGATTAGGTAACCTGTTATGTTTTTAATTTTTCTTATATTTTTCTCTTTAAATAATGTGGATATCTCATGTCATATCTGAGATTGAAATATCCTCCCAGTTCTGTTGGATTAAAAACAAATAAAAAATTGAATATATTATTTTCCCTGTTTTTATTTATTTAGTGTCAAATTCTATATATAACTTTTATTATAAAGGGGTTCCTTTACGTAATTATTACTAAAAAAATAGATTTACTTTTTTTTGGTAATATTAGAAACAAAAAAAATATATACAATAAATTAGGTTGTAAATACGACAAAAACTTATGTTTGAATTCCAAAGAATAAAGTAGGATATACATATACGACACACATGTTTCATGCTATGTCCGTAGAACAATGTCAGATGTTTCTATACGACAACTCCTTGTCCGTAAAAAAAAGTCGGAAGTGATTTTTCTTAAAAACTACAACAATGTTGCAAAAAGCTGGTATACTGTATTTTTCCAAATAAATAAATAAGGGTTAATGCAAAATATCACATCAACTTTACATTTGTTTCTCTCAGAAAGAGTAAAAATGCAGAAAAAAAACTTTGAACAGCTCTCCTGCAAAACTACGATTTTGCACATCTGACATTGTTCTACGGGACCGTCGATATACTGCAGATAGTACACAACTGCTAACCCTGTAAAAATCATACGTATGCCCCACGGTTGAATTTGGCAGCCACCTCTGGTCTAGAGCTCCAAAATACCTGAAAAATCTCCTCGACTCTGTACATAAACGGGCGGTCCGTTTGATAGATTCTCCCATCTTAACAGACGGATTGCAAACTTGAGAGCACAGGTGTCGGGTGGGAATGCTATCCTTATTCTACCGGTATTAGAATGGAATATGCTCCGAGGAACTAGCGTCATTGATCTCTTCGGCACCGGTGCATAGTCGGGAAACACGCCAAACGCCAACATATGTACACGATTGATTTTTGTCACATGAGAACGGGTCGTTTCTTCGACTCGTTCTTGTGTTCAACAGCTCAGCTGTGGAACAATTTGCCGGTTTCTGTGTTTCCTCCTTCCTACAACATGGGTCTCTTCAAGACCAATGTTAATTCCTTCCTCTCCTCAAAAAGACCCTCCACACAGCATCTCAGATGACATAGGCCCTGAGGGAATTTTTTTCCTCAGGGCCTTCTGTGTTGAGTTAATGTTAAAAAAAGGTGAGTTGTTATTTGACCATCTCAATGTGAACTTTTAGTTCCCGAGATATTTCTTTTACATTAATTCCACACAAGATAATTTCACAAAAATAATTTCCCTCAGGGCCTATGTTATCTTTGAGGATGCTGTGTAGTGGGTCTTCTTGAGGGAAATTAGGAATGATCTTGTCTCTTGAAGAAAGCCGTGTTGTAGGAGGGGGGAAAAAACCCAGGGGTTTACGAATAGTTCCACGTCTCAGCTGTGAACTCAGGAACGAATCTTAGAAACTACCCGTTCTCACGATACAAAATGTTGGGTCCGAGATTTGCATGTTTCCTGACTGTGCACCGGTGATGAAGGGATCAATAACAGTAGTTCCTCAGAGCATCTTTCATTGAAATAACGCTTGAACATGAACAACCCACCTGTGCTGTAAATATTGCAATCTCTTTGTTTAGATGGGAGATCTTTCAAACAGACCGCTAGTTTCTGCACAAATTCAGTTTTTTTTGTATTGTTGGGCTCCAGACCAGAAGTGGATCCCATCTGTCGTTTACACAAGTTCCTTAGAATATAATTTGGACGCTATAATGCGCATTTTTGTCAAAATTAAGTTGAGTTTTCCGACTGTGGCAAAATAATATAAACTATCGGTCTGTCCTTGGAAGAAATATGATGACACCCACACTTAAGACCATTCGGACACACCAAGTATTTTAGTCAAGTGGAGAGTATAGTAATAACTAAACGCGTCCGAACACCATCATTTTAGTAGAGTGGGTTAGTCATCTCTTTAGTGGATTCAATCCATTTCGTTCTATTTTTCGGGCGAGTAAGGCGGGAGAAGGGACAATTTATTTCTTTAAACATGGAAGGAGCCAGCTAGTATGTTAAAATTTTTTTGAATACATACATCATTTTCGAAACATTGTGTTGTTCATGGGTCAACAGCTAAACCAAAAGGAACCGAATCCAAGAACACCTAATAAGAAAAATAACATCGGACGGTCCAGTGGCCGGTGGCAGCAAAGTCACTGAGACAAGAAACAGTTTGGACCGGTAGTTTCAAAGAGTATGAACAATTCACGTTTCATGTTCGTTTAAGAATTCTGTTTTTACATTTTTTTTAATATTTGATTTTGGAAAACATTATTTAGACAATTATTTTTGATTTTTGTTAATTGAAGTTTGGAAATTTTTATTTTTGGGTAATTTTTGATACAGGAAAATATTATTTTTCTTCAAAAACTTGGTAGGAAAATGGGTCGATAATTTTTTATAACAATATTTAGACATAAATCTTTTCATTTTTTCAACCTAATATATTTTGTTTTACAGAAAAAAAATTCTTCAGGGAAAAACGGAAAATTGGTCGAGGTTATCATTGTGTAGACACGTTATTGTTTAGACATTATGTCAAGTTTTGGACATTTTCCAAGGTGGAAAATTTAAGTTTCTGAAAAAAATTCTTCTGGGAAAATCTCAAAACTTGTGCTTTGAAAATGGGTCGGAAAATTTTGATTAAAACATTTATATTTGTTTGTAAGTTTAGAATATATTAATAGTGGAAAATTTATAATCCCAAAAACTTTGTAAAATGGGAAAAAATTGCTTCGAAAATGGGTTGGGAAATAAAATAAAATTGTATAAAAAAATTGCAATTGGAATTTTTTACCCGCTAAGCTACTGCAAGTAGCTTGTCAGCAGAAGATTAGTTCCGCAGATGAGTTACAACTACAAATTAAATAATCATAAACGCGTTAGCGTACCAACAACATACACAAATACACATATAACATACCTACCAACATTGTGATGTGGAATAGGAAAATTTTTATATATTTTTTAAATATCATGAAAATGTTTAAAAAGTTTAAAAGGTTGAAATAGTTGAAAAACGGCAATACATTAAATAGTTAATAACATGCTTGAAATTTAATGCATGGTAAGAAAGAGCAAAATATAATCTTAATACATTAGGTTACTCCCTAAGAGCCATGATTTTAACATGAGAAGTGAGAATTTTGTTATAGAGCAATTTTCTTTAAATTCGTATGGCAATTTGTTAAATATTAATGGTATAATATATTCAAGGGTTCTTTGAACATATTTATTTTGAAACACAGGTACTTTCATTCCTTTATTTTGTATGAGACGCGTATTTTGTGCAAGATCTACCATTGTTTTATATGGACTGCCGGATATATGCTGGGGTATACTTGGTCGAAGGCTGCAGTACAATTTTTTGCCACATAATAGCACGCACAGGTAACACATTGATTGATTTATAAAAACGATACTAATGTCTCGCCTTTGGTTAAAAACGGTTTTATTTACTAGCAACTTTACTATGGCGTTTTGAATCATTTTGCAAAAGACAAATAAATCAATTTCATAGTTTTTATAGGCACATAACACTTTATTTTATAAAATCTACCTACAATAGATCGGAGGCGCTTACAAAGTTTGGAAATGTGTTCATTCCACTTCGTGTTACAATCTACTGTAACTCCTAGATACACATAGTCGTTAACTAGTTCAATACTTGTACATGAACAGGGCTGTGTGATGTTGTTGTGAATGCAATCGAAATAGTGAGATATGATTATGGGTGTTCGCTGTACTTGGCATGTGGTGATCTTATATGCATCAGTTTTGTTTTTTTGGAATTGATTAGTAGACCATAATCATGTGACCACTTCAATAAAGAAATAAAATCTAGCTGCAATAATTTCATTGCAATAGACAAATTTTCATGGGATACGACGAGTGTAGTATCATCAGCGTATACAAAATATTTAACAAAAGAAAATATTTTTGTCATAAGAGATACAAAGATAATATAAAGTGTTGGTCCCAAAATTGACCCTTGTGGAACTCCAGTTTTGACATTTTTTGTTTCACTAAATATATCAGATATTTTTACCTTGATTCGGCGGTTAGTTAAGAAGTTTTTGAATAGTTTGAGCACGTTTCCTCTTACCCCTATTGCCTCCAAAATATTTAATAATTTCATCATATCTATAGTATCAAATGCCTTTGAATTGTCTATGAACAGTACTAAAACATGTCTTTTGTTATTCAATTCGTTATTTATATAGTTAGAAAATTCCTGGAGTAACAGTTCGGTATTTTTTTTTTTGGAAACCGTATTGTTTGGGATCTATTAAAGAAAAGCAATCCAAGCATTTAGTCAATTTTAATGATATGTATTTCTCGAGAATCTTTTCTATAGCGGGTATTATAATAACTGGTCTATAGTTTCCTACATCAGTATGTTATCCACTTTTATAAACAGGTCTGACAATACTACACTTGAGTTCATCTGGTATTACCGCTTGTGTTAAAATTGTGTTAATCAGATGAGTTAAGATAAGGCATAAGATATCTATGTTTCTTTTAATGTCAAACATTCGAATATTGTCTATGCCGGGAGACTTTGAATTTTTTAGAAGTTTCACTATGTCTGCGAGTGACGCTCGTGGTATGTACAAGCTATGTTGTGATTCTAGTGGGATGATATTTGAGGTTCTAAAATCACATTTATGTACCATTGAAGAAATGCTGTCTGAAAAATAGTTTGCAAATTGGTTTGTCATAATTTCCACAGATTGGTCTTTTAACATACATATATCTAGTTATTACATCATCACAGTTACTCTTTGTCCTACGTCCAAGAATTTTATTTATTTCATCACAGGTCTTTTTGATGTTTGAAAAATGATTTTTAAATCTATCATTATAAAATGCAGTTTTACTTTTGATTATTAATTTGGTGACAAAATTACAAAAGGATTTATATTGGTTTTCATAAGTTGTATTTTTTGGTGAGTTTTTCCATCGTTTTAATAAATAATCTTTTTCTTCAACATGTAATAAAATAACTTTGGTCATCCATTATCTTATTATCCAAGGTCTAGTTTTAGGTTTGACATGTATAATTAATCTACTATTTTCATATAATTAATTAAATTTGCTTTTAATTTGATTATATAGATTAGTGCAATCGTTTGTCTGTAGTAAGGTGATCCAGTTATAATTTCTAATCGAGGAATCTATAAGTTGTTGTGATAAAATTGAGACTTTCCTTACTTCATTTATAATACGTTTATTCGTCTTGTAATATGGAATACCCACACCCATCGTGAAGTGATCGGCGACAACGAAGTCACATACACAAGCATATAACGTTTCCGTGTCTTTGTTCTTACTATATTATACCTAACAAATATATGATCGAGGCATATACGTGACACTTTGTTTTTATCTATCGCTTCTCTAGTAACGTCATGGATACATTTTGTGAAGTAATTATTTGAAAGAATGTTTTCGTAGTTAATTGTTACAGGGTCTATATAATGTAATACATCAATATTAACATCACCAAATATTAACATATTTTCATTACTGTGCAAATGTTTGTTAAGTAATGAAGAGAGTTCATTTATGAATGATTGTTTACTAAGATTTGGTGGTCTATAGATAGCAAGTATATAGAGAGTTGTATTATTAGGTAAAGTTATTTGACATGATATATTTTCGAAAAGTATTATTTCAAATGAATTTTGTTTAAGCATTAAAGTATCCCGGATATACAAGCTTATACCCCCTCCTGATTTGGAAGTGCGACAGTAACTAATGCTATTGTAACCGGGAATTTCAAAAAGACAAATTTGTTATAGATGTTTCACATAACATTAATATATCTTTATTTTTCCATCAATTTGGTAGGTTAGCGTGTAAAATATCCCAGTATTTAAATAAAGATCGAATGTTTAATTGTACACAGAAAAGATAACCTATTTCACTGTCTAAGTTATGTCCTTCCATCCACTGTTTTAAATTATTGGTCCTTGTGAACAGAATATCACTATCATGAACTATATATTTAGATGCCATAGTTGATTGTAGAGAAGTCTCTCGAAAGGCCAGTTGATAAGCAGAGCAGTGGTTTCTGTCTCCGGTAGAATGATCAGCGGGCTTTCCAAGCCTGGTGCAGGTAGCGCAGACTGGCTTGGCGGAAGCGCTGGGGCAGTTTGTCTTGTCGGTACCTTCGGCAGCGCAGTGACTACATCTCTCTTTTTTTTACATTAACTCCACACTCCACACATGTCATCTGAGATGCTGTGTGGAAGGTCTTTTTGAGGAGAGGAAGGAATTAACATTGGTCTTGAAGAGACCCATGTTGTAGGCAGGAGGAAACACAAAGGCCGGCAAATCGTTCCATAGCCGGGCTGTTGAACATAAGAACGAGTCGAAGAAACGACCCGTTCTCAAGTGACAAATGTCAACAGTGTACATATATTGGGCACGCGTTTGGCGTATTTCCCGACTATGCACCGGTGCCGAAGGGAACAATGATGCTAGTTCCTCGGAGCATCTTCCATTGAAATACCAGTAGAATAAGGATAGCATTCCCACCCGACGCCTGTGCTCTAAAGATTGCAATCCGCCTATTAAGATGGGAGAATCTATCAAACGGACCGCCCGTTTTTACACAGAGTTGAGGAAAAAGATGGAAACGACTGCGTTTTACAAGGCGATAAAAAAAACAACGATTAAAAAACTCCGTGTTAATGTTTTTTAACAAATTAGCAGTCGGGATTTTCGTGAGGTATTAAACAAAATTGTAAATTTTCAGGTCTTGAATTATGTATTGAAACTATTTGAAATTGACCTTTTCAAATGTTCCTACGTAGAATATATGCAGAAATTAAAAATAATAACTAAACACAACGTATTTCCATACACGTTTAAACATTTGGCCATTGATATAAAATAAAAATAAAAAATTACGAAAGTTCTAGTCAGCCATCTTCTAATACTCATATATTATTTTAAGTCCCGACAGATTTTTTTTGTGAAGTGTAATTATAATTCGTGAATTGATTATTTTTTAAATTTTATTTACAAAACAAGAATAAAAAAAAAATATTTTGCTTTTATAATATAATTTAACAAACCGTCAAAATGACGAAATAAAATAAAAATGATCAAAAAAAGCATTTTAAATTAAAAAACACATTTTTAAAAATTGATTAAATTGATATAAAATAAATCAGTTATTTATCAAACTGCATTTTAATATAGGTACTAGGTACCCATGAAAGTGAGTTTACTTAAAGTGGGTATACAATAAGGCGGGTCACGATTGTATGGGGGAAAAAAAAACTTGTTTTGGTTTGTCTGTTAGTGATAAAAGGGTGTTAAATGAAGATGTAAAATCACGTAATTTTTTTAATAATATTTGGATATCATCTTCTTCCTCCGGATTGAGTTTGAAATTTCACAAAATAGAGAAAAACCCACCCTTGTTAAATCTCTAAAAAATATTAGATAAACAATTAAAAATGAACTTTTTTTCAATAAAACACAAATTAGAGAGAATATTCTGACTTATTTATTAAAAAAATATATGATTATAATTAACATTATCTCAAGACAGTGTATTCAAATACCAGCAAAATCCTTCTTACTCTCAAATTTCGGCATTATTTTGCGAGACTCAATCTTTGCCTTAATAAGACCTTCTCTTGCAGACTTCGTACATAAAGTAGTCGAGGCTTCAGTAACAGTCTTTACAGCTCTTTCAACTGCTTGAGTATGACATGGCAAACGCAGAAGAGGCAATTTACCTTCTCCCCCCTGTGCTACAAATAATTGAAGATCTTCATCCGATATATTTTTCAGTATTGGGGGTTCGGTTACATTTTGCTGCCAATTAATGAGGTCGTAGTAATATGATGCATCGAGGTTTATGTTTGGAAGTTGGAAAAGCCTTGTTTTACTTAGTTTCTTACTGCGTGGTTTTAGAACACGACGCGAGCAAATTCCCGGATATGCTTGTGAGGGTCAGTTAACATTGCAAGTAGTAAATTTTCGGGTGTGCGAAGTAACTGTTTCTTTCTATGACTGGATCAATTATAGTTTTTAGTTCAGGGGATAAGTATCTAGACGCTGAAATTAGCTGCCATAGGTGACGTGCTCCATCTTTACACGTGGGATGAGTTTTAATACTGAACCAAGTCGGACGTATTATACCTCCATGTTTTCCAACGTTCACGTTCGTTCCGTCACATCCAATAGCCATTAATGGTTCAAATGGTATTTCTTCCTTTAAAAATAATCGACAATTGTTCTTTCTATAACTTTCGACGTGCCAGAGTTTGGTGCAATATAACCCAAATATATTGAGTCTGGCTCTTTTATCATTGAAATTTGCTCTTCAATGATTAGTTCTCTGTAATGCCTCCCCCCTTTTTCCCTGATAATTAATGTTTTATCTTTCCGGCCATCAAAATATAATGCGGGTATTTGTAAAACTATGTGTTGTGCCTTAATATTTTCCCTTGTTTTTTTTCGTTCTCTGCGAAGTTTACTTTTGTCAATAACTGGAATATTAGACTTGATGTCATACAGAACTGCTGAGGCAATGGCTGCCCCTGCTCTATCCGAAACTCCATATCTATCACAAGTTTTCGACAGTGTAGAATAATCAATAGTGACCGCAGCCTGCTTCTGAGGCATTTGAGATACAACATTTGGTTTGAAAACATCATTGCAATCGGATTCATTTGATGCAGAAGACGTGGAAATATCGATTAGAGAGGTAGTTGGCTTACCTGTGCTTTCCTTTTTAGACGTACGCAAGGATTTTTGTTTCAGAAGTTTTCTTTTCAACGCAGTTTTCATTCGTTTTGTTGTAGCGGTATCCACATTTCCTATTATCATTTTTCGTGTAGTACGTTGGTCACTAATAAAACTCTGTTCATTTACAGGTATTTTTTTATCTTTAGGACAGTCACATTTACTGAAATCTTTGCATTTGCAAGACGAAATATCAAACAGCACTTTACTTCTGCGACGGAATTCCTCCATTTTTTTCTCCGTTATTTTAGGATGTGACTTAAGAAGGTTTTTGCATTTAAAATGATATGACCTCAACATGCGTGCTACTCGCGAGTGTGTAACGATGGGAATAGAAGCTTTTCTCCATATTTCTTCAATTCGTGCTGTCACAGTACACTCTATTTGCTGAAACTTGGGTTCTAGTTTGGTCTCTTGATTTAATTTTATTTGATGCCTGGTCCACTCAAAAAACTTCATAACATCACAATAAGTTGGTAAAACATTGTCTTTAACGTCGCAAATTTCACCAAATATGGGACTTTTTAACGCATTCCGAGTACGTTCCATTGCGAAAACTTGTGCAACGCGACCTACCGCTTAAAGAGCCGTAGCGATACTGACTCCAAACTCCGACGTCGGTTGCGCAGAGTCGCTGCGCTTAGTGGATTCGGTGCTTCCCCCGCCCTCACCTCGAGCCACTAATAATCAAAACTTGGATTTTTTGTAAATGAATTCGTAAATACGTACCATATTTGCCATAGAATATTACAAAAAATATAGTATAAAGGATTCGTAGTAACTTTTATACACACTAGAAAATACCTCTAAAAATGAAAATTTTCAAAACTTTGAAGTAAATCCGGAGGAAGAAGATCGTATCAGAAATTTAAAAAATTTTAAGCACGTCGGTTTGAACCCATTTGGCACCCTTTTATCGCTAACAGAATCTAAAATTATCATTTTTTTTTAAATGACCCACCTTAGTATACAATCATTGCCAGTAAATCTAGTTTTCTTAGGTAAAATTCGGATAGCCCTTAGGTATACACAAAAAAATAGAAAGATATAATTTTATTGTGATATTTATTGCTGTCAAGTGTATTTTGCGGAACTTCATTTTAATTTGAAGATTTTTTTTATGTGTTCAGTAATAGTATATAACAAAATAAATTAACTAAAATAGCCTTCCTAAGTCGTAATCAAACAGTTTATATAAAAAAAAACAAATATTCTGATTTCAAATACCATTTGAACTTTAATTTATTTACTTAGTATGGAGAATCATACCTAACAGACAGATCGCAAACCGTGAAAATTAACAACACAGCTGTAAGTAACCCCTTACCAATCCATTTCGGAGTCCCACAAGGAAGTGTTCTAGGCCCTATTCTGTTCCTCATCTACATCAACAATCTCTGTAATCTTCCCATAACCGGGAAACTAATATCTTTTGCAGATGACACTGTACTAATAACTAGACACAAAAACTGGAAAGGAGCATTCGACATAGCTCAAAACGACATAGGCCAAATAAAGAAATGGTTAGGTGATAATCTCTTAACCCTTAACGCCGGAAAAACAAAATTCTTAACCTTCAGCCTTTCTGCTGCAACCCAACCTACCAACAATCAGAAGATAATAATTCACTCCTGTCTAAGAACTTGCTCTTCCTGTAATTGCCCAAACTTGGAACAAGCCACCCACATAAAATATCTGGGGGTCATCATTGATCAACACCTTCGTTGGGATCAGCACTTGGCCAGTCTAACCCCACGCATCCGCAAACTCTCTTATGTCTTTCGATCCCTAAGAACTATCCTTACTACCTCAACTCTTAAAACTGTTTACTACGCTCTCTGCCAATCCCTACTAGCATATGGCATTATAACTTGGGATGGCTGTGCTCAATCAATTGTCGAACCTCTACTAAAAGCCCAAAAAATGGTAATACGTGTCATTAACAAGCGACCGACTAGATACCCCTCCAAACGACTCCTCATCGAGTATAACGTCTTAAACGTACGGCAACTCCATCTAAAATTTATGCTAATACATTTCCTGTTCAAATACAATAACAAAACTCTCTTACAACACAACTACACCACCATAACAATAACCAGCGGACACTACAATGTACCTCAACTACACACCACGACAGCTCAAAGACAATTTTTCTTCCTAGCTCTTAAAACCTTTAACCTTATCCCTGAAAACTTAAAAACGTTGAGCCAACCCCATTCCTTTAAAAAACAAATAACGAAATGGATCCTTACACATGGAATACATTACAATTTTAATACCCATTCACTTAACACTCTATCAATTGAATCACCTTTCAGACAAAACATAATATATCTCTATTTTCTAAATTAGCGGCATTGTATGTACAAGATTCCGAAAGAGTAATCCGAAAACTGTAAACTTCACCCGCCATAACACAGGGTCTTCCCTAGCATGGAGGGTGAAATATCATAAAAAAACTATACGTACTTTCGATTTTTCATGTATTAAATAAATAAATAAATAATGAATATTCTTACCTTGCCTCTGTGCTCCCACGAAAGTTACCGTGAAACACATGAACACAATTTCTAGGAAATACCGCATTTTGAAAATAATTTTGCTACACTGAATTTATTTAAAAAAATATTTTGTTAGTACCACTCCAAGAGTTGAAGTCGAACTGCGATTCAATGAAGTTTGCTTTCATATTTATATCAGTATATTTACACTCGGAGTCACACAAAAGATAACAATTTTTTTCTGTCGTGTGTAAATTATTTGTGAATAACTCTTCTAACCCCCTGTAAGCCAGTTATTTTTTGCACAAAGGAAGCTTTTAAGGAAATAATTTTCCTAAAGGCGTGCCATTTGTGGGGAAGCTGTAGGGAGGGCATTTTTAATCGATTAATTATTGTTAGTGGGATATGCGAGATCTGTGAATAATAATCGTTATTAAGGCTCCGTTACCGGCCCCAAAAAGAAAAAGATGGAGAGATACGAAATTACGAATGTGAGAGGAGAGCGCTAACATTGACAGCGCCGAAATCGAAGCAAAAACTGCGAAAATCTTTAATTAATCACGACTCGTTTAAAATAGAGCAAAAAATCTCTTAGGGGCTGTCTAAAACAGTATTTAATGAAACACTATGATATTTTTCATACATGTAACTTGTAAAATAACGGAAACAGACTTGAAAATAAAATAAAATTTGGAGCATACTTTGCGATTTTTTTCTATCGAGAGAATTTAATATAATTTGCGTTTCGGCATGGGGAATGTATAGATATTATTTTAAAAAATAACATATATTTTTTTAGAGCTTAAAAACTTCAAATGTTTAAGAGAGGTTTGCAAGAAATCGGTGGAAATTCGGAGAGCGGCCTCTTAATCGGAAAATATAAACCGATGGCAAAGGAATGATATGCCAAACCGATTTTTTTAAAACAGACGCAGGACAACATGCAACATTTTATGAACAGCATAAAAAAATTATGAATAATAGTAGTATTCGAATACTGCCGGAACAAATGTTAAACTTAATCAAGAAAAACTTGTATCTGGAAGCCGAATAAACTTTATTAAAGCAAAAATTATAAAGATTTACCAAAACAAAAGAAATTCAAAATGGAAAAAATGTTTATAGCTTTGGTGACTCAATTCCACGATCTTATTGAATAGGTTAACATAATGCAACGCGAATTTTCAACAACACATGGTACCTAAATGTCGATGGTGTTCCCCATTCCTTAACAAAAAAATATAATTTCGGAAAAGTAAAAAAATAAACTGATTGTATTTTCAGATTTTACGGAATAATAACTTTTGTGAAAAAGCAATTACAAAGTTGTGATTCTTCGGAAAGTAAATATATGAAAAACAGTTCACTATTTCAGCACTCTCGGTCCATTTAAACTTTTAAACCAAGGCGTCGCTCTAAATTTATTAGATAAGAGAATACCTCTAAGGAAATGTGTAAAAACTTGGGCTGTCATTATCGGAACCAATGGAAAACACGCAAGTGTTCTTCAAAGATCGGTATTGGGTTCCTGTTCATTTAAATTAACTTTTATTATATAATAACACATTTCACATTTTCATGTGCTGTGTACACACATGCAATATAGAAATTATAAAAAAAACCTGCAAAGCGTGGCATCATGATTAAAACAAAATCAATACAAAAATATATAAAAATATAATGCAGCACACATTATGGTGTAAATAAGAAAAATGTACTAGAAAAGCATGAAAGTGTGGAAAGAAAAAAATACTATCTAGAGGCTGGAGGTGGGAATTTATTTCAACCACGCAACTGTCTTACGCTTTTCCATAAAATAATAGATAAAAACATTGCACATAAGTTAATATACCATCTCATATTAACAATCCCAATAAATAAATAAATAAAAAAAAACAGGAAAATTAAATCTATTCTGTACGTATTTGCGTAAGCTTATGCAGCATTCGCTACTATTTTATGATACTGACTTTAAAAAAACCCTGTTATTTGTGATAGAAAAAAACCGTCATTTAATGGATCTAATTTTTTTTCAAGGCATTGCAAATGATAGTTTATAATTAGGAATGATAAAATTTTTAAAAAAATACTCCGCATCCAAAGGGTTGACGTTGTAACGTATCTTCTTGTTGCTGGAAGCTAGCTCAGGATAATTATTGATATTTATATATATGATATTTAGTGCAGTTTTTATGCCTACCTCAGTACTTCCTCCACTCTGCCTTCTCACCAGATCGGGTCGCTTGTGTTGGGACAAAAGGGGGACGAATTTAATTATAGAGATTTCATATGTTAGGATTTTAATAAGCTTTGGCTAGGTCTTAATACATGATCTTAATTATACTTAGATCTACTTATATCAAAATTCTAAATCTCAACTAGTTGTCATGTGGTTCGGGGTCCTTTCCTGATTGTTCACATCGCCATTGTTTACTATACTATTGTTACTATACAAGTCTCTGCGGAAACCTTGGTGAGGCCGAGGTCTTCGATGTTAGCTTCTGCAGTTCAGCAGCTCAGGCCTTCCTAGTCGACTCTCCTGCCTCTGAAGTCTGAGATATCATGAGAATAACTTTCTTCAACTTAACAATAACTTCTTCATCCGCCACCCAGCACTATGCAGCTGGGCGGGGAACGCGGGCTTGGTGTTGCACCACCACTTGTGTCTCCTCTCTTCCTCGTTTAGAACTTGACTCCTCTTATTCATCCACCGCCCAGCATCACGCCGCTGGGCGGGGAACACGTACTCGCCGTTGTACACTACTCTTGTCCTTGCGACACACATATCTGTCAACACTTTATTTGTGTTTGGATAATAATAATAATATTTGGCTGATTTATAAAGCGCCGTTTTCGTGAAAAATCACGCTGTACATAATATATAAGCATACAATAAAATAAAGTGAATACGATAGGCTTACAACTAAGATTCAAAATTATAACTAGGGAATTTCATGTAAGACTTATATGTAGCTAGTGACTTACGACTAAAACTTATTACTACCGACTTAAAACTAGTGACATACATATATATTTACAACCGTGACTTAAAATTAGAGATTTACAATTAAAATCGTTATTTAAATATAACAATATATATTTTTAGTTTTGCCAGATATCTAATATTACCAAGTGATCAACAAAACTCTACAGATATGGGTACAGACAAAGAAGAAAGTTATTGCTGCAAGTCGAAGCACTTTGAGGACTTTATATACACATATTTTATTCTACACATTTTACAAATTATTTTATACCCTTTTTAAATATTAATATTGTTAACGCCAGAAGAAGAAGGAAGTTTGTACATAATATTACAATTTTATAACACGGTTGTGAAAATGATTTTAATGGGTTAACTGTTTTTAAAGGAAAGCATAGGTATCTTAAATGAATGAATGAATTTAATCGTCGACCTCAACCGCAATAAGATAATTCATCGCTCAACAACAGATTGGATAGCAATGTTTGAATGGAATAGCGAATTTATGGAAATGAGTAATTAAATAGGTGAGTTTTGAGTTTGGATCTAAATTCTGTTGGGCTGGTTATAGTGATTATGCATCTTAATTCCATAGGAAGTTTATTCCACGCCTCAGGGCCGGATACCCCGAATGCACGATCACCAAAATTTGTGTTTGGATTTCGCTTAGGTTCTTTCAACCATCCGATTGCAGATGATGTCGCTGATCAAAGAGTTGACTGCCTTAGACCAATATTTTCCAGAATGCACAGTTCAGAGATATAGGGTGGAGCCATTTCATTGAGAGCTTTAAACACCATCCAGCTTAACTTGTATTGGATCCTTTCAGGACACTTCAGCCAGTGAAGGTTTCGAAGGTGTTCCGAAATGTGCGAAAACTTGGGTACCCCAGTAATTAGCCGTGCTGCGGCGTTGAACACTGATTGTAGTTTATCAGTTTGGCATTTAGAAAGTCTTGCATAAATGCCATTACAGTAATCAAGACGTGAAACTATGTATGAGTTCACAAGAAGCTTAGTTGCCTCTATTGAGAGGTTCCTACGAACTGATTTAAGTTGTCTTAGATGGAAGAACCCAGTACTGACGGTCCTATTTACCGGACTTTTTAGCGAAAGGTCTGAATCCAGATAAACACCTAGAAGTTTGACGGTTGTTTTTGCAATTACGTCGCTGCCGGAAATAGAAATTGGTGAGTTGTCTATTAAATGTTGGCGTCTATTCGTTGCTGCCCAGAGAAACTCGGTCTTTGTGGGATTCAGCTTAAGTTTGTTCGAGGAAATCCAAAGACTGATCGCTTCTAGGTACTCATTTGGTGTGCAGTAAAAGTATACTTACTGATCGTCAGCATAACAGTGAGATAAGAGACCAAATGACTCGGATACACAAAGCGAGACTCTTTCATAATATTAAATTATTTATTTAAATTTCTTTGTGATGAAATTTTATTCGTCCAAACGTTCTTCCATTGCGGAGTGCAAATTTGTAGATGGAATAAACGGTTTTGCACGCGGCCATAGCAAGTAACAAGCATTTGTTTTTCAATTCATTGCTATCAGGCAATAACAATAACAGGAAATCGTGACGACATTGAAAACATTGTATTTTTGCACTCCTTTCCAAACGATATGACAACCAAAAGGACTGAAAATATTTATGTTTGTTGGGTTTTTTGATTAAACTGCTGCCGTCCTCCGAAACGTGCTCAAATATAATACAGCATTATAGTCTAAATTTCCGACAATTTTGAAAATAATTATCTTTTAAACTAAGGCATTCCATGAAAAATCACGAGATATTATAATTCCAATTTTAAATATTATATTACAAGTAGACCCAACTAATCGCATGTTTGAATTTTTCCACAATCAGTTCTAATTTTGAAAACAAAACTTAAATACAAAGCAAAAGTAATAGAGTTCATTGAACCGCAGTTACAGACGGACGGAGACACATTCGAAAATAGTATTTTTAATACCTAACGCAGATAAAAAATCACGGGATATTATAATTCCAAATTTTAACATTATATGTATAAAAGGTAGGCACCCACTTAAGCTCATGTTCGAGTTTTTCTACAATCAGTTCCAATTTTGAAAATAATACTTAAAACCAAAGCAAAAGTTCTAGAGTTCATTGAACCGGAGTAACAGACAGAGGCACAACCGAAATTAGTATTTTTAATACGTAGTGTATAATTCCAATTTTTAATATGTATTGTTTTATAGGTAGGTACCTACTTAATCACATTTTTAAATTTTTTCACAAACAGTTCTAACTTTGAAAATGAAACTTAAATTCAAAGTTAGAACTGTTTGTGGAAAAATTAAAAAATTCGATTAAGTAGGTACCTACCTATAATACCGTGATAGGCAGAGGAGACACATTCGATATTTTTATATTATTTTTAATACCTAGATATATATATATATATATTTTTATATTATTTTTAATACCTAGATATATATATATATATATTTTTATATTATTTTTAATACCTAGATATATATATATATATATATTTTTATATTATTTTTAATACCTAGATATATATATATATATATTTTTATATTATTTTTAATACCTGGATATTTGAATGCCAATTTTAAATTTTATATTATAGGCGGGGTAACTACTTGAATTTTTCCAATTTTGAAAATGAAACTTATGAACTGCCGTTACAGACACAGACAAATCCGAAATAAGTATTTGTTATTTTTTTTATTACATGAATACCGCACAAGAGTCCCAACTGCTCCCGTCTGTACACAGTGAGACTATGGCATCCCCAATCTGGGTATGTTTTGAAGCTGGAGTTAGTGGGGAGGGGTAGGAGATGGGGAAGAGGAAGGTGAGGAGATACCTGTCTATTCAGATCTGGGGTAAAGTTCGGTTTATGGGCGAAATTACTAAAAAATAAAACTACTTATTTTTATACTAACTTTGGGCCGGGGAATCCGAATCTGAAAGAATTAGGTGGGGGCAAGCAAAAATAAACGAATTACACGACTTTAAAAATTTCGATACACAAACAATCTGCAATGAAATAATGACACAACTTTTTATGGGCGATACTCCGAAAGAAGAAATTTAATTATCTTTATACTAACTTTGGGAGAAATCCGAATCTGAAAGAATTAGGTTACACTCGGCAATATTAACTGAGTTAACGACTGTACAATTTTGAATTCACAAACAATATAAAACGCCATTTTGAACGCTTTCTGACAATAAATATCATAGAAAAAAACCAAAGATATTACATATTAACATATAAAATTAAGTGTTGCCATTAAGCAATAATATCAATAACGTAAAAAAACATGTTTATATATTTCAGTAATTATTTTTTAATAAATTTTATTCACTTTTGTATCACAAACCATGTTACACAAACCTAACTTAGCCGCTAAACTACTTGAAAACTGGGATGTTTTCTTGCCTTGACGCGAGTAGGCGCTACGAAGGGGGCACTTTCTTTTCTATCACAAACCATGTCACACAAACCTAGCGTAGCCGCTAAACTACTTGAAAACTGGGATGTTTTCTTGCCTTGACGCGAGTAGGCGCTACGAAGGGGGCACTTTCTTTTCTATCACAAACCATGTTACACAAACCTAGCGTAGCTATGCTTACTGGAAATTCATATTATGTTGATTGTTTAGGTGGAATTTATATACTGCAGCGTCGACAAACAATTATTTGTTAATAATGCCTAAAGGAACCTTAAATAAAAAGGGGTACTGGCAGAAGTACACCAATAAGTACAAGTAACGCGATGCTACCTAATATATATTTATTTATTTTTTTGTGTTTTCAACAACATTACAGTTTATCATTTATCAATTATTATTGAAATATCCCTAAAAAAATGTTTAGGAGTTTTGGGGATATTGGTGACCGGTCTACGTCACAACTTTTTAAGAGTACGAATTTTCACACTTTTGGTCTAAGAATACAGTCGTTGAGATAGTCATAATTCATCAGGTAAATGTGAGTTATGTGATGAATTATCATGTGAGGAAGTATCGTGTCGAAAGTTTTACGTTATTGATATTATTGCTTATGGCAACACTTAATTTTATATGGTAATATGTAATATCTTTGGTTTTTCTATGATATTTATTGTCAGAAAGCGTCCAAAATGGCCTTTTATATTGTTTGTGAATTCAAAATTGTACAGTCGTTAACTCAGTTAATATTGCCGAGTGTAACCTAATTCTTTCAGATTCGGATTTCCCAGCCCAAAGTTAGTATAAAGATAATTAAATTTCTTCTTTCGGAGTATCGCCCATAAAAAGTTGTGTCATTATTTCATTGCAGATTGTTTGTGTATCGAAATTTTTAAAGTCGTGTAATTCGTTTATTTTTGCTTGCCCCCACCTAATTCTTTCAGATTCGGATTCCCCGGCCCAAAGTTAGTATAAAAATAACTAGTTTTATTTTTTAGGAATTTCGCCCATAAACCGAACTTTTTCCCAGATCTGGTCACCAAATGCGGCTAAAGCCATTTCAAGCAACTTTTCAATTCTGAATCGTGGTCTTGCACCGGGGTGATACTGAGGCAATCTACCACTTTTCATATTTAATACCAAAGCAAAACAAAATTTCTAGAGTTCATTGAACGCAGTTACAGACAGAGGCACAACCGATATCAATGTTTTTAACAATAATAAAAGTGAACAAATCAAATATATTAGGGACAGGCTAAGGAATCACTCTATTTATTACCATTACTAAGTTGATATTTTTATTCCCGAGATAAACACACTACTAATAGAGTTATCCATACGATAACATGTATTGAAATAAATTAAAACTCGCAACAGGTTGAAAACTCAGCTAACTTATCCGGTGCATAATCATTGTTCAATCAAGTACCAAAAAGCGTTCACAAACAAAAATACACGTTATCGTATGGATAAGCTATCAAGAGGATGGTGAAATTCTCGCTTAAGAGGGCATTACCAGCGGCCGAAAATTCAAATTTCATCAAAAGACGGCCTCACGATCGGAAGATTTTTAGAACGAGATAGAAATACCACATTCGCTCCGCCGCAAGCAGCATGTCCCACTCAACTGGCGATATCTATAGGATGGTTCAGACGACATAGATATTGAATTCTCGGTTCCAGCTTTTTCCGAATAAGTAGTTATTTGTAATTTGTTTACCGAAGTGCATAAACATAAATAGATACAAGTGAAATGCGTAAAAATAGTGGGTATAAAATAGGTACTTACGTAATATACAAATTTCTTGATTTTTGAAATGTTTTTACGAGTATTCTGTTGTTGTTTTTTAATTGTATTTCTACTGAGTGATATTCAGTTTGATTGTAAAAAATATCTCATTTTTACATATTTATTCTTCTCACAATAGGTATTATCAGTAATTTGGGAGGCGGGTATGGGTACTACCGCCCGGGAACCAGGGAGATTATTGTTGGTAATCTAAATTAAATTGAATTTCAAAAACCTCACCCCATGTACCTGGGTTCATTTATTTGTCCGGATCTTGGCGGCGGATGCACCTGCCCACCAACTGCATGGCAGGCCGGATCAGGAGAGACTGGTTGGACCTGGGAGATCTTTTACCTACCCAGCAGCACTCTCCGAAACATCTCCTTACAGTGGGAGGGATAGATTTTTTCATGTCCGTCACTCTTGGACTGACCCCCAGATTCCTACATGCCCCTGATACCTTTTTTCTTCCCAGAATCCCGAACCCAATTTGGGAAACGGAACTCAATTTGGACCCCTAGGTTCCTTCCACTCCTGGTACCTTTTTCCTTCTCAGAATCCAGAACCCAATTTGGGAGGCGGGTATGGGTACCGCCACCCAGGAAACCATTTATTGGATAACCAACACCTCTGCCATAGGTCACCCCAAGGGGTTCGTTTCGCTTGGTGACTTACTTGCCCGGGTTCAAGGGATAAGGTTTGTTCGAATCTTGGCGGCGGATGCGTCTGCCCACCAACTGTGTGGCAGGCCGGATCGGAAGAGACTGGTTGAGGGAGATCTTTTGACCTCTCCTGCAGGATTCTCTCGGAAGCCTTGCACTGCAGTGGTGAGGATAGACTCATACATCCTCTTGGATACACCGATCCCAGATTCCTACCCACCCCTCATACCTTTTTTCCTTCCAAGAACTTCCTCTCCTTCCTTTTTCTAAAAAGACCTTCGACACAACATCCCCAAAGATGACATATTTATTCTTATTATGAAATATTTTCCTGTATGGAGCTAATTTCAAAAAAAGTAAAATGTATTTTTAACATTTATATTTTTACCAAAATTATGTAATTCAACTATAAATAAAGATAACCAAAAAAACAGCAGCATTATAATAAAAAATATGTAAAATATAGCAACAAGCATATATTTTAGTACAGTCTACATAATATATGTACAGAACTTAAAAATATATAAACAGTAGGACTGTTAGTAGATGTACAGTGAAAACAGACCGCAATACAATAATGTGAAGGTTGTCCAAGAATTAACTACCTTTGCTCGTTGTTTCTCAAAATATGGTGGCACTAGCGTTAGCTCAGACTTTCCCAAAAAACCGAGCGGTGATCCGGCTTGGTAGCTGCTTCAGTGCGATCTTTGCGTTCGTTTGAGAAAGACGCTCCGTTGTCGAATCCCGCCCCCTGCGAGGTGCGCTCAATTATTCGCTTTTTCAATTTAGAGGGAGTTAGCCCTGTTGAAGTTCATAAGCTTGCAATTTTAATCCCAGATGTCAGTAAGTCTACCACACAAATGATTTTGAGGGAAAAATGGAGTATGCAAATTAATGCTCGTTGCGCAAATGCGCTCGGATCTCTTCGAACTGTTTTTCCAACCAAGGCGAAACTTTTTTGGGTTGAAAAATGGGTTCACCACCTAACCCTACCAAAAAGGCAATGAATGACATGAATTACACCTCTTTCTTCACCTGAAGCAACACATGGACGAAAAATCTTTGGAGACCGACCAGGATGCGGAGGGAGAGTTGATTGCATTTTTGACGGCGGAGTTGAACGTAAGGGAATGAAGATCTGGTTCCACGGCTCACCTAGTGCATTGATCGTAACAGGGACTATGTCTCTATGGCATTATTAATAGAATAAAACTGAAAATAATATAAAATATACTGAATATACTAATATATTAGAGACTTGGTCATTATAACAGAAATTATTAACAAAAACACGATTTGAATTACACAATCACAAATTAAAACCAGAACTTTTACGGGAAATTCACGCGCATGGTGCATGCATATGTCTAGCCTCTCTTTCGCAGCCAGTTAAAGACATTTTTTATTAGTAATAGTTCAAAACAGAAATTGTACAGTATTTATTAAATGTGTTACTAAAACACTGTTTAACAGAAAGTAACTTCTAACCGGAGAAAGTTTAAGTTCTTTTAACAGAAAGTAACTTCTAAAGAGCGTTTTAATTTTTTTTAAATATTGATTTGGATTCACCAGTCGTTCTTAATATAAAACACGATCCATAACCATTCAAAGACACAGTATCAAATTTCTTTATAATATATTTTTTTGACAAATTAGAGAGGCGTCAGAAATTTACATTTCGAATGAACGTCGTTAGTAAGCTCAAAAATCATCTGTCAAAAAATTAAATAAAGCGAGTACACATTTCTAATACATAATTATTACCGAAATAAGTGTGTTAAATTAATCTAAGGGTAAAAAAAGAAACAACCTACCGGAGAGCTAAAGAAAAATAGAAAATGACAAATGAATGCTTGCTAAAAGCAAATAAAGATCTTATAAAAATAAAATGTGAATGGATGTGGGTACTGGAAAACGATAATAGGAATATTTGTCTCATTTTCCACGCTGATGTGCACATTTAGTCCAGTGAAGGAAGGAGGTGTAGAGTACGTGAGCAGGACCCTAAGCGATTCCTCCAGAAACTTGTTTAGGGTGCTTAGGGTCTGAACATACTAAAAGTACTGACGTCTAGGTGTGAGCTAGCGGGGGGAGGGGGAGAAGGTCCCAATGTTCAGATTTCCGCTTATATCTCGAAAACGGTGCGTCACAGAGAATTTTTTTTTTAAATAAGTAAAAGCTTTTATACGTAATTCTCGAAATTTCAGCCGTTTTTAAGTTACACGCTCCACAAATGTAGACATTTTCGAAAAAATCATTTAACCTTACATTTTTCATCAAACATTCCTTAATATCGTCTAAAATATTCATCAAAGAAATACATTTATTTTAAGGAAGTTATAAAGAATTTAATTCCCTTTTAGAATATATATATATATACAAATGCAAATTAATCTCAAACCGGTCAACATTTACAGCAATTTTAAGTTTTTTCGTAAAATTTTGTCATGAGATAATTATAATTTTCATTATAAAATACAATTTAAAATTTTTCAAGTGATATTATTTTTTTCTACTTTCTTTAAAAATTGGCTTTAAACTGTGGTCACACGTATTATTAGGCGAACGAACAAAATGTGTGTCAGTAATGAGATTAAAACAGCTTTGTCTGAAAATGATATTTTACGAAAAAACTTAAAATTGTTGTAAATATTTACTGGTTGGAGATTAATTTGCATCTAAATATATATATATATATATATAATTATATTATAAAAGTAAATTAAATTCTTTACAACTTCTTTAATATAAATTTATTTTCTTTGTTGAATATTTTAGACGACATGAAGGAATGTTTGATGAAAAATGTGAGGAAAAATGATTTTTTTCAAAAATATCTACGTTTGTAGAACGTGTAACTCAAAAACGGCTGGGATTTCGAAAATTACATAAAGAATAAAAGTTGGAGATGATTTTATGAGCTTTTACTTAATTTTAGAAAATTTTCCTCTGCAACGCACCGTTTTCGAGATATAAGCGGAAACCTGAAAATTGGGAACTCCCCCCCACCCCTTAACTCACCACCTAGACGTCAGGACTTTTAGTATGTTTACACCCTAAGCACCCTAAACAATTTTTATTGAAGGAATCGCTTAGGTTCCTGCTCACGCACCCTAAAACCTTTTGGATCATTCATTGACTGGACGAACTTGTCTTAAGCAAAGTAGATTCAGAATCAAATTGAATTTGAGGACGATTTACGCAGATTATTGTTTATAAATTAATATGTTCGTAAAAAGAAAAATAAATAAGTTAAAAATAGAAGAAAAAGTATGGTAAAAAGCTTCTGTTCCCGTGGTGAAATTTGAGTCCTCAGTTTTCCGCTTCTACCACGAATTTCCTGACACCGTGTGTACAATGTAATGTTGCATGTCTATAATTTGCGCAACGTTGGGTATTAATGCTAGTAAATTATTGTTCATAATTAGGTCACCGTAATGTACCACGGGTTTCCCGCCACAGGTATATGTCGCAGGCCAATCGTAAAAACAGGCAGATCACGATGCGCCTCAGGCACATCACGATCTGCCGCCATTTCACGATGCAGCAGATCATGATGTGGCTAGGCGCAACATGATCTGCCTGATTTTACGATCGGCCTACGACATACATATGCAAGGTAATGTTTCGAGCGTATAATTCGCACAACGCCGGGTATTAGTGTTAGTGAATTATTGTTTATAATTACGTCACCGGAATGTACCACGGGTTTCCCGCCACCGTGTATATAAGGCAATGTTGCTTGCGTGTATTAATGCTAGTAAATTATCGTTTATAATTACCGCGGTAATTACAATTGAATCGGTCACCGTAATGTACCACGTATTTCTCGACACCGTGTACCTATACACGGTAAGGCTGGGTAGTATTGCTAGTTTATAATTTCCGCGGTATAAACGGATAAATCGGTCACCGTAATATCCATGAATCACAATGTATTGAAGTTATTACCCATTTTCATTGATCAAATATACTTTGTCGAAGCCCATTTACGCGTACATAATAATATATATATAATAAAAATTTGAATTGCACATACCGATGAAACTTTACAGTCATTATTTACTTTAGAATGTTGATTCTTTTCTCTAAAAATTAAACAACATGTTATAAAAAATACACAATAAATCTGACAGATTCGTTCCAACGACCCTGTAGCATATAAGGTATGTACAACGTAAATTGATAATTAAATATTACTAATCTTTGTTTTTTCTCGTTATATTTCTCCCAGTTATGTTTTTGGTGTGGTAATTTTGATTTTTTTATGAAAGTTCTCTCTTTATTGATTTTTCTCCCCATTTTAAGCGGACGAATAAATTTAAAATGTTATGAACTGGACCGGCGCGGACAACACGACCGCTCGCTGCCGTGAATCGACAGATACTAAGAGTTTTGATTAGCGCCGTGCGCGTCAAAATACAGAATAAAATATTCACAAAAGCGTGTCGCAAATTCAACAGAATTATATACTCGAGAAAATATTTTTGGTTAAAAATTATTTCTAATATTTCAATAACGTCTTAAGTTAAATTTCTGTGTTAAAAATTCCGAGAGAAATCAATTTGTAAGTGTGTAATAAATAAGTCAAGTTGTAGTATTTTCGGCACAAAACGGGTGCTTGGATTTTTATTTTAATGATTTTATTTGAAATTAAATTAAAATTCTAAATCATATTTTGCCTAGATAATGAACAGTTTTATAATACTGTATTACTATTTGGTATGATATATGTATTGTATAATAACTTTACTCGTTTGAAAATTAACAAATATTGCCATCGACCAACAGTAAAACTATTTTTTTATTAAAAAAATGTTAACTTTTTCAAAATTTAAAATATAAGTTTACCACATAAAATAACGATCTTTCGAAATCAATTTATCGTTTTTCTGTAAAAAGCTTCGACACGTCTATGAGCTCATTCAAAAATGTCATTTTTCAGCTTTGTCTGGTTATTAACTCTTAATTGAATAATTTATTACCTGGTCCTGCTGGAGATTTTGTTTCGAGTGTTAGTACAATAAATTGACTAAATCAAACAAGACACATAAACCGTAGAAAGTTTGTATATTTAATAAAGGCAAATTAAGTCCCAATATCCACGTATTTTCATAACTGTTAACCCCACAGGCTAATTTGTTCGCTTTTCGGAACAACTCATAGAAATCGCTGTGGTTTCCTTACTATTATAGTGAGTAATATGATATAAACAGTTAAGTTTTTAACAGTGTTTGAAAGATAAAACACCATGATCTATATTCTTTGAAAGTTTGTGAATTTTTCATTAATTATTTTTACGTTGAACAAAACAAAAATGAGGTAAGCCATTGTTAAAATATTTTTCATGTTTGCATGCAAAATTTTTACGTTTAAAAAATTGTTTGTGTTTTTTTGAAATATAAAATTTGAAACCATATTTTAACCCCTTTAGAAAACAGGTTTTAGTTTTAGGATACGATCGAAAATATTTCATTTATTTTGATTTTCACTCCGACAAAACATGGCCGAGGCCTGAGGGGTTTTACTTTTCAAAGAAGTGATGAAGTTGCACATTGTTGGGTTTTGTAATGCTGGTGGAGTGTGTTAGGGGAGGGAAAATCCTTATCCTTGCACCACAGTGGTAAGGATAGAATCATACGTCCGCCACTCTTAGATAAACCGATCCCACATTCCTACCCACCCCTCATATCTTTTTTCCTTCAGAACGTCCTTTCCTTCATTTTCCTATTTTCCTAAAAAGACCCTCCCCACAGCATCCTCCTTTATAACAAAGGCCCCGAGGGGAAAATTTTTCCTCTTGATCTCCTGTGTGGAGCTAATGTAAAAAAATATATTTAAATAATGTTCAATGTCAGTGCCCAGTTATAGAAAAAACACAAAACATCTCCGAGAAATAATAATTGATGAAAATCTTAGATGGGACCTACACATCAAAGGTATTACGGAAAAACTCACAAGCCTCCTATATATTTCTTTAAAAATCTAAGAAATGTGGTAAATAAAAGTATACGAAAAAAGTCTAATACGCGTTACGTCATACTAGAAATGAATGTGGAATTATAGGATGGGGATCTACTACATATAAGTACATAAATAACCTGAATACAAATCAAAAAGGAATTATAAAGACCATACTGAAAGTACCCATTAGAACGCCTTCGATTGAAATTTTCAATAGCTTTGTACAAATAATATACCTACGGCAAAAATATATTATTGAAACTATTCAAAAATACTGATTCCTCTACTTCTACTAGACCGTGTACCGTTTCGATCATGCGTGGTGGCATATGATACTTGTCAAGCTCAAAAATAGGAAATGTCCTCAAAATCTGTTCAAGATCTGCGCTGATTACCTCTGCGACATAACGGTCATCCTTTCTTTTTGAGACTACCTGATTGAACGAAAAGTTGACATGGGTTGTCCTCAGGGTTCAATCCTTGGAACTGAGTTTTGGAACATTTTGTTTGACGATTCCTCCAGGCTGCCCTTGCCTAAGGGATGTATCTCGGTGGATTACGCTGATGACAAATTTGTTCTGGTCTCGGGGAACAGCAGAAAGGAAGTTGAGAGTAAAGCTGAAGAGATTTTAAGTGTGATTTTAGAATGGGGAAAGAGAAATCGGCTGACCTTCGCTCCCCCCAAGACCATAGGACTCCTGATGAAGGCTAACCTCAATAGAAGTGGAAATCCCACCATCAAAATGGGAGATACCAACATCCGATTCGTTGAGAGCACTTGATACCTAGGCGTCACTTTGTATCGAACGTCCTCGTTCTTGACCCACGTTAAAAGCGTGTCAACTAAGGCCAAGGCTCTCTTCTTGAAATTGAGAAGAATCTCTACTGCCGAGTGGGGACTGCGCTCTCCAGCGCTCCATCTCCTATACTGGGGGGGGGCTTACGTGGCGCAAGTTTCGTATGCGGCCTCTGTGTGGGAGCACCGCCTGGAGAATGCACTCATACTCTCGGCGCTCAAGAGAGGCCAGCGAGTCCCTTTGCTGGCGCTTTCGGGTGCATACAGAACAGTCGCTTCGGACGCTTTGCCAGTTTTGGCCGGCGTTTTGCCTATCGATATTGAAATTAGGGAGGTGTTAACAAAGAAGCTTCTAACAAGAGGAAGAACTGCAACCCACCATGGTATTGAGCTAATACCAGGTGGAGCGGTTTTCCTCCCAGGACTTCTTAGAGAGATGCGAGAAAAAACTTTGAGAGAATGGCAGGAACGTTGGGATAGGTCAAATACGGGAAGATTGACTTACTCCTTCTTTCCGTCAGTTAAACTCAGAATCGAAGGGGCGTACATCACTAGGGACCATCATGTGACCCAACTTCTGTCCGGTCATGTGGAGTTCAGAGGGAGACTTTATAGTCTCTCTCTATCACCCCATTCTAACTGCGCTTGCGGTGATACTGATCAAACAGCCGAGCACATTCTGTGGCACTGCGAGATTTTGACGGATGCCCGAGAGGAAATGCTCGATGGCTTGCAAGTTACTACGAGACCAGCTTGGAACGCGGATCTCGTTTCGAATAAGGTGAACTTTGAGTGCTTGAGGAAATTTACGAAAGTCTGGGTTGAGAGATGGCCTGATCTTAGAGTCGCTGACTAGCTGTAAAATCATGTAGGTGCCAGGTGAATCTGCTTCTGAATCCACGGACATCCTTATTACTTTATTACATCTACTGCTAGAATTTTATGTTTTATATAATCTCCATCGTATATATCAGGGCTTCCCAAACTGTGAGTCGCGACGCCCCGGGACGCCGCGGGATCATGCCAGGGGCGTCGTGAGGCAATCTTTATAGCGTCTTCCACACGCACACTTCGGAGCGACTGAGTCCCGCGCCACTTCAGGCCGCTGCGCAGAAAAGTCTCACAGTGAACTGCGCTGTAAACCTATCGGTCTTTACTTTTCTGCGCCTGAAGTGGCGCGGGACTCGGTCGCTCTGAAGTGTGCGTGTGGGAGACGCTAATAGGTTGGCTGTCTATGTTGACGCGACCGCGGACCGACTCAAGTGAGCGCCACGCACATTGTGATGATGCGGCTACCGGTGGGAGCGGGGGCTAGTGCTAAACCTTGTTTTGAGAAACTATGCTCAGAAAAGCAATCACATCCTTCTCATTAATACCAAAGAAAAAATTGCTTTTTTTTTGTTTTTGTTTGCTTCCATTTTTATTTTTATGTTGGGTTCTTTATTTTCTAATAATAAATTTAGATAAACGTACCCATACTACGTGACCCGTTCAGGGGGGGGCTTCAAAATACTACGCTTGGTACAAATGAGCGGCGGGGGGCTTAGCTTTTTAGTCACCGAGGGGGGGGGGGGGGCGTCGCCAAAATATGGCAACTTCCCAAGGGCGTCACAGTTGAAAAAAGTTTGGGAAGCCCTGGTATATATCTTTATCTTATTCTATTGTGTACATTTTGTTTCTATTACTTTTATTTTTGTGTTACTTTTTTTTTGTTTATTTTATTTCTTTTCGCATTGTTTATTTTAGATTTCACTAAGCTATGCTAGAAGGTGTTTTATCGAGATATCTGTTTATTATTTTTCATCATTTTTGTGTTATATTCTTTGTTTTCCAGTTTCCTATTCCAAGGAACACTATTGTGACCTAACTTACATACTCGACTTTTTTTTTTTTTTCTTGTGTTTGTTTTGGTTTCTATGTTCTCTTTTTTTTAGTCTCACAACCTCTACTTTGCTTCGCTCAGAAGGCTGAACTGAACTGCATCTATCTATTTTGTAATGTTTCTTTTTCCCCTCCAAGGGGGTGCGCTAGACCTCGTCCCTGCGTCAACAGGAGTCGGTCAACGACGGCACGGTGCCCTCTAAAATTATTTGCGCCACGCCCAGCAACATGTGCAGGCTTGAGGTTTGGGGGGGGGCGACCTCGGCTCTCCTTCGCCTTGCCCCCGGCTACTCGACGCTGAATTTCTTATGGTCGTCGGGTTTTTCCCCCCCCAATCTCCCATTTACTTTTCTTTTAGAGGCATCACCGAGGAACCGGCTAAGGGGCGCGGAAGCTGAGTGTGGTTCACGGCTAGACCGAACGTCATGCGCATTCTTGCTGGGACTGCCAATTGATTGGAGAGGACTTCCAACCGTTTTCCATGCTCATATTACTTACGTACTGTGTCTTTTTCCCAAAAAGGTGCTTGTAGGATACGCTGGATACAATCACCCAGCGCTTGCCACCTCGTGGACTTTCACCAACCTGTCCCATTGTCTTGTCTATATTTTGTCATACTAACACATATTGTATCTTGTATTTCCCGCTAAGCACTTGCATACTGCTTGCTAACAACGTATGCAGGGACATTGGAGGTCTAAATTCGTTATAAACTAAATGTAGCTTCGTTCTTTCAAAAAAATTAGAGTCCTTGCGAGAGCCTTGAAGGAGTAACCATCTGTTACTTATACCAGGGCGGATAAGTGGTGGATAACCTCCAATAGACCGTGTATCGTCTTACTAGATCAAATAAAAATGACATAGAAAATATTCCAACTTATAAAACCACATTTGGACAAAGAAACTACATCTACTTTTCAACAAAAGTCCATAACATTCTTAAGACATAAAGCTCAAAAAATTCATTAACACAAATCAAGAATAAAATATTGCTGAAAAAGGTCAACGAAAAAACCCTTATGAAGACACTTAAACCGACATAAAATACAAATAAACTATAATTAAATAAACTTTAGTTCGCCTCGGCACAGGACCCCCTAGTAAGGAGGACTAAGAAATACAATATCTATACATAATTTCACCGTTATATTTTGATTATATAATCATGTTAGGTACATAGTCGCTTAAATAAAAATTCTAATAAAAAAACTACGATAAAAATTAGACCGTATTACTTATATTTAGAGGGAAGAGTTTACAAAGCAAAATAATATTTAGTTGTATAGCATTTAATATTATTTATGAATTTTCTGTACAGCAGATAATATACAGGACTACACTGGGAGGTCACTTAAGATTAACAATGTAATTATAGAATATTATTAACTTGCCTGACGCCTACATCGTCGAAAGGAAAGGCTCTCGACTAGCTCGAATCCCGTCGTGCGCAAGTAAATTATATTTGATTCATTTGTGCTATTTCACAAACCATCACATTCAAAAAGACAAACATTAGCGGGTTACGAATAACCAGACGATATTTGAAAATCTCCTACTATCACTAAATCACCATGTTGCTTGTGCAATGACGGGGGTTTTAACATGCAGAGGAATTAAACCCACAACACAACGCATGTATCAATTCAGATTCTGACCAGTCATAGCTTTGACCAGATCTTTAAGATGACCCACCACATAAATTTACTACTGGTATCAAAAACACTTCTCTGTCGCACATCCATTCTGTTTCAACAATCGGACATCTTTTCATAAGAAGAATTACAAACTCAACAAAATAGTTCAGTAAAACTTCTAATACATCAACATTATTATCTGAGATGGGTTTGGGCTCGATCATAGATAATTGAAATGAGCTATGACCAAATTGAAGCGATTATCAAATTTGCGGAGCCAACGAAAGTTATTAGTTTTATGTGTTGGTCGAAAGACAAGTGAGATGTCGCTGTGCATAGATGCAATTTGTAGCAATATGATGAACGATTTTGGCGACACTTGGTTTAATTTACACTTGGTTCATGTCCCATCTCCCTGTGTCTACCATCAATAATCTGGATGGACTCCATCTTCTCGGGGCGCTGTTCAGTACCTTTGTCAGACACGAACCATCAATCGTGGTATCATTCTTGGCAGCCCTCTCTAGTTCGGAGAGTCTGTGGCTAAAAAGAGCAAAGTCTCTTGTCATGCACAGAGAGGGTGGGATTTACTGGTAGTTTGCTAGCACTCGTTGGTGGCGTGCCACACTTGACTCCCAAACCGCGCTCCGGACGACGGTAATTTGTTAATGTCGTACTATTGTAGTGGGAGTTGAATAATTGGACTAGCCCGGATGTCAGTCCTCCCTCTTTAATTTCTCCATTCTGCGAATGTGTTCCTGATGGCTCTCCTGGTGCTGAACCTCCAGGCACCTCCTCCTGAAGCGAGCTTCCTCTACCCGGAGCATGTGCTCCTTCTCCTCTTCGCGCCATTTAGCCTTGAGGGCCTCCGTCTTCAGGAGATGTCGTAGTCGGGTTGCCATTAGTTTTATAGTGCGCCATTTGCCTTTGGTAGTTAGGGGGGTTTTTATTCTTCTTTTATTCATGAACAGAAGGTATATTATAATATCGCTCGCGTTCAAATTAAGTTCGATAATAATCTTTCAAGATAAAGCTTTATTTTATTATACTATATTGTACTCGTAAATTGGCGTATATCTATAGGTAGGGGAGAAGTGGCATGAAAGAGCCAGTTTACTAAACGGAGCAATAAAATACACTTTCGATGAAAAAAATTATGTTTTTCTTTTTCTTCAATTATTATTCACTTTATTAACTAGGTAATTTCATACAAAAAAACCTTCAATACAATAAAAAAATCAATAAAACATTCATTTTAAAAAAATGTGTCTTTTGGCTCTTTCATAACATTTCGGTAAAGAAAGATCTACTAAAAGTTATGAAAGAGACAGTCTATATTATAAAGTAATTGGGAAAATTGTGCAAACTAATAATAATTGTGCAAACCAAAAATTACTTACTAAAAAAAAAACAAAAAGACAATTCTAACAAATCCTTTTTAGAAATTAATGACATTTTAAGTTTTTTTAATTCTATCAGTCATTTTAAGTAATTCTAACGAGCGCTTTAATCCTGACATATTATTCAGTCATACTCAGTATAGGTATATATATAATCTTAACATATCAGAGGCGGATTATTTTTTATAAATAAAAATATCTAAAATTAAACAAAATAAAAAATAATGTCTTATATCAATAACGTTAAGCTCTTTCATGGCCCATTCACCCGGCTCTTTCATAACTTATTCGTAAAAGAAATATAACCTTCAAAATAATAACAATATCAAAACTTTTGTGGCTCAGCTTTTACGCAGCTGCAATGCCAAATGTATGCACAAACTCAATCTATAAGACATTTACCTACATTTGTTTATAATAAAACACCCATAAACTACTTAAATGTAGCAACATACTTACTTTTTAGTGCCAAAAACTTTGCCTCGATGTACCGGCGTCTGTTGGTTTCGGCGAACTGTCAAATGTTTGTGGGTTGTGGGTGACGGGAAATCAGTGTTGCTACTTAAAAATAAAGTTACCAACCACATCCGTTCCTAAACTACCAAAATAATGCAAGTGGCTTTTTCAAAACTTGGCTCCTTCATGCCACTTCTCCCCTATACATTTTATATTATTTTGTGTTTAGACATTCGATTAGCATGATTACACCATTTTCAATTTGGGAGGCGGGAATGGGTACCGCCGCCCCGGGAACCTTTATTGGATAACCAACACCTCTGCCATAGGTCACCCCAAGTGGTTCGATACGTTTGGTGATTTAGCAGGGGTGCCTGGGTTCATGGGGTGAGGTTTGTCTAGGTCTTGGAGGCGCATGACCTGGACACACTGAACCCCAGATTCCTACCCACCCCCTATACCCTTTTCCTTCACAGAACTCTCCCCTCCCTCCTTTCCTTAAAAAAACCATCCACATAGCATCCCCAAAGACGACATAGGTCCTTAGGGAAATTGTTTTCCTCAGGGCCTCCTGTGTGGAGCTTATGTAAAAAATATTATATTATATATTCTAATTTATTATATTTTATATTATTTATTAATATTATATTATATTCTACGGGTGCCACAATGGTTTTACGGTAGAGCCGGAAATAAATCGAAATTTCAAATTGCAGGGACCATAAAATTTTGTTTAATATCTTGACATCACATACCAGCGCCTCTTTCCCTTCACCACCGAACTCAGCAAATTGTTTCGTCGCTGCGTAATGCGTAACACGTCAGCAAAGATTGACTTCCCGAGCAGTCAAGAGATTTTTGTACGAAGTGCAACGTTTATTATATAACATTTAGGGAATGATGACTTTTTATAATGACTTTCTGGTAAACTTTTTCAACATGGATCCAATACCTACAGGTGTGTACTAAATATATTAAGGCTCAGTTCCCGGCCCCAAAAAGGAGAAGATGGAGAGATATGAAATTACGAATTTTAGAAGAGCGCGCTAACATTTACAGCGATAAAATTGATGCAAAAATCATGAAAATCTTTAATAAAACATGACTCTTTAAAAATAGAGCAAAAATCTCGCGATAATTATCTTTAATTTTATTTAAAGAAACGCTGTGAATTTTTTTATACATATAACTTGTAAAATAACCGAAAGAAACGTGTTTATAATCATTTTTGGAGCATACTTTGCGATTTTTTTTCTATCGAGGGAATTTTATATAATTCGCGTTTCGGCGCGATAAATGTCTAGATATTATCTTCAAGAATAACATATATTTTTTTAAGAGCTTAAAAACTTCAAATGTTTAAGGGAGGTTTGCAAGAAATCGGTTGAAATTCGGAGAACCGCCTCTTAAGGTGTTTTTTTTTTATTTCCTAATGTGAGAAATTTTGGATATTAAAAAAAAACAGATCGTAAACATTTTAAAAAAAAACGCCGATTTTTGGAATAGTTAAGGTTTTAGTTTGATATTTCCTAAAATTTCGTAAATGTGCTGATGTACTTTTATAGTTGAACTATTTTAGTATCATATTAAAAAAAATCTTAAAATGAAAAAAATTCTTCTCAAATATAATTTTTTTAAAAATAATTTACTTCCTGTGAAATTTGAGTGCTTCAAAAATATTATATTTGACCCAGGTTCAGTTTCAAAGGATCTGTTCTTAAGACAAAATATGTTATTTGACATAGTAATGAACTCAAAGTACCAACAGATGGAAAAACCATTTTTATATTAAAAACAAAACTTATAAACCTCACCAATTGTCTTAAAGAGGGCTTAGATAAACTCTGTAAAAATATTGCGGGCTTTAAATTTCGCCTTAAAACAAGATGGTCAATTTCTCGTCGAGTTGAAGCTAGATTTGTGATGGAAAATAAAAAAATGACTTGAGAATCCGATTGGTTTTATATTGTACGTGATTTATCCTGAAAACGGCACGTCGCGGTCGCTGTCATAAATACAATTTGAATGTAGTTCTGACCGATCCAAACGCTTGAAAACCAAAGATCTTCGGAAAATTGCACCTCTTTCTTAATTGGTGTTTGCTACAAAAATGAACTTGAGAGCTTTTGGTCAATCGGTTGCATCAAAATTATTAGAAGACATTATTCTAGGTGCTCATCTATTTAGAGACAAGTGTACAAGATATTTGATTATAATCGCTCTTCTTACAAACAGATGTTCGTTAGGACGCGAGAGAATGCGCATTATTCTAGTATTTTTCATATCTTTAATTGTACCTATACGATTAGTTTGCGGGAAGTCTGACAATATAAACGTACTGTGACAGAATCCTTGCCCATCGTCCACCAGATACTGCCGCCCGATTAAGATTATCAGAAGAGGCTCAGGAAGCTCGGAACAAAGATTTTTAAAAATATCGTGAGAACTATTCTATAAAATGTTCTCGTAAGAAATTTAATGAGGATGTTTTTTATTTAATAGTAGTTACATCTGATCCTGTCATAACCAGTTACAGGCAACCCCCAAAGAAACAATTAAATTGGAATTCATTTCCTAAGGAAGTTTTCGATTTAATAATTACTCAGGATATTCATTCTTCAATATCTTTAGTCACCGTCGATGATGATGATTGTGCATCGTCTGCATTGTTTACGTTAAAAAGCAAAATTAAATATCACTCGGCCTTTATTTTCGGATGAATATGGACACCAATAATTTTATTTTAAGATTTTTTTTTAAATTATATGTTTTTTGTTAATAAAATCCAGTTAAACTTACTAAAACCGAATAATTTAATTTTTTTTCAACCATACTGAAAAATAATATCTCCTTTTTTTCCCCGTAAATCCTCCCTGTGAATTGTTTAAAACTTTAGGGGTAGATTACGGTACAGTACGTAAAAAATGTCGATCCCCACCACCAAAGAAGTGCTCCCCTTCCGCACTACACACTTCCTCTGAACCAAATGGAATATAGTTTTAAGTCTCTATTTCTATTTCAAATAATAATCGAATATTTTATCGCTCTCGTGGGTAAACTTGAAATAACAGATTCATCAACCTTTCAAACTCGAAACATTTTAATAATTTTGTTCCACACAATAACAAGGTTTTATTGCTCAGTAACTATTTATTTTTCTACCGTGAAACTAGATTTTTGCATCGGACATAAAAAATTAATCTGGAATTATTGTTTTTCTAGTTATGACATTTTTTATTGACAGATATACTTTTTATTTGTTTTCTTACAATTATTACATAACAGCAAGTAAATTATTTACGTAATACTAAATCAGGGTGTGAAACTCTCGGCCTTCCGTCATTAGGATCAGGGTTGCTAAGAAAAACTTTAACAATATAATGACTTACAATTTATTTTCCTTGACACCGAATTCAGCAAAATAGAACTGCTTACGAATTACTGCACTTGAAAATGGATTGTAAATACTAAAAACGAAACGAGTGGAAATGGTGTTAACTGGAATTGGGGGTGATAGTATGTGTAGGAAAAAACAAGGAATACAAGGAAAAAGGAATTACCAATCCATACCGTTGTATCTCTGTGAAGGAGCACACGACACAACCAACATTTTTGAATTTGGAAGGCGGGTATGGGTACCGCTTCCCCAGTAACAGTTTGTTAGATTGGTTCAACACCTCTACCGTAGGTCTCCCCAAGTGGTTTGCTCCGTTTGTTATCCGGGTGCCCGGATTCACGGGGTGAGATTTGTCTAGATCTTGGTGGCGAAAGCGTTTTCCCACCTACTGCATGACGGACCGGATCGGGAGAGACAGGTTTAAAGAGGCCTAACCTAGACCTCTCCAGCCAGACTCTCTCGACCCATCGCCTTGCACCTCAGTGAGGGGATGGTTTCACATGTCCTTTACTCCTAAACACATTGACCCGCAGTTTCCTATCCACCCCTCACACCCCTTTTACCTTCCCAGAACTTCATCCCCTTCCTTTCCTTAAAAATACCTTCCGCACAGCATCCCCTAAGATGACATAGGTCCTGAGAAGAATTATTTTCCTCCTGTACGGAGCTAATTTAAAAAAAAACAATATAGTTATAGAGGAGATGTACCAAATATGGCATACGTCCCTAATATGAGATGGTGGTGTTTCTCAAAATTTAAATAAGAACAGCCTCTATAAAACTCAGCGTTCCTGATTCCCCACCGACCGACCTTGAAAATGTCAGTACTCGTCCTGCGGCCGACCACACCACACTCACCTTAGAGAGTGCCTCACCGATTTGATATTTACGTAAGTTTCACTTTGTTTTTTCCCAAAAAAATTTCTCCACAAAATTGTCAATCTTTCACTGATAGACAATATTATTATTTAAATTTTATGTTTTCATAATGAGATTTAAAGTTAAATTCAAGTGGATTTTATTCTACGAATATATTTGTTTGTATTGATCTTGTTCCTAATATGGGATTTTTTGATGACCCTCATATGGAATACTTTCTCATATTAGGAAGAGTGTTTCCAATATGGAATTCTAATAGAACTAAATTTCTTTTTGCTATTCCAGGTTGTGTTGTAGTCGAAACAGTGTGAGATAATGTCGTAGAAGAAACAGCGGAAGACGTGAGACAAAAAGAATGATAAAAGTCATGGAAGCTGTAAAATCAAAGACCGTGGGATACCAGAGGCGAAGAGTCGATCCAATGTTTAGCCTGCCGCCATTGATGCCATTTTGAGTGTTCGGGAGCCAATAATATTGATTTTTTATGTGATTATTGTAGGCAAAATTTAAAAAATCAGTGTATCCCATAATAGGAGCACTTTTTTTATATTAGTTTTTTCTATTGTTTTATCTTTCATTTAAAATGAAGACGTTTGTGTGTTTCTTTTAATACTTCGTTGACATTTTAAGTTCCGTAACTATATTTCCAAAGATTTCAATGTATAATACTTAATAAATGATTCAATTAGAATTAATCTTTTTTTTTTACCCAAACTATTCCATATTCGGTACATCTCTTCTTCAGTTCCTCCGCAATACCTTGCAGTATTTTTTTTGTTTGTTTTTTATATATCAAAACCAAGAGTCCCAGCTGCTACCGTCTGGAGCCAGTGAGTCTATTGCATCCCCAATTAGGGTATGTTGTGAGGCTAAAGATAGTAGAGAAGGGAAGGAGATGGGGGAGAGAAAGGGAAGTATCTGGCTATTCAAATCTGGTCACCAAACACGGCTAAAGGCATTTCAAGCAACGTTTTAATTCTGAATGGTGGTCTTACACCAGGGCGATACTAAGAGTTGTTACGATACGCCCCTGTAGCGAGTAGATTCCAGAACGCGAGACAACACAACAACTCCCCTCTTCCCCCCTGTTTCCTGCTTCCCGCTTCCCTCCCCCTTGCCCGGCACTGGCCCATTCCACCGCCACTCCTCAGACAAGATTTGGGCGCCTTGGGAAGCACACGTACGCGGCCCGCTGTTGGCCGAGCGGACCTAATTCAAATGTAGCCCGCGATGTTTATATTGAAATACCTACGAGTTAGAGCCGGCTTTCGCCGCGCTGTAATAATTTCGGTTGGTCCAGACTAAGAAAGTGCCCTGATTGAACTTCCACATGAGGCGAGAATCCTGCAAATCCACATGTAAGCTGTATCTTTGATTTCCTCTTTTAAATGTGTCCGTAATCAGTGAAATGTAGGGCCCCGCGAAAATCACCGCTCGGAGAGTTTCGTTTCAGAGAGAGATAATGAGAGTTAAACACTTTAGCTAGGTTTGTGTAATTTGCATTTCTTGTATTGAATTGTACTGTAGAAACCTATGTACTGTGTTTGAGTTTACAATACATGTCCTAAAGATTTAACTTTGTTATTATTCTGCTGCGGCAGGAGGATTATTGACCAGAGTGTATCCCGTTGGACGCCGGAAGGTAGAGAGAAATTCCATAGCTTTGAGCGACTCACCCCTTGAATAGAGAGTACCATTGTTCCCGCTGAGAGCTAGCCTGGGACATGTTGGGGCCCCCTTTGGCCCCAGAGCTGGTGTTGGTTTGGTAGCCAACATCGGGGACTCTAACAACTGGCGCTATAACGTGAGGCTTGGAATTTTTTTTCTATCCCGGTCGCTTTGCGGGACATTACTTGTCGAAACCCTCCCCGCATAGCAACTGTTTTGTAAACATTAATTATGCCTTGATATTCTACACCCAGTGTACAGTGAATCCTGTGAAAAAACCACAGAAACCTACATGTAAATTAGATCCATAACACAGATCTGATTGAAATTATGAATTGCATCGCAGTTGAAACGACGGCCATTTTGGATACCCGAAACGCCAACCTTTGACCGCGAATCTGACTGCGCACGCGTCACGAAACAACGGGCGGGCAGCAACAGTCATTCGCGCCAATCTCAACGGCCCGATGTTTCACGCGATAAATAGCCACCTATTCTCTGAATTGCGCGCGCAATTGCTTTGCCCCGCGCCAAAATCCCAACGGAAAAAACCCGTCGGAACGAAATAATTAACTGTTGCTAGGCAGCGTTTATATTCAAACCGCCTTTTTTTATGATTGAACCGGATAGCAACGGAAATTATTATTATAAATCTGATTCTGGAACCACAGCTATTTTGCGAATTCCTTAATCAAAAATTTCGGACCTACGTATTTTTGTTGTTTCTGCACAATATACCAATTGGCCCACTTGTGTCTGTCAAATTAGTACAACTTATATTTCTCCAAATGGACAAAATAATGACTTTCTTTCCCCATTCTACATTATAGGTACTGTTTTTTTTCAGTATAAGTGAAAGTGAATTGTGTTTTTTCCCTTACATAAGTGAAAAGTGGAATAATAATAAAGCCAATGATTGGTTCCATGAATAAATAAAATAATTTTCATGTGGTTGACTTAATGAATCCCATATTCAGTTATTTTCATCCGGAAGTTTGTCCTTTATTTGCCAGAAAAGTGCCTTTTGTGAACTTTAGTGCCTTTCTCAGTGCAAAAGTGATTTGTGAAAAATAAAAAACCTTTTTTCTAAAGGTCAGTCCTGGCAAAATTTTTCAAAAATAAATAAATACTTGTGAATTTCACAGTTTTCTCAAAAGTGGTCAGTGAAACACAAAAAACCTTTACCACTAAGGTCTTTCCACGCAAAATTTTTTCTCGTCTTCCTTCCTTTGACACAATTCTGGTGTCATGTATACCAAATTGTAATATGGAATCTCTGCAACCATATTTTGGAAGTGCCAATAAGTGATTACCAAGTGAAAAGTGCCTCACAAAAATTAATTTTGCGCTCACTAAAGGAAACCCCTGGCCATTTTTTTTCTCACCACCCAGGAAACTCACAATGGAGGACAATCAAGCTATTACACCATCCAACTTGGGTACCATTCCCAATGTACACAGTTTATCCAAAACCCACTTACAAGCTGCTTTAAGGGATAGAGGACTCTCCCTGATTCATAGCAAGGCATATGCACTGTCGTTCAACAAAAAGTCAACTATGGAACGCGCACAGAAAGCGACGTTGAAAATAAGGATGATTTCATCAACAAATGTCCCACTGACAACCGTAGCCGCAGCAACAATCAAAATAACAACGTGTGCCGGTCCCAATAAATACATCGGCCGCGTGCTCGGCCATGGGCGGGACACGCGGGCTGCAAAGCCGTGCACAAGGATTGGCAAACTCGTAGCTGGGCGCCGCCCGCAAGCCAAGCGTATTAAGAGGCAATGCGCCGAAAAAACTATGAGGAAACGGAGCGACACCAACGTTTCTTTTAGCAGAATCAAATACTGCGAAATACAACAAACCTCGTCTCAACAAGGATTTGTTCAAGATGTGTTTAATCTCACATGCGGGCCTCAAGTTTGTGCCACGGTTTTGTCTGGGATTATTAACTCCTTTTTACCCATTAATGTTACTGTTCGTCCATACATTATGGCCATTGTGAGAATACCTCACTATTAGGTGCAACAATGCCAATTGTCACCTTTCTTTTCTCCTTGTTGTAATTTTGTGTTGTATATAAAATGATCCAGTATGTATCACATTTTTTTGTAAGCTTACAAAGTCTTACTACGTCAGGCGTGTATTGTGTCAATCACATGCCCATCGTTTCGTTAATGAAACAAGTTGTAAATTATTTTGTAAATTAATGCGTACTCTCTTTGAAGTTACTTTCAAATGTTGTTTTTGCACTGTTTTTCTTTCCTTCACGGCAATTTTTTTTCTTTATTTTTTTTTTCACCTGTTCTAAAACTGATCACTTTGGAACGGAGATACTTTTCGAGTTTCAATGTTTGGGAAGTCGCGAGCCCATTTATTGTCTCAACACGTACACTATGCAATGTTCATGCCATGTCATACCCTGCCTTGTCATGTTATCTTGTAATTTTTCTCCTATTTTTTGTTGCATTTTTGTCGTGTGGAAAGGAACTTTCTCACCTGTTTATTTTGTTCATGTAAAGTAGTTGACAATTGCCCATCGGCGTGTCGTTCTAGAAGTCGGGTTTTGTAAATTCCAAAGTGTTAAATTCCGACTCAGAACCAGTTAACTATTTTTACAATTTTCCCCTTTTATTTTGTTCATCATGAGTTGTAAAACCTTCCGAGGTATCTCTAGTATGAAAATCAAATAGCGATTACTTACATAGTCGCCTCTCGTGTATATAAGTTTTTTCAATTTTTCTTCTTAAATTAAAAATTGATGGCGTCCTACCCAAATTCATGCTCTTGTACCCAAATTGGATATCGACACGTCCATTTTGGAACTCGTATTTATAAAACCAATGATTGGTCTTTATAACCCTGTATATAAATCAATTTGGCTCGTTTCAACTAAAGTACGTAAAACCGAATCATCCGGTCTTTGGTTGCTATAACAAAGTCACCTTTTTTTTGTTATTTTGTTTTTTTTTTGCTTTTACGTTACGTACGTCTTGTATGGCACGTTTCAACCCTACGAGTCAGGTTAATAAAACCTTATGGTTATCCTGATTTTGGAATTCACAACTTTTAGGTGTCCATTTAACCAAGTATTTGCAACCCAAATTGCACATAACCTGGTATGTTTGTAACTGCACAAAGGGTATGTAAAACCGTAATTGGTCCCTTTTCTTTGGTCTTCCTCACTGTAGGCTGCCACAACAGACAGTATGTAAAACCATTATAGGTCTGTCTTTGTTTTAAATACTTGGTGTAAGTAGAATTATACTCTGCCATCACCCTTGTACTTTGTAACACATGAAGTAACATCAAGTTGTCTATCTTCTCTGTCGTACGCTCTTGGGCTACGGAGTTAGTTAATCTAACAAATCTTCATATTATGTGTTAAAACAAGCATCGTTAACGTTTATTGTGTTGTATTTAAACGTAACCCACCATTATAGGAGAGATCCTTAGAACATCCACCGTCATAGGAGGGATCCTTAAAATACCTGCCACGATACGAGAAGTTCGTCATAATCACTTTTGCTCATAGCTAAATGTTATTGAGTTGGTCGTGTGTCATTCATTTGTCATGAGTACCACCCTTTTTGTACAATCTATTTTGGTCGTGTGTCATTCATTTGTCATGAGTACCGCTTTTGTATTTTGGTCGTGTGTCATTAATTTGTCATGAGTACCGCTTTTGTATTTTGGTCGTGTATCATTAATTTGTCATGAGTACCGCCTGTATGTATAATTGTGTACAACCCTTGTACACGAGACGTGGAGACGTAATAACAATACTTACCGTGATTCGTGCGAACGACATAATATCGGCCTTGCCATCTTCTTTAAGAGGCATTGTATAAACTCTTGACTTCTGTCTATAATTGAGTTTTATCTTGTATGTACTTACATGTTTTGTACACTATACGTGGAGACGTTAAAACACTTACCGTGATTCGTGCGAACGACATAATATCGGCCTTGCCATCTTCTTTAAGAGGCATTGTATAAACTCTTGACTTCTGTCTATAATTGAGTTTTATCCTGTATGTACTTACATGTTTTGTACACTATACGTGGAGACGTTAAAACACTTACCATGAGTCGTGCGAACGAAATAATATCAAACCTTTTGTGTGCGATCTACGAAATGTAGTCCACAACCCTTTGTTGTCATTCAACGCCAATGCCCGTGGACCTCCTGTTTTTTTACTTCTTTGCAAAAAGGAAAGAAGCCCAGGAATACCTACTATCCCAAAAGGACTAGTTTGTAGCTTCACTGCTAACTATGGGGCATAGTGCTGTGGGAGTTAATCGATTGAGCACAAAACCACCCAACTCGTTGTCTGGGGAACGGATAAGAAAACCCCCAGGTTTGTGAAATTGGAGCAAGGGTCTGTCTTTTCTCACAATCATGCAGAAGTTTTTAAAATGACCCCTAATCTTTTGCCCAATACACGCAAAAGATTAGTCTCTTTGATAATGTGTATTCAAATTTCTCCTCATCCTTTTGACAAATGTAAAGAGTCAGGAAATCTGCTGGTTGATCATGTTTCATTCTCACATGGAGTTTGAAGTGGAAATTAGTCCAGTCTCTAGCAAGTTTCGTCACTCAACTCCTTTCCTTTTCCTTTCCTTTCTCCTCACCATCATGTTCTCAGGTATATGTTATGAAGAGGAAAATCTGTTGTTGACCATAATTCGCCCTCACTGGGAGTGCGAATCGGTAAATTGACCAATTATCAGCAGGCTTTCTCCCTCACTCTCTGCATATGTCTCACCTTTTGTTCTCTTTTCTCAATTTTACGAAACACATTCATGAATGTTGGATATGTACGATATGCACTTGGCGTACCGTCTGTCTCCTTTTGACAACCTTTATTCATGAATTGGTTTCTCTGCTTTTACCGTGACTAATTCACGACTTCTTTGTCTTGTTTTTTGAAATTCTATAAAAAATGTTACCACCTTTATGTTAACATAGGCCATGGAAGGCCGGTTGTTTTTTAACCAAGACATATTGTCACTCGGCAAACGCCAAGTCATCCTGGTAAAGGAAAATGTTCATGTAATCACAATTTAGTTAGAAAACTCTCTCTTCGTCACTCTCTGGGTCGGTGGTTAAAATTTCGTTTATTTCATTATCTGGACACATTTTGTTTCTCTCCAAACCTTTTCTTCATTGGTCCCTAGGCAGGTAAACTTCAAGAATTTTGCTCTAATAATAATTTCTCCCGGATTTAAAAAGAAGCCCAGGCGGATGTCATCACCAACAGCCAAGCTGAGCTCCACTTCCTGACAGCACGCGCTGTGGTTACTAGGTCCCTCCTGCTGCCATTTTTCTACGCATTTGTTCCTGAAAGCACAGACCATACCGCTCATATGTATGTTGTTTTGTCGTGCCACAGCAAGTTGAGTTGTCCCACTATACATTATGACACTCTGAACCACCTTTTGGGCACGCCAGCTCCTAGGTTTGTTCTTACTCTTGCTATCAATGCCAACCATGTCGTCTCTTGCGCTGTCATGCAGTGACGCATATATCGTCATGTGTAAACCATCATTACCTTGACCTCCAGTATTCGCTGAATGCGTACCAATACAAGTTATGTTGAGCTACATTATGCTTCAATAACCATTATATACGATCCGTGTTTACCTTAATAACACTTAGGATTCGTACTGGCATGTCTGCAGACACTGGATTTTCTTCATCAATGACCTCTGTAACCATAGTCGCGGCACAGCAACCACAGTCTCCACTTCGTGAACTTCGACGTCTTCGACGAAACCAAGTGTTTTCTAAGGCCCAAGTGTACTTCTGAGTGTTATCTCAAAGGGGTCGGATTACAGTGATAATGTAATCCTTAGAATCTGTGAAACCACGTCCTCCTCTTCGAAATTCTCCGAAACCAAACAAATCCACGCTTCGCAAACTTAGCTTCCAGACCAATGAAACCTTAGAATCACACAGGCATTTTTGTTTTTGCTTTTTGTTCTTCTATTGTACAAATATGAATTGTTATTTTTCAATTGCATAACCATGTATTGTTATTTTTTCAATTGCATAACCATGTATTGTCATCTTTCAATTGCATAACCTTGTATGTTGTTTTACACCATGTACTTTTACCAAAACTGTTCTTTTCCAAACATTGTATGTACCCCTCACCCATTCCCTACAAACATTGTGACCTAAACTATAACATAAATTGCATGTTCTAGCTAGGCATCTCTCAAGCAACGAATCTCTCAAAAACCCCGATGGAAGCTTAAGAGGATTTTTTTTTTCCTACAGCTCCATTGCCACGTCGCTTTTTTTCCAAGCGCGGGGGGAAGTGTTACGATACGCCCCTGTAGCGAGTAGATTCCAGAACGCGAGACAACACAACAACTCCCCTCTTCCCCCCTGTTTCCTGCTTCCCGCTTCCCTCCCCCTTGCCCGGCACTGGCCCATTCCACCGCCACTCCTCAGACAAGATTTGGGCGCCTTGGGAAGCACACGTACGCGGCCCGCTGTTGGCCGAGCGGACCTAATTCAAATGTAGCCCGCGATGTTTATATTGAAATACCTACGAGTTAGAGCCGGCTTTCGCCGCGCTGTAATAATTTCGGTTGGTCCAGACTAAGAAAGTGCCCTGATTGAACTTCCACATGAGGCGAGAATCCTGCAAATCCACATGTAAGCTGTATCTTTGATTTCCTCTTTTAAATGTGTCCGTAATCAGTGAAATGTAGGGCCCCGCGAAAATCACCGCTCGGAGAGTTTCGTTTCAGAGAGAGATAATGAGAGTTAAACACTTTAGCTAGGTTTGTGTAATTTGCCTTTCTTGTATTGAATTGTACTGTAGAAACCTATGTACTGTGTTTGAGTTTACAATACATGTCCTAAAGATTTAACTTTGTTATTATTCTGCTGCGGCAGGAGGATTATTGACCAGAGTGTATCCCGTTGGACGCCGGAAGGTAGAGAGAAATTCCATAGCTTTGAGCGACTCACCCCTTGAATAGAGAGTACCATTGTTCCCGCTGAGAGCTAGCCTGGGACATGTTGGGGCCCCCTTTGGCCCCAGAGCTGGTGTTGGTTTGGTAGCCAACATCGGGGACTCTAACAGAGTATCTTCCACTCTGTAACGTGCCGCAAATACTATAATATGGCTACTGCACATCTAGTGTGCGCATAGCAAGCTCACGCTACCTCCAAAACAAAGCTTACATTCACCAGCTAGCGTTAAGTGATAGAATAACACGTTTAAGGTTAAACGTCACGTACGTTATAATCTACGCATTCACAGATGGCGCCAATCACATTATTTTAGGTTTTTAATGCTTATTACACGTTACGCTTTAAAACATTAAGAGAAATGAATTGTTCGCGATCGTACATATTTAATTAGAATATAAATAAATAGTTTTGTCCCTAAACAAACCCAAATCTTTCAAGAAAGGCTAAAAAATACAATTTTGGATTGAGTCACCGATACAAAATTGAATTTATCAGCCTTGAAAGATTTGGGTTTGGATTTGGGTTGTTTGAGCGAAATGCCACGTTACGAAATGTTCCGATGTTGTTGACAGAGTGACGTATGGACTGACGATTCACAATAAGGCGGTACTTGACTTCTGTCTATGCCGTTGCTAAGGTACCCTTAGTGTGTGGAATACCAAAATCTGGATTCCTTCCGATCCTACAGGCCGATCGGAACAAATACGAACGAAACCCATCAGCGTATGAAACACTTTGATTGTTCCGTACGCGTTCCTATACCATTCAGCCGATTGCAATGAAACTTAGGTGATTTGTTGTGAGCACGCCTGTGAAGTGAGCTCTGGCTTTATAAAATTATTTCCAATACGTTGATTGGTTGTGCGCATGTCCGTGAAGGTTTATAATGGTGAGCTCTGGCTTTGTGAAATTATTTCCAATACGTTGATTGGTTGTGCGCATGTCCGTGAAGGTTTATAATGGTGATCTCTGGCATTATGAAGTCGAAACTTGCTGGGAATCTTTTATGGAAAATATTATATTATTTGCAATTTTTTTCTGTGAACTGTTATTTGAAAAAATAACTACAAGTATTCGAGTTCCAGTATACACAAGAAAAAAAAATACTTGAGAAACGCTATTGTTTAGTACATTATTGTATAGGTTTTCTACCGCTATCTATCGATCGTGTCAAACATTAATCGATATAAAATGTTTGTCGGAGTTTACCCTAAGATGTTTTATAGTGTAGTATTACATTACGTTTGACGTTTCTTGTTCCCTGCAACATAATAATTTTGCATTAGAGATGCAATTAGAGATCTAAAATTATGAGCCGAATTGCAAACAACAGGACACGGAAACCACCAACTATTCCAAAAATCAATACGGAGGCTCTAAAAACACCAGAAGGCAAAGAGCACTACCACAACGCCCTTGCAAATAGCTTACCAGGTCAGATCACTGAGCAGAACTCCCAGGAATCACTCGAAAAAGACTGGAATGATATAAAAGAAGCAATTGTAAGAGCAGTGGAATCAAGTGTCGGAAACATGCCCAAACAGCCCAGGAACCCTTGGTTTGATGAAGAGTGTAAAAGAAAGATAGCTGAAAAGAATACACTCAGAAAGAAGTACTTGGAAAGGTCAACAAGAAACAAAAGACAGGCGTACGAACAAGCGAGAAAAGAAACGAATAAGCTGATAAGGGGAAAGAAAAGAAAATTCTTGAATGATATACTGCTTAAAATGGAACAGGACCTTGTTGATAATAATACTAGAGAGGCATATATGGGAGTAAACTTCTTCAAGAAGGGTTTCAAACCGAATACAACACTATGCAAAGACGTTGATGGTTCAATTATATCTGATAAGGAACGAATTAAAACAGTATGGAAAGACTACTTCTGTAAACTCTTAACCCTAATAGCGACCTGAGAAGCCACCCTACTAACATCCCCACTGAATCAAGTAATGAAGAATCAGCGAACCCATGAACAATGTCAGAAATAAATGCTGCACTAAAGAGACTTAAAAACAACAAATCACCTGGGAAAGACAACCTGCCGGCAGAGTTGTTCAAATATGGAAATGAGCACCTGAAAAATCTGCTACTTAGTTTAATAACAAAAATATCTAAATTGGAAAAAATCCCAGAGGAATGGCAAATAAGCATAATATGCCCAATTCACAAAAAAGGTGACAAATTAAAATGCGAAAATCATAGAGGCATTTCACTTCTATGCACAGCATATAAAATCTACACCATGATACTGAAACAAAGAATTGATAAGTATGCAGAAAACCTACTGGGAGAGTATCAAGCAGGCTTCCGCACAGGTAGATCCACAACAGACCAATTGTTCACCGTCAGACAGATCTTGGCAAAGTGCTGGGAGTTTGATATAGATGTACACCAACTATTCATAGATTTCAAGCAAGCATATGATAGCATAGATCGGGAGTGTCTATATGACATACTACTTCAATTCCAGATCCCACCTAAATTGGTTAGGCTCATCAAGGCCACAATGTCAGACTCAAGATGTCAGGTCAAAATAGACGGAGAACTGTCGGAAGAATTCACGGTATCGCAGGGACTAAAACAGGGGGATGGTCTGGCTCCCACTCTCTTCAGCATTGTGCTCGAATATGTAATAAGAAAAACGCTAATAGACACTGGCTCCAATATTTTTTTCAAGAGCAGTCAAGTTGTCGGATATGCGGATGACATCAACATTATCGGAAGATCAATCTCAGCCATTAAGGAGGTCTTCGACCCTTTAGAAACAGCGGCACGAGAAGTAGGACTGCGGGTTAATGTTGATAAAACGAAAATGATGGTACAGAGCAGGAACCCTTCACACAGAAGAAGAAGTAGTGCACAATTTAAAGACAACTACTCATACGAAGTGGTCGATCAATTCACCTACCTGGGCTCCAGTCTAACAGAGAACAATGAGGACCCAGCAGAAATCAGAAGGAGAATCACAGCAGCCAACAAAACATACTTTTCTTTGCTGCCAGTGTTTAAGTCACGTAGTGTCCACAGAAAAACCAAAATAACCATATATAAGACCATTGTTAGAACGGTATTGGCATATGGATGTGAGGCGCTGATACTGACGGTAAAGATGGCTGAAATGCTGAATACTTTTGAAAGAAAAGTGCTGAGAAGAATATGTGGACCCGTGAAAGAGGGCGAACAGTGGCGCATCCGGCACAATACAGAATTGTATGACTGTATATATAAGGCCCTCAGCACATATGAGACTCCTCCGGCTGAGATTGGCTGGGCATGTACAGAGAATGCCGGATACACGCGTCCCAAAAAGAATTTTGACTGGACACCCAGGTGGAAAGAGAAAAGTGGGAAGACCCAGACTGAGGTGGGAAGATGAGGTAAGAGGGGATGCAGCACAGCTTCTCCAGGTACCAAACTGGAAGTCAGCCGCTGAGGACAGGAGGAGTTGGAGGCGACTGTTGCAGGAGGCCAAGGCTCGATATGGGCTGTAGCGCCATCGAAGAAGAATAATGTCGCAAGAATTGAAAGAGATGGGATTGGGTGCGAAATTGAGTAATCTGAAAGTATATTACCTGTTGTATGCTGATGATGCGGTGCTGACATCTAACAGTATGGAAGATCTACAGTCTCTCGTGTCAAGGATGAACGAAGTATGTATGAATAATGAGTTAATGATGAATGTAAGTAAGTCTAAAGTCATGGTGTTTGAAAAAGAGAGTACGAAAACAATATGCAATATAGTTGCGAACGATGAATACTTGGAGCAGGTGGATGAGTTTGTTTATTTGGGAAGTATGTTTACGAGAGATGGGAAGGCTGATAGATATATTGAAAGAAGGGTGAATGCAGGTAACTCTATTAATGGAGGACTGAACGCCGTTGGCACTTGGCACCAACATAAAACTGTCCAAAGACGCGAAACTAGCCGTCCATAATGGAGTACTGGTACCTACCCTGATGTATGGCAGTGAGGCATGGAACTGGCAGAGGAAGGATGAAAGTAGACTGAATACTGTAGAAATGAGTTCCCGAGGCGTATGTGTGGTAAAACCATGTATGACCGTGTGAGAAATGTGGAGATCCGCAAAGAATGCAAGGCTGATGTAAGCGTAATGAGTAAGATCAAGAAAGAAACGCTCCGATGGTTTGGGCATGTAGAGCGAATGAACGAGGAAAGGGTGTAAGGAAAATATGTGATGCAAATGTGAATGGTAAAAGAAGTCGGGGACGCCCGAGAAAGACATGGCACGACTAAGTGAATCAGATACTTGAGTGGGGCCATGTCAAGAATCAGAATAATAGAAGAGCATGTATGAGACAATGTATGAATGTGAACGAGGCAAGGAGTGTGTGCTAAGACCGAGATGTTTGGCGGTCCGTCCTCTCTGCTTACCCCTGGAAACGGCGGGATGGTTAGTTAGTAAGTTAAGATTCTATTTTTGATGATTTTCCACACGCATCTCATATAAATTATAAAAATGTCACACTTCGGTGCACAAGGAAATTGTGTTATTGTTACTATGTAACATAACTGATAATATTAAAAACAGCGGTTAAAACTGATTATTTCATTATATTGTTAATTTCCGCGAAATTGAATCGCTACGTTTGTTTTCAAAACAGAATGATTGCCCGTGACTGAACAACACAACGATACGCAACTTCATCACCTCTCTTTGATAAGTCATTAAAAGGGATTGAAACTTTAACTACTTCAAAGCGGTAAAAAATTGATTATGTAGGTTACGTTAGGTTAGGTGTTGAGTTATGGGCTATTTTTCGTTTTTTATAACTTTTAATGTCTTTTCAAAGGAGTGTTGAAATTCCAGTTTATTGAGTTGTCGTGGAACCATGATTATGTGTCAAAGCCATATAATTTAAAATTCAGTAAAATTAAAATGAGGGAGCAGATCTATAAACTTTTTTAACCCTTCAAAAATTTGGCATTTTTTCAGATGGTCAAAATATTTTCGCTTTACAATAAAATGCAAATATTTGGAATATTTCTGATCACATTCAAAAACTAAAAACTGTTTTAGAAAGGTGATGAAATCCAATTATATAATTCGAATTAACATATATTTTTTTAATTATAATTTTTTTGCATACAAACATAAAAAAGTTTTAAAAATGGCTCACCTTACGTTTTTTCTAACTAAAGTTACCGATAATAAAAAAATAATAAAAACACATACATATTTTATTAGACAAACGTATAACAAACACATATTATCATCTCACTTTTTTGTCGCTCTATGTAAAAATAATTTATAAAAGTTTCAAAATTTTTTTTCAATTTGCGTTTCAAAACTTTGTATACATAAAAGTGTACATTTTACTCTTTTAGTGGCGATTGTAATATAAAGCGTGGTGTTTTCCCTTTCTAACACCGTTTAGAACATATTTCTCACTACGTTAGTAAGGGAGTTACAGCGTTTTATACGAGACCTATGTGCGTTGGGACAAATATGGTCTCCTGCCATTCAAAGGGTTAATAAAAAAATATGTACAATTGCCTTCCAGATGACAATAAAAATGAAAAAAAAGTGTACCTACCCTACATTTAAAAAAAGAATAAATTCTTATTTTTAACTTTTATAGGTTCAAAGCACATTAAAAAAAATACCTACATTGTTTCTCCCGGAATCGCCTTTCCCGTGCGCCCCCGTTCCCCTCCCACATCTCCTTCCTAGCTAGCTTTATTAATTAAAGCCTACATCTCTATAATATGTTATTTTGATGTATGAGCTATATTATTGTAAATTTTCATTAAAATCCATTCGGTAGTTTTTGGTTGGGAGCAGTTGAGATAAAAGATGAATGGCGATAATTTTAAATTTAAAAAAATCATTCTTGTTATGTTGTAGGTACTAGGTTCTACAATATAATTAAAAAATATATGATATATGAAACCTAAAATGACTTTCAGTTACCGAGATCGATTTGAAACCGGTTATTTTAGGAACTGGTTCCTAAAAAGACAAAACAAAGGGGTTGCTCAAGAATAAAGAATTCCCTCTGGAGGATGTGGGGGTGGATAAATCAGTTCTGAGAATAAAGTAACTGGTTCCTCAAAAATTCAAATGGCCGGTTCCTTAGAAATATTATATCGATGGTTCTAGTGAGCAAAGGTACAGGCTCCTTGAAACCCAGACAGGAATATCGCCATCTCAAAAGCCTCCTTGTAGAGGGGTAAGGTTCTCAACCAATGATCCAGAGGTCGTGGGTTCAAATTGGTTTGTTCTTTCAATCATTAAAAATTAATATAAAGCATATTTGCGGCACATTCCAGAGTGGACGATACTCTCAGTATCGCCCTGTGGTAAGAGCACCATTCAGAATTGAAATGTTCCGTGAAATGGCTTTAGCCGTATTTGTTTTCTAGATCTGAATAGGCAGGTACTTCCCTACCTTCCTATTACCCATCTCCATCCCACTTATCTTGAGTCTCACAACATATCCCAATTGAATATGCCAGTCTCACTGGCTTCAGGCGTTTGGGAGCAGTTGGGATCTTGTTTAGTATTCACATTCAAAATAATAAAAAAATGGATAATAAATTTCAAAATGTTTGACAATCTCCGTACCACAGTTTGACATTCCGAGTGCTGCTGGGGTATATAAAATCCACTGAAACAACAGAACAACATAATCTACCCAGAGTTGTTCCAGCAGTCAGTCAAAATGGCAATCTTCAGCAACATTGTTTCTGGTAAGAAAACTTTTTATTACCTCTTTTGACTCCAATCAAAACTGTTCTTACAACACTCTACCAATCACATATTCAACAAGTTTAATATATAGGTACTTAAAGTCACAAAATGAGGACAGTGAGGACAACTACTACTAAGTAATATATTTTAGTACTTACTATTAAAAAAACTAAACAAAATAGAAACATTAACAAAAAGCCAACAACAAATCAAAACGAACGCCAGTCACCCTTACATTTTATTTATTTAACTTATTATGTTATTTTAATTTAACTTATTCCTTTATTTTATTCTTTCTCTCCTATTTTTTATTTTCTTTTTACAAAGTATTCTTACCTGAATCTGAAGGACTGCACGTTTTCGATTGTTGTAAACGAAAGTGGCACTCTCTGTTATTTTCACAAAGAGCAGTTGAATTTTCACACAGCATCCCACATGGAAAATGTAAAAAAAAATTAAGTAAACTTATAATTTCTCACTTTTTATTTGGTTTAATTACCTGACAAATTTACCGTATTTTATATATTATTAAATTGTAATTTCCTTATTTTTTTTTTCCAATTATCATTCAATTTTCCCGATGAAATTTTTGAAAAGTTTTAAACTTTGAAATTTTCCAAACATCGCATAACAAAATCAAAAAGATGAATCTTTTTAAAATAAAAAACACCCACTCATTTTCCCACCAATTGCGATTTTCCATTTTTTCTGAAATAATTTTTTTTAGAAGAATAATTTCCAATCTCCGAAAATTTACAACTTCACATAATTACAAAAAGAAGTCTATTAAAAATATTCCCATAAATATACAATTTTTCAGGATCAAAAGTTTTCCAACATAAAAAGGTAATACCAAAATACAAATAATGAATACAAAATTCCCTACCCACTTTCCGAACAATTTTTTGAGCGGAAAATTTCCGATTTGCCAATTTTCCTGGAGGAATTTTTTTCTGAAATTTTTTTACATGGAAAATTCTCAAACATCACTGATTTTTATTTGTCTAAAAAAATTTCCCGAGACACCCAAAAGAAATTTTTTCAAAGAACAAAATTTCGCAACATGAAAAGTTTCCAAACTTCAAATAACAAAATCAAAAAAGAAATTATAAAAATTACGCGGCTCTCTTTCAATTTTTTTGGTAAAATTTCATATTTTTTTTGTTTTTAATTTCAAATATTCTTTTTTACAATTTTCAAATTTTTTACCGACAAATTTTCCGATTTCCTCAGAAAGAAAAACCAAACTTCTTAACCCTGAAAACTTACGGTGGGTTTCATTGTAACATCGAACTTAAATTTCGATTTTTCTGAAATGTCTGACTAATCAACTAGACGATCGATATATTTAAATAATACTGCGAAGAAGGTCTACATAGCTTCCATAAGCACTTAGGCCTTAGGCTCATTAAGTGTGTGGCAATGTCTTCTGGTTCCACAACACGCAATTCAACTCCCCAGATATCTGAGTACCTATTCGTTCCATCGAGAAGGATCCTTCAAAGACAACTACACATTGTGTAGGTGTTTCATTATCTGCTTCATTTTTCCTATAGCTCTCTTTGTACTCCCAACAGCTCCATGTCCCTTGCGATGGAATTGTTAAGTTATTATTTGATATAGAGTTTATATCCATATTGAGTAGTTATTGCCTGAAAGTAACATAAAAATTGAATAGGTATGTTTGTTTTGTTCCAGTAATCTTCCTTGTCTTCTTTGTGAGCAATGCGAGCAGCAAGCCTCACGAAAGTGAACTAGAAACCCTGACCCAAAGCATCAACCATTTCGCAGAGGATTTTAATAAGGTAATGTCAGAACAAGGCGATACATCTCATGGTGATAGCTATTCTGGAACACCAACTATGAAAATATCTCATGGTAGTGAACTATTTTGGAATGCCAACTATGATATATCTCATGGTAGTGAACTATTTTGGAACGCCAATTATGGTATATCTCATGGTAGTGAACTATTTTGGAATTGCAACTATGAAAATATCTCATGGTAAACTATTTTGGAACGCCAATTATGATATATCTCATGGTAGTGAACTATTCTGGAACGCCAATTATGGTATATCTCATGGTAGTGAACTATTCTGGAATGCCAACTATGATATATCTCATGGTAATGAACTATTCTGGAATGCTAACTATGATATAATATATATCTCATGGTGATGAACTATTCTGAAATTCCTAGACCTAACAATTGTTTTACCTTTTTAATTTTTTTATATGCGCCCATGGGGCCTCTACATACCTAATACGAGTAGATGAGTGTATAATATGAATAATATCAATGAAACAATAACGAATAAAGAAAACAAATTTTCGAAATGCTATCATTTCTTACATATTTGTAACTAGTAATTTTATTATAGTATATCTTGTATAACACATATACATATATATCTTTACATAGTATAAAGCAAAATCACTCCTGCTGTCTATACGCTTAAATCTTTTAAACTACACAACGGATTTTCATGCGGTTTTTACCAATAGTTAGAGTGATTCATGAGGAAGGTTTAGGTATATAATTTGTCAAGGTTTTGTGTAAATTGGTTGAAATGTACAGGGTGTCCGGGGGTAAAGTGCATTAACTTCGGGAGGTGATTCTACATGATTTTCCGAAATTCCAACTTTTTTTCCCATACAAAAAGACGTACCTACTCAAAAACCTTAGTGTGAGGTACGATCTTACTTGCTGAGCCTTCCGGGCGCGATTGTGGCAACGTTGCACGGTTGTACTTGGCCCGTATCGTAACAGTGGAAAATAATAAAGCTAGCGGCACACACCGGTCTAATTTTATCTTTTTACTACAAAACTACCCTCATTCGAAAAAAGTTATTTATCTTTTTTACTTACAATATCATGCAGAATCACCTCCCGAAGTTAATGCACTTTACCCCCGGACACCTTTATGATATATAAAGGGAGCGGGCTGGCAAGCGGGCGGTGTGGATTTGATATGTTTGTAAATTAACAGATGGTAAAGGTTGAGTAATGGCGTTGTGTCTACGTTTGGCCGGGTCTGCTATCATATTTGTATATGGTTGGCTAATGTTGGTTGTTCTGTATTGCAGGTGACCTCCCAGCATAAAGACAATGCCGGCAAAAACTTCATCTCGTCCCCGATGTCGGCACATATGGTGCTCTCTATGCTGTCTCTCGGCGCCAAAGGAAATACCCTCGACGAGCTGAACAAAGGCCTCTACCTGTACGGCACTGAATTTGTGAGTATCAGAAGAGCGATTCTATTTATATATTTTTTTACATGAGCTCCACATAGGAGGCCCTGATGAAAACAATTTCCCTCAGGGCCTATGTCATCCTTGGGGACGCCGTGTGGAGGGTTTTTTTAAGGAAAGGAAGGAGAGGAGAGTTCTGGGAAGGAAAAGGATTAAAGGGGTGTGTAGGTGTCCTAGTCATCCGTCTCCAAGACCTAGACAAACCTCACCCCATGAACCCGGGCACCCCTGCTAAATCACCAAACATAGCGAACCACTTTATTGGGGTGACCTATGGCAGAGGTGTTGGTTATCAAATAAAGGTTCTATATCTTTTGTGGGATCGTTATGAGATAATGATCTAAGTGATCTCCTGTCAGATTTGTGTGATTTTTTTGCTTTTTCTATGTACAACGTACATTAAATGAATAAATAATCATGCATGCTTGCAAGAATTCGTATTTAAAATGATCTAAAATAAAATATGTGAGAGTAAATATGTAAAAATCACACAAATCTTACAGGAGATCACGTCCGTTATCTCATAATGATATAGAACCTTTATTTGATAACCAACATCTCTGCCATAGGTCACCCCATGTGGTTGGCTACGTTTGGTGATTTAGCAGGTGTGCCCGGGTTCATTGGGTGAGGTTTGTTTATCGCTCGGCTGATTACCCTTTTCAAGAACCTCGCCATATACCTATGTAATAATATAACAAACCGGCGAAAATGAGAAAAGAAAATTTGGATGAACCGATGCAAAATAAGTCATATTCCAGAAATAAGAGGATACCTCAAACCTTGTCCTGAATCTGTTAACCAAACTAATTGATTATTTTTCCTTCGTGGACAAGCCTAGCCTTCAAACATTGAGTGATTACTTTCTCGTTCCTCGACTTCATTACCAGACCTCATCTTGCTATTACCTAAACCGATTGATTTTTATTTTAGCTACTATTTAAATAATTGTACCTATATACAAAATGGTTTCATGCCAACTCAGAATGAAACCAACTCAGAACCACCACAAAAAGGTCATTAAAAGCTATGAAAAAATAATTTTAAAATAGCCGGTAATCCTAATCTAACTTAACCTATTTAACCAATTTCGAGGGGACCTGTTTCGAGGTGGACTAAAGTTATTTAAATAAAGTTTATTTATCTTCTTTGTCGTTTTAAGTGTCTTTATATGACTTCTTTCAGCCATATTTTTATTATTGATTTTTACTCAATAGGATTTTTGATTAGTTTTGTTTTGGGGAAGGATGATATGGAGTTTTGTCGCAAAGTAAGTGTAGTTTCTTTGTCCGAATGTGGTTTTATAACAAGGAATATTTTCTGTCATTTTTATTCGATCGAGTGTTATGCATACACGGTCTAGAGAGGATTTAGTATTTTTGATTAGCTTCAATTATATATTTGTTGTACATTTGATACGTCAAAGCTGTTGAAAATTTCAATTAAATGCGTTCTAATGGGTACTTTCGGTATAGTCTATAAGCTATATTTTGAATTAGATTCAGGTTGTGTATGTGCTTATGTGTAGCAGATCCCCATGTTATGATTCCGTATTCAAATCGAGAATGGCATAACTTTTTATTTACCACATTTCTTAGATTTATTTGTTCTAGCTGAAATAAGTAGATTGTTCAAATTACGGCCATCCTGTTAATACATTGATTATTTTCTCAATTTTTTTTACTATGTCTCCTGAGACCTCATTTTTACCATTCTTTCAACTGAACTGTTTATTTATTGACCTCAGACCTAGGCAGTTTTTAAACATACATTGATTTTTATCACAGTTGTATCGACTATTCTGTCATCTGGATTAATTGTTTACTCGCTTCCTCCAGACCAAAATAGCCTACAAGCAAGAGATGGAAAAACTGAGCCTCACCGAGAAAGTCACCGTGAAGGCAGCAAACAAGGTGTACGTAAAAGAGGGAAAGATATTCGAACTGGCCCCTGACTACAAAAAGGACATTATGGAAGTCTTCAAAAGCGAGGTGGAAAACATTGACTTCACCAAAGGAACTTCCGCAGCCGCCAAGATAAACGCATGGGTGAGATTCAAAAATATATTTTGTCCTAAAAAGCACAAGAATCTGGATTAATTAGGAGAAATTGCCACAATTGGCAATAAGCTTACCTTTTACCATTACATACCCAGTGGCGTGACTAGAGGGGGGAGACGAGGGCGGCCCACACTGGGTGACACCCGATGGAGGGTGACACCTTAAAAAACTTGTGAAGGTAGAATATTGCCACAAAAATATTGTACACATGAACATTGTCTGTTATTTATATGTATATAAGAAGCTATATGGCTCGATTAGTCGGGGGTTCCTCAAAATGTTGGGGAATATAATATATATAGAGTAGAATATAATAATTATAATATATCTTTTAATTCTTGGGGTGACACCACGTTTATTCTTGTGGTGACACCATGTTAGCTGCACCGGGTGCCACCCATGCTATATAGTTACGCCAATGTACAAACCTGAAGATAAAGATTATGGGGAAGGAAGGGGGGTCACTAAAAGTGGCAGTTTGAACTTAAGGTGAAGTTAACCGTGAAATCCTATTTAGATTAATCTTTACGACGAATTGGCTTTCGGTATGAACATCAAAAAATATGCCACGGATAAATTAAAGCTTTTGCTAGTTTTTCTGTGTATCGGAGTTACAATAAAATTATTATTTACGTAACAAAAAATATAAGCAAAAACCACAAAAAAAAATGTTTTTTCAGGACTTTACTATGAATACAAGATATTTTTTTTTAAAATATCCCTTTATGGCTAAGACTATTTTTGAGGTTTTCTATGTTCTAACTTTTTATCATTCTTACAAAATTATGCACAGAATAAATAAAAACCACATTTTCGGTTACTTGCCTCGCACAAATAAGACTTTGATTTTAAATTTTGCAGGCATGAGATTCGAAATATTTCTAGCGTTTATAATTATATCTCTTAAATAGATTTATTAATTAGAACTACATTAACAAAATTTCATTGCCATCATCCAAATTCAGCTGTAGAACGAATTAATTTACCCAGAAATTTAGGAGGTAGAGGTATAGTCAAAATAACATCTTTAAAACATAATCAGGTAGAAATCCTAAGAAATTTTTTCCATAGGAAAGCTGATAGTTCAGAAATGCACAAAATAATTTGCAAGGCAGATAGAAATATTTCACCATTAAATTTATACAACGAGAATGCCAGCATTCTTATAAATACCAACCAGGAATTATTAGATTCCTGGTCAAATAAAATTCTTCACACAAAACACTTCAATTATCTCAACCAAACATATGTTGACAAATTTTCGTCAAACAAATGGTTGAGTATTGGAGAGTTGAGCGCAGAAATAGAAGGCTTTATGCTTGCCATACAAGATAGAGTCATTAATACTAAAAATTATAGGAAGCATATCATCAAAGATGCAAATCAAATTGATGATTTATGTAGAAAATGTTTGGCTTTTCCGGAAACTATAGAACATATTATATCGGGATGTTCTGTATTAGCACCGTCCGAGTATACATTTAGACACAATCAAGTTTTAAAAATAATTCACCAAAGTTTGGTAATTAAACATAACTTGATTGACTGCCGTAATGTACCATATTATGAATATCAACCAAATTCATTTTTAGAAAATGAATTTTATAAAATTTATTATGATAAAACTATTCTGACAGACAGAACAATTAGTCATAATATACCCGATATAGTTTTACATGACAAAATTAAGAAAATAACTTATATCATTGATGTCGCTATTCCAAATTCTTGTAATATTCAGAAAACTGTTTCTGAAAAAATAAGAAAATATACAGATTTAGGAAATGAAATTAAAAGAATTTGGCATTCTCAGACTATAAAAATATTACCATTTGTTATTTCGGCTACTGGCATTATACCTAGCTCTCTCATTCAAAATTTAGGCGTATTAGATTTGTCAAAAAATTTGTACATAAAAATGCAAAAGTCGGTCATTTTAAATACATGTAGGATTACGAAAGATTTTTTAAATATTTATATTGAGGGATCAGTAGGATTTATCGGACCAATTAGGATTTCATCAGAGCCGAACCCTCTGATATGAAAATATCTGGAGTCGGTGAAATATTTTCCCATTATGTTTCTGGTGGATTGACGTATTGTTCTTGTATTGTTTTATTCTTATATAGGGCACTTACATTGCGTTAATTTACTAGATATTCATTTGTGGAAAAGTGCGTGGAAGGGTTTAGTCTTTCATTTGGGAAAGATTCAACCCGGACATAAAATCTGGAGCACAGATTAGTGGGATAAAAATATCATAAGTATACCCTCTACATCAGGTGAAGAATACTAGCAATTTTGAAGCTTATACTGCTGGAATTATCGGTAGGTAAACTATGAAGTAAAGTGGAGCCATCTCGGCGCAACAAATAAATGTATTGTCCCTTCGGGCATTTCCCCCTCGCCGAAGAGTTTCGAAAAATAGAACCGTTCATATTTTGGAGAAATTTCAATACTCTGATTAATATTCATGCTCTACGCAGTATAAATAATAATTGATGTGACATTTCTCGGTAAGCGAAATGAAATCCGCTCACACCACGTGATTTATAAAACGTGATACAAAAAACGAAAATTCGATTCGGTTAAATTGAAAATCACATATAGTATTACATTATTTATTACTGTAATTTGATTCAATTTTTGGTGGATAATTATTATTTTTAGATTAACTGAAATTTAATGACTGTGTTGCTCCAGTGCTAGTCGCCACTGGTCACTAGAGTCCCTCATATATCGCCGAGGATCATGTATGAGAATATTTATCATCATTTTGTCCTTTCCAGTAACACTGATCGGATATCAGTTACAATTTTTTTAACACATCCATCTTTGCAATAAAAGAATTAAATATGAATAAAAAAAAAAATTTAAGAGGAGTCTGATAACACTGTGGCAAAGCGATAATCTCTGTGGTCTCGGATTCAGTGATCACGGATTCGAAACCCGGAACAGGCAAACATATTTTTAACAAAAATGTTATGTTGATTTTATTATTTACCTGTGTAAAGTATTCTGTTCCTCTGTTTAGGTTGAGGATAAGACAAATAAGACGATCAAGAACTTCATAGATGCCAGCGATTTGAAGAGTGACACTGCTCTAGTACTTGTCAACACCATCTACTTTAAGGTTAGTATGTAAACCCACATGACGTAGAACAGTGGTCCCACGAAAGTTGTGATTTGTGATGCTCTTACTGCTTTATACAAGACATTTAGTTGTCTTTAGGAAGTCATTTGTTCAGTGAAATTATTTATTCGTTACAAATGGCAAGTTGAGCAACTATCATCTATTGTTGGGGTTTTAACGAGGTATGCCAATGGGGATAATCAGGAATGCCGATTTACCCTGTTTTTCTTCCTTCGCTTGTCTAATTCCGATGAATTGACAAACGAAGGAATAGCAAATAATTGAAATCGCAAGCCCACAGTTATGATAAGCTCAAGATTTATGGTTAGTAAACTCACATGATGTAGACTTCCGAGTAGTACCAACCTACTGAAGATATAAGCCGTCAAAATTATGAGGTTTGCTGCCGGCCAAAAAGCATGTGATATCAAGGTACATTTACAACCGCATTGAGACACTATTGCATACATTTTATCCAAGTTAATTTGAAAGCTCATAACTTTGTCATTTTTGTAGACTTCGAAGAATAGGCCACTTGCATGGATATCATAACGATTTGGAAAACATCGTATGGATAGATTTTTTTACTAAAATTACGAAAATGTTAGTAAAAATTTTTAGAAATGTACAGTTTTTTATTTCTAAATAAATAAATCCATTATTTGAGCTCGTGACGTCACTACATGAAAATGTCCCGTCTCCGATTATATTCCCTTAATTTTGTAAAATTCCACACTGATTAATTTTTTTTTCATATGGCAACACTTTGATTTCCGGCGAATTTTTGAATTTGCGTTTAACGTTCACTAGATTTATTGTTTGTTCTATGCGAACTTATCCTTTGGTTTGAATTTTTGATAAAGATGGCGGTGTTTTTACAGATGTTACGAAGAGAACCCCGCACAATTTATTGCTATTCGTGTGGAAAATGTTCATTTTTTAAAAATGATTTTCGGCTATGTAATTATCGTTTTTTCACACCCATAAAATTATGTCCCGTCTTTCCGGTTTATAAAAAATGGTCTGATTTTTCGGATTGAAATTTTCAAAAAATCGCCAGGTTTCAAAAATACGATTAAAAAAAAAAAAAACGGAATGTCTTAGAATATTTTACTAAACCGGATATTTTTTTTAAATGTGATGCAAGTGGTCTATTAATTTAACTGATACAAAGCATTTTCATTTTTAAAAATTATAAAATAGGATAAAAAAAGCTTTGGTTCAGTTATTTATTTCGCTACAGTTGCGACACCACGAACTGCAAAATTAAGAGTGTCGTTCTGCATTATTTTTATTGCTAAGATCTAAAACATGAGTACAAAAATAATGGAAATAGGCATGAAATGTATTTTTTATATCGCAGGGCGAATGGAAGAATAAATTTAACCCGAATAAAACCAAGAAAGCCGAGTTTGGCGGTGACAAGACCACCGTTGATATGATGCACCAGTTGAATTATTTTAATTACGAAGAAAGCACCGAATTTGATGCAAAGGTAATGTTACATATTCTTATTATAATAATAAGTCTTTATTCCAGGATGTGGGGAGGAGAGTGCAATCCCACATATCCCATAGAGAGTATAAGTACAGCATATAATAAAATCATAGGTATTTATAAATAAATAAGAGTTAAGATGAAACAAGAGTCAAGGCTAAAAAATAATAAAATAGATTAAAAATAAAAATCGAAAGCAAAGAAAAATAGGAAAGTGACAATAATATAGTAAGATTGAATTTAGAAAGATAAAAATAAAATAAAAGAAGTAATATTATTAGATAATAATAAGGATTCAAAGATATATGATAAAATCTTTACATATTCTTATTATTCATTCATTAATAACAATGGTCTCCGTGGCAGAGTCAGAAGCTCATTGTCTCCGAAACCAGAAGCGGTGAGATCGAATTGTCATCTGGATGGGCAGAGTTGTGAGTCGGGTGAGGTAGGGGCGATAGGAAGGGATATAATGCGTTGTTGAGGAGGCTTGCATTTAATAAAGGAGGAAAAACTCGTTTCACCTACAACCCGACTTACACAAAAACGAGTTGATGAAACGACCCTTGTTAATGTAGCCAACATCAACTGTGAACGGGTGTTTTCCTCGGATCAAAGCTGCTATCTCCTTCGAGATGTCTCAATTGAAATTTGCTTCAGAGATGGCAATCGGTTTGATAATAATGGAGTGTCCTTTGCACAGAAACAAGTAGGTTTATCAGATTGTGAGGCTCCACCTCAAAGAGGTGTTATTTAGTTCGATTTGAATGGTCTTCGAAACTCTTTAAAGCATTCGACCATAGGCCTCATTTCTTCATCTTTTTAATTTAACAGTAAGTACCTCGATCGAAATGAAAATCTAATCTCTTTCAAGGAAGCAACCTTACGAACAGGCCCTCTATTGATATGCTTGGTGTAACTACAAGGGACCAGTTCAGATATTGGGACTCTATCGAAGTCAGAATTAAATAAGCCTCCAAAAAACTAAGCGTACTATACAGGGGCGCAGATACTTTAATAGTACACAACTTCTAACCTTGAACAAATCGCAAGTGCGCCCCACGGTTGAATTTGACAGCCACCTCTGGTCTGGAGATCCAAAATACCTGAAAAAATCCTCGACTCTGTGCAGAAACGGGCTGTCCGTTTGATAGATTCTCCTAACTTAACAAACGGATTGCAATCTTTAGAGTATAGGCGTCAAGTGGGAAGGCTATCCTTGTTCTACTGGTATTTCAATAGAAGATGCTCCGATGAACTAGCTTAATTGATCCTTTTGGCACCGGTGCACAGTCGGGAAACATGCCAAACGCCCACCTAACATGTACACGGTTGACATTTGTCACATGAGAATGGGTCGCTTCTTTGACTCATTCTTGAGTTCAATAGCTCTGCTGTGGAACTATTTGCCGGCCTCTGTGTTTCCTCCTTCCTACAACATGGGTCTCTTCAAGACCAATGTTCATTCTTTCCTCTCCTCAAAAAGACCCTCTACATAGCATCCGTGTTTCCTCCTTCCTACAACATGGGTCTCTTCAAGACCAATGTTCATTCTTTCCTCTCCTCAAAAAGACCCTCTACATAGCATCCGTGTTTCCTCCTTCCTACAACATGGGTCTCTTCAAGACCAATGTTCATTCTTTCCTCTCCTCAAAAACACCCTCTACATAGCATCCGTGTTTCCTCCTTCCTACAACATGGGTCTCTTCAAGAACAATGTTCATTCCTTTCTCTCCTCAAAAAGACCCTCCACAAAGCATCTCAGATGACATAGGAAAATAATTTTTCTCAGGGCCTCCTGTGTGGAGTTAATGTAAAAAAATACAGAAAATCTAATATATACCTTTAATGTGTCTCCAACTGTCAACAACTGCACTTTATGTCTCCGTTTTAAGTAAGGGTCGACCGAGACAGGTTTTTTGTTATCGGCCGAGACCGAGACCGAGACCGAGAATAAATTAAAATCTCGGCCGAGACCGAGAGCCGAGACCGAGAATAGATAAATTGAGCAAAAAAATGAAATAGCACTATTTTTGCATAATATACTATATTTTTAAGAATATAATAATGTTTAATTATATAATAATTATTAAATATTTAATTAAACAATAATTTGAGATTTTATATAATATATCTAATGTTAAATATTTAATTAAACAATAATTTGAGATTTAAAGTAAGATTTGATAGTAAAGTAATTATAATTAATCACAACAACATAAGAACTTACTTTTTTCTACTACGAACACGAACAAAATTCAAACAAACTTCCTTTACAATTAATTGTTTGATAAGTTTTTAGATTTTCACGGCCAAAAGCATTTTCGTTGTTAGTTTTTAACATAACATAACACCCCAAAAACTAACAACGAAAATTAATTGTTTGTTTACAATTTACAAAAGTAGCGAAATGAATTAACGGCGCGATGCGACGCGGCGGTTGTGAGCTGTGAGAGCTGCGACCGCTGTGAGTAAAACCCGCCTCCTGCCAGCCAACCAATCACAACCGACAGCTCTCTCACGCACTGCGTGTCACGCAGTGCGTGAGAGAGCTGTCGTGAGAGAGCTGTGAGAGAGCGTATCACGCAGTGCGTGAGAGAGCTGTCGTGACACCAAGTGACGAATTTGGACGCGCGCGGTAGATTTGAATCCCATTATCCTATACCGTACCTACTTACAACGGTCTCGGTTACTGTCTCGGTAGAATTTGTAGCCGAGAATGCCGAGACCGAGACCGAGACCGAGATCTCGGTCGACCCTTAGTTTTAAGTGACAATATCATGTTACCAGTTGATTCAGTGAGTTTCTATTCATATTGAACAGTTTTACCAGTTCATTTAATTTATAATATCATCATGAAGCGGTGTGCTTTAATAATATCATCATGAAGCGGAGTGCTTTAATAATATCATCATGAAGCGGAGTGCTTTAATAATATTGCGTGAAAACTCATTTTATCATGATATATACAATCCTCAGATCTTGGAGCTGCCTTTGGAAGATGATGAGATGACCATGCTCATCGTATTGCCTAACAAGTTCGATGATCTCGCAGCCATCGAAGAGAAAATGAATGGAAAGAACCCCAGCTTTTCCTTCTATAAGTCTAACCTTAAAAAAGAAGTGGTCAACGTGTTCCTGCCCAAGTTCCAGATCGAGAGCACTACTAATCTGGCTGAAGTCCTGCCTAAGGTAAGATTTATTTATCTTTTCTCCTCCATAAAGTGTGCCCGAACTGTTTCAAACTTTGAAATGCTGTCAGTTACCCTCTTCCTCGGTCTGTTTTTGGAACGCCTCCACTTTAATTTGGGAGGCGGGTATAGGTACTAACTCCCTAGAACCAATCATCGGATAACCAAGGTGTTGGTTATTCGATGATTGGTTCTGGGGAGCCATAGGTAACCTCAAGTGGTTCGGTATGTTTGGTGGGTTAGCAAGCTTGAAATTCACGGTTTTTCCGGGACTTGGTGGAAAATCAGGAGAGACCGGTTCCCTTTGAGACCTCTCCAGGCAAATTTCACTCAACGTCACTCCTGAAAACTCTTACCCCCAGATTCCTACCAACCACCCATCATACCTTTTTCCTTCTCAAAATGTCCCCTCCTTCCTGTACATAAAAAGACCCTCCGCGTGATGACGTAGGCCCTGAGAGAAATTATTTTCGTTAGGGCCTCCTTTTTTCTGTCAGGATTTTTTCAAAGACAAATTCACAATCACATGAAGCTGGTAATATCCCACATCAAAGAAAAAATATTAAATAAGAAAATGCTTACAGATTTAAATGAATCATCCGACAATCCGACAATCTAATGGGTATTTCCACAAACGAGGGATTCTATTGAAAATTTGCGGAATATTCAAAGATCATTTTTCTAATTTTAATCATCCTACTAAAAATGTTTGTTTTTTATGTTTTCATTCAAAATTATTGATTTTAAAAACGCTCTAAAACTGACAAAATCAAAATGACGTCACAAGCGTAGCTCAGTTGAACCAGCATAAATAAACACTGTCAGGGAGCGTCCGCACTCATGACGTCACACGATAGCCACGCCCCAAAATATCGTTTTAGCAGTAATTAAAAAATGGAAAACTTTAACTCGCTGTAGAAAATTTTTTCGTCAACATAAAAATAAAATAATAATGCTATAATCATCGTAATTTTTTGCTTAATTTTTTTTAGCAATAAAAAAAACATGGAAATACCCCATTGAGTGAACCGGTGCTATGTGCCAAACATTTTTAAAAAGTTTTTTTAACTTTTAAAACTTTTCTTTGGTGAGGGAATTACAGGCTTCATATATGATCGTGAATTTGTCTTTGAAAAAATCCTGACAGAAAACCAATTTGTTTTTGGGAACGTATTTGTTTTCTGAACCGAAGTCCATTGAACGTGCACATTCTCCCCTATCAGTTCCGGTACCTTCAGCGCTATGGGATCGTGATTATTAAGAGTTTTGTTAGTGGGGGCTATCAAAAATCTGAAAATTTTTGCCGGTGCAAAGGGTGCACGTTAACATTCACTACAAAGTTTTAAAAATATACAAAATATTCATAAGATTTCAACTAACTTAACACTTTTATTACCACCAGCTCGGTATGGGCAGCATGTTCACTGACAAAGCAGAACTTGGAGGACTTCTGATCAACCCAATTCCACTGAAAGTCAGCAAGGCTATCCACAAGGCGTTCATCGATGTGAACGAGAAGGGAGTTACAGCAGGCGCTGCTTCTGGTATGTCTAACGAAAGGGTTAAGGCTCTCTCAATCATTTTATGATTTACCGTGTCTTTTTTATTACATTTCAGATGCTATTTCGTTTGGACGTTTTCGTTTTTTGTTATTGCTTGTTTTATGGGTGATTAGCCTGAGAAATAAACAATTTTAAACCCTCTGGCATACTCTGTTCTATTATTTAAAAACGCTGTTAGAAGGTTGGAGAATTTCAGCTTTACAATAGTTCCAAATAAATGAAACATTTCTGAAAGTATCCGAAAACTAAAAACTGTTTAAAAGGCCTTACAATCGAAGGCAATCTAGGGCACTCCCTACTCTCTCGAACATTGGTTATTTAAGGTTAAACGTCACGTACGTTATAATCTACGTATTCACAGATAGCGCCAATCAAATTATTTTAGGTTTTTAATGCTTTTTGCATGTTACGCTTTAAAATATTGAGGTAAATTAATGGTTCGCGCCCGTACATATTTAATTAGAATATAAATAAATAGTTTTGTCCATAAACAAACCCAAATCTTTCATGAGAGGCTGAAAAATAAAATATTGCATTGACTCACCGATACATAAATTATACAGTATTTATTGTAGAACTACCTCAGTAACAATATTTTATTTTTGTTTTGATAAATTGAAGATGTCCACTGACTTGGTATGATTATTATGACGATTAGAATTATTATGAATAGCAAAAATTCAATATTTATCTTCCCAATTTTTTGTCAATTTTGAGGATTTACAACTTGAAAGTAATCAAATAGAAAAAAATATTTGCCTGCAATATGGCAGTAGGTGAGGTGAAGATGGGTTTTGGCTTCTAACTTGTTTGTTTTTATTCCAGCTGTGGATAATGATATAGAATCGCTAACCATAAAGCAGTTCAACGCAGACCATCCATTCCTTTTCGCATTTTTTAAAGATGGACAAAAGATGTTCTCCGGAAAATTCACCAATAAAGAATAATAAAGTAAGCGTAAGAAGTATTGACCTAATTATTGTTAACACACATCACACAACTCGTAGAAAAGGGTCGCAAGTCAAAAGTTTCCATTTTAAATTTTTTTATTTTTATATTTGAATTGTAAAGTGAAAGTGAAAGTGATTATCTATGCCCCACGAAAACCGTATTTAAGTTAGATCGCTCTACCTCTGCGAGATGTCGCTAGTGTCTCTTTTCGACGGAACCTCTTGTTTAACCGATCATCATTTGTTTTCGCTCTCCTGCAAAATTTACTATATTTGACTTAAGACCCTTTTCTAAAATATGTTAGTTAGCCACTTCGTCGCCTCAGTTCTTATTTGTCCAACAGACCATTTTAGTTAATTCAATCTTCACTTTAAACTTTAAAATAAAGTAAAAAAACGGAAATAGCTTTATCTTCCACCTGTCATAATGTTTCATTGAATTATTGAAAGAAAACCTTCTCAAACTAAGGCGACGACTTGTCGCTCTTAACTCTTTCAGACCTGAATTAAAATTGACAGTGGTATAACATATTTGATGCTTGATCACGGGCGTAGCGGGGGGGGGGGGGGGGGGGGGGGGTATTGTCGGACTTTGTATTTCTTGGGCATTAACTAACAATTGACAAAATGATAATTAATCACTTAACTAATAATTATTTAAACTATTGAGACCTTTACATTTACGAAACTAGTTTTATCTTAGCACTTATCATAATTTTTCATTGAAATAATGAAACTAAAATAAATTTTTTTTACTTAATTTTTTTTATACTTATTTTTTTTTCTCTTATTTTCTTTTTTAATATTATTGATTTTGATATCTTAACTTTTCAGGGGGGGTTTGAACCCCCAAACCCCCCCCTCCCCCGTGGCTACGCCCGTGTGCTTGATAATAAATAATTGGTAGAGTTATTTGGAATGTATATATTTTTTTCAATAATTTAGAAGTCATTGCTGCTTTCATTTGAAATAACATTAGGTCTCAAAATGGCAAATCCTACACTGTGTATGAAATCATCTCATCAATCAATCATCGAAATGTAAAAATGGCTACCACTTGAACTGTTAGCTAAAATCAGATTAAAAAAAAAATAATACAGAAAGTCAGTTAAATACCAGAACTTGGAAAAGCAAACTAGCAATTATTTATTAGAGAAGTGAGTCAAAAATTCTGAATTCTATGTAGGCAGGGGCGTGCACTCCATATAGGCACATAAGCACTGCCTACCCTAGCGTATTTGTAAAACGTAAGCATGTAAATAATATTATAATTTATTAAATTATTGCTAAAAATAAATACACACTTTCAAAAATAAGCACGACAAAGCTGAGCAACCAAAACTACGCGACCGCCACATCAAACGGCATACCTACTACAAACGTGACATAAACTGTAACAAAAAAATTCACGCGCCCTCCGACTACCTCACTAAAATGCGGGCTAAGCAGGAATTATTCTAATATTCATATGTCTATGAGCATAGAGTAGAACTGTCGTTTGAATTTGCTTCTATGAGGTTTTTTTGTTAGTATCAGACAGTGCTTTCTGGAACAAATTAGCAAATGGCAATCAGTGACGACAGTGACATCTGTTGTTATCTGAAGTATGAAAGTGAGACAACGCCAACTGCTTTTATCAAGGCCACCTCGGATATCCATTAATTGGCTTGTGATAATACGCATACATGAGGCGATTATTTATTATTATTATTATTTGTATATTTAAAATGGCTTAGATACTCCAAACCTACATCATCTACAGCCAGCAGCAAGCACACTTAGCGAAAACTTGTACGAAGGGAGCTATCTGTGGCAAATTTCTTTTTTATTTATTTGAATCAATTCGGCGGTTTTCCTACTGCCTACCCTGATCAAAAACTCTGTGCACGCCACTGTATGTAGGTACATATATTCAAACATATACATACACCGTCGGAAAGGGTTAACTGATGATATTTCAATACACTGCATCGTTACTTAAGGAGTTATATTGATCTCATTATCATTGCCAAAATGCATATTACTTCATCATCGCACTACATCATAATGTAGGGAATTAAAAAATATATAATTATTTGAATACCGCACAAGAGTCACAACTGCTCCCAACCGACTGGAGCCAGTGAGACTAGGCATCGCCAATTGGGGTGTGTGAGGTTGAATGCAAGTGGGGAGGGGAAGGAAATGGGGGAGAAGTAGGTGGGGAAGAACCTGGCTTTTCAGATCTAGTCACCAAACACGGCTAAAGCCATTTCAAGCAACGTTGAATAGAATCTTATCTTCCACTCTGGAACGTGCCGCAAATATACCTTAGGTGTATTATTTTAAATGATTAAATTGTGAAAACCCATATCAAATAAAATTTCCTTGCGCACGCTGGGATTTGAACCCAGGACTTTCAGATCTCTAGTCAAGAGGCTTGCTCCTTTACTATTGACCTCATTATTACCAAAATAAGCATCCAAAATCAAATAATAATATTTTAGTATTGTTATATTTTTAGTTACATATATACAATGTTACATGGAAAAAAATATTATTTACTTTCCAGTATTTGTAATATCTCCTTGAATTTGATGTGTAAAATAATTTTATGAGATCTTTTGACATATGATACCAATGTGACGTTATATATTATAAATAGACTCGCCATAGTCTCACATACTCACAATATAATGTGGAAAACAAGCAACACTCTTTTGTTTTCAGCGGTTTTCAGTATAATTTCTAAATTCAAAAGTTTATTCCTGTGTGTTAAAGATAGACAATCAAATAATGTATGTGTGTGAATGTCATAGATATATGGTTGGGCGGCTTATTAATTTTGCGCTTTGCAATACAATTTACTTAGGTACTGGTAAGTGCTGGTAAGACACGACCTTACTCGACGCGTAGCAGTTTAGTACTAAAGTACTAGAAACAGAGACCGGTACAATTGTCTTGTATTTGGCTTCCCATATTGAGATTTCTAAATATTTCACCAAAAATTCAGGATCTTCCCAAATAATTATATCATTAATACGGGGTCGAAATGTTTATGAATTTCGCTGCATGACATATTGGATGAGGAATTCATCTTCACTATCATCATCTTCTATAATAATAATCAATGAGCGCGCAATTTCGTTTCTGACCTCTAACAGAATTGTCAAATATGTCAAAATGGTGGAGTAACTCTAGAGTAACTAAAGGCTTTCAAAAAGTAAAAACACAATTTAAAAGTGACTTAAAAAAGGCGGTTAAATTTATTGAAAAACATATTTTTGTGAAATTTAACTTTAGCTATTTCTTTTACTCTAGCAAGCATTGAAACAGATGGCCTTAAATTATCAGCCATGTTTAAATCTAGGTATATGTATTATAATAAATGTGTCATCATCACCTCTTTATAGTGTTTTCACAATTTTCGTTAGTTGGTTTTGGGGTGTTATGCCGTGTTGCGCAACCTCCTTCTTTAGCCAACGTTTCGGACAGCGTTACTGTGTCCATCATCAAGGCAGATGTGATGATGACACTGTAACGCTGTCCGAAACGTTGGCTAAAGAAGGAGGTAGTGCAACACGGCATAACACCCCAAAAATAAATAATGAAAATACTTTTGGCCGTGAAAATCTTAAAACGTATCTGTTACCAAAATATATATTTTTTAAATTATTTAAAACAGTTTTCATAAACACATTTTTCTTGTATTCCAGGATTAACAGTTTCTGCCATCAGCACTATTATTTCCACAGCAAGTCCCACATGAATCGGAGCTGATCACCCTTTCAACTGCGCGATCAGAAATGACCGAACGGACATCTTTTTATAACGAGAATTTTAAACTTTTAACTCTTTAGTGCAATTCAACACAAATGTAATTACATTCCATAAAGTTTAAATTAATAAAGATTAATTCAGATTTCGTCATTACTTGTTTTAGTATTATTATTGGTTAAAAAAAAAATCACAATAAAAAACACAAAGACAAACATTAGTAGGTTACGAATAACCAGACAATATTTAAAAATCTCCTACTATCAGCATTACAAGTGAAAGATGTTGCTTCTGCAATGATGGGGGTCTTAGCCAGCAGAGGAATTGAACCCACAACACAATGCATGTATCAATTCAGACTCTGACCAGTCATAGCTTTGACCAGATCTTTAAGCTGACCCACTACATAAAGTGACCAATGGTATCAAAAAAGCTTTTCTTTTGTGCATCCATTTTGGTTCAACAATGGGCCGTTTTCTGAGTGATTCTAACATGTGGTGAGAGATGGCAGCACGGTGTTTACCGGTCCCGCTGTCATCTATTTGTCGACCAAATCTATGGACTGGCGTATATACGTATATACGCATACTATGATATTATTGAATATCATAGTAGGCGTATCCCATGTGTCAAGTGTCCCACAGGTGCAGTGTTGCCGATTTGTAGGTAATTCCCCAAATTACGGGGAATTTAAAAAAAAAATTAGAATTGGGTATTCTGTGGGGATTCTGGGCATTTTATGATTATCCAACCTTTTTGAAAAATATTTAAATTCGGTGGAAGATTTTGTAGTTTATTTTATGGCAGCATTGTAACATTTTTTTATTTCTACACAATAATAGTCGGGCGATTCCTGAAGTTCGGGACTTTAACTCGGAAGACACATGAATTTGCTTGTCATAGAACTTCTACGATAGAAGGAACCCTCTATTCTTGATTTATCCCTACATGGTCTGAATGTAGATGACGATGCTGAAAGTTGCTGGGCTAAAGTGTTTGGCCTATAAACAATACGGGACGATGCTTGTTCCCAAATTTAAAAATTGTAAAATACGTTTATGGCTCGTGTTGCCGTTCTCCAACGCTTCCGTTGAGAGGAAATTTTAATACAGAAAATAGAAATCGCCTTCATACATATACTGTGGTACGTGGTAGCATTAATGGCTACTCGAGAAGGGATTAAAAAAGAATGAGGAAGTTTGAAATATAATCTTTCAAACAAAATGTTAACCAAAAAAGCATGATGCAGTAATTGATGAAAGGAGGTAATTATTTTACATCACCCATATGTATTCTTATTTAGTTAATCATGTAAATTGCTTATTAATTAACTTAACTTCACTGCTTACAATTTTAGGTCTCAATACCAAATAACAAAATAAATTTTTAAAATGGGTTAAGATTATATTGTAACACTAAAATACTACTTTATCTTCTCTTCTTCAACTAACTCTTTTTGTTTCATTTAAATTACTTGTCTTTTTCAGTTAGTTTCTCCTAGCAGTACCTGGCACACTGTGTATATGATTATATTACCATGTTTTTTTATGTTTCCCTTTTTCCTACTAGACAACGGCACACCACATTGAATTTTTTATTTTATTATTCATTTTGAATGTCATCATTTTTATTTCAAAATAAAAAATGCGGGTATTTTAGAACATAAGCAATGGCAACCCTGCAGAGGTGTCCATAAAATGAGGTGCCAATTTAGAACGCCTGATGAAATGAATCTATTTCGCTTACAAGTCTCTATCTTTGGGAAATTCGTGCCCACCCCTATTTCTACACATAGGAACACTACAACAGGTTGACGGCATTATTGTAATATTTAAAAACACTAAATTGCGTCAAACGGCCTAAAAAATGTATGGGATCTGACAGTTAAACACAAAAAGTTGGACCGGTAGAACATTAGCGCCTCTAGCGATCAAAATCTTGCGAAAACGGCCCATTGGACATCCTTTAGTAAGGAGAATTACAAACAACAAAATAGTTCGGTAAATCTTCCGATACATCAACATTATTATCAGAGATGGGTTTGGGCTCGATCATGGATAATTGAAATCAAAGGATATATGGCTTGAAAGTGTGCTTCGTCATATGACCAAACTGAATCGACTATCAAATTGGCGGAGTCAACGAAACTTATTAGTTTTGTGTATAGATAGAAAGACAAGTGGGGCGCCGCTGTACACAGATGCAATTTGCAGCAGTATGGTTAACAATGGTTAACTTGGTTCACATCCCACCTCCCTTACCATCTACCATCAATAATCTGGATGGACTCCATCTTCTCGGGGCGCGGTTTAGTACCTTTGTCAGACACAAACCATCATTCATGGTCTCATTCTTGGCAGCCCTCTCTGATCCGAGGAGTCTGTAGTTATACAGAGCAAAGTCTCTTGCCACCTGCAAAGAGGGCAGGATTTATTAGTAGTTTGCTAGCACTCGTTGGTAGCGTGCCACACTCGACTCCCGAACCGCGCTCCATTCCGGACGACGCAAGGGAACTTCTAACGATCTTCTTCGGAACGCTAGGGTCTTTTATTTTTGGTTGAACTATAATAGTTGGAGTTGGATAGCTGGACTAGTCCGGGTGTCAGTCCTCCCTCTTTAATTTCTCCATTCTGCAGAGGTGCTCATGGTGGCCCTCCTGGTGCTGAACCTCCAGGCACCTCCTCCTGAAACGAGCTTCCTCCATCCGGAGCATGTGCTCCTTCTCCTCTTCGCGCCGTTTGGCCTTGAGGGCCTCCGTCTTCAAGAGATGCTCTTCCCGCTCGTGTCGGAGTCGGGCCGCTATAAGTTTTATTTTAATATCTGCTAGAGTGCGCCATTTGCCTTTGATGGTTAAAGGGATTTTTATTCTTCTTTTATTCTGGAACAGAAGATATAGTATTATAATATCGACCATACAAATAACATCAGTCAATAAATTTTCTTTTCATTCCCATCCATGTTTCTCACAATATGTGTAAAAGGTTTTAAAAAAATATATATAGGTAAGAGTCATAGAGATGTGTTTGATGAATTTAATCGCTCCGAATGTAAATAAGAGTCCCTTATACCTAGATTGCACGGAGTCGTGAAAATTTTTGATGAATTTAACCACTCTAAATATATATAAGAGTCCCTTATACCTAGATTGCATGGAGTCGTAGACGGTAGTCGTAGATCGTAGCGGTGTTTGATGAATTTAACCGTTCGAAATGTATATAAGAGTCCCTTATACCTAGATTGCATGGAGTCGTAGATCGTAGCAGTGTTTGATAAATTTAACCATTCGAAATGTATATAAGAGTCCCTTATACCTAGATTGCATGGAGTCGTGGAGGTGTTTGATGAATTTAACCGCTCTAAATGTAAAATTTCAAATATATAAATATGTAATCTCAATGTGGCATAACCACAGTTTAATAATGGTTCCAATCGCTGAAACAACTGTCAGAATAATAAATACTTTAAATACTTGCAGAACTTCATAACAATAATAAATTTGTTTGACTAGAAATTAAAAATAAAATGTTTCATTGGATAAACTCTAAAAATTAAAAAAAAACTTTTAAAATGAAAAATGTCAGTCAAAAATCAGTATAATTAGATAATATGACAAACCTTTGTATCCATTGGTGATTGGAAGGGTGCTCTCTTCGTTGTAGGGGTATAATCATGACAATTATTATTGACAATTTCCGAAAGCTAAAACAAAGATAATAAACAATTTTACTACTAAATTATGTAAAACAGACATATGTTTTAAAATGTTATCAATTTTCCATCAACAGCCACAAGTTATCAAGAAAATCTGGAAATAAATGGAAGGCGCAGTTTTCAAATGGTTTTAAAGACAATATTGAGATGGGCTTTGGACCTTGTTTTCTGTAACACTCCAGCTAATGTATCGCTTGCCGATCACCCTTCAGTTAAAGAGGATGGTCATAAAAAATAATTGATTGTAGAACCAGAATTTCCATCCACTAATGCAACCCTATCAACTCCCGAACAATATATTATGCACAATTATAAATGCACCGGATGTAAACACAGCATTAAATTCGTTTAATTGTTCCATAAAGCAGATTATGTTCCATGAGCGACTAAAAGAAAGTGACTGGTCAACCATTATAAATGCAGCGGATGTAAATGAAGCGTTAAATTTACTTTGCATTATAACTGAACTGATTGCCGATGTGTTTATTCCCTAGAAAGTTGTGAAATCTGGAAAATATTAGATAGATGGGAAACGTAATAAAAATAACAAATGAAAAAATCAAAATTCTTTAGAGCATGGATGTGGGGAGAGAGGTGGCGCTAGTGAGCTAATGTTTACTTCGATTTGTGATTGTAAAATTAAATATTGTGCAAAAACTCAGTGAAATAGATATAAAAGTAGTAAAGAAACAATTAAATCATAACATACAGTGTAGATAAAACCTAATAACAAGTAGAAACTGAGAAAAACTGTGAAAATATCGTGATGGAGTTTTTACATCTTCAATGCATTTTACGCCCACATACCGAAGAAACTGAGTCTATGGGATTAAAAGACAAATAACAGAAAGGCAAACAGGGAGTAACCACTTATCATAGTGCATTTTTAAATAAAATCGGTGAAATTATAACCAAACTTCATAGAATGAAATGCAAGATTACTCTAAGAAACTAATGCCATCTGTTGAAAAAATCAGGGAGTAGGTACGTCAACAAGTACCGAACCATTAGAAATCGAGAAATGGCTATTCAGTCGCCACACACGTCATGTTTCTGTGATAATCCACGAGAGGGCACCTGTAGTACCAAAACAACAGACTATCTCAACAATCATGGAAGAAGTTATGAACGCACTTCGTAAAATCCAGAGCAAACTCGACGCACAGAAAAGTGCAATCCTAAAAAGTGGAGAATATGTAACAGAAACAGTAACACAAAATATGAACAACATACTGGAAAAAAGTTTAAAATTTGGGATGAAAAATACGAAAACCTCATAGAAAAGCTGGAAAACAAAGAAAAAATAATTTATTTCCTGGAAAAACAGGGAAGATAAAATAATATCATCTTTTTCGGCATTGAGGAAACCGAAACCTCGTACCAAATTTTGGAAAAAAATAATCAACTTGTAAAGGAATATTTCTCTCTAGACCTAGATCACAGAGATATCCAAGAAGCCAAGAGAATCGGCAAAATCGGAAAAAGAATCGGATGCCACGTTGCCGGAGTATGTATGAATAACATAAGTTATGCAGATGACATGGTCATACTAGCCCCATCAGTAAGGGCAATGAGAAAACTTCTTGCCATATGCCAAGCATACGTCGATAGTCATGGTTTGATGTACAATGCCAAAAAATCATCATTGCTGGTGTTTAAAGCAAATACTGGTCCTACTGTCATTCCACCTATTCTCCTCGGCGGAGACACTGTCAAAATCTGCAGGGAAATAAAATATTTGGGGCATGTCGTCACTGATGACCTAAATGATAAAAATGACATAGAACGCCAAAGAAGAGTACTCAGCGTTCGAGCCAACATGCTCGCCAGGAGATTCAACAGGTGCAGTTCTCCGGTGAAGAAGCAAATATTCCAGAGCTACTGCATGAGCTTTTACACCAGCGAACTTTGGACAAGATACTCACAAGGCGTCATGAACTCACTTCGAGTACAATACAACAACGCATATAGGGCGCTATTCGGCCTACCTTGGCGATGCAGTGCCTCGCAGATGTTCGCAGAAGGAAGGGTACATGGGTTCGCCGCCTTGATGCGCCACAGAATAGCCGGGGTGAGTCAGCGCTACCAAAGATCGGAGAACACTCTCGTCCAGGCCGTGGCCCAGTGGCAGGGCGCGCCTCTTCACCAAACATGGAGAATACATCTGAAGCCCCCGTAGTAGATATACGATTACGTACTAAATATGTAGATGTATATTTTTTTTTTTTTAATCTTTTTTATGTTATTTGATTTTTTATCTGGTAAATCCGTTTTATTTAATGTATACTTTTTTATGGCTGACAGAGTATTGCACTCACCGCTCTGTTCGGCTGAAATAAACATTTATTATTATTATTATTATTATTATTATTAAAAAAGGAGAAAAGCCTCGATCAATAATTGCTACATTTACCACAATATCCACTGGAGCGATTTCGGTCGAAAAATGGACCACTTTTATTTTTCTGCGATTGATTTCGGTCCAAAAATGGACCATTTTTTCCTACAAAAAATTTATTGTAATTATTTAAAACATTTCCTTGGCCAGCCGTTTATTTTAACACAAAGCTATTGAAAGCTTAATCTATAATGACCATAGATGTCGCAAATCCGAACTTCGTAGACTATTTTAGAACAATGTTAAAAATAAATTTAAAAAATATTTTTTTCCCGCCGAATTTTTGAACAGCTGTTTACGGATAAAATTATTTTTCCATAGATATGCACTTTTCATTATCAAGAATACCACAGAGAACATACAGAAAGCGAAAATATTCTATGATGACCTGAATAAATATCCCTCACGGCAGTTTCAAGTAAAAAATACCCAGAATTCGCACGATTATAAACTTTACGATTTTTTTAATATATTTTTTATAAATCCTAAAAATGTGAGATAAACGGTTAAATACAGGTTATTTCATTAGCTATATAGCACCATAATAAGTTTTTATGTCTCCATGTTAAAATTCGAAATTTTTTTAACGTTGGCGAAAAATTTCAAAAATGACTTTCAGGAAAATCTCAAGCAATCAAGGCAAATTTATTTATCTCGCGCAATCGCTCCAGTCGCTAGGCAACAAAATAAAAATATTTAGGCAGAGAAGAGAGGCAATAAGAGAAACCACATATTACATAATGAAAGACTATCCAAAGCAAATACTAGAGAAAAGAAAAGAGGTACAAGTGCAGGCAAAATTCGAGAGACAGAAAGGCAATATGGCAAAGATTAAATATGATAAACTTGTCATACAAGTCAAAAACAAAACCATGGACAGCATTAAGAGAATGCTTACATTACCTTCTGAAACACCTACAGACGACGAAACAAAAGTACAGGCCAACAAGAAAAATAAACGACAGACACAAAAAAGAAGAACTTTTAGCCTGTTTGAAGAAATTGTGAAACCAAGCATGCTTAACTTCTTAGTAAATAAAAATCAAAACAACATGCCCAGCACTCAGTATAACAAAGCCAACAACTTGTAGCAACTACCGGCCCCCTCCGACACAGGTAGCATGCAAAAAACAACAAAAACAACAACAACAACAATAAAAAACAACAATAAATAAAAAACACAACAATTAAAAAGAAATAATAAAAAATAAGATTTAACCCGGACATAAAATCTGAAGCACTATAAAAACTAAACCTCATCTTCCAACCCGGCTGGTCACCGTGGAAAATCAAGACCAAAACCCTCTGAAGAAGAAATTCTAAACTTCCTCAAAAATACAAGAAGTGACACAAACACAAGAAATGCTTAACCCTACAAAAAAACAAGAGATAAATGGAATTCTTTAGAGGAGGCCTTCACCTTCGCCTGAGAGAAGGGTTCTTGCTTATGAAAAATTTAAGATACCTTTATTACATTTTTCGTAAATAGCATTAATTATACTTTTTCTTACTTTTTATAACTCTGTACATACCTATTTGCAAGAAAGAAAAGGCTTTTTATATTTTTATATTATATTATTAGAGCATGGAACATCATCGAAACACTTGAACATCTCTCATTTACTTTGCTTCACTAAAAGCAAAAACCGGTCACTTCAAAGGCTTATAAAATCAACATTTCTACGATAGAATCTGGAATACAGCATAATGTAAAAAAAATATGGTCCCATGTCAATTCTCAAAGAAAATCTCCTACCATCCCGATCATATGATTTACGGTGAAAAACTGCTTAACTCCAATAGTTTAATTAACTCAATTGAGATCCATGAAGACATAACATTCAAATACCTTAAGTCCATCGATGTCAAGAAGGGACCAGGTGATGATCCCATGTTGATCATAGTGATTCGAGGTAAATCATAGCGATTCTATCCACGGATAATGAGTTATTGCTGTGTTTAGCCCGTAATTTAGGTGAAACAATGGTTTCAACAGATGGCAATTTACAGCCATGTGAATTGATGATGACATGAGGGCCACCAATAGCCACAAAGTTTTATTCATCAATATACTTACATGACAGTGTTAAATCCATGCTGGCATATTTTAGAAGGGAAAGGTACCTTTTAAAATGTCTGTTAAAACAATAAAATACATTTTTCACCTTGAAATGTTTATTGTAATTTATGGGAAAACAAAAGACATGAAAAAAAAAATTAAAACCTAATTTTTTTCTTTTAAATTTCATAAGGCTTATAATTATAATAAATAATTTTCAAATAATAATTAATGCGTTAAAAAACTAAAACAAATTTAAATACCTATTTTTTACAATATAAAATACCTCTCAAATCACATACATAGAAAATAAACATTATTGACGACGAGTTCTTTCGCAGAATTTGAACAAATTTCAAAGTTAATATTCAAGTACTGTGAAAGTTCTATTCAAATTCTGTTATTATATCAATACGGGCTAGTTGCTTCACGGAACTGAAATAACAACAGAACTTGAATAGAACTTCAAAACTTTGAAATTTGATGAATCGTTCAAATTTAAGAAACAAAATGTCCTAAGAAACATTTTAACAATTCTTGTTTAGATATATTTATTTTCTTGTACAACATTATATACTTATTTTATCATTAATGTTAACATTGGGTTAATTCTAATAGTGCCATTTTTGCGAAAAAATATCACCTCCAGGTTTTCACCTTGTTTGAAATATTATAGGCGCCATGAAACCATAAAAGTTTTCAGTAAGCGCAACTTGTGTTGGGAGTGTGGGAGTAAAACAACAGCCACTGCGAGTGTCAAATAATTAAACTAGCGCCATCTATGAACGAGCAGTTTATGAACAATTTTAAGTTTACCGAAATGTATGAAAAAAAACCAAGCCTCACATATTGAGCCGCTAGGAGGCACTAGTGTAGCATGCTGACATCAGAATGTATCGGAAATGTCAGAAGTTGGAGGTATTATTTTTTAGGTATTTGCTTCCACCCACTGGAACATCAACAACTTGCACTTTGACTCCAATTGTGTATTTTCATATAATATTGTTTGATAATTTATTGCACTTGGTAAAAAATTTTACATGACCACAATATGATTAAACTTATTTACATTGTCAGCCAAACAATTTTTTTTTGTCATTGTTCAATTCTATGTTAGTCTCTATACTCTCTGCTATACTAGAACTTGAACTAGTTCTGTTGATATTACTATTAATATTTGATGTTGTTATAACAGAGTCAAAAGTGAGGTTGCCAACTTGTGCATGGAAAAGTAAATCATTTATGAGTTTTTCAGTAATAATTTTCATTTGATCTGGCAATTTACGCATTCTGTTTGCAATATATTTTCCTAATATGTCAAAATCGTCTTCGCTTTGAATAGTTTCGACACTTTGTATTTTATTATCAATTAATTCTAGCACCTTTTCAGCCGTGTTACAAGAAAAAGCTCTTTTCGAATTCTGACGTGGTTGGGGTTGTTTTCGACGAGAAGTAAAGGCAGTTGGCAAGGTTTTACTCTGAAAAAAAGAAAAAATAATATTGAAAATGTTTGTTTCAGTTCCCAGTAAAGGAGGTGGAATGGTAAGATATAGCCATAGATTTCCAACAAAAATAGAATTTCTCTCATTAACTTCGAGGTGTTGATGGGAAACATGTACAAATAATGGCATCTCCACATTCACGCTCTGATTAGATGATAGATATGGAACAAACAACTGAATTTCCCATGTTTTTTTTAAATGTGAACACCTCACAAGAATCCCAGCCGCTCCCGTCTGGAGCCAATGAGACTATGGCTTCCCCAATCAGGGTATATTGTGAGGCTGAAAGTAGTGGGGAGAGGAAGGAGATGAGGAAGAGGAAGGTGGAAAGTACCTGACTATTCAGATCTGGTCACCAAATACAGCTAAAGCTACTTCAAGCGACATTTCAATTCTGAATGGTGGTTTTACACCAGGGCGTATCTTCCACTCTGGAATGTGCCGCAAAAAATAACTACAAATCCCAAATTGGATAAACAAAAGTTCAGGCTCGTTTCCAAAATTTTATATTTTGTTACACTATTTAGTTAGACACTTTTACAAATGTATTATAATTTACCCACCTCACACAATTTTAGTGTCGCTACGCCAGGCGGCTTGTTTAAAAGCGAACATTCAGATTCTGTAGAGAAAAGTCGCACAATGGACTGCGCTTCAAACCTTTACCTCACTTTACTTTTCTGCGCAGGTCTGGTTACATCAATGTACTCTCTTCGATGGTCAATGTACGATTGATGCCCTATATTCAAAGCATACTGGAACCCTTCTGGTGCCAAAAATATGATAAATGGTTTGCCATCAGTTCGTCGAAATCATACCCAGATTTCATGTTGTCTACGTCTGAAACAAACTGCCGATATAATATGTTGGTAATTTTTTTTATAATTGTGAAAAGGTTAAAACTAGCATCATAAATTATTTGTATTGGCGGACGCCAGATGCAAACCCGCAAACAGTTGCCATGCGTAATAATAATTATAGTAATACTTTATAAACGTAAATAATTTTTTATCACTGAAGCCATAAAAAATATAACATGATTAATGATAGAAGGTTAGGTACTTACAGTTGGTTAATTATTTGTGTTTTTATTCGTGATCTTGATGTTGGACTCCGAAGGATGAGGATCGAAATGATTTAGCAGGAAAAAAGGAAGCGGATAAATCACAGTCGGGCATCCGCAGTCTTGCAAATTAATATTAGTTTATCATACGCGGTACTTCTTTTTTGTTTTCTGCTGACTTCATAATCCGTAAGCACTCTTCTTCATGATATAAATTAATAAAATTTTCAATAAAATCGCGTGGATAACAAGAATGTACATTGTTTTTTTTTCCAACAAAGTATACCTATATGTAATAACAAGTACAACAAGCGAATTGGACTCGAGATGTGCGTAGAACATGTTCGATGCGTTATATACATTAGAGATGCCACGAATATTCGGCTACTATTCAGTATTCAGCCTATTCGGCTACTTTTTTTACTATTCGCAGAATTCATTTACGAATGGTTCGCAATATTCGGCCGAATACCGAATACCAAATGATGAAAAAAATGCATATAAATTTAACATTTATTGTCTTCACTACAAATTTCATAATATTCCCAAATAGGTGATTTTTTATTAACCGCTTCTGTGCCAAGAGCGAGATTTCTCGCATCCTTGGTCGTGTCCAGCAGGCCGGCCATAGAAAAATAGCGAGTTTACTCGCTCTTTTTGAGCCTCTGTATCATACATATGTCCCGTTTTTTATTAATTTAAAATATGGAACACACAGAGACGACATTGGGATGATTTTGGTTTTTTTTTTTTTTTTGATTTTAATTTTTTTTTTTTTTTTAAATAAGATGAAAGGTTTATTTTGATTAAAAGTTCACGGCCCGCTGTACACAGCTACACTTCTACCTACTGGCATTTAAAAGGTTAAATGGTGCCATTTCCTAAAGCTTTTTGCGAACAAGCAGACGTGTTACACACTATAAGTCACACAATTTGATGTAACAATCAACAAATAATATTCGGTTGCCGAATATTCGGTATTCGGCAAAATCACTATTCGTGGCATCTCTAGTATACATGCTCGACTGAATTTCTGTCAAAAATGGAGCAAGAATACGGGGTCTGTGTTTGGCAGAAACTCGGCATCACATGGTTTAACTTGTTGTGTGCCGAATGTGGCCGCATATGCTTGAAATATTGTCACCCGGATGACAATCGGCACTCAACTTATTAATAGTCAATAGTTTTTTTATTAAAAGAATTATTACCTTTGAGCTTCTCCACCTTAATCTCCGGATGCGACCCATGGGAGTAGGGTTGGCCACAGACTGAAAATAAAAAATATTATCAATAATAGCTGTTCAACAGAAGATAGGTAGCTGATTATTTTTAAAATCATTAATTTCCTTATTGACAGCCCTGCATTATTGCAATTGATTTCATTTCATGTTACTAATAGAATCACACAAACTAAAAATATCTTTCACCGCGAAAATTATTTCAATACCAATACGTTTATAAACTCCCTTACGCCACGCTAGCAGATATTTTCAATAGCACCAAAAGAACTTACAAAAAGCGTTTGACATATTTTTTTAAAACAGACACTGGAGCGCTTTTGCCACAATATGGCACCATTTAAAATACCTCGGATTGCTTTGCTGCCAGTTTTAGGCAAATTTTCCCTAGATGGGTAAAATTTTTTTTTCAATTTTTCCATATTAAAATTCAGAGGTATGATTTTTTTAATGTCGGCGGAAAATATTCAAAATGGTCACCAAAAAATCACGAGCAAAGTTTAAAATAATGCGGTCGCTCGAGTGGATGTACTTTTTTTTCCAAAATTGTAAATATTAGTTTATTATCATACATTTACATTGTATTATTATTTTGCAATCCATTTTTAAGTTAAAAAAAAGTTTTATTCCGTATGACGTAAAGATATTTGGACTGTAAATAAATAAATAAAAATGTCCCACCAACAGCTATGAAAAAAATTTAACTATATCCACCCACAAAAAATGCAATGTTGCTTTGCTACACAATATTCATTGTGCTCAAACTTCTTTAGTTGTATCCTCATTGCTGAAGATCGTGACCCGCTACTTCAAATTCGACGGTGAATAAGGTTCCTTCACTCCTCATAGTCCTGCGCTGCAAGAAGAGCCAAGGACACCGATGTATTGGACATGAGTGATACTTGATCACTCCAACTCATTGTCAACTTCCTCTGCTTCATCTGCTTTCCACTTTACCAGTGACCACGAGTTTCTCCAAGTTGGAGTGCTCAGTTTGGCGAGCAACATGTCCAAAATTATCTTAGGATATGCTTTAGGCAGACTGTCGATAGCCTATTGTGGATGCCTACCTCTTCAAGAATGGATATATTCACGTTGAAAAGTGTTCCATGTATTAATGTTAACAAGTACCTTTGCTTTAGGATCTTCCTTTTCTGAACCCAACGGGTCCAATTCCGCTGTGAAGGGGGCTTCAATCATATATGTGTCATCTTCTGAAAATTTATTTTTATGTACAAAACAGTATCTAACTATTTTTACAAACAATGTGTGGTAGCGAACAACGCAGCTATTTTGAATCGCAGAATCATTCCTATTGGCTCCTCGCACGCCAATAGCGATCCCACAATATTTTCACCTAGTAACCAACTGCCGGTCCAAATTAAGAGGAACCATTCTGTTCCAGATTGCCGATGACAAAACAGCTTGTAAATCGCTAGTTGTTCGCTCCCACTATTCCTAACAAATATTATGTTAATATAAATTATGATGTAAATTGTTATAATAAACTTGTAAGTACAGTGTTAATGCTTATTTGATTTATACACAACCATACATCAATCCCCCCATAAATGTATTGATTAAAAGATGTAGAATTTCATCAGTGTAAGTCCATTAAGTGGAAGAACCATTTTTAAAAATGTTCAGGAGGGACAAAACTATCTATTGATACACGCATTCTTGCTTGCTTTTGTACCGGGGATAATTCATTCACAGTTTTGACTTTAACCGAACAAGTAGTCTATTGGTCAATTTCAAAATTTTAAAGCACCAATCAATGTGGATATGATTTGAGATTTTTGAGGCCAAAAGTATTATCATGATTTATTTTTGCCAACACACCACACCATCCTTCTTTAGCCAACGTTTCGAACAGCATTGCAGTGTCCATCATTAAGGCAGATAAGTAATTGAAGATTGTAGTGAATTTTATGCTTATGTATGTAGCTGCGATACCGTGTTGCCTAGCTCCAATCCTCTACGAGCTGTTATTAGAGTATGATTTAAAATGGTTTTCTGCATTTAGTTTTGATCAATTACCGCACACCAAGAACTATTTTAGTTCTGTCGTCTCTATTAATATTAATGGGAATTTTGTGAATTTCATTTGCCTTTATAAGGCGTGGTCTATGCATTTTGAGTCTTAACAGGACTTCAGGAACAACATTACTTTGGACACCACAATCTTCGATTACACATATGCCCTGATGATGGACACTGCATTGCAACTCTATAATTTATCTTTGAAGAAGAAGATAACACTACTAATAATCTAAATGAAATTTGAACCAATAATAATCTAAATGAAATTTAATAATAATGTAAATGAAAATATGAATGAGAACAAGATACAGAAAAATAGAAAAAGATAATGGTCGCAAATGGGAATTGAACCCAGAACCTTTTGTCTAACCGGGATGGGCGCCTTTACCAATTCAGCCATTGCCAATTTTCATCAAACTGTCATAATTGTCAATCTCATATTTAAAATTTTTTAGAATTAATAATATTATCTTCAACTAATTTTTCCATATCAAAGGCAACTACTTTTTTCATTGGAAACAATCATTCTAAGAACCGGTTTGTAACCTAGATAGCGTCTAGGAAGAGAGGTTCTGGGTTCGAGTCCCAGTTGCGACCGTAATCTTTTTCTATTTTTTTGTATCTTGTTCTCGTTCATTTTCGTTTAGATTATTAGTGTTTTAATGATATATTACATTGATGGGAATAATCTTCAAAAGTTGTAAAATTATAGTTTTTCTTATAAATAATTGAACTCTATAATTATTATTAGATTTTTAAATATAAAAAAATGTGTTACTAGAGTCTCCATCGCAATCAAACATGGATTCTGGTCCTGTCTCAGGGGTGTTTAGTAGTTCCGTGGTGGATTCTCCTTTTAGGCCATCACAATTGCTTTCGGATGTAGTCCCTCTAAGATGCGTGTTGTTTTCACGTTGAGCTAATTTTTTTTTCATCTTTCTGTTATCCCACTTCTTTCTGAGCGTTGCTGAAGAGCGGAAATAGGAATTCTGAGCGTTGAACTGGATTGCCAGCTTTCTCCATGCAATCTGTTTTGCCTCCCAGCCCGCCGCGTTCGAAACTCCTTTCACCAAAATGCTGGAACCGCGTGAAACCAAATCTTCCAGCAAAGCCACCTCGCTCTCGGAGAAGTTTGGAATTCGTAACCTTTGCTCCATTCCTGAAATTATCAATGTAAAGCGTGGTAAGTAAATAATATTTGCAATAATTCTGAGCTTTTAAAACAATCATTATACATAAAACAGTAAAAGGTCCGCTTCACGGATAATACGGAATATTCGTTATCAAAGTTCGATATTCCTTAAATCCTTCGATATTCCAACCATATAAAATAAATTCTTGTCAAAATAAAAACAAAAGTACCTAATTTAAATTATTCCCTGTACCACTGGTACTAGGTTGAGGTTCAAGCTGTGAAAGCTGCATGTCATCATTTAGATATACATCCCAGGTTTTGAATGGTTTGTATGGCAAACAGGGTTTATCTAACGGGTATGTGTAATTATTCTAAAACCTTTCTTTCCATGTTCTCCTGTTATAAGCACAGGTTCAAACTTTTCAATAATGCATTCACTTCATAATATGAATAAATTATTGTTTTATATTTCAATAATAATTTTTCCATGATTGGCAGCATTGATTTTATCTATGAAATGTAATTAATAATAAGAATATGGCTCACGAAAGTGAATTAATTTTGCCAAAATTAAAATGTAAAATGTATATTTTCGCAACATAAATACTCACTTTTTGTAATAATAAAGCTAAATCTAGCTGTTTAAATAAGAAATATTCCATATTAACGGAGAAGTGAAGATAAGATAAGTTTTATCATAAAACGACTAAACCTAACGAAAAATAGAAGTAAAACAATAAATTTAAGTCCTCCATTCTGGTAGGAGACAGATGTCTTGGCTGCGAAATATACGAGAGTGGACCGGCATTAGAAGTGTGGAGGAGCTATTCCGGGCAGCGAAAGACAGAGAGACCTCTTCAAGAGTGATTGCCAACGTCGGGGGGACCTGATAAGGTACACAAAGAAGAAGAAGATTCTGAAATGATGGAAGGCAAAGTAAGCAAATAATATTATCATGGGCTGGAATTTCAGAATATTCAGGAATATTATCAGACTGCTTATTTTATCAGGATTCCTACCAGAGAGCAACTTGACAGACGAAAATGTCTCTAAGCCAAGCTTAAAAATCAACTGAAATACCACCGCGATTATATTGTACAAAAATAAATAATGCTTTTAAAATCACCCTTACATAATAATATAGTACAATACTTACTAGAAAGTAGCAAAAATGTATAAAAAATTAAACGGCAGCCGTTGACGCTTGAATTATTTTGATTTTTTATGACCATTTTACGACTTTTGGTTGGTATAGAAATTAGAAATACGCAATTTTCTACTCTGTAACCAAGGTTCGTAGAAAATGTGTTTAAAAAGATTAGCTTAAATGGACTTTTTTCAATAAAAAAACTCATCAAGCCGCTTTCGAAATTTCGAATCTGTGATGTAGCTTGAAGTAAAACACTGCCACTCGTATTGCAGTTAATTCAAATCTCTCAGTGGAACATGGACTTCAAGCTACGTCGTGAATTTTTAGCCAATCACCACTCTATCCCCTCAATGAGCGAACCTTGATCTACCCGAAACGTTTTGTCTATGATTTTAAAAGAATTTCTAATTTCTATGCAAACCAAGCTATCATCAAAACAACTCAAATGTCAACCTATAAACTAAATGTCAACATTATTAGCCAAGCAACACTTAGAACGTTGCTAATACGAGAGCTCACTCTCCGCACCATATACTTTCTCTCAACCACATGGAGTACAGTTTTAAGTCTCCATTTCTATGGACTGCCTACTCTATTCTAAACAACTCAGAGTATGGTTATTATAATATTTAAAAAAAATGAATTACTAGAGTCTGCGTCGCAATCGAACATGGATTCTGGTTCTGTCTCAGGGGTGTTCAGCAGTTCCGTGATGCATTCTCCTTTTACGCGGTCACAATTGCGTTCGGATGGAGTCCCTCCAGTATGCGTGTTGTTTACACGTTGAGCTAATTTTTGTTTGATCTTTCTATTATCCCACTTCTTTCTCAGCGTTGCTGCCGAGCGGAAATAGGAATTCTGAGCATTGAACTGGATTGCCAGCTTTTTCCACGCATTCTTCTTTGCCTCCCAGCCCGCCGCATTCGAAACTCCCTTCACCAAAGTGCTGGAACCACTTAAGACCAACTCTTCCAGCAAAGCCACTTCGCTCTTAGAGAAGTTAGGGATTCGTAACCTATGCTCCATTTCTGAAATTATCAATGTAAAGCGTTGAAATAATATTTGTAATAATTGTGAGCTTTTAAAACAACCATCGGTAATTCATATATAAAACATCATAAATTTAACTTCTCAATTCTGAAATGATAGAAAGTAAAGTAATCAAATAATATTATTATGGATTGGAATTTCAGAATACTCAGGAATGTCATCAGACTGCTAATCTTGTCAGGGTTCCTACCATAGAGCAACTTGACGAACGAAAATATGTCTCAAGCCGAGCTTAAAAATCAATTGAAATACCAGCCCGATTATATTGCACAATAATAAACTATGCATTTAAAATCACAATCGCATATAATATAGTGCAATACTTACTATAAAATAGCAAAAAAATACAAAAATCAAACGGCAGACATCGTCGTTTTGATTGTTTATTTTATAACCATATTATGACATTTGGTTTGCATAGAAATTAGAAAGATACGATTTTCTACTCTTGTCTATAACTCTGTGCGTTTTGTCTATGATTTTAAAAGTGTTTATAATTTCTATGAAAACATGATGAAAACCAAACTGTCATCAAAACAACTCAAACGTCAACCTAGTACATTTGTGCTATTTTCTAGTAAGTATTTCGCTTATTTTATGCATTTTTGATATTAAAAGTATAGTTTAAAGTTGTACAATATAGGGCCGGTACTTCAGTTGCGTTTATGGTTGCATTTAAAGCTCGTCTGGAGAGATATTTACGTTCGTCAAGTTGCTCTCTGGTATGAACCCTGAAAAGATAAGCAGACTGATAACATTCCAAGTAAACTGAAATACCGGCCCATTATATTATTTGCTCGCCATTTCATTGCAGAATTGACGGGTTAAATTTAGGGTAAAATTCTCGAATGATATAATAACACTCTGTTTCAACTTAATTCCTGTAAGAAACAAATATAACAAGAAAGTCAATTAATGTTCCAATTAAGCCCGCTGTACCCCGGCAGGGGTATGGAATCGACATGAACCGAGGGCTGTAAGACCCCGGGCAGAAAAATAAAGTTTGCTACGGTGTGCAGCGCAACCAATGAGACTTACGGTAAATGTCGATTCCTTACCCTTGTCAATCCATGGGACGACTGGCTTAGTTAAAATTAATTTTGTGATATTTTCTGTGTTGAGTTTGCCCATCTACAAGCAAAATTTTCCACTTAGTGTAGTGGTAGTAGGAGATTTTCAGATATTGTCAGGTTATTTGTAACCCTGGAATATTTGTTGTTTAAAATAAATAAATATACATATCGGGATGAATGGCAACCCTATGTACAACAGTAGACAATGCTTGTGATGGGTCAAGCCCTTACTTGGGTTTTAATACCTCTCCTCTCTTGCGTTTCGATCTCCGGACGGTGAACTCTTCTCCCGTACTGTTTGATTCGCCAATAATGTCTTGAATCATGACTCGTTTTTCCCACCCCTGTGACTGAACACAGCAAAAGGCTTTCTCCTTCCGGGAAAACTTTACAATAAACCCTTTCCTTTACGTTGTGATTTTTTTTGTTTCAAAGGTACTAGAAAATCTAGAATAGGTATTTAATGTCTATATGTGGTAACTTTTGGTTCTTTTAGGTAAGGTGTGGAAGAATTTCTCTGCATCTCTTGAACGTATGAAGGATATTTACTGTCTAAATCTATCCTAAATGTGTCCCCATTACGTCCCTAATAATTTACGTTGTTTTAATACTCTCGCAGTACCCCCTGTAATTCTGGGAAGCCTATAAAGTTGATCTATGATCCTATACGTCTTAATAGATTTTAAAATACATACCTAGAATGTTTCATTTAGTTATTTGGCGGCTCCTTCGCGCCGCTCTCCATGGCAGGACCCTATACATGATTATGATAATATTCTATTGTTAGTAAACGCAAAATTCGTACCTAAGATGGAAGGGATAAGGAGGGATGGATAGAATGGATCATGCATTTTTTGCAATCTAGTACTGGCTCCTCCACTTGACCAAATTGACCAGGTGGTCAGCTCTCCGGACACGACCTCCCGACCAAAGCATGTCGAGGCTATACCCATGGCACCCAGAAGATCTCTTGACGACCAACCAGATACCCGGACCCTTCCATAACCAAGGAAGGACGGCATGCCTTCAAACCTTTCCCAATCAACCCCAGTATCGAACACCTCCAGGACTACTTTACTGGCTCTAGAAGGGGTAATCCAATTCGTCCCTTGTCACGGCTCTACTCGCGAACATGTGGCTACCGCTTGTGATAGACAGATCCTTCCTCCTGCGTGACCGGTCCAACGAATAAACCACCTCTAGTAGCGAACATACCACCTAAGTATTGTCTAGGGTTTATGATAGCTTCTAGGTCGATAGAATCAAAAAATGTGCAAACGCTGCAGGGTTGCTTCCACAAAATTAACTGCTTATGCTCCTCCCACACTACCTTGCCGGCAACCCGAGATGCTTTTGGCCAAGACGCCTCCGTCAGCGAACCGCGTCCTCACATACCGTTTGGCAACTCATTTCAAATCCGTCTCGTCACGCCCATTCTCTCGACACGGTTCCGCGAAAGGGAATTGCTTCCAGCATCTCGCGTGACCCGATCAGTCTATGGTGAGCATCCTCTCCTAACAGGACAATGTGGGAAGACCCTTACCGATGGACCAACATTTGTGATATGTATAGCCTCGGTGTCATCGTCACATTGTTCAACCATAAAGTTTAAAAGGCGCATTTCAACAAATAGGAATTCAAAGGAGTACCTGTTAGTTTTAAATTTACGTTTCTTTAGGTTGCAGACAGTCGCTTTCTATTTGGTGTCTCGTACACTTGAAAACATTCTCCATTTGGTTGAGTGTACAGCACCCACGGCGGTGTAAGCACCATATCTCGTTCATTTTTTGTTTGTTTCCCTGACCCTCCGTCGCCAGATGACTGAAACAAAAGATGTTCTCTATCCCATGCGTTACATAATACGGTTAACATATCAGCTGATAAGGTGTTATTAATTTTTCCTCGCCGCTGGAACGGATGAAATTAACTGTCCAGGATTCGCGTTCTATTCCGTCCTTCTGCATCCAATGGCCTGTAATTCAATTATAGATTCATTACTTACCCGTACGTAATTGTTTAATTTTCCAGTCGGGTAAACACAACCAATGATGTCTTAATTACGTATCCCGTGGTCCTGTACCTATATAGAAAACAAAAAAACCTCCCTACTGTCTTATAAGCTTTATATAAACTGGTATCTTCGTCGCTCCATTCCGAGTATTGCGCAATTGTGACTCTAAATTGTGACTCCATAATTCACGTACTGTGATATACCTAAGCTAAACATTCGTTCGTAGGTTATTATTATTATTGTACGACCCTTAAGTGCAATATGGAAGTTCTCTAATATATATTTATTATAAAACGAGTCTATTATTGTAGTTTTAAACGACTGTTCAGTTATTATTTAGGCTTAATCTGATTTAGTAAAACTTCCTCAACCTGAATTGGAACCATTATATTATTATTATTAAAATTCGAGACCGTGATTATTATTTAGAATAGATATTTATAGAAAATATCTTTTCTCTCTCGTGCACCTTAAAAGATGATTATTTATATTAAGACCGGGGAATTAAACACAACACCGGGAACAATATAATTCCGTTAACTTCACAGACGTATTCACCGTTTTCCTTCCTTTTGATTTTATCGATTGATTAATTATTATTTTTTAGAATTTAAGTGATTCGACTAAAATCCACTCTATTAGGTTATTATCTTTTCACTGAGTCTAGTCCGATACACTTTGCACAAAAATCCACTCTAGTCAAATCGCTCAGATAGTCATTTGATCCCCGGTAAATTTCCAACACCACAGTTTCGCGCGTTTTCTTCCCGAGACCTCACCCTGTATTCCCGAATTGTCACGAACTGTCATCTATTATGCATATATTATTTTAGCTACTCCCACAATAAGTCACCTTCTAGGTATTTCGTCGATTTAGCATTTGACTATGGCTTTCCTAATAAATCAGTGATTGAACATCCTTTATCGAACGTACCGCTAGTGAGCACACTCAGCTGTGTTCGTTCCTAGCTATATGTCGCGTTTCTTGTGTTCGTATACAATTTTAATATTTCTCGCGTTTGCAAATGCTCATGTGCAAACTCCAATTACTTGGTCACCTCCCAGCAAAGTCGTGATGCCCGTGGGACCTTATTTTATAATAATATAAACTTTTATAACCTCGATTCTCCTTTCCTATGGGCTATAACTACTGCCAAGATCCCATTCCAACCCTGCCTTCGAACGTTTTTTTTTTCCCCCATTTCCTAGTTCCTCCTACATATTACATCTCTCTCTGGCACCAAAACCGATAAATCCCCCTTAATTATTCGCCTAGTGATCAAGAAAATACTTGAGTTTTCAAATAATTTAAAATCCTGACAGGTCGTTAAATTTTATGCTTTTTCACTAATTTCTTTCTCCTATCATCTGTATGTAAAATCAAGTGGTGATTTCAGCTTAATGCGTACCTTAGAGACCCAAAATCATGTCCGATGTCTCACACTCGAGACCCACTTAAGTAACAAGAGATCGTAAACCTTCCCTCCCCTCTAAACTAACGGACAAAAATCCAATACAGAATCTTAGATTTCATATGGTCACTAACATGAATTGATTTCCCTCGACTACCTCGAAGAGATCGGCTCCTGTGGGTTTTCCACGTCTAACACTTTCCCCCATCGTCTACCTGCAGAATCTGCTAGATACTTGTCTGGAAAAAGCGGTTAAAACCGTCAATGTCCACTCCCGTTTCACGATTACTAAGTAATCGAGATCGCTTGCTACTTTAATTAATCAGTGCATGACCTTTGTCCTTTTGAATTTTTCCGCCACCGAGATCCCCGCAAAACTTCCCGATTCCAGACGTGAAATCAACTGTTGTCGATCCCCTCCTGCTCCCATAAAATTGCGATTTATGACCAAGTTAGAAGTGGTCCTATCCCCTTAAAATATCTGCCCGACCAAACCGTGAGATAATCTTGGAATCTTAATTTTCCAAATCTCTCATCCCACGCCCCCAGCCTGTGATTGGTTTAAGACGCACCTACTGTCCTCATCTCTATTCCGATTGGATAGTCGTTTTTTTTTCCTAACTGTTTACACCCCTTCGTGGCAAGGAAAACCCCAAAAGTTTAAAAAAGATTCCTTTAATATTGATTTTAAAACCACCCGAAAGATGTCGATAGTGTGATCACATTCTATATTTAAAAAAAAATTTTACCCACCTATACCGGAGTGAAACAGGTTCATCACATGCTGCCAACCATATAAAGTGCATTATTGCCACAAGCAATAATCTGTGCTTATTAGTGTAGCAGAATACATAACATATATAGTATTAAAATACACACATCATTATAGGGTGAGTTGGGGTAAGACCGTGTGCTTTTTTGATGAGATGAATTTTTTTGATCTTTGGTTCAATTTTTTAATGAAGAATTCATGGTGTTTCCGCAAAGTTTTAAATTTTATTATATTACCTTTAGCTCTTAACTATGTGAGTAAATTTTTATTTATCGAGTTATCCACAGTAAAATACCCAAAAACTGTCAATTAAAACTTTCTGTAAATTATTTTTCAATGTGGGGTAATATCGGCAATTTTTGGGGCAAGACCGGTATTCATTCTAAAATTTCAAATAATCATATAAGCCGTAAGATTTACTAAAAACCGCACTTCATCTTACCTTTTGTTACCAAATTAGCAAGTGTAGCATTTTAATTGTTTACCTATACAAAAAAAATAGGCCATTTATAATTTTGGTCTTTCCCCTTACGGGGTAAGATCGGCAAAATGTTCTCAAAGTGTTTTGGAAACAAGATCCAGAAAAGTATATTTTTTAAATGCACATTAAGTAGAAAATTATAAATCACTAATACTAAAAATATATATGGGTATAATTTCGTAAATCTGAATCTGACAGACAGTGGTGGTAAAATGACGTAAAATATCGATTTACGCGGTTAACATCGTCCTAACTCGTATTATTATCTTCTAAATCTGAATTGGTTAACATTGGAATGTCGTATTTTTATGAATTTTCTTCGAAATATTAATTTAAAAGGAGGGTTACATCGGAAATTGGCTACAAAATTTCGATTTACAAGGAAATTTATAGTATTTTTACAAATTTACAATGAATATTCGAATTTTGAGGGCTAACTCAATTTAGAGGGCCGGCCGTGATGGGTTTGGTCGCAAAATTTCGATTTACGCGAAATATGTGGTATTTTTACGAATTTTCTTGGAATATCTAAATTTGAAGAGCCGGCCACGGTGGTAACAAGCCGGGAACAGTCCGCCCAGCACAGCGCTGTTCCTGCACTAATCACTACCACCGCCACAAATGCGCCTCCACGAACCTCTTAGTTTGGGAATAAGTGGCTATTTGTATGGAAACCGAAAAAGGGGTAAGGCCAGAAGGGTCATATTCCGATCTTCCCCCGGGAAATGTGTCAAGGGGGAAGATCGAAAAGAAAGCTACAGCCGAAACCGAAGCAGATTAGGCGCTGGGGCCTTCCTAAACTATTTTTTATCTATAAATAATACAAAATGGATTTGAAATCAATTCAATAGCTTACCTGGATCCGGAGATATTTATGATGGGGTAAGATCGATTATCTCACAATTTTCCGCAAAATTTAATCTGTTCCAAAAATGCGCCCCACAGCCTAACACTTTAGCTTCCTAGAGCCGACCGAAGGGGGTGCGAAGCGTAATGAAATAGCGCTCCTCCAGAGGTATTGGTGCGTATTATAGGTTGCACGGATACCGCGAAAATCGAGTTTTTCGATCTTCCCCCAAATCCGGATTTACCCCAACTCACCCTATACAACTGTACCTAATAGTGTATTTAGTATATTTTAATTTATTTTTTTCATCACCACCTTTATGTATTTTTTTTTATTCCATGTTAGTTTTATTTTATTATATTGAAATTTAATATTTCATATTTTATTCAATTGTAAAATGGGGGCCTCGCCACGGGTAAAGCACCCAGTGAAGCCAACATTATTAAATAATGTTTAAAAATTGGAAAGTAGTATCCGATAAAAAAAATTTTTTTTTTTTACTTATGATAACAAAATACGTTTATAATTATATTGATAAACTGGAAATAATGTTGTTATTAATATATAATGAGAAAATAAACACAAACTAAAAACCCAGTTTACATTGAATAAAAATTAAGTTCTTAGTTTGGATTTTTAAAATAAAATTTTGTACTATTCGGAATAGCAATCCGTATCCAGGCTAATCTGAACATCGCTGTAATCCAAACTGCCAAACGACCCCTCTCTCCTCATAGCGAGACCGCTAATGCTATGTTTTTCTGTAATTATGTAAGAGCTCTTGCTCCGTGTCCATCCTCTATGCTTCACATGGTGTTTTAGCCTAGGTTGGACTGGGCTCACTTCATTTCACGTCATTATTCAAAAAGATTCTTGGTCAATAAATATAACCCACCAGACTAAAACAGTTCAGTTTATGACAATTTTTTTTTGCATTAACTCCTCACAGGAGGCCCTGAGAAAAATAATTTCCATCAGGGCCTATGTCATCTGAGATGCTGTGTGGAGGGTCTTTTTGAGGAGAGGAAGAAATGAACATTGGTCTTGAAGAGACCCATGTTGTAGGAAGGAGGATCACGAATGCCGGCAAATCGTTCCACAGCCGAGCTGTTGAACACAAGAACGAGTCAAAGAAGCGACTCTTTTTCGTGTGACAAATATCAACCATGTACATATTTTGGGCACGCGTTTGGCGTGTTTCCCGACTAAGCACCGGTGCCGAAGGGATCATTGACACTAGTTCTACAGAGTAACTTCGTAAATGTGTTTTGCGATTTATAAGTTCATTAAATATAATTTTTCTAAGCAAACAGCTTTTTCGTTTCATTTTTCTATCTAACATACTATAATCCGAACTAGTCCGAACAGGTGTTATTTTTCATTAGTTCAGATTATTAAAGCTTTACTGTATCTATCTTATTGATAAATTATACTCAAATTAAGAACCTAACATCATATTTAATAATTGCAGGAATGGAGAATAATAGGATTCGAACCCCAAACTTCTCTGAGAGAGAGGTGATTTTGCTGGAGGAGTTGTTATCAGGCAGTTCCTGCATCTTGGATACGGGGGTGACGAAAGCAGCGGGCTGGAAGGAGAAGAAAGATGAATGGAAAAGGCTGGCGATCGAGTTCAATGCTCGGAATTATCGGTTCCGCGCCGCAGAAACACTAAGAAAGAAGTGGGATAACATGAGAAAGATCAGACAAAACTTAGCTCAACGTTCAAACAATACAAAAAAGGGGGAGGCCAAATCCAAACCCAATTGTGACGAGATCAAAGAAGAATGCACCACGGGAATGCTGAACACCCTTGTGACAGGACCAGAATCTATGTTCGATTGCGATGGAGACTCTAGTAATGCTTTATTTTATACTATAAAAATTTATAACCATATTTTTCTGGCATATTACGACAAGTTTGCAAAACGAATTGAGTGATCGCTTACCGTGATGTGGCAAATTTATCTCCCTCCCTTAAATATTTCAAAAAAAATTTCCTACCTTCCCGTGATCTACAGTTTGCATTAGTAAAAAACTGATATAATACTTTCCCATTTTATCAATATATGTCTCAAATCGACTTCCTGTGGCCGATTCTATAAGCGTCTAAATTCCAAAATCATTTATTCTCAACTTAACAAAAGTTGTTTCTCGGCCGTATGCTTCTTATTTATATACCAGTATATTTGTAATTGAATTATCTATCTATTTGACGTGTTCATGTGAATTAAAAAATAGTGGCTTTTTTCCATATTTTTCTAAACGAAGTGTGAATTCTCTGCCTCATGTCTTTAAGAGTGTATTACCAGAGAAACCAGAAATATGTCATTTTTAAATCAGTGGTTAGACGTATTGACTCTTTTCCACAAAAAACTATAAATGGATTTCAAAAGATTGTTCTTTTATCTAGTAAACGTATGTTTTAGATTTTGAGAAAAAATGTTTATTTTTAGAATAATAAGGTTATACCATAGGTCGTTCGCAGATTTGTTCAATTTTCAAAAAAGTACATTTATTATACAACACCCATTTCAAATCATATAATCATGCAGTAAAATAAATCAATACATTATCTGGTAAACGTATGTTTCAGAATTTTAATTTTAGTTTAAATAAAATTATTAAAAAATATATACGGACATGTGTTTCTTGACGAAAATTGGTCGGTTGGTGCATTTATTTGTGCACTTACAAACAAATATATTTCGGATTTTTTTACATACTTATTTTGCTAAGACGTTATTGACAAATCATAAATAATTTGATCGTAAAATAATTTCAGGAAGTATTTAATTTTAAATAATTTTGAACATCGCATTTCACCATTTTTATCGCAGCCCGTAAACACAAATTTCAGATTTCATTACGGGCCCAAACGCGGCCAGGAGAGCACGTCTTCGCGACGCTTTGAATAATAATATTTCTAAATGAAATTTGAAAACGAAATTTGAAATAAACACAAATTCCTTGATTCATGTTTGTTAAATCTACAGGGTTGCCGAACGCAATTTTTCATGTTCATTGAATATTTTTATGCAAAAATTTTTATAATTTCGAATATTTTTTTTTAATTTTAAATTATTCTTGTGTGAATACCGCACAAGAGTCCCAACTGCTCCAAAATATTTTTGGGGTAAATCTTTTTTACGCACGCTCGACACTTGGGGGTAAACTGGTGAATGGGTTACGAAAAGTGGTGATTGTTACGAAAAATGACATGCGAACGGTAATCAATGCGAACGGTGATCGATTGCTCGGCGGGTCGGGCCTTTACGCACGCTTGTTTTTCGTGTTATTGTTATATTGTTAATGGACTATTTGTCCATAAATAAATAAATAAATTATAAACAGCGGGTACCCGGCATGCGTTTCAAGGGCACTGTAACCTCGCGGTCAACTAAACTGGTTCCATCACAAGTCCCGGGAATTATAATGCAAGCGCCTGCACTATATAACATTATACACAGCGGGTACCCGGCATGCGTTGCAAGGCCACTCAAAGAAAGAAAGGGTTTGTGCGCTTTAATTCTGTTTGTTGAAGTGCTTATTATTAATTATGCACACAAATAAATATTTCAAAATGCTACATTTTTTACAATCCAACTGAATATTACTCGTTTTTTTTCATGAATACCGCACAAGAGTCCCAACTGCTCTTGTCTGGAGCCAGTGGGACTATTGCATCCCCAATTTGGGGTATGTTGTAAGACTGAAGGTAGTGGGGAGGGGAAGGATATAGGGAAGAAGAAGGTGGGGAAGTACCTGGCTATTCAGATCTGGCCAATAAACACGGCTAAAGCCATTTCAAGCAACGTTTCAATTCTTAATGGTGGTCTTACACCAGGGCGATACTGAGAGTATCTTCCACTCTAATGGCCGTAAAATACAATTAAAAAACAAAAAACCAAAATATTAAAAAGAATATAACAAATTGTTTATTCATGTAGGTATCTACTTAATACCTACTGTGTTTACGCATTTCACTTGTATCTATTTATGTTTATGCACTTCGATATACAAATTACAAATAACTACTACTAATTAAAATTCTGGAAGCGAGAATAGTAATATAAAGTAGTAATAGTAGCGGGTAGCCCTAGCTCGCGTGAACAAAACCCTCAAAACTCGGATTGCCGCGGAACGAAATTTAGTTCTGAAAACGCCCGCTCGCGAGCCCTGATGTGTTAGCGCTAGTGTCGGAATCGAAGTTGTCATGTGCTGGTTATTCACTCTTAACATTGTGAAATAGACTTTCCATGTAAAACAATTTATTGTACTAAATAAAGATAGAATCGAAATTATTCTTATTCATAATTGTAGACAGTGTATGCATCTTTCTAATGTAATACCAGTTCTTTGCGGTAAATGTATTAAATATCCTAATTTAGTGCATTCAATTTTGATAGTAAGCGAACCCAAATTCTATTGGAAGTTGCTTTTAATAAAAAAATTAGGTCTTGTAGTATATTAAATTTGTATATGTGATTATCAAGTAGACCGTACAGAAAATATCCATTGCTGACCCGAAAAAGTACCACGCATTGCAATTTCAAAGGAAATAACACATGGAATGCTCGATTTTATAAAGTTTACGACTTTTTAATCATTTTTTTTTACAATAGGTGGATAAATTGACTTTGTAGCAGTTTAATCAGTTTATATGATATGTCTCCATACTAAAATTGACAGAAGGTGGCAATAGCGAAATTGGTTAACGCGCTCGTCCCGGTTAGACGGAGAGGTCTGGGTTCGAGTCCCAGTTGCGACCATTGTCTTTTTCTGTTTTTCTGTGTCTTGTTCTCTTTCATATTTTCGTTTAGATTATTATTGTTAACTTATTCTAATATGATATATTTCACTGATGGGAATAACCTTCAAAAAAGTATTTATTTATTTATTTATTGTTTCTTCACAGTTGAAATATAATATTGTTCATCAAATAATTATTAACCCCACTAGGGCTCGCCTGTATCGGGGTTAATAATTTCACAATTTAATAAAGTAACGCACAAAAATGAGTCATTATCAAACAGTTAAGTAAATGCAAATAAATAAAATTTAAAATAACAATGATAAATGGAGAAAAACTGTAGAAAAAATGAAAAAGAATTAACAACAAAGTGTTGAGAGATCAAACAAAATGTTAATATTCATTGTCTCAATAGTTCATACCATTTTCAATAATAAAGAAGATAACAAATAGAATATACCTTTACGGTTTACAAAAAAAATAAAATTAAAAAGATAAGATAATTTAAAACCAATGTTAAATGAAGAAAAACTGTAGAAAAAAATAATAATATTTGAACAACAAAGTGTTGAGAAATCAAACAAAATGTTATTATTCATTGTGTCTTAGTTTATACCCTTTTCAATAATAGATAAAAATAACAAAAAAGAATGTACCTTTACGGTTTAGAAAAAAAATAAAAATAAAAAATAACATAAAGAAAAGCAAGTGATTCCATATTAAAAGAAAATCTTTCTTAGAAGGCAAAAAGGGAATCTAATATTAAAATAACATAATATTAAAATAAGAATCAAATAATTTTGAATTAAATACGAAATTTAAAAAAAAAATGATCAGAAAATTTAGTACAGTTTTCGTCGAAATACGATTGTATTTTTTTTATTGATGCAATTTGTTATAGAGGTTGCACCTTGGATATGCAACGTTTGATCTTTTGGTTTGACAATGTTGCGGGATAGGATAATCCTTATTTATTTTTTTTTTCTTTACATTTTTTTAGTTTAGGTGTTATTTTTTAAACTTAATTTTTTAACCACTTGATAAAGTTGCCAATTTGATAAAGTACACAAAATAATATGGGTATTGAAATAACAATATTGTTACATTAATATTTCTTACAGAATGGGTCGCCTAGGAATTAATACATTTTAATGTAAACATTATACAATGTGTTGGAATTAGCTTTGAAATAATATGTTAGGTATGCTATTAATTTAAAAGGACTAAGTGTATAAATGTTTAAAAAAAAAAATAATTACTTAATTTTAAATCCTTAAAAGTATTTTCGCTGCCTTTCTATGCGACATCTATATTATTCCATTAAGGTCATCTTTGTGTTTTATTTCCCAAGTTTTTTTGCCTTCGTCTTCTTTCATTAGAATAGATCCATTTTTAAACCAAATAAACTTATATTTTAATTCTTTTCCCTTTAATTTGGCTTTCCAAAGTAGCTCCTTATAATAAGGGGATAGTGATTCTCCTAGGAATACCATTTTCTCGCGGTCTGAAATCATCTTCTTGTTTGCTAATAATTTTATTCTTGTTTCTGGATTTCTAATTTTCAATAGAATTTTTTTCGGATGACCTGGTCTTCTGTCATATTGTCTTATCGCCGAGGTTATATCATCTGAACTTATTTTAAGGTTAGCATTTTTTATTAATTTCAAAACAGTTATTTTGGGATTTTCATCAGTATTTTCCTCAATTCCTGTTATTTCAAGACAGTCGCCAAGGTTCGACTGTTCTAAGCAAGCCAGTCTAGTTTCCAAATGCTTTATACTTTTACTTTTATTCATCAAATCATTTCTTAAGCTTTCAACTTCTTCTTTTACTCCATTCATGGATTCTAAGCGGATAATTATGTCGTCATATTTTTGACAAATAAGTTCGGTTGATTTTTGAAATTCCAACATTTTTTTATCGATGTTTTCAAGTATTTGAGTTTTAATTTTCTCTAGTTTTAAATCTACGTAAGACGCAAATTTTGTAAAAACATCTTCTTCTGGGCTAATATCTTCAGTTGCAGTATTCATTTTGTTTTTAGATCTTGTATTTAGGTTATCTTGCTGTTGAGAGCCGGATTTTTTATTCGAGCTCATGGTAGGTACTACAGCTGACAGCAAACCAAGCAATATGTGTGGTCAGTAAAGGAAAGATGGCGATGGTGTTGGCCAATCACAGAGTTTCACTTGGCTTTGTTAATATAAAATGTCAATTTCACTGTCACAGCTTGGAATATCTTTTATTTGAAATTCCTCAAATAATCTCACTTAAATGCACAAAATTTATTTCACAATTGATGCGGTGAATACTCGGGTGAATCCTGCAACTGTTTTGTATAGTATTGTTTGCAAATAAACACAATTTTGCAATTTTTTTAGCGCATCACTTTTACTGTGCGTTATTTTGATTCGGTAGGTAGGCTATCTTTTTTCAGTATAAAAATAAAGTTTTTCTTATAAAAATTGAATAAAATTTGGAATCATATTTCATTACTTTTCAAAAGCAGTTGTCAGTTTTCGAATACTTTCAGAAATATTCCATTTATTTGGATTTTATTGCAAAGCAGAAATGCTCTCACCTTCCGACAGCATATGCCAGAGGGGTTGATGACATAAAACATGCTTTCCTGGGGAATGTTACTACATCGGCTTTACCAAACTTATTGGAGCAGTTTTTGTGCGCTAGATGTAAACACCTTCCTTCTAAGTGCAGTGACTTTTGTAAACCCTCACTCAACTGTAAACATCTAAGATAATAATCCACAATCTACAATAATATTGTATGTAAGTGTTGTATAAAAGTTGTTAAATGCAGTGGCGTGGGTGGCACCCGGGGCGGATAGGGCGGATAACGTGGTGTCACACCCCCCCCCCCCCCCATTGAAGTTGACAAACACAAATTTCGACTTCATAAAAAATTGGTCCGTCCTGGGGGGGGGGGAGGTGGCTAGAGAATTGTGCTCTTGGGGGGTGACACTCGGTCGGGTGGCACCCCCCCATACCCGAGGCAGGCCGCCCCCCCCCCTCGCTACACCACCGGTTAAATGTTATATTGTACATTAACATTAATTTCCAGGAGATGACACATTTCTGATTGATGTTCCTGTCATTACGGAGTTGGACCCGTTGAGTTCAGGAAAGGAAGAATCTAAGGCAAAGGTACTTATAACCCGGTCACGTGCCGGGCCCTTAAATTTACGGGCCTATTAAATTTAAAAAATAAAATATTTTAAGTATTTTTAGAAGCGATTTTGAACCTTTTCTTCAAAGAAACTGTACCAAACAAACGGTTAAAATAGCTTCCCGCGTTCTTGGACTTGATACAACGGGAACACGAAAAACTTCTAGCAGCGCGGGAAAAAATCATAAACAAGTTTCAAGTGGCCTTGGTGTCAGATTACAAAGCATTTCTCAAGTGTCAAAGTGCGTAGTGCGCGCGGTCCCAATAAAACGCCGATAAATCCGAATATAATCAAATAAACGTAAGTAATGTTGGTTTTATACATACTTTATTGCTCACGGCATGTGTTTTGGTAAAAATTATATACGATATCAAAAAATAAACCGAAAAAATATGACATAGAAGTGATAGCATCTTTTTGTTTGAAGTATTTTTCGTTTAGTATTTCAGTTTGTGGATGATAATATCGTTTATTTCGCAATGTTTAGTATTTCATTTTGTAGAAAAATCAATTGAGATTACATATCAAAGTGTTTGTTTTGTTCATAATTACTCGGTAATTTACGAAAAACAAAACTCTGGGCCAGGACGCCTAGAAATTTATGGCGCGTAAATGTCAAGTCACTTTCTCGAATGATATTTACGTAAATATACCATATTAGTATAAAGATTTCTACGTCATTATGTAAAGAAATCTATTGTGATTATGTATCAAAGCCTTTGTTTCGTGAATATTTAGTTGAAATAATAGAAAAAAATACATTTCTGAACCAAGTCATTCTCACGCACACATTCATGATTTTTTTGCATGTGTGTGGGTTGACATCTGGCAGACAGATGAATTCGTCCGCGCTGACGTCTGGCGGTTCTTTTTGAAAACACATACTTTGTATTGGGCGGTACTGAATGGCACAAAACATTATTCTTTATATTTATTATTATTTTTGAATGTTTTATGAAATTACTATTTTTCATAAAACATTGAAAAATATATGAATATATTTTAAAAATAGTAATCAGTAACAAAAAATTGATCAGTTATATAGGGTGTGCTAAAAAAAAATTTTTGTTTTATAATTATATTGTGGAAAAAAAATTGCGAAGATACTTTCTTCAAAATTATAAAATATTTATAAATACAAGAGTATTGATGATTATATTATATGATGATAATATTTGTTTCTATTGTTATAGAATGGCTGAGCAGAATTATTGTTCCTCGAGTGAAGAAGAGGAAGTCCTTCAACCTCCACGGCATCAATTCAGGTAATAATTTAATTTCTGTTATGATGTTCTATACCTTGTGATGATGATTGCTTTATTATTTATTCTGTTTTATTGGTTTAGTAACATGAGTATGTAATTATTATTTATATTTTTGCTTCTATGCTTGTAAAAGCCCACTAGGGCGTAAATAAATATAAATAAATATCTTTTCTTTCTGTCTGTAGGAAACCGAGCACCGAGAAAAGGATAGCGAGAACGAGTCCGATACTTCTATCCGTGATGAAGAACTCCCAACAATTGTGGAGCCGGACTCGGAGGATGAGGAGCCGTTGGAGGACGACCCGGACACCGACCAGGACGACAACCCCGAGGACCAGACCTTCACCTGGTCCGAGGATTTTTCCACCTTCTTGGGTCAGCGTGAGCATTGATGTTGGTTATTGTTATTTATGGTTTTTATTCGTTGCATCATTTGAATTAAAATGGTTACTGAAACAAGTGCATCTTTGCATCAGTTGAAGTTTCGTTTCCATTCATTGTATCTTCCACGTTTGTGGAGGACAGAAATAATGTCTAAAAAATTTAATATTATAATAAATAATTAATTTATGTATGTATTGTCCGGAGCCTTACCTCTCGACCAAAGTTTAAAAAATGTGTTTCATGTTTTATAAAACTGAAATCAATATGATGAAAAAAATATCTTCAACTTTTATTTTTGAACCACACAGTATCTGAATTTAAAAAAATGTATAATGTGTATTTTCATTGTATGTGAAATTGTAATAAATATAATAAAAAAATATTATTATTTTTATTTTCGTGTTTTCTTTTGCCACTCTGTACCTCTGGACCAGATGTGTATACGAAAGTGGCGGCCATCTTGGATTCCACAATGTGAAACCAAAGCAAAAGTTGGTAAAGTATACTGTACATTCTTTCATTGTTTTTGATATAAATTCATTCTAGAAGTAATAAGTTTGAGATATAATCAGAAAGATCGTTTTATCTACATTATTTTCATGTAATTTTCGAAATATTTCGCAAACGAAATGTCATAAATATTCAGTTCGCAAGAAATGTCAAATTTTTGACGTCATAATGACTAATTATATTTTTAGCATTATTTGTTTGTGGGTTTCTAATACAAAAAAATATTATTAGTAACAACAATTGTATAAACTATCAAAATATGAAAGAATTGTTATCATAAACTAAAGAAATCAGACCCAAAAAAAATGCTAAAGTGCACACTTGGTTTTCGATTTTTTTTTGAAAAGATGAAAATATTTTACATTTTCAAAGAAGTACCAATGTCATAATTTCTTTGAAAACACCCTCGGATTGTTTTTTGTCACGTAGGGTGTCTATTCAGGTTTGTGTAGAAATAAAAAAATCAGTCCATTTTCACATAAATATATTTATTTACGATTTGTTTCCGGAATGGGAAAATTTTTACATCATTTTTTTGCTAAAGTTAGCTATTCTGGGAAAACTTGTAATGATATTATCATGTAATATATATGAATAATAAGATACATTATCTGGCAAACAGAAAAAAATCCCAAAAAAAAAAAAAAACATTTTTTTAATACGATATTTGAGCAAAACCCGGGGCGCTAATTTCGCGCGGTTTTTTGCAAAAAAACCGTGGCCTTTGACGGGTTAACATTAATTCATTGAACATTATCCAATTTGGATATGTTTTTAGATTTTCACGGCCAAAAGCATTTTCATTGTTTGTTTTTTGGGGTGTTATGCCGTGTTGCGCTTCCTCCTTCTTTAGCCAACGTTTCGGACAGCGTTGCAGTGTCCATCATCAGGGCAGATCTGGCAGATCGGACAGATGGCATAACACCCCAAAAACAAACAACGAAAAAAAACTATCCAATTTGAATACTATCCATTCTTTTTTTTATACTTTTTTTTTATATGTATACCGCGCAAGAGTCCCAACTGCTCCCGTCTGAAGCCAGTGAGTCTATGGCATCCCCAATTGGGGTATGTTGTGAGGCTGAGGGTAGTGGGGAGGGGAAGGAGATAGGGAAGAGGAAGCTGGGGAAGTACCTGGCTATTCAGATCTGGTCACTAAACACGGCTAATGCCATTTCAAGCAATGTTTCAATTCTGAATGGTGGTCTTACACCAGGGCGATACGGTGAGTATCTTCCACTCTGGAACGTGCCGCAAATATACTATATATTTTTTTTTTTTACAGCGCCCTTGAGGTGATTTTTCACAAAAACGGCGCCATATAAATCGTCCAAATATTATTATTATTATTATTATTTTAAATGAATAAATTGTGAAATAACACAAATTAATCAAATAAAATTTATTTGCCGCGCCGGGATTCGATCCCGCGACCTATGGTGTGCGAATCAAGCGTCTTACCGCTGCGCTACGCCGGCCGTCATTCTGGAAGAGCTAGGCATCCACAACAGGCTGCCTATAGCGTATTCTAAGATTTTATCTATAGCGTATTCTCAGGTTATCAACTGTCTGCCTATAGTATATTCTAAGATACTTTATACTGGCATGAGAAGTGGAGGAAGATCAATGTTGAGTTGGAGTGACCAAAATATCACCTATGTCCTTGGCGAGAAGTAGAGCAGCCTTGTTCACTAGGGAAATTGAAGTGCGGGTCACAATCCTCTGCAATGAGAACACAACTAAAGAAGTTCGAGCACTATAAATATTGTGTAGCAAAGCAATGTTGTAGTTTTTGTGCGTTCATATAGAACAAACTTTTTAACCCCTCAGGCTAATTCATTCACTTTAGGGAACAACTTCATATAGATCTTTGTTGTGTCTTCCTTGCTATCATCATCATGAGATAAATGATGTAAATGGTATTGAAAAGAGAAAACACAACGCTTTATATTCAAAGCTAGAAGATAACCACGAAATAATTAAAATTTAAAACTTTTTTGTAACTAAAGTTTCCGACTGCAATTTGAAAAAGTTTTATGTAATTTTGGGAATTTTTTATTATGTTTTAATTAAATGAAAACAATATTAGCGAAACTCAATCGAAAATTTGAAGACAGAAAAATCAGAAAAAGATATTGGTTCCACTGGGACACGAACCCAGGGCCCCTTTGCTTAATAATAATAAATAATTAATAAAAAAACTATTTTTATTTTATTTTTAACTGTATGAGTAAAATCTCAAATTATTATATTTAATTAAATGAAGACAATATTAGCAAAACTCAATCGAAAATCTGGAGACAGAAAAATCATAAAAAGATATTGGTTCCACTGGAACACGAACCCAGGGCCCTTTGCTTACATGGCAAGTGCTCTACCAACTGAGCTATGGAATCCATTTCAAATTCAGTCACTTTTAACTGTATCATACTTCGACCAAGAATTACCAACATTATCTCAATTTTCTTAATGCACATATTATTGGCTGCTATCTTTATATATATGATACAGTTAAAAGTGGCCGAATTGGAAATGGGTTCCATAGCTCAGTTGGTAGAGCACTTGCCATGTAAGCAAAAGGCCCTGGGTTCGTGTACCAGTGGAACCAATATCTTTTTCTGATTTTTCTGTCTCCAGATTTTCGAATGAGTTTTGCTAATATTGTCTTCATTTAATTAAATATTATAATTTGAGATTTTACTCATACAGTTAAAAAAAAAAATTATTAATGATTTTTGGATGAAAATGACAAAATAGTAAAGTGATGATAATGTCTATAATACATTTCACTAATAAAATATGTATGCGTTTGTAGTTTTTTCTTTATCAGTAATTTTAGTTATTAAAAACGTAAGGTGAGCCATTTTAAATCTTTATGTTTGCATTAAAAAAAAAAATTGTATGTTTATTTCGAATTCTAAAACCTTTCTGAAACAGTTTTTATTAGTTTTCGAATATGTTCAGAAATATTCCATTTATTTGAATTTGATTGCGAAATGGAAAAATTTTGACTTGGCAGAATATGCCCGAGGCCTGAGGGGGTTAATAGCTGTTGATGTAACTGTATTGATAATATTTTGTTGTTTTCAGTTTGTGCATAGCAGCCCAGAGTCTGTGGCCATCTCTACTCCCGTGAGCCGGATCCGGAAGGTTAGGTGGACAGGCTCAAAGGTAATACTTTTAACCAATCACCTGGTTTACACGCATACATGCATAATAATTTTTGCAACCATTCTTGGCACTCGCGCACATGTATGCGCTCTAATACCATCCTTGCTGGAATTTTTTGCAACTTTAACCTTTACGCTTTGAAAACTGTATAGAAGATGAAATTAGCATCGCTTGCACTAATAATACTGTGGTTGCTACTTTTTATTTCATGAATGTAGCTTCTCTGACTGTCTAGAAAACATTAAACTGTGCATGTCATTATTTCTATTTAATTCAAAAGTCCCAAAAATTCCAATATGATAAGTTGTCGTTTACATGTCATGAAAAATGGCATGACATCCCAATAATCCAGGAGGCCCTGAGGAAAATAATTTCCCTATGGACTATGCCTTCTTTAGGGAAGCTTTGCGGAGGGTCTTATTAAGCAAAGAAAGTGACGAAGTTCTGGGAAGGTACCTACGAGGGGTGGGTAGGAATCTGGTGGTCAGTGTGTTCAGGAGTGATGTATGAATCCATCCCTCCCACTGCGGTGCAAGGCGTTGGGTCGAGAGTGTTCGACTGAAGAGGTTAGAGCAGTGGTTCTTAACCTGGGTTCGATCGAACCCCAGGGGTTGAGTGAGCCAATCTCAGGGGTTCAGTGGAAGGCAAGACACACCCCGAAAAAAAAATGCGTAGAAAATTGTCACTATCCCATCCCGCCTAATCCTATCCCATTACGTGCCCCCCAGTTGTAGTGATCACGACCCCCATCCTATCCCATTACGCCCCCCTTGTGGTAATCCGCCGCTACTGATGTCACGCCCCGCTTTCCAATTAAGAAGGGTTTGCTGAATGCGCATATGAAACTAGTGGGGTTCAGTACCTCCAAAAAGGTTAAGAACCACTGGTTTAGAGGGTGTCTCTCAATGGGCCTCTCCCGATCCAGCCCGCCACGCAAATGGTGGATAGACACATCTGCCACCAAAATCTGGACAAATCTCACCCCCATGAGTCCGGTCACTTGGGGCGACCTATGACAGGTGTTGGTTACCCAATGAACGGTTCCTGGGGCGGCGGTACCCATACCCGCCTCCAAAATTGATTTGTGAAAAATATCCATTGTTTTTTTTAAATTAAATTATTTTTCCTTTCACCCACCATGGTGTTGCCTTTTAAAATCATTTAAACGATTGCAACTTGATGGAACATTGATAACATTTTAAACTTTTGGTCAGTTTTACATAATAATATGGTAGTTTCATTATTTATAACTTTGTTTTAGCATTCTGAAATTGTCAACAATAATTGTCACGTTTATACCCCTACAAGGAGGAGAGCACCCACCCATTCACCAGGAGTTACAGAGGTTTGTTATATTTTGTAATAATATTGACATTTAAGTAAGTAAGAATGAATTGAGGTCATGTCATTAGCTAATACCTGGATTGCATGCAGATGATAACACGATTTAGATTGCAGATGATAATTTAGGTACAAGCCTGTAATACCATTCAATTTAATAAGTCAGGTCCCTTACAAATTTTGTAAGGGACCTGACTTATTAAATTGAATGGTATTACAGGCTTGTACCTAAATTATCATCTGCAATCTAAATCGTGTTATCATCTGCATGCAATCCAGGTATTAGCAACTAAGTCTGACCTGATATTGTTGTTACAATTAAATGAAATTATTTTTGATTCATAATAAAATATATTATATGTGCCTGCATAATTATATATTTTTTAAACCTTTTACATGTATTGTGATATACATTGTATATAGATGGGAATACACTTTTTTTGACTGGGTAATTGTTTTGTTCAATATTATAATATTATATCTTCTGTTCCAGAATAAAAGAAGAATAAAAATCCCTCTAACTACTAAAGCCAAGTGGCGCACTCTGGCAGATATTAAAATAAAACTCATGGCAGCCCGACTCCGACATGAGCGGGAGGAGCATCTTTTGAAGACGGAGGCCCTCAAGGCCAAACGGCGCGAAGAGGAGAAAGAGCACATGCTCCGGGTAGAGGAAGCTCGCTTCAGGAGGAGGTGCCTGGAGGTTCAGCACCAAGAGAGCCATCAGGAGCATATCCGCAGAATGGAGAAATTAAAGAGGGAGGACTGACATCCGGACTAGTCCAGTTATCCAACTCCCACTACAATAGTATGACCATAAAAAATGACCGTTCCCTAGTGTCGTCCGGAATGAAGCGCGGTTCGGGAGGCGAGTGCAGCGCGGTATGCCACCAACGAGCGCTAGCAAACTGCTAATAAATCCTGCCCTTCCTGCGCATGGCACGAGAAGTGTGTCTGTGCACCTTCCTCTGCTTGCGATCTAGCTAAAGATGCCTCGCACCGGAGAGGTTCTGGGTGGCAAATAAGAAGTTGGGACAATGGTTGATGTTTCTTGTCTGACAGGCACTAAACGCTCCCCAAGAAGAAGTCTGTCTAGCTAAAAGATGATAGAAATAAGAGAGATGGACCATTATTAGTATGAAACTGCACACAAAGTGTGTCAGCAATCGTTCATAAATACTACTTTAAATCGTACCAGCGACATCTCGCCTTTGAGACAAAACAAATGTATAACTTTCATTGGCTCCGTCACTTTGATAGTCAGTGCAGTTTGGTTTGTGGTAGGTGATAGCCAACAAAAAGCGTGTTTTATAAAGGTCAAAAACTTTTTTATTGCCTTTCGAAAGTCGTGAAGGAAACCACAAGCCTTGGCACTTTTCGTAAGATATGTACTGATTATGTTAAAAAATAAAATACGATTTCTGTGCCAAGACTATTTTTAGTTATTTATTATTTTGACCAGTATTTAAGTCTGGGGCTATATCCAGAACTTAAATAGTGTAACTATATTGATCAAATTGATGAATCAGATATAGAAATTTCGATTAGAAAAATGAAAAACACACATTCACTTGGTTCAGATTTTATTCCACTATTCTTCTTTAAAGATTGTGTTGAGTTTTTAAAAATGCCACTAAGTTTCTTATTTAAACTTTCCTTAGAAACCGGTGTATTTCCTGATTCCCGGAAAATTTCGAAGATTTCTCTGATTTATAAAAGCGGTAAAAAAACTTCTGTAGAAAATTTTAGCTCGGTAGCAATACTATCTGCACCGGCTAAATTGTTCGAATCAATTATTCATAAATACACACTGCCATAAGTGGAGCCGTTCTTAATTTCAGAACAGCATAGATTTAGAAAAGGTCGATCTACTACAGAAACCAACTTATTGGTGTTTACTGATTACGTATCAAATTCTTTAGATAAAGGTCATCAGGTAGATTGTTCAAATAACGACTTTTCAAAGGCCTTCGATACTGTTAACCACGACGTCTTACTCAATAAACTTTTTTTTTTTTTTTAAGTTTTCTTTATTTGTTAGATTTTTCATTACATACATTGGGGATTTTTATACATAAAATTATATGATATTCAAGAAAACTGGGTGAAATAGGATTTTCCATGAGACTACTCACCTTTTTTGCTAGCTATCTTGCAGGCAGGAAACAGTTTGTGTCTCATGGACTATTCCAGTCTATTCTATTTTTTGTACGATCAGGAGTACCCCAAGGTTCTAATTTAGGCCCACTCCTTTTTTCAACATTCATTAACGATATTTCAGAAGTAATTATGCACTCCAGGTTTCGTTTTTCCAAAACTTTTCTTAGAAATACTAACTCCAGAAGACTGCAATCGACCCCAGTCAGATATTGATAGAATTATTGACTGGAGTAAAAGAAATCGAATTAAGTTCAATAGGGCGTGTCATTCCTGGTATTACTGGTATACGATGGACGCCCGAAGTCTAAAACCTGTCTCCACCATGACGGATCTTGGAATCATGTTTGATAGTAGGCTGACATTTCATACACATATGTATTCCGATGACTTGTAGCACTTCATTGAGAATGCTGGGCTTTGTTTTGCTTACTGCAAAGAATTTTAGAGACACCCGGGAGTCCACACCAAGTAAAATATTCCCGCATATTGGAGCGAGTTCAGAAGAAATTTCTGAGATTTCTATAAATGAGGGAGTATTATGGCTATTACCTGTGGCTCTATCTTACCGACTTTCTTTTGGGTATTTATTTTATTTATTTATTTAAGTTTATTTAGGAAACATACAGTTGTAAATATACATTCATTTTTTTATCTTATGCTCGGAATGAACCAGTCAGAAGGGAAGTACACATTGCTACACATTTCTTCAGAATTATCCGTGGATGGTTTGAAAACTGTGATGTATGTTTGAAAGCTATCACGGAGAGTATTCATTTCTATGTTCCTGATGAGTATCTTCACAACCGACAGCATAGACTGTTCTGTCTATCGGCCCGCAGGACTAACTTGCCAATAATCATGCCGGTCGGGAGAGCAATTTTGCTGTTAAACAGAATTAATTCGGATATCGACATATCCGTGTAGTTTGTATGCCTGCCTGTACAATGTAATATTGTTACAAATGTATTTTAAAAACGCATTAAAATTTTAAATTTTGTAATGTTTTTGAAATAATAAAATTGAATTGAATTGAACTACCTATAATCGTCCGATATTTAAATTACCAATTTTCAGTAAAATTTTTGAAAAATTGTTATCATAAAACTATATACATAACTGCATCCGTTATGTAATACTTGTGAACCAACATGACTTGATGAAAAAAAGATTGGTTGTCTATAATCTTGCCATCTTCAGTGAAAATATTACTAAATCAATGGATGATCAAATCAAAGTTGATATAATCTATACAGACTTCTCGAAAGCATTTGATAAAATTGTTCATAGTCTTCTTTTATTCAAATTACTAGCTTCGGAAATTCTCGGGGATTTGTATCAATGGTTAGTCTCCTATCTTAATTGGACACTCAAGGTGTAACAATAAATTTCTTCATCTCTGAGATTTTAAATATACCTTCAGGTGTGCCCCAGGGACCTAAACTGGGACCGCTACTGTTTACAATTTGCATCAACGACAATATAAAATGCTTTGTTTATGCAAATTTTCAACTTGTCGCGAACAATATGAAAACATGTCTTCATATTAATTCTATTATTGACTGTTATTAATTACAAGAAGATCTGTACACATAGGCTTAATGACTACATATTGTATTATCTATTACCTTCACTAGAAATAAAATAAAATTTGACAATAACTAACATATAGCCAGCCAATTACTCAAAAAGGTTACACAAATTCGTGATCTAGGTGTTCTACTTGCGAGTAAACTTACATTCGAGGCGCATATTGATATTGTAAAGTGTCATCTTGTGTGCCTTTTTGTTGTGTGCTGGGTATTACTTGGCAAATGAAGAAAGTATACGTATCGTAGTACTGATATTTATTAGGGAGCAGCTCGTAGCCAAAAGAGGACAAATCACGCATGCATTCCGAGCAAGCATGCTATCTCGCTTACGCTCGTAACCTTTCATGCATACATCACAGATATGATTGTGAAGAAAGCCCTCAGAATGTTACGATTCTTATTCTGTTTTGGAAAAGAATTCAATAATATTCAAACACTTAATATACTGTATAATTCTTTTCTCCCATATGTAATCCTCAATATAATATTTACATACTTGTAAAATGCATTGAAGTTATCCAAAAAAAATTTGTCCATCATTTAATTTTCAAGTTAAATATTGGTGACTATGGTGTAAACAGCTCGATAGACTTTTATGGACTTAAGCTATTAAAAACTAGAAGAGACTGCAGATATAATAGATCTTCATAAAATTATCAATGGCTTTATTGATTGTTCTCCCTTTTGTCTGAGATTAATTTTAGAGTCCCAAGCGTTAAAACAAGAGAAAAATCACTTTTTCATCTTCATAAATGTTGTACTAATCTCAGACAAAATGCTTTTGTATTCAGAGCATGTTCATTAAATTTAATGATATGAACAATCTCATTCTCACATTTAAGAACCTTTAAAAAATATGTCATAGCTAACATTAAGTAATTTAAAATACCCTGTAAATATCATGTTATTGCTGTCAATCCTTTCCAGTTACTTGCCATCCAATTTATAAACAGGTGTTCACTTTAGTCGTAGGTACATATTATTATTTCTGTTATGTTGCGCGGACAAATTTTTCAATATATTATGTTTCAAATTTAGTAAGCAGATTATTAGTTTATTATTTACCTTTATTTGTCATTTATTTGTGTTCCAACATGTTCTTTTATTTTTATTTAATGTTTACGATGTTATGTTTTTGTAAATATATGTAAATTTATGTAAATATAACACAGGACAGTGGCGGTCGGTGATTTTTTGTATAAGGGATGCTGAAGTATGTAAATAAATAAACACACCTACTTTATGAACTCTGTAATTTATTTGATATATAATGTCACACCCTAAAGTATTTGCTTCCTTCGATAAAATTATTTTTTCAGGTTGAACCGAAACCAATAAATGGATTACCTAAATGTGAATTATTACTAGAATTCATAATCAAAGGACAGACGAGTAAATTTATTGAAAAAAATAACTTTCTTGTAAAACAACAATCTGGGTTTAGAAACAAATATTCCTGTGAAACAGCAATAAATTATGTGATAAATGAATGGAAAACTTGTATGGATCAGAAGAAAATCACAATAGCAGTGTTCTTGGATTTTAGAAGTGCTGTTGAAACGATACACAGAAAAAGACTAACAATGAAATTGAAGGACATGGGATTGCTGCATTGGAACTGCAGTGGTTTATTGATGTACTTAAAAAATAGAAAACAAGGAACCAAAATTGGAGATGCTATCTCTGAAGAACAACAAGTGAACCTCGGAGTTCCTCAAGGATCTGTTTTGCAACCATTCTTATTTTATTATTTTTTTTTTTTTTAAAGAAAGACAAACATTCCCGAGTTACGAATAACCCAACAATGTTTGAAAATCTCCTACTACGGCGGGTAATGGAGGACTTAGCCAGCCGAGGAATCGAACACGCGACGCCCAGGTGGGACCCAAGCGCTATGCCCACTCAACCACTGACCGGTCAAAATTTATCAATATTACAGCTTGTTAGAACAGTGTTTTTATTGCGGCTTTGCGTGTTTGGGTTGGCGCGGGCGATCGTCAGTTGTCTACGAAGTTAGCCGCCATTGCGGCCGCTGCGAGCGACACGAGAGGGCGTAATGTGTTTTCGCATGCTCAAAGTAAATATTTCGTCGATGTTGTTGGATGTTTCGTGCTTTAGTGAGGCGTCAAATTCTATAGGATTATTGCTCAATGGTAAGTTACTACAATCAAGATAATAATAATGTATCTATTTTGTGGATTTTTCTGCATGATTTATGTGTTTGTAAAAATCTGTTATTTTTACCCTCGGGGTACGCCTTCTCCAGGGGCACATTCGTATTAACGAATTTTTTTTTATTTCAGAAAATTTACAAAAATGGTCCGGAATTGATAGAAGAAAGAAACTAGGTGCACAATATTAAATTAAGAATATAACGACCCATAATCGTCAGAACAGCGTAAACGACTTTTTTTGTCAAATTACGATTTTTAACAAAAACTGTTCAACGCTGCCTAATACATCAGTGACAAAAATATTTCAGCTCTATCTTATATGCCTGATACTTTTTTGGTACCTGTAACTTTTAGGGTAAGCGACTGTGGTCGGTTACGCTGTTTACGCTGTCTGGACTGTTGGTCGACAATGTTTCATTTTAGTCGGTTGGCGTCCATCTGGTGACTAGTGCAGACGTGTCAGTGACTAGAAGCATCGGAAACTAAACGGAAATTCTTGAGTGTTTTTAATTAATTGTTTTGTATTTGAATATTAATATAAAAAGTAGTATTGCAAATTATATCATTTATTGCAATTTATCCCAATTATGTCTGGAGCCAGTGAGACTGTGGCATCCCAATTTTGGTATGTTGTGAGCAGTGGCGGACTAAGGGGGGGGCCTAACTAACGCCTCCATGTTCCCTTGATCAAATTCTAAACAAGGCTTTAAGGCATCACTGTAAAAAAAAAAAAAAATCATTTTGTGATTGCACTTGTTAAGAATGCTCTCTAGACGGTGGCCTACACTGCCTTATGGATAATAAGGCCCTGCCAGGGCCGGCTTAAACATGTCGGGGCCCCTAGGCAATGCACGTCTTACTGCCCCTTTACCCTAGGAACGCCTACCCAATGCGGGGCCCCTAGGCAGTTGCCTATATGTCTTATGGATAATACGGAATATAATTTATTTATTTTATTTATTTATTTGTTTCTTTACATGGTACCTAGGACTAATGTTAACAATTCAGTTTATAACCTCACTCTTCCATATAATTCTGAAATTTGTACATTTAAATAAAATTAATATATAAATTCATCTATCCCTTTCTCTGTAATTTTAAATGATGGCCTAGAACACCCTTGAAGGGTGAAAGCCAGAAATAATTGAAAAAAAAAAAAACCTCACTAGGTCAAGCCTGTATTGAGGTTAACAACTCTACAATTTAATAAAATAACACAAAATAATACAGTTATTGAAGAACAATATTGTTGTATGTTTCATGCAGATTATGAGTATAATAAGTACCTAATTAGCTGAAGGCGATAGTACATTACAATGAAAGCATGTAGGGTGACCATATTGTTGAGATTTGACTTTCAGAAAAAAAAATATTTTCGAAGAATTAAGATGAGAAATAATGAATTTTATTTTCGATTTTTAATTGTAAATTTTCATGGTTCATAAAAAAATGGAGGCCATTTATAAAACAATCCCTACGTAGGGTCATAGTCAGGGCCAGATTAAACATGTCGGGGGTCCTAGGCAATGCAAGCCTCAGGGCCCCTTTATCCTAGGGGCCCCTACCCAATGCGGGGCCCCTAGGCAGATTCCTACACTGCCTTATGGACAATAGGGCCCTGCCAAGGCCAGCTTAAACATGTCGGGGCCCCTAGGCAATGCACGTCTCGGGGCCCCTACCTGATGCGGGGCCCTAGGTAGTAGCCTAAACTGCCTTATGGACAATAGGGTTCTGCCAGGGCTGGCTTAAACATGTCGGGGCCCCTAGGCAATGCACGTCTTGGAGCCCCTTTACCCTAGGGGCCCCTACCCAATGCGGGGCCCCCTAGGCAGTTGCCCGTATGTCTTATGGATAATACGGCCCCGGCTATAGTGACTGGATTTTCGAAAAGTTTAAGACTTGGTGCATGGTGCATGCAAATCAGATGTATAGTTTTTATGATTAATGTGTTGTCAACCAGTACGAAAAACATAGTTTTGAGAAAAACGCGTTCAAAGTTTTGCTGAAGGATAATTCAACACACAAACTGTTTAAAACGGTTTCATATAAGATGCTGTATCTCCGTCAATTTTACGAATTTCCTTACAATATTTGATGAAAGCATATTTTGCCCAATGCATATTTTAGAAAATGAAATAAAAAAGTGACTTTTTTTTGTGAGCTGGTGCCTTTAAAATGTGCTTAGTACCTATCTAAGAAGTGTTTTGGAGTTGGGAGGTCCCATAATAATATCATCCCATACAGATAAAATAGCAATAAATAAATACAGCCTGAACCGGTCATTTACAATTTTTAAAAATAAATGTCCCCGGGGCCTCCAAACGCCCGCCTCCATGTTTCCGCTACCAGAATTTCTATCGATTTCTTACATAAATATTTGAAGTTTTTAAGCTCTTAAAAAAATACATGTTATTTTGGAAGATAATATCTATACATTCCCCACACCGAAACGCAAATTATATGAAAATTCCCTTGATGGAAAAAATCGCATGGTATGCTCCGAAAATTATTATAAACACGTCTGATTCAGTTATTTTACAAGTTATATGCATGGAAAAATTCACAGTGTTTCTAAAGGCTGTTTTAGATAGCCCCAAGAGCTTTTTCTCTATTTTAAACGAGTCGTGTTTTATTAACACAATTTTCGCTTCAATTTTTACTGTTTTAAATATTAGCGAACTCTCTCCAACATTCGTAATTACATATCTCTCAACTCAATCTTCTTCTTTATGAGTGGGGATACGGCGCCTTAAAGCACCAGGACACTGTAAAAAAAATCATTTTCCGAAGTTAACAATGCTCTCACTAAATGTTTTTTACAGCATTTTATGTGAAACCGTTTGAAACTGTGTATGTTGAATTATCCTTCAGCAAAACTTTGATTTCGTTTTTCTCGAAACTTTTTTTACTCGTTTTTCAACCTGGTTGACAACATATTAAAACAACTATACATCCGCCTGTATGTATTTTTATGGCATTTGCATTTTCATTTTCATGTACCAACTCTTAAACTGTTCGAAAATCCAGTGTCTATGGCACCACGTAGGGGAATTTTCGTATCTAAAAAAAAGAAAAAATGGCGTACCAGCTACTTTCGTATTCGATTTTTTATGGAAAATTTTCTTTCTTAAAAAAAATAGAAGGAGGCCCTTTATAAGAAAATCCCTATGTGGTGCCATAGTGACTGGATTTTCTAACAGTGTAAGCCGCCGCTACCCGAATTTCTACCAATTTCTTACATATCTCCCTTAAACATTTGAAGTTTTAAAGCTCTTAAAAAATATATGCCATTTTTCTAGTCGCGTTCCACGCCGAAACGCAAATTATATGAAATTCCCTCGATAGAAAAAAAACGCAAAGTTTCCTCCGAAAATTATTATAAACACGTTGGTTTCAGTTATTTTACAAGTTATAGTTGTGAAAAAAATCACAATGTTTCTTTAAATGACACTTAAGACGACTTCCACGAGATTTTTGCTCTATTTTAAACGAGTCATGTTTTATTAAACATTTTCACACCCATTTTATCGCTTAAATATTAGCGCGCTCCTCTTACATTCGTAATTACATATCTCTCCATCTTCTTGTTTCTGAGCGAGGATGCGGCACCTTTTAAGACTTGGTGCATGCAAATCGGATGTATAGTTTTTCTAATACGTTGTGTTATTTGGAGAAAAATGCGTTCAAAGTTTTTCTGAAGGTTAATTCAACATGCAAACTGTTTAAAACTTTCTTGAGTTTTTTTAGAATTCCCTCAAAACATAATTAAGAAATACATTTTTTAGAAAATGAAATACAAAAAAATGACAATTTTTTACAGTGATCCCCGTGTCAACTAAATAAAAATCATGTAAAATTACATTAACTTTTTATACTAGGGGGGGGGGGGGGGGCTCATTCGGATTTGCCGCCCCGGGCCTCTGACGGGCTTAGTCCGCCACTGGTTGTGAGACTGAAGGTAGTTGGGATGAGAAAGGGATGTGGAAAATGTAACTGGCTGTTCAGATCTGGTCACCAAACATGACTAAAGCCATTTCAAGTAATAAGTCTAATTATACACTATACACCAGCCATAGTATATATATATCAATGACACCATCGCATAATTACAAAAAAAAAAAACCTTTTTTATCCGAATACAACACAAGAGTCCCAACCGTCTGGAGCCAGTAAGACTATGGCATCCCCAATTTTAATGTGTTATGAGGCTGGCGGTAGTGAGGATGGGAGGGAGATGTGGAAAATGTACCAGGCTATTCAGATTTAGTAACCGTATTTAGCCTATTTGGTGACTAGATCCGAATAGTTAGGTACATTTTCCATATCTCCTTCCCCTCTCCACTACCTTCAGCCTCATAACATTCTAAAATTGGAGATTCAATAGTCTCACTAGCTCCACACGATTGGGACTCTTGTGTTGTGTTTGGATAAAAAAAGTTACATTTTACGATTTTTTGTATTTTTACGCTGGTGTGTAGTGTATATTAGTAGTAGCCTTATTACTTGAAATGACTTTGGCCGTATTTGGTGTCTAGATCTGAATGTCCAGGTTCATTTTCCACATCTCCTTCCCCTCTCCACTAGATACCCTCAGCCTCACAACATGCTTAATTTGGGGATTCTATAGTCTCACTGGCTCCAGGCAGTTGGGACTCTTGTGTTATATTCGGATAAAAAAGTTATATTTTATGATTTTTTGTATTTGTACGCTGGTGTATGGTGTGTAGGTGTGGCGACCAGAACGGTCGCCCCCTTTTGCCACAATCCTTGCGCCGCCACTGATACAGCCAGCGTATTCTCGAAAGTGTACAATCTACCTACAGTTGTAGTGTGTCACGCCGCACATGGCTAAACATTTCGGGAAGCGCATCGAAAGGCCTCGACACAACAGCCGTCACATTCTTACGGCCGCGGAATGTTCCAGAGGCTTCTCCGCTTTGCGCGGTGGCTCAACATTACTTGACGTTCCGGGTACTCACACGGTCGGCTATATAAAGCGCAGCGACACCGCGCTAGTCAGTCAGTCAGTTCCAGTCTCTAGTATCAGTAACATCACCAACACATAGACAGTGCATTAGTGATAACATTCCAGTGCGGTAACCGCCAGGTCCACGGCGGCGACGTGCCGGACCTGTGCCGGTGCCTCATCAACCTTGAGGACGCAACGAGCGACACCGCCATCTCCGCGACACCGCGTCGAGCATCCATCCTGGACGTCAAGGTCATCTCCACCAACATGGTGCGCAACTACATGCTGGCGACATGCAGACACGAGTTCTGCTACACCACTGCATCACCGACCTTCATCACATGCAACACCATAGAGCCACATCATCATCGCTCCTGTCTACACCGTTACTTTACTCCAAACTTACCATCGCTACGTAGCAGCAATAAAGACTGACTCATACATCGACTGATGCCTTTTCATTTCAACCGTCCCCGTCTCTGCCGATCGCGCGTCCGCTCCCTCATAGGTATTAAATTTATTACTTGAAATTGCTTTAGCCGTGTTTGGTAACTAGTTCTGAAGAGCCAGGTACATTTTCCACATATCCTTCCCCTCCCCACTACCTTCAGCCTCATAAAATACCAAAATTGGGGAGGCCATAGTCACATTGGCTCCAAACGGTTGGAAGAAGGTGGGCTTCTGGTATTGTATTCAGATAAAAATGTTATACAGCGGTTTTTAGCTAAGCCGACTGCACGTATAAGTATGTCGTATTTTGTTATTAACGCATGCTGCTTCGGAGTCGAAATTATTGTAAGTAAAAATATTTCTACAACGGATTTTCAACCAAGATGCCTGCAGATTCAAGTATATCAACTTTGGTTATACGTCCGTATATCCTCTTTGCATACTTACTTACTTATAAATCATTATATTTAGTCAACTTTAGGATCAACTTTCATGGAACCATTTTATTTAGTTATTTGTTCACCTATCATGATCGCGTGATAAATATTTCATAAATAATTATGTACTCTAAACAGCGTATGCGACATTTCCTAGGGAAAATATCTGTCAGCGTTACAGGCAAAACAGCGTAACCGCCACTATCTCAACAACTGAAGGCATTCAGATAATTGTATTATCAGCTTTATGTAGGCAGGAACCAAAGATTAATAATCCTAACTAACCAAAATCATCTTTGGAGTCAATGAAAAAAGTTAATTAAAAAAAACCTTCTCCTGAACAATTTACTGTACGCTTACGTACTGTGTCTGCGGCAATAAAAGATGTTTTGGAAGGAAAATTATCGTACAGAAAATAAATAATAATAAAATAAATAATATTAAGGCTTCAACTTTGGAGAGTCGTGTAAAGAAAATAAAAGATAAACCTGATGATGATGGCACGAGCCGCAGTACATATCAGTCTAAATACACAAGTTACCAAATATTTTCTACTGAAGAAGAGTCACAATGAATGTTCCCCTACCCATGTACGAATGTACCCCGTTAGTGGGGTAGATTCGGACATTTGTCAGCTTTTGCTAAAATTCAATCCATTAATTTATTTTAAAAGTTATTGACTTCAAACTTTTTGAATCAGCAATTTATCCTTAATTATCAATTTTTGAAAAATCAAAGAGTAAAAAGTGTACGAATGGTGCCAATCTTCCCCTATATATTAATGATACAGTGAAGTGCCTAAAGTACTGTTCCATCAATCTTTTTGCAGATGACTCACTTTTATATATTATAGCCTAGTAAATAATATTGAAGATGCATTTTCAAAAATATAAAGCGAACTTTATTAAATATCCAAATGATTAAACGTAAATAAACTGAAATTAAATGTAACTAAAAGTAAATTCACAGTATTAGGGAAAAACTAGTTGATCCTACTTGTACCACCATAAATATATACAATAAAAATATTGAAGACGTAGAAGAAATTAAATACTTGGGAACATAATCGATAACAAGTTAAAATTTAACTTTAACTTTGAAATTTTAACTAAAAAAATTGAAAAAAAGGTTGATATCTTAGGAGGTAAAGGGAACATTAGACATTTAAATATACGGATATTGGTCTACAACACCACTAGCATCCCACCTGAATTACTGCACAAGTGTAATCTTTCTGAGCAATAAAACACAAGTTAAACGAATGGAAATAATTCAGAACAGAGGCATGAGGTCTATATTGTGCTGTAGCAGACATACTATAATAAAACCATACAACACAATGCCAACTCAATATCTTAAGTGTATGGCAACGATTGGTCTACAATACACTAAATATGAGAAGCTTGAAAGGTAAACTAGATGACATCAAATGCCTACTAAAATCCACAATATCGACAAGACATTACCTTTCTGTATGAGAACTGGCTCAAAGAAGCGGACCTAAAGTACACGAACCTAGAAGGATACAAACACGAAGCATCTTGCCGGCCGCAGGGAGCTGGTGGCGGAGTCTCTATATTTATAAAAGATTCCTTGGAATATAATGTGATTAATAACATTAGTGACCCCGAAAACAACTTTTTATGGCTTCATGTAAACAAGCTCAATCTAAAAATAAGTTTAGTGTACAAAAAAACCAAATACTGTTTTCAAAGACTTCCTGGAAACACTATCCTCTCATCTAGAATCATAGAAAAGAGGTATTGTATTTGGAGACATCAACATAAATCTGCTTGACTCAACCAATATACTTACTTTTATACATATATGTTTGTAAATATATTAATACAATTATATGTAATAATTACACTATTTTGAATAAAATAAACAAAAAACACGCTAAATAATTATACTATTTTGAAAAAAATAAACAAAAAAAAACAAACACAATCATAGATTATGTACTCACAGATACAAAATATCAAAAACATCACAACTAACGAACTGTGATAATTCCATATCTGATCACAATATACTACTCCTTACAGTAATTCACACATATTATGTTAAGAGCACATCTTTAAAATCGTCCCAAAAAAAACACCTACACATATTAATCTTGATTATCTAAAGAATGATATCATGCAAAATCCCCTTCATCTAAATATGAATGACATCTTGGTATTAAATTATGACAATCTTGTAAACTACCTGACAACAAAAATTAATTCTAATAGTACAACTAAAATTAAAACAAAAAACATAAATAACCCAGACTGGAAAACCAAATACCTTATAAAAAATAATCAAATTACATCTGAAACTAAAACAACAACCAAACACATTATTAAAAGCATTATAACAAATACACTTCAGTAATATTTTTAAAAAGTGTGAAAATAGAAGTAAAAAAAATTCGAAATTAATTAATAATATTCTTAAGAGTTACCAGAGAAACCAGAAATATGTCATGTTTAAATCAGTGTTTAGACGTATTGACTCGTTTCCACAAAACATTATAAATTGATTTCGAAAGATCATTCTTTTACCTAGTAAACGTATGTTTTAAATTTTGAGAAAAAATCTTTATTTTAAGTATAATAAGATCGTTGGCAGATTTGTTATATTTTCAAAAAAGTACATGTATTATACAACACCCATTTCAAATCATATAATCATGCAGTAAAATAAATCAATACATTATCTGGTAAACGTATGTTTTAGAATTTTAATTTTAGTTTAAATAAAATCATTAAAAAATATATGTATACGTACATGTGTTTCTTGACGCAAATTGGCCAGTTTGTGTATTTATTTGCGCACTTACAAACTAATATATTTCAAGATTTTTTTACATACTTATTTTGCTAAGACATTATTGACAAGTCATAAAAATTTTGATCGAAAAATAATCATAAGAAAAAAAATATAATAAAAATAAAAATAATTTTAGGGTGTATTTAATATTAATTAATTTACATCTCGCGTTTTACCATTTTTCTTATAAAAATGCAAACGCGGCAGCTGGCGATTCTCTCCGCGGCGCTCTGTATCGTAACATTTTGAAATGACGAATTTAAAACGAAAACAAATAATACATTTTCATTGTTTCATATTTGTAAAAACTACAGGGTTTACCGAACGCAAAATTTCATGTTCATTGAATATTTTTATGCAATTTTTTTTATAATTTTGAATATTTTTTATTGTAAATTATTCTTATGTGAATACCGCACAAGAGTCCCAACTGCTTCAAAATATTTTTCTTGAAGTAAAACTTCTTTACGCACGCTCGACACATGGGGGGTAAGCTGGTAAATGCGTTACGAAAAGTGATGATTGTTACGAAAAATGTCCTGCGAACGGTAATCGATGCGAACGGTGATCGATTGCTAGGCGGGTCGGGCCTTAACGAACGCATGGTATTCGTATTATTGTTAATGGACCATTTTTCCGTAAATAAATAAATAAATTATATACAGTGGGTACCCGGCATGCGTTGCAAGACCAATGTAACCTCGGGATTAACTGAACTGTAATGGTTCCATCCCAAGTCCCGGGAAACTACACTATATTGCAAGCGCCTGCACTATATAACATTACTAGCTTTTACCCACGGCTTCGCTTGCATAGTATTAGTGGGAAATTACTGGCATAATTGTTATTATTCTTGCTATTTTGTCTAATAGAAAATAATTATTGTTTAATATAAAATTTTCAAAATTTGAGAATGACATTTCGCAAATAAAAATTCTATATTAGAAAATATTTAAATTATAGAAATAGAAATTTATTTTAAGTACCTACTCCCTTTATTAGTATTTTATTCATATGTCCATATTGAATCCAGAGTAACCTAAAAAAATAAGAAAATGACAGTCCACTTCAAACGCTATGCTTTATAGCAACGTTATGTTTTTGTTCGGAGAATAAACATTTTTAGAGATACATATGTAGATATTAACTACGACGCCAAAAAAGTACTCTTTTTAATCACAAAAAAGCACTCTTTTTAAGCCTAAAAATTAAAAAAAAAAACATTGTTTCCAAGGTAACAATTTGTTTGACGTTTGCAATAACTCGATTTTGTTAGGGACAGAAAACGTATGATACATAATTTCATAACGCCACAGCTCATTCATAACGCCAGAGCTTACCAATATATAAAGCCGTTGTTACTCGCAAATAATGTAGCTTTTGATTAGTGAAAGAATTTTAAAATTCCATTCAATATTTATTGCGTGAAAGAGTGAGGACCATCCAACCAACCATCCATACAAACTTTCGCATTTATAATATTAGTAAGATATACTATAGCGGGCACCCGGCGGGCGTTGCAAGGCCGCTCAAAGAAAGAAAGGATTTGTGCGCTTTAATTCTGTTTGTTAAAGTGCTTTTGGATAGGTTCACATATATTTTTGTGTTTTCGTCCGACACGTCCGCAGGTCGCATACAGCTGTCCGTTTGAGAACCACGATTTTTTTTTAAATTTACCTTTATAAATTGGTTAAGTTTTACTTCAGTCGCGTGGTCTAAAGACTCTAAAGCAAACTCGTTTTAAAAAAAAATGTTGTAAATTATTGCTATGTGAATACCGCACGAGAGTCCCAAATGCTCCAAAAAAAACTTGTCATGTAATACCGTATAAGAGTCCGACAGCTCCCAACGGAGGGAGGTTGGAGGAGAGTTGAGATGAGATGAAAGGGGTGGCTGAGGGGGGGGGTAAAGGAGACGGGGGGTGGAGAGGAGTTAGAGGTGGGGCCGTGAGGGGCGGGGGGGGGGGGGGGGGCAAGAGGGGGGGGGGGTTGAGAGGGGGTGGGAGGGTAGGCCTTTTTTATATACATTTTTCGTATTACAAAAAAAAACAAACACGAGAATCGGGTATGGGTACCACTGCCCCGGGAACCATTTATTAGATAACCAACACGTCTGCCGTAGGACATCCCAAGTGGTTTGCAACGTTTGGTGACTAGCAGGGGTGCCTGGGTTCGTGGGGGTGAGGTTTGTTCAGGTCTTGGCGGCGGATGCGTCTGCCCACCAGCTGCATGGCAGGTCGGATCTAAAGAAAGTGGTTGAGGGAGTCCCTTTGACTTCTCCAGCCTTACCCTCTCGGAACATCGCCTTGCACCGCAGTGGGAGGGATGGCCTCATACATCCGCTCTCCTGGACACGCTGACCCCCAGATTTCTACCCACCCCTAATACCCTTTTCCTTCTCCGAAGCTCCTCTCCTTCCTTTCCATAAAACGACCCTCCACACAGCATTCCCAAAGTAGAGATAGGCAGTGTGTCGAGCGATTGTAAAAAAAACGGTCTCTCCTGATTCGACCTTCCACGTAGTTGGTGGGCAGACGCAACTGCCGCGCCGGCGAGATCCTGACAAACCTCGCCCCATGAACCCAGGCTCCCCTGCTAAGTCACTTGGGGTGACCTATGGCAGAGGTGTTGATAATCCAATACATGGTTCCCGGGGCGGCGGTACCCATACCCGTCTTCCAAATTACTGATTCTACCTATTGACGGCCGGCGTGGTCAAAGGGTAAGGCTTTTGACTCGCAATCCGAAGGTCGTGGGATCGAATCCCGGCGTGGGAAAATAAATTTTATTTGAATAATTTGGGTTATTTCACAATTATTTAAATTAAAAATAATATATTTGCGTCACGTTCCAGAGTGGAAGATACTTTCAGTATCGCCCTGGGTGGTGTAAGACCACCATTCGGAATTGAAACTTGCTAGAAATGGCTATGGCCATGTTTAGTGACCAGATCTGAATAGCCAGGTAATTCCTCGCCTTCCTCTTTCCCATCTCCTTCCCCTTCCCACCACCTTCAGCCTCATAATATACCCCATAGTCACGTCATAGTCTCACCGGCTCCAGACGGGAGCATTTGGGTCTCTTGTGCGGTATTCACATAAATCTAACATCTAACACACTATATAAAGAGGAAAGATTTGTTTGTTTGTTTGTTTGTGTGTTTGTTTGCATCGAATAGGCTCCGAAACTACTGAACCGATTTGAATTCTTTCACTGTTGGGAAGCTACACTATCCCCGGGTGACATAGGCTATATTATATTTTCAAAAAAATTAGGGATCCTTACTAAAACTTCAATAATGTAACCTAGGGTGTAAAAAAATTACCTAAAATATTCTTTAAATCGCGTGCGCTGCGAAAACTATTGATGATAGAATAAAATAATGTAGTACGACTTTATAGAACACATCATTATTTACAAAAAAGGTTGCGACAGCATATGTCTAACTATTATGGTTATGCCACAATAAGTATTCTTTTATTTTAAAAATTTAATTTAAATGTCGCCGCTTGAAAAGGCTCTTTATTTGTATCTTGGTTTTAATCCTTATCAAAATAAATTACTTCATATTCAAGACAGCTTAAATACCTTTATTTAACTTTTTGAATTTTTCAATTCGGATATTTAATTAGAAAGATATCACGAGTTTAAAATTGTTAGTATTAGAAAAAAGTTTCGGCTGCGGGCCGGGCGGGAGAGGAGTCAAGAAATGCAGTGCCAGGGGGGTTGGCGGGACGGGAGAGCGGGAGAGCGGTGGTGGGGAAGGTGGAAGTGGAACGCTGGAGGGGAACGCACGGGAAAGGACATGTGAGGAGTAACATTTTATTTATTTGAATATGGCATATATTATAAAAGAAAGTCCAAAAAAACGTGCAGCTCGCAAAAACTCAGAAACGAGTCCCGGTTCGATCAAGGGAGTTATATGGTGTGGTAGATCTCTATCCCCCCTAGGGAATAAGGGTATCCGTTTTTACCTAAAGGGCGTGCTTTTAAAGATATAAGGGCTGAAAGTTTCGCCCTCTTGAAATTTCTAGAACAGTCTTCCGGAAAGTTCTAGAAGGTTCCATAGAGCTGTAGAAAGTTGTGGAAGGAGTGGCGGAGTATGTCGTGGAATGATCAGGAATAGGGAATCGGGAACATCATTGTGCAACATTCCAGAACACTATCTTATTGTCCTGAGCGAAGCCGGGTAACCCAGCTAGTATAAAATAAAAAATTATGCACACTAATAAATATTTCAAAATGACACATTTTTTACAATCCAACTGAATGTTACTATTTTTTTTTCATTAATACCGCACAAGAGTCCCAACTGCTCCCGTCTGGAGCCAGTGGGACTATGGCATCCCCAATCGGGGTATTTTGTAAGACTGAAAGAAGTGGGGAGGGGAAGGATATAGGGAAGAGGAACGTGGGGAAGTACCTGGCTATTCAGATCTGGTCATTAAACACGGCTAAAGCCATTTCAAGCAACGTTTCAATTCTTAATGGTGGTCTTACATCAGGGCGATACTGAGATAATGGCCGTAAAATACAATTAAAAACAAAATATTAAAAAGAATATAACAAACTGTTGATTCACGTAGGTATCTACTTAATACCTACTGGTTTTACGTTGTACTTGTGTCTATTGTAACATGTCATTTTGCCAGTAGGTACTGGTGAATTTTTGCTTAATTTTAATTTTATATCGGTATGTTTGGCATTGTTTGGTCATTCTAACAACCGGACGGAGTAAAAACGGAAAGGGGCGTGGGGATTGACCAAGATGGCGGCGGACGTGACTTAACGGTTTTAATGCATTAAATAATTTTATTTTTTGTTCACCAGTGAGTGAATTCGCGTATTGGCGAAAATGCCAGTGTAGTAGCGTCATGCTATAAGCAGATGCGGTGAGATTTTACTGATGCGTACGACGCATGTGTTTTTTCTTTGGCTGATGGTGCCGGGGAATTTGATAAGACCTGCCGACCGTTAACGGTTCCTGATCCTGAGGCCCTGTTGGAGCGTCTGGGAGCGTCCATGCTTTTGTTCCGTCTTTTCCCGGCCGATGCACCGGGCCGTTTGCACACGCGGATGGTTTGCCGTGTTTCCTGATTTTGATACCCTGTTGGAGCCCCGAAGCATCGTCCCTGGTGACGATCCAACCCGGGATGACGCAACGTACACGCCAGGCTGTGGGAGCCTTGGTTTTGGACACGCGGATGGCTTGACAAGTTTTCCGATTTTGATACCCTGATTTGGAGCCCCGAAGCATCATTTCCGGTTTAACGTAACGGCGTACTATTAATAACGGTATAACACAATCTCTCTCTCTCCGTACGGCAACCTTTATTTGCATAAAGCAGGTATTTATGTTTTTTTTTAAATTTGTATTCTTGTTTGCAAATTCTTAAAGAATAAACTTGTTGTTATCTTATCTAACTACTCTTTTACTGAACACTTGATTTGAACCCCAAACTTTCCCCACTATCTTCAGGTGGTAGTCGAATGCTCTGGGTTTATTTTGGTAACTGACGAATATATGTTACACTATTTATGTTTATGCACTTCGATATACACATTACAAATAATTACTACTGATTAAAATTCTGGAAGCGAGAATTTAACATCTTCATCTGACCCATACTTTAGCGTCTATAGTCCTAGCTGTTCGTGAGCTAGTAGATACTCGAAACCAAGCTTGGAGCGGAACGAAATCTAGTTCTAAAAACGCCCGCTAGCGAGTTCTGATGTGTGGAGCGCTGACGTCGGAATCTGAATTTAAATTTGCTGGTTATACGCTCTTAAACACACCTCACTCCATGAACCTGGACACTCCTTCTAAGTCACAAAACGTACCGAACCACTCGGAGTTTACTAAGTCAGAGGTGTTGGTTAAACAATAAAAGATTTTTGAAGGTGGCGGTATCCATTTCTGCCTGCCAAATTGAGAGGTTTATTAGCAACACACTGTCAGATAGGGAACGGTCCTGGTGGAGGAAAGCAGGAACATATTTTTGAGGGAGATGCTTACAGTTACATCAATACAACTACTTACCAACAAACGTTCAAATAATGGTCACTTTTTACTCTTCCTAATTCAAGAAGCCAATCATTGACCAATTTACGCAGAACATTTGGATTTGCATGTGCCGGGTATGGTAATTTTGAAACTAAGTATGAAAATTGCTTTTGAGCAAGGGAGGTCTTAGTAGAGTAGACGGAATTATTGGATTTCTTCTAGAGTGATGGGAGACCCCCTGACTTATTACGACATATATTGTAATCTATAATATACTATTACATAATTAATACGATTACAATACAGTTACATCATTAATATAGACGGGAGACCCCCTGACCCATTAGATTGTATGTAAATATTTCTGATTTATTCTGACTACTTCCTTGTTCCTTCCCTGTAAGCTTTTTTAAAGCTTTATAAAGTTTTTTTTATTATATCTCTTCTTGTTGACTTGATCCGGTTTTATTTTTATTTTTTTTTATAGCTAGTAGGTATTTGTGTATAAATTACAACCGGAAAAAATATTATGCAATTTTTGTCGCAAGTAATGGTGTAACCTTTCTCCAAAATAAGTATTCATTGAGGGTTAATATTAGAGGAAACTAAAAAAATATGGAAAACCGTTTTGTTTTGTATGCACTAAAAAAGAAATATTAAAAATTAAAAACTTTTAATCGTAATAATGAAAATCAGTCATATATTTGCACTTTACATAATACCACTCTTGTATATATATATATTACCTAGCTGTGGTACCCGGCTTCGCTCAGGGAGTTGACATGAGATTAAACTGACGTTCGAACCCACGACAGATCTACCTTTATATACCCCGACCAATGGGTAGCCTCACCCATACAAAAAAGGCTTCGAATGGTCTACAATATTCCAGAACATTCCACAATGTTCGAGAGTGTTCTGGAATGTTTCACAATGATCGGGATGTTCCCGAATGTTCCAGACTAGTCCCGAACATTCTAGAATGTACCGGAATGTTCTGGAATGTTGTGGAATACTCTCGAATGTTCTGGACTGTTCCATAAATATCTAGAGGGCAAAACTTCCAGCCATTGTATCTTCAAAAGCATGTCCTTCAGTTTAAACCCTGGAACCTTCTTCATGAATGGAAATATAGGGCTACCACACCATACAACTACCTTGATCGTACCGGGACTGGTTTCTTAGTTTTAGTGGCACGCACGTTGTAATATACTTTCTTTTATAATATATCTATAAATTATAAGTACCAAAATATCTCAAAAACAAAATCAACATATCTAGTTATGGAATAGGCACCCAAATAGAACACTACAAAAACAAAATCAAAAATCAACCTAACTTCTACGAGATACTTTAGGAACTGTCAAAACTAAAAGGGAACATATTAAACTAACTATGTAAGCGAACTCTGCCCCAGCGCAATCAATTATTTATTTGTTATTTTATATGGTAGGTATAAAGCCATGTATTCACTGAGAAACAATTGTTTATAAACACTGTTTCGGAAACAAAATCTACGTATTTCTGAAACAATTTAAAAAGTTTTTGAAACATGTAAAACTGTTGCGGTAAACACTCTACGCGTTTCTCGCAAAGTTTCTGTGCTCCCCTATTGGAGTGAAGAGCACGGAAACAAATCTGTTTTGCGACAGCTGTTTACAAATTCGTACGTGTGTTTCAGTTGTTTATAAACATGACGGTAGTGTGGGACGACAACGTCGTTTTTAAATTAATATAATTATTTGAAACGAATCCGATATTATGGGATTGCTCGACTAAAGATTACGAAAACAAGATCAATAAAACATATTTTGAAACAACTGAACGTGGACGGCCAAGTTCCCGAAACGTTGTTTCTGTAAACATCTACGTGTTGTTTCAAAATCTTTGTTTCCGAGACATTGTTTACATACATGGCTTAATGTATACAGTTCAATTTATAACCTCACTAGGTCAAGCCTGTGTTGAGGTTAACGATTCTACAAAGTAACAAAATAACCCACAAATAATATAGGTATTGAACTTCTTTCCAGTTTTGCCATCAAATAACAATACCTACTGTATACGAGTATAATACCTACCATTTGTCTAATTAATATTTCCAATTTAAATATTATTTATTGATGTGTTTATATTTTATAAACAGAGCTAATTTCAGTGAGGATGACAATAAAACAAAAACAGGTTATCTAATTGGCATTTTCATGTAAAAAAATTGACTAGATAAAGAAGTTTGAGAGGAAGAGTTTTACTCCCTGAGTGGTTATAAAAGTGTTTTTGCTTCTCGCCCCAACGAAGGAGGAGGCGGCGTAGCAATATACGTGATTGATACTATGAAGTGTGCAATTATTGAAAAATTCTCAAATGAAAATTCCTTTTTAGGTATAAGTCTATGTAGCAGTGATAGGAAACCAGTCAACATTTATGCTATCTATCGTAAACCTAACACAAACATGCAGGATTTTTTAATACACCTAGAAAACATACTGAACGAAAGTAGACAAGATACATTATTATTCGGAGACTTTAACATTGACGTATCCATATCCACACACTCTTCATTAAATTTTTGCAACATCTTAGAATCTTACAATTTCTCAATACACAACAAAACATTTCCCACGAGAGTTACTGATACAAGCAGCACCATTATAGATCACTTCATATCAAATAGGCAAAACATTCAGACTACTATATCGAATATTGATGATCCACTTAGTGACCATAACATACTTATTGTTGACTATAAGAACAACTTAAAAAAATGTTTTAATAATAGAACTAAATCCCGGATTACGAGACCTACCATCAACAGTATGTCAGTAAAATCCTATCTTCTTGATAACAAATTCACGATTGACTTAAGCAACTCAGAAGACCCCTTTAAAAGTTTCAATTATCACATTAAAAGGGCAATAGAATCAGGTACAACCAAACCAAAAACAAGATTAGGAAGACGGGAACAACTGAATACTCCATGGTTTGATTCCAAATTAAATTCCTTAATCAAAGAACGAAACCAGATTCACAAACAGTGGAAACAAGACCCTGGTAATATTACTCTTGTAACACTTAAAAAGAGATTGAGAAATACCATTACTAATTATAGGCGAAGTCTAAAACACAAATATTATGCGGACAGCTTTCAACAAAACCAAAATAACCCTACTAAAACTTGGAAAATCATTAACTCTATTCTATCAAACCGAGCACATAAACCAACCAACGAAATAGAATCCCTCATCGTAAATGACTGCGAAATTAAGGATCCGGATCAAATAGCATCAGCATTTAATGAGTTTTTCCTCTCAATAGGAGAAAAGTTAGCAGCTACTATTCCGTCATTTCCGGATGACTGTAATACCGTCCTTGTGGAACCGAAGGCTTGCCAATCCTTATACATGGCTAGGACAAACAAAGATGAGGTAATGAGGATCATCTCTAAAACAAAGCTGAAAGCAGCACCGGGACTCGATGGAGTAACACCATCAGTTCTTAAGGCTTGTAAAGAAGAATTAGCGGGTCACCTAGCAGAACTTTTTAATTGGTCTCTGTCCTCGGGAAAGTTTCCAAATGAATTAAAGCTTGCGAAAATAATACCTATACACAAAGGAGACTGTAAAACATGTATTTCTAACTATCGTCCTATATCACTTCTATCGGTATTTTCAAAAGTATTTGAGACCATAATCAAAAATAGACTCCTAAAATACATATCTGCGAATAATATCCTTACACCACAACAATATGGCTTTCGGAAAAATTCTAGTACTCAATGTGCCGCCTTTGATTTTATCTCTACCCTTCAACAGTATATAGACCAGGGTGAATATGTGGCAGCCATATTTATAGATCTCAAAAAAGCCTTTGATACGGTCAATCATGAAATACTCTTAAAGAAATTGGAATATTTGGGAATTGTTGGGAAGCCCCTAAATCTCCTCCGAAGCTACTTAGATGATAGATTTTGTCTTGTTGAAGTCAAAGGGGTCTCGAGTGGCTTAGGTAGAATCACATGTGGAGTGCCACAGGGATCAATTCTTGGCCCTCTGCTATTCTTGCTATATGTCAATGACATAACTAAATGTGGTATCTCTGGAAAACTCCAACTTTATGCGGATGATACTGTAATCTACTATCACAGTAAAAGCCTGAGTGACCTTGAGTCTCTAATGAATGCAGATGTCTCAATTTTAGCTAATTGGCTCCGTATTAATAAATTGAGCCTCAACATAAAAAAAACGCACTACCTAACATTCGGTAATAAGGATTATGTGTCCATGAATATCTCACTTGGAACTGATAAACTCCAAAATATGGAAGTTACGAAATATTTAGGGCTGTTAATAGACTCTAAACTCTCGTGGAATTCCCATGTTGAGCATGTAAAATCGAAAATTTCCCCAATTACCGGTGTACTGTACCGACTCCAAGGTCTTCTCTCCATATCTCTACTACGTGCCACTTACTATGCGATGATTCACTCCCATCTGAGTTATTTAGTTAGTATCTGGGGCACTATTACTAAAAAACAAATATCAGAGATACAGGTGATTCAAAATCGAGCTATAAGGAATATCTACCATCTACCGTGGGATACACATATCAAACATATATATTCAAAGACAAACATACTTCCTTTTACGGTTCTACCTAAATACAATATCACTAGTGCAATATTACAAATCATACATAGATCCTCACACACCAACATCAGACCAGCCTTTAATACAGACATACACCAGCACAAAACACGATCCCAAAATCAAATACACTTAGCATCATCTACCCGCACAACCAAATTTGGTATTAACTCATTACAATATATTGCATATAGACAATACAATGCATTACCTAATGAAATTAAGCAATCAGTACCTTACAAAAAAATATTAGTGAAAACGCTTAAAGAATATTTCCTGAAAATGTTTTTAAACCAGTAAATATTGGCTCGCCTTCATACATTTGTTTTTTTTATGTTTAATGTGTATGGATGTCTCTCAGTATTTTTAAAATCTCTATTCTTGACAATGCATTTTTTTTTCCTTTCCAATATGTTGTATTTTTTAAACGTGTAATATCCGTGTAAAATGTACTTATTGTCTATCTGTCCTTCCCGTAATGAGTTTTTTTTCTCAACTCATTGGGAATAATGTGTTACTTGCCATGTTTTTGTAATACATTATAATTAAATAAATAAATAAATAAAAGATGCCATGAGTTTTTTTTACTCCCAATGTGAACAAGTTATAAAGAAATTATTTTTAATTTTCACGGCCAAAATTACTATCATTATTTATTTTTGGGATGTTATGCCGTGTTGCGCTATCTCCTTCTTTAGTCAACGTTTCGGACAGCGTTACAGTGTACATCATCACGCATTTGCTATCAAACGCTGTCCGAACCGTTGGCTAAAGAAGAAGATTGCGCAACACGGTATAACACCTTAAAATAAATAACGATAAAGTAAAAAAGAAAATAAATGATAAATTAATGAAAAGATTTTTTTTTTAATTTTAGATTAAATTAAATCATTAAAAAAAATCCCGGCATATATAATTCAGATTTTTTGAAACACATTTTTTGATTAGACATTATTTAAAATAATAAATTGTTTTAAACAAAAATATATATGTTTTTAATTTATTTACAAATAAGAAAATTTTCACCATGAAATACAACTCACAACAACAAAAAACTTATTTGCGTTTTGAATTTAATTTAATTTAATATTAATTTAATTTAATTAAATTGAAAAGATTTTATTGTTTCACCCAGAAGCGAGCGATAGTAGGATAAATATGGAATCTATCTAGTTCTAAAAAAGTGCGTTCGCGAGCGCTGATGTATAAGCGCTTAACAAAATCGGAATTCTTCTGGTTCGCTGGTTACACTCCTAATTCGCAATAACCATGCAAAAATATTTGCTTTTTTTACATTAGCAATGTAAAAGAGCCATGGGGAGGGAATCGTATAGAATGACAGCAAAGTAAATTGAATATAGCGTGTCGTTCATAATTAAGAAACTTTGTTCAGTTCTGTAATAATGAATGCTTTAATTCAAGTGTTGCCATAACATTCCCTCTTATTAATTGACCAGCAACACGGTTTTAGGTCTGGCAGATCTACTGTGTCTAATCTATTGGTTTTTGCGGAGTACATATCTCAAGCTCTTGATAGTAACAATCAAGTAGATGTGTCATACAACGACTTCGCAAAAGCCTTTGACTCGGTAGATCCGCTTATTCTCCTAAATAAACTCGACCAATTTGGATTTTCAGCGAAACTTCTATATCTATTTTTAAGTTATTTCTCAAACAGACAGCAATACGTAACTTATGGTATATTCCAATCTTCCAACTTCATCACAAACTCTGGAGTTCCGCAGGGGTCAAATCTTGGACCCTTACTTTTCTCGCTATTTATCAACGACATTTACCGTTGCATAAAATTTTCTAAGTTTCTCTTATTCGCGGATGACATTAAACTATTCCTTTTAATAAAATCTTTAGAAAATTGCTTGCAGCTACAAAGTGATATGAATTCTATCGTCGAATGGAGTCACACCAATAAATTAATATTTAATATTAAGAAATGCTCTATTATGTGCTACACCAAGGCAAACAAAACGATTTACTATAACTACAAAATGTCTGATTCATCTCTTCAGCACATTGTTATTTCGAGAGATTTGGGAATCACATTTGATACGCACCTAACATTTCACGTCCACATAGAAACGATATGCAACAAAGCGTTAAGAATGCTAGGATTTGTGCTAAGCAACTCCAGACATTTTAGCAGCTCGGCCGCGATTCGTGTGCTATACTATAGTCTAGTACGTAGCATTTTGGAAAGTGGTTCGGTAATATGGGGACCAGTGGATTTAACTTACTCTAAAATGATAGAGAAAGTGCAAAAGAAGTTTCTGAGATATTTATATCTTAGAGATTTCGGATATTATCCCTGGTTATATCCATCAGCCTTTTTGTCCGGCATGCTGGGTATTAATAGCCTTGCCGATAGAAGGAAAACTGCTTTGCTGATAACAGCATATAAACTTTTAAACGGTAACATCTGTATTCCCGATATAATACAAAAATTTGAGTTTTATGTCCCCGACAACTTCACAAGAGCGCGCAGACACAGAACTTTTGTTGTTCCAAGATGCAGAACTAATTTACCATTAGTAATGCCGCTCGGAAAAATGATTCTGTTACTAAACTACCTATCCCCTGATATAGATATTTTTCAACTAAATATTCAAAAATTTAAAAACGCTATTATTACTTAATAAAATACAATGTATGTTTATTATTGGTTATGTATAACTGTAAATGTGCATTTAAAATAAAATAAATAAATAAATAAATAAATTATTAGTCATGTCATATTCAATAAAGTAATGAAATTTTGATATATCTTATCTTTGAATTGCTGCAAATAATTAAAACTTCATTATAACGACGGAGCAACCAACTGACCACGGAAACTAATTTGTTTAATTATAAAAATTATTGCAGTACCTACTCCAAGATTAAAGAGTGATTATTATTGGGTTATCAAATAGGTTTTCGATCAGTGTCGTACATTCCAAGCATTCATTTAAAGCAGGGATTTTTGCCATCGGGAATCATTTGAGTGTTTATAGTATCCTTCGCGGTCTTATATATTTAAAAAAGTGGTTCTAACAAAGTTGTATTGTCACAATTAAATTAAATTATATTTAATTACATACAATTATATTAATTAGTGTTAAAATGGCCTTCGTTTTGCTATAACAATAAAAAGTAGATAATGCGAAATACTAAATATTTTAATTGATATTCTAAAACACAAAAAGCCAGTAATTTCATAGACACATGTTAATTTTTTTTTACATTTCTGGGTATTTATTAAAAACCCTTGTAATTCAAGGGGTGTACAAAATAATATAAATATTGGCGCTTATTAATTTTCATGGGTTTTTTTGGTTTTCCATTTGGAATTTTGTTGAGTTTTCGGGATTCGGTTTGATGAATGGAAAACTGCTAGCTGTTTACTGTTCAGTCCGCTATTTACATAGTATAAATAATATTAAATGCAACTTACAACTTTCGGCCGGAGACACTCGCGTCTCCGGTCCACGCTGCACCAAATGTGGGTATGATAGAGAGAAGCAATAAAGGTTATCAGTTATTATCAATTATCAACAGTCTTGTTGGTAGTCGGTGGTGAAGATGAAGGATCTTCCAATATTACCACGGGGCTGATGCTCGATATCGTGGATGGTGAAATAAATAGTGGCAAAGTTTGGTGAAAAAATGTGAAACAAGGCAACTAAATATTACAGTCAGATGCAAAACAGAATATTTATTGTGTGTGTGATTAGTGCAAATAATAAACACGACCTTATTCGGGTCGGTGATGGCAGAGAGTGCGAAATATGTGGTAGTATCACAGTGTCTTTGTTGTGTTGATAGTGGTATGCGTGCATGTCGATGGGATCCATAACACATAGGTCACATCAATGCGGGACATGGATCCATGGACTCCATGGTGGTGGAGATAAACGTTGGCGATATATCTTCTTATCTTACTAATATTATAAATGCGAAAGTTTGTATGGATGGTTGGTTGGATGGTCCTTACTCTTTCACGCAATAAATATCGAATGGAATTTAAAAATTCTTTCACTTATCGAAAGCTACATTATTTGCGAGAAACAACGGCTGTATATATTGGTAAGCTCTGGTGTTATGAATGAGCTGTGGCGTTATGAAATTATGTATCATACGTTTTCTGTCCCTAACAAAATCGAGTTATTGCAAACGTCAAACAAATTGTTACCTTGGAAACAATGTTTTTTTTTTCATTTTTAATTTTAGGCTTAAAAAGAGTGCTTTATTGTGATTAAAAAGAGTACTTTTTTGGCGTCGTAGTTAATATCTACATATCTCTAAAAATGTTTATTCTCCGAACAAAAAGCATAACGTTGCTATAAAGCATAGCGTTTGAAGTGGACTGTCATTTTCTTATTTTTTTAGGTTACTCTATTATAAATGCGAAAGTTTGTATGGATGGTTGGTTGGATGGTTGGTTGGATGGTCCTTATTTTTAATGAAAGGGAGGAAAGGAGAGTTCTTGGAAGGGAAGGGGTTTAAGGGGTGGGAAGGAATCTGATGTTCAGTATTTACCAGTCAACCACCTCCAAGACCTAGACAAACCTCACCCCATGAAGCCGGGCACCCCTGCTAAATCACAAAAGTAGCGAATCACTTGGGGTGACCTATGGTAGAGGTGTTGGTTATCCAATAATGGTTCCCGGGGCGGCGGTACCCATTCACGCCTCCCAAATTTGGATTAATATCGCAGTTTCAATAATTACTACTTCGATTCAGGTGTTTAATATTTTATTTGTATGCAAACATAAAAAAAAAAGTTAAATCAAAATAAAAAAAAAACAATTTGGTACGAGAAATTTATTTGTCTTATAGTTATTTGTTGTTTATATTATGTGATTTTTTTTAAACAGAGAAAATTGGAGGAATCGGAAATAACATAAGGCTACTTTTTATCACGGATTTTTTTTTTCATTAACGTGGGAAAATTCTTTATACAGTAATTTCCCACTAATACCATGCGTGCAAAGCCGCGGGTAAAAGCTAGTAATATATAAAACAAATTCGGGTTAGTTACAGAATGTATAACTCAAGAACCTCTGGACCGATTTTTATGATCTTTGGTTTTGTTGGATTATTCTCCGTCCCGAAAAGCAGAATAACTATTAAAATATTCGTAAAAATTAAGCAAAAAATAAATTATGAAGAAAATTCATTTTCTAATACATTTTGTATGGAACAGCTTTTTTAGAATTCACTCGCACTTCAATATTTTACTTATCACAATATTGCTGCTTTCATAAGATGAGATACACATTGTACGTAGGTCTGCTTCCTCCAAATGAAAAAAAGTCACCATTTTCTGACAACTCACTCACACACCTCACCGTTACATCCCCGTAGACCCCTACCAATACTACTTGCCGTGACGACAATGAGTATGGAATATAGTTACATAATATTGAAGTGTGGGTGAATTCAAAAAATTAAAAAACGTCAAATGTCAATGCACTGATTGTTTTGCCTTTGTTCTTAAACATAAAATGCTGCCCCTCTTTCTTACACACACTAAATGACAACAGACGAAAATGGCACAAACGTAGAACGTATGTCTGCACCCCCCCCCCTCCCAAAGAAAAAATACAATCATTCTGGGTGGTTCGGTATATTTATGCAACCATTATTATTAATCTCCATCAAACGTATAAAGAAAATGAAACGCAATTCCCGTCGTAAAAAAGTAGTTCTTCGGAGGAAACAGTCAGACGTATTTTGTGGGTCTCACCATTATTTAATGTGTAAGAAAGAGCTGCAGTACTATAGCGATAAGGAACGTATGTTTATTACATTTTTTCCGTCAAGGTACCATTACCGTGAATCGTCAAGGTAAACATAAAAAAGCGTCCATTTCGATGATTACTTTTTTTCGTCTCGGCCTAAAGAAAAGTAAGAAAATAACAAAAAATATAAATCCTTATACACCGCCATCCTCAAAAATGAACATGGCCTTGTATGCTGGTTCTGGTAATGCCAGAATGCGTTGTGTGCATTATCCTTTGACAGCTGATTCAGTTGTGCATCGATAAAATTGCATCATTAATAATAAATAATCAATTTATTTACATATTCCCTAATTAGGTACATACATATCATCCTTATACTCCTACAAAATCATAAGCTTACCCTTTATTGTGTTTTTCTATATTCTTTTCATGCATATTTAAGTATTTAGCTTCTCCTAACTATTTTTTTCTTAGTTTTTTCTTTATGTTTTATTTTAACTTCTCTTAACTATTTTTTTTCTTAGTTTTTCTTGTCTAGCTACTGAAAATATAAATATGTATATATATATATATATCAGCAAAAACGTGTTTTTAGGCTTACTGTTTTATTTTAACACTCTTTATTTTTATGTATCTTTGTAAAGCTTTTTTTTTTTTTTTTACTCTTTTTATACATAAAATAATAATATTATTAAATTTATAAAATAAATAAAAAAATGTAAAGCTGTTTGTTTTCCAAATAAAGATTTTATTACGGTGCTCCAGATTTTATGTCCGGGTTGAATCTTTCCCAAATGAAAGACTAAACCCTTCCACACACTTTTCCACAAATGAATATCTAGTAAATTCACGCAATGTAAGTGCACTATATAAGTATAATAAATTCAAAACAATACAAGAACAATACGTCAATCCACCAGAAACATAATGGGAAAATATTTCACCGACTCCAGATATTTTCATAATGATGAAATCCTAACTGCTCCAATAAATCCTACTGATCCCTCAATATAAATATTTAAAAAAAAAAATTATTATTATTATTATTAAGTAATTTTGAATTGTAATTGCTTTATTAAGTAATTTACAATGCATTTGAATTTAATTAATCTAATAAGTTAACACAACATGATTCTAAGGCGGTACGAAGTTCTCTGGGTGAGCTAGTACATTATATGATATACTGCTTTGTATTTTTTTTATTGAAGATTCTTTATTTTGAAGAGGCTGTGCTCCCTTAAACTGACAAATATTCATACAAAAATTAGTAATTTAAAAAAAAAATACATACTTACTACAAACATAACTTAATAATAATAATAATAATAATAATAAATAATAATAAATAATAATTTAACCCTCTGATATGAAAATATCTGGAGTCGGTGAAATATTTTCCCATTATGTTTCTGGTGGATTGACGTATTGTTCTTGTATTGTTTTATTCTTATATAGTGCAATTACATTGCGATAATTTACTAGATATTCATTTGTGGAAAAGTGTGTGGAAGGGTTTAGTCTTTCATTTGGGAAAGATTCAACCCGGACATGAAATCTGGAGCACCGTAATTTGGATGACTTGTATAGCGCCGTTTTTGTGAAAAATCACCTCAAGGGCGCTGTACAAATTTATAAAACGTTTATACAATCTTATTTTAAACATATACAACAACATCTTATGGCTAAAGATTGCATCCATCGGTTCATCGATCACCGATACGAAACTATATGTGCAATGATTTGACCAATGAACGCGATGCTGCTGTAAAAATGCACTGTACAGGCAGAAAATATATACAAGACCATACTTACCTGGAGGGTCACTAGAGATTAACACTGTTATTGTTTATTTAGAGCAATTAAGACACAGTTCGCACGCAGAGGACATAATTGGGAACTATAATTATAATACATAAAATGTTCTGTAATGAGCGTATTTTGAAAACAAAAGCAAAATTTTATGATACTCCGATAGGTATTTTTATTTAAGGGTATGAGAGCCCAAAAAGGTACGTTTTTAATTTGGACCTAAATTTTGTTGGGCTTGTTATGCATCTAAGTTCCGGTGGGAGTTTATTCCAAGCCTTAGGTCCAGACACTCCGAAAGCGCGATCTCCAAATTTCGTATTTGGCTTGCGTTTAGGTTCCATTAGTCTGCCTATAGCTGATGATGTTGCTGATCTAAGGGTTGACTGCCTCAGACCAGTATTTTCTGGGACACATAGTGCAGAGATGTAAGATGGGGCCATTTCATTAATTGATTTAAACACCATCCAGCACAATTTGTACTGGATTCTTTGAGGGCACTTGAGCCAGTGAAGATTACGCATAAATAAATACAAACTTGTAATTTTGAAATAAATTTCTGCTACAACATATATAATATCGTATTTTTCAATCTTATCCCTTTAATAATAATAATAATATAAACAAAAAAATAAAAAATAAAAAAAAATAAAAAAAAAAATTAAAAAAAAAAAAAAAATAAAAATAAAAAAAAAATAAAAAAAAAATAAAAAATAATATAAACGTTTATTCATCATTTTCATTTTTTTTGCAATATATATATTATATACTATATTAGTTAATGAAAGTGTTGAATCGCCCTAGTCCATAGCGCAAGTAATTAATCTATGCATCATGGTCACGCAAAGTAGCAAAAAAACATATATAGCTATGTTGGCATATTATTTAATCGTTGAGTTTAGTTCCTTCTGTTTGGTCACCATGTTCAGAAACGAATTTCTACGAGTTTTGGGTCTGCTGACATTTTACCAAATAGCATTATTTGTGTATTGTGATTTCCAGATATTCGTAAGTATTTTTACAATAAGCTTTACAAAACGCCAATAGATGATAGGTACCCAATTATCACAAAACAAGTATTTGTGATAATTGGGTACCTATCACGTCCATAGCTACCTGCCCATTAGGGTGGAACACTTTTGAATGAACATTTTTTTTCGAATTTCGAATTGGAATACCAAAAAAAAGCTGCTTTATGTAATTGTAAATAACACTCCTCAATTTGGAAGTTCTAGCTCGACAGCTTGTGTTCCCGCCATAGACTTGAAATTTTATTTTTAAAGTTTTTATAGACGTTTTGTATTATACACCATATAAACAAAATAATAAGTAAATATATTATGTTATGCATTAAATGATAAAATAAAAGTATATTTTAATTAATAAAATTATTTATTTTAAAATTAAACACAGGTCCAGAAAGTTATGTTGGTATGAATAACATCATTTTTAATAACAAAAATCCTATTTCGTCTCAAACTTTAGCATGAGCTTTCTAGATTCTAGTTTAGATTTTATGAATCCCTCTCGCCTTGTTTTGTCGCATACATTTAGAGCTGCTTCTGTCACAACTTTTACAGATCTTTTCACAGCCTGGGTGTGGCAAGGCAGTCTCATAAACTCCAACACTGTATCTTCTCCATTTTCAATAAGATCTTGTAACTGCTCATCGGAAATATTCATCAGTATTGGGGGTTCATACATATCATGTTGCCAGTCAATCATGTGTATGTAAGAATGTGCATTAAAGTCCACTTTTGGCACCTCAAACATGCACGAAACAGAATTTTTATTAACATGACGATTCTTTAAAATGCGTCTTGCAGCGAGTTCTCTAACGCGCTTACGTGAATCTGTTATCAAGTTTTCTGGAAGGACAAAGTAACTGTTTCGAATTATAACGGGGTCCACTATCGCTAACAAATCGTTGGACAAATATCTAGTGCTGTTAATGAGCTTCCATATGTGATTTGAACTATCTTTTCAGGATGGATGTGTTTTGATAGCAAACCAGACAGGAGCGTATGATTTTACGACAAAAGTTGCTAAAGTCACAAGATTTTGTTGTGGATTTTCCGTAGAAATATACAAACGCAGTATGTGATTAGCTTTTGTCAACCAGCGGGCATGGGATAGTTTACCTGGGCTTCTCTGTAATAAATTAGGAGACCAGGATCCATTTATAACAGCAGTAGTAATTTCTTGTAAATATTTCTGGTTTGTAACGAGATCTGTGGATATTTTTGGAGGTAGTTCACCTTCTATCTTCTCAAAGTTGGCCAACGGCAGCGTCTCGCATATCTCTAATGCTTTACCAATTTGACCTGCAAATGATTTAGGTCCTGCAGCAAGGCCATCCAAATAGGTAAACAAATGCCTCAATGCTAGCTCATTGGCGTGTAAGAGACAAATTTTCCATTGCAATGGTCGAGATAGTCTGTTTTCCAAAAGAAGATGTTTGTTCCATCACAGCCAACAGACATTAAACCTTCTAGTGATCTTAAGTACAGTGGCGGCTCGAGCACTTCTTTGATGGTGGGGATCGACATTTTTTACGTACTGTACCCGCTGTACCGTAATCTCACCACCCGTAGAATATAATATAAAATTTAAAAAAAAAATAATATGGTCTAATCATGCTAATCAGATATCTAAACACAAAACAATATAAAATGTCTATTTTTACCAATTTACAATATTGTACAATTAAAATAAAGCTTTATCTTGCAAGATTATTATCGAACGCGAGCGATTCCCGCCCGTAACTCCGCAAACAAATGGTTCAGTGGGGATACACAGAATTGTCCCCGCGAGTATTCGAATTCACATACGACTGCGCATGCGCGGTTGCATACGATCGCGAAACAACGCAAGGAATCTATGGGGATAGCTCGAATCGTCCCCCAAGTGCGCAGTAGTTCTGCGCACTGAGAAATAGACCCGCTGTTCTCATGCGCCGTACATTGTACGCTGTACGCGCGTCTTTTCTTATTAAAATCATCCGGATTTTTTTTTTGTATTTTATTTCTGCAAATTTTAATTACGAGTACTTTTATTTTTAAAGAATTCATTCATTTTGGTGAAGACCGACTGTTTTTTCCTTTAGTAGGTTTCGGGTGTAACTGATGGGGACTATCCCCATTGTCCCCCTGTGAAGAACCGCCACTGCTTAAGTAAGCGTTCAAATAGAAGAAGAAGGGGAAATATGTAAATATGAATGTTAGATGTAGCGAGCTAATATTAAAACGATAATAATTAAATGAAGATTGTGAAAATGTTCTTAGGATTCACGGCCTTCGCTGATGGACTAACTGAAGAAAAAACAGTTGTCGACGCAATCACAATCAACCTCCTGAACAAAATCGATATTTTTCTGATCTGACATATAGCAGATTACTCGAAAACTTGACAGTTCGTGAGCCGCTTCCATGACAACATGTTAGCAATGCAACTGAAACGCGACTGTCGCACGACCAGCAGTGTTAATCTGCGGTTATGTCAGATCAGAAAAATATCGATTTTGTTCAGAAGGTTGATTGCGATTGCGTCGACAAATGTTTTTTTTTCAGTTTGTCCATGAGCGAAGGCCGTAAGTCCTAAGAACATTTTCACAATCTTCATTTAATTATTATCGTTTTAATATTAGCTCGCTCCATCTAACATTCATATTTACATACATACTTCCCCTTCTTCTTCTATTTGAACGCTTACTTACGGTCCTTAAACGATTAAAGTTAAAAAGAGATTGCAAAACGCATATTGTTTGTTTCAGGGGCCAGCTGACGTAATTGTAAAGAAAATGATGCAGTGTGAGAACCCGGAGCAGTACCTAAGTCATGCAGAGATTGAAAGAAAAAAAATAAACAGGACTTGTGACATGTTTAGCGGAGATGTGTATCTGGATGGAGACCTTGATGAAACAGTCAGCGTAATTAAACCAATTTACTATTTTATTTCGAAAATAATCTTTGTTTTGGAAAATTTTATGTAATGATGCGTTCATAATGATTTTTTTCGGATGCATTTTTTTAACATTATATTATTTTCTAGGTATCTTTGCTTTTTCTTTTAAATATGCCAATTTCTATAAATTTTAATGTATATTAATGTTTCAAAAAATATGTAAACATATTTCAAATTGACCCTACTACTTTTCTTACGGTAAACTATTTTCTGTTTATAGATAAACCTTAACGTGCATAAATGGGGAGACGGGGGCTACAAGCCCAACTTCTTGGTCTGGAATGATTCAAAGGTCTGTGAGTTTCTCTTCAAGTACGCCAAAAAAGATATTACAAATATACTGATAAGTATGGGACGGCCTCCAACTTGTCCAATAACGGCGGTATGTAAAATGTTTTTTTAAATGCAGCAAATACGAGTACTTTGGGGTGTGACATTATATGAATTATACACTTATAGGTAGATACAGTGTATTTTTCATTTGATATAGTTTTTTTTCCATATTTTAAATTTGATTTATCTTATTACACAAACAAACATACATAACACCTACTGCCAAAAGAAATATACATAATTTCCGTTGCCGTGTCCAACGCCGGAACAAAAACTGTCCTCCGAAAGAGCTGGATAAACTCAATATAAAGCAGAATGGGACTTTTAAAAAAAAGCGTCAATCATGTACCATAGTATTGTGGTGGTACCTACATTCAGCAAAAACTTGACAGCCATAAAAGATATTTTCTAAGATAGCAACACCGAATAAGTGAAACACGGGTGACTTGTCAATTCGCGATGAACTCGTTTTTCATTCCCGCTGGAGACCCGCCACTGATGTGATGTTTAGGGAAATTTCCCTAGATCTAGGGGAGAAAAATATTTTTTAGGGAAAAGGGAAATCAGCCCAAAATCTAGGGAAATTTCGAACGCGGTGAAAAAAAATTACATATGACAATTTTACTGGTATTGCTAGTCGTATTTTTTTGGAATTCCCATGAATCTTATATTGTTGATGGATGTACTTACATTCAAGCAATGTTGTTGCTGAATTTAAGTAAACACTGACAACTCAAAATGATATTATGTACCTAAAAAGTTAAATGGGCCTCCAAAAAAAAATCTTAATTTAGGTTTCAAGTTACGTTTTTATCTATGTTTATTACAAGAAATTTTCTTCAGTTTCAGTGATTGCGTTTGATTTTTATTAGGAATTCCATTTCTAATTCAGTGGTAAAGTACATACTTTCAAATTATGGTAAATTTTCGATCGAACTGGCCATATATGAATATTTACGATATTTTAAATAATATGAATATTTTTTAGAAAATATAAAAAACATTTCATTAAAAATAAGAAAATATTTTTTAGAAAATATAAAAAATATTTTTAAAATAATAAGAAAATATTAAAAACACATATTTTTTACAAAATATAAAAAACATATATTTTTTAGGAAAAAACCTTCAGATTCGCCAATGACTATAAAAAGCAACTTTTTGCATTCGGGGCGATGGGAAACAACGCAATTAAAATTTCAATCGTGAAATTTTACTTCGTATACTGATTTATGGTGGCTGTCATTTCGTTCTACAGGGTAGGCGACTTCACACGAATACCATGGAATGAGCCCCCCCCCCCCCCCCGACGCGGGTTTTAATTTTCCAAGGTAGTACCCCCGAAATCTAGGGAAATTTCACCTCGAAATCTAGGGAAATAATTTTTTTGGGCATCACATCCCTGAGACCCGCCTTCTCGTGGTTGTTTCGTGTAGCTCTTAATTATTGTCAATTCATCTGTAAATATTGTCGCAAGTAAAAATAAATATATTACGAATTTTATACAGCATGATAATAGTTACTTTTATTACCTCCTGTGATTGAGAGTCTAATATCGAAATCCCTGGATGGCGAGGTAAGTATTACGGAAACTGCCGTCCAGCATTATCGATATAGTATCAACCAATAACATATTCCGCCGCCAGAGCAGAAGAAATTCACTATTCGGCAACTTTTTCATAAAAAAAACTTCCGTTGCGTTCAGCGCCTGAATCGATTTCGACTTCTTCGTTTTACATCATACGCCGCCAGAGCTGGAGAAACTTACTATAATTTTTGCGAAAAGTTCCGTTACCGCGTTCATCACCGGGATCACTCTACGAACAGCCAGAATTGAATCCCATTTAACACAATGAAATCGAATTATTATTTTTAATTGATAAACTAATGTTTAAGTTTAAGACAAGATTTTTATGCATAGCGAAAAGGGTAACAATTATTATAAGTAATAATGATGTTTTTTCAATGCTGTTTAATGTTGACCCGGAGAATGTCCCTGCCGAATCGCAGTTAGAAATTGTTGAAATGCAGTGCACCCCCATTAAAAAAATAGGCCACTTGCATGGATTTCACAACGACTTGGAAAAAATCGTGTCGATAGATTTTTCTACTAAGATTACGAAAATGTTAGTAAATTTTTTTAGAAATGTATAGTAATTTTATTTTTAAATAAATAAATCCATTATTTAAGCTCGTGACGTCACCACATGAAAATGTCCCGTCTCCGATTATGTTCCCTTAATTTTGTAAAATTCCACACTGATTAATTTTTTTTAAAGGGCAACACCTTGATATCCGACGATTTTTTTAATTTGCTTTACCGTTTTCTAGATGTATTGTTTGTTCTATGCGAATTTATCCTTTGGTTTGATTTTTTGATAAATATGGCGGTGTTTTTACAGATGTTACGAAGAGAACCCCATACAATTTATTGCTATTCGTGTGGAAAACGTTATTTTTTAAAAATGATTTTCGGCTATGTAATTATCGTTTTTTCGCACCCATAAAATTATGTCCCGTCTTTCCGGTTTATAAAAAATGGTCTGATTTTTCGGATTAAAATTTTCAAAAAATCACCAGGGTTTCAAAAATACGATTAAAAAATATACAGAATGTCTTAGAGTATTTTCCTAAACCGGAATTTAAAAAAAAAAAAGTGATGCAAGTGGCTTATTGTTCTAAATTCCGAAAAATTAGATTTTTATAAGAACACTGCCGAATATTGAATATCCAAAGATAATTGAACACGCCCAGAAAATAATAGCGATGTTTGGGTTGTCGTATGTCTGCAAACAGACTTTTTCGACCACGAAATCGCGGAAAAACTCAATCAGAAATCGATTAACTGATGAGCAGCTTTTCCCGCTGCTAAAGGTTACTTCGTTGCAGCTCAAACGTGCATTTGAAGACATTATGGCCAATCAAAAACAATGTCATATGTCTCACACACCTACCATAGCAGGGCCTTCAAATAAAAGTTAAATAATTGTAATCTGTACCTTATATTATCGTCTGTGTGTAAAGTTATATAATTAAAATATAGATTTTAAAACAAAATGCATTTTGGCTATACTAAAAAATATAGGAAATTTCTTAAAACTTTCTGCCCCCCCATGAAGAAAGTTTGCCCACTACAGGTGTATACAGTCTCATCTTAATATATAAAACAAACTCGGGTTAGTAACACCATTCATAACTCGAGAACGGCTGGACCGATTTTAATGATCTTTGATTTGTTGGATTTTTTCTCTGCCCTGAATAGCAGAATAACTATTAAAACATCGGAAAAATTCCCGAAAAAAATAATTATGATGAAAATTATTTTTTTCATACATTTTGTATGGTACGAATTATCATATTTGAAGTGCTGCAGCAATATTGTGATAAGTATAATAATAAGCAGTAATTGTTGAATGAAACATTAGTATATACAGAATAATTTGGCGGGTAGGAGATAAACTGACGTAGTTCAGTGGTCAGAGCATTTGACTGGAAATCAGAAGGACAGGGGTGCAAGTCCCGTCGGCGGCATGTATCTTTTCTCGGGAGAGAAAAGATACATGCCGCCGACGGGACTTGACTTTTTTCAATGTAGATGAGTGTTTCAGGCTAATAATTATTAATATTTGGACGATTTATATAGCGCCGTTTTTGTGAAAAATCACCTCAAGGGCGCTGGCGCTTATAATAATAATTGTTACAATGAAATCGGTTTTGCTGTAATTCGTGTTAAATAAATAGTATGTACAAATTGATTATATTTATTTCAGGGTTCCACCCGCTTCAACTACAGTGTTGATTTCAGCATGGTTGACAACATGTTTTATGGAGTTTTTAAAGCTCGGGCAATTCTTACTAAGTATGACAAACCAAAATTTTGCATGGAGATTTATTATGAAATGAAACCTAAAACAAAAAAATTAACACCAATTATGTAAAAGAAAAATCATTAAATGCGGATTATTGTATTTTTTAAAAAGGTACAATTACCTGAAACTACTGTAAACGTTCAGATCTGTTATTATTTTTATTTTATATTGAAATTTTTCGTTATGTATTGAGTTTTCCTTGCTTATCTTTTTGATATTATTTGAAATATTTTATTATATAATTACTTCCATGACTATATATAATTGAGCATGAATTCCCTCACCAAACACAAGAGCATTGTCTCTTTATGGTGAAGAAGAGCTATTTTTGAATTCTTTGCAACAATGTATAAAATGTAAATAAATGCATACCTCTTGTAAAAACATATGAATATTAAATAAATAAGAAATACATTTTTTTTTTTGAATTTCACTACAATTGTTTTCTTGATTGAATGCATACATGAAATAATAAAATCGAATCTCGAAAGTGGAAATTAACCCGCTCGGACATCCTATCGACATGAATCTTGGCAAATATACTCGTTGTCGATTATAATGCATTCTATCAACCTTTGGTGCACTTAAGGGGTTATTCTAGTCAAAAAAAAATCTTCATATTTCTATAGTTTGAATATTCAAGAATATCTCCATAAAAGGATTTTTCGATATTTGAAATATTTTAAAAGTTATAGCCATTTTACTCTCGTGACAATATACGAAATCTAACTAGAATCTAAATAGTGTGGAGGTCGAACAAAGGACACTCATCTGCATCGTCTGGCCACCTGATTGGTACTCCATGCACCAATAGGATTCAAACCTTATCTCGAGCCACGTTCCTCGCGCTGCATCAAAAACCACCGATCCATTCTGCTTTAAATTCTCGGTTAAGAGTCACTTGTCTTCTTGTCTATCGTATTTGTTCACCCTGCACATTCATTATTATTGCAAATATTTAAATTGGAGATTGATTTATGTGTCTGTTGTAAATTGTTAATAAACTTGTAAGTATTGAACCGACGTCTTACTTATACGCTTTGCCTCAACACCTTACACACCTATACGTAAAACACCCAATCCCCCAAAATAGAAAAAAACTTTAAACGCCTTTTTCTCGAAACTACTTTTTTCGAAATGTGGGTCACAAAATCTCAAGTTCTATTAATAGGATTTTCTTGAAACTTCGCATGAATTTTTTTAAACATCCCGTTATGGTAGGAACCAATAAAAAATCAAAATTTTAAATTTTGACTATTTTAAAAAAATTCAGGAAACATAAAAAATATCTGAAACAATCAAAAATTTTAAGTAGCCGCCATTTTGCGATAATATTCTTATTTTTTCAATTTTGTTGGTTCCTACCATAATGACATTTGTAGATACTGATAAAGAATCTCCCTTTTTTATTTTTCAAATGACCAGAAGGGTTGGAATCGTGACAAGATGAAAACGCTATTTTCTCCCCCTCTATTTCAACAGCATGTAACTTAGTCAAATATGTATTTTTTTAAAATTGTGAATTCTTAAAATATAAATAAATATATAGAATAAAAGAATTTATACTTAAAATTTTAATGCTTTTTTATTTATTAACTAACTAACTAACTAACCATCGCGCCATTTCCCCGCAGGGGTAGGCAGTGGACGGACCGCCAAAACAAACTTAGGCATAAATACAAAGACAAATAATAGACTTAGGCAAACTTATTTTCAATGAAATCTTTCATTAGTTAACCACATAACAGAAACCTCTAATAAGGTCTTAAAAATGTAACTAGGCTAACTTGAAATTTTAACAATATAAAGTGTATTTAACTGTTAAATTTTATCTATGTAAGAAGTTAACTTGAGTACAATTCTCCTATCCGGAACCCACATTATAATATATATATATGTACAAGCTGTTGAAAGAATACAACACAAATTCTTACGTTTTATAAATTTAAAAATGGGTATTCCAGCAATTTTGTTGAACTACAACACTCTGATAAATAATATGAATATGCTCAAATTGTCAGAAATAAGAACTTTCACTGACTTTAGTATTTCTATGTATATAAAATTCTAAATGATTTAGTTGATAGTCCGGTAATGCTTGAATTGATAAGCTTCCGGATACCACTATGTAATACCAGAAGTCAGGATTTATTTGGGTGCAGAAATTCTGGGACTTACTACCATGTGTATTCTTCTTTGCCCAGTATACTAATGGAGGGAAACAATTATAGGTAGGTACCAAGTCAGTGGACGTCTTCAATATATCTTTAAACAAATATAAAAAATTGTTACTAAGGCAGTTCAGTTACGTATGTATAATAAATACTGTATATTTCTTACCATTCATATGTAAAAGCCCCGAAAAAGGGTGTTTATCAATAAATACATAAAAGCGTACTTCAACGTACAGCGTATAAAGATAAAATTGTAAATAAAAAGAAAAATAAGAGCTGCGCCCGGTTGAGGAAGCCTGGAATAAGATAAATAACAGTAATAATATCAACCACCATAACACGGGCATCAGCCTAGCTTGGTGGTCGAAAAATCCACAAATAATGTAACCATAATAATATATTTATGCAATGAGTAAAGAAAAAAATAATAATGCAAGTATTAACAATAATAACGGAGAGAAAATAAAATGCATAAAAAGAAAATATTCAGAGAAGGTATTACACAAACCACCAGGCAGTCCCAATGACCGCTTTTAGTATTTCAAAATACCCTTGGACCCCTGCCGAAGAAAATTTTAGGAAAAGAAAACAACGCATTTTCAAAATCACATTTATTAATTAGTTAAAAACGTTAGAAGTAGTTTATAGGTTAGTTTACATTAATACAAATACTAAATTATATAATAACTAGATTATTGAGAAGTTTGCTGTTGTTTGGATTGAGGTATGGTCTTCGATAAGGCAAGGCGCATGACATCTTTGACGTTTTATCGACTACGAATTTTAGTTGTAATTGACACCAGAACCGAGAACCCGACATAACGCAGGTACGTAGTTGATAATGGTATCATAGTAGATACGTTTTTTGATTTTCATGGCCAAAAGTATTTTCGTTATTTGTTTTTGGGGTGTTACGCCGTGTTCCGCTACCTCCTTTAGCCAAAGTTTCGGATAGCGTTGCAGTGTCCATCATCGGCAGATCGGTTATAAATTATTAAAATCTCTAATTGCTTATGTAAAATAAAATATGAAGATTTACACATTATATACGATAATTTTTCCTTAAAGTCCTTAGAAAGGCTGCCAACAATGTACGAATGAAATGTTTCAAAATTAGGTGAAACTAGAAAGTCGATAGACGTCGCTTTCTTTTCTTTTGTCTGTTTATTTTAAACTGGGTTGAAGATTGGATATTACACACGGGATAAACTAAAGGGAGAAACAATTTCTTTATTAAGGTTTTAATGTATAAATCATGTAAATGAGAAAATTACTCTTTATCAATACTTTGAATATTTATAAAATTAAAAATAAATTTATCTTATGTATCTACTTTTAATTTAATTAATTATTAAGTTTTATAAAACTTTCTTATGTAAGCACTTATAATCATAACCATAAAAATATATTTATTTCTTTTAATACATTTCTCATTTGCAAGATTCAATAATAAAAAAATACTTTACAGTGAATAAATCATTACACCGTATGAACTCTGTATAAATGAAATGTCTAGAAACTTCAAGAAATCGCAATATATGCAAAACATTATATAAATTACGATCTGCTGAATCTGCCCTGATGATGGACACTGCAATGCTGTGCGAAACGTTGGCTAAAGAAGGAGGTAGTGCAACACGGCGTAACACCACAAAAATAAATAACGAAAAAAAAGGTAACAGAGTAGTCATAGCTTATTCGACAAGGAGAAAGTAAGCTTGTCCCAAAGAACACCAAAACTCGCCAAGACATAAGCATGAAATTCAGCTTGCAATCTCTATAATAACTCCTATCTACCATAGGTCACCCCAAGTGGTTCGATACTTTTGGTGATTTAGCAGGGGTGCCCGGGTTTATGGGGTGAGGTTTGTCTAGGTCTTGGAGGCGGATGACCAGGACACATTGAACCCCAGATTCCTACCCACCCCATAAAACCCCTTTCCTTCCCAGAACTCTCCTCCAAAGATTACATAGGCCCTAAGGGAAATTATTTTTCTCAGGGCCTCCTCTGTGGACCTCAAAATAAACTAACTAACTGGGATATCCGGCTTATCTTAGGGAGTTGATATGATATTGAACTGACGGATGACATTCGAAGCCACGTTCGCACGTATACCCCTACTTATGGGTAACCACACCCATAAAAAGGGCTTCGAATGGTCCAAAATGTTCTAAAACATTCCACAACATTCGAGAGTGTTCTGGAATGTTCCACAATGAGCTGGAATGTTCCTGGATGTTCCTGAACGTTCTAGATTACTCCTGAACATTTCACAACATTCCAGAATGTTCCAGGATGTTCTGAAATGTTGTGGAATGCTCTCGAATATTCTCGAATGTTCTGGACTGTTCTAGAAACTTCTAAAAAATTCTTCTCATAACTTCAAAAGCCCGCCCTTCGGGTAAAAAAGGGAACCTTCTTCAAGGATGGGGATAGAAGGGCTACCTTGAGGCTACCACACCGAATATATACTATAGTCTCTTGATCGTACCGGGACTCATTCTGAGTTTTAGTGGCACGTATTTTGTACACTTTTTTTGCAAAATATATTGATTTAAGAGTGAACCGGGGACATGTGGACTCCTGACACTCTTGTCATGGACCCAGCTTTGAAACCCTGTACAAGGTTGCTAACAATTAAAATGATTTTACAAACATATCCAATTAACTCGACAATACATAATATTTTTTGTTTTGTTAACATAAATCTGGTAAATCGTGTTATGTGTCCACAAGCGCTTGGCGCATGCGATGAATGCAGGTGTAAGGTAGATCAAATAAAGTACCTAAAAAAATATATTGTTGGTAATATAATATATTGGCTTGTTATTTTATTGTTTAGTCTGTTGTACTATTTGATCACCATGTTCAGAAAAGAATTTCTACGCGTTTGATGTCTGCTGACATTTTGCCAGATAGCTTTTTGTGTATTGTGATATCCCGATGATTGTAAGTATTTTTTAAGGAGCGGTGTTATAAGTTTGACTTTCTGTGTGTCTGTCTGTGGCATCGTAGCGCCTAAACGAATGGACCGATTATATTGCGATTTTTTTTGTTTGAAAGCTGACGTGATCCAGCTAGTTCTTCGCTACAATTCATGGAAACCTGTTCAGGCGTTTCAATGTCATTAGCTCTTTTTTTGTATTGAGGGTTGCTTAAAATTTTGAAAATTTTACTTATTTAACACATCTGTTTGAATATTTGTAGAAAAGAATTGGCAGACGACAACTTTGATTCTCCTTCAAAAGTAGACTTCCTGCTCGGAGCTAATCTTTTCCCTTCAATTCTTGGTTTTGATTTTGATAGGAAATATTTCGAATAAAATGACTACATCAACTTCTCACCATGTTTCGCTTGATCGGTCTATAAAAATATTTTGGATTACTAAAGAAACACCTACTATAGAATTGATACAACCTGACGATGTCAAATGTGAAGAAATTTTTAAACGTAAACATCATCAACACGGTGAAGGTCGTTTTTACAGTGAAATCTGAAGCACCTGAGCATGATGGTTTCTACAACTTCATTTCTAAACGGTTTCATATTTTAAAAGGACAATAAAAGGCATAAAAGGCCTTAGTAAAAAATTAAGTTTCTGCATGATGCACGTTTATCTTTTAATTTTAAGCAAACTATTTTTTTGTTTTTAATTCCTTTCTACTTAAATACTTAAATTTTCCTACGTAAATTTGGTGGGCGGTTGTGCTTGAGAATATTCCATTCCATTTTCCTACATTCCTGCCCACCTACATTCTTCCTTTATTCCTACACTGAGCCTCTACCTATTAGTGACATTGCAAAGCAGTGCAGTGATAACTTTCAACAAGCAAGCAGTGTATTGTTATGATTAAGTTCTATTAAATGCAAATTACCAGTTTATGTAAAAACTTCAAATTATAACTGTTGGTGATCATACAATCTGTGCACAGTTGGAACATTGTATGTGGAATGCGAATCTTATTTGGACATCATCAACCCAGCCGGCTACATCAGACTACAGTGAGTTTATACTTCCTTATTTCCCACCATCAGAAAGTTCCCCACATACCCATAGATTACATGAATTTATTTCTAGCAAATTTCATCAAAACATTCAAATTGCAGTTTACAAGCCTCGACGTTTCACATTTATAAATAAGTAAATTCTATTTCCCCGTATAAGTTTTACATGTAAATAACTGCTGTCTTCTTTTCAAATTCAAATAACCATTCGTATGTTCTGTTCATTCCTTTTGCATAATTTTCGGTTTCAATTTTGCATTAAAATATTACCGTTTCGTCGAGTTGTCATTAAAAATATATTTATTAGTTATACTATTCCAGTTTCAGATAATAGTTTCAAAGTTAATCGATTACAACATTTCACTAGGGAGTTTCCTTTATTTTTCTTTTGATTATCTTTGTATTTTCTCTTTAATGAAGGATTTACAACGTACTTTTCAGTGTAAAGCTGTTTCTTGGCGTTGGATACCGTGATTTTTCCGTGAGATGTCATACATTTCTAGGATGAACTTCTCAGATAACTTGCTTTCTCTGATTTCAACGTGGTTTAAAGCTTGTTTTTTTTTTTATTATGTTCGTTGTTTATTTTTCTTTTGGAGCGTATTGGCGTTCACCTCTGATATTTATCTCTAGTAGGGATTTTTTAAAATATCACTTGGAGCTTTTCAATATCTTTTCAAAATGGATGAATATCTTAAAAATTATGTAAATGTTGGGGTTGATAATTTTTGATTTAATGAACTGCTTTCGGGTAATGCTTCATTTTTCTTTGTTTAACTCCACCTTTATGTAGGGATTTAAAAAGGAACACGTGAATTATGTTCTTTGAGTTGTAAATTATTTTATATTACTTATTAAATTATTTTTATAGCATTTTTCAGTTTAACTTTTAGTAAAATTGAATAATAATTGCTTCTATTAATACCATCTATAGTCGTGGTCAGAAATTATTGTTTTCAGTTTGAGGCTTCACTCATCACTTTTAGAGTTGAATTATATCAAATTACAAGGTTTCTTCGTTTTCTCATTACATATATTTTCTTTGCAATGTCAATTTATGTTTCATCAAGACAAATATGACTTTGTTTTTTTTTTCATGAACTCTTTCTTTGGCAACAATTTTTTGCACTTTGTATTTAAATCAACTCATCGCGTTGGGTATAATTTCTAGATTAGGTAGCTACATTGTTTGCTTTGCTTTTTAGTTCATATTCTATTATTTTGCAATATGACTATATTTTGTAGTTTCTTGTCGAGACTTCTTGTAGCTGGATATAATTTTATCTCCATAGTTTTTGTCTGCAATTTTGGAGGTGTTGTAAATTCCTTTTGTTTCAAATTTTATGTTTGGGGAAATGTGTATTTCCTTTTGTCAGCCATGTGATGAACCTGTTTCACTCCGGTATAGGTGGGTAAAAAAAAATTTTTAAATATAGAATATGATCACACTATCGACATCTTTCGGGTGGTTTTAAAATCAATATTAAAGGAATCTTTTTTAAACTTTTGGGGTTTCCTTGCCACGAAGGGGTGTAGGCAGTTAGGAAAAAAACCGACTATCCAATCAGAATGGAGATGGGGACAGTGGGTGCGTCTTGGACCAATCACAGGCTGGGGGCGTGGGATGATGGATTTGAAAAATTAAGATTCAAAGATTATCTCACGGTTTGGTCGGGCAGATATTTTAAGGGGATAGGACCACTTCTAACTTGGTCATAAATCGCAATTTTATGGGAGCAGGAGGGAATCGACAACAGTTGATTTCACGTCTGGAATCGGGAAGTTTTGCGGGGATCTCGGTGGCGGAAAAATTCAAAAGGACAAAGGTCATGCACTGATTAATTAAAGTAGCAAGCGATCTCGATTACTTAGTAATCGTGAAACGGGAGTGGACATCGACGGTCTTAATCGCTTTTTCCAGACAAATATCTAGCAGATTTTGCAGGTAGACGATGGGGGAAAGTGTTAGACGTGGAAAACCCACAGGAGCCGATCTCTTCAAGGTAGTCGAGGGAAATCAATTCATGTTAGTGACCATATGAAATCTAAGATTTTGTATTGGATTTTTGTCCGTTAGTTTAGAGGGGAGGGAAGGTTTACGATCTCTTGTTACTTGAGTGGGTCTTGAGTGTGAGACATCCGACATGATTTTGGGTATCTAAGGTACGCATTAAGCTGAAATCACCACTTGATTTTACATACAGATGATAGGAGAAAGAAATTAGTGAAAAAGCATAAAATTTAACGACCTGTCAGGATTTTAAATTATTTGAAAACTCAAGTATTTTCTTGATCACTAGGCGAGAAACTACGGGAGATTTATTGGTTTTGACGCAAGAAAGGGATGCATTATGTAGGTGTGACTTAAAAATTAATATAAAAAACGCTCGGAGGCAGGGTTGTATTTAGACTTTGGTAGGGGATATAGCCCGTGAAAAGGAGAATCGAGATCATAAAAGGTTACGTTATTACTAAATAAGGTCTTACGAGTATTGCGACCTTGTGGAGGAAGGGGTCAAATGACTAGAGACTGCACATAGGCATTTGCGGACGCGAAAAATATTATAAAATTGTTACGATCACATACAATCGCGAGATAGCCAGGAACGGGTACTGTCGCGTGTACACTTAAAGAATACGTCCGTATAAGGATGTTCAATCACTGATTTATTAGGAAAGCCATAGTCAAATGCTAAATCGACGAAATACCTAGAAGGTGACTTATTGTGGGAGTAGCTAAAATAATATATGCATAATAGATGACAGTCGGAACATATTATAGGTTGCTAGGTTGAAATCGGACTTGGGGATTTCGAGAAAAGTATGGAAAATATATCGAAAATTCAGGATACGCCGTACCTGGAAGCGATTTTAAAAATGGTAGAACGGACACGATAGGATTTCGAGAAAAGTTGAATTAATTATTCACATGGTAAATAATATTTTTAGGTGCTCAGATTGTAGAGATTCGTATGGAGGTTTAAGAGTGCTAGGTCGGGTCCGCCCCTGGACGGTCGGGCTGGATAGTTTTGTCGCACGGGGCGTAATGGGGATTGTGGGGACCGATCGGGGAAAAAGGTCGTAAGCGACACGACAGGACAGTGGGTGAGAAAGGATTCGATTTTACGTGTTATTAGAAGTCGAATTTGCAAAAATTAAAATTGATTTATGTGGAAATGGATGATCAAAAAGGGAAGTTGAGAGGAGAGAGCGGACAGTTCGTGACAATTCGGGAATACAGGGTGAGGTCTCGGGAAGAAAACGCGCGAAACTGGGGTGTTGGAAATTTACCGGGGATCAAATGGCTATCTGAGCGATTTGACTAGAGTGGATTTTGTGCAAAGTGTATCGAACTAGACTCAGTGAAAAGATAATAACCTAATAGAGTGGATTTTAGTCGAATCACTTAAATTCTAAAAATAATAATTAATCAATCGATAAAATCAAAAGGAAGGAAAACGGTGAATACGTCTGTGAAGTTAACGGAATTATATTGTTCCCGGTGTTGTGTTTAATTCCCCGGTCTTAATATAAATAATCATCTTTTAAGGTGCACGAGAGAGAAAAGATATTTTCTATAAATATCTATTCTAAATAATAATCACGGTCTCGAATTTTAATAATAATAATATAATGGTTCCAATTCAGGTTGAGGAAGTTTTACTAAATCAGATTAAGCCTAAATAATAACTGAACAGTCGTTTAAAACTACAATAATAGACTCGTTTTATAATAAATATATATTAGAGAACTTCCATATTGCACTTAAGGGTCGTACAATAATAATAATAACCTACGAACGAATGTTTAGCTTAGGTATATCACAGTACGTGAATTATGGAGTCACAATTTAGAGTCACAATTGCGCAATACTCGGAATGGAGCGACGAAGATACCAGTTTATATAAAGCTTATAAGACAGTGGGGAGGTTTTTTTTGTTTTCTATATAGGTACAGGACCACGGGATACGTAATTAAGACATCATTGGTTGTGTTTACCCGACTGGAAAATTAAACAATTACGTACGGGTAAGTCAATGAATCTATAATTGAATTACAGGCCATTGGATGCAGAAGGACGGAATAGAACGCGGATCCTGGACAGTTACTTTCATCCGTTCCAGCGGCGAGGAAAAATTAATAACACCTTATCAGCTGATATGTTAACCGTATTATGTAACGCATGGGATAGAGAACATCTTTTGTTTCAGTCATCTGGCGACGGAGGGTCAGGGAAACAAACAAAAAATGAACGAGATATGGTGCTTACACCGCCGTGGGTGCTGTACACTCAACCAAATGGAGAATGTTTTCAAGTGTATGAGACACCAAATAGAAAGCGACTGTCTGCAACCTAAAGAAACGTAAATTTAAAACTAACAGGTACTCCTTTGAATTCCTTTGTTAAATTGCGCCTTTTAAACTTTATGGTTGAATAATGTGACGATGACACCGAGGCTATACATACCACAAATGTATGGTCCATCGGTAAGGGTCTTCCCACATTGTCCTGTTAGGAGGGGATGCTCACCATAGACTGATCGGGTCACGCGAGGTGCTGGAAGCAATTCCCTTTCGCGGAACCGTGTCGAGAGAATGGGCGTGACGAGACGGATATGAAATGAGTTGCCAAACGGTATGGAAGGACGCGGTTCGCTGACGGAGGCGTCTTGGCCAAAAGCATCTCGGGTTGCCGGCAAGGTAGTGTGGGAGGAGCATAAGCAGTACATTTTGTGGAAACAACCCCTCAGCGCCTGCACATTTTTTAATTCTATCGACCTAGAAGCAAACATAAAGCCTAGACAATACTTAGGTAGTATGTTCGCTACTAGAGGTGGTTTATTCGCTGGCCAGGTCACGCAGGAGGAAGGATCTGTCTATCACAAGCTGTAGCCACATGTTCGCGAGTAGAGCCGTGACAAGGGACGAATTGGATTACCCCTTCTAGAGCCAGTAAAGTAGTCCTGGAGGTGTTCGATACTGGGGTTGATTGGGAAAGGTTTGAAGGCATGCCGTCCTTCCTTGGTTATGGAAGGGTCCGGGTATCTGGTTGGTCGTCAAGAGATCTTCTGGGTGCCATGGGTATAGCCTTGACATGCTTTGGTCGGGAGGTTGTGTCCGGAGAGCCGACCACCTGGTCAATTTGGTCAAGTGGAGGAGCCAGTACTAGATTGCAAAAAATGCATGATCCATTCTATCCATCCCTCCCTTATCCCTTCCATCTTAGGTACGAAGTTTGCGTTTACTAACAATATAATATTATCAAAATTATGTATAGGGTTCAGCCATGGAGAGATGCAGAGGAGCCACCAAATAACTAAATGAAACATTCTAGGTATGTATTTTAAAATCTATTAAGACGTATAGGATCATAGATCAACCTTATAGGCTTCCCAGAATTACAGGGGGTACTGCGAGAGTATTAAAACAACGTGCAACATTAGAGACGTAATGGGGATATATTTAGGATAGATTTAGACAATAAGTATCCTTCTTACGTTCAAGAGATACAGAGAAATTCTTCCACACCTTATCTAAAAGAACCAAAAAGTTACCACATATAGACATTAAATACCTATTCTAGATTTTCTAGTACCTTTGAAACAAAAATAAAACACAATGTAAAGGAAAGGGTTTATTGTAAAGTTTTCCCGGAAGGAGAAAGCCTTTTGCTGTGTTCAGTCACAGGGGTGGGAAAAGCGAGTCATGATTCAAGACATTATTGGCGAATCAAACAGTACGAGAGAAGGATCTACCGTCCGGAGATCGAAACGCTAGAGAGGAGAGGTATTAAAACCTAAGTAAAGGGTTTGACCCATCACAAGTGTTGCCGCGAAACCAGGAGATAAGGTTTTACAAGCTGGAGGAGTTTCGATGTATCTTAGTGCAATTTGAAGGATATTTACTAATTATTGCGTGGTATAAGAAAAAAACATACAAAGAAATCAGTAGCAAAATTTAAATCTGTAAATGTAGGTCATTGCCGCTTAGACAGGTAGATAATACGGAAAAGAAGAAAAAAAAAATGTCAACAAACCATTAACGAAGATTTATCACTTCATCTGTTTAAATGTAGGTCATTGCCTTTTCAGTCAGAGTGCGGAGAAAAAAATGGGATGCAACAAAAAAAAAAGGGTCCGGCAAACACATCATAAAGATTGAAGATTTATGACTTTGCGTTCGACTGCGACAACTGCAGTATGTAACGAACCGGGGTGGGAAAAAAAAACACTAGTTGAAAACACCCGTTATAATCACTCGGAAGAGAATTGAATCGTTGAGAAAAAAAACCTGTGTAGACAAGTTATACATGTATATGTTTTGTGAAGGTGCTTGTAGCTTAGGGAGGAAATAGGATTAACCATATTGTTAGAATACCTACGTATGGTTAGTTAGAGAGAGAAAAAAATATTACCATGTTGAAGTGAGTACCTAAAGGATTTTTTTTTTGATCTTAGGGAGGAAACGTTATCAGTTTAACAGTTAGTGGATTTAGATATGTTTGGGTTAAGACACGCTGGAGGAAAAAAATTACCATGTTAAAGGAAGAAAAGGATTTTTTTTTGGCTTAGGGAGGAAACGTAGTCAGCTAAACGGTTAGTGGATTTAGACATGTTTGGGTTAAGACACGCTGGGAAAAAAAAAAAAAAAAAAATTTACCATGTTAAGACACGCTGGAGGAAAAAAAATTACCATGTTAAAGGAAGAAAAGGATTTTTTTTGGCTTAGGGAGGAAACGTAGTCAGCTAAACGGTTAGTGGATTTAGACATGTTTGGGTTAAGACACGCTGGAGAAAAAAAAAATTTACCATGTTAAAGGGAGAAAAGGATTTTTTTTGGCTTAGGGAGGAAACGAAATCGGCTAACGGTTAGTGGATTTAGACATGGGTTGGGTTAGAACCACACGGGTAGGAGAGATTTAGGTTCAAACGGGTTGGAAATCAGTTGGAGTTATGTAGAAAAAAAATAAAAAAAATTTTTGAACAAAAATAATCAAGAGTATTTAATGGTATCCAACCTTCGATAAGAAGCGGCGAGAAAGTGTGTCACGTATTAGGGGAGATAGTCCTCCAAAAATTCATTCAATATAAAATCACCGGGGTGATAATATTGATGTTAGTCAACCTCCGATAGGCTTTGAACGGTTGTTAGATTGGAGTGACCAGACGATTAGTTTAAAAATTATGCAATCGGACCAGCGTTGAGTAGTTCTGTTTACCGGAGTAAACATAGATATCTAACTCTAATCGTTATATTGAATAGAGATAGTCTAACAAAAAAAAAAAAACGCAAACAAACGAAAGAAAAAAAGGGATCGGTCATAGAATTGCGTGCGGAAACAAAAAAAATACGGACCCGACAGAGCGCAGGGTACGTACAGATGTAAGCCGTGAAGATATTAAGAGGATACACGTTTAGTTGGTAAACGGATGAGTTCATAGTCACCGAAATTTGGTATCTTATCTTACTCCAATTGGGGCGGACCGATGAGAAAATTCAACTACATTGCGAGAAGACGTTTTATGTTAAATACGGTCCGGGTTCGAAAAGGATTACTTACACTAGTGTTAGGGTAAAATTGTAAATAAAATGTGGCCCGGGCGCCTCTTAAAGACAGATAACAGATAACAGCGGATACCGAAGAATGCGAAAAAAAATGGTTACTTAAGGACTGCAGGGCGACAGTTTGAAAACAGGTATAGGGGAGAGCACTAGTGGACCGATGGAGGCAGGGCAGAATTGGGAAAAAACGCTCAAGAGTTTTATTTAAATAATTTAAATACGATGACCATCGGGGTGTAGGATAATAGAAAGGTTGTGAAAAGTCTAGAGTTGTGGAAGAAAAAAAAAAAAAAAACCCCGGGGGGAGGGGGGAAGTAGAACGGACAGTAACCTACCTGCAAGGAGGAGGGATACAAAACATTTAGGTACGACAAATTTTGAAAAAGGAAGAAACGAAAAGTAGGGGGAGGGGAAGCTAGCTAAAACCTGCATTTAGAAATGACTCCACTGACTAAACACTAATAGCGTGTTATGACACTGGAGATAATTTCTATAGGGAGGCTGTGATGAACCTGTTTCACTCCGGTATAGGTGGGTAAAAAAAAATTTTTAAATATAGAATATGATCACACTATCGACATCTTTCGGGTGGTTTTAAAATCAATATTAAAGGAATCTTTTTTAAACTTTTGGGGTTTCCTTGCCACGAAGGGGTGTAGGCAGTTAGGAAAAAAACCGACTATCCAATCAGAATGGAGATGGGGACAGTGGGTGCGTCTTGGACCAATCACAGGCTGGGGGCGTGGGATGATGGATTTGAAAAATTAAGATTCAAAGATTATCTCACGGTTTGGTCGGGCAGATATTTTAAGGGGATAGGACCACTTCTAACTTGGTCATAAATCGCAATTTTATGGGAGCAGGAGGGAATCGACAACAGTTGATTTCACGTCTGGAATCGGGAAGTTTTGCGGGGATCTCGGTGGCGGAAAAATTCAAAAGGACAAAGGTCATGCACTGATTAATTAAAGTAGCAAGCGATCTCGATTACTTAGTAATCGTGAAACGGGAGTGGACATTGACGGTCTTAACCGCTTTTTCCAGACAAATATCTAGCAGATTTTGCAGGTAGACGATGGGGGAAAGTGTTAGACGTGGAAAACCCACAGGAGCCGATCTCTTCAAGGTAGTCGAGGGAAATCAATTCATGTTAGTGACCATATGAAATCTAAGATTTTGTATTGGATTTTTGTCCGTTAGTTTAGAGGGGAGGGAAGGTTTACGATCTCTTGTTACTTGAGTGGGTCTTGAGTGTGAGACATCCGACATGATTTTGGGTATCTAAGGTACGCATTAAGCTGAAATCACCACTTGATTTTACATACAGATGATAGGAGAAAGAAATTAGTGAAAAAGCATAAAATTTAACGACCTGTCAGGATTTTAAATTATTTGAAAACTCAAGTATTTTCTTGATCACTAGGCGAGAAACTACGGGAGATTTATTGGTTTTGACGCAAGAAAGGGATGCATTATGTAGGTGTGACTTAAAAATTAATATAAAAAACGCTCGGAGGCAGGGTTGTATTTAGACTTTGGTAGGGGATATAGCCCGTGAAAAGGAGAATCGAGATCATAAAAGGTTACGTTATTACTAAATAAGGTCTTACGAGTATTGCGACCTTGTGGAGGAAGGGGTCAAATGACTAGAGACTGCACATAGGCATTTGCGGACGCGAAAAATATTATAAAATTGTTACGATCACATACAATCGCGAGATAGCCAGGAACGGGTACTGTCGCGTGTACACTTAAAGAATACGTCCGTATAAGGATGTTCAATCACTGATTTATTAGGAAAGCCATAGTCAAATGCTAAATCGACGAAATACCTAGAAGGTGACTTATTGTGGGAGTAGCTAAAATAATATATGCATAATAGATGACAGTCGGAACATATTATAGGTTGCTAGGTTGAAATCGGACTTGGGGATTTCGAGAAAAGTATGGAAAATATATCGAAAATTCAGGATACGCCGTACCTGGAAGCGATTTTAAAAATGGTAGAACGGACACGATAGGATTTCGAGAAAAGTTGAATTAATTATTCACATGGTAAATAATATTTTTAGGTGCTCAGATTGTAGAGATTCGTATGGAGGTTTAAGAGTGCTAGGTCGGGTCCGCCCCTGGACGGTCGGGCTGGATAGTTTTGTCGCACGGGGCGTAATGGGGATTGTGGGGACCGATCGGGGAAAAAGGTCGTAAGCGACACGACAGGACAGTGGGTGAGAAAGGATTCGATTTTACGTGTTATTAGAAGTCGAATTTGCAAAAATTAAAATTGATTTATGTGGAAATGGATGATCAAAAAGGGAAGTTGAGAGGAGAGAGCGGACAGTTCGTGACGTTTCTCAACGTTTAAATGTATGTAAGATCGGATAAATTCTAGAGTAAAAACATGGGATAAGTTGATTTAGGTTTATTAAAATGACACTTAAAATGCAAAAGAAAATTACAAAGCACGTCTTATCTAGTCCTACGTCAAAATTATTCTGTATATATCATTCGTTTTAATTGTTCTTTATTTTATTTAAAAAGGTGTGACCACTAAAGTACGAACCCAGGTACTAAAATACCAACGGGTGTCAGCCTATACAATTTCCGATACTACACGTATTTTGGGGATTTTGTGTTTCATCCATCTCTGCCACAGAGGATTTATTGGAAACGTTGAACATCAATTTTTGTTCGACAATCAGTTTATTTTTTATTGATCTAATCGATTTTTTATGTTGATAAAAAGTAGTTTTGCATTAATTTTTAGGTTAAAGTTAATTTTATTTGCCTTTGTGGATCTCAAATTGTTTTGACACCTTAGTTGTATTTCTTTTACAAAATAATAGCGAAAATTTTATGCGTCATATATTATTTACAATTAATTGTTTTTTTTTCTTAGTTCATATTTGTAAGTTATTTGTTATGGGTGTTCTTTTTCTTTTTGCAATTCTCCTCGATCACAGGGAAATTGCATAACGAATTTTGTAAATAATTGTTTCTTTTTCTTCTTTCAGGAATTGAAAAGTTAAAATTATTAATATTTTTTCTTCTAAATTTTCCTTATGAAATTTAGTATGCTTTTGGTATTATTAATTATGTTTTATCATTAATTGAACAAGTGTCTTTAAACACAGTTAAGATTTTGACAGCAACAAAGGTTCACGTTCATCCATGCGGGACACACCAGGCAAATGGCGGAATCTCGACCTCGTAAGGTAAAATTATCTTAATTTATTTATTATATAAATTTTGGTTTAAATTATTCTTATATCTTGTACGCTATGATTAAAAATCTTCTGGCGCCCTTAAATACTTATCTTCAATAGAATCATTTAACAATAATACACATGAATTTAAATCTAGAAGGTTTCTTGGTTTCTTTGAGCTTTATTTATTGCAACAGAGTCGTTAGCTAAATCCTTTACATTTAATATTTTTAACTAGTTTCATTTCATGTATTATTGAATAAACTTATAATTTATTGACTTGAATTACACTCTTTCATTACATGCTCTTGCTTTACAATAATCTGTTACACGTCATGCTCGTATTTACTAATTGCCATCTAATTATTTCAACTACAATCTAAATTCAAATCATTCATTTTATTGGTTACATGGTTTTAATATGTAGTGGTTTTGAAATAAATATTAATTTTCTTCGTGGTCAATTTTTCATACCACAATGTTTGAAAAAATCCGACTACGCTTATCGGGACAACATATTTGGGCCCGATTTGTCCCTATTAAGTGACGTCGACTATTCACTATTCATTGTATCAATAGTTCATGTGTATTCATTTGTAACTACTGCTATTTTATGTTTTATTATTCACATGATGCATTGAAATGATATCGTACAAGGTTGTTATCCATCGACACGTGTTTCTTTTAATACTTACCTAATTAACGAAACAATACTTATCGTGTGCTTTGTTACGAATCAATTAAGTATTTGTCATCATTAGATACGCAAAGTACCTAAAAAAAAATCCCGATAGGAATATATACGAATTTGTGAATATGTTTAGTTTAGTTTGTTCTGTTTGGTCACCATGTTCAGAAAAGAATTTCTAAGTGTTTTGTGTTTGCTGAAATTTTTAGTATTTGTGCATTGTGATGCACCTATGCTTGTAAGAATTTTTAATAATTAGGTATCACGCTAGTACGGCCATACGTTTAGACATATTGTTCGACCGAGACACTTCCTTCCTCGATATCAGCGGGTCCCGAGGTCAATTCCAGGGTCGCTAGAAAGTACATAGTATCTAATATTAATAGATGTGACAGTGGTAGACATTCGAACTGCAGAGTTTCGCGCGGGAATCGCAAGAGTTCGACGACGGTTTCTGACAATAGAGAAGTCCAGTCCAATTTTTTTAATTTTGAATATAATATGAATAATGACCTTCTAACTTAAATAACTGCATTTTTTTTTTTTTTAGAATTAGTTTTAATAGTTAAAATATTTTTCAAAGTTTTCATTTTTCAAGGTCCCTCTAAAAACACCATATCTATTATGCATTTTATGACGTCATCGATATGTCATTACTAAATACGAAAAAACGTATTTTATCATTTTTATGTTGGTCTCCTTGAATCTCACATAGATTTTAACGCGTTGATTGGTCTATTTATGGTGTATGGGCAATGGCGTCTATGGCGACCAGAAGCTTCGCAAAAATTACATAATGAATTTTATTTGTTCATATGAAGCAGTTACTTTGTGATGTGACATTATAATTTAAAATAAAACAATAACTTTGTAAACACCACTTTTATTTTTTATACTTAATGCCGACCGGGTTTCGCTACAACCGTAGCTTCTTCAGGGCAGTACAATCTCTACTAAAATTAATTTACATGTGTGTTTATAACTAATACATGATTTAACCAAATGGGCTGGACTCCTCAAGTAACGGAGTAAGTAGGTATAGGTGTAGATGGAGAATTGGGAAGGGGACGGGTTTGTTCTTTGTCAATAGGGAACAATCTTAGTATGGGACTTTTATTTAAATTTAGTTGGTTATTAACTAGTTAACATCAATTGATGGACTAACTAAAATGTTGTAGAGATATTTTTTCTATAGGTCAGCGTTAGAAGATCCATAAGCGTAAGGAAAAAAATAATCCAATATAACTTACATTTTTTACAAATATGATGTATCTGGGGCCTAATATTATTTTTTACAAATATGATGTATCTGGGGCCTAATATTATTTTTTACAAATATGATGTATCTGGGGCCTAATATTATTTTTTAGAAATATGATGTATCTGGGGCCTTATATTATTTTTTACAAATATGATGTATCTGGGGCCTAATATTATTTTTTACAAATATGATGTATCTGGGGCCTAATATTATTTTTTACAAATATGATGTATCTGGGGCCTAATATTATTTTTTAGAAATATGATGTATCTGGGGCCTTATATTATTTTTTACAAATATGATGTATCTGGGGCCTAATATTATTTTTTACAAATATGATGTATCTGGGGCCTAATATTATTTTTTAGAAATATGATGTATCTGGGGCCTAATAATATTTTTTACAAATATAATGTATCTGGGGCCTAATATTATTTTTTAATTTTTTATATTTCAGATTTTTAGAAAATATGAGGTAAGTAGGTAATTATTTTTTTATTGATATTATTTATTGTTTATTTCAGGGCCCTGCTGATTTAAACATTAAAAATATATTGCAATGTGAAAACCCCGAGCAGTACCCCGGTCATTTTTTGGTTGAAAGAAAAAAAATAAACAGGACTCATGACGTTTTCAACGGAGAAATAAAACATGCTGTAGACGTCGATGAATCAACCAGGGTAATGAAATTAATTGTTATTTATTTGAAGGTTTTTTTTTACGAAGCTTAGAAAATAAAAAAAATTCGTAACAAAAGCCGATTAAGAATTTTACTTAATGTCATGGGTCGCTTTCATTGAAATAAAAAATAAAATCGGTTAAGAAAGGTTTTTTTTAAATCAGATTTTATGATAAATAATCCACAAGCCGCCGCTGCACTTTTAATAGGCATATTTTCTAAAATAAACTTAATTACCAAATATTGTTTCGTTTAAAGAAACATCGGAACATCATTTGCGAAGTTTTGTTTAAAAACGTATGCATTACTTATTTTGTGAACGTAAATATTTGTTTCTTGTAGTATGAATTGTAATGTGGAATTGGAATTGAATTGTAGAATGAATTGTGATTTCAATAATCCGTGCTTAAAAATGCGGCGGCTTATGGATTATTATTATTTTTTTCTACTAATAATTGTTTATTAGTAGAAAAATACTTTTAATTACATATCACCGAACTTACAACTTATTGTTTTTTACATTCACATAGTAATTTAAGAACTCATAACATAATATAGCATTAAAAAATGTACACTACTCTTCCAGACACAAGCTAATGCTTCTATGGAAGAGTGGTATTAACATTCGATCATGAACATGTATGCTAATTATAACATTATCTAAAATGTATACTATTTAAAGGTTTTCTACATCGTAACAATTTTTTGAAAACATGCAAACAATTTTAATGCCTTAAAAACAAAACAAAACCCATGTATACATACACATTTCATTTATTTATTTTATACATATTTTTTCAAACGGATCCCAATAGGCCACTTGCATCACATTTAAAAAAAATCCGGTTTAGGCAAATATTCTAAGACATTCTGTACTATTTTTTTTAATCGTATCTTTGAAACCCTGGCGATTTTTTGAAAATTTCAATTTGAAAAATCAGACCATTTTTTATATACCGTAAAGACGGGACTTAATTTTATGGGTGCGAAAAAACGATAATTATTATATAGCCGAAAATCATTTAAAAAAAATAACGTTTTCCTCACGAATAGCAATACATTGTACGGGGTTCTCTTCGTAACATCTGTAAAAACACCGCCATCTTTATCAAAAAATCAAACAAAAGGATAAGTTCGCATAGAACAAACAATAAATCTTGTGAACGTTGAACGAAAATTCAAAAATTCGCTGGAAATCAAAGTGTTGCCATATAAAAAAAAAAAATCAGTGCGGAATTTAAAAAAATTAAGGGAACATAATTGGAGACGGGACATTTTCATGTAGTGAAGTCACGAGCTCAAATAATGGATTTATTCATTTAAAAAAAAAAAACTATACATTTCTAAAAAATTTTACTAACATTTTCGTAATCTTAGTAAAAAAATCTATCCACACGATTTAATCCAAGTCGTTATGAAATCCATGAAAGTGGCCTATTGTCCTACAGTAAGCTTTGGTCTTCTCTGCTTTTTAGTTCTACGTTAATATAGCAAAGTGGGGAGATGGGGGCTACAAGCCCAACTACATTATCTTGAATGAAACAAATGCGTGTGAGGCTTTCTTCAGGTATATCAAAAACGATGTAATACATATTCTGAGATCTGCCGGACGCCCTGAAACATGTCCAATAAAGACGGTATGTGAATATTTTTTGGTTCTATATTTTAAATTAACTCACTTGATTTATAAAATAATTATTCACAACACCTACTACCAAAAACACATGGAATGTACAAAGTTCCATTTACAATGGGAATGTACATCATTCCCCGCCAGAGTAGTGTTAGGTAAGACACGACATCAGGATGAGTTTGTATGAGGTACTCAAATACTGAAATGAGGTGTTGATGTGTCCCATCTCAATTGAGGTGAGGTGTGACAATATTTTAGCTGACGGGTGAAAATGGAGGGGGTGGGGGGTTGGATAGTGAATTTCAGAGAACATGATTTTAACATTAGCCCCACACAGAAGGCCCTGAGTAAAATAATTAACCTCAGAGTCTATGTCCTTTTTAGGGATGCTGTGGATGTATTAATCCATCCCTCCAGCGGTGCAAGGCGATATTCCGAGAGACTAAGGCTGGAGAAGTCAAAAGGAAATTTTCGGAGCAGTTGGGATTCTTGTGCTACTACATATATAAAAAAAATTACAATAAAAAATAATAAAACATGGGGAATTTGGGACTCTTGCGCGGTATTCACATAACAATAATTTACAATAAAAAATATTTTAAAAAATCTTTTTGTAGCGGTTGAGACTCTTGTGCCGTATTTTCACATAACAATAATTCAATAAAAAATATTAAATTTTTTTTTTTTGGAACAGTTGGGACTCTTGTGCGGTATTCACATAACAATAACTTACGATAAAAAATATTTAAAAACAAAACAAATGTCACCACGCCATCTCGCACCTCACAGATCTAATACAAAAATGTCATGCAATACAAGAATCACCTAACCTCACCACCTCATACATTTCTCCCATACGATACGCGACGTGTACACCAACCACCTCACACCTCTCCTCACATTTGTCCCATACATGACATGGCATTTGTAGTCCAATACACCAACCACCTCACACCTCACCTCATATTTGTCCCATACGTGACATGACATGAATGTAGTCTAATATACCATCCACCTCACACTTCATATTTGTCCCATATGTGACATGACATGAATGTAGTCTAATATACCATCCACCTCACACCTCATATTTGTCCCATACGTGACATGACATGAATGTAGTCTAATATACCATCCACCTCACACCTCATATTTGTCCCATACGTGACATGACATGAATGTAGTCTAATATACCATCCACCTCACACCTCATATTTGTCCAATACGTGACATGACATGAATGTAGTCTAATATACCATCCACCTCACACCTCATATTTCTCCCATACGTAACAACGTGATATGACATTTGTAGCAATACAAAGAAAAAGAGTTGGTACAAATACATTTTGTGAGGTGTGGGGACCTCTTACGTTTTTGTATGGGACATTTGAAGTGCCTCTTGTAAGAGGTACTCAACACTACGCCAGAGCCGGAGAAACTCACAATAATACCGGAATCAATTATTTAGAGCACTTCTTTCTACATCATCGACTGCCGGAGCCAGAGTTGGAGAAACTCACCATAATGCTGTAGTGGAAACTTTTTATGACAAGTTCCATTATCAGTTATTTCGAGCTCTACGTTCTACATCATAAACTGTCGGAGTTGGAGAAATTCACTAAAATGCGGCAATAAAGCTTTTTATGAAAAGTTCGCGCCGGATCAATCTCATTACGTAACATAAATTATTGTTATTAAGTTTATTTTGTAGAACTCCATTTTAATTTTTTTTATTTATTTTATAAATTCAATAATATTATTATTTAATGTATAAAAATAAATAAATATATAAATAAATGTATAAAAACAGTTTAATATAAACGAGTATTATTATTATTACGAAGCAGAACCCGTTTATAATAAACAGTTTTTATACATTAAATAATAATATTATTGAATTTATATAAAAAAAAATAATATAACATTTGAAATCGGGCCGCTAACTATAAAACGCATTACGTAGATTTTTTAAATATTTTTTTTATAATGAAATATTTGAGTTACATATAATAAACATATATATTGTAAGATTAGCCCGTGGCACAATCTGACATGGGTTATAGTGGAACGAAATGTCCACTATATGCGTAACATATTTGTGTAGTCTCGATTGGTTATGTACCGGAATCAATACAGCAAAGGTAATTTCATATGGATACTTATGTTAAGTTGATGTTCTTTGCTATATGACTCCTTTGTGATTGGTTTGATAGTGACCCACAAATATATTGATATCCACTTGATATCTCCTCTTGTACAGCGTTATTTTGTTCCCGTCAGTTTTCCATGATAAAAAACGATATGTTGTTGACAGGTGATAGAAAAAACATTTGAACATCAAAAGAACACTTTTTTTGTTTCTTGGTAAAGGCTGTTATTGGGTAATCACCGGCAAGTTGCAAGTATCCAATATGCAAATTCCAATAAACTCGAATTCTGGCCTTTGCAATATGACACGGAACAAACCCATCAAGATCTAATACAGCATTATGAAACATTCCGCCCACCAAAATACAACAAATTGTATTTTCAAAGAAAAAATTAAACCTTAACCAAAGCAGGCAATGCTATGAAATGTTGTGTGAATTGAGAAAGAACTAAACTAGGTGATACGATAAACTTAGACGTAACAAAATAAAAGAAAAAAAAAATATATTAATACAATTTTATCCGCGATAGCGAGAACGATTAGTCAGCATAACTAGACAGTGGACATAATTTGGTTAATGGTCTCGTGAGAAGAGAACCATTAGATGTACGAACCGTCGAGACACGCACAACGCCGTCTGGACCTGAGTGCAATTTATCGACTCGTGCAATAGGCCAATGTAAAGGGTCAGTATTTTCGCTTCGGATTATAACCACATCATTTAGTGATCTGCAATGCTTGGTCCACTTGGCACGCTGAGTTAGCGATTGGAGGTATTCAACCTCCCATCTTTTCCAAAAATCCTGCTGAAAACGTTGAATAAGTTGCCAACGACTTAGACGGTTGATCTTCAGATCAGTATAATTCTCATCCGGCACGGAAGTTAAAGGTTCCAAAGTCAAAAAATGACCCGGAGTTAATACTTGCAAATCATTTGGGTAAGAACTCAACGGGTAGAGAGGCCGAGAGTTTAACATGGCGTCAATCTGCACGAAGAGTGTTGTCAGTTCCTCGAAAGTTAACGTTTGGTTACCAATTATGCGATAAAGATGAGATTTAACCGATTTAACTTGAATCTCCCATACACCACCGAAATGGGGACTAGATGGTGGATTGAAACGAAAATCGATTTGTTCTGACTGTGAAACAATGTGCATGAACGAATTAAGTTGAGTTTTAGCTCCGACTAAATTTATACCGCAATCTGAGTATATGACATTTACACAACCTCGTCTACCTACAAATCGACGTAGCGCTGCAATGAAAGATTCGGTAGACAGGTCCGAAGCTACTTCTAGATGTAGAGCCTTGGTGGTAAAACATACGAATAAGCAAAGATAAGCTTTGTCTATCTTAGCGCCGCGGTATTTACCTGCTTTGATCTGAAACGGACCACCGTAATCAACACCCACGATCGAGAATGGTTTAACCTGATTAACACGAGCAGCGGGTAGGTCACTCATGAAAGGTTCTAGAGGGGCTGGATTTATGCGATAACATTGTATACACTTCGACAAACAGTGGCGGATGGCGCGCTTGGGCAACGGAATCCAAAACTGCTGTGTCAACAGATATTGCATCGTGTTAATTCCTGGATGACAATTTTCTCGATGGAGAGTGTCTATCAAAAGAAAAGTGAGCTTAGATTCAATAGGAAGTAGGGCAGGATGTTTATGTTCGAATTCAAGCCCTGATCGGGATAACCTGCCACCCACCCTGAGCATACCATGGTCATCAATGAATGGATTAAGCTTTCGCATTTGTTTCGAAAGAAGGTTGCCCTCCTTCAAGCGCGCGATATCGTCATTGAAATGTACAGATTGGATATGTTTAACTACTGTCCAAAGCGAAGCGTGAACTACGGTACGGTTTAATGGAAGATCCGACCGACGAGATTCTTTGTTATGTAGGTTGTAAATGAATCTATGACAATAACCGAGAACGCGTTGAATCTTCCGGAATTTAACAAGTAGTAGGTCCACCAAATTTTCGTCCTGTTGGACTAATAAAGATTGAACTCTTTCCTCAGAGTAAAGTTCAATTTCGTCAATATTACGATCTAAGGATGGCCAAAAATCGACTGGCTGAATTAACCACGGCGGCCCCGCCCACCATAACGTATTATCAATTAGATCGGCAGGGAATTGACCACGTGAAGCAACGTCCGCTGGATAATCGCCAGATAATACGTGATGCCAAGAAGTATCTTCGAGGGCATCCTGGATGTGACTGACACGGTTCGCCACGAAAGTTTTCCAGCGATATGAAGGAGAACGTAACCATGCAAGCACAACGGTTGAATCGGACCACGCAAACGTATTGGAGATTGGAAGCAATGGTACGTATAATTCCTTGACGAATTTTAATAGATCCGCAAGAAGAACTGCCGCACAAAGTTCGAGGGAATGGAATCTACGTAAAGCGACTTCGCGCGACCCGGGGAAAGAGATATCCTTGTCCTTTTCCCGAAAAGGCAAGGCTACGATGTATCGTCCTGAATTGTCACGGGAATGGTCCGTGCAGTACATCTGTTCACAGAGTTGTTCCTCAGGGGTGAGCTGTGAAGACTGGGAAATGGTATCCAACTCCCATAGTCGCTGAACCTCTTCGTGGAGCCGGTCCTCGTTAGTTACGACGAACGATTTTGTTTCGTGACCAGCGCCAGAACCAACCGAACCCAGAAGAAGCCAACCAAATACAGAATTGAAAGCTGATGGCTGATTACGACCACTCTTCACATTACCAGGTCTCAGAAGAGAAGTGAAGACCTCAGCACCAGAAGAAGGTCAATCGGTCCCGGTTTGTGACAGTCAGGGTCGGCAAGAAATAAGTCTTGCAATTGATGCCATGACGACTTATCTAATCGAACTGTTGGCATGTTGCCGGAGATGGTAGGTAATGTGAGTGCCTTGATGGTAAAGAGAACCCGTTCCTCAACACCAACTTCTAATTGAATGACTCCTGACGCAGTTGCGGAAAATTGGCCTAAGCCACTAATTCTTCGAGAACTGGTCGTACGATGGATGCCTAGACGTTCTGCAGCGTGATCGGTGATGAAGTGAGCTTGACTGCCTGAATCGATCAATGCACGAAAAGTTTGAAACCTGCTGGTGGAATCGCGAATGCTAACCTTAGCAGTAGACAATAGAACTACGGACCTGTCACCTAAATTAGTGAGGACACTAATTTGAGGGCTCTCTTGGTTCGTAGACGTCGTGGGGTGATGACCCCCTTCTTCAGAAGATATGGTTTCATCGCGATGGAGTAGAGTGTGATGCCTTTGGTTACATTTCTGACATTTAAATATAGATTTACAATCTTTAAGATAATGAGAAGAATGAAGACAATTAAAACACCAACGGTGAGTTTTGACGAATTGGATGCGATCCTGAACTGATTTTAGCGCGAATGCCTTGCACTTAGAAATTGAATGTTGTTCCTCACAACAGGAGCATTTCGGAAAATTGGTCAAGATCGGGGACCCATTGGATTCAGGTCGCACCTTCGTAATATCGCAAAGAAGCGATGAAGTATGTTTTTCGGAAGCCTGTTCAGATCTACGTGCGGGAGGTTTATACGCTGATCCTACACCGTGGTGTTTTTCAACATGATTGCGATCCGGAGACAAAAAATGTAAGTCTCGTACACGAGCTTCACACTGGTTACATAAAAACTTCTTTAGTTTTGAATATGATGGCAACTCAGTTGGAGACTGAAGTTGTGCGAAAGCGCACCTCGTTAGTGAATCCAATTTTGACAGGATCAAGTAACAAAGCACGAAGTCCCAATTGTCTGTTGGGAGATCCAATTCCTTTAAGATTGTTAGATTTTCGTTAAACACGTCGAAAACGCGGCGAAATTCGTATGGATCGTTGGGCGGAAAATTTATATTTAACATTTACCGCCAACACGTAAATGCCAGTTCGCGCGCGTTCCGATAACGCCCGATCAGTCTTTGGTAAGCATCCACGTAGTGCGCTCCCTGGACCGGGAATGTTCGGATTAATCCTAGTGCCTCGCCAGACACGCTCGAAAATAAATATTGCATGCGTTCGGTATTTGATAATGATTTATTTTCATGGATTAAGGCATTGAACATATCGAAAAACTCGGGCCATTGTTTGATATCGCCGGAGAATGTTGGAATATTTATCTTGGGTAATTTGATGTTCGTGCACACATTCGCGGTCTCAGATTCCACTGATTGACTGGTCAACTTCTGATAAATTTCGACAATTCGGTAATACATCTCATCAAAAACTGCGCGAATTTTATCTTCCTCAATTCCGTTTGAGTCATCTAAATTTAACATTTCGTCGTGAGCTGTTTCAAATTCAATAACTATTTTTTCAAGAGTTGTATAATAAGCCAAAAATAAGTCGCACTTCGTTACATCGTGTAAAGCGTCTTTCGCAATTTCATGAGTTTTTATCAATCTATTATTTGCTAAAGTCCGTTTCCGGCGCAACGTTTGTATAGTTGGAGCCATTTTGACAATAAACACGAATAGAAAATAGAAACGTACCTAGAAAGGCGATGGAATAAATATCGATAGAATTTGTTATAATTTTAAAAGTACGGTAGATCGCAAATAATTAAGTACTAGGTACCTAATTTTACACTTCACTGTTCGAAATTAACTGTTCGAAATGATTAACATTCAAATTCACGAAACATTTCATAATATTATTTTCTTTGCAATTGCAGAATTTAATATACACCAATATACACTAATTATCTAAAGGGTTTGCTGGTTTCGGCACCAATAAATATAAGATTAGCCCGTGGCACAATCTGACATGGGTTATAGTGGAACGAAATGTCCACTATATGCGTAACATATTTGTGTAGTCTCGATTGGTTATGTACCGGAATCAATACAGCAAAGGTAATTTCATATGGATACTTACGGTAAATTGATGTTCTTTGCTATATGACTCCTTTCTGATTGGTTTGATAGTGACCCACAAATATATTGATATCCACTTGATATCTCCTCTTGTACAGCGTTATTTTGTTCTCATCAGTTTCCCATGATAAAAAACGATATGTTGTTGACAGGTGATAGAAAAAACATTTGAACATTAAAAGAACACTTTTTTTGTTTCTTGGTAAAGGCTGTTATTGGGTAATCACCGGCAAGTTGCAAGTATCCAATATGCGAATTCCAATAAACTCGAATTCTGGCCTTTGCAATATGACACGGAACAAACCCATCAAGATCTAATACAGCATTATGAAACATATATATTTTAGAAAATATTATATTAAAGGTCGTTTTTGGTTATGTGTACCTTGTCAGAAAATAGGAGCCTTTGTGCCCGATAAGGGAGCTACGATGGAGATAAGGTTTATATTTCCGCGTGGCCTGTTTCCGTTTTGATTTTTGAAAGAAAAAAAATATCTCCAAAAGGTGTATTTTATTTTATTTTTTAGACCCAAATACCTAAATGTTTTTCTAAATAACTTATTTTGCCAAATAACTTAATAAAACCATAGCCGAAAAGGATTTCGTAAATGTGAGATTTTGACCTTTTTATAAATTAGTTTTTGTGGTTTTGACACTTATTTGTGGGCTTTTAAAAGAAAATCTTGATTATTTCAAAGGTGTGTGTGTTCTATTCGCAGAATTTCTAAACAATATCAAAAATACACGATTCCGCAGTATTCCTACTTCGGTGGACTTCGCCTTAAAACCAGAATTAAAACCAACATAATTACAATTAATTGAATTTAAAATTACTAATATGTTTTACTGTAATTTATTTAACAAATAATAAAAATTATGTTTATTTACTTCAGGGTCTCATCCCCATGGTCAACTACCAAGTTGATTACCGGAAGGCGCCGCAAGAATGTGTGTACGGAGATTTTAAAATAACATTTCTTCTTCTTAAGGATGGCGTTCCAAAAATGTGCAACGTAATTTATGCTGAATCAACACCAAAGAAGATTTTGTAGAAATGACAATAAAATAATTGTATTCATCAAAAATGTCGAATTGAAATTACAATTGTAAAAACAGCAAAATTATTATTAAACTTATTTGTTACCATTAACCCCCCCCCCCCCCTACAAAAGCACACATTTTTGAGAATGGAATATAGTGTAGAATCTGTTCTTTGTAATAAACCTCTTGAAAAAAATTAGATCAAATTTATTCGATTCAATTAAGTTTATTTCTTTTAAAAACATTAACATTTCACTGCGGTTTTTAAAAGAAAGAACATTTAGGATATGATAAGCAGATTTAAACTAACAGCAAAAAGCTTGCCGTCTAAATTGTGCTTCAATGTTTTTTTTTCTCTTTAAATTGTACCTTCAACAGGTTGATTATCGAATTACCATACAATTTTCTCATTTTGACCCAGTAAGAAGATTACAAAATAAAAAATCTTCAGGCTATCTAAAGAAGAGTTATAATAATAATAACAAGCAGTTTGCCCGTTGCAAAGCAAAAAACGCGTTAAAACTAACTTGACTTACTAACAGAAAAAATATTATTTCATAGTGAGCGGGTAAGTACCGACTGCCCTGCAGGAATCGCAGGCATGCGCACATCAAACGCCAAAGTTTCATCGCAATCGGATGAATGGTTTAGCAACGCTTGGCGGTTAAACATACATATATATACATAATGTCGCCCACAGGGCCTAGCAGTAAAAACCTGCCAAGCGTTAGTATAGAGACACCATTGCAGGTATGCACACATCAAACTCCCAAAGTTTCATCGCAATCGGATGAATGGTTTAGCAACGCTTAGCAGTTAAACATACACACACATATTGCCACCCGCAGGTAAAATACCTATATAGACACCATCGTAGGCATGCACATATCAAATCCCTAAAGTTTCATCGCAATCGGATGAACGGTTTAGCAATGCGTAATTCCATGATGCCAGAGCTCACCATTGTATACAAAAACCATATTGGGCATGCACACATCAAATCCTCAAATTTTGATCTCGATCAGATGAACGGTTTAGCAATGCGTAATTTCATGATGCCAGAGCTCACAATTGTATACAGAAACAATCGCGGGCATGCGCACATCAAATCAGCAAAGTTTCATCGCAATCGAATGAATTCCCGTCCCGTTCCCCTTCCGCCTCCCCCCTTTCTCTCCCGTGTCCTTTTCCCCTCTCGCGTTTCCACTCCGCTTCTCCCACCTTCCGTTCCCCCACTCCACTCCCCCCTTCTTCGTCCCGTAAACCCCCTCTCGAGTTTCCCTCCCCACTCCCGCGTTTCATACAGCTGGTGGCACGCGAGATTTGAAATATTTTATACAAATTTATTAATGCCAGAGCTCACCAGCCAATAACAAATACAACATAAAAAGAATTATCCAATTTGATGCAGTTGTTCGGAAGTTACAAGCGTACGTGCATTTCGGCGATTCATTTTAATACAAATTTCATGATGCCAGAGCTCACCAGCAGTTTTATACAAACCTTTTCCTAACAAAAACGAACCCAACAAAAAAAAGAATGGTTCAATTTGGTGCAGTATGTAGCAGCCAGTGCTTTTACATTGTTTGTGTAGGTACCTACACGGTAGTTATCACAAAAAAATGCCAACATTTATACATCTTTTTTTAAGTAGGTACCTTAACAATTTGGCAAAAAAATTGACCATTTTTAGTTATTTCAATATTTAAACAATAATGTTCCCACATAATTAAGTAGGTACTGACCAAATATTTAAAATTATTTCAACAATAAATTAGTTCCCAATCGTAAGTAGGTACTGGCTAATTCGTAATTAAATTTATTAAAATTCAGCCACATAATGGTTGGTTACGTATGGTTGAATTGGTTGGGGAGCTTCAGGTAGAACGATTTTAGATCCATTAGTGAAGGCCCAGAAATCCATAATTAGAGTCATTATGCGTAAACCCTATAGGTTTTCTAGCGATCAGCTCTACAAAAAATTTTATGTACTTGATGTTCGTCAAAACTATATAAAAAAGGTTACTATCCACGTACATAAAAATATAGAAAATCTTAAACAAATTGACCATAAATATATAACAAGAAGTCACACCAGAAAGGATCTCGTGGTCCCAGGGAGCAATACAGCAAAGTTTCAAAAGACATATACATATCTAGGACCGAAATTGTATAATAAAATCCCCTAAGAATTAAATATTAAAACATGTAAAATGGCATGCATCGGTACAATAATAACTAAATGGTTGATTGACCTAGGTAGGATTGAGTCTGAAAAATTATTAAATAATGTCACTTTTTTTTTTTTTTTCAATTATTTCTGGCTTTCACCCTTTCAAGGGTGTTCTAGGCCATCATTTAAAATTACAGAGGAAGGAAAGGAGAATTTATATATTAATTTTATTTAAATGTACAAATTTCAGAATTATATGAAAGATTGGAGTCGAGTTCAGACTTAGAAGGGATGAAATGTTGAATAGAGGGGAGGCAATTTTAGATAACGCTTGATAGAAGAGAGGATATTTATTTAGAGAGGGACAACCAAAAAATATGTGATCTAAAGTGCCCACATCTAGACCACAGAATGTACAATCTGGGGAGTCAAGGATGTGAATTTTAAAAAGGTGAGAAGGAACGGAACAATGTCCGATTCTCATTCGAATAAGTGAGGAAATTTCTTTTTTGGAAAAATGGGGAAATTTTTGAAACCACGGTTTTGATGGGATAGTCCTTTGTATTGAGGCGTAGTGGGCTCCCTTGGATTGACTAGCAATATTCCAATACTCTGTCCAAACATTGCGGGATCTATCTTTGATGATGGAAAAAATATCAGATAGGGGAATATGGTTTATGAGGGTAACAATAGGGTTGGACGCTCTTTTTTTTGCCAAAGAATCCGCAATATCGTTACCCACTATGCCAACATGTCCAGGGATCCAAACAAGAATTACGGTTTTTCCAGAGCTTTGAATGGAGGCTATCAGCACTCTAATAATGCATACAAAGTGATCATCAGGATGAAGAAGAGGACAGGATTTAAGTTTTTGGAGGGAGCTGAGAGAGTCAGAGAGAACAAGGGAATGTTCACAATTATTTTTTATTATATATTTGAGTGCTTCAATTATTGCAATGCACTCAGCAGAAAATATTGAAAATTGGTTTGAAATAGAATAAAATATTCTGTCATTAGAATTATTGTGGTAAACTTTGATACCTATACCACAATTAGGAGAGTCCGGAGATTTGGAGCCATCAGTAAATAAAAGAGAAGATTTGGGCCATTTAGATGAAATAATGTCATTGAACATATTATTGACAGTACGGGCTGGGAGATTGGAATGACTTTTAAGGATGCCGATCCCTTCTAAAATCGTTGGGGATAAGGTGACGTGACTATATTTTAATTTAAACAAAGGAAGAAGATCATTTTTGATAATTTGAAGCTCTGAAAGAGAGCGAAAATTTTTACAGATGGCAGGAAGAGGTTAAGTTCGAGCTCTGATTGTAGATGATTGTGTTGAGTCGTTGAACAACGAGACTCTGGGAATAATCTGATGACATTTAGAATTTAAACATTTAAAATTCAATCGAAGTCATTGCCCCCTACCAATTCCCTTCAGGTGGAATGTTCTGATCCCCCACTTTTTTTAAGGCGTCAACTGTTTGCTGACAAATTTGTTCTTTTTTTTTTTTTCAATTATTTCTGGCTTGGGATGGAAACATTGTCAAAGGCACCTTCTATGTCTATAAAGACTGCAAGACATACTTCATGGTTAGAAATGGATAAATTAATATCAGTGCTGATGATGGCAAGGTTATCTTGCGTAGATTTTTTTTTCCTAAATCCAAATTGAGATGGAGAGAGAAGCTGATTACTTTCGACAAAAAATTCTAAACGGTTTTTAATTAATTTTTCATAAATTTTACTGAGGGTGGATGAAAGAGCAATTGGCCTGTAGTTGGATCCAGAATTGGGTGATTTGTTTGATTTTAGGATTGGGATGATTATTTGAGAACTCCAGTCATCAGGCATTATGCCAGACTGGAAGATTTTATTTAAGATGCTTAGGAAGTGATTTAGAACATTATCATTACTATTTTTGATAATGCTATAAGGAATACCATCTCTGTCTGGAGATGAGTCTTTGACTGTTGATAAACAATTTTTTAATTCAATTAAAGTTAATGGAGAGTCTAGCCAATGATCAGACATAGGAGTGTTGTGGATGGGAGTTATTTCATCTAAATTAGGTACAGAAGGGGGGGCAATTTTGTCCAAGAATCTATCATCTATCCATTTAGAATGAGACGCTCGAGGAGATGTTGAACTGAAGGAGGATCGAAATCTTCGAATCATAGATCAAACTTCCGAAATTGGAGTATTCGGAGATACTGAACTGCAGAAGTTGTACCACCCAGATCTTTTTTTTGACCTCAATACCCTTTTGGCATTGGCTTTGGCATTTTTGTATATAAGATAGTTCTCCATAGTCATATTGTGACGATACGAAAGAGATTTAGCTTTCCGAATTTTCACTACCTTAGAACATTCCTCATCCCACCAGGGAGTCGGAGGGAGTTTTTTAAGAGATTTGGTTTTAGAGGGAGGATTTGATTTATGTATTGCAGTTATGAGCATCGATTTGAAGTTATCATAGTCATCTTTGACAGATAATACATCGGAACAGGGTAAATTTTGTAAAAATTTATCCATATGCGAGTTAAATTCGTCCCATTTGGTGTGTTTTGTTTTAATCTTCGTCGAAATATAGGACTTGTCTGAATGGAAAGAAGTTTGATAAGTGATGGTGATCGGAAAATGATCACTGGAGCAAGGATCGGGGGACACCACCCACGAGGAGAGAGGTGCCAGATTTGTAGAGCATATGGAGAGATCCACTGCACTGGGGTTTGTGTTGGGGCGAGAAATTCTCGTAGGAGATCCGTCGTTCAAAAGGAAAAGTTTGGATTCATCTAAAAAATCCATAACATTTCGACCATCTCGATCAGAAAAAGCAGAACCCCAGACGGGGGAACGGGCATTAAAATCGCCCAATAAAAAGAATGGAGAGCTGAGTTGACGGACAATTTGTAACCAAGCTTACTTATTGAAGTGAGATGATGGGGGAATATAGATAGAAACAAAGGATGTGTCCTTTATTTTAGCTGCAACCATTTGAAAGTCAGCATTGGGGGGTTTGATAATATTTATTGGGGAAAACGGAAGGGATTTTTTAATAAAAAGGGCAGCACCGCCGCCCGTACCATCCAGGCGATCATCACGGAGACAGGAGTACCCTCCCACATTAAAGTGGGTGGATGGAGTAAACCATGTCTCCGAGACAGCAGCCACAGAAACAAGGTTTGAATTTAATAGGTTAAGAAGGTTCGATTTGTTAGAAATAGCACTGCGGCTATTCCACTGAAGTATTCTGACATCTTGAAGTGCCATTTTGAACAAATGATTTTAACGTGGAAATAATAGAAGCAGCGTTGGACGGTAGATTAGTTTGAGAAGAAATTAGGTCAATTAGAAGCATAATAAGAGTTTGTATAAATGAAGAATTATCTTGCGAGAGTTGTTCAGAAAGCTTTTGATGGTTTGTTGAGGACGAATTATAGTTGTTTGCACACCCATTTGTGGCATTTGAAAGAGGAGAACCATTGGGATTTAAGAGAAGTGAGTTGTGTTGTTGCCGATCGTATCCAGGAGCCGGTTTAGAGACAGGGTTTTTGTACATTAATTTAGTTGAACGAGAAGATGTTGAGGAGAAGGGGAGAGGATTGGATGGAGAGTTACTGGATAAAACCTCGGCAAAAGATTTTTTGACAGGCGGGAATAGTTTAGAAGCCTGCAGAAAAAACAAGTTTTCGGAGGCCATGGAAATTTTTATATTTTTTTGGCGAGTTTGTTCAGGACAAGAAGAGTGAATGGCGGAATGAGCGCCTGAGCAGTTAAAACATTTAGGTGAAGAGAGAGAAGAACATTGGTCAGCCGTGTGGTTTTCTCCACATTTGAAGCATCTGGGAGGGGATCTGCATGCAGCTTTGGCATGACCAAAACGGCAGCAATTGTAGCATTGGGTGGTGGGGTAAGTATAAATTTCAACTGGTAAGGAGTTGAAAAATAAATATTATGGGAGGGAAGAGATTGTCCTTCGAATGTGATCACAACAGATTGGGAGGGCTTCCAGGAAACATTGCCCTCAGAGGTGTCCTTATAATTTAGCCGATTGTTGCCGATATGTTGAGGGGTTGAAAGAGAAGACAGAATTTCTGGAATGGACAGATCGGTCGAAATACCCCTGACCAGGCCCATACGAGTGACATTGAAAGTTGGGATGTATGCTTTGAATTTAGAATTAGATGTAATAAAAATGTTTTTAATAAAGTTGTTAGCGGCTGAACCTGAGAGAATTTCAACAGAGATTCGGAAGCGACCCTCGGCTTTTACACCTCCGGGCTTAATCGAAAGGTTCTTGTTGGTTGAAAGGAATTTACCAAATTCAAGAGGATGAATGGTTTTACCTTGCTCAGTTTTTTGCGCATAAACAATGTAGGGGCAACAGGAATGAGTAGAGTAAAAATTGGTTGGAGGAGGTTGATGAAGATCTGGTAGAGACTGAGAAGTAGAAGGAGAGTCATGCTTTACTGGGGAAGAGGGACTAAACTTCCTTTTTTTTGTGGACGTTAGAATGACAGATTCACTGTCAGAAATTAAAATATTTTCACCATCTGGAGGGTCAGGGGGAGGATCTGGGGGCTTTTTAGGATGTCCAGGAGGGAAATCCTCCTCCATTGTTCACAAAATTACAAAAAAAAAATATGTATGGAAAGTGACAGTAGTGAAAAAAGGTTATAAATATCTGGAAATCAGCGACGAAAAGTGACTCCTGGAAGATCAGAGGGGAGAAGAATCCTCAAGGAACAACACACTACACTTTATTGACCAGAAAACATAAAAATATTAGTTAAAATAATAAAAAAGGCTATTTTTTAAGAGAGAAAACAAAACAACTGATGACAGCCAAATGTTGAAAATTCGAATCCATAATGTCACTTAAAACTTAAAATTATACAAGGATAACTATTAATGGCACAATCAGTAAAAACTTAGTATAGTATATTTAAACTTAGTATATATGTATTTAATCTACAAAAAAAAAAAAAAATTTTTTTTTACTTTTTACAGAATACATTTTTTGGCATTTTTCACCAGCATTTGGTTCCTTAGAACAGGCAATCTGCCTAGCTAGGAATAAATAACGTACAAGACATAATAACACATGTACACATTTTAAAATCTAGAGTTATTTGAAGTATTATAATTATGTAATTTTGCTGTATAAATGTAACTAATTTAATAAAATAAATAAAAATAAAATAAATAAAAATAAATTTAAAAAATCATATATTTTAAAATTAAACAGAGGTCCAGAAAGTTATGTTGGTATGAATAACATCATTTTTAATAACAAAAATTCTATTTCGTCTCAAACTTTAGAATAATCTTTCTAGATGCTAGCTTAGATTTTATGAATCCCTCTCGCCTTGTACTGTCGCATACATTTAGAGCTGCTTCTGTCACAACTTTTACAGATCTTTTCACAGCCTAGGTGTGGCAAGGCAGTCTCATAAACTCCAACAGTGAATCTTCTCCATTTTCAATAAGATCTTGTAACTGCTCATCGGAAATATTCATCAGTATTGGGGTTTCATACATATTTTGTTGCCAGTCAATCATGTGTATGTAAGAATGTGCATTTAAGTCCACTTTTGGCACCTCAAACATGCACGAAACAGAATTTTTATTAACATGACGATTCTTTAAGATGCGTCTTGCAGCGAGTTCTCTAACGCGCTTACGTGAATCTGTTATCAAGTTTTCTGGAAGGACAAAGTAGCTGTTTCGAATTATAACGGGGTCCACTATAGCTAACATATCGTTGGACAAATATCTAGTGCTGTTAATGAGCTTCCATATATGATTATAACTATCTTTTCAGGATGAATGTGTTTTGATAGCAGACCAGACAGGAGCGTAATGTATGATTTTACGCCAAAAGTTGCTAAAGTCACAAGATTTTGTTGTGGATTTTCCGTAGAAATATTCAAAAGCAGTATGCGATTAGCTTTTGTCAACCAGCGGGCATGGGATAGTTTACCTGGGCTTCTCTATAATAAATTAGGAGACCAGGATCCATTTATAACAGTAGTAGTAATTTCTTGTAAATATTTCTGGTTTGTAACGAGATCTGTGGATATTTTTGGAGGTAGTTCACCTTCTATCTTCTCAAAGTTGGCCAACGGCAGCGTATCGCATATCTCTACTGCTTTACCAATTTGACCTGCAAATGATTTAGGTCCTGCAGTAAGGCCATCCAAATAGGTAAACAAATGCCTCAATGGTAGCTCATTGGCGTGTAAGAGACAAATTTTCCATTGCAATGGTCGAGATAGTCTGTTTTCCAAAATAAGATGTTTGTTCCATCACAGCCAACAGACATTAAACCTTCTAGTGATCTTAAGTAAGCGTTCAAATAGAAGAAGAAGGGGAAATATGTAAATATGAATGTTAGATGTAGCGAGCTAATATTAAAACGATAATTATTAAATGAAGATTGTGAAAATGTTCTTAGGATTCACGGCCTTCGCTCATGGACTAACTGAAAAAAAAACAGTTGTCGACGCAATCACAATCATCCTCCTGAACAAAATCGATATTTTTCTGATCTGACATATAGCAGATTACTCGAAAACTTGACAGTTCGTGAGCCGCTACCATGACAACATGTTAGCAATGCAACTGAAACGCGACTGTCGCACGACCAGCAGTGTTAACCTGCGGTTATGTCAGATCAGAAAAATATCGATTTTGTTCAGAAGGTCGACAAATGTTTTTTTTTCAGTTTGTTCATGAGCGAAGGCCGTAAGTCCTAAGAACATTTTCACAATCTTCATTTGATTATTATCGTTTTAATATTAGCTCGCTCCATCTAACATTCATATTTACATACATACTTCCCCTTCTTCTTCTATTTGAACGCTTACTTACGGTCCTTAAACGATTAAGGTTAAAAAGAGATTGCAAAACGCATATTGTTTGTTTCAAGGGGCCAGCTGACGTAATTGTAAAGAAAATGGTGCAGTGTGATAACCCGGAGCAGTACCCAAGTCATGCAGAGATTGAAAGAAAAAAAATAAACAGGACTTGTGACATGTTTAGCGGAGATGTGTATCTGGATGGAGACCTTGATGAAACAGTCAGCGTAATTAAACCAATTTACTATTTTCTTTGGAAAATAATCTTTGTTTTGCAAAATTTTTTGTAATGATGCGTTCATAATGATTTTTTTCGGATGCATTTTTTTTAAGATTTTATTATTTTATAAGTTATAAGTATCTTTACTTTTTTTAATATGCCAATTTCTATATATTTTATGTATATTATTGTTTCAATAAATATGTAAACATATTTCAAATTGATCCTACTTTTTTTACGGTAAACTATTTTCTGTTTATAGATAAACCTTAACGTGCATAAATGGGGAGACGGGGGCTACAAGCCCAACTTCTTGGTCTGGAATGATTCAAAGGTCTGTGAGTTTCTCTTCAAGTACGCCAATAAAGATATTACAAATATACTGATAAGTATGGGACGGCCTCCAACTTGTCCAATAACGGCGGTATGTAAAATGTTTTTTTTAAATGCAGCAAATACGAGTACTTTGGGGTGTGACATTATATGAATTATACACTTATAGGTAGATACAGTGTATTTTTCATTTGATATAGTTTTTTTCCATATTTTAAATTTGATTTATCTTATTACACAAACAAACATACATAACACCTACTGCTAAAAGAAATATACATAATTTCCGTTGCCGTGTCCAACACCGGAACAAAAACTGTCCTCCGACAGAGCTGGATAAACTCAATATAAAGCAGAATGGGACTTTTAAAAAAAAGCGTCAATCATGTACCATAGTTTTGTGGTGGTACCTACATTCAGCAAAAACTTGACAGCCATAAAAGATATTTTCTAAGATAGCAACACCGAATAAGTGAAACACGGGTGACTTGTCAATTCGCGATGAACTCGTTTTTCATTCCCGCTGGAGACCCGCCTTCTCGTGGTTGTTTCGTGTAGCTCTTAATTATTGTCAATTCATCTGTAAATATTGTCGCAAGTAAAAATAAATATATTACGAATTTTATACAGCATGATAATAGTTACTTTTATTACCTCCTGTGATTGAGAGTCTAATATCGAAATCCCTGGATGGCGAGGTAAGTATTACGGAAACTGCCGTCCAGCATTATCGATATAGTATCAACCAATAACATATTCCGCCGCCAGAGCAGAAGAAATTCACTATTCGGCAACTTTTTCATAAAAAAAACTTCCGTTGCGTTCAGCGCCTGAATCGATTTCGACTTCTTCGTTTTACATCATACGCCGCCAGAGCTGGAGAAACTTACTATAATTTTTGCGAAAAGTTCCGTTACCGCGTTCATCACCGGGATCACTCTACGAACAGCCAGAATTGAATCCCATTTAACACAATGAAATCGAATTATTATTTTTAATTGATAAACTAATGTTTAAGTTTAAGACAAGATTTTTATGCATAGCGAAAAGGGTAACAATTATTATAAGTAATAATGATGTTTTTTCAATGCTGTTTAATGTTGACCCGGAGAATGTCCCTGCCGAATCGCAGTTAGAAATTGTTGAAATGCAGTGCAGCCCCCATTAAAAAAATAGGCCACTTGCATGGATTTCACAACGACTTGGAAAAAATCGTGTCGATAGATTTTTCTACTAAGATTACGAAAATGTTAGTAAATTTTTTTAGAAATGTATAGTAATTTTATTTTTAAATAAATAAATCCATTATTTAAGCTCGTGACGTCACCACATGAAAATGTCCCGTCTCCGATTATGTTCCCTTAATTTTGTAAAATTCCACACTGATTAATTTTTTTTAAAGGGCAACACCTTGATATCCGACGATTTTTTTAATTTGCTTTACCGTTCACTAGATGTATTGTTTGTTCTATGCGAATTTATCCTTTGGTTTGATTTTTTGATAAATATGGCGGTGTTTTTACAGATGTTACGAAGAGAACCCCATACAATTTATTGCTATTCGTGTGGAAAACGTTATTTTTTTAAATGATTTTCGGCTATGTAATTATCGTTTTTTCGCATCCATAAAATTATGTCCCGTCTTTCCGGTTTATAAAAAATGGTCTGATTTTTCGGATTAAAATTTTCAAAAAATCACCAGGGTTTCAAAAATACGATTAAAAAATATACAGAATGTCTTAGAATATTTTCCTAAACCGGAATTTAAAAAAAAAAGTGATGCAAGTGGCTTATTGTTCTAAATTCCGAAAAATTAGATTTTTATAAGAACACTGCCGAATATTGAATATCCAAAGATAATTGAACACGCCCAGAAAATAATAGCGATGTTTGGGTTGTCGTATGTCTGCAAACAGACTTTTTCGACCACGAAATCGCGGAAAAACTCAATCAGAAATCGATTAACTGATGAGCAGCTTTTCCCGCTGCTAAAGGTTACTTCGTTGCAGCTCAAACGTGCATTTGAAGACATTATGGCCAATCAAAAACAATTTCATATGTCTCACACACCTACCATAGCAGGGCCTTCAAATAAAAGTTAAATAATTGTAATCTGTACCTTATATTATCGTCTGTGTGTAAAGTTATATAATTAAAATATAGATTTTAAAACAAAATGCATTTTGGCTATACTAAAAAATATAGGAAATTTCTTAAAACTTTCTGCCCCCCCCCATGAAGAAAGTTTGCCCACTACAGGTGTATACAGTCTCATCTTAATATATAAAACAAACTCGGGTTAGTAACACCATTCATAACTCGAGAACGGCTGGACCGATTTTAATGATCTTTGATTTGTTGGATTTTTTCTCTGCCCTGAATAGCAGAATAACTATTAAAACATCGGAAAAATTCCCGAAAAAAATAATTATGATGAAAATTATTTTTTTCATACATTTTGTATGGTACGAATTATCATATTTGAAGTGCTGCAGCAATATTGTGATAAGTATAATAATAAGCAGTAATTGTTGAATGAAACACTAGTATATACAGAATAATTTGGCGGGTAGGAGATAAACTGACGTAGTTCAGTGGTCAGAGCATTTGACTGGAAATCAGAAGGACAGGGGTGCAAGTCCCGTCGGCGGCATGTATCTTTTCTCGGGAGAGAAAAGATACATGCCGCCGACGGGACTTGACTTTTTTCAATGTAGATGAGTGTTTCAGGCTAATAATTATTAATATTTGGACGATTTATATAGCGCCGTTTTTGTGAAAAATCACCTCAAGGGCGCTGGCGCTTATAATAATAATTGTTACAATGAAATCGGTTTTGCTGTAATTCGTGTTAAATAAATAGTATGTACAAATTGATTATATTTATTTCAGGGTTCCACCCGCTTCAACTACAGCGTTGATTTCAGCATGGTTGACAACATGTTTTATGGAGTTTTTAAAGCTCGGGCAATTCTTACTAAGTATGACAAACCAAAATTTTGCATGGAGATTTATTATGAAATGAAACCTAAAACAAAAAAATTAACACCAATTATGTAAAAGAAAAATCATTAAATGCGGATTATCGTATTTTTAAAAAAGGTACAATTACCTGAAACTACTGTAAACGTTCAGATCTGTTATTATTTTTATTTTATATTGAAATTTTTCGTTATGTATTGAGTTTTCCTTACTTATCTTTTTGATATTATTTGAAATATTTTATTATATAATTACTTCCATGACTATATATAATTGAGCATGAATTCCCTCACCAAACACAAGAGCATTGTCTCTTTATGGTGAAGAAGAGCTATTTTTGAATTCTTTGCAACAATGTATAAAATGTAAATAAATGCATACCTTTTGTAAAAACATATGAATATTAAATAAATAAGAAATACATTTTTTTTTTTTGAATTTCACTACAATTGTTTTCTTGATTGAATGCATACATGAAATAATAAAATCGAATCTCGAAAGTGGAAATTAACCCGCTCGGACATCCTATCGACATGAATCTTGGCAAATATACTCGTTGTCGATTATAATGCATTCTATCAACCTTTGGTGCACTTAAGGGGTTATTCTAGTAAAAAAAAAATCTTCATATTTCTATAGTTTGAATATTCAAGAATATCTCCATAAAAGGATTTTTCGATATTTGAAATATTTTAAAAGTTATAGCCATTTTACTCTCGTGACAATATACGAAATCTAACTAGAATCTAAATAGTGCGGAGGTCGAACAAAGGACACTCATCTGCATCGTCTGGCCACCCGATTGGTACTCCATGCACCAATAGGATTCAAACCTTATCTCGAGCCACGTTCCTCGTGCTGCATCAAAAACCACCGATCCATTCTGCTTTAAATTCTCGGTTAAGAGTCACTTGTCTTCTTGTCTATCGTATTTGTTCACCCTTCACATTCATTATTATTGCAAATATTTAAATTGGAGATTGATTTATGTGTCTGTTGTAAATTGTTAATAAACTTGTAAGTATTGAACCGACGTCTTACTTATACGCTTTGCCTCAACACCTTACACACCTATACGTAAAACACCCAATCCCCAAAATAGAAAAAAACTTTAAACGCCTTTTTCTCGAAACTACTTTTTTCGAAATGTGGGTCACAAAATCTCAAGTTCTATTAATAGGATTTTCTTGAAACTTCGCATGAATTTTTTTAAACATCCCGTTATGGTAGGAACCAATAAAAAATCAAAATTTTAAATTTTGACTATTTTAAAAAAATTCAGGAAACATAAAAAATATCTGAAACAATCAAAAATTTTAAGTAGCCGCCATTTTGCGATAATATTCTTATTTTTTCAATTTTGTTGGTTCCTACCATAATGACATTTGTAGATACTGATAAAGAATCTCCCTTTTTTATTTTTCAAATGACCAGAAGGGTTGGAATCGTGACAAGATGGAAACGCTCTTTTCTCCCCCTCTATTTCAACAGCATGTAACTTAGTCAAATATGTATTTTTTTAAAATTGTGAATTCTTAAAATATAAATAAATATATAGAATAAAAGAATTTATACTTAAAATTTTAATGCTTTTTTATTTATTAACTAACTAACTAACTAACCATCGCGCCATTTCCCCGCAGGGGTAGGCAGTGGACGGACCGCCAAAACAAACTTAGGCATAAATACAAAGACAAATAATAGACTTAGGCAAACTTATTTTCAATCAAATCTTTCATTAGTTAACCACATAACAGAAACCTCTAATAAGGTCTTAAAAATGTAACTAGGCTAACTTGAAATTTTAACAATATAAAGTGTATTTAACTGTTACATTTTATCTATGTAAGAAGTTAACTTGAGTACAATTCTCCTATCCGGAACCCACATTATAATATATATATATATGTACAAGCTGTTGAAAGAATACAACACAAATTCTTACGTTTTATAAATTTAAAAATGGGTATTCCAGCAATTTTGTTGAACTACAACACTCTGAAAAATAATATGAATATGCTCAAATTGTCAGAAATAAGAACTTTCACTGACTTTAGTATTTCTATGTATATAAAATTCTAAATGATTTAGTTGATAGTCCGGTAATGCTTGAATTGATAAGCTTCCGGATACCACTATGTAATACCAGAAGTCAGGATTTATTTGGGTGCAGAAATTCTGGGACTTACTACCATGTGTATTCTTTTTTGCCCAGAATACTAATGGAGGGAAACAATTATACCAAGTCAGTGGACGTCTTCAATATATCTTTAAACAAATATAAAATATTGTTACTAAGGCAGTTCAGTTACGTATGTATAATAAATACTGTATATTTCTTACCATTCATATGTAAAAGCCCCGAAAAAGGGTGTTTATCAATAAATACATAAAAGCGTACTTCAACGTACAGCGTATAAAGATAAAATTGTAAATAAAAAGAAAAATAAAAGCTGCGCCCGGTTGAGGAAGCCTGGAATAAGATAAATAACGACAAAATAACAGTAATAATATCAACCACCATAACACGGGCATCAGCCTAGCTTGGTGGTCGAAAAATCCACAAATAATGTAACCATAATAATATATTTATGCAATGAGTAAAGAAAAAAATAATAATGCAAGTATTAACAATAATAACGGAGAGAAAATAAAATGCATAAAAAGAAAATATTCAGAGAAGGTATTATACAAACCACCAGGCAGTCCCAATGACCGCTTTTAGTATTTCAAAATACCCTTGGACCCCTGCCGAAGAAAATTTTAGGAAAAGAAAACAACGCATTTTCAAAATCACATTTATTAATTAGTTAAAAACGTTAGAAGTAGTTTATAGGTTAGTTTACATTAATACAAATACTAAATTATATAATAACTAGATTATTGAGAAGTTTGCTGTTGTTTGGATTGAGGTATGGTCTTCGATAAGGCAAGGCGCATCTTTGACATTTTATCGACTACGAATTTTAGTTGTAATTGACACCAGAACCGAGAACCCGACATAACGCAGGTACGTAGTTGATAATGGTATCATAGTAGATACGTTTTTTGATTTTCATGGCCAAAAGTATTTTCGTTATTTGTTTTTGGGGTGTTACGCCGTGTTCCGCTACCTCCTTTAGCCAAAGTTTCGGATAGCGTTGCAGTGTCCATCATCGGCAGATCGGTTATAAATTATTAAAATCTCTAATTGCTTATGTAAAATAAAATATGAAGATTTACACATTATATACGATAATTTTTCCTTAAAGTCCTTAGAAAGGCTGCCAACAATGTACGAATGAAATGTTTCAAAATTAGGTGAAACTAGAAAGTCGATAGACGTCGCTTTCTTTTCTTTTGTCTGTTTATTTTAAACTGGGTTGAAGATTGGATATTACACACGGGATAAACTAAAGGGAGAAACAATTTCTTTATTAAGGTTTTAATGTATAAATCATGTAAATGAGAAAATTACTCTTTATCAATACTTTAAATATTTATAAAATTAAAAATAAATTTATCTTATGTATCTACTTTTAATTTAATTAATTATTAAGTTTTATAAAACTTTCTTATGTAAGCACTTATAATCATAACCATAAAAATATATTTATTTCTTTTAATACATTTCTCATTTGCAAGCTTCAATAATAAAAAAATACTTTACAGTGAATAAATCATTACACCGTATGAACTCTGTATAAATGAAATGTCAAGAAACTTCAAGAAATCGCAATATATGCAAAACATTATATAAATTACGATCTGCTGAATCTGCCCTGATGATGGACACTGCAATGCTGTGCGAAACTTTGGCTAAAGAAGGAGGTAGTGCAACACGGCGTAACACCACAAAAATAAATAACGAAAAAAAAGGTAACAGAGTAGTCATAGCTTATTCGACAAGGAGAAAGTAAGCTTGTCCCAAAGAACACCAAAACTCGCCAAGACATAAGCATGAAATTCAGCTTGCAATCTCTATAATAACTCCTATCTACCATAGGTCACCCCAAGTGGTCCGATACTTTTGGTGATTTAGCAGGGGTGCCCGGGTTTATGGGGTGAGGTTTGTCTAGGTCTTGGAGGCGGATGACCAGGACACATTGAACCCCAGATTCCTACCCACCCCATAAAACCCCTTTCCTTCCCAGAACTCTCCTCCAAAGATTACATAGGCCCTAAGGGAAATTATTTTTCTCAGGGCCTCCTCTGTGGACCTCAAAATAAACTAACTAACTGGGATATCCGGCTTATCTTAGGGAGTTGATATGATATTGAACTGACGGATGACATTCGAAGCCACGTTCGCACGTATACCCCTACTTATGGGTAACCACACCCATAAAAAGGGCTTCGAATGGTCCAAAATGTTCTAAAACATTCCACAACATTCGAGAGTGTTCTGGAATGTTCCACAATGAGCTGGAATGTTCCTGGATGTTCCTGAACGTTCTAGATTACTCCTGAACATTTCACAACATTCCAGAATGTTCCAGGATGTTCTGAAATGTTGTGGAACGCTCTCGAATATTCTCGAATGTTCTGGACTGTTCTAGAAACTTCTAAAAAATTCTTCTCATAACTTCAAAAGCCCGCCCTTCGGGTAAAAAAGGGAACCTTCTTCAAGGATGGGGATAGAAGGGCTACCTTGAGGCTACCACACCGAATATATACTATAGTCTCTTGATCGTACCGGGACTCATTCTGAGTTTTAGTGGCACGTATTTTGTACACTTTTTTTGCAAAATATATTGATTTAAGAGTGAACCGGGGACATGTGGACTCCTGACACTCTTGTCATGGACCCAGCTTTGAAACCCTGTACAAGGTTGCTAACAATTAAAATGATTTTACAAACATATCCAATTAACTCGACAATACATAATATTTTTTGTTTTGTTAACATAAATCTGGTAAATCGTGTTATGTGTCCACAAGCGCTTGGCGCATGCGATGAATGCAGGTGTAAGGTAGATCAAATAAAGTACCTAAAAAAATATATTGTTGGTAATATAATATATTGGCTTGTTATTTTATTGTTTAGTCTGTTGTACTATTTGATCACCATGTTCAGAAAAGAATTTCTACGCGTTTGATGTCTGCTGACATTTTGCCAGATAGCTTTTTGTGTATTGTGATATCCCGATGATTGTAAGTATTTTTTAAGGAGCGGTGTTATAAGTTTGACTTTCTGTGTGTCTGTCTGTGGCATCGTAGCGCCTAAACGAATGGACCGATTATATTGCGATTTTTTTTGTTTGAAAGCTGACGTGATCCAGCTAGTTCTTCGCTACAATTCATGGAAACCTGTTCAGGCGTTTCAATGTCATTAGCTCTTTTTTTGTATTGAGGGTTGCTTAAAATTTTGAAAATTTTACTTATTTAACACATCTGTTTGAATATTTGTAGAAAAGAATTGGCAGACGACAACTTTGATTCTCCTTCAAAAGTAGACTTCCTGCTCGGAGCTAATCTTTTCCCTTCAATTCTTGGTTTTGATTTTGATAGGAAATATTTCGAATAAAATGACTACATCAACTTCTCACCATGTTTCGCTTGATCGGTCTATAAAAATATTTTGGATTACTAAAGAAACACCTACTATAGAATTGATACAACCTGACGATGTCAAATGTGAAGAAATTTTTAAACGTAAACATCATCAACACGGTGAAGGTCGTTTTTACAGTGAAATCTGAAGCACCTGAGCATGATGGTTTCTACAACTTCATTTCTAAACGGTTTCATATTTTAAAAGGACAATAAAAGGCATAAAAGGCCTTAGTAAAAAATTAAGTTTCTGCATGATGCACGTTTATCTTTTAATTTTAAGCAAACTATTTTTTTGTTTTTAATTCCTTTCTACTTAAATACTGTTACGATACGCCCCTGAAGCGAGTAGTTTCGAGAACGCAGCACAAGTCCACACAGCTCGGCCGCCCCCTCTCTCCCCCCCGTTTCCTGTTTCCCCCTGCTTCTCCCCGCCTGCCCTGCCACTCGGCAGTCCGCGGCCACTCGCCAGACGAGATTCGAGAGCCTTGGGATGTACACGTACGCGGCCTGTGGCCGGCGGACCAATTCAATGTGGCCGCGATGTATTATTGAAATACCTACGAGTAGAGTCGGCCTTTTTGCCGCGCCATATAGTTCGGTCTATTTAGACTACGAAAGTGCCTGATGGAACTACCACATGAGACGAGAATCCTGCTAACCCACATGTAAGCTGTATCTTGATTTCCTCTTTTAAATGTGTCCGTAATCAGTGAAATGTAGGGCCCCCGCGAAAATCACCACTCGGAGAGTTTCGTTTTGAGAGAGAGACAGTGAGAGTTAAACACTTTAGCTAGGTTTGTGTAATTTGCATTTATTGTAATTGAATTGTACTGTAGAAACCTATGTACTGTGTTTGAGTTTACAATACATGTCTTAATGATTTAACTTTGTTATTATTCTGCTACGGCAGGAGGATTGTTGACCAGTGAGGATCCCGTGGGACGCCGGAAGGTAGAGAGAAATTCCATAGCTTTGAGCGGCTCACCCCCTGAATAGAGAGTACCATTGTCCCGCTGAGAGCTAGCCAGGGACGTGTTGGTGTGCTGATGTTGGCTTAGTAGCCGACATCGGGGTACCCTAACAACTGACGCATCAACGTGGGGCCTGGAATTTTTTTCTATCCCGGTCACTTTGCGGGACCTTTTCTTTGTCGAAATCCTTCCCGCATAGCAACTGTTTTGTAAACATTAATTATGCCTTGATATTCTACACCCAGTGTACTGTGAATCCTGTGAAAAAACCACAGAAACCAATATGTAAATTAGATCCATAACAGATCTGATTGAAATTATGAATTGAATCGCATTTGAAACGACGGCCATTTTGAGTACCCGAAACGCCAACCTTTGACCGCGAATCTGGATTGCGCACGCGTCACCAAACAACGGGCGCATAGCAACAGTAATCCGCGCCAAATCTAACGGCCCGATGCTTCACGCGATATTCTCTGGATTGCGCGCGCAAATGCTTTGATCGCGCCAATATCCCAACGGAAAAAAGCCGTCGGAATGAACAACGGACTGTTGCTAGGCAGCGTTTAAATCCAAACCGCTTTTATGACTGAACCGGATACCAACAGAAATTATTATTATAAATTTGATTCTGGAACCACAGTTATTTTGCGAATTCCGTAATCAAAAATTTCGGACTTACGTATTTTTATTGTTTCTGCACAATATACCAATTGGCCCACTTGTGTCTGTCAAATTAGTACAACTTAATATTTCTCCAAATGGACAAAATAATGACTTTCTTTCCCCATTATACACTATAGGTACTGCTTTTTTTTCAGCATAAGTGAAAGTGAATTGTGTTTTTTCCCTTACATAAGTGAAAAGTGGAATAATAATAAAGCCAATGACTGATTCCATGAATAAATAAAATAATTTTAATATGGTTGACGCAATAAATCCCATATTCAGTCATTTTCATCCGGAAGTTTGTCCTTTATTTGCCAGAAAAGTGCCTTTTGTGAACTTTAGTGCCTTTCTCAGTGCAAAGTGATTTGTGGAAAATAAAAAAACCTGTTTTCTAAAGGTCAGTCCTGGCAAAATTTTTCAAAAATAAATAAATACTTGTGAATTTCACAGTTTTCTCAAAAGTGGTCAGTGAAACACAAAAACCTTTACCACTAAGGTCTTTCCACGCAAAATTTTTTCTCGTCTGCCTCCCTTTGACAAGAATTCTGGTGTCATGTATACCAAACATATTTTGGAAGTGCCAACAGTGATCACCAAGTGAAAAGTGCCTCACAAAAATTAATTTTGCGCTTTCTAAAGGAAACCCCTGGCCAATTTTTCTTTTTCTCACCACCCAGGAAACTCACAATGGAGGACAAGCAAGCTATTACACCATCCAACTTGGGTACCATTCCCAATGTGCATAGTTTATCCAAAGCCCACTTACAAGCTGCTTTAAGGGATAGAGGACTCTCGCCATCAAGCAAATCTAAATCTACATTGAAGGCATATGCACTTTTATTCAACAAAAAGTACATTAGGAGAATAAACCTCGCCCCCTCCAACGAAAATAATTCACGTTCGGCTACGCAAGTTTTGGATAATCTTGACAAAGAACCTATGCCGCATGTAATGATAAAACAGGACGTCACACCCATCTTGACACAAGATAAAACTTACGATTTATCCTCTTGGAAAGTCAAATATAATGGCGTCTCCGATGTGCTGGATTTCATTGACCGTATTGAAGAAACGGCTACAATCAAAAATATCCCATTCGAGATTCTACGGAGAAACTTTATAGAACTCATCTCCCCAGAATTAATTCCGTGGCACCGCATCCAAAAGACTAAATGCAAAGATTGGAATAATCTCAGATCTGCCCTAATCTCTAGCTTTGGAAAAAAGGAGGCCCAGCACCGGATCAAATTATCTTTACTATCTATTAAACAACTAGTAGATGAACCTGTGGCAACATTCATAGAAAGGGTTGAATCCATCAACATCAAGCTTTCACATCCTGTTCCGGAAGCTGAACTATTACCAGTCATAACTGATGGCCTTTTAAGCAAATACGAGAACATCATCACCTCACAGAAAATTGCATCCCTGGCCCAGCTAAACGAAGTCTGTCTCCTCCTGGAATCGTACCAGGATAGGAAAAACATAAAGAATGTGTCGAATAATGTGGTTGTGCCAAGCCGTTCGTCTGGTTTAAAACCAGAATTCGACAACAAAAAAGTGTGCTCCTTTTGCAAAAAAGTAGGCCACCTGGCCGCTACTTGTTTCAAGCAAGCAAGACTTCTAGAATCCAAGGAACCCCGAACCTCCAAGAGACACCACTCTAGGGACCGCTCTCCTCCACGCGACGAACTGCGCAACATTTTCAAGAAATCAAGGCACAATGCAGAAAGGTTACAAAACCCAAGCGATGTCAGACCTCAGGTGGATTTCTCCAAGCCCCCACCAAATTTCTACATGAAGAGGCCAAAAAACTAAATAATAACCTCTCAGGCACCCATTCTGAACCAAGGTCTAAAGAATGGACTGATTGGTTATCACACATTAAGTATTTTAACCAGGCCTTAAATGTTTCCTCGGTTTGTTGCAAACAAGCTAAAGATGGGAGACCCTATGCCCTTTTCTCTGTTAACAATGTGCCCTTTTCCGGATTACTTGATAGCGGTGCATCTGTCAGCTGTCTTGGCAACAATGCTCACCTGCCTTTTGTTAACAGTGATTTTAAAATTCCGCCACAAATAACACACCTGACGACTGCGGATAATGTTTCCCAGCCGGTCATCGGTACCCTCGCACTACCAATTAATTGTAACAATAAAATAGTTACAATCAATTTTCTAATAGTGCCCTCTATATCCCAGAATTTCATCCTTGGCGTTGACTTCTGGAAGGCTTTTAACGTTGCTCCCCAAGTATTTAATACTCTTGGCGAAACCTCCACTGCTGCTCAAATTAGTGAGATCCGCACAATAATACCTCACGAAAATTTAAGCACGGACCAAGCTCTCCAACTAAAGGAAATGGTCAATAAATTCGAATCAATATCTTTCGAAAAATGTGGATTGGGTTTGACAAATTTGGTAGAACACCACATTAAAACCAATGGCCCACCCATAAAGCAACGTTATTACAACTTAGCCCCCCAAAAGCTTAAACTTTTAGAAAAAGAACTTGATGAAATGTTAAAAATGGGTGTGGTGGTTCCCAGCAGAAGTGCATGGACCAACCCAACTCTTTTGGTTTCTAAAAAAGATGGCTCCGCACGTTTCTGTCTCGACAGTAGACGTTTAAATTCTTGTACGGAAGCTGACGCATACCCCTTACCTTACGTCCACGCGACCTTAGACAAACTGCGCAACGCCAAGTTCATCTCCTCTGTTGACCTAAGCAAAGCTTTTTGGCAAATACCTTTGGACGCAGAATCGTGTGAAAAAACTGCTTTCGTTGTACCTGGTAGGGGAATGTTCCATTTTAAAAGATTACCATTTGGTCTAAAGAACAGCCCCGCCGAATTACAAAGACTGATGGACAAACTCTTCGGTCCTGAAGTCGATAACAGCCTGTTTTGTTACCTTGACGACCTCATCATCGTCAGCGACACCTTTGAAAAACACCTATTAATGCTAGAAAAGGTTTTTCAACAACTCAAGTTCGCTGGTTTAACCATCAACTTGAAGAAGTCTGAATTCTGTAAGTCCCGTTTACGTTATTTGGGATTCATTGTCGACGAAAAAGGTCTAAGAACAGACCCCGCTAAGGTGGAAGCCATGGCAAATTTTCCCCGACCCAAAAACGCGAAGGAAGTCAAAGGTTTCCTTGGACTTGCAGGTTACTACAGAAGATTCATCAAAGACTTTTCCACAATTGCAGCCCCTTTAAATAAAATTACCGGCACCCGTAAAGGTGTCAGCAACTTCCGATGGTCTGCTGAAACTGAAGAAGCGTTTACAACTTTAAAAAATGCCCTTCAAAAAGCCCCCGTTCTGAATTGCCCGGATTTTGCACTCTCTTTTACCCTCCACACGGATGCCTCCAACGTAGGAATCGGTGGAGTCCTAACTCAAGAGTTCCCAGATGGCGAACACCCTGTAGCGTATTTTTCCCGTACATTAAATAAACACGAGAAAAACTACGGAATTACCGAAAAGGAGTTATTGGCTGTATTGGATTCTGTTCACCATTTCCGCGGTTACATAGACGGTAGCAAATTTACTGTAGTCACAGACCATAGTAGTTTGAAATGGTTGATCTCTTTAAGTAATCCCTCCGGTAGACTCGCTCGTTGGGCCTCCCGTTTGTCTCAATTCAATTTTGATGTTGTTCACCGTAAAGGCGCGGACAATATTGTTCCCGACGCTCTTTCAAGAATTGAATTGGCTTCATTAAATGTTGACACAATTGCCCCCCCTCCATCTACAAAAGATGAATGGTACTTGAAAATCTTCGAAGGTTGTAAAAATAATCAACAAAAGTTTCCTAATTTTATCATAAAAGAAGGACAACTATACCGTAATTGCAAGGTACCACTATCCATCCTCGAAGATTACTCTTGGAAACTTGTCGTTCCCCTCGAAGGAAGAGAACAAATAATAATTGACAATCATAGTGCTCCCGACTCTATACACCCAGGAACTTTCAAGACGTATAAAAAGATTTCCTTGAAGTATTACTGGCCTGGTCTCTTCAAACAAATTCGCAATTACATCTCTAAATGTGAAACTTGTAAAGCTTATAAACATAGCACGGCAGCACCTGCCGGCCTAATGGGTAACCCCAAACGTGCCGACAGACCCCTGCAGTCATTGTCAATGGACCTCGTCGGACCTTTTCCTCGAAGTTATGCCGGACACATGCACATACTTAGTGTAGTGGATGTTTTCACCAAATTCTGTTGGATCTTCCCTTTAAAAAGAGCCAATGCGTCCGCCATCATCAAACTTCTGGAAAAACACATTTTTATACCTTACGGAACACCCAGAACCGTAATTGTTGATAACGGAAAACAGTTTATTGCCCAGGAATTCAAAGAATTTCTTGCCAAATACGGAATCAAGGACATTTATTATAACACCTTGTACACTCCCCAAAATAACACTGTCGAACGTTACAACCAAACAATCAACACAGCTCTAGCTATTCTAGTTGATAAAGACCAACGCACTTGGTGTAAAAACCTAGATAAAATTCAGGCCGCTATGAACAACACTGTTAATCTGGCCACTGGTTACACACCTTTCTTCTTAAAACACGGTATGGAACAAGTCGTCCATGGTTCTCTACATAGGGACACAAACTTTCCTACGTCATCTGCCACCACAAGCAACCCTACCGCAGACTATGCCCATCGCCTGGAAGAACTGTCGGCCATTTACAGTGAAGTCACTGATGCTTTGCTCCTGGCTCACCAAAAGAGTGCGGACAGATATAACTTACGTAGAAAACATGTCACCTTCAATACAGGAGACATAGTTTGGAGAAAGAACAACACACTTTCCCAAGGAGCCATGTATTTCTCTGCTAAGCTGGCACCACGTTTCGTGAAGGCCAAAGTCCTAAGGAAAATATCAGACCTAGTGTATTCCTTGTCTGACTCATCTGGAAAGCACATTGGAAATTACCACATTAAGGACATTGTAAAGTCTGGAAGTGAGGAGTCAAGTAAAACTGCCCCCACTATCTCAGCAAACTTAAAATGATCCAGTATGTATCACATTTTTTTGTAAGCTTACAAAGTCTTACTACGTCAGGCGTGTATTGTGTCAATCACATGCATATCGTTTCGTAAATGAAACAAGTTGTAAATTATTTTGTAAATTAATGCGTACTCTCCTTGAAGTTACTTTCAAATGTTGTTTTTGCACTGTTTTTTTCTTTCCCTCACGGCAATTTTTTTTCTTTATTTTTTTTCACCTGTTCTAAAACTGATCACTTTGGAACGGAGACACTTTTCGAGTTTCAATGTTTGGGAAGTCGCGAGCCCATTTATTGTCTCAACACGTACACTATGCAATGTTCATGCCATGTCATACCCTGCCGTGTCATGTAATTTTGTAATTTTTCTCCTATTTTTGTTGCATTTTTGTCGTGTGGAAAGGAACTTTCTCACCTGTTTATTTTGTTCATGTAAAGTAGTTGACAATTGCCCATCGGCGTGTCGTTCTAGAAGTCGGGTTTTGTAAATTCCAAAGTGTTAAATTCCGACTCAGAACCAGTTAACTATTTTTACAATTTTTTTCCTTTTATTTTGTTCATCATGAGTTGTAAAACCTTCCGAGATATCTCTAGCATGAAAATCAAACAGTGGTTACTTACATAGTCGCCTCTCGTGTATATAAGTTTTTTCAATTTTTCCTCTTAAATTAAAAATTGATGGCGTCCTACCCAAATTCATGCTCATGCACCCAAATTGGATATCGACACGTCCATTTTGGAACTCGTATTTATAAAACCAATGATTGGTCTTTATAATCCTGTATATAAATCAATTTGGCTCGTTTCAACTAAAGTACGTAAAACCGAATCATCCGGTCTTTGGTTGTTATAACAAAGCCACTGTTTTCTTGTTATTTTGTTTTTTGCTTGTACGTTACGTATGTCTTGTATGACACGTTTCAACCCTACGAGACAGGTTAATAAAACCTTATGGTCATCCTGATTTTGGAATTCACAACTTTTAGGTGTTCATTTAACCCAGTATTTGCAACCCAAATTGCACATAACCTGGTATGTTTGTAACTGCACAAAGGGTATGTAAAACCGTAATTGGTCCCTTTTCTTTGGTCTTCCTCACTGCAGGTTGCCACAACAGACAGTATGTAAAACCATTATAGGTCTGTCTTTGTTTTAAATACTTGGTGTAAGTAGAATTATACTCTGCCATCACCCTTGTACTTTGTAACACATGAAGTAACATCAAATTGTCTATCTTCTCTGTTATTCTATCGTACGATCTTGGGCTACGGAGTTAGTTAATCTAACGAATCTTTATAAACTGTGTTAAATCAAGCATCGTTAACGTTTATTGTGTTGTATTTAAACGTAACCCTGTTACATTATAGGAGAGATCCTTAGAACATCCACCGTCATAGGAGAGATCCTTAGAACATCCACCATCATAGGAGAGATCCTTAGAACATCCACCGTCATAGGAGAGATCCTTAGAACATCCACCGTCATAGGAGGGATCCTTAAAATACCTGCCACGATACGAGAAGTTCGTCATAATCACTTTTGCTCATAGCTAAATGTTATTGAGTTGGTCGTGTGACATATTTGTCATGAGCACCGTTTTGTACAATCTGTTTTGGTCGTGTGTCATTAATTTGTCATGAGTACCGCTCTTGTATTTTGGTCGTGTGTCATTAATCTGTCATGAGTACCGCTTGTATGTATAATTGTGTACAACCCTTGTACACTATACGTGGAGACGTTAAAACACTTACCATGAGTCGTGCGAACGAAATAATATCAAACCTTTTGTGTGCGATCTACGAAACGTAGTCCACAACCCTTTGTTGTCATTCAACGCCAATGCCCGTGGACCTCCTGTTTTTTTACTTCTTTGCAAAAAGGAAAGAAGCCCAGGAATATCCACTATCCCAAAAGGACTAGTTTGTAGCTTCACTGCTAACTATGGGGCATAGTGCTGTGAGAGTTAATCGATTGAGCACAAAACCACCCAACTCGTTGTCTGGGGAACGGATAAGAAAACCCCCAGGTTTGTGAAATTGGAGCAAGGGTCTGTCTTTTCTCACAATCACGCAGGAGTTTTTTAAAATGACCCCTAATCTTTTGCCCAATACACGCAAAGGATTAGTCTCTTTAATAATGTGTATTCAAATTTCTCCCCATCCTTGTAACAATTGTAAAGAGTCAGGAAATCTGCTGGTTGATCATGTTTCATTCTCACATGGAGTTTGAAGTGGAAATTAGTCCAGTCTCTAGCAAATTCCGTCACTCAACTCCTTTCCTTTTCCTTTCCTTTCTCCTCACCATCATGTTCTCAGGTATATGTTATGAAGAAGAAAATCTGTTGTTGACCATAATTCGCCCTCACTGGGAGTGCGAATCGGTAAATTGACCAATTATCAGTAGGCTTTCTCCCTCACTCTCTGCATATGTCTCACCTTTTGTTCTCTTTCTCAATTTTACGAAACACATTCATGAATGTTGGAAATGTACGATATGCACTTGGCGTACCGTCTGTCTCCTTTTTGACAACCTTTATTCATGAATTGGTTTCTCTGCTTTTACCGTGACTCATTCACGACTTCTTTGTCTTGTTCTTTGAAATTCTACAAAAAATGTTACCACCTTTATGTTAACATAGGCCATGGAAGGCCGGTTGTTTTTTAACCAAGACATATTGTCACTCGGCAAACGCCAAGTCATCCTGGTAAAGGAAAATGTTCATGTAATCACAATTTAGTTAAAAAACTCTCTCTTCGTCACTCTCTGGGTTGGTGATTAAAACTTCGTTTATTTCATTATCTGGACACATTTTGTTTCTCTCCAAACCTTTTCTTCATTGGTCCCTAGGCAGGTAAACTTCAAGAATTTTGCTCTAATAATAATTTCTCCCGGATTAAAAAGAAGCCCAGGCGGATGTCATCACCAACAGCCAAGCTGAGCTTCACTTCCTGACAGCACGCGCTGTGGTTACTAGGTCCCTCCTGCTGCCATTTTCTACGCATTTGTTCCTGAAAGCACAGACCATACCGCCCATATGTATGTTGTTTTGTCGTGCCACAGCAAGTTGAGTTGTCCCACTATACATTATGACACTCTGAACCACCTTTTGGGCACGCCAGCTCCTAGGTTTGTTCTTACTCTTGCTATCAATGCCAACCATGTCGTCTCTTGCGCTGTCATGCAGTGACGCATATATCGTCATGTGTAAACCATCATTACCTTGACCTCCAGTATTCGCTGAATGCGTACCAATACAAGTTATGTTGAGCTACATTATGCTTCAATAACCATTATATACGATCCGTGTTTACCTTAATAACACTTTAGGATTCGTACTGGCATGTCTGCAGACACTGGATTCTCCTCTTCAATGACCTCTGTAACCATAGTCGCGGCACAGCAACCAGAGTCTCCACTTCATGAACTTCGACGTCTTCGACAAAACCAAGTGTTTTCTAAGGCCCAAGTGTACTTCTGAGTGTTATCTCAAAGGGGTCTGATTACAGTGATAATGTAATCCTTAGAATCTGTGAAACCACGTCCTCCTCTTCGAAATTCTCCGAAACCAAACAAATCCACGCTTCGCAAACTTAGCTCCCAGACCAATGAAACCTTAGAATCACACAGGCATTTTTGTTCTTGCTTTTTGTTCTTCTATTGTACAAATATGAATTGTTATTTTTCAATTGCATAACCATGTATTGTTATTTTTCAATTGCATAACCATGTATTGTTATTTTGTTCAATTGCATAACCATGTATTGTCATCTTTCAATTGCATAACCTTGTATGTTGTTTCACACCATGTACTTTTACCAAAACGGTTCTTTTCCAAACATTGTATGTACCCCTCACCCATTCCCTACAAACATTGTAACCTAAACTATAACATAAATTGCATGTTCTAGCTAGGCATCTCTCAAGCAACGAATCTCTCAAAAACCCCAATGGAAGCTTAAGAGGATTTTTTTCCTACAGCTCCATTGCCACGTCGCTTTTTTTCCAAGCGCGGGGGGAAGTGTTACGATACGCCCCTGAAGCGAGTAGTTTCGAGAACGCAGCACAAGTCCACACAGCTCGGCCGCCCCCTCTCTCCCCCCCGTTTCCTGTTTCCCCCTGCTTCTCCCCGCCTGCCCTGCCACTCGGCAGTCCGCGGCCACTCGCCAGACGAGATTCGAGAGCCTTGGGATGTACACGTACGCGGCCTGTGGCCGGCGGACCAATTCAATGTGGCCGCGATGTATTATTGAAATACCTACGAGTAGAGTCGGCCTTTTTGCCGCGCCATATAGTTCGGTCTATTTAGACTACGAAAGTGCCTGATGGAACTACCACATGAGACGAGAATCCTGCTAACCCACATGTAAGCTGTATCTTGATTTCCTCTTTTAAATGTGTCCGTAATCAGTGAAATGTAGGGCCCCCGCGAAAATCACCACTCGGAGAGTTTCGTTTTGAGAGAGAGACAGTGAGAGTTAAACACTTTAGCTAGGTTTGTGTAATTTGCATTTATTGTAATTGAATTGTACTGTAGAAACCTATGTACTGTGTTTGAGTTTACAATACATGTCTTAATGATTTAACTTTGTTATTATTCTGCTACGGCAGGAGGATTGTTGACCAGTGAGGATCCCGTGGGACGCCGGAAGGTAGAGAGAAATTCCATAGCTTTGAGCGGCTCACCCCCTGAATAGAGAGTACCATTGTCCCGCTGAGAGCTAGCCAGGGACGTGTTGGTGTGCTGATGTTGGCTTAGTAGCCGACATCGGGGTACCCTAACAATACTTAAATTTTCCTACGTAAATTTGGTGGGCGGTTGTGCTTGAGAATATTCCATTCCATTTTCCTACATTCCTGCCCACCTACATTCTTCCTTTATTCCTACACTGAGCCTCTACCTATTAGTGACATTGCAAAGCAGTGCAGTGATAACTTTCAACAAGCAAGCAGTGTATTGTTATGATTAAGTTCTATTAAATGCAAATTACCAGTTTATGTAAAAACTTCAAATTATAACTGTTGGTGATCATACAATCTGTGCACAGTTGGAACATTGTATGTGGAATGCGAATCTTATTTGGACATCATCAACCCAGCCGGCTACATCAGACTACAGTGAGTTTATACTTCCTTATTTCCCACCATCAGAAAGTTCCCCACATACCCATAGATTACATGAATTTATTTCTAGCAAATTTCATCAAAACATTCAAATTGCAGTTTACAAGCCTCGACGTTTCACATTTATAAATAAGTAAATTCTATTTCCCCGTATAAGTTTTACATGTAAATAACTGCTGTCTTCTTTTCAAATTCAAATAACCATTCGTATGTTCTGTTCATTCCTTTTGCATAATTTTCGGTTTCAATTTTGCATTAAAATATTACCGTTTCGTCGAGTTGTCATTAAAAATATATTTATTAGTTATACTATTCCAGTTTCAGATAATAGTTTCAAAGTTAATCGATTACAACATTTCACTAGGGAGTTTCCTTTATTTTTCTTTTGATTATCTTTGTATTTTCTCTTTAATGAAGGATTTACAACGTACTTTTCAGTGTAAAGCTGTTTCTTGGCGTTGGATACCATGATTTTTCCGTGAGATGTCATACATTTCTAGGATGAACTTCTCAGATAACTTGCTTTCTCTGATTTCAACGTGGTTTAAAGCTTGTTTTTTTATTATGTTCGTTGTTTATTTTTCTTTTGGAGCGTATTGGCGTTCACCTCTGATATTTATCTCTAGTAGGGATTTTTTAAAATATCACTTGGAGCTTTTCAATATCTTTTCAAAATGGATGAATATCTTAAAAAATATGTAAATGTTGGGGTTGATAATTTTTGATTTAATGAACTGCTTTCGGGTAATGCTTCATTTTTCTTTGTTTAACTCCACCTTTATGTAGGGATTTAAAAAGGAACACGTGAATTATGTTCTTTGAGTTGTAAATTATTTTATATTACTTATTAAATTATTTTTATAGCATTTTTCAGTTTAACTTTTAGTAAAATTGAATAATAATTGCTTCTATTAATACCATCTATAGTCGTGGTCAGAAATTATTGTTTTCAGTTTGAGGCTTCACTCATCACTTTTAGAGTTGAATTATATCAAATTACAAGGTTTCTTCGTTTTCTCATTACATATATCTTCTTTGCAATGTCAATTTATGTTTCATCAAGACAAATATGACTTTGTTTTTTTTTCATGAACTCTTTCTTTGGAAACAATTTTTTGCACTTTGTATTTAAATCAACTCATCGCGTTGGGTATAATTTCTAGATTAGGTAGCTACATTGTTTGCTTTGCTTTTTAGTTCATATTCTATTATTTTGCAATATGACTATATTTTGTAGTTTCTTGTCGAGACTTCTTGTAGCTGGATATAATTTTATCTCCATAGTTTTTGTCTGCAATTTTGGAGGTGTTGTAAATTCCTTTTGTTTCAAATTTTATGTTTGGGGAAATGTGTATTTCCTTTTGTCAGCCACAAAAGAAAATGTTTATTTTTCTAACCCACATTCAGGGCCAATACATTAGAACACGTATGTCTGGAAGTTAAATAGGTGTTTTGTTTTTGTCTTGTTTCGTTCTTTCTGTTCTGTAATTGCGTCCATGTCCTGTTCGCGTAATAGTTTAGCTTCGGGTATAAAATTTTAAAGCCTTGCCTTTACTTTACTTGCCGGTGGGAAATGCATTTCACTAATTTTTGTTCTTCTCTTTTGCAAGCGATGCGTAGGAAGGCTCATTACATGCTTTTAAATGCCTCTGAGAATGATTCCTTTGTTTCGGTTCCATGCACTTAAATGCGGCCCCCTGTTTCAGGGACACAATTGTTAAGAATTGATCGTGGAAATTGGTTTGGGTTTTATACCTATTCATTTTTCAATCGCAGGAAGATAGCGGACTTTTGCCGTATGTGATAATTTCTATTGGAGATATGAGAGGTGTTTTCCACAGCAAAGAAATATTATCTTATTGAAGGTTAAATAACGTATTTATGTTAATTGGGGATTTCTTTTTCTCAACGTTTAAATATATGTAAGATCGGATAAATTCTAGAGTAAAAACAGGGGATAAGTTGATTTAGGTTAATTAAAATGACACGTAAAATGCAAAAGAAAATTACAAAGCACGTCTTATCTAGTCCTACGTCAAAATTATTCTTTCTATATCTTTCGTTTTAATTGTTTTTTATTTTATTTAAAAAGGTGTGACCACTAAAGTACGAACCCAGGTACTAAAATACCAACGGGTATCGGCCTATACAATTTCCGATACTACACGTATTTTGGGGATTTTGTGTTTCATCCATCTCTGCCACAGAGGATTTATTGGAAACGTTGAACATCAATGTTTGTTCGACAATCAGTTTTTTGTTGTTGATAAAAAGTAGTTTTACATTAAGTTTTAGGTTAAAGTTAATTTTATTTGCCTTTGTGGACCTCAAATTGTTTTGACACCTTAGTTGTATTTCTTTTACAAAATCATAGCGAAAATTTTATGCGTCATACATTATTTACAATTAATTGTTTTTTTTTCTTAGTTCATATTTGTAAGTTATTTGTTATGGGTGTTCTTTTTCTTTTTGCAATTCTCCTCGATCACAGGGAAATTGCATAACGAATTTTGTAAATAATTGTTTCTTTTTCTTCTTTCAGGAATTGAAAAGTTACAATTATTAATATTTTTTCTTCTAAATTTTCCTTATGAAATTTAATATGCTTTTGGTATTATTAATTATGTTTTATCATTAATTGAACAAGGGTCTTTATACACAGTTAAGATTTTGACAGCAACAAAAGTTCACGTTCATCCATGCGGGACACACCAGGCAAATGGCGGAATCTCGACCTCGTAAGGTAAAATTATCTTAATTTATTTATTATATAAATTTTGGTTTAAATTATTCTTATATCTTGTACGCCATGATTAAAAATCTTCTGGCGCCCTTGAATACTTATCCTCAATAGAATCATTTAACAATAATACACATGAATTTAAATCTAGAAAGTTTCTTGGTTTCTTTGAGTTTTATTTATTGCAACTGAGTCGTTAGCTAAATCTTTACCTTCAATATTTTTAACTAGTTTCATTTCATGTATTATTCAATAAACTTATAATTTATTGACATGAATTACACTCTTTCATTACATGCTCTTGCTTAACAATAATCTGTTACACGTCATGCTCGTATTTACTAATTGCCATCTAATTATTTTAACTACAATCTAAATTCATATCATTCATTTTATTGGTTACATGGTTTTAATATGTGGTGGTTTTGAAATAAATATTAATTTTCTTCGTGGTCAATTTTTCATACCACAATGTTTCAGAAAATCCGACTACGCTTATCGGGACAACATATTTGCACCAGATTTGTCCCTATTAAGTGACGTCAACTATTCACTATTCATTGTATCAATAGTTCATTTGTAACTACTGCTATTTTATGTTTTATTATTCACATGATGTATTGAAATGATATTGTACAAGATTGTTATCCATCGACACGTGTTTCTTTCAATACTTACCTAATTAACGAAACAATACTTATCGTGTGCTTTGTTACGAATCAATTAAGTCTCTGTTATCATTACGCAAAGTACCTAACAAAAAAATCCCGATAGGAATATATACGAATTTGTGAATAAGTTTAGTTTAGTTTGCTCTGTTTGGTAACCATGTTCAGAAAAGAATTTCTGAGAGTTTTGTGTTTGGTGACATTTTACCAAATAGTATTTGTGCATTGTGATGCACCTTTGCTTGTAAGAATTTTTGATAATTAGGTATCACACATCATCATCATCACAGTATCACCTCCATATAGCATCCTCAAAGATGACATAGGCCCTGTGGGAAATTATTTTCCTCAGGGCCTCCTGTGTGGAGTTAATGTAAAAAAAAAATCACTTCTTCAATCTTTGCAAAATAACTTTGTGGCATTATTTATTATTTAATTAATTACAGATAATTTTGTATTCCTAAACCACTTTTTAATAAAACAATATCGACATGTTTCAATAACAATGTTATCTTCTTCAGGATATGTTAATATAAAGAAAAATAAATGACAAACAAGTATAGACAAATTAGAATTTTATTTTCTTATTAATACTTACAAATATTTTTTTTTTTTGATTTATACTAATTATTTTAATAATTTGTTTTTAAAAGTTATTTATTATCTAAATGCAATTTTATTCTTCTTTAAATAATTTTTATATTTAATTTTGTATAACTATTTTTATGATTTTTAAGCAATTAATCACCTCTACTTTTTAATATTCTGTCTATGTTATAGTTTATTCTAATTTGTCTATACTTGTTTGTCATTTATTTTTCTTTATATTAACATATCCTGAAGAAGATAACATTGTTATTGAAACATGTCGATATTGTTTTATTAAAAAGTGGTTTATACAAAGTTATCTGTTATAAATTAAAAAAAAAAAAAAAAAATCACGCTAGTACGACCATACGTTTAGACATATTGTTCGATCGAGACACTTCCTTCCTCGATATCAGCGGGTCCCGAGGTGGATTCCAGGGTCGCTAGAAAGTACATAGTATCTAATATTAATAGATGTGATTGTGGTAGAAATTCGAACTGCAGAGTTTCGCGTGGGAATCGCAAGAGTTCGACGATGGTTTCTGACAATTACAAAACATCAATTTATGGACTAACTAAAATGTTGTAGAGATATTTTTTCTATAGGTCAGCGTTAGAAGATCTATAAGCGCAAGGAAAAAAATAAACCAATATAACTTACATTTTTAACAAATATGATGTATCTGGAGCCTAATGTTATTTTTTTATATTTCAGATTTTTAGAAAATGTGAGGTAAGTAGGTAATTAATTTCTTATTGATATTATTTATTGTTCGTTTCAGGGACCTGCGGATTTAAACATAAAACAAATATTGCAATGTGAAAACCCCGAGCAGTATCCCGGTCATTTTTTGGTTGAAAGAAAAAAAATAAATAGGACTCATGACGTTTTCAACGGAGAAATAAAACATGCTGTAGACGTCGATGAATCAACCAGTGTAATAAAATTAATTGTTATTTATTTAATTTTTTTTTACGAAATTTTAGAAAAGAAAAAAATTCCTAACAAAAACCGATTAAGTATTTTACTTAATGTGATGAGTCGCTTTCGTTGAAATTAAAAAATAAAATCGGTTTTAGAAAGTTTTTTTTTAATTAGATTTTCTGGTAAATAATCCACAAGCCGCCGCTGCACTTTTAATATTAATTTTCTAAAATAAACTTCTTTTAAACTTAATTACCAAATATTGTTTCATTTAAAGAAACATCGGTTTCAGTCGGGATAGACTAAAAAATATGCATTAAAATACGATTTTCATTCAAAGTTAAAAAAAAAAATTGTATGCATTTCACATTTGCGAAGTTTTGTTTAAAAACGTATGCATTACTTATTTTGTGAACGTAAATATTTGTTTCTTGTAGTAATTATAGAATGAATTGTGATTTCAATAATCCGTGCTTAAAAATGCGGCGGCTTATGGATTATTTAATGGTTTTCTACATCGTAACAATTTTTTGAAAACATGCAAACAATTTTAATGCCTTAAAAACAAAACAAAACGCATGTATACATACACATTTCATTTATTTATTTTATACATATTTTTTCAAATGGATCCCAATAGGCCACTTGCATCACATTTAAAAAAATATATTCTAAGACATTCTGTGCTATTTTTTTTTAATCGTATCTTTGAAACCCTGGCGATTTTTCGAAAATTTCAATCCAAAAAATCAGACCATTTTTTATAAACCGTAAAGACGGGACATAATTTTATGGGTGCGAAAAAACGATAATTATTATATAGCCGAAAATCATTTTAAAAAAAGAACGTTTTCCTCACGAATAGCAATAAATTGTATGGGGTTCTCTTCGTAACATCTGTAAAAACACCGCCATCTTTATCAAAATATCAAACCAAAGGATAAGTTCGCATAGAACAAACAATAAATCTTGTTAACGTTAAACGAAAATTCAAAAATTCGCTGGAAATCAAAGTGTTGCCATATAAAAAAAAAAAAATCAGTGTGGAATTTTAAAAAATTAAGGAGACATAATTGGAGACGGGACATTTTCATGTAGTGAAGTCACGAGCTCAAATAATGGATTTATTTATTTAAAAATAATAAAAAAACTACACATTTCTTAAAATTTTTACTAACATTTTCGTAATCTTAGTAAAAAAATCTATCCACACGATTTTTTCCAAGTCGTTATGAAATCCATGCAAGTGGCCTATTGTCCTACAGTAAGCTGTGGTATTCTCTGCTTTTTAGTTCTACGTTAATATAGCAAAGTGGGGAGATGGGGGCTACAAGCCCAACTACTTTATCTTGAATGAAACAAATGCGTGTGAGGCTTTCTTCAAGTATATCAAAAACGATGTAATATATATTCTGAGATCTGCCGGACGCCCTGAAACATGTCCAATAAAGACGGTATGTGAATATTTTTTGGTTCTATATTTTAAATTAACTCACTTGATTTATAAAATAATTATTCACAATTAAATTAATAAAAAACAGTTTATTTATAAACAAGTTCTGCTGGTAATTATTATTACGCGTGACAGATGTTTCGCCTTCGAAACAGCTGTCACGCGTAATAATAATTACCAGCAGAACTTGTTTATAAATAAACTGTTTTTTATTAATTTAATAATAAAATTATTGAATATATAAAATAAATAAAAATTAAAATGGAGTTCTACAAATTAAACTTGATAACAATAAATTATTCACAACACCTACTACCAAAAACACATGGAATGTACAAAGTTTTTCTACATCATTCCCCGTCAGAGTAGTGTTAGGTAGGACACGACATCAGGATTTTAACATTAGCTCCACACAGAAGGACCTGAGGAAAATAATTAACTTCAGAGTCTATATCATCTTTAGGGATGCTGTGGACGTATTAATCCATCCCTCCAGCGGTGCAAGACGATGTTCCGAGAGACTAAGGCTGGAGAAGTCAAAGGGAAATTTTCGGAGCAGTTGGGATTCTTGTGCGGCTACACACAAAAAAATTACAATAAAAAATAATAAAGCATGGGACATTTGGGACTCTTGCGCGGTATTCACATAACAATAATTTACAATAAAAAATATTTAAAAAAAAATCGTTTTGGAGCGGTTGAGACTCTTGTGCCGTATTTTCATATAACAATAATATACAATAATATACAATAAAAAATATTCATTTTTTTTTTGGAACAGTTGGGACTCTTGTGTGGTATTCACATAACAATAATTTACGATAAAAAATTTAAAAACAAAAAAAATGTCACCTCGCCATCTCACACCTCACGGATCTAATATAAAAATGTCATGCAATACAAGAATCACCTCACCTCATCACCTCATACATTTGTCCCATACGATACGTGACGTGTACACCAACCACCTCACACCTCTCCTCACATTTGTTCCATACATGACATGACATTTGTAGTCCAATACACCAACCACCTCACACCTCACCTCATATTTGTCCCATACGTGACATGACATGAATGGAGTCTAATATACCATCCACCTCATACCTCATATTTGTCCCATACGTGACAACGTGATATGATATTTGTAGCAATACAAAGAAAAAGAGTTGGCACAAATACATTTTGTGAGGTGTGGGGAGATTTTACGTTTTTGTATGGGGGCATTTGAAGTGCCTCTTGTATGAGGTACTCAACACTACGCCAGAGCCGGAGAAACTCATAATAATACCGCAATCAATTATTAAGAGCACTTCGTTCTACTTCATCGACTGCCAGACAGTGGCGGATACAGAAAAAACTCAAGGGGGGGGGGGGGGGGGTAAAGATATCTTGAGCAGTGGCGTAGCTAGGGCCCACCCGACGCCACCCCAAGAGCACAATCCTCTAGTCTCCCCCCCCCCCCTAGCTAATATTTTGTACAGCGTGTGCAAAGGGGGCGTTCAAGTATTACGTAACGCAATTTTTGAAGAATTTTGACCTCCCCTCCCCCTCCCCCCCCATGTAACACTCCGAAACGTTTTCCTGTACACCCCCCACCCCCTCCCTAGCCGTTACGTAACACCCAAGTGACAATTTATAGTTTTAAGCTGCGAAAAGTACTGCAAAGTCGCTCGAATACCTATGTATTATCATGTTTGTTATCGGGTTTGTGGTAATAAATAAAACAAGAGATTTCTAACTCGCGATGCATGCTTATATTGTTATTTTATTTATTCATGTTGCTATTTATAAAAAAATTGGAATTTTTTTTTTTATCGGCTTTGTATTCCTTCCGGATATCCACAATTTAACACTGTCTTACCTCATGTTCCGAATGCAGTTATACAAGTTCTCAAAAGGAAGATTTAAAAATCCTCGCATGCGGCCCACGAGTCCTTTTGGTGCGGCCCGCGGGCGCTTTTGGTGCGGCCTGCTGAAAGAACCACAAAAATTACACAGAACGGGATGGTTTTTTTCACGGTGTTTCAGATGCATTTTTAAGACGTTATTACAAAATCATTGCAAGTTTAGATAAAAATAAAAATGAGATTCAACATCCCCTTTACTTTTATTTTAATTTGTTATTGTGAAAAGATAGTGAAATTCCATGGGTACTTTTAACTTTCTTATACGGGACAGTCCTGGTATTTCAGGATTGATGGCAACTCTACTTAAATCATTTTAAATAGTTAAATAAACATAAAATCGTATTCGTAATCTAATCTAATTGCATACGATAAATATGCTACAAAATGCAGAAAAAACCATTCACCGTGGCCTCCTATGCAGATTTATTCTCAAGGTAAAGCCAATCTTGTGTTCACAATGCAAATTCATGTTGCGGATTCATCTGCTAACGCCTTTCGAGGGAAACCGTTCTTGCGTTCCGACTGCAAAAAATAGGAGGAAAACCATTTTGATGTTCTAAGTGCAGTATTAACTAAGCTGGGGTCTCACAATCCAATTCGCTCTAACGGTAAAACCAGTTTTGTGTTCAAAATGCAATGAAAAAGTTCCAAGTGTGGTTTCGTCTGCTTACGCATTTCGTAGAAACCTGTTTTCGATGTTTGTTCACAAAATTCTAGTTGCTTTTGTGCTGCCAGTATTAGATAAAAGCCATTTTCATGTGCTGAGTGTAGTTTTAATTCCCCGCGTTCAGATTCACTGTATAACTAAAACCAGTTCTGTGTTTAGAATGCAACAAAAAATTCCAGGTGGAGTTTAATTTTGCTAACGCGTTTTGTAAGAAACCATTCTCGTCTTTTAAGAGCAGTTATTAATTTATGGTTGCATTTGTGCTGCCAGTATTGGAGGAAATCAATTTCACGTTCTGAGTGTAGGTTTTCATTTGCTGATGCATTTCTTGTATTGAAAGTGCATTTTAAAAATTCAATTTCGTAGTTTATGGTGCCAGAATTAGAGGAAAGCCATTTTAATATTTTTAATGTAGTTTTAATTCCCCGCATGCAAATTCAATCTAAATTAATAGTTAAAGTAACTAGTTCTCTGTTCAGAATGCAACGAAAAATTCCAGTTGTGGTTTCATCTGCTGAAGCATTTTGACGGAAGCCATTCTCGTGTTCAAACTAGGTTGCAGGCTACGTGCAGCCAGAATTTTAGGAAAATGGTTTTTAACTGTTTTTGCTATTAGTTTAAGTAAAAACAGTTATTTTGTTCGATGTGCCCCCCCCCTTCCCCCCCTAAGGCGAAGATCGGAGTGCGGCCCGCGGGTTAAACATGAACATCCAAATGGCCCGCGACGCTAAAAAGGTTCCCCACCCCCGCTCTAAAGGGATACCTAAGAAGTCACTTGCTGACTCATAGTGGAGAAAAATCTTTTTAAAGTTCCGATTGCTACTACGAAGTAAACGAAAATCTAAAAATCACATGTTTATCCACAATGGACAAAAACCTATTTCATGTCCTGACTGTAACTATTATTTTTCTCGAAAAAAAACTAAAACGGCACTTGCTGACTCACATTGATAAAAAAACCTTTTTCATGTCCCGACTGCGACTATTTATGCGCTACAAAACGGTTCCTAAAAATTCACACCATTAGCCAAAGTGGAAAGAAACCTTTTTCATGCCCCGACTGCAATTATTCACGTTGTACAAAGGAACTTCTTAGAAATCATTTGCTGACTCACAGTGACATAAAACCTTTCACATGTGTCTACTGCAAGTATTCACGTTCTTCAAAGAGGTACCAAAAAAATCACATGTTCATCCACAGTGGACAAAACCATTTTCATGTCCGGAATGCAGTTATTCAAGTTCTCGACAGGGAGATTTAAAAATCCACAGCGCGATTCATAGTGGAGAAAAAACATTTTTCATGTCGTGACTGCAACTATTCTTTTTCTCGAAAAAAAAACTTAAACGGCACTTGTTGACTAACATTGATAAAAAACCCTTTTCATGTCCCGACTTTGACTATTTATAAGCTACAAAATGGTAACTAAAAATTCCCACCTTTACCCAAAGTGGAAAAAAACCTTTTTCATGGCCCGACTGCAATTATTCATGTTTTACGAAGGAACTTCTTAGAAATCATTTGCTGACTCATAGTGACATAAAACCTTTTACATATTTCTACTGCGACTATTCATGTTTTACAAAGAGGCATAAAAAAATGCACATGTTAACCCACAGCGGACAAAAACCATTTTCCCATCCCGAATGCAGTTATACAAGTTCTGAAAAGGAAGATTTAAAAATCCACAGTATGATTCACAGAAGAGAAAAACCTTTTTCATGACCTGACTGCAACAATTCGTATTCTCAAAAGGGATATCGGAGAAGTCACTTGCTGACTCATAGTGGAGAAAAACCTTTTTCATGTTAAAACTGCAACTATTCACGCACTACAAAGAGATATCTAAGAATCACATGTTTATCCACAGTGGAAAAAACCTATTTCATTGCCTGACTGCAACATTTCCTTTTCTTGAAAAAATAACTTAAACGGCACTTGCTAACTCACAGTGATGAAAATCTTTTTCCATGTCCCAACTGCGACTATTCATGCGCTACAAAACGATTTCCAAAAATTCACATGTTTTCCCACACTGGACAGAAACCTTTTTCATGTCTCGATTGCAATTATTCTTGTTGTACAAAGGAACTTCTTAGAAATCATTTGTTGGCTCACAGTGACATAAAACCTTTTACATGTGTCTACTGCGAGTATTCACGTTCTTCAAAGAGGCACCAAGAAAATCATATGTTCATCCACAGCGGACAAAAACATTTTCATATCCCTAATGCAGTTATACAAGTTCTCGACAGGGAGATTTAAAAATCCACAGTGCAATTCATAGTGAAGATAAAACCTTTTACTTGTTCTGAGTGTAACAATGCATATACTGGCTGCAAATATACATATTCTACAAAATAATAAATGAAACGTCACATATTTATCCACAGAGTTGAAAAATCTTTTTCATGTCCCGGTAGCCATTCGTTTCGTTTCCCGACTGCAACTTATCATGTTCTCAAAAGGGACGTCCAAGAACGCACTCGCTCATTCACAGTGGAGAGTAACCTTTTTTGTGTACTGATTGCAACTATTCATGTACTACAAAGGGATATCTAAAAAATCATATATTTACCCACAGTGGAAAAAAACCTTAATCAGAAAAATTTTATTTTATCAAAATTTGAACACTGAAGAAGTTCAAAATAGTGCTAGTAAGTTTGTTAGTAGCGACATACATAATTTTGGAGGTGTAGAAAAGTGCTTTTTGATGAATGTATCCCTCTACAATCTTATTTAATAACGATAGCTTGAGATGGAGAACTGCCCCGAAAAACCAAAGCGATTTTACATATTAGGTTCAAGGAAATAAATAACTAACCAAGAAAAAATTACCCAAACATTGACATTGCCTTAAGAATGTGCATTAAGTTTCTAATTCCCTTTTTTTATTTAAATAAAAAAAAACATGTTACGTAACGCGTTGTTCGACCCCACCCCCCCTCCCCAAGTGTGTTACGTAATACTTGAACGGCCCCAAAATAGGATCTAGGATAAACAGAAAACGCTTGCATAACAGAATCACGATCATTAAGGGCGTTTATGCTAAAAAATCGGGAGTGTGAACAAATACAAACAGTAGAATATTCGCGACTTTTCTCGAACAAATACCAGACATAATAACGTATCGAGATCACTAGAATGGCCGCGACCTTTCTCATAGGTTAGCCATCTATGTGCCAGACAGAAACGTATAAAATACGACGACGTGGACGCGCGCGCGTGCTACATAAAAAAAAGTATAACTACTTGATAACTCGACTTGACGACTACTTGATGACTCGAGTTGACGAAAGAAACGAACGAATAGAGTTCGGGCTGACGGCCTCGCAAGGGCCCCCCCTGTATTCGCCACTGCTGCTAGAGCCAGAGCTGGAGAAACTCACCATAATGCTGTAGTGGAAACTTTTTATGACAAGTTCCATTATCAATTATTTCGAGCTCTACGTTCTACATCAGAATCACTGTCGGAGTTGGAGAAATTCACTAAAATGCGGCAATTAAGCTTTTTATGAAAAGTTCGCGCCGGAACAATCTCATTACGTAATATTATTATTTAGTTTATTTTGAAGAACTCCATTTTAATTTATTTATTTATTTTATAAATTCAATAATATTATTATTTAACACTAGAAAGACCGGAGCCTTCATGTTAATGGCTGTCCCAAGTAATGTGACGATACAATACTTAATCATTATTGTATTGGTGTGATTTTTTTTCATTTCATGATTTATGATTTTACAACTATGGTGAAAAAAACAGGTACGGGTCTTATTTATTTTTTGAGATATATTGACTTATACCTACAAAGACCACCGCCGTCAAAGTGACGGTTTGGGCTATAATGCTGAGTTTGTTTACAACCTTCTTTACCCAAGTTTACAACATGCCCATTCCTCCTCATTTATGATAGTACCATGATAGTACTAATATGTCTGTCTCTTTCTTTCGCTATCGCGTATCATATAATTTATAAAAATTCCACAATAAATACATATATCTCTGGCCCAAATTTATTTTATTGCTCATCGGAGAACTAAAGACAGGGTATGTTTACATATACCAGAGTTGGTCCAGCTGGGTTAGCTCCTGAAGAACTGGCAGAATCATTTATTGGATAACCAATAATAAAAACGTAGGCCCCCCTAAGAGGTTCGCTAAATTTGGTGAATTAGCAGGGGTGCCCAGGTTCATGGGGTTAGGTAATTTTTTACATTAGCTAACAGGAGGCCCTGAGAAAAATAATTCCCCTCAGGGCCTATGTCATCTTTGGGGATGCTGTGTAAGGAGTCTTTTAGGAAAGGAAGGAGAGGAAATTCCGGGATGGAAAAGGATATTAGGGGTGGGTACTGGGGGTCATTGTGTCCAGGTGTGACGGACATATGAATCCATCCATCCGTGATGTTCCGAGAGAGCACGGCTGGAGAAGTCAAAGGGACTCCCTCAACCATTTTTTTCCGATCCGGCCTGCCATGCAGCTGATGGGCAGACGCAAATTTATTTTTACAGCGCCCTTGTGGTGATTTTTCACAAAAATCGCGATATATAAATTAGCCAAATATTATTATTATCTGCCGCCAAGATCCGGACAAGCCTCATACCATGAACCCGGGCACCCCTATTATGTCACCAAACGTAGCGAAACAATTTTGGTGACCTATGGCAGAGGTGTTGATTATCCAATAAATGGTTCCCGGGGCGGCAGTACCCATATCCGCCTCCCGAATTGGGAATTTGTTCCGGGAAGGTGTGTTCGGATCTTGGTGGTGGATGCGTCTACCAAACGACTGCGTGGCAGGCCAGATCGGGAGTTACTGGTTGAGAGAGATCGTTTGACCTCGCCAGCAGGACTCTTGGAATATTGACTTGCACCGCAGTGATAGGAATAGATTCTTACGTCTGTCACCACAGTGATCCCCAGATTCCTACCCACCCCTCACACCTCATTTAATTACCATAACTTATTCTTCTTCCTTTCCCTATAGGTACCCTCCACACAGCATCCCCAAAGATGACAATGCCCTTAGGGGAATAATTTTCTTTTGGGTTTTTTTTGTGGGGCTAATGTAAACGAAAAAAGAAAACAGACCGGACACAATGCCATCTTTGTGGATACTGTGTGGAGGGTGTTTTTAGGGAATGGAAGGGAAGGAAGTTCTGGGAAAGAAGGTGTGAGGGGTGAATAGGAAAAAATCGTAAATTTATCCAGGAGTAACAGATGAATGAAGAAAGTGTGAGTGATGAATAGGAGAAATTGGTAAATTTATCTAGGAGTGATAGACGAAGAATCGATCTCTCCCACAGCGGTGCAAGGCGACGGTTCGAGAGAGGTCCTGCTGGAGAGGTCTAGACTAGGTCTCCCTCAACAAGTGTCTCCTGACCCGGTCGGCTATGCAGTAGGTGGGCAAAAATAATTAATCAAATAAAATTTTCGGCATATTCGCCACCTACATCAAGCAAACCTCACCCAGAAAAGCCGGGCACCCCTGCTAAGTCACCAAAAATAGCGCGAACCACTTGGAGTGTCCTATGGCAGAGGTGTTGGATATTCGATAAATGGTTCCCGGAGCGGCGGTACCCATATTCGCCTACCAATTGGCAAAAAGTGATCAGCCGTCAAAATGACGGTCGTGGTCTTTATAGGTATGGAGAAGTACCCGGTCTTTCTAGTGTTAATGTATAAAAACAGTTTATTATAAACGAGTTCTCCTTCGTAATAATAATAGATAATACTAATTTATATATAAAAAAAAGTAATATAACATTTGAAATCGGGCCGCTAACAATAAAACGCATTACGTAGATTTTTTATCATTTTTTTATAATGAAATATGTAAAAAAAATAAAGTTACATATAGTAAACATATATATCTGAGTAAACATGTATGCAACCCATCTGTGTAGGACTATGATATGCAATGCTTACACGTTTGTTCTATATCCTATATGTTTTAATATTCTGTAATTAAGTACCTACCTAAGTAATTAATATTATTGTTTAAAAACTTTGCTAAACAAAGAACAGTAACTTTTTTTTAATCTTTATTTTTGTTTTGTTTTTTTTTTTTAAATATTATTTACAGACCATGTTCCGAATGTTAATACTCATCCTAATTTGACTGTCCTAAAACGGGAATCCTCCTAGTTGGGCAGTCAAAAAATTTCTTAAATATTGTCTATAAATGTATAATCTTTTACTTAATAAAATAAATAAATATAAATATAAAAAAATATATAAATTTTAGAAAATATTATATTAAAGGTCGTTTGTAGCGCATAAATAGTGTACCTTGTCAGAAAAGAGGACCCTTTGTGCCTGATAAGGGAGCTACGATGGAGATAAGGTTTATATTTCCGCGTGGCCTGTTTCCGTTTTGATTTTTGAAAGAAAAAAACGTCTCCAAAAAGTGTATTTTATTTTATTTTTCAGACCCAAAAAATAAAATGTTTTTCTAAATAACTTATTTTGCCAAATAATACAATAAAACCATAGCCGAAAAGGGTTTCGTAAATATGAGATTATGACCTTTTTAAAAATTAGTTTTTGTGATTTTGACACTATTTTGTGGGCTTTTAAAAGAAAATCTTGATTATTTCAAAGGTGTGTGTATTCTATTCGCAGAATTTCTAGACAATATCAAAAATACACGATTCCGCAGTACTTAGGTGGACTTCGCCTTAAAACCAGAATTAAAACCAACATAATTAAAATTAATTAAATTTAAAATTATTAATATGTTTTACTGTAATTTATTTAATAAATAATAAAAATTATGTTTATTTACTTCAGGGTATAATCCCCATGGTCAACTACCAAGTTGATTACAGGAAAGCGCCGCAAGAATGTCTGTACGGAGATTTTAAAATAACATTTCAACTTCTTAAGGATGGCGTTCCGAAAATGTGCAACGTAATTTATGCTGAATCAACACCAAAGAAGATTTTGTAGAAATGACAATAAAAAAATTGTATTCATAAAAAATTTCGAATAAATTACAATTGTAAAAACAGCAAAATTATTATTAAACTTATTTGTTACCATTAACCCTCCCCCCCCTACAAAAGCACACAATTTTGAGAATCGAATATAGTGTAAAATCTGTTCTTTGTAATAAACCTCTAGAAAAAAATTAAGTTTATTTCTTTTAAAAACATTAACATTTCACGGCGTTTTTAAAAGAAAGAACATTTAAGATATGATAAGCAGATTTAAAATAACAGCAGCAAAGCTTGCCGTCTAAATTGTGCTTCAATGATCTTGAACTTTTTTTTTAAAATTGTACCTTCAACAGGTTGATTATCGAATTACCATACAATTTTCTCATTTTGAACCAGTAAGAAGATTACAAAATAAAAAATCTTCAGGCTATCTAAAGAAGAGTTATAATAATAATAACAAGCAGTTTGCCCGTTGCAAAGCAAATAACGGGTTAAAACTAACTTGACTTACTAACAGAAAAAATATTATTTCATAGTGAGCGGGTAAGTACCGACTGCCCTGCAGGAATCGCAGGCATGCGCACATCAAAACCCAAAGTTTCATCGCAATCGGATGAATGGTTTAGCAACGCTTGGCGGTTAAACATACATATATATACATAATGCCGCCCACAGGGCCTAGCAGTAAAAACCTGCCAAGCGTTAGTATATAGACACCATTGCAGGTATGCACACATCAAACCCCCAAAGTTTCATCGCAATCGGATGAATGGTTTAGCAACGCTTAGCGGTTAAACATACACACACATAATGCTACCCGCAGGGCCTAGCAGCAAAAATCTGCGATACGTTAGTATATAGACATCATCGTAGGAATGCACATATCAAATCCCTAAAGTTTCATCGCAATCGGATGAACGGTTTAGCAATGCGTAATTCCATGATGCCAGAGCTCACCATTGTATACAAAAACCATCTTGGGCATGCACACATCAAATCCTCAAATTTTGATCGCGATCAGATGAACGGTTTAGCAATGCGTAATTTCATTATGCCAGAGCTCACAATTGTATACAGAAACAATCGCGGGCATGCGCACATCAATTCAGCAAAGTTTCATCGCAATCGAATGAATTCCCGTCCCGTTCCCCTTCCGCCTCCCCCCCTTTCTCTCCCGTGTCCTTTTCCCCTCTCGCGTTTCCAATCCGCCTCCCCCACCTTCCGTTCCCCCACTCCACTCCCCCCTTCTTCGTCCCGTAAACCCCCTCTCGAGTTCCCCTCCCAACTCCCGCGTTTCATACAGCTGGTAGCACGCGAGATTTGAAATTTTTTATACAAATTTCTTAATGCCAGAGCTCACCAGCCAATAACAAATACAACTGTATTATAATAACAATATAATAACAATACTGCAAATAGACTTTATCACTCTTCAAAAATGGTCGCATGATGTAGGTTTAATAATCAATGCTAAAAAAACTAAGCTTATGCACATCAGATCTCCTCATGCCAACATCACCATAACTCCTAAAATTATTTTTCATGATTTTAATTGCATTCATAATTCTATAATACAACCATGCTCATGTAAAAATATTGAACTAGTTTCTAAATACGTATACCTAGGCTTAACAATTGATTGTAATTTTAAATGGGATATACATATACAAAAAGTTTGCACACGGCTTAGAGCTATAGTGAACAAACTTTATAGACTGAAGTTTTTTGTTCCACTAAATACCCTTAGATTAGTATATCTGTCATTGGCGGAATCCCAAATAAGATATGGAATAACCACATGGGGACATTCAACAAAAACAAACCTTCTTTCAGTGCAAAACGTACAACATTCTTTGGTAAAATTATTATTGAAAAAAACTGAATACGAACAAAGACATGATGTACCAAAATCGTTACTATACAACTCTGTAAATGTATTATCTGTTCGTGCTATATTGTGGCTTAAAATTGTGAGTCAGCATACATCTCAATCCGAATATAATAAACTGGTGGTTCATGTTCATAATACAAGACTAACTGCAAACGATGGACTTGTAATTCCCAGATACCTAAATAAATACGGTCAAAGAACTCTAGAATACCTTGTTCCAAAAATTTACAACTTGTTACCCAACGCAATAAAAAGTTGTGAATTGAGTTTCAGAAGGAAATGTATGCTAAAGAAATGGCTAAGTGAAAGAATTTTTTTGTACTAATCTCTGTTTTATTTTTATTTGTTTCTGTCATTTTCTCTTTTCTGTATTTCTTATAAATTTTATTAACAATTTGTTCTCCATAATATATTATTTATGTATGTATGTGTGTATGTATTTGTATATATATTTATATGCATGTATTTGTATAAATGAATATGTGCGTGTATATATATGTATAAAAAATATATAATGTAATAATATGAAATGTCAAAAGAACCCGTTGACAAACTGATATCAATCAGTTTAACGGGACTTAATTTGGAAATAATAAAAAAAAAAAAAAAAAAAAAAAAAAAAAAAAACATAAAAAGAATTATCCAATTTGATGCAGTTGTTCGGAAGTTATAAACGTACATGCATTTCGGCGATTCATTTTAATAAAAATTTCATGATGCCAGAGCTCACCAGCAGTTTTATACAAACCTTTTCCTAACAAAAACGAACCCAACAAAAAAAGAATGATTCAATTTGGTGCAGTATGTAGCAGCCAGTGCTTTTGCATTGTTTGTGTAGGTACCTACACGGTAGTTATCACAAAAAATGCCAACATTTGTACATCTTTCAAGTAGGTACCTTAACAATTTGGCAAAAAAATTGACCATTTTTATTTATTTCAATATTTAAACAATAATATTCCCACATCATTAAGTAGGTACTGACCAAATATTAAAAATTATTTCAACAATAAATTAGTTCCCAATCGTAAGTAGGTACTGGCTAATTCGTAATTAAATTTATTAAAATTCAGCCACCTAACTTTAACAAAAATGTCAATTCAGCATTATATATTTTTTTATCGTTTTATTTGATTTTCTATGGAATAAAGTACCTTCGTAGTAGTACTGATCTCATTTGGTTTCATATACCTAGTTACTATTTATTTTCTGCCTGTAAATTATTCGGATGAAAGGTTTAGCAATGCGTCATTTCATGATGCCAAAGCTCACTTTGCATACAAAAACCATTTTGGGCATGCCCACATCAAATCCCCAAAGTTTCATCGCAATCGGATGAATGGTTTAGCAACGCATAGCGGACATACATTCTTACATACGTGCAAACATTTTTTTGATTTTTATATATTGTTAGCAGCATATTTAAATATTGCCGCTCATCTGCCGCCAGAGGTACTGCTATCGCCTCTGGCGGCCAACAAGGAAACTACACCAGCTATAGCGGCCGGTAAAGAAGGGAACAGGGAACTACTGACGCTTCCTGGCTGGCGGCAATGTAGAAGAACTACCTACAACACGGACAGCGAACGGCTGGTTTTACAAATGGCGGATTGCGGAACATAATCTTGCTGATTCTTGAATGTTGTTATTGTCAATTAACGTGGAGACAATATATTTCATCATAAATATTAACTTAGCGTTTTATTATTGCTACAAATCGCACACCACATGGTCACTTTTGGAGAGAGAAGAGGTCTCTCGTGAAGTTGCCTTGGGTTATTTTCACCCCAGTACCGAAAATTTGGTTTATTCACCGCTCCACAGAGATGGAAGTGTTCCACGTCACTTCGCCATTTTTGGTAATTTTCAAGATACGTGCGGACGGCAAAGCCCTGGTGTTGTCCGGACCAAACCATGGCAACGGCTAAAAACTGAATAACCCTACCAACACAATGAGACCACTCCCAGGTTTCTACTCCCACCACACGGGATGTACCGACATTTCAAAACTGCACTGTTTGATTTGCCGCACCCTGTACACATTCGTAAAAAAAATGAAAATATTTAGGCTGGGTTGTTTATCAAAATTAAAAATTCTTCAATTTTTCAAGTCAATTTTCACGTTCTGTAAAAGTTTTGTTCAAATTCTATTCAAGTTCTGTAATTATTTTTGTTTTATGATGCAACTGGCATTTACTGATTAAAAAAACAGAACGTGAAAATGAACTTTAAAAAATTGTTAAATTATTCAATATCGTGGAAACAACATTACCTTAGTAAATTAAATTGCATTAAAACCTAAATAATTAAGTAGCTACCCATTCCAGTACGTACCTGCCCATTTCCTTACAAAATTCCTGCAATGTTTTCGCTTTTTTCATCATATTATTTGCAATACTACCGAAATAAGTAGGTACCTACCCTGAATGAATAACATTTCAATTTGTACTGGCCGGTAAATATCTACCCTTCTGAAGTGAATCTATGGGCACTCTTTCGTGTTTTTTTCGGAAAATGTTAAACGTTTATCAGCGTCCCCTGAACTTTTTTACATGGGACGGACACGTAATATTGGTATCAAAAGATGTGGAATCTTCTACTCTATTCTATTTTTTAAAAACATCTAACCGGGGATCGGTTTTTCGGCGCCAATGTCGTTTTCCGAAAAACAATGACCGAAACCGCTGAGAGATGTGAGAGATCCGTTTTACATTTGACGTCTCGGATAACTGACCTGTCTTTTCTGTTTTTGTGAAAAATCACCTCAAGGGCGCTGCACAATTTATTGAGAATTCTTAGTTTCTATCTAATTCTACTATTTACAAATGGATACAGAAACGTACTTATCTGGCAGATCACTTCCGATAAAGACACTTTAATTAGAAAGTTTATGCTTGAAGAATATACGAATTTGCACGCGGGGGACATAACAGTTAACACACTGGATATTGTATGATTTTACATTATTTGCTAACCTCATCATTGTGAGTACTACATTTATGAAAAGATTGTTCGAAGTTCAGTTATAAAATTGTAGTTACAGAGTTTTTATGTAATGCCAGAATCAAAGAAAAACCATATTTAAGTTCTGATGTAGTTTTAATTCACAGCATTAAATTCATTCATTAAAAAAATCGGCATAAAATGGTTTCCGATATTTCGTTCAACAGCACCATTCCCCTTGTCATGCTATGCTGTGCTAGAACATCTGTTCTGAGATATGGTATTTTGAACAAGTCGTGTCGACGACTACGGCTGAAATTTTCAGGCACGTATACATAAGTCATAGCATTCCAAGAGGAACGGGCTGTAAATACAGTTATGAATTATGTTAAAACTAAGATTTGCATTACATCTAGCTTCTATGCTAAATCTATTTGTTGCTTCGAGTAATTCTATACGTTGCATGAACCTCGAATAAGTTCTGTGCATCCACATATACATATAACTTTATGGATTATGGATTCCTTCTAGCCTATTAACATATTTAGTTTGGTGCGGAGTCGACGCACCACTAGCACACTCCAGCTTACTTCTTATGACTCCATCGAATATGGTTATCATTGCATCTGGGTCATAAAATTGTTAACATGTCCTGATGATAAAACTCAGAAGTTTGTAGCAGGCTGGAGTGAGCCGTGATATGTGATCCGAGAACATCGGTTTAGGATCAAAGACGATAACGAGATCTTTAAATTTATTTATTCGCATAATGTTTTCCCTTTAATGGTGTACTCAGAAACTATGGGCTTCTGGGAGCGGGTACATGAAATTGTTACACAAATTTTAGATATTAAATTTTAAACAGTTTTTTGTTCTGACCCTTGTGCTATAACATCAAGGTCAGATTGCATTTTTAAGCAGTCCTGATAAAAGATTATTTTCATCAAAAGTTTGAGATCTGCAATATTTTACACAGTCGTCTATAAGTTTAAGGAACAACAGAAGACCAATATTTGACCCTTGGGGAATGCCTGATAACGCCGAGAATGGTTTAGATTCATGTCCATTTATTATTATATACTGGCTTCTGAATTTTAAATATGACGCGAAGAATATAAGTGTTTGTTGATCGAAACCAAGTTTGCACATTTTTAGTAGTAAAATATCATGATCAACTTGATCAAAAGCCTTGGCAAAATTCGTATGTATTTAAAACCACACAACATATCGCTATTCGAAGTGATTCTATTTAACAAAAATACAAATTAACTTTCTCGACTGGCATGACCATTGGCACGTTAGTTCTGCAAGCTAGGAGATAAAACGGTATATGCTGTCGGTGACGGAGATAACCATCGGGAACATGGAAACTAATCCTCTCCATGATGATTGGGTTTTCGGACCATCCACAAAATAGTCTGAATAAGTGTGTTTCAAATAGTATATCCCTTCTGAGAAGTAGTTGGTTCATACCGAGCCAGCACAAGAGAAAGTCGGTAGGGTAGAGCCACGGGCAGTAGCCATACTCCCTCAAGTAAAGAAATCTTAGAAATTTCTTCTGAACCTTGTCCAATATGAGAGAATACTTCAATTGTTGCGGGTTCCAAATCACCGATCCACTCCCAATCCTGCTCCTAACTAAAGCATTGGAGCAGCTGTGTAGTGGGTAACTTGTGGTAAATAAGGTGTAATTTTAGCACATGGAATACTGTTTTTATGTGAGTACCTACCGGACAAGAGTCCAAAAAGATAATATGGAGCAGTCACCTCACAACCCACTAGCGCTTTCCCAAACATTATAAATGTGCATTTCTGCTGCCCAAGTCACAAGTCTGATACCCCGCTGTTAGTAAACCGATAATTATTAATGTATGTGTTTCTGTTTCATCCGATTGTAAGGACCATGCTGTGTTTTGTCATCTTAGTAGTAAATCTCAAATAAAGACGCCATGGATTGTTTACTTTCAACAAACTAAATTTATTTGGTAATCACATGTTACAATAAAAAAGAAACTAATCCCGACCCGCAAGCACTTAAAAGAGGTCTCACTTAGACCATTACTGTTTGTTTTTCAAGAGAAAAGAGAATTTTTAACCTGGTTCACAGTATTTATAACCTAAAAAGAACTAACACAAACAAACGACATTTTACCATGACCCACAGAAATAATAAATGCAAGCTAAAGTACACAGAAATCTTTTTCACCGACTGACAAAGCTTTGCGATTATATCGCTTGGTACCGGTATATAATTTCCTTCAATAAGAAGCTTCGAAACATCCCGATAGATGTCGGTAGCATTCACTTTTGAACAGTATCCCTTAGGCAGCGATCGGCAATTGGTGGCCCGCGGCCCAGATGTGGTCCGCAATTTTAGTGTCTGAACGATTATATTCCTTCCCACCATACTAGGCGCACGATTAGTCATAGTCATTTTTCATATCTATTTATTGTGAAGAAAACATAAATATAAGTATTTATTTAATTCGAGCAAGGCCCAAGTGGGATTCAATACCTATATACAAATCCACTAACTGGTCGGTCGTAATATATCAAAACACATAATGACCACTTAAAACCACACACTTTTTCTGTGTGTGATATCAGACTTAAATATACAAATAATCTCAGAATATTAAAAATCAACCCTTTTCCATCATTGAATGTGGAAAAATGGCTTCTTCAATGATGGAGACTAACTTGACTTATTAAACCAGCAACGCCCGAGGGGGGACCAATACCAACTGGACGGTCGTGACATTTTAAAACATGTAATTTGCACATAATTTTTTTTTCGCCTCTGGCGCTTTTTCCGTGTCTTTCCTTCTTTTGTGCAGAGGAGGGAGGAGTTATGAAGTGAATGTACTACAGGTAAGCTTGGAAACCTCTGCGCTATACGATGATGCTAGCTGCTAGACACCACGTGAAGCACGATGACCACGGGCGATCAGACGGGCAGTCACAGGCTGAGCAAGCTCGCATGCGCACGAGTGACATCTCTGACTCGCTTCTTTGACTCATTCTTGAGTTCAACAGCTCGGCTGCGAAATGTACAGTTGCCGGCCTCTGCGGTTCCTCCTTCTTACAACATGGGTCTCTTCAAGACCAGTGTGCATTCCTCCCTCTCCTCAAAAAGACCCTCCACACAGCATCTCAGGTGACACAAGCCCTGAGGGAAATGCTTCTGTGTGAAATGAATGTAAAAAAAGTAAAGAATAATAAATAAATAAATAATGTTTAATACACACGTAATACAATACAACAACACGTACATAATACGAGTATTAACCCTTCAGGCTTCGAGCATATTCCGCTTTGCCATAAAATTCAAATAAACAAAAATATTTCTGAACGCATCCGAAAACTAATAACTGTTTTTGAAAGGCGATGAAACATGCTTTCAAATTTTATAATTCGAAATAAACATATAATTTTTTAAATATAATTTTTTTATAAACAAACATAAAAAAGTTTTAAAAATTCCTTTTTCTAAGTGAACTCATCTTGCTCCATTCACTTAAATATAGTTTTTTTTCGTCAAAATTTTAATTTAAAAAAAATGTAGGCACACACTCCTAGCTGCATCCACATTCAAACATCAAATCGATTAGTACTTTTACCAATCAGTAATTGAGTGGAGTTGGGGGGAGTGGGGGTAGGAGTTGGGGGTGGGAGGGGGGGGGGGGATATTCGAGCGAAACCGGGGGCAAAAGCTATTTGATAATATTTATTGTTTATTTCAGGGGCCTGCTGATGTAACCCTTATAAAAATATTGCAATCTGAAAACCCCGAGAAGTACCCCAGTCATTTTGGTGGTTGATAGAAAAAAAATAAACAGGACTTGTAAGTAGCCCGTTGATGAACTACCTAACGAGGGTTAGAATGACCTTGCGGCCACTCTTTGCTATTAACGCTTATGGACCTCGATACAATCTATGCCCAACCACCAAATAAGATCGGTAAACACAAAAAGCAATACTCACTGTGGTGTTTTCTGGCTTGTTGTTATTCGGCGACAGTCACAGGTTATCCATAAGCGTGCGATATGATTGTTCTAGTTTGAGTCAGATTAACGTAAAAATTGTACACAAAGCATACGATTAAAACGATAGGATTTATACTTTGTCACGATAAGATAAATAACACTTCAGCGATACGTTACGATAAGAGCGAAATGTCACGGTACGACACGTTACGATGGTTGTTAATAGACTAACGATTCACGATAAGGCGGTACTTGACTTCTGTCTTTGCCGTTGCTTAGGTACCCTTATTGTGCAGAATACCAAAATCTGGATTCCTTCCGATCCCAAAGGCGATCAGAACACAAATACGCACGAAACCCATCAGCGTTATGAAACAGGACTCATGATATTTTCAACGGAGATTTGAAACTGGATGTGGACCTCGATGAAGCAGTCGGAGTAATTAAACCAAATTATTATTTTGTTTGGAATCTCTTATTATGTACCTACTTTCTTTAGAAAATTGTAAAATATATATTTTTTTAACTAAAGCAGCTTAAATGTCTAGTTAGCCGCTTTTGTGATTTATTTAAATTTTATTTTTCCCATTCAGGATAGGTTTTACTGTTTTCGAAATCGTAACAATTTTTCGAAAATGTACTATAATTTTAATACCTTCGAAATAAAACAAAACTCTTACACAGATAAATACAGCCCATTTGTCCTATTGCAGCATTTAGTAATCTGCCATTATTTAGTTCCTACCGGATAAAGAAGATGGATTTATGCTGGCTTCTAGCCACAGGTTGACTAGCAGCGGCGCGGGCGTTTGTTCTAGAAATCGGACGCTTGCAGCTTGCATCAGTTACATCTGACATCAGTGACATCACTGACATCTGACATCAGTGAGGAACAGGCATCCTTACGGGCAGCGTGTGACTTCCAACCACCATCATTTTAGGTATACTTTATAAACTTTATTAGCTTACTTTGGTTTACATAATTAATCACTACTTGTCGATAATTTAGTTTCTTTGTAATCGACGGGCGCCCTTACTTAATCTTTAATCATTCACAGGTCGTTAGCTCAAACCTTTACCTTTAATATCTTTAACTTGTTTCATTTCATGTAAGTATTATTGAGTAAACTTATAATATATTGACATAACATCTTTCATTACATGCTCATGCTTTACAATAATCTGTTACACATCATACTCGTATTTACTAATTGCCATCTAAATATTTCAACTACACTCCAAATTTATATCATTAATTTTATTGGTTTTTGAAATAAATATTTATTTTCTTGGTGACCGATTTTTCATACCACAGTGCTTCAAATAGTCAGGCGTCGCTCATCGGAACAATATATTTGGACCCGATATGTCCCTATTATGTGATGTCAACTATTCACTATTCATCGTATCAATTTGTATTAATTTGTAAGTAGATAGTAGACTGATATTTTATGTTTTATTATTCACGTGATGCCATGAATTAATATCGTACAAGGTTGTTATCCATCGACACGTGTTTCTACCAATACATACCCTGATTAACGAAACAATACTTATCGTGTGCATTGTTACGAATCAGTCATTACGCGAAGTACCTAACGACAAAATCTCGATAGGAATATATACACATCTGGGTAAACGACTAGTTTAGTTTGTTCTGTTTGATCACCATGTCCAGAAAAGAATTTATAAGAGTTGTGTGTCTGCTGATATTTTACCAAATAGTCTTTGTGCATTGTGATTTACCTTTGCTTGTAAGAATTTTTATTATGTATCACGCTATTGCGACTATACGCTTAGACATATTGTTCGATCGAGACATTTCCTTCCTCTATATCAGTAGTTCCCGAGGTGGATCCCACGGTTGTTAGAAAGTAGTAGGGTAGACCGAGGCTATTCGGATCAGGTGGGTTATTCGGATCAAGCTAAGCAATATGGATATAGCTCAGCTATTGTAACGAAATGACAATGAAAGAAATTGGACATAGCGTCGCCATCTACCGGATGCCATAATAGTAAAATTACCGATATTGCAGATTGCGTGGTTTGACTGCTAAAAATCGATATGTGTGAAGATCGTCCAAGTCACGTGTCAAATAAATGCCTGATGTAATATTGTTCTCTGCGTTCTGCTATTTAGTAATGTTCATATGTTATAAATTTATTAATCAAATGCTCAGTAAACAGAATAAAAGCGCAATAAATTGCATTTTTTAGGTTTTTGTACTTTACTTTGAGTAAATATCATATTAATAAAAGTGGGGTTAAACGGACCGATGGTGGGGAGGTTATTTGGATCATATTTTAATGCTTTTAAAATTCGATACGTTAATTGTTTTATATTTATATTTGGAACAGATGGTGCGCAACTATGTGAAAAAGATGACTAATCAATCATGGTCGAAAATTGCAATGGATGAAGCCGTTAGGAAAGTAAAATCCGGTGAAATGGGATTACGCAGTGCTGCTGTGAGCTACGGAATCCCATACACGACATTACAAAGACATGCGACTTCATTAGTTTTTATTTGTGCTGTTTGTAAGCCAATAAGAGCGTAAATAAGTATCATGATACTTTCATATAAGTTATGGGTTCTAAAACCTATTAATGGTTTTTGTTTTTTTTTCATACTTAACAATTTTTCGGGTTTGATCCGAGTAGCCCCACCACTGATCCGAATCACCGCATATATATGGGGTGATTCGGATCAGTGTAGAGGTCTACAGTAATAGTTATATGTTTTTTATAGTTACTTTATGTTATGATCATTCAAATTAAAATATATAAAAAATGTCAAATGCTTAACATTAAATAAAAAAAATTTCGAAAATGCTTTAGTTTTTATTTTTTTCAAGAAAACATAAAAAAATGATCCGAATAGCCTCGGTCTACCCTATCTAATATTATTTGAAGTAGAGATGGTAGACATTCGAACTGCAGAACTGCAGAGTTCCGCATGGAGATTGCTAGAGTTCGGCGACGGTTTCTGACAATGGCAAAACATCAATTTATGGCCATAACTAAAATTTTGTATCAATATTTCTTCAATGAGTTAGCGTTAGAAGATCCATCAGCAAAAAGAAAAAAATAAACCAATCTAACTTACATTTTCAAATACATTTTTTAAAATATGATGTATCTGGAGTCTAATATTATATTTCTTTTTTTTATATTTCAAATTTTTAGAAAATATAAGGTAAGTAGGTACCTAATTTCTTATTGATAATATTTATTGTTCGTTTCAGGGCCCTGCTGATTTAAACATTAAAAATATATTGCCATGTGAAAACCCCGAGCAGTACCCCAGTTATTTTTTGGTTGAAAGAAAAAAAATAAACAGGACTCATGACGTTTTCAACGGAGAAATAAAACATGCTGTAGACGTCGATGAAACAACCGTGGTAATCAAATTGATTGTTATTTATTTGGAAGATTCTTTCTTTTACGAAATTTTATAAAAAAAACTGCCGCCGCATGCCGCTACACTTTTAATAGCAATAGATTTTGAAAAGTAAACTACTTTAAACTAAATTATCAAAAGAAACATCGGTTTCAGTCGGGATCGACTCAAAAATATTCATTAAAATACGATTTCCATTCAATCAAAACTTAAAAAATATATATTTCTTGGATATTTGCGAAGTTTTGTTTTTTATCTGACCTCTCCTATGTGTACATAATAATAATAATAATTGGATAATTTATAGAGCGCAGTTTTTGTGAAAAATCACCTCAAGGGCGCTGTACAATTTATTCAGAATCTTAGGTTCTATCTAATTTTAATATTTACAAATGGATACAGAAACATACTTACCTGCAGGTCACTTCCGATAGACACTTTAATTAGAAAGTTTGTGCTTGGAAAAGATACGGCCTTGCACGTGGAGGACATTATATTTAAAACACTGGACATTGCACGATTTTACATTTGCTACCCCCATCACTATAAGTATTACACTTTAAAAGATTAGTGGCAAAAGTGGAGTTGATAATATCAAAATATGTATTTTAAAAGCCTGGAGAATTTAGGACTCTTTAGGGCTGGAGAATGTTACTCAAATGACCTTTTCAAACGCTTACAAATAGTTATTTTATATCATTTTTTTTTCTACATTTTTAGGTTAGTTATTTACAGTGTCGCGGGCATTGAATGTGAAAGTGAAAGAATTTGAGTTTATGGATACGACTGTTTGAAAAGGTGGGTTTTAAGTTTAGCTCTAAATTCTGCCGAGTCTGTGTATATACATACTATATTTGTATTACGTTAATATTATTTTTATACCTACGTAATTTAAAATAAACCCTTAAATTTTCTCTGCATTTAGCGTTTCTCTACTTCCTTTCTTTATTTCCTTTTCTTTATCATTTTTTGTTATTCTCTAGTTCATAAATTCATCGAATTGAAAACTAGAATGGAACGATTGAAAAACATACTTGTTTATAATTTTTTTGTATCTTTTTATTTCTCTTCTCTACGTTTATATCGTTTTTATTATTTAAAAAAAACAATACATATATTTACATTCATAAGCAACTTCTTGTATATACCAATTAAACTTTAATATATTAACCACCAAAAGTAAAAGTCAGTATAATATAGAAAATAATACTTTACGTAATAAATCTGCTCATTTTAGGACAGATCCTAAAATGGGTAAAATTCCTAGTTGGACAGCCAAAGATCATTGTGATATGTAAGGTCTTTAAAAAAAACGCATGCATTACTTAATTTACCTAAACTAAGAACAAACTAACCTATTTTGTTAACGTAAATATTTGTTTCTTGTAGTAATTATTGAATAAATTGTGATTTCCATAATCCGTGCTTAAAAATGCGGCGGCTTATGGATTATTTAATGGTTTTCAAAATCATATTTTCGGAATCGTAACAATTTTTTGAAAATATGCAAACAATTTTAATACCTTAAAAACAAAACAAAATGCATATACACATACATATTTTATTTATTTATTTCATATATATATTTTTTAACTGATCCCACTTGTCCTACAGTAAGCTATGCTTTTCTCTGCTTTTTAGTTCTACTTTAATTTAGCAAAGTGGGGAGATGGGGGCTACAAGCCCAACTATTTTGTCTTGAATGAAACAAATGCGTGTGAGGCTTTCTTCAAGTATATAAAAAACGACATAACCTTTATTCTGAGATCTGCCGGACGCCCTGCAAAATGTCCAATAAAGGCGGTATGTGAATATTTTGTTTTGTTTTATGTTTTAAATTAACTCCCTTGATTTATATAATAATCATTCACAACACCTACTGCTCAAAACACATAGAATGTATAAAGTTTCTTTGCCGTGTCCCGCACAGGAAACAATCTCGAATTTCTACGTCATTCCCCGCCAGAGCCGGAGAAACTCACTATAATAGCGCCGCGCCGGGATCAATTATTTCTTCGTTCTACATCATCGACTGCCAGAGCCAGAGCTGGAGAAACTCACCATAATGCTGTAGTGGAAACTTTTTATGACAAGTTTCTTTATCAATTATTTCGAGCTCTTCGTTCTACATCATCGACTGCCAGAGCCAGAGCTGGAGAAACTCACCATAATGCTGTAGTGGAAACTTTTTATGACAAGTTCCTTTATCAATTATTTCGAGCTCTTCGTTCTACATCATCGACTGCCAGAGCCAGAGCTGGAGAAACTCACCATAATGCTGTAGTGGAAACTTTTTATGACAAGTTCCATTATCAATTATTTCGAGCTCTACGTTCTACATCATCAACTGTCGGAGTTGGAGAAATTCACTAACATGCGGCAATGAAACTTTTTATGAAAAGTTCGCGCCGGATCAATCTCATTACGTAATATAACATTTGAAATCGGGCCGCTAACAATAAAAGCACTATGAAGATTTTTTTATATTTAAAAAAATAAATTATTGTAATAAAAAAAAATAATATTAGAGTTAGATACATGTAGTAGGAATATATATATTTTACCAAATATTATATTAAATGGCGTTTTTGGTCATGTATGTATGTATACCTTATGTATGAAAAAAGAATAGCCCTTGTGCCTGATAAGGGAGCTACGATGGGGATAAGATTTGTATTTCCGTATAATCCTGGTGGCCTTCTTCTGTTTTGATTTTTGCAAGAAAAAACATCGCCAAAAATTTATTTTATTTTTCAGGACCAAATAATAAAATATTTTACGATAATTTCCTAAATAACTTACTTTGCCAAATTAAAAAATAAAACCATAGCCGAAAAGGGGTTCGTAAATGAGAGATTTTTGAACTTTTTTATAAATCGGTTTCTGTGGTCTAGACTTTCGATTATTTCAAAGGTGTTTGTTCTACTCGCAGAATTTCTTAAATAATATCAAAAATGCACCATTTTGCAGTACCTACTTTGGTGGACTTAAAGCCAGAATTAAATCCAACATAATTACAATTAATTGAATTTAACATAATAAATCTGTTTTGCTGTAATTTATTTAATAAATAATAAAATTTATTTTTTATTTACTTCAGGGTGTCATCCCCATGGTCAACTTCAACTTTGATTACAGGAAGGCGCCGCAAGAATGTCTGTACGGAGATTTTAAAATAATATTTCTTCTTCTTAAAGATGGCGTTCCAAAATTGTGCAACGTAATTTATGCTGAATCAACACCAAAGAAGCTTTGGTAGAGATGACAATAAAACAATTGTGTTTATAAAAAAAAATAAAATTAAAATTGTTAAAACAGCAAGATTATTATTAAACTTCTTTGTAACCATTAACCTCCCCCCCATTACAAAAGCCCACATTTTTGAGAATATAATGTAAATGTAGATTCTGTACTTTGTAATAAACCTCTTGTAAAAATTGACACCAAATAAATATATTCGTTTCATTTCAATTTAAACATTAACATTTAACTGCGTTTTTAAAAGAAAGAAAATATTTAAAATGTGTTAAGCACATTTAAACTAACAACAACAAAGCTTGCCGTCTACCTAAACTGTGCTTCGTCAATGTTAATTTTTTTTTTAATTGTACAACAGATTGATTATCCAATTACCGTTCAATTTTCTCATTTTGACGGTCAGTGGATTAGTGGGCGTAGCGCTTGTGTGAAGGTTGGATTTTACAACTATTCGGTCGTGATAATTCAAAACACGTAATGACCACTTAAAACCACACACTTTTTTATGTGTGATATCATACTTAAATATACAAATATTCTCAGAATGTTGAAAATCCGCCCTTTTCCATTATTGAAAATGGAAAATGTGGCTTCTGCAATGATGGAGGACTAACTGTACTTATTGAACTAGCAACGCCCGAGTGGGTACCAATACCAACTGGACGGTGGTGACATTTTAAAACAAGTAATTTGCACTAAATTTTTTTCCACGCTTTTCCGTGTTTTTGCTTTTTTTATACAGAGGAGGGAGGAGCTTTGAAGCGAATGTACTACAGGTAAGGTTGGGAACCTCTGCGCTATACGATGAAGCTAGCTGCTAGGCACCACACGAAGCATGATGACCACGGGCGATCAGACGGGTGGTCACAAGCGCATTGACTGAGCATGCTCGCATGCGCATGAGTGACATCAACGATCGCGTAAGCCCGCAAAACAAAAAAAAATACATGTTCATTCGGCCTGTTAACAAAATTACTTGCCGACCGCCGCACTACATGATAAAAAAATGAAGATTTCCCCCACAATACAGGTAAACTTCTAGTGTGGGTAACAACGTACAATATCTTTGTAATATTACTATGTCACATAGCGTCATTGATCCCTTCGGGACCGGGGCATAGTCTGGAAACATGCCAAATGCGCGCTGAACATGTGTACACGGTTGACATATGTCACATGAGAACGGGTCGCTTCTTCTACTCGTTCTTGAGTTCAACATCTCGGCTGTGCTGTGTACAGTTGCCGGCCTCGGTGGTTCCTCCTTCCTACAAACATGGGTCTCTTCAAGACCAATGTTCATTCCTTCCTCCCCTCAAAACACCCTCCACGTCTCAGGTGACATAGGCCCAAGTGTCTTTAAACGAGTATTAACCCCTCAGGCTTCGAGCATATTCTATCGTATTAATTACGCTTTGCAATAAAATCCAAATAATTGAAATGTATCTGAACGCATCCGAAAACTAAATTTTACCTAACTAAATTTGCTGTTAACGAAAAAAAATACATGCGTATTTTATTGGCAAATGTATTATGCCTGAACGTTATTGTGAACGCACTTTTTTTTCTTTCATATAAAAATAATTACATAATAGAAAAATCACAAATATTTATAATATTTTTTTAAATTACGGTAGGTAAATTTGAAATCATAAAGTTGTACATTTTATTTGGATTTTGGTTAACTTTTAAATTTTAATATAAAGCGTGATATTTTCTCTTTTTAAAACCGTTTAGATCATATTTCTAACCATGATAGTAAGAGAGATGAAAACCGAACAAATTAGCTTGAAGGGTTAAACAATGCCACATGACATTTGCCGATTTATTTCATTTGTATTTTTTTTTTCATTACTACCCATATTATTGCACTAGCTTTTGCAACTAATTGGTAAAAGTACAAATCGATTTGATGTTTAAATGTGGATGCAGCTAGGAGTATGTGCCTACAATTAAAAAAAAAATTAAATATGCGAAGAAAAAAAACTGTATTTAAGTGGATGAAGCAAGGTGAGTGCGCCAACAAAAGGTAACTGGGAGTTCTGTTTGTAGGCGCCAAAATTTGAACCCCTGCTACTAAGCCACTTTGATCACCTGGGTCAAGGCGTTCAGTGTGCGCCTTTTCTTGCAAAAAGGTGCCACAAAGCTTACTGCTCATTTTTTTTTCAGGTTGATTGGTTGACCAACGAAGACTCTTTCCACTGAACCACTGTGGTCGTTGATATTATTAAAAGTAACTGGCCAAATCAGAATGAAACCAACTCAGAACCACCTCAGAAGATGATAAAAAAATATAAAAAATGGTTAAATAGGTTAAGTTAGGTTAGGGTTATCGGCTATTTTAAAATTATTTTTTCATAGCTTTTAATGACCTTTCTGAGTTACTTTCATTCTGAGTTGGCATAGAACCATTCTTAAAATGGTCCACGAAGTTTACCTACCGCTTTTTTTAATTATTATTATTAAAAACATACAACGAAGTTGCACTCTCATGAGTTATCAAAACTCATTAAGGAATCGCCAATTGGTACTTTTGAGAAGTTAAACCCAAACTCAACCCGATATGTAGACACAATGTATGAATAAAAAATTTACAAAACATTTCACAGAAGCAACATACAGACACAAACATATGAAGAATCACTTTACAAATATTTCACAGAAACATGTCTTATAAGATTTATGAATTTGTATAACCCACTCATTTGATTAATGTACTTTGGGTTTCAAAAAGTTATAATAAAGTTTCCCCATGATGCACTAAGAAATGCATAAATAAAACAAAATCAGGAAAATACAATATAAGGTACGGGCTCAAAAATATGCAGACCTAATACAAGATGTTTACATACAAATACATGACGAGATTTAAGAAAGGTATAAACCGCGCCCATCATATTATAAGTTTAGTATTTGAAGATAATCAGGGCTATCAGAACAGAGTTTGTACCTACTTATGACTCGTTTTCCAAATAACATTTGAAAAAATATGTTTTCAATATATCATTTCGAGATTTGTTGGAGGCATCTGTCTCAAATTTTCAGGCAGTTTGTTATAGTTAGTGTAGGCAATGTATTCTAATGATTTCAGTCCGAACTTTGTTGAGTGTATCAATTCAGTACACCTGTTACTGAGCCAATCCAGTCACCTGACTCGAGGCGTTTGGTATTTTATTTGGAAAACCAACAGGGCCTTATCTCGCAAAACGAGGCCTAGAAATTAACTGCTTAAATTTTTCACTCAGCCCTTTGGATTTTGTAGGTTGAGATGCGTAATTTGATATCGATCTCGGGTACTTTTTGGGTACGGGTAGATTTTTTAATTATTTTTATTTATTAAAACGTGTATGTTTTTACAATAATTATATATTTTTACTTACAAGTATAATTTTAATTATATAAAAAAAACTTATTTATACCTATCTTTAAAAATATCCCGCATATTTCCAGATCATATTTCTCCTGCTTTCTATACTAATTTTAAAATAAAAAAAATGTTTTATAACAAGGATGTTTCTAATAAACGGGGAAAAAACGGGATATACACTTTATAATGTAACGATTGTGACGCACAGTATGTAGGGATGACTACTAGAAATTTAAAAACATGAATCAGGGATCATGAACTTTGTTTACGAAATAATAACTACTCCGAGTTTGCTAACCATCTAATAGAGTCAGGCCATAGCTTTAAAAACGAAAATACTAAGTTTAAACACTGCAGTGTATATTCATATTTTAATTTGTGCGCTTTAGAAACTTTAGAAATTAACAAAAAAATTTAATCTAAAATTAATTTATTAATAAAATAATAGCAACATGTAAATCACCTTTACTTACGATGTTTCCAAGTAATGTTGACTCCTTCCACCGTTCTCCCCCACCCCCTCAAAATCTCCCCTCCCACTACCCCACCTTATTAATTTTTATATCTACTTGTGTAGAGTTTTTAAGTTAGCTTTAAGTTTGGTCGTGAATGACACGGATGTGTCGAAACCGGTCGGAGAAAATTTAAAATTAAACTAACAAATGTACATTGAAAATTAAAACTCTACAAAACAAAATGAATATTTTCAATTCGGTTAATATAAGTTTGGTATTGTGGATTCCAAATGACAGATGCGAATTCGAGAAGAGATCTTACATACGCCATATGTAGAAGTTCAAGTGTAAAAGGTTTATTGAACGGTTTTGTGATGCGTAGGATAAAACCCATTTGTTTGTAGGCTTTTTCTAAGGTGTACTCAATGTGATATTTGAATAGTAATTTAGAGTCAAGTAATACTCCAAGATCTAATTTTATCCACTCGTTCAAGAGAAACGTTGTTCAGATGGTAAATATGGACGATTGGGTGATTTTTACGTGAAAATGTTATCGCATTACATTTATTTATATTCAGGAATAGTTTCTTTGCAAGATTCATTATTTTTATTAATATCTTCTTTTAATTTATTGCAATCATTTTCTGAGCTTTTGCATTTGTATATTTTCATATCGTCAGTGTAAAGAATAAAATCAGAGTTACAGATGTTTGATGTCAAATAGATGCATAGTAAGGAGCAGGGGCTCTAAATGGGAACCTCTATATTTAAATCTAAAAGTATATCACAAAATAATTAAAATGTACACCTTTATAAAACAAAAGATTCCGAAAGCAATTTGAAAAAAAAAAATGATGACACTTTGTGAAACTTTTAAGAATTTTATTTTTACATGAAAAGACCAAACCGAGGTGACGATAACGTTTGTAATTTATTTGTCTAATAAAATATGTGTTTTTTTTCGTTTAGTTAGAAAAAACGTAAGGTGAGCTTTTATATAAAATTTTTGAAGTCTGCGTTCAAAATATTTATATTTAAAAAATTACTATTTAAATATTTAAAAATGTATTTCATCACCATTCAAAGACAGTTATTAGTTTTCGGATAGTTCACAAATTTTACATTTATTTGGATTTTATTGCAAAGCGGAAATATTTTTCTGGGGGTGCTCACAACAAATCACTAAAGTTTTATCGCAATCGGATGCATGGTACGGGATATTTGACGGGTTCACAACAAAACGCACATGAGACAAACAAAGAAACATTATTTTTTAAGTATAAAGATGATGTCATGACTATAACATAATACGACTAATGGTTGGTAACCATCGACATGATTTAAAAAAAATATTAACCTTAATTAACTAATTGCTTTGTAATTTTAATTACATTGCTTTATTTGTCCTTATACGTTATGAATCAGTGAATGATCCGTTATGATCACGCGAAATATCGAACAACAAAATTTCGATAGGATATTGGCACGTGTATAAATGTTTAGTTAAACAGGACTAATGACATTTTCAACGGAGATGTGAAACTGGACGTAGACCTCGATGAAACAGTCGGAGTAATTAAACCAAATTATTATTTTATTTGGAATGTCCTATTACTTTCTTTAGGAAATTTTAAAATATATGTTTTTTTAAATTTAAGCGGTTTAAGTATCTAGTTAGCCACCTCTGTGATTTTTTAAATTTTTATTTTTCCGATTCAAGATAGGTTTTCATGTTTTCAAAATCGTTAATAATTTTTTGAAAATGTACTAAAATTTTAATACGTTCGAAATAAAATAAAACTCTTACACAGATAAAAACAGCCCACTTGTCCTATATACATATACTTATCCAGTAAGCTATGCTATTATCAGCATTTTAGTTGTACTTAAATGCTGCAAAGTGGGGAGATGGGGGCTACAAGCCCAACTATTTAATGATACTCTGTGAGACTCTTTTCAAATACCTTGACATATCGCTTATTCTGAGAACTGGCGGACGCCCTGAAAAATGTCTAATAGCGGCGGTATGTGAACATTTTTCTTCTATATTTTAAATAAACTCACTGTATTGTAAGCATGATCATTCATTACACTTATTGCCCAAAAAACATAAACAAAGTATAGTTTCACCTAGAGCACTAGAATCATTCTTGAGTTTCTACACCATCCACTACCGGAGCTGGAGAAACTCACTACAATGCGGCTGGAACTTTTTTTGAAAAGTTCGGCTTTCAGCGCCGGGATCAATTATTTAGAGTTCTACGATCTATCTACATCATCCACTACCAGAGCTGGAGAAAAATCACTACAATGTGGCAATTTTGCATTACTGAACAAACTTTTAATGAATAGTTTTATTGCGGCGTTTAGCGCCGGAATCAATCTCATGAAGGTAAGTAACAGTAATGGTAACGTAGTGTACATGATAAGGTTTATATTTCCACTTTACCCCGGCCGCATGCGCTTGTTTTGATTTAGGTATGCAAGAAAAAACATCGCCAACAATGTTTTATGTTTTATTTTGCGAAGTTCAGGCACAAATATTTAAATGCTTTTAGTTATTTGCCGAAGAACTGATTTTTCTGCATTACACAAAACAAAACAAAAAAGATTAAATCAAAACCGAAAAAGGTTTTGTAAATATAAGACTTTAATTTCTTCTTCAAACTTAGAAAATACACTGTGTGTGTAAAAATACATTTTCAATTAAATGAAAACCAATTACTTATCATATTAGAAGTTAACAATAATAATCTAAACGAAAATATGAAAGAGAACAAAAAACAGAAAAAAGACAATTGTCGCAACTGGGAATCTCGTCCCGGTTAGACGGAGAGGTCTGGGTTCGTGTCCCAGTTGCGACCATTGTCTTTTTTCTGTTTTTCTGTGTCTTTTTCTCTTTCATATTTTCGTTTAGATTATTATTGTTAACTCATTCTAATATGATATATTTTACTGATGGGAATAACCTTAAAAAAATAATAAAAATAAGGTTTTTCTTATAAAAATTAAATTACTTATCGATGTGTTTCAAAAACAAATTTTTCTTCTTATTAAGGTATCAAAACCGCCTGAATACTGATTTATAGGCTAATTAATAAAGAATAACGACCCAATGTTCATATACTTACAAAACCAACTTCAGATACTCACAAACCTCTACAATGAACTCGATCGGAGTGTCTCGTGTTCACAGTTCGTTCGGAAGGTTTCGTGTTCTCAGTTATTGATAGAATAAATACAGATAGGGTTATCCGGTTATAATAAATGAAAAGAACTCTTCCGCTTTTTTAAATATCTTTAGAATGTATTTATGACTCGACGCTTCCTAAATCCCAATGTGAACTTTGTATTTAACTGAATCTAAAATATAACGAAAGGAATGATTGGATAATGTATAATAATAATTCCCTTGATTCCTTGTAAGCAACTAGCGATAGTTAATACGAAAATCGCTGGCGCAGACTTGAAACCGAACACTAGTCTGTTGTAAACAAACAAACTTAAATGCGTATTAATCTTTGTCAATTTTTACAACTATCCTGTAGTTCTAACTGTGAATAAGCTTGTTTTAAATTTAGTTTTGCAAATTTTTTCCCGAACTTACCTTGTGGATAACTTCTTCGATCCTAAGTAGAGGGTATTTCTCTAATTCTGTAATCAGATTTTAACTTTATTTATTATCTACATCTACGGGACGATAGGAGCCGCATATTCGCTACTTTTAACGGAAAAAGTAATTCCATCTCTAACCATGGATTTAAGTTTGTGATGAACCTGTCTTACCCCAAAACTGGTGGGAGAATTTATTTTTTTTAAATAGTGAATACGATAACACTATCGGCATCTGTTGGGTGATTTTGAAATCAATATTAAAGGAATTTGTAACGATTGGGATTTTTCTGCCGCGAAGGGGGTTAACGAGTGGGAAGAAAAAATAAACGACTAGCAAATCAGAATAGAGATAGGACCAATAAGCGTGTCTAAACCAATCGCAGACTGGGGGCGTGGGGTGAGGGTTTTGCTAAATTAAGATACAAAAAATTGTCTCACGGTTTAGTCGGGTAGTTATTTTACGGGGGTAGAATCACTTCTAACTCGGTCATAAATCGCATTTTTATGGGAGCAGGAGGGAAACGACAACAGTTGATTTCACGTCTGGAACCGGCGAGTTTTTGCGAGGATCTCGGTGGCGGAAAATTTAAAAGACAAAGATCATGCGCTAATTAATATAAAGTAACAAGCGATTTCGATTACACAGTACCTAATCGTGAAACGAGAGTAGACATTGACAGTCATTACCGCCTTTTCCAGACAAATTTCTAGCAGGTTCTGCAGGTAGGCGGTAGAAAGACGTGTTAGACGGGGAAAATCCACAGTAGCCGATCTCTTCAAGATAGTCGGGGAAATCAATTCACGTTAGTGACCATATGAAATCTACGATTTCGTATTGGATTTTTGTCTGTTAGTTACAGGGGTGAGAAAAGTTTACGACTTCTTGTTATTGGAGTGGGTCTCGAGTGTGAAACGTCTAATATGATATTAGACCACAAAGGCATGCATTAAGCCGAAATCATCACTTGATTTTACGTACAGAAGATAGGAGAGAACAATTAGTGAAAAAAATAAAATTTAACGACCTGTCAGAATTTTAAATTATTTGAAAACTTAAGTATTTTCTTGATTACTAGGCGCGTATCTACGGGGGATTTGTCGGTTTTGACGCCAGAGAGAGATGGAGAGGAACTAGGAAATGCAAATAAAAAACGTTCGAAGGCAGGTTTGGATTTGGATCTTGGTAGCGTTTATAGCCCGTGGAAAAGAGAATCAACATCATAAAAGTTTAGGTTATTACAAAATAAGCGTCACGACTTTGGTGAGAGGAGGGTCAAGTGACTAGATGTTGCGCATAGGCATTTGCGAACGCGGGAAGTATTAAGATATTGTTTACGAACACAAGGAAGGCGACACATAACCTGAAACGAACACAGCTGCGTGTATACACTAGCGGTACGTCCGAATAAGAATATTCAGTCACTAATTTATTAGAAAACCTATAGTCAAATGTTAAAACGACGAAATATCTAAACGTTGACGTGTTGGGTGAGTTGTACAATAATGAATGCATAGTAGATGACTGTCGTGATATGTTGTACCTAGGTTACTGAGTTGAAGTTAGATTTGGGGTTAACCAAAAAAAGTATGGGAATTATATCGAAAATTCAGGATACACCGTATTTGGAAGCGTTTTTAAAAATGGTAGAACAGACACTATAGATTTTCAAGAAAAGTTGAATTAATTATTCACAGGATAAAAGGTGGATTATAGCCACTAATCATGCGGAGATTTGAGTGGGAATTTAATGTTTAGACCCAAATACACCCTTGATCGATGCGACAGAGTAAGTGTGGTCGCCGAAGGGCGGTTCGGCCTGAGAGACTGCGTTGAGAGGAGAAAGTGATAACCAGCGGAATACGATAGTGGAATGGAACATATGCGATGTTACCTGTTGATAAGGGTGGAATTTGCAAAATTTAAATTTGATCGATGAGAAAACGGGGTATTCAAAGGGGCTGTTTTGATAGGGATGAAAAAGTTCGGTGTTAGATTTCGAGAGGAGAAGAACTGTCAATATTGTGCGTGAATCGGAAAGTGTTAAGTTTATTGCTGGACTTAGAAAAAATCGAACCTGTGTGGTGTTGAACCAACTTCGTTGATTTTTCTTTTCAAGTGTTAGTAAATTAGATTCAGTGGAAAATACATGACTTGGTTCACGAGTCAGTGGTGAAAAGGTGTTAATCGAATTAAGGGGATTTTAATTAAATCAATCAGTTCTAATGATAATAATTAACCAATCGATCGGACGTAATAAAAATGGTGAACACGTATTATGAAAATAACGGTCTTATATTTTATCCGGTGTTGTGTTAATTATTTACTAAAAATAATCGTCGGTAAAAATTTGCGATTGCTATCTTTCACTATTTAGAGAGAGAAAAGATATCTATAAATATTTATCCTAAATAATAATAGCGGCCTCGAATTTTAATAATAATAAAATGGTGCTAATTCGGATGAGGATTTAACTAATTTAATTTAAAGTAATAACGAGTAAACAGTCGTTCTAGGTGTACAATAATGGTCCAGTTATTGTAAAAATAAATTTCATCCCTTTTAAATTGTCGTGATAGACCGCGAAAGAACGAGAAGAAAAATAAAATTCATCGGAAAATGCCAAACTTGTGCTCGACATACCATAGCTAGTTTAAACTAATTAGTCAATAATCCACGTTTCACAAAGGACTAAATAATCGTTAATGTATGGTGATTTTGACTTAAGTATTTTTTTTCTTAGTGGTCGATTTTTCAAACCACATTGCTTTAAAGAGTTAGACTTCGCTGATGTTTTGGACCGATGTTCATCGTATCGATAGTTAATTTGTATTCATTTGTAACAATTGCGATTCTATGTTATATTATTCACATGATGCTATGAAATGGAATCGTTCAAGCTTGGTAACCAGTGATATAATTTTTTTTACACTTACCCTAATTAAAAAAAACAATACTAATCGTATACTTTGTTAAGTAATACGTCCACAGATGTATGTCTTGAATTGTATGATATAATCACCACGCAAAGTACTAACACCAAAATACCGATAGAAATATAAAGGCATTTGTGTAAATTTTTACTTTAGTTTTTTCTGTTTGGTCACCATGTCAGAAAAGAATTTCTACGAGTTTTGTGTCTGCTGATATTTTACCAAATAGCATTTGTGTATTGTGTTGCACCTATGATTGTAAGTATCTTTGATAATTACGCCCGCAATTGCCCTATTGCAACTGTCCGTTTAGACATACTATTCGATTGAGAAATTTCCTTCCTCTATATCAGCGTCAGCGGTTCCCGTGGTGGATTCCAGGGTCTGCAGGGTTTCGCGGAGAATGCCACGGTTCCACATGGGGGTTGCTAGAAGCGACGGTTTCTGACAATTGCAAAATATTAAAGAAAAATAAACCTTTTACATTTATTGTTATTCAATTTATTTTGTTGAACTCCATTTTAATTTTTATCTATTTTATATATTCAATAATATTATTACTTAATTTATAAAAACAGAGTATAACAAAAAAAAAGTTACAAAGCAGAACTAATTTATAATAAACTGTTTTTATACATTACCTAAATAATAATATTATTTGATGTATAAAATAAATAAAAAAAAACCTTTTTCATTCCGAAAAAATATTTTCCAACATGATGTACCTGAAACATAATGTGATATTGCAGAATTTTAAGAAAACATTGGATAAGTACCTAATTCCTTATTGATAATATTTATTGTTTGTTTCAGGGACCTGCTGATATAACCCTTAAAAATATATTGCAATGTGAAAACCCCGAGCAGTACCCCAGTCATTTTGTGGTCGATAGAAAAAAAGTAAACAGGACTCACGACATTTATAACGCAGATTTGAAACTGGATGTGGACTTCGATGAAACAGTCGGAGTAATGAAACCAAATAACTCTTTACTTTTAGGATTTTTTAACAAAGATTTTTTTAACTAAAGCATTCTATCTTAATACTTTATGACTTCTTCTAACACAGCAAACTTATTTTGTGGCACCATTTTAATTCAAATTAATAAAATACTCAGTTTTTACCACTTTTATTGTTTATAAAAACCGACATAATGTCTATTAAGTATTTAAAATTAATATTATTAAAACCCCGAAGACGTGAGCATTGCTCACAAAACATATCGGTTTTTTTAAACAATAAAAGTGGTAAAAACTAAGTATTTTATTAATTTGAATCAAAACTTAATGCTTTCGGGATGATTTAAAAAAATTGTTTTTCGGTTCAGGATAGTTTTTTAAGATCAGACTTTCTGGATTATGTTTTCGAAATTGTAATATTTTTTTTAAAAATACAAAAAATTTTAATACTTTCGAAATAAAATAAAACCTATAGGTACTCATATTTTTTCAAACAAAGCCCACTTTTTCTACAGTAAGATATGCTATTATCCGCTTTTTAGATCTACGTTAATCTTGCGAAGTGGGGAGATAGGGGCTACAAGCCCAACTACTTAATCTTGAATGAAACAAATGCCTGCGAGACTCTCTTCAAGTACCTCAAAGACGACATCACGCGAATGCTGAGAGCTGCCAGACGCCCTGAAAAATGTCCAATAACGGCGGTATGTGAATATTTTTCTTCCACATTTTAAATTAAATAGCTTGACTTATCGTATTGTAAAAATAATCATTCATAACACCTAATCCAAAAGATATAAACAATGAATAGTTTCACCCAGAGCACTAAAATCAATCTAGAGTTTCAACACCATCCACTACCGGAGCTGGAGAAACTCACTATAATGAGGGAAAGGAACTTTTTGTGAAATGTTTGGCGTTCAGCTCCAGGATCAATTATGTAGAGTTCTACATTCTATCTACATCATCCACTGCCAGATCTGAAGAAACTCACTAAAATGTAACAATTTTGCATTACTGAACAAACTTTAAAAAAAAGTTGGATTGCCGCGTTCAACGCCGTGATTAATCTCATGAAGGTGATGCACCACGTAGTTTAAAATTCGAAATCTGGTCGCTAACAATAACACACCTCATGTTTATTTATTTTTTAATTTATTATTTATTAACCAAGACACAATATACATAGACATATAAGCACAAAATACTTTTTTTTTTTATACAGTTTGAAGTACAATTTTTTTTGGTATATACCACCTCACTAGGCTGTGCCTGTTCCGAGATGGCAGGAATTTAGTGAATTTTGATTACTTAATCTTGTGAGATAAAATTAAATAAAAAATTTAATTTATATTTGAAAAGATAAATTGAATGAAGGAAAAATAAAAACAAAAGTAAAAGAAAGGAGATGAGAAATATAACAAATAAGGAATATAAAAATATTATCATTTGAGAGAAGAAGAGAAAGATATAAGCGTTTAGTTTGTTGTTATTTTGTATAAGTTATCTGCCCGCAGTATACAATGCCTTTGTTGAATATCCACGTATGAATTTTGTGTTTTAGATTAGCATTTTTTTTGTAACATGAATATCTTTTATCTTTTTCAATTAAATGAAAAAAATTTGGAGCCAAATTATGGTAATGTCTTTGTCCAAAGGTAGTATTTGTCTTTGGAGTCATGTGTTGGTGTCTGTGTCTTGTGTCGTAATTATGTTGTGCAGTATGATGGTTTAGTTTGTCTTTTTGGTAATGTATTGTTAGCAGCATATTTAAATATTGCCGCTCATCTGCCGCCAGAGGTACTGCTATCGCCTCTGGCGGCCAACAAGGAAACTACACCAGCTATGGCGGTCGGTAAAGAAGAACTACCTACAACACGGACAGCGAACGGCTGGATTGACAAATGGCGGATTGCGGAACATAATCTTGCTGATTCTTGAATGTTGTTATTGTCAATTAACGTGGAGACAATATATTTCATCATAAATATTAACTTGGCATTTTATTATTGCTAACATCAGAAGTGGGATTCGTAAAAGCAAGTGTCAATTGGCTTTTGTTTTGTTCACCTGACAAAAACTCGTGTTTTGTATACAAAGGGCGGCCATCACGGCGTCTCTCGAGTTTGTTTACGTTTTGATGTTTGATGCCGGTGATTTAGTGACAATCTGTGTATCGGACTTCTGAATATATGTGAAATGTTTGGACTTCTGTTGTGAATTTACGTAAAAATGCCGCGTAATTACAGTGATGACAGATGCATTGATGCACGATGTCGGAGGAATGCGTGGATCGTGTTCCCGCCGAAAGGACGCATTGAAAATTTTAATTTGGTGCTTGAAAACTCATTTGTGCTACAATGGATTTGTGAAAGACCTTTCCCTTTCGTGTTCATCATCGTGAGCATAATTTTATGATCGAAGACATTTGTCCAAAATGTCAACCAGCGGTTGTCAAATAAAGTCTCTAGCATTATGCAGAGCGCATAAACCGAAATACAAGGTGAATCAGGGAAGCTGACTTCAGGTCCAGAAGATAGCAGATGGATATGATCATATGATCTTTTGATGGCAATTGGTGAAATCTTCGGAACTTCAAAATGTTTCAAAATTACGATGCTGAAAGTTTACGCGGCGATGACAGTCTGATCTTGGTAGCCGTCTAGCTGACAAAAAGGGATCAATATGGTGATTTGCTTTTGAGTATGGACATCGCAGATGCCTTATTGCAATAACTAAAAGGAAATATGTTTGTGAAAATTAAATCCCGTTTATGTGTGGCGAAAAGAACGGTTCATCTCGAACCGATTCATAAACTCACAGGTTGGTGAGTGGCAGGACCTTATTGTCATACGTGCTGAGACACGGGTGCTTTTGATGAATATCAAAAGCGGCAGATGAAACGGTTCATCTCGAACCAATTCATAAACTCACAGGTTGGTGAGAGGCAGGACCTTATGGTCGTACGTGCTGAAACACGGGTGCTTTTGATGAATATCAAAAGCGGCAGATGGAACGGTTCATCTCGAACCGATTCATAAACTCACAGGTTGGTGAGTGGCAGGACCTTATGGTCTTACGTGCTGAAACACGGGTGCTTTTGTTGAATATCAAAAGCGGCAAATGAAACGGTTCATCTCGAACCGATTCATAAACTCACAGGTTGGTGAGTGGCAGGACCTTATGGTCTTACGTGCTGAAACACGGGTGCTTTTGTTGAATATCAAAAGCGGCAAATGAAACGGTTCATCTCGAACCGATTCATAAACTCACAGGTTGGTGAGTAGCAGGACCTTATGGTCTTGCGTGCTGAGACAAGGGTTTTTTTGATAAATATCAAAGGCGGTAGATGAAACGGTTCAACTCGAACCGATTCATGCTTTTTGATGCAGATCAAAGGCGGCAGATGAAACAATTCAATTCGAAACGGTTAATTAAACCTGCGTATCTTGTTGGCGATACAGTTTTAATACGGATTTCTGGGGGAAATCCGGGGTACAGAAAGTTGAAAGGTCGGTTTCGGAGTTTGCCTTATAAGGTGGTAGAAGTCTTGCCGAACGATCGTTTTGACGTGTACAAAAGTTGAAAGGTCGGTTTCGGAGCATGCCTTATAAGGTGGTAGAAGTCTTGCCGAACGATCGTTTTGACGTGGTGGGTACCAGACCCAATGGCAGCACTCACAGAGTGATGGTCGCATATGAAAATATGAGGAATTGACCAAATGAACAAATTTCTGCAATGGTCAGGAAGGGCGAGCAGGGTAATCTGTTTGTCAGTACCATTGTGGGGTTGAAAAAAATTTCAATCCCTCTAATATTTTTTTTCTTTTCTTTTAGCTTCCTGCTTTGAGGTCAAAGCAGTGGTCAGTATGGCCGTGTTAGCAGCATATTTAAATATTGCCGCTCATCTGCCGCCAGAGGTACTGCTATCGCCTCTGGCGGCCAACAAGGAAACTACACCAGATATGGCGGTTGGTAAAGAAGAACTACTTACAACACGGACAGCGAACTGGATTTACAAATGGCGGATTGCGAAACATAATCTTGCTGATTCTTGAATGTTGTTATTGTCAATTAACGTGGAGATAATATATTTCATCATAAATATTAACTTAGCGTTTTATTATTGCTAACAGTATAGATATAATTTTGATGTACAGTTGTTGTACGTTCAATACAGCAAAGTCCTTAGATAACTGTTTTGTCGAAAATCTATAAGGTTTTTTTGTAATAACTTTAATTAAGGCTTTTTGTGCTTTATCGAGAGGGTCCATATTAGTTTTAGCAGCACCACCCCAACCAATCATACCGTGAGTGATAATTGATTGGGTTAGTGCGTAGTATATCGTTTTTAGAGTCTTCATTGGCATTTTGTTTCGTATGTATTGAAAAATATACATTAATTTTCTAATTTTACCCGCTGTTTTATTTATTTGTTCTGTCCATTTTAAATAGTTATCAATTTAAATGCCTAAGTACTTGATTACCTGAGTCCGAGTTAGTGGGTTGCATAGACAGTTTTTTTTTTGATGTGCAATCATGTATGGTTAAGCTTTCATCAAGTCTTGGTTGTCGTCTGGGATCTATGCTGAATGTCATGTACTTTGTTTTGTCAGTATTTAGTGTCAGCAGGTTATTGCCTAATCAATATTTAATCCTGTTGATTCCTTCTGTAAATGGTGATAAGACCGCCTACGCCTGTTTTGATTTATACAAAGAAAATAACTTGCCTTGAATGTGTTTTGTATTATTTTACGAAGTTCAGGCACAAATATTTTAAAGTCTTAATTTATTTCCTGAAGAAATTAATTTTCCACATATGCAATAAAATCGTAACCGAAAGGGGGTTCGTAAGTAGAAAATTTTTAACATTAAAACAGCTTTCTGAGACTTGATACTTTTTTCTGGGCTTATGAAAAGACTTACCAAAAATGTTCTCGATTATTTCAACGATAACTTGTGTTCTACTTGCAGTATTTTTTAAAGCATCTAAAATATTTCTAATCGATAAATTTTCAAACCAAAAACATATGATTTTGCATAACTTTGTGGTGCTTCTCCTTAAAGGCCGGAATTGAATCCAAAATACCATAGTTTAATCGGTTTTGTAGTAATTTATTAAATAAAAATTACAAATTATTGTTATTTATTTCAGGGTTCCGCCCGCTTTTGTCAACCACAGCGTTGATTACAGGAAGGTACCCGAAGAACTGTTGTACGTAGATTTCAAAACTCTGGCGCTTCTTTATAAGGATGGCGTTACAAAATTGTGCATCGAGATTTATGCTGAATCTAGACCAAAAAAGCCTTCGCAGAGACAATAAAAAAATGAAGTCACAAAAAATGTTTTACACAAAATAATTGTATTATTATATTTAAAAAAAACATTACTTATAAATTAATAAAGCATTACTAAATTTATTGTTCTAAATTCCCTTTGTCACCATAGATACAACAAATCTCACATGAAAATACATGTTACCGATTTTGATTTGTAAAAAAACTTTGGGTCAACAGAACTACCAATACCTAGGAACAAAAAAAATCTTCTGTAAATTAAAAAGAATTTAAAAAATTAAATAAAATTAAATGTGAACCCAAATAACTTTATCTATCACATATGTATGTATATTAAAAATGCAAAGTTTATCAGAAAGCTTGAAAAACGAGGTATATGGGAACTATGAACCATGAAGCGACGATCAAGGCAGAATAAATTTACACTGCGTGGTCTTAGGAAATCTGCGATTCCGTGCGCATCCGACTTGCATCGGTGTGGCGATTTGTGTATTTTTTCGTATTTATATTATATTGTAGGAACGATGATTTTTTTAAAGCTGGCAGTATTTATAAAAATCGCCACACCGATGCAAGTCGGATGCGCACGGAATCTTAGATTTCCTAAGACCACGCTAGTGTTGACGCAGAAATATTCGCGGGCGTGCCCGAAACCAACCACCAATGTTTCATCGGAATCAGATAAATGGTATAGGAAATAATTACAAAAGGTTGGAGCTCACTAATACAAATAGAAACCTTTACGGGCATGCGCACCATAAATCACTAAAGTTTCATCGCAATCGAATGAATGGTATAGGAATGCATACGGAACAAACAAAGAAATAATTTTTTTTAGATTAATATAATGATGATGCTATGATTTGATATCGTAGAAAATTGGTAACCGTCGACATGATTTTTTAATATTTACCCTAACTCCACAATGCATTGTAATGCTTATATTTTACTTTGTAATCTAATAATATTATTTGACCATACACGCAACTTAGGAGTTTATAAATTAATGTATCCCCCGTGATCACGCAAAGTACCTGACAACAAAATATCAATAGGAATATATTGGTATTTGTGCAAATGTTTAGTTTAGTCTGTTCTGCTTGGTCACCATGTTCAGAAAAGAATTTCTACGAGTTTTGTGTCTGCTGACATTTTACCAAATATCATTTGTGTATTGTAATGCACCAATGCTTGTAAGTATTCGTGGTGTTCCCAAAGGATCGTATTTGGGACCAATTTTATTTTTGATATTTGTGAATGATGTTCTTTCTATTTTTAACGATGTTCATGTTTTGATATTTGCGGACGATATGAAAATAAACAAAGCTATAAAAAATATTTATGATCATCAAACATTGTCAAATAACTCGTTTAAACTTTTTGTTTGGTGCCAAGAGAACTATCTACAACTAAATTTAAGCAAATGTCTAATTATGAGATTTCATAGAATAAAATATCAAATAATTTATGAGTGCTCCATAATTAATGTAGTGCTAACAGCTGTAACTGAGGTGAATGATTTAGGTACAAACTTTGATCAAAATTTGAAATTTGTAAACCATATTGAAATTACATCAAATAAAGCTGTGAAAATGTTGGGTTTTGTAATAATAAATTGCAGCCAATTAAAAAATATTCAAATATTCATAGTATTGAATTGCATTGGTTTATTGATTACATAAAATATAGGAAATAAAGAACCAAAATTGGAGATACTATCTCTGAAGAGCAACAAGTAAACCTTGGAGTTCCTCAAGGATCTGTTTAAGGAACTCTACTTTTTTTATTTTATGTATTGATGATATAGTGAATTGCCTAAAGGAAACTGTTTGCAGATTACATACTTTTATATAGTATAGCTAATAATTGTCTAAAATACAAAGCAAACTTCATGAAGTATTTAAACGGTTAAACATAAACAAACTGAAATTATTTTCGTTATTTATTTTTGGGGTATTCAACGCTGTCCAAAACGTCGGCTAAAGAAGAAGGTAGCGGCATAACACCCCAAAACAAAAACAAAAACGAAAATGCTTTTGGCCATGAAAATCTAAAAACGTATCAAACTGAAATTAAATGTAACTAAAAGTGAATTCATGGTATAAGGTAAAAAAAAACTAAACGAACTTATTGCCCTAAATATAGTCAATCAAAATATTGAAGCTAGAAGAAAGTATAATTTTTATGTATTTATTTATTTCAAGATATTTTGTTTTTACATTTAAAAAAAAATGACAACATATGCAAGGATTATACAACAATTTTTTTTTAATTCTACTACTCCATAAATTGAGCTCTAGGAGCTCGTGTTTATGGGAGGAGTATTTATACACACGCAAAAAATAAAATAATAAATTAAATATTTAAATAATATTAATATTAAAATGACTTTTGGTTTAGATAAATGTAGAACGATCCATATAGAGAAAGGTAAAATTGTAGATGGAGACGAGGGTTATATTTAGAAATTTCAAAATTGAAAGTATGAAAGGGGGTGAGGTTTATAAATATTTAGGATATCCGCAATCAAATAGATTAGATCATACTAGTATTAAAAATGATATTAGGATTAAATTTAAAACTAGGATCAGAAAAATTTTGAAATGCAATCTATCTGCTAAAAATTTAGTAAAGGCGATAAATACTTGGGCAATACCTCTATTAACTTACTCATTGGCATAATTAAATGGTCTAATACAGATTTAGATAACTTAGAACGATTAATTAGAACTACATTAACAAAATTTCATTCCCATCATCCAAATTCAGCTATAGAACGTATTAATTTACCCAGAAATTTAGGAGGTAGAGGTATAGTCAAAATAACATCTTTAAAACATAATCAGGTAGAAATGCTAAGAAATTTTTTCCATAGGAAAGCTGATAGTTCAGAAATGCACAAAATAATTTGCAAGGCAGATAGAAATATTTCACCATTAAATTTATACGACGAGAATGCCAGCATTCTTATACCAACCAGGAATTATTAGATTCCTGGTCAAATAAAATTCTTCACGCAAAACACTTCAATTATCTCAACCAAACATATGTTGACAAATTTTCGTCAAACAAATGGTTGAGTATTGGAGAGTTGAGCGCAGAAATAGAAGGCTTTATGCTTGCCATACAAGATAGAGTCATTAATACTAAAAATTATAGGAAGCATATCATCAAAGATGCAAATCAAATTGATGATTTATGTAGAAAATGTTTGGCTTTTCCGGAAACTATAAAACATATTATATCGGGATGTTCTGTATTAGCGCCGTCCGAGTATACATTTAGGCACAATCAAGTTTTAAAAATAATTCACCAAAGTTTGGTAATTAAACATAACTTGATTGACTGCCGTAATGTACCATATTATGAATATGAACCAAATTCATTTTTAGAAAATGAATTTTATAAAATTTATTATGATAAAACTATTCTGACAGACAGAACAATTAGTCATAATAGACCCGATATAGTTTTACATGACAAAATTAAGAAAATAACTTATATCATTGATGTCGCTATTCCAAAATCTTGTAATATTCAGAAAACTGTTTCTGAGAAAATAAGAAAATATACATATTTAGGAAATGAAATTAAAAGAATTTGGCATTCTCAGACTATAAAAATATTACCATTTGTTATTTCGGCTACTGGCATTATACCTAGCTCTCTCATTCAAAATTTAGGCGTATTAGATTTGTCAAAAAATTTGTACATAAAAATGCAAAAGTCGGTCATTTTAAATACATGTAGGATTACGAAAGATTTTTTAAATATTTATATTGAGGGATCAGTAGGATTTATCGGACCATTTAGGATTTTATCAGAGCCGAACCCTCTGATATGAAAATATCTGGAGTCGGTGAAATATTTTCCCATTATGTTTCTGGTGGATTGACGTATTGTTCTTGTATTGTTTTATTCTTATATAGTGCACTTACATTGCGTTAATTTACTAGATATTCATTTGTGGAAAAGTGTGTGGAAGGGTTTAGTCTTTCATTTGGGAAAGATTCAACCCGGACATAAAATCTGGAGCACCGTAATTTCAAAGAACTTATGAGATAAATACAAATATTAATTGACATAGGTTCGTAATTTAGGAAAAAAATAGTTATACAAGGTCAATACTTTTTTTTTAAATATTCAATATATCAATATTTTTTTAAAAATATTAAATATTACAGTTAAAGTAAGGGTAAATTAAATTAAATTAAGGGTTCAATATATCATTATCCAATTTCAGGGACTTAATTTGTTTTTTGAATTGTTCATATTTCAATGTTTAAGTTACACTAATTTTGTTTTTGGATAATAATATATTGTACCATCTTACACCTATATACAGATAGTGGTGCTGAGCCGTGGTAGTTCTAAGCATAGGGATGGCTATTAAGCTGTGGCGACCAGAACGGTCGCCCTCTTTAGCCACAAGCCTTGCGCCGCCACTGATATAGCAAGCACATTCTCGAAAGGTACAATCTACCTACAGTTGTAGTGTTTCACGCCGCATACGGCTACATATTTCGGGAAGTGCATCGAAAGGCCTCGACTCACAGCCGTCACATTCTTACGGCCGCGGAATGTTCCAGAGGCTTCTCCGCTTTGCGCGGGCGCTCAATATTACTTGGCGCTACGGGTAGCTACTCACATGGTCGGCTATATAAAGCGCAGCGACACAGCGCTAGTCAGTCAGTCAGTTCCAGTCTCTAGTATCAGTAACATCACCAACACATAGACAGCACATCAAGTGATAGCGTTCCAGTGGGGTAACCGCCAGGTCCACGGTGACATGTCGGACCTGTGCCGGTGCATCATCAACCTTCGAGGACAAATCTCGCAGCTTATATGGTCCATCGCACCATCAGCTCAAGCGACACAATTGCCCGCGACATAAGGCCCGCCGCACCTTCTTGTCCCGCAGGCAGCAACTTCTCAGCCACTGAGACTTCATTCTCCTCACGAGGTTTACCGCAGCCATCTTCGCGACTCACTGCGTCGATCCTGGACGTCAAAGTCTTCTCCACCACCACGGTGCGGAACAACATGTTGGCGATATGCAGACCCGTGGTCTGCTACACCACTGCATCACCGACCTTCATCACAGCATCACCTACGAGCCTCATCATCATCGCTCCTGTCTGTACCCTGTTACTTCACTAAATTTACCATCGCTACGTAGCAGCAATAAAGACTGACTCAATACATCGACTGACGCCTTTCATTTCATCGTCCCCGTCTCTGCCGATCCGCGTCCGCTCCCTCAACTGGTGACCCCGACGTGATTGCAACACGCAACCTTGTGCAATGAGCATCAAGCAGCAAGCACGTGCAACAAGCAACACGTAACACGAAACACGCAAACTGCAACACACAACCTTCTGCAACGAGCAACGAGCAACGAGCAACAAGCTACAAGCAACAAGCTACAAGCAACATGCTACAAGCAATACGCAACGCGCAACACGCAACACGCAACATGCGAGCAATGAGCAACGAGCAACGAGCAACGAGCAACGAGCAACGAGCAACGAGCAACGAGCAACGAGCAACGAGCAACGAACAACGAGCAACGAGCAACGAGCAACACGCAACACGCAACACGCAACATGCAACATGCATCAAGCATCAACCAGCAAGCAAAAGCAGCAACTGAGGGAATCGGTAGAGACGCATCAGCAGCAAATGGACACATCATCATGGACGCACCGACCAGCATCAAACAGGCATTCTTGCGACTTTTGGCATCTTACAACCCTGTACTCCGTACACTGGAAAGGGGGTGTGTGGCGACCAGAACGGTCGCCCTCTTTAGCCACAAGCCTTGCGCCACCACTGATATAGCAAGCACATTCTCGAAAGGTACAATCTACCTACAGTTGTAGTGTTTCACGCCGCATACGGCTACATATTTCGGGAAGTGCATCGAAAGGCCTCGACTCACAGCCGTCACATTCTTACGGCCGCGGAATGTTCCAGAGGCTTCTCCGCTGTGCGCGGGCGCTCAATCTTACTTGGCGCTACGGGTAGCTACTCACATGGTCGGCTATATAAAGCGCAGCTTTTCATTATCATCGTCCCCGTCTCTGCCAATCGCTGCTCGCTCCCTCAACTGGTGACCCCGACGTGATTTGAACACGCAACCTTCTGCAACGAGCAACGAGCCTTCTGACAAGCAAGCGCAAAACGCAACACGCAACCTTCAGCATTCGTTTTAAATCTATTGCTTATGCTATCAGAGGGGTGAATTTTTTTAATAAAATACTCTTTATAAATTTGATATAAGGCGTTTCTCTTCTACAATTCTGTGATGGATGGTACATTAAATTCTCGAAATATCTCTAGAGTAGGGAAGTCGTATGGTTTCCTAAGGATGATTTTTATAATTATTCTTTGAATTATGATTATAGGTTGTAAGGAAGCTTTAAAGGCCCCTCCCCACCCAATAATTCCGTACTGTAATAAGGACTGAATTAATGCAAAATATACAATTTTTATGGTTTTCTTGTTTAAAATATTTCGTATGTTATAGAATACATAGATAAGTTTTCTTATTCTTTCCACAGTGAGATTGATATGATCTTTCCATTTAACATTTTTATCTATTAAGATTCCAAGATATTTTATACTAGATTTATGATTTAGCTTAGCGCAGTCCGTATTACATGTACCGTCATTTGCACAATTTTTAGAATGAATTGTTATGTTAATTAAATTATTTGGCACATCTTCTTGTAGAGAGAATGGAATATAATAAGTTTTTTCTGTGTCCAGTGATAATAGATTGTTATCGAACCATTTCTTTATAACCTTCATGTCTTGATTGGCTGCATTGGTAATATCATTCCACGTCTTTTTTTCGATAATTATTACAGTGTCGTCAGCAAAAGATATAAGTTTTCCATTCATCGATAATTTAAACATTTGGTTTACGTATATTATAAATAAAATTGATCCAATAACAGTCCCTTGGGGAATCCCAAATTCTAATGTTTCATCTATACTTAGTGAGTTATTTAATTTTACTTTTTGACTTCTTTGAGTTAGATAGCTTTGTAGCCAATACCTAACCTTATCAATAATACCGATATCGTTTAATTTATTAATTAGTTTTTCATGGGAGATACTATCAAAAGCCTTGCGTAAATCAATAATTTTTTTTTTTTATCTAATGCATTATATATAGTTGAGGTTAGTTCAACAATGGCATCATGAGTGTCTAGTTTCTCTCTAAATCCAAATTGGCTAGGACTACGTATTTAATTTTATCAATGTAGTACATGAGTTTCTTTTTTACGATCTTTTCAAAAATTTTTGCAATGTTTGAGACTAGAGATATAGGTCGATAATTTGATATTTCCTCAGGGCTGCCTGATTTAAAAACGGGTGTTACGTTAGATTTTTTATAAATGGAAGGGAATATTCCACTATTCAAACTAATATTTATAATGTGTGTAATTGGAATGTTTAAAAAATTGTTGTATTTTTTCAATATTTCTACTGTGACTCCATCAAATCCTGGTGCAGATCCACCTTTTAATACATTTATAATATTTTTTATGTCATTTGTTGTTACTGGTTGGAAAACTGACAGATTATTTTGTTTAAGGCAATCCTTCTCGATATCATCTATTTTATAATTTTCATCGATCCGTTTAGCTAAATTTTGACCGACGTTAGCGAAATATTTGTTGAAGGCATTAGCACATTTTGTCGGTTCCCTTATGGCATCAACAGAGTTTTTTCCGATATAAATTTTTTTAATTAGATATTTTTTGTTTTTTCGACTATTTATTTCATTTATCGTTTTCCAAATGTTTTTTACATTTTGTTTAGCCAGGTCAATTTCATTTGTGTAATAGTTTTCTTTAGTTGTTTTTATTAAAGAAGTTAATTTATTCCTATATTTTTTGTAATATGTAAATATTTTTTTATCTAAAGGAAATTTCTTTGTCAGGTGATATAACTCTTCTTTTTTTCTAATAGATACGACTAAGCCATGTGAAATCCATGGTTTTATTTTTTTGAATTTTGCTTTAATATGAATAGTTTTAATATCAGTCGATGCTGTAATATAATTGCAGAGAATATTATCAAAAATATTTGCGCTTGTTTCAGAACATGTAGGTTCTAATACGGGTCGCCACGTTTCCGTACTTATTTTTATATTTAATTTATTAAGGTTTAATGACTTTTTTGTAAAAACATTGCTTTCTGAAATTTTGTGTTTATTATTAAGTTGTTGTATAGAGATACAAGTGTGATGGTCAGTAATATTATTTTTTAATATTATCGTAAGTAATTTGTTGGTATGTTTAGTGTTGCATCATATATGATCAATACATGAAGGAGGTTGACCCGTAATTTCTCTAGTATAATTTTTTATACATAATTTAAAATTCGTTTCTGAAAAAAGATTGATAAATTCGGTTTTTATTTTGTTATTATTTTCGTTAGAAACATCTAAATTAAAATCACCAATTATTGTTATGTTCTGATTTTTTTTTTATAAAATAATGCTTCTTAATTCATCCATGAATATATACTCATTAGATCCGTGCGTTCGGTAAATTGCGATAATATTTAAACATACTTTATTTACAGTTACATTAATATCTAAGCAATTAACTCGCTGCATGGGTACTTCTTTCACTGTGATGTTTGAATAACAGGATTTAACAAATACAACAATACCACTATTTCGGTTAATAGCAAGCTGTGTCATAAAGTAACTATAACTAGGTATACAAAATTTATTCTAGTCACTGGTGAATGCTTCAGTTAACACAATAATGTCCGGTTTATGATTTAGTAAATTAATTGAAAGTAAGAATTCATTAAAATTTCGTTTTTTATTGATCTAATATTTAAATGTAATGTTGAGAATGAATTTGGTATTTTATCTACAATATTATTACAATCATTTAAAGTGTCACAAATATGTTCCGCAATATTAAGAGAATCATGTAATTCTTTAGTGTAAAAATTATTCATATTTAAGGGGATAAAAAAATAAGTATGCAAAATGCAAACTTACTCGTATTCGATTCGCATTTGTGCATTTTTTAACATTTTCTTGCGGAATTCACATAAGTAACTGTTACCTGGATGTTCATTTTGGTAACCCTTTCTGTTAGTGCAGTTGTGGCATTTGGCAGGCTCTTGTTTTTTGGGGTAGTCTTGTATTTTGTGCTATACTTGGGAACCTTTCAAAAACTGTACATATCATTGGTTATGAGTCAAATCGAGTTCAGATCGATAGTGTGGGCACCTAGTTATGCTAGTTATTCACCACGATAGAAAGAAATCAAAATAAATTCTTAAGATTTGATAATTATCGAATGAATAATACAAGGGAATCTATCAACTATGATTATCTGCTATTTCAACTTAATTTATTAAAATTATCCGAACGTAGAATAGTATATGACCTAACATGTTTACATAAAGATGAGTAAATTTATTGAAAAAAATAACATTCCTGTAAATCAGAAACAGTCTTAGAAATAAATATTCCTGTGAAATAGCAATAAATTGTGTGATAAATGAATACAAAATAAGTATGGATTAGAAGAAAATGAAATAATTGCAGTGTTCTTGGACTTTGGCCGCGCTTTTGAAATAGATAGATAGATAGACAGAGAAACACTAATATGAAATTGAAGGACATGGAATTCACGGTTATGAATTGCAGTGGTTAATTAATTACTTAAAAAATAGAAAACAAAGAACCAAAATTGGATACGCCATCTCTGAAAAGCAACAAGTAAACCTTGGAGTTCCTCAAGGATCTGTTTTAGGACCGCTACTTTTTTATTTTATATATTTACTAGCTGACCCGGAGAACTTCATACCGCCCCAGAATCAATAACTCTTGTGGCTTCATTAAATTCAGTATTTTTATTAAGTTAAAAAAATACACAATGAAGCAAATAAAGATGCACAACTGTCCGTGTCTGTTGTTTGTGTCAGCATCAGAGATGGCGTTGTGTACGGATTTATATTTTATGTGATTTTATTACTTTTCCACTTACTTATGGGAATTGCGTTTCATTTTGTTTATACGTGTGAAGGAGATTTATTATAAATATTGTATTTTTCCTTTGGAGGGGTGCATACATACGTTCACCGTTTGTCTCATTTTCGACTATTTTCACTTAGTGTGCAAGAAAGAGGGCAGCATTATATATCTTTAAGAACAAAAGCAGAACAATCAGCGCATTGGCATTTGACATTTTTGAATTTTTTGAATTCACTCACTACTCAATATTATACTTATCACAATATTGCTGCAGCTCTTTAAAAAAAGATGATTCCCTCCATACAAAATGTATGAAAAATATTATTTTATTACAAATTATTTTTTGTTAATTTTTCCGATATTTTTATAGCTATTCTGCAATTAGGGGCGGTGACAAATTTAACAAATCAAAGATCATAAATATCGGTTCAGCCGTTCTCGAGTTATAAATGGTGTAACTAACCCAACTTTGTTTTAAATATTATATAAGATGATAAAGTTAAGTGCCTAAAGTACTGTTCCATAAAACTGCAGATGACACATTTTTATATATTATAGGAAATAATATTGAAGATGCATTATAAAAAATGAAAAGTGAACTTCGTGAAATATCTAAGTGGTTAAACATAAACAAACTTAAATTAAATGTAACTAAAAGTACATTCATGGTATTAGGTAAAAAACTAAACGAACTCATCACCCAAAATATAGACAATCAAAATGTTGAAGAGGTGGAAAAAAGGTGGGAATCATAATCGATAATAAGTTCAAACATAACACTATCTTTGAAATGTTTACTTAAAAAATTGCAAAAAGGTTGATTTGTTTATACGTAGAATAAAGGGAAACTTAAACATTAAAACCAGTAAATTGGTCCACATCACCACTGCAGCATCCCATCTAAATTACTGCACAAGTTTAATCTTTCTGTGCAATAAAACATAGGTTAAAATAATGGAAATAATTCAAAACAGAGGCATGAGGTCTACATTGCGCTGTAGCAAATATACTAGGATAAAAACCATGCAACGCCAACTCAATATCCTAAGTGTGTAATAACGATTAGTCTACAATACACAAGTATTTATTTACAAGTTAAAAAATAAAATGTTACTTACCATATATATATGTAATAATGTTAGAATTATAGTACAGTTCATCGTTATCCTACGAGAAACTGCAACGATTTTAGGCTTCCTAAAACAAATTTATCGGGAACACAAAACAATATTTAGGTTTTTTTTTTCAATTTTCAACGTTGAATGCCCAAAGGACTGGGCAAATAAAATAAGAACTTGAAAATTGCTACTTTCAACGCAATACACTGTATACAAGTGTAGCCCTGGGAGAGATCACTAGGGAGATGACGAAATATAAGATTGACATACTGGTAGTGCAAGAAACAAGATGGATAGGATCTGAGTCATTTGACACAAGAATACATACGATACTGCATAGTAGAAATGATAAACATCATAAATTCGGAGTGGCCTTCATTATGGACCGGAAAATGGTAAAGTGCATATTAGACTTTAAACCCATTAACAAAAGAATTCGCAACTTACATATAAAAACGAAAATTTTCAATGTATCACTGATCGGTGTACAAAGAACTCCAGTCCATTTTTTTTAATGAATAATGACCTTCTAACTTAAATAACTGCATACTTATTTTAATTTTAAGAGTTAGTTTTAATATTTAAAATAATTTTCAAAGTTTTGATTTTTCAAGATCCCTCGAAAACCACCATATATATGGTGCATTGTGTGACGTCATCACGTAATGGATGGTTTTATTCGCTTTCAACAGGTGCTGTCATTTTACTCATTTAATATTGAAAAATAGACTTTAGGTGTGAGAAGTCGAGGCGTTTTTTATTCAAGATTAACTGCTTTTAATATAGAAAAATGTTAGGTAAAATGTCAACATCTCATCGCTACTGTCATTTTTTGTGCCAAAGTAAAATACAATAACAATTAATCATCATGACATCGTAAGCCGTCGAATTTTGTGTTCAGGTGTGACTTTTGCTTTAACGTAATACATTGTATTATGTATAATACATACAGAAACATTGGTATTTATAATACACTGATCATGACTTGTATAAAAAGCCTTGATAATAAACCAATTCGAAAATACGATCGATGTTATGGTAAAAAAAATGCCAAAATTAACACGACTTTAACCTCCAATAGGCCACATTTACTGTAGATTATCAACAAAAAAAATGTAAGCTTACTACGAATTTCAAAAACAACTAATAAGATGATTTATTTAATTAGTGGCCTTTATCCCATGTAATTTAGCACTTAGGTACATTATCCTGGAAATATTAGATTGTCCGTAAATATACCCCTTTTCCGTCATAATTTTAATTGTGAAGACCTAAACAATGTTTCTATAAACACAACAACTATTATATGTCTAAATCTCTATTAACAGTATGTAAATAAACCAAATAAAAAACACGAAATATTGTGTTTGAATGGCTTGCCTCATACATTTTAATACAACTTCAAAATGCCATCACCAGGTGAATCTTACATCGTGACGTCACCACACAGCATTACACAGCATACCAACTTGACGCTGTGTTTTAACGAGAATATTAAAAATGCACTTTTTAATATTTTTTTAAAAACTGTACGTTTAATATTATTAAATAAAAGTTATATATTCAGAATCAGCGTTTATTGGTTTATATGAAAATATTTTTTTAGAGCCATAATATTTTTCACTGGAGTTCCTTATTATACATGCTGAAACGGATGATAAAAATGACATAATTAAAAATATATACTATCAGAAACTCGAACAGGTCTACAACACATTACCATCTAACGACATTAAGATGGTAATTAGGGACTTATATTAAGACTAGATATTAAGACGCCATTAAGACGCCAATTTAGGATAGGATCCTCTGCTCCAGCACATTGCAGGAATGAACAGTCTAAACACGAATGCTAATAATAAAGGAACCTGAGTGATTGATTTCGCAGAATCAAGAAACCTAATTGTGGCATAATCAAGCACTTTCAAATAAAAAAACTTAAATGTTTGTAAGCAATGCTTACTTCCTAAGTTTTAATGTTTGCGGACGATATGCAAATACAACGCTATACGAAATTTGACATTTTTATTTATACTTAAACTAATTACAATAATATGTTTGTAATTAGTTTAGGCTGTCAATGGAAAGGCGGGAATGGGAAGGAGGAGTATGCTTCGTAAGCAATGCTGGGTTTTTAAACAATAAACATAGTTAAAACGAAGTATTCTATTAATTTTGCTGCAAAATAAGCTTTCTGTGTTTGAAGAAGTATTAAGTTAGTAGTGTCTAATGTTTTTATTGATAATATTTATTGTTTATTTCAGGGAGCTGCGGATTTAACCCTTAAAAAAATTTTGCAATGTGAAAACCCCGAGCAGTACCCCAGTTACTTTGTGGTTGATAAAAAAAAAGTAAACAGGACTCATGACATTTTCAACCTAGATGTGAAACTGGATGTGGACCTTGATGAAACAGTCGGAGTAATTCAACCAAATTGCTATTTTGTTTAGACTTATTACTTTCTTTTAGAAAATTAAAAAAATAAATAGTTAAATCAGCTAAGTTAATACGTGATGCTTTCGGGATGATTTTTTAAACGTGTTTTTTTGGATCAGGGAGTTTTTATGTTTTCGAAATCGAAACAATTTTTCGAAAATATACAAAAATTTTAATACCTTTGAAATAAAACAAAACTCATACACATATCTTTTTCAAACTAAGCCCACTTGCGCTATAGAGTAAGCTATGCTATTATCCGCTTTTTAGGTTTACATTAATGTTGCGAAGTGGGGAGATGGGGGATACAAGCCAAACTTCTTCATCATGAATGAAACAAATGCCTGCGAGACTCTCTTCAAGTATATCAAAAACGATATGGAGCTTATGCTGAAAGCTGCCGGACGCCCTGAAACATGTCCAATAATGGCGGTATGTCAATATTTTTCTTCGATATTTTAAAATAAATCATTTGATCCATCTACATATTATATACCAACCTATCAAACAGTGTGTAACAGTGAAATACGCTCCATATTAAATGTACATAAACAAGATCGGTTTGAAAGTAAACACAACAGAAAGTGTCACATAGTTTAAATCACCTGGTGGTTCACATTTTAAGTCAGTAATGTTTTTTTGAGCCCCTTATGAAGAATCAAACATCTTATGCAAACTAATGTCTCCGTGGATCTTGGAAATATGATAAATTTATAATAGGTATGTTCAAAAGAGAAATTTATCTTTAAAACAACGTCCTCATGTTGCAATTTGCTACAGAAATATAACCTGCTTATATATTGTATTCTTGTTTAAAATATGTACCTACATGTAATTCTGAGTTTTAAATTTTTCTGTTAAAGGATGAAAATATTTTAAATTCAGTAGTTTTTTAGGAACGCATAATCATATTTTAATTATATATTCTTGTATTTCCTTTTTCTACATGTTTATAATAAAATTCTTAACATGTAATTACGAGTTTTATTTTTAAAATAATATTTTAGGCTAATGGTTTGGGTGATATTGGGTAGGCCCCGAAAGAAAATTATACTGTCTATGGTCGCGCATTGTTCTGTTGTTGCTTACTCTATCTTCGTCTATGGTGCGTGACGTCACAAGTGATAAGTAAAAAAAGTAGAAAAATTATTGCATTTTGATGGTGAAATAGTGACCAAATTTTTCACGTACTAAAGCCCGAAGTTATCGATCTAGTGGGTGGTTTGGTATATTTATGATTGTCAGTTTATGCTCAACGAACGACAATCAGGCGCTAGTGCGAATTAACTAAATGAATTTATATAATAAACCAACTAAGTTTTTAGATTTTCACGGCCAAAAGCATTTTTGTTGTTAGTTTTTGGGGTGTTATGCCGTGTTGCGCTACCTCCTACTATAACTCCCCAAAAACTAACAACGAAAATAAACCAACTGATCTTGAATAGCTCCGGAGTTTTCAAATGTACAATTTCACATGGTCCTCAATTCTCATCATGCAAAAGCATCGCGACTAATAAATAATACAAATTATTGTTATTTATTTCAGGGTTCCGTCCGTTTGGTCAACCACAGCATTGATTACAGGAAGCTGCCGCAAGAATTGCTGTACGGAGATTTCAAAGCTCAGCTGCTTCTTTTGACGGATGACATTACAAAATTGTGCATCGAGATTTATGTTGAAAGTAGACCAAAGAAGCCTTGGTAGAAACAATTAAAAAAAATTATCACAAAAAAATTATTAACACTTTTAAAATAATTTTATTCGAATACTAGCTGAAATATTTCTAGCGAATATTTTGGTTATTAAATAAAAAATTACGAATGTATTGTAAGTGTGTGGGGATGGGATCTATGACAGAAATAGGAATTAAGCGCTGTAGGCGATGACCGCCCATAAATAAATAAAAAACACCAACTAAAATAGGAAAATAAAATAAAGAAAATCAATATGAATTTTGAAGAGCAATTGAGTGTACCTACGATATTTTTGTCAGTCCGTCTTTAGACAACACAAATAAGCTCGATGGTTTGCCCACGCGAGGCATGATGCCGAATTAAATATCAAAATGACGCGACGCTTCTCGTAAATGTCTTGCGCATGTGTGAATGAAAGTTCGGTGAGGCGGAAGTAGCGCCATCTGTGATTCAACAACATAAATAATTTTGTTCTGTTTGAAATATGAAAGACCGTTAAATTTGTTCATACAAAAATACAAAAATTGGGATTAAAAAATGAGAGGGACGAGGTAGGAGGGTTAACATTTGAGGTTATAGGTATTTTTAGATGCCAAATTTAAAAAAAAATACAAAATAAAATTTTTGACAGAAAAAATGTTTTTTCTGGATATGAATAAACTTTAAAACCTATTCTCATATCTACCAAATATACATTAAAAAAATCATACAAAACACCGTGACACGAGATTTTTATATATAAGACTAGCGGACAGGGCCACACGTTGCTGTGGCTAATAAAACCTTTATAACCAACGCCCTCTGTTAAATCAAATCCACACCGCCCGTTTGTCAGTCCGATGCTCGCTGCCCGCTACCGCTTGGCCTGATATATTATGTATTTCAACCAATTTAGAAAAAACCTTGACAAATTATATACCTACCAAAAAACCTTTCTCATGAATCACTCTATCTATTGGTGAAAACCACATGAAAATCCGTTGTGTAGTTTAAAAGATGTAAGCGCACATACAGCGTGAGCGACTTCATTCTATACTTAGATAGTAATGATAAAGATTACAATAAAATTATTTTTAAAGGGCTAATTTTTTTTATCGTCTCTCCAAATTCCATAATATTATTATTAAATTTGGAAAAAAATATTACTTAAAAAATATTAAATTATTATTAAATGTATTGTTGGGATTTCCGTTTGATAGTCACCACAGATACATCGAATCTCAGACAAAAATACATGATACCGATTCCGATATGTAAAAAAACTTTGGGTCAACAGAACTACAAATACCTAGTAACAAATTTCCTCAATAATTACAAGATAAGATAAGATTCTTTAAAAAATAAATCAATGCACAAAAAATGAAAGATCAATTTTTTTTTACTTAAATTATAAAAACGTCAATATTCTAACTCTACCTCTTTCCCCTCCATATTAATTTATTAAAGTGATATGAAATTATTATGAGGTATAAATTAAAAAAGCTGAATGTTTTAAAGTGAACCACCGTATTTAATACGTAGGTAGGGTAGACTGGGGATGGTTGAAACACTTTTACTTTAACTAGGTGTAGTAATATTTCTTTTGTAATTATGGATAAGATGTTTATACCAGATGTTCTATGATCTATCAATTTATCAAATTAAATTTATTGGATGCACTTAAAGACGATGGGGAAAACTGTTTCAATTAACCCCATAGTGTGGACAATTGAAACAGTATGTGGGGATAATTGAAACACTCTAAATATCTATGTAATAATTTGAACAATTTTAATCAATGTTTAACATTTTCATTATTAAAACAGTACTCAATGAGATCATGAATAGTGATTAAACATATCACAAGTATTTTGAAAATTATAAACATAAATGTCTTGAAATGAAACAACTTTAAATTCATTTTTTATTATTTATGTTTACGTGCTCTTAGTTATACTTATTATGAGTATTTGGCATAATCAACATACTTTTACTGCGATATTATCCTGGAGCAGAATAGAACGGTATTAAAAATAAGTTTTTTGCTTTCATACAAAAGTGCTTGTTTCAACCATCACACTGTTTCAATCATAACAATTTAGAATTTACCTCTGAATTAAGATCATTTTTTATGTGTAAAATTCAACAATTAAGAAGTCGAAAAAATAAAAATTTATTGATTTTATGGTTTGGGATGTGACATCATTATACAAAATTTCGCAATATTTTAGTTTTTTTTTTTAAATAATCTGTTGAGTGGCATTAAAATCTATTAAACAAGTAAATATTATCTATTAAAAGAAAAGAAAAATCTGGGTGTGCAATTCACATGCGGTAGAAGTTAAATATACAGAAAACCAAAGTAGACAAGAATGGGGACTACGAAGCACTTTTTTATCAATGTGAAGGGGGTTTTTTTTTCATATTTTTGTCCTCGGATTCCAGTGCACCTTTTCCTATACATTGGTCATCTTATTTGTGGTTTGTTCTTCGGAGTCTCTAGTCTCTAGGTGTAGTTTTTTGCCTGTTCATTTTGGAATGGTTTGAAGACTAAATAGATTTTATATTGAAGGATTCGATCGCGATGAATGATTATCAAGTTATAAAAAACTTTGCGATCTAAGGACGAAATGGTGTATTTTTGAAAATGAATAAGAAATTGGGTAAAATCTTCTTCTTGCATCCAGACAGATTTATTCGTGGTACCGATACTACCAATCGGACTATCTTTTAAGAAATTGCTTAATTGATACGTAGAAATGTGAACATCGGCGGAATTGAGTTGCCAATTGCATTTGCCGCTACAGACAGTTATGAAAGTTCCTCGGTCGGCCGACGTCACTGCATCTACTTGCCGAGTTCCTCTCCTGGCTATAAACCGATTAGGTTTTTGAACAGTTGTGACACCGGTCTCATCTACGTTATAGACGTCATTTGATTCAAATTTAAAACTATCCATAACGCTCGCTAAATTGTTGAAAAATTCATCAACATTATGTCAATTAAAACTTGTTGCTTGTGCCATACTCGTGGCTTGGGCACATCTTATAGATAATAAATTCTGGATGGCGCGCAAAAATCCTCGGAGCCATTCTATTCCGGCCATCCCATTTGTGTACCATAAATCTGGCCTTGCCAGGTTGTACCGTGTGGTCAAATCAAATGCCAATTGTCTTAAATCTTTTGAAGATAGCCCAAAATAGTTAAATGTTGGCTGTTTTTTTAGCATAGTTTGCAACCTCGGTTTCTTGAGAAGGGGAACACACTTTTTGTACTTACATAATTGATAAAACAATGTATACTATTAACGTTGATTTTTTTTTAGTTATAAATGTAAAAAAATCAATAAAGATATGTTATTACGAAATTGTCACGTGAGGGTGTGTGACGTCGAAATGTGGTCGAATGAGATCGACTTCATCAACCAAGATCACAGAAGTACATTAGACTTAATGATTTGAATTTGAATAATACTTAATGATTTAAATTTCTGACCTTTTTTCATTATAACTTTTAAATTTTCTCTCAGTGTGGACGATTGAAACATGGTTATGATTGAAACGTTGCAATCATCCCCACACGAGTTGTTTCAAACATCCCTACGCTGCATTTTCTGCTTCAAAGTCAAAAACATGCCTTTTAAATAGACATTAACGCCACGCAAATGCATTATAAATACTCTAAAATAGATAAAGAAGAGAATGTAATGAAACATTTCGTCAAGCTGCGAAAGTAAAATGAGTTATAAGATAAGCAATAATATCTTAAATATTTACGTTTTAGTGCGAAATTCAATAATGTCCCCAATGCACGATTGCGTCACTCGCCGGCTACTGCGCTTTTGTAGAAACGTACCAACAGACCTGACGGAGTTTCGAGTATTGTATCACACTCTTAGGTATTATAGTTATCGAGTAAATTGAGATGTTTCAATCATAACGTGTTTCAATCGTCCCCAGTCTACCCTATATTAAAAACGCGAAGTTTATCAGAACGCTAACTATGAACTATTCGCAAAAATGACAATCAAGGCAGAATAAATTTAATTTTTGAAACTACGTGGTAATTGGAGATCTGCGATTCCATGCGCATCCGACTTCCATAGGTGTGGCGATTCGTCAAACACTATCAGCTTTAACCTTTAACTATGGACGTTACATTTTTGTAACACTACTAGGATGTGCGGTCTCACAGACCGCTATATTTAAAGGCCAGAATCTACCTAGTTAAGTTTAGTATTGTACCGAAATATTTTATTTATTTATTTGCGGACTTTAACAAATGTAAATAAAACAAGACATTTGCATTAAAATAAATTTATTTTAAACTAAAATCTAACCATTTAATAATCAAAGGCACTTTTAAGCCATTTTTACTTGAAATCACTTCGTAGAAACATTGTCCATGGAAAATTACTTTTTCAGTAAGTTTCACCAATTTTATAATAAAATATAAGGAATAAAAAAAATTAACACAAAGTTCAACAAAACATAACATTTTTGACAAAGGCTCAACTTGTGCATATTTATTCTCAGTCTTTGTATAATGGCTTAGAACATTGCAGACATATTGGATGTTTACAGCCTTCATAAGTGTAAATCGATTTTCTTTTTATCTTTGGTGGGCATAGTTTACTTGCAGATGTACTAGGTTGATCGTTTTCTGACATGTTTAATTAATAAATCTAGAACAAATAAAATCACCATGAGCTCAATTTATTACACAAACGTGGACGCGCGGTCCTACAAACTGCAATCAAAATATAAAGCAAAATTACTCACGCAAAATACACCCAGCGAGGTAACCTTCACTCTCGACAGTCGTTTCGCCACTAAAACTGAAGCTACTGAGGCGGACAGACGCGTATGGTATGTGAGAGGAGAGGGACATGCGATTTACAAACTGCAAGCGGCCTGTGAGACCGCACGTCCATAATTAAAGGTTAAAAAAATCATAGTTCCTACAATAGTGTATAAATACAAAAAAGTACACTAATTTAAGAATGAAATGTTACTACTGATTCTACTTTATATTTTTAATTAAGCAAGGTTTAATTATAGCTCACGTAATAGGGTTCTATTTTATATGCGCGTACCCACTGCACAAGAGTCTCCACAGAGAGAACCTAAAGTATTAAGTCTTACACTAGTATTGTCGGTGGTGCTCCAGCTCCATCTACCAAGCTAATAATATAAGGCCCATTCCCCCATCTCAGTTCACTTTTTTGTTTTACTTACCCAAATTCCGGAATTAAAAACTTCCGATTCCATCAGAAAAATCGTAAACAAAGGTTCTTGACCATGGAGTCGATACACATTACACAGTAAGTTGGTGCAAATTGAGCAAATTTAAAGTTGTGTTACCTTCAGTATCACAAATGAAACCAACGTCATTATTATTTATGAGCACCTCATCTCTAGCAGTGGCGGTCCGTGAGTTTTCAGCTAACTACAGTGCTAAGATTGAAAAATACGAGTTCTCAGACATAATTCTATATTGAATTGATCGTGGAAATTTTGATTCATGTTTAAACGTTTTCTTTCTTTCAATCGCAGGAAGACAGTGGCCTCTTGTCATAGATGTGTTTCCTATAAAGGGAGGAGGACTGTTGTCCACAGCAAAGTAAGATTAAATTATTGAAATTTAAATTACATTAATTTGCGGAAAAGATTTTCTAAACGTTGATATGTTTGTGGTAATTTTCTGTTCCTTCCATCTCTGCATACAGGATTTATTTGGAAGCGTTCAACATTGATGATCTTTCAGTTTTGTATTGACCTAATCTCTTTGAATATAGCAAGTTTTGCATTAATCTTGGGGTTATTCATCGATCAATTAATACGTCGATGGGGTTATTACTTCAGTTTAATAGTCTTTGGGATGTATTTTTCATATATTTGACAACTTATACATGTTCATTTGACCAATATAATCCAATTTTTTTTATGCGTTACTACTAAATTAACATTTACCTAATTGTTTTTTTTTCTTAGATAAATCTTTATTTTTTGTAAAACGTGTTCTTTTCATATACAATTCCCATCTTTCTTTGTAAAAATTTATTGAATTACGAATTTTATAAATGTTTTTTTTTCCATTTTCCGTCAGATATAAAATTTACGATTGTTTTTTAAATTTTCTTTTGATATTGATTATATCTTTGGTATTAATTAAATTTTTCAGAAATTCAACAAGTGTAGCATACACTTTCCATTTTTTTTAAATGGCTAATTCGATTATTTAAATTAAGGTTAAACGTCACGTACGTTATAATCTACGTATTCACAGATGGGACCAATTAAATTATTTTTGGTTTTTAATGCTTTTTGAACGTTTCGCTTTAAAATATTAAGCTATGTTTTAAATTTTGAGAAATTTGTTAATTTTTAGTACAATAAAGGTTTACCGTAGGTCGATGGCAGATTTGTTAAATGTTCAAACAAAATTTTGTATTATCAACACACATTTCAAATCATATAATCATGCAATAAAATAAATCAATAAATTATCTAAGAAAGCTATGTGTCAGAATTTTAATTTTAGTGAAAAAAATCATTTGAAAAAAGATCCGCACACGTGTTTTGTGACGAAAATAATTCAGTTTGTCTATTTATTTACGGTCTTACAAACTAATACATTTAAGATTATTTTACATTCTTATTTTGCATAGACCTTATTAAAAAATTAAAATACTTATTGTTAAAAAAATTATTACAAAAGTACATAAATTTAATAGTTTTATCATCACGTCTTTCACCAAAAATGTTGCATCCGAAACTGTCTTCGAAAATGACAACCTCAAATGTAATTGGCGAAATGGACTGTAAACTACGAAAACGAAAAGAATTGATTGCAGCTGAATGATTATATGTGTATGGTAAATTGTGGACTACAAGGAAGTAAGGAAAAACCAAGGCACTTACCAAATTAGAAGGCGAGCACATAAACTTACAAAAAACAGTTCCTTCCAATGTCACAAGTAGACTTGTAGTATTCAATGTTGGTTGTTATTGTTCCCAGCTTTCTTCAGCAAAGTGACATGGTTTAGGAAGGTAGGATGGATAATTGACATTCCAGTAGGTACTGTGCATATTATCATTTCAAAACCAAACACTCCCGCCCCCGAGAAGAGATTAAAATCTCTTATCTACGACCGATGGTAAATCACACATATCCGAATACTGACAACAAACAAATGATTCCAATAACAACCTATAATCAACAAACGACAAACAATTATTCAATCTTTGTGCAACGAAAAACTTTAACGAAATTAAAAAATAGGAACACAAGTCTAAAATAAAGCTAAAATTAGTACATAATGAATGTAAATAAATAGATTTTTTTATTTTATTTTATATATTCAATAATTTAATAATTATTGAATATATAATTATTGAATATATAAAATAAATAAAAATTAAAATGGAGTTCTACAAATTAAATTTGATAACAATAAATACATAACGAATATGTTCCTAAGATAAGTTATCTAAGAACTATCTTTCATAGCAACCGACACTGCAGTAAATCAAACAAAAAGAAAGGAGAAAACAAACGAAAATGAAAACGATAAACATAAAATCAAAAATAAAATTACGAGTAAAATGTTTCAGAGTGGTAATGGATAAAGTTTGACAACTGGTCGACGAAAAGTTCCTTGAGCAGTTTTAACTGTCACAACCCGTACGATTTGATCAGGACCCGGATGACATTCCTCGATACGTCCCAGTAGCCAATGCATAGATGGAATTATTCCATCATTTAATAACACTAAATCTCCAACATTAAGATTAGGTGAAGAAGTTATCCACTTTCCACGTTATTGAAGGGTGTGCAAATATTCTTTTCTCCATCGATTCCAAAATGCAGTTATTTTTTGCAACAATTGCCAACGTGATAACCTATTCATCGGTACTTCAGACCAATCAGGTTCCGGAACCGATGTAAGAGGAGCCCCTATCAAAAAATGACCTGTCAATGCTTTAAGTTCAGATGGATCAGAAGACAATTGAGATAATGGACGAGAATTCAAGATGGCTTCTATTCGACTAAACAATGTTGCTAATTCCTCAAATGTGAACACTTGTTCACCTATTACTCGTTTTAGGTGATATTTTAAAGATTTTTTCCTGCCTCATATATGCCTCCAAAGTGAGGTGCAGAAGGGGGGTGAAAATACCATTTGATTTGCCGCGTGGTGGCAGCAGATGTGAGGTAATCATGAGCTGATAAGTAAAGAACGAGTGTGATTATCACTAATGATACAAGAACGTAATCCCCTTCTGGCTAAAAAGCGATCCAAAGATGCTAAGAAAGCTTCCGAGGATAAATCAGATACAAATTCTAAGTGTACTGCCTTGGTACTTAAACAAATAAATAAGCACAGATAAGCCTTAAAAACTCTGGCTCCTCTACGCCTACTTTCCTTTATTGAAAATAGACTACCAAAATCTACCACAAGATTGAGGGAAGGACGACCTTCACGAAATCTAATTTGGGACAAATCTCCCATCATAGGCTGTACACCAACAGGATGAGCTTTAAAACATGTTATGCATTTACCAAGATGCGACCGAATGACATTTCGAGCGAAAACAATTAAATTTTTTGATTGTGAAATTGACAATAATGTCCTAGGTCCCACGTGCAAATAAGTTTTATGAAACGAGTCAATAATCAAATTTGTAAAATGACTTTTCTTGGGCAAAAGTTCAAGATGTTGGACATTAGAGGCGATATGGACCGCAATCGCCCACCACCTCTGAATAAACTAACCGAATTCAAAAAAGGTATAATCTGCCAAACGAGAGACAAATTTTGTATGTAACTGGATGAAAATGTACGAATTGCACTTTCATAAACCACGATTTTAGAACTGAACGAAGTTCTTCAGCAGTTAACTTACAGGCAATTTTGTGAGCTCTGAAATACAATATTAACTTCACAATATCTTGTTGAAGTTTAGGCTCAATCAAAAGTACATCATTCAACGAATGGTTTGAAGATATTTTTGAACTTGCGTCAAAAACAACTCTAAGATTTTTAATGGATCCATTATCCTTAAATACACAATGATGAGGAATGAAATTTCTTTCAGTCGAAACTGATGAACTTGTCACATCTATCATGTGGCCCAAAGATTCATATTCTCTCATGAAGTGAATGTAATCAGATTTTAACGGAAATGTAATCAGAATGTAACAGCGCTTAAGGTGATGCAGACGAGATACTGCCGAATGATATGAATCACCAAGAGCCGATTTAACTTCCCCGAATGGAAGTGGAACAACGTACCGTCCTGCATCGTCTCTATAATGCTGAGTTGAAAATATGTTACCACAAAGCAACTTTTCTGGAGATAACAGTGAAGGATGACTGGGAATGTCCTCAATTTCACAAGTTATCTTCACATTAGTTTCAATTGATGAATCTAATATTGTCAAAAACGAATTAATAGGAGATGTGCTGTGATCGACATTTCCCATTAAAATCCAACCAAAAGCCGTGTTCAAAGCTATCGGTTCATTCACTTTTCCTACCACCTGCCCCGAACGAAGTACTGACGAAAACAATCCAGCACCCAATAAAATATCTATTGCAGAGAACTTATCGAAATTCGGATCTGCCAAAGTTAAATTTCTCAAATTATCCCAGTCTCCCCGACGTATGGGAGAACTAGGCAACTGTGCACAAATGCTTGATAACACGACGAAATCGGCATAAAAAAGCTAAATCATAGCTAAACATAGAGGACGGATCCGAAACTTGACCAGTCCCATAAACCAGTCCCTTCTGTGTGATGGCCGACAACTGTCCTATTCCTCAAATAGGAATTTGGTTATTAGAACAGTCGAGGCCCAAATGAATTACACAATCATTTGAAATAAAAGCAAATTTTGAAACAAATAAAATCGATATTCAGTTATTATTTTAAAAAGCTGGTACGGAGAATAATTAATATTTCTCATTGGAACCACCCTGTACTTTGTACGAAATATGAATTCACGGACGCCTTTTTTATTTCATTTCTACTACATCATATATCTACTACATTTATCTTATATTGTATATCTAAGTTCTTAGCTGCTGCTTAGCCTTTTTTTCGTTCGTAGTCACAAGCCGTTCGTTCGTAGTCGCAAGACGTTCGTTCGTAGTCGCAAGCCGTTCGTTCGTAGTCGCAAGTTGATCGTAGTCGCAACGAACGGCTTGCGACTACGAACGAACGGCTTGCGACTACGAGCGAACGAGCAGCTAGCAATTGTGAATGTGTTGCTGCGACTACTAATATTATTCAAGTTCCATTATTTTGTAGACTTGTTAGGTTTATTTATTTCGTATTTCAAAAAATATAATTTCTGTATCAATTTCATGATGGCAAATTCAAACACAAGAAATGTTTTCTCTATTGAGTTGGGTTGTTTTGTTAAATAGTATATTAAAATATAAGTGGATAAACAGGTCTTTAAAACACGCGCGATTTTTCGAGCACGACGGCGTAGCCGAGTGCTCGAAATAAAGCAAGTGTTTTAAAGACCAGTTATCCACGAATATTTTACGCTATTTTTTTTTATTGGTACACTTTGAAAACATAAATATTGATATTATTATTAAAAATTTGGAAATAAGAACTATTAATGAATTTGTGATGTGACATCAAAATATCTTGTTGTCATGGAAATGAAAAACATAAACATTAATTTGCAATCTGTCACATAGTGGCAAATAGTGGCATTACAATTGATCAAATCCAACGACAAGTAGGATGGAAATCGGCAGCTGTGGCGACTGGTTACGTGGAAGAGAGCATTAGAAATAAGAAGAATGTTTCAAACATTATTGGAACTGCCATTAATGGAAGTGCAGCCTCATTGACTTCCGAGAATACTATTAATTTGAACAGCATTTCCTCCGATTTTAAAAACGGAGGTATTAATATTTCAAATAATACGAACTGCTCTTTTCACATCCATTTAAATAATTAGAATGTAAACGATGTAAAAAAGAATGTAAATTTTGAATAAAAATTTTGAAACATTTGTAATGTTTTATTTGACATTTAAAATATTCCTGTCAGATTTATAGTTAAAAGTTGACATTTAGACTTCACATTTTGTTGATTTGTTGATGTTGCCATGGTAACTTTAAAAAACGCGCGTTCCATAAAGTGCGATTTAAACACGCTAGAGCGTAGGTACTTTAAATGAGTAAAAAAGGGCACCAATAAAAAAAAACATTAATTTATTGTAATTAGTTTTAAAAACCATGTTTTCTTTTTTAAAAACTGTTATATTTATGTTTGAATTTTAAATTTAATAAATACATCAAAAATTTAATATAACTTTTAAAAAAAATTGTTGCAATAGCGTTTTCTGTCGAGCTAATTTTGCGTATTGTTGTTTAAATCCTATTCATGACCAAATTAAAGATAAAATATCTCAAAGGACTACCAGGTAAGCATGTTATTTCAAAATAAATATATCACGGAATTATTGTATTCACATCAATTTGAAAAACAATAACAATAGTGTATTGCATTTACGTTTGACATTTTGTATCAATGTCATTGTGTATCCATATAAATACTGACATGTGCCCACTTACAAGCAATATACAAATTTAATTGTTTTCAGGAATAATGCTGTACTAACAATCTATCGTCCAATTGATTGATTGTTGAAAAAAAACTGTAGGCAGTTCAGACGCGGTAGAAGCGAAACCTTCAGAAAACTAAAGTAGACAAGGGTAAGGCTACGAAGCATTAGACACGACATATACACCCTTCCAAAAGAAACATACAATAATTATAATAAATCTCCGTCACACGTATAAAGAAAATGAAACACAATTCCTGTTAAGTAAGTCGAAAAATAAGAAAATCAAATAAATTATAAATTCGCACACAACGCCATTTCTGATACTGACAAAACATAGCGCGGATAATTACGCATCGATAATTGCTTCATTGTATAATTTTTGACTTAATAAAAAAACTGAATTTAATTCAGCTAATAAGTTAACACAACAGTTATTTATTCTGAGGCGGTACGAAGTTCGCAGGGTCAGCTAGTTATTAAATATAATTGATTTGAAAGTACCTACACGACACAAAGGTATAAGCTTTTCAAATATATCATACTATTATTAATGCTGTTATATATACTATTATTATAGTGAGTGAGGAAATAATAATATAAATAATAATAATAGTATAGTTAGGAAATCTATAGGTAATTGGTTTCTCTGATAGGTTAATTACACATGTATTAACGAACAAACTAGCCATCACGCCGTTTTCCGCAGGGGTAGGCAGAGAGGACGGACCGTCAAACAACTTGGTCTTGGCACACACTTTTTCCCTCATTCACATTCATACATCGTCTCATACATACTCTTCTATTGTTCTGACTCTTGACGTGGCCCGTCTCAAGAATCTGATTCACTTTATTTTTTATTAGTAACTATTTAATTACAGGTTTGATGAGAGTTACAAGATATGATCTGTTTGTTCTTAGTCCTCCTCACTAGGTGGTCCTGTGCTAAGGCGGACTAATAGATTTCTTTGATTTTCTGTTATTTAGTTTCTATGATGTTTTAATACATTCTCTAGTATGTCTGCATTAATTTCATTCACCCATGTTTTGATTTTGATCGTACCACGTCTTCCTCGGGCGTCCCCAACTTCTTTTACCATTCAAATTTGCGTCTTATATTCTTCTTACAATACTTTTTTCATTCATTCGCTCTACATGACCAAACCACCTGAGGGTCCCTTTCTTAATCTTACTCATTACGCTTACATTAGCCTTGCATTCTTTGCGGATCTCCACATTTCTTACACGATCACATGGTTTTACCACACATACACCTCAGGGATCTCATTTCAATAGCATTCAGTCTGCTTTCATCCTTCCTCTGCCAGTTCCATGCCTCACTGCCATACATCAGGGTAGGTACCAGGACTCCATTGTGGACTGCTAGCTTTGCTTCTTTTGACAGTTTTTTTATTAGCGCCAACTGCATTCAGTCCTCCATTAATGGAGTTACCTGCATTTATTACCCTTCTTTCAATATCTCTATCAGTATCTCTTTCAATTCTCTATGGGTGAATGTATCTCTCGTAATGTATATTACATGTATTAATTAAAAGTATTGGAAATCTTCGATTTACTTAAAAAATATAAAAATAAAAATAAAAGAAAAACATTGTGAAACAAATTCAAATCAAAATGCTTGTTTTTTAAGACCGCATCGGAGCGCGCGGCGTCAGAGTTACATCTGAAAAAGAAGATGGAGAGATATGTAATTACGCATGTTAGAGGAGCGCGCTCATATTTAAAGCGATAAAATCGATGTGAAAATTTTGAAAATGTTTAATAAAACAGGACTCGTTTAAAATAGACCAAAAAGCTCATGGAAGGCATCTTAAGTATCATTTAAAGAACCATTGTGAATTTTTTCACAACTATAACTTGTAAAATAACTGAAACAAACGTGTTTATAATAATTTTCGGAGCGTACTTTGCGATTTTTTTTCCATCGAGGGAATTTCATATAATTTGCGTTTCGGCATGGAATGCGTCTGGATATATTTATCTTAAAAAATTACATACATTTTTTTAAGAGCTTAAAATTTCAAATGTTTGGGAGATATGCAAGAAATCGGTAGAAGTTCGGGTAGCGGCGGCTTAATTTTCAACCGTTTAGTCGTAAGCCTATTAATAACGTCCGATACTCTATTAAAAATGTATTAAATAAGAACCACGCTACATAAAATGTAATGACTTATTTTGAATAGTAATCTATAATTAAATGTAATGAATTATTTTGTAATGTAATAATTATGTACATAGTTTAATTTTACCCACCTCACTGGACAAAGACTGATCCGAGGCAAGTAAATGACATTCTATATGTATATATATATGTAGACATATGTATATGAATATAAAAAGATAAACTATAAAAAAGGGGGGGGGGGGGGGAGGTTGTCGGACTTTGAAACAATGTAAGCAGCCAAATTATTCGAATAATCACATTTACGCAAGTACGTACTCACCTGATGTGTAACACTAATCCGCGAAATGACTCTAAAACAGTGAGCGCGTGCACGAAGCGGCAACATCCCACAAACTAAGTAGGGATGCTACGCAACACCGATGGTGTCAAATCTGACAGTTGAATCGTTTATTAGGGAGAAAAATTGATAAAAACTAAAAAAAATACCGAAAGGTTTGGTAGAATATCGAACACCTGGCAACCCTGGTTATGAATTATTTAATGTTATGATCACGCGAAGTACCTATCCAACAACAAAATCCCGATAGGAATATATATATATTTGTGTAATTGTTTAGTTTAGTATGTTCTGTTTGGTCATAATGTTCATAAAAGAATTTCTTAGAGTTTTGTGTCTGCTGACATTTTACCAAATAGGGTTGGTGTATTGTGATACACCTATGCTTGTAAGTTTTTTTGATAATTAGGTATTACACCCGCAGTTGCCCTATTGCGACTGTCGGTTAAGAAATATTATTCGATCGAGACATTTCCTTTCTCTATATAAGCGGTTCCCGAAGTGGATTCCAGGGTCGCTAGAAAGTAGTATCTAATATTATTTGTTGTGGGGATGGTCGATACTGGGTTCGCGGAGAACGCTATTCTTCCGCTTGGGGTCCACAGGGTACGGCGACGGTTCAGTATGATATACCTGAAACTTAATATAATTAGCAGAATTTTTACAAAATATTAAGTAAGTCAAATTAATTGAATACCTACATAGTTTTAAATCATGTTTATTGTTTAAAAAACTAACATGTTTTGTAATCAATGCTTACTTCCTCATGGTTTGCTTAAAACTAATTACCACAATAGACATATAATGTCAATGGATAGGTGAGAGTGGGGAAGAGGTTTCGCAAGCGCATTGTTCACGAAACATGTCTATATAAGGGATACAAGATTAATGTGGCCTGTCCAGCTATACTTACCAAGGTGGCCGATCCGTCCCTTGTTTGACTCAATATTAAGGGTAAAATGAGAAGAGGTTATGTGAACTGGATTGATGTTATATTTACAACTGTACATTATGTTTTAATTACAAGCCGATTAGTTTTACTATATTTAACAAGTGTGAATACTAAGAAATATACTTTTGCGAACCAGCAAGAACCAAGTCACTCACGAGAATGATTTCGCAGAAAACGTAATGTGAACAGCTGACTCAGTGCGTGGGCCTCGGTGTTGCCAGTTTTTATCGGAGTATTTCTATGGCTATACAATGTTTAGTGCCTACACACCTCCCCTCCAGTTGGTAAACGATAAAGTTGGGAGAGACATACAGCGCATGGTTATAGTACATAGAAAGAGTTGGGATAAAAAAAAAATAATGATCCTGCTAAGTAGGATACACACTACATGGTCAAGTTATTTACTGCGTTTAAGTATCACTTAAACAATAAACACGGTTAAAACAAGTATTCTATTAATTTTTAATAAAAATAGTGCCACAAACTAAGTTTTCTGTGTTTGAAATAGTACTAAGTTAGTATCTAATTACATAGCGATATTTTTTTTTTGTTTATTTCAGGGACCTGCTGATGTAACCTTTAAAAAATTTTTGCAATGTGAAAATCCCGAGCAATACCCCAGTCATTTTTTGATTGACAGAAAAAAAGTAAACAGGACTCATGACGTTTTCAACGGCGTTTTGAAAGTGGATGTGGACCTTGATAAAACAGTCGGAGTAATTAAACCAGATTACTATTTTAATACTTTCTTTAGAAATTTTTTTTGTACACTAAAGCAATTTAAGTATCTATTTAGATGTGATTAGACACTTTCGTGATGATTATTTTTAATTAAGGATAGTTTTGATAAGTTTAGTTTTTCTGAATTATGTTTTCGAAATCGTTACTATTTTTTGAAAATATACTAAAATTTTAAAACCTTGGAAATAAAACAAACCTCGTACACATATTTTTTTCAAACAAAGCCCACTTGTCCTAAAGTAAGCTATGCTATTATCCGCTTTTTAGATCTACATTAATATTGCGAAGTGGGGAGATGGGGGCTACAAGCCCAACTACCTTATCTTTAATGAAACAAATGTCTGTGAGACTCTCTTTAAGTTCTTCAAAAACGACATGATGCTTATGCTGAGAGATGCCGGACGCCCTGAAAAATGTCCAATAACGGAGGTACCTATATTAATATTTTTCTTTCATAGTTTTAATTATCTACCTTGATTTATGGTATTGTAAAAATGATCATTCATTGCACATACTACAGAAAAGATATTAAAAAGTACAGTTTCACCCAAAGCACTAGATTCAATCTCGAGTTTCAACACCATCCACTGCCGGAGCTGGAAAAACTCACTACAATGCGGCTAAGGACGTTTTTGTGAAAAGTTCGGCGTTCAGCGCCGGGATCAATTGTTTAGAGTTTTACGATGTACGTTCTTTTTACATATTCTCCTGCAAGAGCTAGAGAAACTCACTACAATGTAAAAGTTTTGTATTACTGAACAAAATTTTTATGAAAATTTCCATTGCAGCGTTCAGCGCCTCGAATCAACTATTTCGAGTTCTACATTCTGCAGAACTGGAGAAACTCACTACAACTACATTTTTATGAAAAGTTCCATCCAAATCCCATGAACTTGATGCACCATTTAGTGTATTATTTGAAATTGGGCCGTTAATAATAACACTTTATTTATTTATTTCACAATTAAATTTATACGACGAGAATGCCAGCATTCTTATAAATACCAACCAGGAATTATTAGATTCCTGGTCAAATAAAATTCTTCACGCAAAACACTTCAATTATCTCAACCAAACATATGTTGACAAATTTTCGTCAAACAAATGGTTGAGTATTGGAGAGTTGAGCGCAGAAATAGAAGGCTTTATGCTTGCCATACAAGATAGAGTCATTAATACTAAAAATTATAGGAAGCATATCATCAAAGATGCAAATCAAATTGATGATTTATGTAGAAAATGTTTGGCTTTTCTGGAAACTATAGAGCATATTATATCGGGATGTTCTGTATTAGCGCCGTCTGAGTATACATTTAGGCACAATCAAGTTTTAAAAATAATTCACCAAAGTTTGGTAATTAAACATAACTTGATTGACTGCCGTAATGTACCATATTATGAATATGAACCAAATTCATTTTTAGAAAATGAATTATTCTGACAGACAGAACAATTAGTCATAATAGACCCGATATATTGATGTCGCTATTCCAAATTCTTGTAATATTCAGAAAACTGTTTCTGAAAAAATAAGAAAATATACAGATTTAGGAAATGAAATTAAAAGAATTTGGCATTCTCAGACTATAAAAATATTACCATTTGTTATTTCGGCTACTGGCATTATACCTAGCTCTCTCATTCAAAATTTAGGCGTATTAGATTTGTCAAAAAATTTGTACATAAAAATGCAAAAGTCGGTCATTTTAAATACATGTAGGATTACGAAAGATTTTTTAAATATTTATATTGAGGGATCAGTAGGATTTATCGGACCAGTTAGGATTTCATCAGAGCCGAACCCTCTGATATGAAAATATCTGGAGTCGGTGAAATATTTTCCCATTATGTTTCTGGTGGATTGACGTATAGTTCTTGTATTGTTTTATTCTTATATAGTGCACTTACATTGCGTTCATTTACTAGATATTCATTTGTGGAAAAGTGTGTGGAAGGGTTTAGTCTTTCATTTGGGAAAGATTCAACCCGGACATAAAATCTGGAGCACCGTAAAAAGATGATGGCAATAAGGTTTACATTTCCGTTTAACCCCAGCCGCCTGCTTCTGTTTTGATTTATGCAAGAAAAAGCATCGCCAAAAATGTGTTATGTTTTATTTAGCGAAGTTCAGCAACAAATATTAAAAATTTATTTCCAGAAGAACTTATTTTTCTACGTTATACAATAAAATCATGACCGAAAAAGATTTCGTAAGTAGGAGATTTTAAACTTTGAAGTAGCTATCATAAACTTCATATTTTTTCCGGGATTATAAAACGACTTACAAGTATCACAAAAATATTACATTATTTCAATAATAAAGATATGTTTTAATAATAGTATTTAATTAAAACATCCAAAATATTTCTAATCGATAAAATTTTCAAACCAAAAACACGTGATTTTTCATTAGGTACTTCGAGGTGTTTCTTCTTTTAAGCCAGAATTGAATCATAATTAAACATAGCATGATTAAATCGGTTTTGCTGTAATTTATTGAATAAATAATGCAAATTATTATTATTTATTTCAGGGTTCCATCCCTTTGGTTGACCACAGTATTGATTACAGGAAGGTGCCACAAGAAGCACTGTACGGAGATTTCATGGGTCGGGTGCTTTTTTATAAGGATGGCGTTACAAAATTGTGCCTCGAGAGTTATATTGAATCCAAACCAAAAACGCTTTGGTAGATACGATAATAAAAAAAAAAAAACAAATAATAAACAACAATTTGAACATTTTAAAAATAATTTTATTATAATATTCTTACAAATTTAGTATTCTATCAGAAAAGATTATGTAATACTATGCACAATCGTCTCCAAAACGACGTAGTATACACAGACTTTAGTAAGGCTTTCGACAAAGTCTCAAACAAGATCCTTATTCATAAATTAAGAAATAACGGGGCATATTTTGAGATGGTTTAAAAGTTATCAACATAATAGAAAAATATGAGATTTCACATCAGTTTGAAATCTTTACCGGAGTTCCACAGGGATCACATATGGGACCATTGTTGTTTTCCTTATTCAACGATGTAACTACCATCTTTGGTGGAGTTATTATTTTTATTTTTTTTATTGTTTTTATTACTTGCTAGAGCAATCCCGATGAGTTACAGAACTCCGAACAGAATGGGTATGAGGAAATAGTTACAGTTTTACTTGGTTAATGGATATTAAAAACATAAGTTTCACATACAACATAGACTAAAAATAAATTTAAAAAAAAAACAGGTTGAGTGAGCAAACAACAATAGAAAATAATTTAAGAAACAAGGAACAAGGTTATACAAATGTGGATGATTATGATTACAAATAAATGGAAAAGAAAATAAGAGAAAAGGAAACAAGACATTGAGACATGACAAGAAAATTTACATAGTTTCATTCTTAAACGTATTTAAAAAATATTCTTTTAAAGCGTTATTCTGAATTTTTTATTTTTCTGGATTCCCTTGTACATATCTGGAAGCGAATTATATAGTGTATAGGCAACATAGTTCAGAGATTTTATCCCATATTTTGTAGTGTGTGTTGAAGGTATGCGGATTTTATTGCTATTTCGAGTATTGTGAGTGTGAATGTATGATTGTAAAGTGGCTTGATGTTAGTGTGAGTTGATTGTTGAGTAATTTGTAGGATGGTGCTTGTGATTTCATGTTTAGGAAGGACTGTGATTGGAAGAATATCGGTAACTGAATAGATGTCTCTGACTTGGGTGTCCCATGGAAGTCCAAAAACATTTCTGAGAGCTCGGTTTTGAACCACCTGCAGATCAGCTATCAATTTCTTTAAGGCAAATCCCCAGATACAGCAGAGATAAGAAAGGTGTGAATGTACCATGGTGTAGTACACTGATGTTAGTAAAGGAATGGGTAATAATCCTTGGAGTCTATACAGTCCACCAGTTATGGGGGTAATTTTCTCCTTTACATGATTTATGTGGAGATCCCACGAGAGTTGGGAATCTACGATCAGGCCCAAATATTTTGTGCTCATTTTCTTTTCGAGGCAGTTATCACCAACTTTGATATTGAGGCTAAAATTTTTCTTGTTGCCAAAAAGTTTATAATGAGTTTTCTTTACGTTAAGAGTTAGTTTGTTTATTCTTAACCAGCTTGTGAGTTTAGAAACATCAGCATTCATTTCAGTTTCAAGCTCCGCTAGGTTCAGTTTATTGTAAAAAATTACTGTATCGTCCGCATAAAGTTGTAGAGTTCCATTAATACTCCACTTTGTCATGTCATTCACATAGATTAGAAATAGCAAGGATCCAAGAATTGATCCCTGTGGCACTCCACATGTTATTTTACCCAACTAACTCGTTTCTCCTCCCAGTTCTACTGCCGAAACGCGATTTGATAGGTAAGATCGGAAAAGTTCCAGAGGAGGACCAACAATACCCAAATGTTTCAGTTTTTCGATCAATACGTTGTGATCCACCGTGTCAAACGCCTTCTTTAGATCAATAAATATTGCCGCCGTAAAATCCCCATGATCAATATGTTTCTGTAAATTTGATATAAAATCGAAAGCTGCACATTTAGAGTTAGATCGTCGTCTGAAACCGTATTGTTTTGACGTGAGAATTTTGTTGTGTTCGAGATATTTCAATAGTATTTCTTTAATGATACATTAAAAATTTTTAGAGATAGCTGGAAGTATAGAGATTGGACGATAATTTTGGACATTTTTTTTGCATTCGTCTTTATGAATAGGAATTATTTTCGCAATTTTTAGTCTGTCTGGAAAGATACCTTTTGATAGAGAGAGATTTATTAAGAATACAAGATCATCCGCCAGTTCCTCCTTGCAGTTTTTGGGAAGGAGAGAGGTTATCCCATCGGAACCAGCTGCCGCCTTGGACTTAAGGTTAGATATGATACTTAGGATTTCATTTTTATTTGTCCTGATCATGTTAAAAGATTGTTTTGTTTGAGGTTCCGTGTAGATCGTGTTTACATCAGTTTTTGAAGTTTTTATTACTGATGCTAAACTTTCCCCAACTGAAAGAAAAAATGCGTTAAATGCAGTTGCAATCTCCTTTGGTCGCTTTACTTCTTCGTCATTTATGACTAGAGATTTACAAGTTATTTTTGGGTTTCGCGAGCTATTTGTGAGAATGGAATTGATTGTTTTCCAGGTTCTCTGTGGCTTGTTCATGTTTTCGTTAAGCAATTTTGTATAATACTTGCATTTAATATATCTTCTGTAATTTGTGACAGTATTACGAACTTTATTTTTTTCTATTGTCAAAGGAATACTTCCTTGATTTTGTTTCCAGAGTTTAAATATGCGATTTCGTTCTTTAATAAGTGAATCAAGTTGGGCATCATACCATGGAGTATTGTTCAGTCTTTTGTCTCCTTTATTAATTTTAACTTTTGTTTTGCATGAATTTACAGCATTTTGTAGATAGTCAGCGAAATTATTATAATTTTGGTTTACATCGTCAGACGAATGGGTAAATTTACAAGTTTTAAGCGACGTTTTTAATTTTTGATAATTTATTTTGTAAGCGTTTGACTGGTTGTTTGGGGTTCTGTTGTTGGGAAGGTTTTTCAGGGAGTTTTCATAATCCAATATATGTAAGTATATTGTGGTCACTAAGGGGATCATCTATATTTGAAATTATCCCAGAAACATTTGTTCTATTTGTAATAATGTGATCTATCAACGACCTGGTGTTTTTTGTTACCCTTGTGGGAAACATTGTGTTACATACATAAAAGTTGTACGATTTTAAGGTATGAACATATTTCCGTGCAGTATCAGTATCTTTTGAGATATCGATTTAAAAATCTCCAAAAAGTAATGTGTCTTGTTTGTTTTTTTATTTAATATTATTTCTAAAGAGTCAAAAAAATCTGTTATATTTGAGTTGGTCTTACGGTAAAAAACATACAAATTGAGAGGTTTAAAATTTTTTGCCGTGATCGTAATTCCAAGAAAGGTATTTTCACTGCAACATTTTTCTATTTTCTTATTGCTTAGTGTGTTATGCATGTAGATGGCGACTCCTCCTCCTCGGTCCAGCTCACGGGAAGCAAAGATTCCAGCATAGTCAGTAATATTGAAAAAAGTTTCCTCTCCTTTATGCAGCCAGGTTTCCGTAATCACGAGAATATGTACCGTTTCTGTAATGTTTTTTAGGGTTTCTTCAATTTCATCAATTTTGTTTCTGATGCTTCTAGAATTCATGTACATAATACGCATACAGGACTTTTTGGTAGTGTATTCTTGAATATTGATTTTTTTTTTCCTTGAAGTTGCCTTTAGTAGTGGCCCACATAGTCTACGCTTTCTCTGAAGCGCTCATCCATAAGCTTCCACAGTGGGCAATCTGGATTTGTTGCCCGGTGGTTTCTCGTACCTCCATTGCAATTTGAACACGTTGGTTCTTTTGCCTTGTTGGGACATGTGTCATATTTATGACATTCACAACAGTGAACACAACTAAGCTTCTCTGTGCAAAAACGTTGGGAGTGACCAAAACCTAGGCATTGGTATCATTGCATCAACGGTGACTGGTCTTCAACCACAAGACGTTGATACCCTACGTTAATTCGTCGAGCGTTAATTAAAGATTTCCAGTTTTTCGGAGATGCCTCAAGGACAACGTTGCACAGAAGTTTGTTCCTGTGGTTTTTTTTGTATTTAATTTTTAGATTTTGTGTAAAATCTAAACCGCAATCTTTGTTTTGGTTTTTGAGTGAGTTAAGTAAGTCCTCGTCGGAAGCACCTTTTATCATCCCTTTTATGATTAAGAGGGGATTGAGTTGCTTACCGTCGGTAACTGTGATTTTTCCCTGTAGTCCTTTGCTCAACTCAGCCTTAAAATTATTTTTGTCTTGCAGAGAGGCCATCTTAAAAACGAGTTTTTGGTTATTAGTTTTTCGCATGTCCGTTACACCAATACCAAGGGATCGAACTTCGACGTGTTTATGTTTATGTTTATGATTATATGTATTTTATTTGGGGTCGATCTTAAAATTTACAAAACAATTGCTAATCTTAATGACTGTTGCTTATTACAATAAAATCTTGTGAGGCCACAAGAGTGGTGCATTCTAAAAGAACTGTTCCTCAATATTGAAAAATGTGAAACAATACCTTACCTTTGTCCGGATAAAAAATCCCATTAAATATCAACACAGCGTGGGTATTCTGCGAAAAAGCACAAGTCAAAATTTTGCTGATTAGACTTAATGATGCAGTTATGTTATTCGGTGGCCACTCTTTAGTCTACGAATACGCATTTTGTCCTACCTATAATGCTTTTCGAGTTATTATCTAAACTAAGTCAATTATGCATACATTTTTTCAGCGAATGAGCACTAAGGGACTTTGTACATATTCCTTGAATATACTGATACCGTACCGTGACACAATTATAATTATACCGTGTGAAATAGCATTAAATCAAACATAATGCAATTTCGTTGAAAGATTTTTGGTTGATCTGCAGTAGGTATTCAAAATCTGACAGTTAACACTTCCTCATCGGACCGGGGTAATGCACCAACACGAACGAGAATTTTACGCTGTACCTAAGTTGTTTTTTAAATCACATACTCGATAATTTGGGTAATCTTAGAAAAATTATCCGGTTATCAATCTGCATTTAAAAAAATAATATCGCATTACTCATTTTTTAAATATAAAATAATTTCTATCAAATTCCGGCGGAGTATCTGTTCCGCCCGCCCCACTTCCCCTCGGTTATATCGCCTGTCGTTTCCCCGTTCTTATGTTCTAGCTATGAAGATTCCGGGGTCTGGTAGCCGATCAGTAAAAGTTGCATTTTAGTGGAAAGGTCTGTGTAGTACTAACTGAGTCACGCTGTCTTTCTTACTATCACTTTGACGTTTTGCTATTACTTAATGATCGATGAAAGTTAAAATGGGCGTGCGTATAACCGGACAATTTTAAGCGACAGCAAGCAATTACTAAGTTATTTATAGAAAGGGCTCAATCCTGTTCGATCACTCTGCGCACCTCGTATGCCCTTTTTACAATGCTAATATAATATCAGCTTGCCGGTCCAAGATCATTCTGTCTGGAGCGTTTCCTATAAACAATGGAGTTCACTTATTTTAAAGTACAGGACGGTTAAAATCTACAGCGAATAAATAGTGTTAAATTGTGTTTTCGGTTTTAATTGCTAACTTGATTATATTTGATGGTAAAATTTAATTTGGGAGGCGGATATGGGTACCGCCGCCCCGGAAACCATTTATGATTAAGAGGGGACTCTGCCATAGCTTACCCCCAAGTGATTCGCTAGGGTTGGTGACTTAGCAGGGGTTGCCCTGGTTCATGGGGTGAGGCTTGTCCGGGTCTTGGCGGCGGATGCGTCTCCCCACCAGATTGTGAGAGACTGGTTGAGGGCGAACTTTTGATATCCCCAGCAGGACTCTCTTGGAATAACTCCTTGCACCGCAGTGGGAGGGATGGAGTCAACCATACATCACTCCTGGAAACACTGAACCCCAGATTCCTACCCACCCCTCATACCCCATTACCTCCCCGAACGTTCTCTTATTCCTTTTCTAAAAAGAAACCCTCCACACAGCATCCCCAAAGATGACTTATTATTATTTTATTATTTTCCTTGGGGCGGTCCGTTTGATAAATTCTCCCATCCTAACAGACGGATTGCAATCTTTAGAGCACAGGCGTCGGGTGGGAATGCTACCCTCGTTCTACCGGTATTACAATGGAAGATGCTCCGAGGAACTGGCGTCATTGATCCCTTCGGCACCGATGCATAGTCAGGAAATATGCCAAACGCGTGCCCAACATATGTACACGGTTGACATTTGTCACATGAGAACGGGTCGCTTCTTCGAATCTTTCTTGTGTTCAACAGCTCGGCCGTGGAACGATTTGCCAGCCTTTGTGTTTCCTTCTTCCTACAACATGGGTCTCTTCAAGACCAATGTTCATTCCTTCCTCTCAAAAAGATCCTCCACACAGCATGTTCGATGACATAGGCCCTGAGGGAAATTATTTTCCTCAGGACCTCTTGTGTGAATTTAATGTAAAAAAAAACTAAGGGAATGATTTCAGGGGTTGCTGTGTGGAGTGTATTTTTAAGGAAAAGGGGGAGATGAAGTTCTGGAAAGGAATAAGGTTTGAGGAGTGGGTAGGAATCAGAGGGTCAGTGTGTTCAGGTGTGATGAATCCATTCCTCTATATACGGTGCGAGGGGATGAGTCGAGTCCAGTTGGAGGTTTCAAAATGCCTCCCTCAACCAGTCTCTCTCGAACCGGCCCACCACGCACAAGGTGGGTAGATGTATCCGCGGCCAAGATCTATTCAAACCTAATGAACCCGGGTACGACTGCTAAGTCACCAAACGTATTTTACTATTTTCCAAAAATCGTTTTTTTTTCAGACATCGACAGAGTTGCCAGACTGCTTTTATTTGATGTCCTCGGCAGGACAAAACCGTTCACCGTTTAAAATATATTATAATGTACATACTTAAATGGATCAGTTAAAACTATAAACTAAATATCTGCCTATGCAAACAAACGCATCATTTATGATACGGTTATAATAACAGCAATCATAAATTGTGATATCAAATTTAATATCTATATTAAATTTATATGTATACTATAAGTTTCAAAACACTTAACATCCGTACCTAGTTATGTAATACTTAGTAGTTTTCAACAGATGAAAAATTTAAACAAATATATATCCATCATTTACAGATCATCCTGTGCAACAAACTAGCCATTGTTATGTAACGCAAGTAGGTACATGATAATTTTTCGGGAAGGAGTGTTTCGCGAAGTCGGCAACACCGGAAGTTTTCGCTGATTGGCACCGCTCAGTGGCCTGACCCAACAGCGGGACCCTTTCCCCCCGCGGCCCGTTTTGCCTCCCCCTCGGTCCGCAGGGACCACGGGCCCAGAAACAAGCCAGCCGTTGCGGTATCCACCCGCGCTCTCGCGCACGCCGTAGGCCGTTAAACCTAACATGTGATTTTACGCAATCCTAAGTACAGTTGGTCCCCCGTTCCGGAGTGGTATTTTACGCTGGGAGATGTCCAAATAACGTACGGAGTACGTGACGACAATGCTGCCCGACAACGCCGTGAGTTGCTACTTTGTACCCTATATTGTGTCCATGTAAAAATTACCTAGCACCTGCGCGTTAAACTCAGACTTGGAGAGAGAAATATCTAGTATTCTGTTAGCCAATTTACCCTGATGTAATTCCATGTAAAATGTAACCAATTTTAGATTACAATACACTGCTTTCTTACCCCGAAACATTCTTCGCTTTGAGACGAGTCATGTGTGGAGTTTCCCAATCAACCATTTCTTGCTGCCAACTCGCCCCCTGGGTGAGGAGAACCTGCTCTACCACCGAACGACTGAGCTAGACACCGGAACCAGGTTTGCCGTAACTTGGGGCTCCTCTGTTTTTAAGTTAACCCTGGCTTCCAAGTGGGGCCCTTTTTAAGTTAACACCATAAACGCGGAAGATGTTATCGCCAATCGCCAGTCGAGATTCCGAAACAAGGAGTTATGTTGGCTATCGGCCTGCCTTCTCTGTTTTCTATGGAAAAATACGCATTATGGTCTAAATTCATTAGAATATTAATTATGACTTTATTTATCAAACGATTTTGATAATGACTACTGAAATATGATGAATATACTTCCCTCTAATTATTACCAAAACAAATTACAGATAATTATGTCATTAACACCCTTTAATAAGCAAATCAAATTGGGGGACCCTAGTGACCCCCCTTCGGATGATGTGTGATTTTTTTCTTTCCGGGACGAAAAGGTTAATAATAATAATAATTGGATAATTTTTTTAGCGCCGTTTGTGCCCAGGTACTTAATTTCGGTCTTGCTTTCAATGTTTGTAATAATATATTGCATTTGTGGTTTTCTGTATTTGTCACAGAGTGGATTATTATGTTTATTTCTTTAGGCGTTTCTTGCTTTTTAATGAAAAATGGTAAATAATAGCTTTTTTTTACCAAACCAATAATTTTTATCAAACAATAATTTTAGTGCATTGATATCTGTATTTGCCATTTTATTTAATTCAGACCAGGTGTTTGCTTTCAGTAGTAGTGTATTGTCAGCGTAGGAGACAATGTCTCCATATTTCCAAATATATATATCAATGACATATATAATAAATAACAATGGTCCCAAAAATGTACCTTGGGGTATTGAAATGTCGCTATATTTTGAATCGCTGATTTGATTGAGTAATTTTACTTGTTGAGGTCTTCGATGTAAGTAACTTTTGTACGTTATATATTGATTTACCATCTGATATTTCTGATATGTGCTTATACACGGTGTCCGGAAACTCGTAGTACAAGCGGAAAACTGGTGAACCTACATCACATAGAGAACCCAAATAAACATAAAGACTTTTAATTTAAGCATTTTTAAATTTAAAATTTAAAAAAAAAATTATTTAAAAAAAATTTCGGCTTCTTTAGGGTTAACTCCTGTCGAAATGACAGTTCGAAGAAGCTACTCTAAAATGATTTATAAGTTGCTAAATGTCTTTTCGTGTCCATAGTTTATTTATTTTCATCTTACTAATTTATTCTCCCACCTCTTCTAAGCATTAAAATTATGGTTAATTAGCGTACCTATTTATTTTGTTAGCAGCCCGTCATCTCGTTCGAATGTTTTCCAAGCCAAAAACACAACACAAAAACAAACATTGTCGCCAATTTTTCAACTTTATCACAATTAATAATCAAGGACATTGGAGGTTATCCACCGCTTTCCCGCCCTGGTATTAAATAACAGATGGTTACTCCTTCAAGGCTCTCGCAAAGACTCTAATTTTTTTGAAAGAACGAATCTACATTTAAGTTTGAACGAATCTAGACCTCCAGTGTCCCTGATTATTAGCTTTATTATTAGCGTATTAGATTATTAACAGGTGTTCAAACACTTATTATTAGCACAGGTATTTATTTCACACGCACAAGTAGTCCGCACGCTTCCAACCACACTCATATTTATTTACACAGGTACGTTGAACGAATCTAGACCTCTAGTGTCCCTGATTATTAGCATATTAGATTATTAACAGGTATTCACACACTTATTATTAGCATAGGTATTTATTTCACACGCACAAGTAGTCCGCACACTTCCAACCACACTCATATTTATTTACACAGGTACGTTGAACGAATCTAGACCTCTAGTGTCCCTGATTATTAGCATATTAGATTATTAACAGGTATTTCACATACTTATTATTAGCACATGTAGTTCGCACACTTCCAAGCAGTCATTTATTTACACAGGTACTTACAAAAACAAATCACAAAAACTGTTCAAAATTATCACCATTAAATTCCAAGCACAGTTGGGCCCGTCGAATGATCGATTGTTGAACTCTTCGAATCATATCTTGGTTAATTTTTAGCTGGTCAAAAGCGTCAATGATACGTAATCTTAACGTATCAACATCAGGACATTCTGTCTTGTATACTTTCCCTTTTACAAAACTCCACAAAAAAAAGTCCATTGGCGTCAGATCCGGTGACCTGGCTGGCCATGCGATAGGTCCAGCACGTCCTATCCACCGACCTTCGAACTCTTCATCGAGATATCTTCGAACTTGAAGCCCAAAATGAGGTGGAGCACCATCTTGCTGGAACCACAAATTCCTTATGGTTATTAGAGGTATATCTTCAAGAAGCTCCTGCAGCTCGTTCTGTAAAAAATTCAAATAAAGCTCTGAACTCATCCTTGCTGGAAGAAAACACGGCCCCAGCACTCTATCGCCAACCAACCCACCCCACACATTTAAGGACCACCGGTGTTGGAAATGTCTTGGCCGCTTTGCATGAGGATTGACATGTGCCCACTGGTGTTCATTTCGAGAGTTGAACATGCCATCTCGACTGAAGGTTGACTCGTCTGTCCAGAGAATATGATCGATAAATGCCACATTTTGCCTCTCCATCTGAATAATCCATTCACAAAATTCTCTCCTATTGATATTATCCATGGGCATCAGCGCTTGGACACAACGGTAGTGGTACGGGTGTTGTCCATCATTCTTGAGGGTATCCCAGACTACCTGGTGTCGAATATTTAATTCTCTCCCAACGGATCGAACGCTTCGTCCTGGCTGTTGATAAAAACATCTTAATATGTTTTCTTCCATGCGTGGATTACGTAACGCTGGACGTCCAGTATCAGCCATGTTTGCCCGCATATTTCCCGTACGATGTAGTCTTCGTGCTAATCCATCGATAACCCTTCGATTTGGATGCCTCCGATGTGGGAATCTCTCCATGTATTCGATGGCGGCTCTGGTCGAGTTCCCGTTTGCTCGCCCTAGGCACATTAACATGTCATAATATTCGGCATTCGTGTATTCCATCTTAACACACAATAATTAATCACGTTTAAATTTTCAACACACGAGTAACACACTTTGTTTTAAATTTTGTTATGATGAAATGGTGTTTAATTAATCACGCACTAAGTTAAATATGAAGTACACGTTTAAATATGAAAATAACACACACTTTGTTTTAATGTTTGTTAAATAAAAGGGTATTTCATTAATCTGAAAATAACAAAAGGATTAGTTTTAAAGCTTGTTTAACGAAAGGGTATCGTACGCCGTTCAATAAGAAAAGATATCGTTCGACGACCACACCGGCCAGCCGCAAAAAACAAACTGAGAAAATTTGGTGCGAATACGCAATGCTGCGAACACACAAATGTCCGGTCAGTCTTATTAAATTTTCGCTGAACACTGGGAATATTATTTAATTTATTTTAGCAGTATAGGTATGATTGTTGCAGAGTTAATTAGTTAATTATTGCGGACATCAAAAAAAAAGAGGTATACCTTACAAGGGTATGAGGGGTGGGTAGGAATCTGAGAGTCAGTGTATCCAGGAGTGACGGACGCATGAATTCATTCCTCCCATGGCGGTGGAATATGATTAATAGTCCAGTCCGTAGAACACCATCGACTACTACTTAGACAAGTTTTTAGCCAAAAAGTCCCCGCCCCTACTTGCTGCCCCACCTGTGCCCCCCCCCCAAACATGAAAGTGTACGGGTTTCGTAAATCGCGTCTATCTCAATTAATAAACAACATATCGGGTTGTAATTTTTTTAATCTCTTTGCTGTAACATTGTCTACAATTAATGTCCAGTTAAATTTCATCGTAACTTTTACCGTTTGTTTGTAATTCGTATGAAAAGGTAAATTTTTTTTTTTTTGGTACGTAATTTTACATTTTGTCACAGAACTTTTCAGGCCGACATTTTATGAAAAAAAAATTCCTACAAAGATTGTAGCCCTTTCTATGAGCTGTAAAATAATATAATTTTAATGTGTACTTTATGGCTAGGAAATGCCAGATATCAACCGTGAATGTTTAGTGCAACATCTCTGCATCGCTCCGCGGCAGCCGATTCATACCGCCAATTGATGTTAATACTCGTTAATTGTATTTTTTGTCAATTGTTTTAAATTTTAGTTTTACTGAAGAAGTGAAATTAGGCTTACGGGTATCAGTTCAAGATTTCAGCAACTAAAAATGCCATAGTATTTCAGTTTAAAATCTATAACTTTATTTATTGAATGGAAGTGTAAACTAGCTCCATTATGAATAACCCGCACTAACACGAGTATTTCACGTTCACGATTTGCACATAGCTTTTAGTGCACTAAAACAAACGAAATAATGACAAGACTAGAAGAAGTTATAATTACTTTGATGTGAGAACTTCTTTAGCACCGTTGTGATTTGAACCTGTTTGAAACGAAAAAGCGACACTTAATAGAAGTAATAAGCAAACAACGAAAATTTTATTTAATTATTACTTTGAAGTGAAAACTTCTTTAGCACCGTTGTGATTTGAACCTGGTTGAAACGAAATAGCGACACTTAGGTAATAGAAATAATAAGCAAACGACGAAAAATTTATTTTGTAATTACTTTGAAGTGAAAACTTCTTTAGCACCGTTGTGATTGACATTAATTGTAGACAATATTACAGCAAAGAGAATACAAAAAATTGCAATCCGATATGTCGTTTAGTAATGGAGATAGACGTGATTTACGAAACCCTTACACTTTTCATGTTTGGTGGGGCACAGGGGGGGAAAGCAAGGGGGGGTAAGGGCGGGGACTTTTGGCTAAGCACTTGTCTGAATGATAGTAGTTGATGGGGAAAAAATTAGCTGTATACTATTTTTTTTCCATCTAATTATTACATTATTAAAAAAAATGATAATAACCTTGTTCACATTCGTTTCGAACACTACTGTAATACGAAGAACTAACACGGAACAGAAAAGCGGCCATCTTTATTTGTGTACGCGAGGATTATACGGATCCAAGTCAGAAATGAGTTTTTGATACAGACTTGAAACTTGAAGTAAATTATCATGTTTATCAGTGGCAGAAAGATGGAAGTCCTATTATGAAGAAAAAATAGGATCTTCAAAATTGCATATGGATGCAAGTACCATGATGCAACAACTATCTTAGAAGCAGAAAGGTGTACCATGGACTTTATTCCTTTCATAATACACCACATGTCATAACAAAATAGTCCACTTCATTTAGAGACAGTAGGTCTCAAGTTCATGTTTTTGTTTGACTCAAGTCAGCGTTTTTTTTAAAAACAATTATTTTTAATTTTCATTGTTAGTTTTTGGGGTGTTATGCCGTGTTGCGCTACCTCCTTCTATAGCCGACGTTTCGGACAGCGTTGCAGTGTCCATCATCAGGGCAGATCCGGTAGATCCGACGATGTCGTCGCTTTTTCGTTTCAACCAGGTTCAAATCACAACGGTGCTAAAGAAGTTTTCACTTCAAAGATGTTACAAAATTAATTTTTCGTCGTTTGCTTACTATTTCTTTTTGGTGTCGCTCGTTCGTTTCAAACAGGTTTAAATCACAACGGTGCTAAAGAAGTTTTCACTTCAAAGTTGTTACAAAATTAATTTTTCGTCATTTGCTTACTATTTCTTTTTGGTGTCGCTTGTTCGTTTCAAACAGGTTCAAATCACAACGGTGCTAAAGAAGTTTTCACTTCAAAGTTGTTACAAAATTAATTTTTCGTCATTTGCTTACTATTTCTTTTTGGTGTCGCTTGTTCGTTTCAAACAGGTTCAAATCACAACGGTGCTAAAGAAGTTTTCACTTCAAAGTTGTTACAAAATTAATTTTTCGTCGTTTGCTTACTATTTCTTTTTGGTGTCGCTCGTTCGTTTCAAACAGGTTTAAATCACAACGGTGCTAAAGAAGTTTTCACTTCAAAGTTGTTACAAAATTAATTTTTCGTCATTTGCTTACTATTTCTTTTTGGTGTCGCTTGTTCGTTTCAAACAGGTTCAAATCACAACGGTGCTAAAGAAGTTTTCACTTCAAAGTTGTTACAAAATTAATTTTTCGTCATTTGCTTACTATTTCTTTTTGGTGTCGCTTGTTCGTTTCAAACAGGTTCAAATCACAACGGTGCTAAAGAAGTTTTCACTTCAAAGTTGTTACAAAATTAATTTTTCGTCGTTTGCTTACTATTTCTTTTTGGTGTCGCTCGTTCGTTTCAAACAGGTTTAAATCACAACGGTGCTAAAGAAGTTTTCACTTCAAAGTTGTAACAAAATTAATTTTTCGTCATTTGCTTACTATTTCTTTTTGGTGTCGCTTGTTCGTTTCAAACAGGTTTAAATCACAACGGTGCTAAAGAAGTTTTCACTTCAAAGTTGTTACAAAATTAATTTTTCGACGTTTGCTTACTATTTCTTTTTGGTGTCGCTCGTTCGTTTCAAACAGGTTTAAATCACAACGGTGCTAAAGAAGTTTTCACTTCAAAGTTGTAACAAAATTAATTTTTCGTCATTTGCTTACTATTTCTTTTTGGTGTCGCTTGTTCGTTTCAAACAGGTTTAAATCACAACGGTGCTAAATAAGTTTTCACTTCAAAGTTGTTACAAAATTAATTTTTCGTCGTTTGCTTACTATTTCTTTTTGGTGTCGCTCGTTCGTTTCAAACAGGTTTAAATCACAACGGTGCTAAAGAAGTTTTCACTTCAAAGTTGTAACAAAATTAATTTTTCGTCATTTACTTACTATTTCTTTTTGGTGTCGCTTGTTCGTTTCAAACAGGTTTAAATCACAACGGTGCTAAAGAAGATTTCACTTCAAAGTAATTATAACTTCTTCTAGTCTTGTCATTATTTCGTTAGATCTGCCCTGATGATGGACACTGCAACGCTGTCCGAAACGTCGGCAATAGAAGGAGGTAGCGCAACACGGCATAACACCCTAAAAACTAAAACGAAAATTCTTTTGGCCGTGAAAGTCTAAAAACTAATTATTTTTAAGGCTTTAAATTTCGTTTCATTTGCTCGTTTTTAAACAAACCTAATTGATTTAATAATTAATTTTTTTTGTCATCTATCAGCATGGATATCCGACGAAGTTATGAGACCATAGTTAGAGAAAAAATATTTTTTTGGCTCTCCTGAATATTTACCTTTTTGGACTTGCATCCGTATGCTTCTTGGGTACAGAATTAGGTTCGTGGGTCAAGGCCACACGACACTTTTTGCCGCCCGCGGTCATTTGACAAGCGTTGCTGTCTCGTTTTAGCAGCACTTTAAACAAACGAGACAGCGCTAGAATCCATCTCGTCGTGATTGGATCAGCATGCAGTCTCGTGCGCGAAATGTAGATCAGCTGTTGAACCGTGAAATGAGCAAACATTTTATTTTCATGTTGAATTAATTGATGGGCAATTTCAAAATTATGCTTTAAATAATTTTGAAATTGCCCATCAATTAATTCAACATGAAATTCAAATCCCGCTTGTACTACGAGTTTCCGGACACCTTGTATATATACAAGGTGTCCGGAAACTCGTAGTACAAGCGGGAAACTGGGGATTCCCCATCCCATTTGGAGTCGAGTTTGTGGTATAACTTTTTTTGATTTGAGCTTTCGTTTTCGAGAAAATCGAGTCAGAAGTTGATTTTTTTTTGGTCAAATTCTTGTAAATTATTACCGACGATCATAGTACCTAACTAATAAAAACAAATTAAAAGAAAACCAAACAAATAAATCGGTATTTAAAGCATAATTTTGAAATTGCCCATCAATTAATTCAACATGAAAATAAAATGTTTGCTCATTTCACGGTTCAACAGCTGATCTACATTTCGCGCACGAGACTGCATGCTGATCCAATCACGACGAGATGGATTCTAGCGCTGTCTCGTTTGTTTAAAGTGCTGCTAAAACGAGACAGCAACGCTTGTCAAATGACCGCGGGCGGCAAAAAGTGTCGTGTGGCCTTGACCCACGAACCTAATTCTGTACCCAAGAAGCATACGGATGCAAGTCCAAAAAGGTAAATGTTCAGGAGAGCCAAAAAAATATTTTTTCTCTAACTATGGTCTCATAACTTCGTCGGATATCCATGCTGATAGATGACAAAAAAAATTAATTATTAAATCAATTAGTTTTGTTTTAAAAACGAGCAAATGAAACGAAATTTAAAGCCTTAAAAATAATTAGTTTTTAGACTTTCACGGCCAAAAGAATTTTCGTTTTAGTTTTTAGGGTGTTATGCCGTGTTGCGCTACCTCCTTCTATTGCCGACGTTTCGGACAGCGTTGCAGTGTCCATCATCAGGGCAGATCTAACGAAATAATGACAAGACTAGAAGAAGTTATAATTACTTTGAAGTGAAATCTTCTTTAGCACCGTTGTGATTTAAACCTGTTTGAAACGAACAAGCGACACCAAAAAGAAATAGTAAGCAAATGACGAAAAATTAATTTTGTTACAACTTTGAAGTGAAAACTTCTTTAGCACCGTTGTGATTTAAACCTGTTTGAAACGAACGAGCGACACCAAAAAGAAATAGTAAGCAAATGACGAAAAATTAATTTTGTTACATCTTTGAAGTGAAAACTTCTTTAGCACCGTTGTGATTTAAACCTGTTTGAAACGAACGAGCGACACCAAAAAGAAATAGTAAGCAAACGTCGAAAAATTAATTTTGTAACAACTTTGAAGTGAAAACTTCTTTAGCACCGTTGTGATTTAAACCTGTTTGAAACGAACAAGCGACACCAAAAAGAAATAGTAAGCAAATGACGAAAAATTAATTTTGTTACAACTTTGAAGTGAAAACTTCTTTAGCACCGTTGTGATTTAAACCTGTTTGAAACGAACGAGCGACACCAAAAAGAAATAGTAAGCAAACGACGAAAAATTAATTTTGTAACAACTTTGAAGTGAAAACTTCTTTAGCACCATTGTGATTTGAACCTGGTTGAAACGAAAAAGCGACGACATCGTCGGATCTACCGGATCTGCCCTGATGATGGACACTGCAACGCTGTCCGAAACGTCGGCTATAGAAGGAGGTAGCGCAACACGGCATAACACCCCAAAAACTAACAATGAAAATTAAAAATAATTGTTTTTAAAAAAAACGCTGACTTGAGTCAAACAAAAACATAAACTTGAGACCTACTGTCTCTAAATGAAGTGGACTATTTTGTTATGACATGTGGTGTATTATGAAAGGAATAAAGTCCATGGTACACCTTTCTGCTTCTAAGATAGTTGTTGCATCATGGTACTTGCATCCATATGCAATTTTGAAGATCCTATTTTTTCTTCATAATAGGACTTCCATCTTTCTGCCACTGATAAACATGATAATTTACTTCAAGTTTCAAGTCTGTATCAAAAACTCATTTCTGACTTGGATCCGTATAATCCTCGCGTACACAAATAAAGATGGCCGCTTTTCTGTTCCGTGTTAGTTCTTCGTATTACAGTAGTGTTCGAAACGAATGTGAACAAGGTTATTATCATTTTTTTTAATAATGTAATAATTAGATGGAAAAAAATAGTATACAGCTAATTTTTTCCCCATCAACTACTATCATTCAGACAAGTGCTTAGCCAAAAGTCCCCGCCCTTACCCCCCCTTGCTTTCCCCCCCTGTGCCCCACCAAACATGAAAAGTGTAAGGGTTTCGTAAATCACGTCTATCTCCATTACTAAACGACATATCGGATTGCAATTTTTTGTATTCTCTTTGCTGTAATATTGTCTACAATTAATGTCAATCACAACGGTGCTAAAGAAGTTTTCACTTCAAAGTAATTACAAAATAAATTTTTCGTCGTTTGCTTATTATTTCTATTACCTAAGTGTCGCTATTTCGTTTCAACCAGGTTCAAATCACAACGGTGCTAAAGAAGTTTTCACTTCAAAGTAATAATTAAATAAAATTTTCGTTGTTTGCTTATTACTTCTATTAAGTGTCGCTTTTTCGTTTCAAACAGGTTCAAATCACAACGGTGCTAAAGAAGTTCTCACTTCAAAGTAATTATAACTTCTTCTAGTCTTGTCATTATTTCGTTTGTTTTAGTGCACTAAAAGCTATGTGCAAATCGTGAACGTGAAATACTCGTGTTAGTGCGGGTTATTCATAATGGAGCTAGTTTACACTTCCATTCAATAAATAAAGTTATAGATTTTAAACTGAAATACTATGGCATTTTTAGTTGCTGAAATCTTGAACTGATACCCGTAAGCCTAATTTCACTTCTTCAGTAAAACTAAAATTTAAAACAATTGACAAAAAATACAATTAACGAGTATTAACATCAATTGGTGGTATGAATCGGCTGCCGCGGAGCGATGCAGAGATGTTGCACTAAACATTCACGGTTGATATCTGGCATTTCCTAGCCATAAAGTACACATTAAAATTATATTATTTTACAGCTCATAGAAAGGGCTACAATCTTTGTAGGAATTTTTTTTCATAAAATGTCGGCCTGAAAAGTTCTGTGACAAAATGTAAAATTACGTACCAAAAAAAAAAAAATTTACCTTTTCATACGAATTACAAACAAACGGTAAAAGTTACGATGAAATTTAACTGGACATTAATTGTAGACAATGTTACAGCAAAGAGATTAAAAAAATTACAACCCGATATGTTGTTTATTAATTGAGATAGACGCGATTTACGAAACCCGTACACTTTCATGTTTGGGGGGGGGGGCACAGGTGGGGCAGCAAGTAGGGGCGGGGACTTTTTGGCTAAAAACTTGTCTAAGTAGTAGTCGATGGTGTTCTACGGACTGGACTATTAATCATATTCCACCGCCATGGGAGGAATGAATTCATGCGTCCGTCACTCCTGGATACACTGGCTCTCAGATTCCTACCCACCCCTCATACCCTTGTAAGGTATACCTCTTTTTTTTTTGATGTCCGCAATAATTAACTAATTAACTCTGCAACAATCATACCTATACTGCTAAAATAAATTAAATAATATTCCCAGTGTTCAGCGAAAATTTAATAAGACTGACCGGACATTTGTGTGTTCGCAGCATTGCGTATTTGCACCAAATTTTCTCAGTTTGTTTTTTGCGACTGGCCGGTGTGGTCGTCGAACGATATCTTTTCTTATTGAACGGCGTACGATACCCTTTCGTTAAACAAGCTTTAAAACTAATCCTTTTGTTATTTTCAGATTAATGAAATACCCTTTTATTTAACAAACATTAAAACAAAGTGTGTGTTATTTTCATATTTAAACGTGTACTTCATATTTAACTTAGTGCGTGATTAATTAAACACCATTTCATCATAACAAAATTTAAAACAAAGTGTGTTACTCGTGTGTTGAAAATTTAAACGTGATTAATTATTGTGTGTTAAGATGGAATACACGAATGCCGAATATTATGACATGTTAATGTGCCTAGGGCGAGCAAACGGGAACTCGACCAGAGCCGCCATCGAATACATGGAGAGATTCCCACATCGGAGGCATCCAAATCGAAGGGTTATCGATGGATTAGCACGAAGACTACATCGTACGGGAAATATGCGGGCAAACATGGCTGATACTGGACGTCCAGCGTTACGTAATCCACGCATGGAAGAAAACATATTAAGATGTTTTTATCAACAGCCAGGACGAAGCGTTCGATCCGTTGGGAGAGAATTAAATATTCGACACCAGGTAGTCTGGGATACCCTCAAGAATGATGGACAACACCCGTACCACTACCGTTGTGTCCAAGCGCTGATGCCCATGGATAATATCAATAGGAGAGAATTTTGTGAATGGATTATTCAGATGGAGAGGCAAAATGTGGCATTTATCGATCATATTCTCTGGACAGACGAGTCAACCTTCAGTCGAGATGGCATGTTCAACTCTCGAAATGAACACCAGTGGGCACATGTCAATCCTCATGCAAAGCGGCCAAGACATTTCCAACACCGGTGGTCCTTAAATGTGTGGGGTGGGTTGGTTGGCGATAGAGTGCTGGGGCCGTGTTTTCTTCCAGCAAGGATGAGTTCAGAGCTTTATTTGCATTTTTTACAGAACGAGCTGCAGGAGCTTCTTGAAGATATACCTCTAATAACCATAAGGAATTTGTGGTTCCAGCAAGATGGTGCTCCACCTCATTTTGGGCTTCAAGTTCGAAGATATCTCGATGAAGAGTTCGAAGGTCGGTGGATAGGACGTGCTGGACCTATCGCATGGCCAGCCAGGTCACCGGATCTGACGCCAATGGACTTTTTTTTGTGGAGTTTTGTAAAAGGGAAAGTATACAAGACAGAATGTCCTGATGTTGATACGTTAAGATTACGTATCATTGACGCTTTTGACCAGCTAAAAATTAACCCAGATATGATTCGAAGAGTTCAACAATCGATCATTCGACGGGCCCAACTGTGCTTGGAATTTAATGGTGATAATTTTGAACAGTTTTTGTGATTTGTTTTTGTAAGTACCTGTGTAAATAAATGACTGCTTGGAAGTGTGCGAACTACATGTGCTAATAATAAGTATGTGAAATACCTGTTAATAATCTAATATGCTAATAATCAGGGACACTAGAGGTCTAGATTCGTTCAACGTACCTGTGTAAATAAATATGAGTGTGGTTGAAAGTGTGCGGACTACTTGTGCGTGTGAAATAAATACCTATGCTAATAATAAGTGTGTGAATACCTGTTAATAATCTAATATGCTAATAATCAGGGACACTAGAGGTCTAGATTCGTTCAACGTACCTGTGTAAATAAATATGAGTGTGGTTGGAAGCGTGCGGACTACTTGTGCGTGTGAAATAAATACCTGTGCTAATAATAAGTGTTTGAACACCTGTTAATAATCTAATACGCTAATAATAAAGCTAATAATCAGGGACACTGGAGGTCTAGATTCGTTCAAACTTAAATGTAGATTCGTTCTTTCAAAAAAATTAGAGTCTTTGCGAGAGCCTTGAAGGAGTAACCATCTGTTATTTAATACCAGGGCGGGAAAGCGGTGGATAACCTCCAATGTCCTTGATTATTAATTGTGATAAAGTTGAAAAATTGGCGACAATGTTTGTTTTTGTGTTGTGTTTTTGGCTTGGAAAACATTCGAACGAGATGACGGGCTGCTAACAAAATAAATAGGTACGCTAATTAACCATAATTTTAATGCTTAGAAGAGGTGGGAGAATAAATTAGTAAGATGAAAATAAATAAACTATGGACACGAAAAGACATTTAGCAACTTATAAATCATTTTAGAGTAGCTTCTTCGAACTGTCATTTCGACAGGAGTTAACCCTAAAGAAGCCGAAATTTTTTTTAAATAATTTTTTTTTTAAATTTTAAATTTAAAAATGCTTAAATTAAAAGTCTTTATGTTTATTTGGGTTCTCTGTGTGATGTAGGTTCACCAGTTTTCCGCTTGTACTACGAGTTTCCGGACACCGTGTATATACATATATATTTTTTTTTTTTTTATTTATTTATTATTGACCATATTTGTTTTATTATTGTCTTTAGCTCCAGTTATAATTTTTGAGTAAAAGTCTTTTTTTGTTTTTCTAATTAGAGTAGTTAATATATTTTTATACTTTTTATAATAAAGTATAATTTTATTGTTAACTAGTGGCCTTTGTGTTATTTTATAAAGTTTACTCTTTTTCTAATGGCTTTTATTAATCCTAGAGTAAACCAGGGTTTAATTTTCCTTGTTTTTTAAATTAGAGACGATCTGTGTTGTTTTTTTTTGCTTCTAAAAAGTGTTTAGTTAAAGCGTTTTCAAACAGTAAGGCACTTTGGTTGGCGCATTTATTTTTTAAAACTTCTTCGCATTTTTCAGTTATTGATTTATCTAATAATTTGTAGTGTACTTGGGAATGTGGAAGATTTATTTTGGCTCTGCAGTTTAGTTTTTTATTTGTCTCATGTAGTATAAGACACGCGTAGTTGTTAGTTATATTGGTTTTCCAAACAGTAGATTTAATATTTTTTATTTCATTTAAATGTTTATTACACCAGATTTGATCTATATATGAATGGCGTTTGGTTTTTAATTTCTCCAGTGTTACTATTAATACAAGATTTAAAATTGAGGTGCGTCATCATTTTAATGAAATTATTTTTTTCTATTGAGTTATGGTTTGTAGAAATGTTTATATTGAAATGACCATACACAAAAGTAAGTAGGTATTGTCGGTAATTTTCTTAGATATTCACATAGTTCATTTATGAAGTTAGTTATGTTTGATTTGTGTGTTCTGTACACTGTTGTAATTCTGTACAATTTATTTTTTAATTTTATATCTATTTTTAGACAATTTACAAGTTGTATATAAATTTCTTCAATGTTAGTATAATAATAATAATAATAATGATTTATTGTTTTCCTTTCTTTACAAACATCTAAAGATAATGATATCCTCACTGGGATTTCGCGTGCTGAGGATTTCATTTACATATTATAATTTAATTATAAGAAATTTATATGAATTTGTTATAAACATATAGGTATCATGTAGTATTTTTTTAAATAATTAAAAATTAAATAAAATTGTATTTTTTTTTTTATAATTCAGTTCAGTAGATTCGGTTTTAGTCTGTATTTGATATCAGTATATTTTCTATTTCTGTTCTCCCTATATTTAGTATCCAGCTTTTTATTTGAGATTTAAATGTTATACTGTTGAGGTTTTTAAATGAGGGTGGTATTTTATTGTAAAGTTTAATACCATAATACAAGAAGCTTTTTTGCCCAAATGTTGTGTTAGTAGTTACTTGTTGGATATGTTTTTGACCATGAGATCTAGTGTTTCTAATGTACGTGTAAGTTGTCATTTCTTGGGTTTTGTACTTATGAATGTAAATGAGTATAGTTTTAGAATACAGTTGTTTAATTGACATGATGTTAAGATTGTTGAAGATTTCATCAGTGCTAGTTCTTACAGGAACTTCCAGTATAATTTTCATTATGGATTTTTGAGTTTTAATTAGTGGATTTAGTATGTTTTTATTTGTACTGCCCCATCCGATAATACCGTATTCTAACAGTGATTGGCAGAGAGCCATGTAAATCTTGATTAAGTCTTTTTTAATGAGGACATTCCTGATAGTTTTGAAAAAATAACTTAGTTTTTTAATTTTATTATTTAAATAGGTAATGTGTTCGGTCCATTTTAAGTTTTGGTCAATTTTTAGACCCAGATACGTTATAAGGACAGTTACAATGCTCATTTAAGTGATGCTGACTATGAATTTTCAAGTTCAGGTTTTCTTCAGAGTTTTTCTTATTTTTTATTTTGAAAGTGATGAATTTGGTTTTATTAGCATTAAGTGTAAGTGAATGGTAGTCTAGCCAATTTTTAATTCTTTTAAGTGTGTCTTCTGCTTTCTTAAATGTTTCTGCCCAATTTTTCCCATTTATTAGGAGAACAGTATCATCCGCAAAACTGGTGATTTCTCCGTCACATTCTATGTGGCATAGGTCATTAATATAAATAAGGAACAGAATCGGACCCAGAATACTTCCCTGAGGCACCCCGAATTTGACATCAATACACTCACTGCTTATGTTGTTAAGTTTCACAGTTTGCTTTCTATTTCCCATGTAACTTTTTAAAAATATTAGTTCATTATCAGTAATTTCTATGTTCTCTAGTTTTTAAAAAAGATGTTAGTGATTTATTGTGTCGAACGCTTTAGAAAGGTCGAGAAATATGCCAATGCATTTTTGATGAGAGTCTAGAGAATTTTTAATATATTCAATTACTAAGGCTATGGCGTTGGATGTTCCTAAATTTTTTCTGAAGCCAAATTGTTTAGGTGATAATAGTTTATTTGATTCTAGGTAGTCGACGAGTTGAGTTTTAACTGTTATTTCTAAGATTTTAGATAATGTGTTTAGAATTGTGATTGGTTTATAGTTATTGATATCTTTACGATTTCCTGATTTAAAGATTGGTGTAATAGTCCCAATTTTGAGTTGAGACGGAAATCTGCTTTCTGTGATAGATTTGTTTATTAGAAAGAGTATCTGTTCGGTAATTTCATCTTGAGAGAATTTTATTGTTTTCATTGTGATTTCATCACTACCAGATGAGGATGTTGATTTGAATTTAGATAACATTAGTGTTAGTTCTTGTTTAGTGATTGGTTTTAGGGCAAATTTAATCCTTTGTGGATTTGGGTGTTTGTTTATGTTCGGGTTAAAGTGTTGAGATTTGGTTATTTTGTTCGCTAAATTCGAGCCTATGTTTGAAAAAAAGTTCTTTGTGTAGTTAATTAGTTAATGTACGTTTTTGTTGACCGAGAGTGTACCGTTATCTGTGTTGATTTCTTCCAATGGTTTTTTTTGTTTTGATCTGTGTAGGTGATTTCTTTAATTATTTGCCAGATAAGTTTTGGATTATTATTGGACTGATCTATTATAGATCTGTAGTAATTTTGTTTAGCCGATTTAGTAAGATTGGAGCAGATGTTTCTATAGTTTTTGTAAAATAGTTTTAAAGAAAAGTCATAAGGATTGTTTTTTACTTGCTGATGGATCTTGTCATTTTTCTTATACATTTAAGTAGGCCAGGTGTGATCCAAGCTTTTTTGATAATTTTATTGTGTGAATACGTGTAAGTTTTTATTGAAGTGTGGTTTTGTATTTTTAATTGCAAGTGTTCAATAAACATTTTCCAAGCAACTTCTATGTCTTCAGCTTTATATATTGACTCCCAGGTTTCAGTTTGTAGTGATTTTTTTAGTTTTGTATAGTCTATAACACGTTTATTCCACGTTAAATTTTGAGTCGATGGTCGATTTTTCTTTGCATGAATGTTAAGAATTAAAGTGTAGTGATCAGTGATGGTAGATTGATGTATGATTGTGGATTATTTTTTATTCGTTTTTGCCATTATGTGGTCAATGCAAGTTTGCGAGGGGATTGATTTATTCATTTTGTGATCCACTCTTGTTGGTTCCTTTATTGCGGCAGACATCCCGTGGGAGAGGAGGAGTAATTGGTACTCCTGTGTTTGTGGATGTTGCCTTCCAGTATCCAGTATATTAATGTTAATATCCCCAATAATGAACAGGTTCCTGATGTTTCGTTCTTGAAGTAGTATGGAGTCTAGTGATCCAAGAAATGGTGATAAATTTGCAGATGAAGGCGATCTGTAGATAGCGAAGATGCATGTATCTTGATCGAGTTTTATTTTCAAACAGTTTGCGTCTTGTAGTTCAATTTCTTCTATTTTGCATTCCATCTTATTTTTACAATATACAATTACTCCGTCGTTTGATGTTTGTGAAGTTTAGTATTGAAGACTTTGTAGTTGTTGATGTTTTTATGCACATATGTTGAGGAATTTATCCAACATTCTGTAAGGATTAATAAGTCAGGTTCTAAATTTAATTCATTTATCAGCACAGTGAAATCCTCGAAGTTTTTGTTAATACTTCGAATGTTTTGATGAATTATGTTCAGGATCGGGAACTCGTCCTGGAGTATACGGTTTAACATGCAGGTATTTGTGGTGATTATTGGTTGAGGTATCAGTTTTTCAAGTGTTTCCGTTGTGAAAGAGGCCATTATAAAGATATAGAGTAGATGGAGTGTATATAGGGTTTTTTTTTAAATCATCTTAACAGGTATATCGTTGAGATGTCATATTTCGATAACCTTTGAGTCTTTAGTTTTTCTTATAAGAATTTTTCCATCTTTAACCCAAACATATTTATATTATTTTTCTAGGGCTCTTTGTTTGGTGTTCCAATGTAAATTTTTGTAGTACTGTGTTAATGCCGCATTTAGATAGACGTATTGGGCTCCTTCCCCGTTGAATTTTTTTATCGGGTCACTATGTTTAGCAGCTAACATGATGTGCACTTTTTTATTGTCTACAAAATTAATTGTGATTTTTTTTGGTTGTTTGGTTTGGAAGTTGTAATTTTAAAGGTGTCCTCTGGTGATATGGTAACGCCTGCGAGCTCAGCGATCTGGCTTACAGTATGGGCTGGGGGTATGTTTTCCTGTAATTTAAGGCCGCTTATTTCAATACTGTTTAACAGGGCTGATTGTTCAATGTCTGCCAGGTGAACCTCCACCGTAGCCAATCTTTTCTCCTTTTCTGCCATTTCTTCCTTAAGTTTGTTTATGTGTTTTGGTGTATCCATGATTTGCGACAGTTTGTTTAGGATATCGTCATATTTATCGTTAATAAAGCTGTTAAACGTTTTTATTTCTTGAAGCTCAGTTTCTATTTTTTTAAACATAACTGATTTCATTTCCTCGAATTTTGAATTGATGATTTCGAATATTGGGTCATCTTTGGTATTTTTGTTAGACCTTGTTTCCATGATTTTAGTTGGTTTGGACATAGGGCTAAATAAATGATCCAATGTGCATTAAAAAAAACTTTGACCGATTTACTGCGAACTGTCACTTCCACTTTATAAGTTGAATAAATTAACTTGTACAACTTAGTAAGTCACTGTTTATTATGGAATACTATCAATTTTATGTTTAAAATTATATTTACACTTTGAAAATAGGAGTGAGTAAACTTTTTACTGTAATAAAAATGTCGTAAATTATATCACTTTTTCATTGGCTTGGTTAGTTTTGATTTTGTATAACTGGAGTAAAACCGTATGGTTTTGACTACATAAGACACTTAAAAGACAGAACTAAAATACCAGCAGCAATTACTGCACTCTTTTATGGTTTCTGTCACTTTTATTAAATATATTTTTTAATTTTGCGGAAGCAAACAAAAAACAGACTTGTCACTGAAGTATTTTTTTTTTTTTTTTTTTTTAAATTTTTTAAAAGAAAGACAAACATTCCCGGGTTACGAATAACCCAACAATGTTTTAAAATCTCCTACTACCACCACAGAAAGCCGAAAATGTTGCTTGTGTTGTGATGGAGGACTTAGCCAGCCGAGGAATTGAACATGCGACGCCCGGGTGGGACCCAAGCGCTATGCCCACTCAACCACTGACCGGTATTATTGTTGTATTATTAGAAATTTCACACTCGTCATGAACAAAAATATAATTATACCACTATTTTTGTTAATTGGTGTTGTTGTTGCGATGACTTTGTAGTTGGGTAGCGCATTAATCGTTGATCGTTATTACAGTGCGTTTCTGTTAACACTATGCAGGCGGGCGATAAACACAGATCATAAATATTTATCAAAAATTCATCGAGGTTTTTTGCGATGCTTCGAATGTTCATATGTAATAATAAAAAGGGGGAACTGTTTGTAACGCACCACTTATTAACTTCTGTAATATTTTGACATATTTCTTGATTTATTTTGTGTTTTTAGTCAATTTGTTTTATTATAAAATCGGTCATTTTGAATTATAATTTATTTTTTCTTGAGTAGAGTTAAGCATTTTTATTCTGTGTTTGCATTTTTTGCTATTTGATTTGTGGTCTGTTGGAGTTGTTGTTTTAAATTTTAAGTTAATTTCTGTGCAATCAATGCATTTTGGTATTTCGTTTTTATTGTTAAATTTTTTTAAGTTATGTTAACCCGCACAATGAAGGCATATTGGTTTGTTCGGGGGTTGGAGGCAACGCATTTCTGTATGCCCATATTTTTGACGATGGTAAAATTGCATTAGGAGGTTACAATCCTCTACTTTAATTTGGTAAAAACCAAGGTTTACGCTTTTTTTCATAATTATAAGATTTCTGAGATCTCAACTCGTTTCGATGATAATATTTTTTTGTTGCAATTATTTAATTGGTATGTTTCCTTTATATTTTATTTTGTTTGGGTCCATTTCGTTTATTATTTCAATATCTTCATTTTGCAGAATTAGATCCGATATAAATTCTTCTTATGTATATTTTTCGTTGATTCCTTTAAAGATCATGTACTGCCTTTTTTTTATCAACGTTTTCAATTTGTATTCCTTCAAGCTTAAACTTTGTAATTTCATTTTTGATGTTGGCAATATCATCCGCTTTTTGTAAATTTATTATTAATTCATTTTTTGATGTCTTCCTGATGCTACTTACTCCGATTCCTAGTTTAGATATTTTGACGTTCTTCATGATGGTTTCTTTTATGTCTTCGTTATCATTTTTAGTTTTAATTATAACGGGGTATTCTGAAATTTTAGGTGTCGTGTATTTTCCACTGGCGATGCTGGCGTAACTTCTCGAAGTTGCTTTGTTTTCAAAATGTTGATATTTTTCTAAGTTACTGATATATTTAGTATCACTGTTGATATATTTTCTTGTAATTCGATAATTTTGTCTTGTAATGAGAGTTTCTTTCTTAATTTTATCTTCGAACCTCGTTATTATGAGCTCAACAGTATTTTAGTTTTTTGATCTTTGACTGTCTGAATTTTCGAATCCTCACTCTTTAGCTCATTTATTTATTTATTTATTTATTTATTTATTACACGCCCTGATGGGCTTTTACATTATAGTTTATAAGTTGAGTATAAAAACAATGAAGAAAATATAATACAATGAGAAAAGAAAATACGTAATACAATATAAAAACAAAACCACATAATAAAATAAAAAGTACATATGTAAAAATATGATAAGAAGTCTCACATTCAATATAAACAAAAAACTGCAGAAATTATGTAAATCTATTTGTGTCTAGAAGAATAAAAGTGATAGAATATGCAACATTTATACTGATTGGTTTTAAGATGAAATATATCACCTAAATTAGAATATCTATTTCCGAGACTGTGAAGTCTCGGAAACGGAGAATTTTGATAAGCTAGTGTCCTGGTGTTATTGAAGTAAAAGGGTAATAAATGTCGACATGATTTTTTGGGTACATGGATATTGATAAATTGAAGTAATTCTGGACAGTCAATTTTGTAATGCATTATTTTATGTAACAGTATTAAATCTGTGCTTATTCTACTTTCTGAAAGTTTCAACAGAGAAAATTTATCCAGGAGGTAATTATAATCAATGTTTAGTATAGGAATACGCAATTTATAGTTTATGAACCTTAGAAACTTCCGTTGTATCTTTTCAATGTTGTCTGAATGAATATTGAAAAAGGGAGACCATAACGTAGAGTTATATTCAAGTTGGCATCTGACAAGGGTTTTATATAACATAATAAATGTGCCTAAATCATTAAAATTTTTTGCAGCTCTTAAAACAAAGCCAAGAGTCTTTAGGGATTTGTTGATAATATTATTAATATGACATACAAAGGTGAGTTTACTGTCGAACATAATGCCTAGATCCATAATTTCATTAACACAATTTAAATTTTCATCATTTAATGAATACTGAAAATATATAGGATTATTTATTTTGGTAAAATGAATGAACTGACATTTATTTATGTTTAATGCTACTTTGTTGATAGAGCACCATTCAAAAAGATATATCAAATTAGTTTGAAGTGTAATACAATCATTAATGTGGTTGATCTCTTTATAAAGTTTCATGCCATCAGCAAACAGTAGCACGTTTATGTTTGTGAATATATCAACAATATCATTTATAAATATAATGAACAAAATGGGCCCTAAATGGGAGCCTTGCGGCACTCCACTTGTTGCTATAAATTTGTACGAATGTGTGCCATTTATTTTCACGCTAAGACTTCTTTTGGACAAATAACTAACAAACCAAATTAATAAGCTACCATAAACTCCAAGTGTCGCCAATTTATTGATTAATATTTTGTGACACACCTTGTCAAAGGCCTTGCTAAAGTCCGTATATATTGAGTCAACCTGGCACCTGTTTGCTAAAGATTTAGATATGAAGTTTTCGTAAATTAGTATATTGGTTAGTGTAGATTTATTTGAACATAAGCCATGTTGATAGGGTGTTATATTTTTTCAACATATTGAGTCAACCTGGCACCTGTTTGCTAAAGATTTAGATATGAAGTTTTCGTAAATTAGTATATTGGTTAGTGTAGATTTATTTGAACATAAGCCATGTTGATAGGGTGTTATATATTTTTTTATATTTGTAGATATTTTATGGAGTACAATTTTTTCAAAAAGCTTGGGAATCGATGATTGGATACATACTGGCCTATAATTTGTTACGTCCGTTTTGTCCCCTTTTTTAAAAATGGGTGTTAGAAAACTGTGTTTCCATGTATCAGGGAAACTGCCTGTCTCTAGTGACTGGTTAAAAATTAGAAAAAGAGGAACAGTTATGCCATTTAAACATTCTTTAATTAACACTGGTGGAATATTATCAGGTCCTGCATTTTTTCTAGCATCTAACAAATTTACATGGTTTTTGATATCATTAATTTCTATGCGTATTTCAGATATATCCAGGCTAAGATTCGATGAGAATTTTGGAATTTCGTTGCTAGGTATATCCTCTTCATACACAGACTTAAAATAATCGGCAAATAGATTTGCAATGTTTTCATCATTACATCCAATTTATCCATTGAAATTCATAGTAGTTGGAATACCCAAGTTATTATTTTTTTGAGAGTTAGTATAATTCCAAAACTGTTTTATATTTACACGAATATCAGTTTCAATTTTGTCGATGTAATTTTTATAGCACAATTTTGAGATTTTACAACACTCCTTTCATAACAATTGAAATTCATTGTAATCACTCGACAGTCTGGACCGTTTGTAATTTTTATGAGCTATTTTCTTACGATATGTTAAAGTGATCAATTCGGGACTAAACCAGTTTGGAAAATGAGAAATTCTATTATGTCGAAGAGGCACAAAATTTGCAATAGCATCATTTAGAATAGCATAAAATTTATTTACATTATCGTTAATATCTGTATTTTCCAGAAAGGACCAGTCTGTTGTATTTAAGCAATCAGAATTTTTTTTTAAATTTGCCTTAGAAAAGTTATAAGATGGCTTGATATTTTTGAGATAAGTGTTGTTAACAAAGGGAATAACTATATCCAGAGGAGGATGGTAAACGTCCACAGGTAATAGTTCTTCTAAAGATTTACATACGTTAGCCGTGGGCTCACTGCAAAAAACTAGATCAAGAATGCGACTATTTATATTAGCGACAGTGTTTAGTTGTGGGATTGATAAATAATTCGACATACCCAGAATCTCTCTCTCACTAAGATTGGCAGTTGACATATTAATACCAGACAATTCAGGGTCATCATGGTTCCAAGATATATTTGGTAAGTTATAGTCACCCACTAAAACAAGTTTGGCACTGGGATATTTAAACCTTAAAAATTCCACATCCTCTACATGATTCATATACAGCCGTGTATCGGAGGATGGCGGTATATATATGCATCCAATTATTAATTTGACAGCATTTTTACATTTAGACAGTAACCGTAATTTTTGGGTCATCAATTTGGGTTCAAAAATGCCCCCACTCTATTTAGAATTTTAAATATTGTCTCTTGTTACAGTTATAGCCATAACAATATTCTGTTAACTTTTTGTCTATTACTTCAATGTCACTTGTCTTCAAACTTCAAATTTTAAATTCAAATTCAAATTCAAATGTCACTTGTCATGGTAATTTCAAGATTTTGTTTTTTAATTCACTGTTATAGTAGATCTGTTTTCACTGCGATTATTTAATAATTGGAATAAGATTCACTTAGTTTTGTGCGAAAAACACAATGTTGATATCGATTTTGGAAACTTTTTGTTGGAAAAAATATTTGGTTGCTTAAAATGAAAACTCCATAAGTAGATAATTGTCTATATATTATGACATTTCAAATTCGTTAAACTACTTTCAACGTAAAATCGCTTTTTAGTCATTAATCAGAGAGAGATGTAATATAAAACGTTTAAATTTATTAATTTTCCTTGAAGTCTCATTTTTTATGCCTAAGTTGAGATGTGTATAGTTTTTTCTCTTTCCAACGCAACAATTTCATATTTCTAAAATAAATACGTCAATATTTTGTACCTGCCACCTTACAATCACAATAGTGTTTATCGCCTGAGTTAACTTTTGATGGTTTTCTAAATACGTTAAATGAATATTCGGTGAACTTATTTTATTTATTTAAAAACAATAAACAGTACATGTGAGAAAATACAGTTTCTGTTGGAGAATCTAGCAAAAAATAGAGACGTGTAGTCTCTTGAATGATAAGTCGAAGATAAGCATTCGTTGAAGAAATCGGTGGTCTCTTTTATAGGAGCAGACGTCCGGGTTCCATGGTACCTTATAACGTTTATGGGTTTGTTTTGTTACCTTGTCAGATTAGGTGCAGCACTGGATGCGTGGTTTGTTCGTTTTCATCTTCAGGTCGGTCGGCTCCTTGATTAGGTGACAGTCCTTCCCTTAAATTCAAATTCCTCTTTTTCTCGATGAGAAGTTTGATGGTTTTCCATATGAGGAGTGCGGCTGCGGCGATAATGCAGCCACTGGTTAGTGATATGTGTAGCATCCTTTTGAGTGAATTTGAAAAAGGAATAGTTAGTTCATGCATTTGCATTTTTATAAGTTCTTGAATTTGGATTTGTGGAAGTTTTAAAACTTGGAGTTTTTCCTTGGAGTAGGTAACTGTTATAATATACCAAGAGGATATTATCCTCTTGGTTTGCAGATTGTCCTACTGCGAGGGTTTTTCCTTGGTGCAGTCATCTGAGGTTATGATCTCATTGTTGCATATACTCATGGTGTCGGTCATCTCTTGGCATCTGTCGGCTGAAAATACATCTTTTCTATTCTTCAAAATTCGTCTTGGGAGGGATGCGGGCACAAGGCAGTTATTATCGGAATATTTGGAAATATTATGTAAAATGTCATAGTAATCATAAAATATCTTTTCCACTAGAGGCGTTATAACGAAGTGTAATTTTCTTTCTGATCGAACTCATTTTACTTGCAGTAAACGCCGGAGCAAATTAAAAATTTCTATTTATACTTTTATTTATGTTTATAATAATAAGACAATTTGATACAATAACAATAACATACAATAATAATAAGATAATGTTGTTATCGGAAACATGTTTGAGTTTTGAGTAATAGTCTTGCATTATACGAGAGGTCAGAGATTTTATTTTTATTTTTATTTATTTTCTTGTATGTTTCCCATTATAAATTGATTGTAATTACAATCGGATTTTACTCAAATCATTTAACACTAACATGCAAACATTGATCAGAAACTGTGTAAACATATATATGTATGTATATAATTCAATTGGCTTAGCAGGACTTGTTTGTGATTTTTAATAACTACTCTTACAATAATAAATAAATTGCACTAAAAAAAAAATTTTTTACGAGAGTATGAAAGGGAAGTTTTTTTTTCAAATTTAAAAAATTTAAAATTGATAATTATAATGCATGAAAAAAAAATAGGTGTTGATTAAGTATTGTTAATTATTGCAATGCAATTTTAGGTAGATAAGTTATTTAATATATTATTGCTTAATTTGTTTTTGAATTTATTGTATTCAGGTTCTAATCTCAGATAGATCTTCTAAATAATTGTTAAAATTTATTTTATCTTTTAACTTGCTTAAGTCGTAATCGTCGAAATTACCAGTAAGGGCATTTCGATAAATATTCTATTCATTCTAGGGGCAGGGTGTTCATGCCTAATTGAAATACCTGATTCGTTACCGACGATATTGCTATGCAAAGCATCAACTACACTTCCGGAGCACGTGGCAATTTATCCCATCATTGAGCTGGTGGTTGCTTCGTCAACTAGTGAGAGCGCGTCTGCTACATAATTAGAGCAACTCTTTTTATATTTTATGGACTGATCATATTTTTGAAGTTATAAATCTATTTAATCGCGATTATTATGGGGGAGGCGATAAGGCGGGTGATAGACCGGCGCTTCTGTTAATGGCGTTATCCTACGTTCGTCTCGGGGCACACAGTTCAATTTTATTGACAACAAATTCTGATTTTTATTTAAAATATTATCTAAGTCATCAGTTTCTTCCGTGTGAAAGAGCTTTATAATTTTGTTTGGCCTACGCATCGTTTTATTTTTAAACACTAGAGTTGCTTCCATTAAACTTAACATATCCATACTTAATAAACATTATAATTATTTGAAAAATTGAAATTATGAAAGCGCATTTTATTATCATTTTTACCAAAAACTTTCTTCCAGAAAGGGATTATAACGGTTCCCTCATGGCAAGTCCTCTGGTGCGCTGTTTATACCTTAAAAGATTCCTTTAGGTATTGACAGTCAAAAAATAGTTTACTATATAATTCGTGAGTCATGAACGACTTCATGCTGCCGGTATCGATTAATATTTTTATTCCTAGGGGTGCTTTAATAAACGGCAGACCTCAATTTTTGTTGTGTAAATGGATTATGGGGGTGTAGTGTCTTCTTCTTCTTCGTGAAAATCCTCAGGATATTCCGTGTGGAACAACTCCTGAGCCGTGCAACCATTTCCTAAATTATTGATAGGTCCTCCATCTTGGTGACGATAAGGTGCAGTGCGCATGCTGACATCCTCGTGTTTATTATAATTATTATATGGACGCGGTTCAAAATTATTATTTTTATTACCAAAGCGGGGTTCATTATCAGGCTGACGAATTATTTTGCCTGTGTGTAAAATTTTCGTTAAATTTATTTTTATTTTGACGTTGCATTCCGGGGCATTGCGTTATTATTTTCTTATCGAGTTTGCCATGAGCGACTAAAGTTCGAATTTCGTAACACAAAATATCGACATTTTTTATCAAATTTGCGCATTGGTAACAATGATAAGTAATGTATTACGTGCCATATCTTGATATGCAGCAAATATCACCGGTGCATTACTTGCACCGACTGACTCCATTATTTTTATTTTTATCATAAATAATATCTTCTTGACCTCACGTATAACGGTCGAGAAATCTCGGTTTCCCTTTTAGAAATTAATAAATTCCGTTTGCCATAACGAAATTGTTCTATTATCTACACATTATTTTTTTAAGATTTTAAAATGGTAAATTCATAGTCATGCATTAGAATTATTTGAAAAGCTACTTTTCAACTTAAAACATATTTTTTCTACGTTATCCGGCATTTTACCATTTCACCATAAAAAGCCTTTAGCCGACTTAATAAATAAATATTTTTTATTTTATTTTTTATTTTAAATACATAAACGGCTATACTGCCTTTTATAAATAAACATATAATAGAATACAAAAGTAAGAAAAATAATATCGTTATATAATAGTAGTTTTAAACTTAAAAATAACATAAAATCATTTTGTGCATCACAACAAAAAATAACAAAAAAAGAACAATGAGAAATATCATCATTTCATTTCAACATGTCCATATTGCGAGATAAGTTTTTAGATTTTCACGGCCAAAAGCATTTTCGTTGTTAGTTTTTGGGGTGTTATGCCGTGTTGCGCTACCTCCTACTATAGCCGACGTTTCGGACAGCGTTGCAGTGTCCATCATCAGGGCAGATCTGGTAGATCCGACGATGTGCCCTGATGATCGGATCTACCGGATCTGCCCTGATGATGGACACTGCAACGCTGTCCGAAACGTCGGCTATAGTAGGAGGTAGCGCAACACGGCATAACACCCCAAAAATTAACAACGAGAATGTCCATATTGCGTATATAAAGTTACATTTTGGAAAAATAATTTTTGAGTGCATGTTTATATTGCGCTAATTTTAAGAAATAAATGTCGCCGATGTTAGCATGTTCATTTCCCAAAATGTGTAATCGACTGATTGGTGAGTAATAATGTGATAATGTATGTGTGTTATTATAGTAGAACGGTAGAGTGAGTCTATTGTTAGCGCGACCAGGGCAATGAAATCGTATTAGTTCTATTAAATCAGGGGTATCCAGGACCGAGTGAATTATTTTATATAATATTAATAGATCACAGATTTTTCTGCGATCTGATAAATTTACGAGATTAGTCCAGTTTAATAACAAATTATAGTCCATGGATTCTCTTGGAATACCTAATTTAAAATTAATATACCTAAGGAATCTATGCTGGACTTTTTCAATCGCTTGAATATGGATATTGTAATGTGGAGCCCAAATCGTAGAATTATATTCCAAAATGCTTCTCACTAGCGTTATGTATTAAATGCGAATAGTATCAATCTTACAAAATTGTTTGGTTATTCTAATAATAAATCCTAAAATCTTCATTGCTCTATTAATAATATTAGTTATATGGCTAATAAATGTAAGTTTTGAGTTAAAAATAATACCTAGATCATTTATTGTTTCTACTGAGTTTAATATAATTTTGTCAAGATTGTATTCATAAATGGTCGGTTTCTTTATTTTATAAAATCTTATTATTTGACATTTACTAATGTTAAGTGCCAGTTTATTGCTTATACACCAATTAAACAAGTTGTTTAATTTTTTTTGTTAAATTATGCAATCAGAAGTATTTTTAATTTTTTTATATAATTTTAAATCATCAGCAAATAACAGGATATCAACATCGGAAAAAACGTCTACAATGTCATTAATAAATAAAATAAACAGTACTGGTCCTAAATGGGAGCCCTGTGTCACACCACTAGTGGCAGAAAAGGCATCCGATATTACGTCATTTAACTTTACAAACAGTTGTCTTATATATAATATAGCTCATCTTAAGACCCATGGTACTCAAAGATTGAGTCCGAGCATGACGCGGAAATTGACTGACTTGGTAGTGCCATTTTAAAATGAATTTGTTTAATTTAATATAATTTAACGGTGCAAATAAATCAAATTACCTAATACTATAATAAAAACTATCTCTTGGATGAGAAAGAAAAAATACACTCTGTCCTTATGGATAAGGAAGGGTAAGACCTATATGAGGGAAGGATCTGTCGGTCTATGGGATAGACGAAAATTTGAAAAAGTGTACTCACATGTAAATTATCAGCGTTTTCTTCATAGTACCTTGATGGTGTTAACAATTTGTGGGTTCGAGACTTCAACTGGATGAAATGATATCAGCCAAAACTTCTTACCCAGATCCAGGTATCAGGAACGCTTAGAATAGTTCTAAAAGCCTCCTTTGTTGGACGCCAGTTAACTTTTGATGGTTTTCTTTATACACCAGACACGTTAAATGAATATTCGGTGAACTTATTTTATTTATTTAATAACAGTAAACAGTACATGTGAGTAAATACAGTTTCAATTATAGTTTTTTTTTTGCATCTGAAAATACCTACAATTCATGCTTCTAGACTAAAGGATATTCTAGTCTAGAAGCTTGAGAAGTATCAGTATACTGTCTTATATGATTGCCCAAAGATTAACTTACCCTAATTAACTTGTCAATAGACTTATTATGCAAGCTGAAATGCCTAATGATCTTAAGGGGCGATTTCACCAATCTATTAAAATGTTGATTTTAACTACGGGTCACATAACTTTATTGGCAGGAGAATCCTGCTAATAAAACCGCGCGCATTTTACCACAGAACATATGGTCCCAAGTAGCTATTATGGTCTACAGTCATGCCTGTCCATCGCCGGTCTAAGATGCTATTGTTTCTATGAAATCACAAACGTCATTTACAAAACTACAAGGTAAGTTCAACGGGTTTTTGTTTTATTTTATTGATTATTGAGTGATTTTACTAAAGATTTAAGGTGAATTTATAGAGTTGTCTTATTTCGTGTGTCACAAAATGTTTTACTCTTTCTTCTTTCCTCATTGCTTCTGAATTATTGCTATTCAGAATTATTTGATGTGATTTTCAGTTGAAAAAATCGTTTATAGTGTTTTTAATAGTGATGCAACGAATACTACTTTTACGAATACGAATACGAATATCAAACCTACTATCCGGCGAATACGAATACGAATACGAATAACTTGGCAGAGTAATAAAATACTCATTTATTTAACCCTTTTTCTGTTTGTTTTATTTTACTAATAATTAAAATTTACAACTGTCAAATTTTTATTGAGAAAACACAACATCTGTAGATTCCCTGGTGACAGGCGATTTCTTTTTTCAGTTTGGATGTTGCCAGCCTTTGAAAAAAACTCTCCGAGGCGACTGTACCTGTACAGTGTACAAAGCTTGTATTTTTTTAATTTATTTTTTATTTTAAGAACAGTTAATACAAATCACAAACAAGTCCTGCTAAGCCTATTGAATTGGCTTGTCAACAGGTGCTTATAGTTAAGTTACATATAGGTACATTTTAAAAGTTATAATTTTACATCTTATGAAAAATATTTTTTAAATACGTGGGAAATGTACTATATCGTCTCGCCAGAAGAGCAATGGATTAGCAGACGGCGATAAGTTTGGGAGCTTTAGATAAGCATCAATCTCGTTTTTAATGATCGAGGATCCTGTTAAAATAAATGTTAAATTTAAATAATAATTTTGTTATTGAAATATTTTAAGAATTTTGTCGTTGCGTTTGTTGTTTATTTTACATATTTGTCGTTGCGGCTATATCGTTCGGATGCAGAGGTGCGTGACACACGGTATAATCAAACGGAGATGCGCACTTAATATTCGTATTCGTAAATTTTTATTCGCCGAATACGAATATTCGGTAAATGTCTACTATTCGGCGAATACGAATATTCGTGTTCGTATTCGTTGCATCACAGTTAAAAACTTTTTAACATTCATTGTGTATTCGTCTGCAGAGCCTTCAGGTGGACCAAGATATTAAAGTGGGACTGAAGAGACAAAAGCGCGCCCCCATTAGACTGATAGAGAACCCAGCAACGCTGTTCAAAAAACACAGAGACGGTGATAAAATATATGATCACCCTCACCGCCCAAGGTACCACCAGCAGCTGGGATATCGATGCCTCTACTCTAGGTAAAACATTAACATTGCCTATTAAAAAAACAACCTATGCGTTTCGTATTTTATTTATTGACGCCCTTTTTAGGGACTTTTACACAGGAATATTGTGTACAACTGAACTGCCTCAGTAACAATATTTTGTATTTGTTTAATGTTAAATTCTGGCTTGCCATTGAAGTAAAATCGTGTATGGTTTTATAGTGCTTTCACTCAAATGAAGTATTGAATAAGTCTAAACTTAAACTTTGGGTGGCACAGTGTTATTGCACCCGCGCTGTGCAAGCGGGTTCCCTACAGAGCGTCGGACCACCCCATAATAAATTGAAGACTCAGCATAATTATTTTCCTCCATTAGTATTCTGGGCAATGAGGAATACATAAATGTGTTAGTTCTTAGTCGCAGAAGGCTGTGCTTTGTGAATGAGGAAGACTACTTGGAGAGCCATCAGCCATCCAGAGCCTCAAGAGCTGCAGCTGACATAATGAAAATATAAAAAAGAATGTATAGTTTACTTTATAATCTAGAATATTCATTTAAGTAAGGTGTTTAACACGGAGCATATTATACTATTTATATTTAACCTCTAGAACATTGTTATTTTTTATAATGTTTACTGTTGTTGAACACAGGGCGTAGCCTAGTTTTTATTTAGGGTGGACAAAAAATAAAAATCCAGAGTAGATACCGAAAACGGTGACCGGACAACTCAGAATGAAACCAACTCAGAAGCACCTCAGAAAGATCATTGAGGGTGATGATAAAAAAAAAGTTAAATAGGTTTAGTTAGGTTAGGGATACCGGCTATATTAAAATTAGTTTTTAATTGCTTTTAATGACCTTTCTGAGGTGTTTCTGAGTTGGTTTCATTCTGAGTTGGCATGGAACCACCGAAAACAGTAGGCTTCTACGACATATTCATGCTTTGGGCTCTGTGAATATTAACGGAAAAAGGAAAAACCGTCATTAGAAGTGCTGTAAATTTGAAAACGCGATTCGGTCGACAATCCAAGAGGTCATGCATTGGCCAGCCAGAATGGGCAAATGCCCCACTTTTTCCCACCGTGCCTACGCCCATGGTTGAACATCTACTGAATGCCATTGCAGGGAATTTATAAATAATAGACAATTACGTGTACCATTCATATTCAGCCATAAAATATTGTGGCTGCCATCGTCCCACTAACTCCTGTTAATGTTTCAATACATTTATAAAAAACAGAATATAATCTACTACAGTAGGTACATATGCACTTACAAAGAGAAATGTTTTTCTCGATAAAAGTACAGGGAATCTACTCTTTAAAATCCCAAAAACACAGTTCTACAACATTTCTAGGATCTTATACAGGATCACTTGCACGTCCACCCGGAGAAGACACCTTTTCAGTTGGGGAAATCGAATACTGTTGGAATATGGAAATTAATACTACAGGTATATAGTAAGGATATGGGTACATATTATGTACCTTCCTTGTCCCTATAAATTCATTCAGTGTACAAATCGTCGCCTCAGTTCTTAATTGTCCAAACGACCATTTTAGTTTTTGTTCTATCTCCACTTTAAAACTTAAAATAAAGTATAAAAATTATATTGAATCACTTTACTAAGACTTTTTAAACTAATGAGACCTTTGCCTTTACGGAAATAGCTTTATTCAATGTTTCATTGAAATAATTAAAGAAAACCTTCTCCTCCTGTAAAAGTATCAAATGGTCGTTTGAAAAATTAAGAACTAAGGCGACGAAATATTGGTTGTAAAAACTATCCATTATAGTAGTAGTATGATATTCAGAGGTATTTACTTGGTTAAATTGCAACATGAGTGCAGTCCATAGTCCCAATGACCCTCGGGAACCGAGTCAAATTATGAAAACCTTCTCTTAAAAGAGCCGGTTCCTAAAGGAAGCGAATACGTATTGGAGGGTGATATCCAATGGCCTCCTACCATCCCTTTATAAATCTGCAAGCAGACACCAACAATATCTCTGGCAGAAATCAGGTATGACCCAGTTGCGAAGTACCGCAAGGTCAATAATAATAATAATAATAATAATCTTTATTGAACAAAAATTTTACGATTTATAACTACAAAAAAGAAGTACATCATATAATAGTTTAAGTGTTGCTTAAGTACAAAATTAATATAAAAGAAAATAAAAATTTGCATATAAACAGTAGGTACTTAAATAATAAAGATTTATAATTATAAATTTAGGTATCACGTAGCCTGCCTCACTAGGCTTTGCCTGTGTTGAGGCAGTAATTTTACATCAATTTATAATACTGTGAAACATACCTACACTTATATTAGATTATAATCACACTAATAATAATCGGACTACTGTTGGTATAGCCCTGATAACAATAAAATTTCTATGATACATCTTTGTTGTAAAATTTTGGTATTTATAAGGGTATACAATGACATAAAACCCAATACACTGTTGTTATTTTTGTTAAAATATGGTGTAAGTAAGTACAACAATTCTGTAGTCAAAATTTATATAAAAATAACATACCATTATGGTTCTACATGTGGTTCTTTACCGGGTGGTTCTTTGAGAGTTTTGTCTTTAATCTGGTCTATTGGATTATTATTGTTATTGGTGGACCACAAAAACGGCATTTTTCGTATGTCAAAATCGTGAAAAAATCGGGTTTACGATTTGACAGCTGAGCTAATATGTTACAAAACCTATCTATCTATCATATACATGATAAAATTTAATGGCTGCTTCGAGTTATTATTAGTGAAGAGAAACTTTATCTACCCGTATAAGCGTCTTTGAAGGATGGTGAAATCGAAAAAATGCTTTATTCTATGGGTATGGGTAGTGCTTCTGACAGCTTGTGAGCAAGATGGTGTAATACCAAATGTGTAATTACAAAGGAGGAAAGCACTCAGAAATAGGAAACTACTGACCTATTAGTATCTTGCCTGCACTTATAGACCAAAAAAAATTATGGATTCAAAAGAAAAAATGCACAGAAGATTTATAACAAGATTTTTCAAATTATATAAATAACGAGATAAACCATAAAATACATGTTTTAGTACTGTTTATTGATAATTCCAAAGCGATTGATACAATCGATCCACAACAATTAATAAAAATCTTAGATGCATTTGGAATTAGAGGAGATCTACTTAATTTGTTTAAAAATTATTTCCTAACAGTGTCTGTGTAAAAATATTTGAAAAAATAGTGGGAGGAAAAAAATAAGAGCTGGAGTCCCGTTGGGTTTGATTTTGGGACCCACGCTTTATAATATATTTGTATCAGTAATGAAAAAAAAAAATTTATATGTAAAACACTTTGTATACGCTGTCGACACTGCGCTTGTCATATCTGATGAACAATTATCCATTGCGATTAAATGTATGCAACATGACTTTACGTCCCTGATAAAATGGTTGCATGACGCAGGTCTAATCCTAATCTAGAAAAATTAAATTGATGCAAATACGATCTCCACATGCTTCATTTCAGATTACGCCTAAACAATATAACACACAAATAAACAAAAATTGTAAAAGGCTGAGGAGGATAATGGGTAGCCTGTACAAACTGAAATGTTTCATTACGGTGAATATTTAAAAAAATATTTACTAATCACTCGCAGAATCAACTTTACGGGGGTTTAATAGTCACTTGGGGATACACTTTAAAACTAATTTAAACCATGATATAATTAGTTATGCAGACGACACAGTTTTACTCTTAAATCTAATGATTGGAATAATGTATATAACATAGCGAATCTAGGAATCACGCAAGTGAAAACATGGCTAGACTCAAACACACTTACACTAAATACATCGAAAACAAAATTCACAACGTACAGTATAAATAACAAGGGACAACCAAAAAACAATACAAACACCATAAAAATATACGAATGCATAGACACCAACATCTGCGATTGCCCTCATCTAGAAAAAACAGAACAAACAAAGTATCTAGGAATCGTAATTGACCATTATATTAGATGGACACATCATATGAAACAAATCACAAATAAACTCCTCAAAACAATACACATTTTCCTAAACACAAGAACCAAATATAAAATTAAACAAATTAAAACAATATATTTTGCACTTAGTCAATCAATAATAGAATATGCGATAGTTGCTTGGGGAGGAGCAACAAACGCAGATATCGATCACATAGAAATCGCACAGAAATTTATCTTAAAGGTTACACTTAAAAACATAGACTGACCGATACAGACCAAGTATTCAACAGTTGTGATGTACTAGATATACGCCAATTATTTGTTTAAACACTACTAAACTACATTTTTGACGAAAAAACCAAACTCTAACAAACACAAAATATCACTAACAGACCGATTAGACAAGCGTACAAAGTAAACATAAAAGCTCTGACGGTAAACACTACCTTCGGACAAAGACACCATAAATACCATGCTATAAAAGCATTCAACAGTCTTTCACTTGAAACTAAAATTGAGGAAAACCAAAATAAATTCGGAGACAAAATTTAAAAAAACGGATAAAAGAACAAAAACAGACAATATTACCAAAATTTTATAACATAAAATAATAAAACATATATTATTTATACAATATACACGCAACACACAAAACCAATATAAAAAAACACAACACTCACAAAAACACAAATCATAATATACCTATGCCGATTTTTATTTAATTTAATTTTTTTAACTTTGTTTAATGTTTAATCTTTATTGTTAATTTAAATTTATCTTAATTTCAAGTGTTTTTTCGTCACCAACATGACATTTTTTTTTCAAGATGTATTATTTAAACTCTCATATTATAAAATGGGGGCCTCAGCACTGGTAATCCACCCAGTGAGGCCAACATTACCGGATTGTACTATGAATATAAAATATTGTATCAAAATAAAAAATAAAATAAAAACCACCTACAACCAGTACAAAATTCTTAAATTGCTAGTTCACAACATATTTTTTCACAAAGACGAAATATGTCGTTGTTGTATCAGAATTTAATACTCTTACCGGTGCAGGCCTTATTATGGTACAAAATATCGATTCAGCATAATAATTTATCTGACTGAATATAAGAGGAAAGTGGAACAAGAACATCGTATTAGGTTTACGAAGAATGAAGGAATGCTTGTTCCAAATATAACAATAACTACGGACAGCGAACCCTGGAATATAACATCCCCAAAATATTTAACATGTTACCAAGTAATATAAAAAATTGAAATTCTGTAAATATAAAAAACAAATTGTTTCCAAGGTAACAATTTGTTTGACGTTTCCAATAACTCGATTTTGTAAGGGACAGAAAACGTATGATACATAATTTCATAACGCCATAGCTCATTCATAACGCCAGAACTTACCAATATATAAAGCCGTTGTTACTCGCAAATAATGTAGCTTTCGATTAGTGAAAGAATTTTTAAATTCCATTCGATATTTATTGCGTGAAAGAGTAAGGACCATCCAACCATCCAACCAACCATCCATACAAATTTTCGCATTATAATATTAGTACGATTCTACTATATTCTTCCTTAATCTTTTATATTACCCTAGAGTAATTTGAATTCTTTTGTATTCTTTAATTTTTTTTAAATTTTACGTATATATTTTCTTAATATTATCTCACATTCTTTATATTGCCATATTTTAATGTACTGTATAGAAAATCGACCACAACAACACAGGCATGTGCCTAGCATGGAGGTCGAAACATCCCCAATTCATGTAATAAAAAAATTCAATCAATAAAGAAAACTTAAAAAAAAAACATATAATAAAGATCAACAATTTGGGAGGTGGGTATGGGTACCACCACGGACGTACAAAATATATGGACATGCCCTTACGTGTTAAAAAACGTGTTATTTCCCCCTCCCATTGGAACCATTTTTCGGAACCGGCTGGGCGTGTCCGGACCAATGTCGTGCTCTCGTCGTACATTTTACGCGCGGACGCTGTATGTCTATGAAACACATACTTAGAGCGCCATCAATACTCCAACCAGAGTTACCAGAGACTCAGAATCGTGTTTAGATCACTTAATGATCAAATCCAAAAGCAAATTTTGTAGCGTAGTATTTGAATCAACAATCACAGATCACTACACAACAATGATAGGCCTGACTCCACAGACTTTGAACCCAACAATTCAAAATAATAGCATAAAATATGAAACTGACTACGTTAACCTAAAAAATTGTCTAGAAAAACAAACGTGGGAACATCTAAAAAAAATTAACACAACAGAAGAAGCCTGGAATTACTTTATAGCATACCTTCAAACGCTCATCACACAAAACACCACAAACGTAAAAAAAGACTTAAAAAATGGATTACCCAAAGCATACTAAATAGCATAAAAAAACGGGACAAACTGCACAAACAAGTTAAACACAACCCAAATGATCATTTTCTTTACTCTTACTATAAAAGGTACAGAAATATTTGTTCGCTAATTATACGCAAAGCCAAAGAATTATATTACAAAAACAAATTGATAACTGCAAACTTTGACCCGAAAAGTGTCTGGTCAATTCTGAGAGAAAGTACACATACACAAAAAAACAAAGATGATAAAATCAAAAATTTAATTATCAATGACGAAGAAGTAGACTTCCACGAAAATCCTACACTTATTCTAAACTACATAAACAGACATTACACAAATATCGGTGCCAGCCTAGCCGAAAATATAAAAAAAATTACGACTGGAAGCGACAATCAAAAACCTCAAAATCATATGACTCAGAGCTCTATTATAAACAATGACAGACATTTCAAACTACAAAAAGTAACTCTGGAAGACACCAAACAAATAATAAAATCTCTAAAGGATAACACAACATCGGGACCTGACGGAATAGACTCTAAAACAATAATAACACTAAGTGGTGATGCGAATCAATTAAAATCCGTTCGTTTACGGGTGCAACAAATTATTCACTAAAAAACTCAAAACGCCTTGAGAAAGAGGTAGGTTTCAGGGAACATGCCAAAGACCTACCTTTATTTCCTCGTCCTTTCCTTATTAGGCTGCTGGTTCTCAAGCAATGTCTTATTCACAATTAACACAAAACAGTATTTGTATAGCGGCGGTTCAAGAACAATTAGAGATATTTCACAACAATTGGCGGGTAAATTCCAATGACTACGATATACGTAGCGAGCGGTAACAACAAACACTACTGCGTGGCGGGCCAGAACGAATTCAATCACACTTGCGCGTAGCGAGGAACAAAAATACAAGGTACGACACACGTTGCTTTACAGCGGCGGATCAAAATACAAAATACGTTGTACGAGCACGTTGCTTATACAGCGGCGGGTCAAATTACAATGGCAGCAATAAATCAAATATGCACTGCAACGCTTGTCTTGTAGCAAAACTATGCAGTTCTGACAACCTTACAGGTCTTTGGCAAAGGGAATGGATAATTGGGGCATCAAGATACAAAAGGAAAAGCGCTTTGAGCAATAGACAATTTATATAATTAAAACATCAATTGGCGCCACCATCCCCCTCGCCTTGAAAGGATCGCCCTTTCTAAACCATACCGTGATAGCATTATCGCAAAACAAACAAATATAACCAAATACTTATCCTAAATTTCCTAAGCTATTACTAATTCTAACAATAATAACCTATTATTGAGTCGGCAAAGGGTAAAGCCTCACTACCGGACGAATATAATATGTTCCCGAAGCTGTCTTAACGCGAGCAACGCGAATGACTTCGTCCTTTGCGGGGAAAACCTCGACAATTACTCCTAGCGGCCAATGCGATGGAGGAGCGTTTTCGGTCCCCACAATTACTACTAAACCGACTTTGACAGGGTTAGCGGGAGTATTCCATTTGGGACGTACTTGCAAGGTATGCAAGTAATCTAACCTCCAACGTTTCCAAAATGATTGAATCAATTTATTGAGCAAATCATGACGCGATAGAAGGTTCAAATTATCCTCCTCGATAGTCATGGCTGGCAGGTGTTTCAGCGGGGTAGTCGTTAGGAAATGAGCGGGGGTTAACGCGAGAAGTTCAGATGGGTCTGAAGAGAGCGTCCTACATAGTGGCCTTGTATTTAGAATGTTTTCTACTTGTGCGAGCACTGTAGTTGTCTCCTCGAAAGACAGAATCTGATCTCCTATTACGCGAAAAAGATGAGTCTTCATACTTTTGATATTTGACTCCCAATTTCCACCAAAATGTGGTGCGATTGGTGCATTTAGATGCCAATTTATTCTATTATTGGCCAAAATACTTGCGAATTCTTCACCAAAATGTGAAGATGTTGAAAATGCGTGCAATTCATTCAACTTTCGTTTAGCTCTCACAAAGTTAGTCCCATTGTCCGAATATAAATTTGACACGGGACCACGGCGGGAAAGAAATCGTTTAAATGCATTCAGGAGACATTCGGTACTTAGACTTGACGCTAGTTCAAGGTGTATCGCTCTCGTTGTTAAACACACAAATAAGCAAATATACGCTTTTTGAAAACAAATTCCACGTCCACGTGACATGGTTACCTTCAACGGCCCGGCAAAGTCTATTCCGACGTGAGTAAATGGCTTTACAGATGGCGTGACACGACAATCCTTATGGTCGGCCATTAAGGGTGCAATTGTTTTAGGGTGTAGCCGAAAACATGAATTGCACTTATGTACTCGATTTCTAATTAAACTACGGGCCGATAGAATCCAATATTTCTGCCTCAAAATAGGCATTAATAATGCGGGACCCGAGTGGCAATGAATTTCATGATAATGATCAACCAATAAATTTAATATGTGATCCTTTCGTGGAAGGACTATGGGGTGTTTTTGATCGTAATTTAAATCCGAATTAACTAATCGACCCCCTAATCTTATAAGTCCGTCGTGCAAAAACGGTCTCAGACGTTGAAATACGGGTTTACACGTTTTTCCTTGTTGAAGATTGCTGAACTCACGGGGAAAGTAAGCCAATTGTATCTCGCGAAATACTCTGAGTTCTGCGAACTCTAAGTCTGATCCACTTATGTGTTCTCGATATGGTAACACTTTAAGAAATCTAAATACGTAAACCAAACAACGTAATAATTTATTCCATGAAGAAAAGCGTTTTGACAAGTTGAGTATTTCATACTCCTCTAAACTAGAAGTCACTACCAACGACGTAGTCTTCAGTTCGGGCGGTTGCGTCACCATGGTGACGTCATAAGCGGTAATAGGCCACTGCTTGGGCCTCAATTTTATCCATGGCGGACCATGGATCCAAAGCGGGTGATCCAAAGGTTTTGGTTGCGGATGATCATGCGTGGAATGAATTATGTAATTGTTGTTGTTGCGGTGGTCACTCTCGGGCGGCGAGTGCGAAGATTGGTGCGTTTCCGGCGGCGAGTAGGAAATGGGTGGCGGCCGAGGGGAGGCCTCTTCCAGTTTGACGTCCTCGGATATGCCCATGGCGGGGGAGGGGGGTATCGTGGTGATCTTACCCTCTCGTGCGTGCATTTTAACTTCATGGTGCGGTATTGTACAAGATGGCGTTTGATCCTCCTTATTTGTTGCGGCAGGAGACAAATTATCTTTCTCCGAATATTCACTAATAGTATTACTCATGTAAGCGTCTCTCAATTTAGGAGAGTTTCCCAATTTGCGTTCAAGGCATAAACGTTTATTTGCTATTACAAACGAATCCACAAGTGCTGAAGCATCTCGCTTAAATGGTGCGGTTACAATATACCTCCCACTTACGGGATCTCGTGACGTAGTTCTTTTATATATTTCCTCACATTCACGATCCTCAGGACCTTTAATGGACGGTTCATTTACCTCTTCTAATTCCCAAAATCTTTTAAGACAAATATCCTCTGGTTCGTCTATCATAGCACAACAAGATACGGTAGCATTCTCCTCAATTCGGGTTGGTGCTGCCACCAAAATAACGTATCCTAAAACCGTTTCTAAAGCGTGCAGATTATGCCTTTGCGAAGGGTCCTGAACCCTTTTTGACAACAGGAGATGCGGGAAGAGCTGAGCTCCTATCAACATATCAATTTCTCCTGGTTCTCCAAACGATTCGTCTGCCAAGGGTAATTTATTCAAGTATGACAATGAAGGTACGTCCACTTTGGCGGTAGGTAAGCGTTCTGTTACCTTGTCCACTATCAATGAAGTTATATTATAATTTATTGCCCGATTAAAACGCGAATAAATTTTGGTATTGTGGTGTATGTGTGTAAGAGTGACAGCATGAGAGCGAGACAGCGAGTACGAGATGTATAAAAGAGATCGTATGCGCGTCAGTAGCTCTCTCAGTCCAGACACTTGATAGTCACAAATAAATATTATAATATACCAAGTATTGTTTTTAATAGTGTGTGCTGAAAAGCACATACGTTACAGTGGCGCAGCACGGTAGTTCGTAAATTATTAACATTTTACGGAGAAGAACGGAGAATCAGAAGATTCAAGAAGAATATTCGAATTTTTGGTGATCACAGTACAGTCTGGCGCTTTTTGGGCGTTGGATCGCTAAATTTTGAAGAAAGAATAGACTATCAAATTGGAGATTTCACACGCAGCCGAGGCGAGTACGCAGATCGGGCTGGGCAAATTGCGCGGTAAAAACGCAATTATATACGTGTGTGGGAGCCGACATTGCAACATTTTGTCGAGGGTACACCGTTACACGGGGTACGCAGAAGATCGAGGATCAAGATCGGCATCAAAGGTGAATTGGCCGGAATCCGGGACCGGGGTTCTGTCGCTACAGCGGGAAGGAAGACCTTGGAAGGTGATCGATCCGCAGCTGAAGGGAGACGGAGCCAGAAAAGGGTGCTGAGAAGTTGGCGATTTACAGGCTCAGGGCTGGGGCTCGGAGCGTAACCTCTGGAAGTGCTGAGATAAGTAAAATTTATTCAACTTGTTTCAGTTCTTCTCCCAATGGAGGCGATTTGTAAGAATTTGGGGACGTTCTGTTACAGAACGGGAGACTGGTCACTGTTCAAGGAACGATTGGATCAGGCCCTCATTTTAAATGATGATAAATTGTTGTCACCAGAACGCAAAAGAGCATTTTTGCTGAGTTGCCTCACGGAAGAAACTTTCTCTCTATTATGTGATTTATGTTTTCCAAAAAAGGTTTCTGTTTGTTCTTTTGAAGATTTATGTAAATTATTTGATTCACATTGCAAACCAGTTAAAAATATTTTTGAGTCTCGGGAATTATTTTACAAATGTAAACAGTTTTCTAGCGAATCCGTTAAAGATTACGCGGCTAGATTGAGAGGGTTAAGTTTATCTTGTAATTTTGAGCTAAGATTGGAATCATGTTTAAAGGACATATTCATTATTGGGATTTTTAATGAAAAATTAAAACACAAGCTATTCGTAGAGGCAATTAATACTTCTTTTTCGGATTGCATTAATCTAGCGGCGACGTGGGAGCATGTTGTGGCTTTTAAAAAAGTAAATGCGAATTTAAATGTTGTTCATAAGGAAAATGAATATTTCCGTAATTCCAGGAAAGATAGTCCTTCCAGGAATAAAAATTCAATGCGAAATAAGTCACCGGTTGATGGTACGTTAAAAACTTGTTTTTTGTGCGGAAAAAAAAATCATTTGCAAAAAGATTGCTGGAAAAAAATTTTGTGTAATCGATGTAACAAATCTGGTCATCCTAGTAATTTGTGTAAATACAATAAAAATTATGTAGGTACTAAAAATAAACGGTTGAATTCGGTGTTCGTGGTTAATAATAAAACGGGGCCGGAACCCACATATGTAGATTTGTTAATTGGTAACATAATATTGCCGGCGTTGGTGGATACCGGAGCTGCAATAAGCGCGATACCGTATGAAGTGTATTTAAGATATTTTGTTTCTTACGATTTAGAAAAGTATAATGTTCATTTGTCAGGGTATGACGGAACGCAGTTAAATGTTTTAGGTAAAGTGAATTTAGATGTGTTATTTTTAGGTAAAAGAGCGAATACACAGTTCGTAATAATTAAAAATGGTAATTCTACAATAGTTGGTAAAGATTTTTTGCATGTTTTTGGTATCGGATTAAGTGGAATAAATTCGGTAAAATTCAGTGAGATTAATTGTGATAATCACTTAGTTTTTCGTGATAGTTTAAAAAAGAAATATGCTGATGTTTTTTCAGAAACATCGGGTAGGCTTAAAAATTATGAGGCTAATATTGAAGTTAATTCGGACTTTAGGCCAAAGTTTGTAAATCCGAGGCCATTACCTTTTAGTTTACGTGAGAAAGTTGAAATTGAATTACAGAGAATGTTACAAGAAGACATTATTGAAAAGGTAAAAATAAGCGATATTGCTAGTCCGATTGTTGTTGTTAGAAAAAAAGACGGTTCAATTAGAATTTGTACCGATTTCAAGACAACATTAAATCCTATGTTAGCGAAGTTGAAGTACCCACTACCTCGTATTGATGAATTAATTTCATCTCTGAATGGTGCAAAATATTTTGCTAAGATAGACTTACGAAATGCATTTGGACAGATCTCGTTGAACGAAAAGTCTAGAAAATTATGTGTAATTAGTACACATATAGGTTTATTTGCATATAAAGTTTTGCCTTTTGGTTTAAGCACGAGTCCGGCCATCTTTATGCAAGTCATTACGGCGATAGTTGGTGGACTTAGGAACGTTCGTGTATTTTTAGATGATCTACTTTTATTTGGGAATTCTAAGGAAGAATTATTTTCTATTTGTGAAGCAGTACTTAGCAAGTTATGTGATTGCGGTTTAACTATTAATGAAAATAAGTGTTCTTTTCTAGAAACAGAGATAGAATATTTAGGTTATAGAATTTCGCAGAAAGGAGTTATGCCTTTAGAAAATAAAATTTATGCTATTACTCAAATGGGTGTACCGAAAAATGTTTCGGAACTTAGAAGTTTGCTGGGAGTTATTTCGTACTATAGGACTTTTATACATAATGTGTCAGGTATTTTGTCTCCTTTATACCAATTGTTGAGAAAAGGGATAAAATTTGTATGGTCTCAGGAATGCAATATTGCGTTTGAGCAAGTTAAGAAACTGCTGACGTCAGACAATATTTTAGTACATTTTGACCCACAATTACCTATCAAGCTTATTACAGACGCGAGTGATATAGGTATATCTGCTATTATATGTCACGTCTATGAGAATGGTATGGAAAGACCCATTGCGTTCGCTAGTCGTTTATTATCTAAAACGGAATTGAGATATTCTATTCTTGATAAGGAAGCGTGTGCAATAATATTTGGTTTAAAAAAATACTTTCAATATTTATATGGTAATAAATTCGTTCTAAATTGTGATAATAAGGCTTTGGTACATATATTGAACACTGAAAAACAGGTGCCAACACTAGCGGCAAATAGGCTACAGCGCTATGCGTTGATTTTACAAACTTTTGACTATAGTATAGAGTATGTTAAGTCGGGTGAGAATAAAGCGGACTTCTTATCTAGGTTGCCGGTTAATAGTAATAATAAGCTAAAATAACTAAACTTCCAATAAAAACTATTAATTTATCTTTATCCATATAATCTAAATAAAAATAAAAATTTCATGATTGTGTCGACGAGGTCGACGGTAGCGAATATTTCTTAAATTACATTGGTTGTCTGAACGTGGATAAAATTGAATCGGATTTTTTAAATGTAATCGAGGCGGAGACAACAATGACAACAGAAACGATGAAGCAGTTTTCGATTAAAGATGTAAATATAGCAAGCATTATTGAGTTCGTAATTAATGGTTGGCCGCATAAAAAGTTTTTAAAGGATGATTTGTTAAAATTCTGGTATTTTAGAAATAAATTATCGACTTATGACTCGTGTTTATTTTATAATAATAAATTCGTTGTTCCGAGGGAACTAAGGGAAATCATATTGAATTTCATACATCAATCGCATTTGGGTATTGTTAAATCGAAATGTCTTGCTCGGAATTATTTTTTTTGGCTAGGTATGAACTCAGATATAGAAACAACTGTGAAACAGTGCGTTCGATGCATGAAGTGTTTACCCACTCCATGTAAAGTTGAGTTACAGCCGTGGCCGATCAGTGGATTAGTATGGAATAGATTGCATATTGATTTCATGGGACCTTTTGGTGGTTATAATTTTTTGATAATCGTGGATGCAACTACAAAATGGATAGACTGTCACATCGTAAATAAAGTAGATTCGTTTTGTACAATAAAAGTTTTGAAAAGATTATTTTCTAATTTCGGAATTCCGGAGCAGATAGTAAGTGACAATGGTACAGCGTTCACTTCAACAGTTTTTAAGGAATTTTGTCATAATTATAATATTACATCGTTGACATCTCCTGTCAACCATCCAGCTTCAAACGGACTTGCCGAAAATGGGGTTAGAACGGTAAAGAATTTCTTAAAAAAAATTATGATAAATAATAAATTGCCTGCTGATTTTGAAGATAAACTCTTAACATTTTTGGTTGATATTAGGAATACGCCTTCTATGTCTACGGGGATTGAACCTAGTAAATTAATTTTGGGAAGGAAAATTAGATCAATTTTTAATACAATTATTCCAATATTAGATAATGTTGAAAGTCAAGGTTTTAAAGGGATTGATAACACGATTAAAGATAAGATGTTATTGAGTCAGCAAAAACAAAAAAAGTATTATAGAGGAAAGAAATTTAAAAAGTACTTTGATGTTGGATCTAAAGTTTTAACCAGGGATTTGAGAAGTGATAAAAACAAATGGATTTTAGGAAAAATTTATAAAAGATTGGGGAATAGGATTTATTTGGTAAAAATTATGTCTTCAGGACAAATTTGGAAACGCCACCATGATCAAATTTCAGAGAGGAAGGTTAGGTGGGGGGAGAGTGACAGGTCTGATGATTTGCTGGACCTGGGTCCACTCTCGGACGTGGACATGACCAAGTTTCCTAATTCCTCTAATTTTTGCAGGTCACCTACACCATGGGAGGGGAGGTTACGCCCTCGAGGACAACGCCCATGCTACACCGAATGAAGAGTCAAGAACATACATAATTACATATAAATTGGAAATTAAATATATAATGGAAATAATTAAATATATTTGGCTTATATAATTTTGTAAAAATATAAATATGTAATTAGGATTTAAGTGTGGGGGTGTGGTGTATGTGTGTAAGAGTGACAGCATGAGAGCGAGACAGCGAGTACGAGATGTATAAAAGATATCGCATGCGCGTCAGTAGCTCTCTCAGTCCAGACACTTGATAGTCACAAATAAATATTATAATATACCAAGTATTGTTTTTAATAGTGTGTGCTGAAGAACACATACGTTACAGGTATCTAACGAGCCTCTAATGGGTTTTGAAGCCCCTCCAATTCCCTTAACTGTGGAACAAGACGGGCGTTGATATTCAAAGAAACCCAATTTTCTGCAGCAATCCCGAGTAATGAAATTGCTTTGAGATGCACTATCTAATAAACATCTAATAAGATGTTCATTACCTCGTGAGTCCATAATACCTACTTGTGCGGTACCCAACAAAACTGTACAATATGCGTTGCGATTATAAGGTCAAACAGTTGAAAACGTACATAAAGCCACATCAGGATTCGAGCTGCCTTCCTTTGGATCAATTGTTTGATCAGCGGTCTGGTTTTCCATTCTTTGGGTGTTCCAAGAATCTGACTGCTTTCTGCGTGACTCACCCTGTTCCTCAAAATGTAACATCGTATTATGAAATTTGTTATTACATTTATGACAACTTTCGTTTGAATTGCAAGCTCTAGCTCTATGTTTATCACTAAGGCATCTAAAACAAAATCCTTTACCCTTGACAAAGTTGAATCTTTCCTTAATACTTAATTTTTTAAATTCCTGACATTTATATAAATGTCCGTGCGGTTTTTTACAAAGTAAACATTTATTAAACGGCCGATTTTCGGTTTTCTCCGAATCGCTACCAGCGCTTACAAATGCTTGCGTCGATCTTTGCGATCTTTTTGGCTTCTCTACGTATGCGGACGATTTTCTTGTCGCGCCTGTTCGTTGCAAAACCTTAATTTGCTCACGAACAAATTTTACTAAGTCATCAAACGAGGGAAATTCGGTTTCACGATAACTTGTTTCAAAATCCTTCACGGAATTTAAATCTAGTTTTTTCAATGCAATGTGCAGAAAAATGTAATCACATAGATTATCCAATCTTACGTTTTTTACGGCAGCCACCGCAGACGCAAAATGATCAATAAATGCTTCTAAATTATTGATATTAGCTGCAGTAAACGATTTAAAATCCAAAATTTGGTCGAGATAGGCGGAAGAGATTACGCGTTTATCATTGTATTTATTTATTAAAGATTCGAATATAATATCGTAATTTTCAGGTGCTAACACAATGCCTGAAAATGTTATTTGCACTTGTTTGCTAATCTTCCCCAACAAATAATATAATTTTTCTGAATTTGAAAGCGACTCATTATTGTGCACTACATTTAGAAAACTAGAATAAAATATTGGCCAGCTGTTTAAATCTCCATTAAAAAAAACTAATTCAATAGGCGGTAGTTTTGGTTTTTTACAATTTTTGTTTTGTAAATCCAATGGCGGTTTCTTTTCTTCAATCAAAAATAGCGTGCGCTTAATTTTACAATACATGTCTTCAAATTTCAACCAATTTTCAAAATTTGGATTGTAATCTGGATCAATTTCCAAATTAATGACATTAATTTGCTGATTTGTCTCTTCATACTTATTTCTGGTTGAATCTAACGTATCTGTTAAAGATAAAAATTCTTCCTGACTTTTCACGTCACAAATTCCCTTTGACAATTCAAACAAATTTTTAATGCGTTCATTAAAGGCATCACACTGCGCTGACAATAATTTCAATTTCTTTTCCTTTGCGGTAGCCATAATGCTAATGGTAATTAATCAAAGAAAAGAAAAATATTAAATCTATTATGTGTTAAGTATTATTAAACTAAATCAAATTAATAATTAATCAATTAATTAAATCAATAATAATAAACCGTTATTAAATTAATAATCGATACACTATTATGTTTAAACTATTATTAAACGGCGCGCTAAGAGTTAAACTTTTATGTAAGGAATTTACTCCGGCGCTTTAACGGTTAACAGCTACCTACTTGCTAAACTAGCGGGCGCAGGCCGCAGTCGGTAGGTACCCCGCTAACTTAATTAATAATTACCTACTTACGTGCGAGCTCAGTACGGAGCTAAACTAATATCTATGCGATAACTTTCAAGCCGAAATTGGTTATATTTATTTGATATTTGCGGTACGAACTCAATTACAATATTAAACGAACAGGTTTAATTATCCGGCTCGAAGGACCAAAAAGATAGTGATGCGAATCAATTAAAATCCGTTCGTTTACGGGTGCAACAAATTATTCACTAAAAAACTCAAAACGCCTTGAGAAAGAGGTAGGTTTCAGGGAACATGCCAAAGACCTACCTTTATTTCCTCGTCCTTTCCTTATTAGGCTGCTGGTTCTCAAGCAATGTCTTATTCACAATTAACACAAAACAGTATTTGTATAGCGGCGGTTCAAGAACAATTAGAGATATTTCACAACAATTGGCGGGTAAATTCCAATGACTACGATATACGTAGCGAGCGGTAACAACAAACACTACTGCGTGGCGGGCCAGAACGAATTCAATCACACTTGCGCGTAGCGAGGAACAAAAATACAAGGTGCGACACACGTTGCTTTACAGCGGCGGATCAAAATACAAAATACGTTGTACGAGCACGTTGCTTATACAGCGGCGCACAGTGGACGGAATGAAGAAAAAACACGAATTAATTCTTTGCTGACTAAATATTAATGCAATGTTTTTTTTTTAATCTTATTAATGAATTATAACTACTAGCAGTTAAAAATCCGCTTTGCAGGTTTTTTCTGCTAGGCCCTACGGGCGGCTTTTACTTCGGCTTCGCCTGGGCGAAGGGTTTGGGTGTAGGTAACCATTTAATAAATCCGATAAAAACTGCTACACAGACGCAAGCCTATTAATACTGTTATTTTGAAAAAAAAAAATATTAATTTATTCTTGCGTAGAAATTTACAACAACGAAATAATAAATTTTGAAGATATACAAATATATAGGCAAATAAAACATATTAATTTGAAAATTTTTCACATTATATTTCACATCTATGAACACAAAAAGACGGGCAACAATTAGGTTCATTCATATTTTAATCGAAAATAGTAGAAAATCTAAGTGCTAAAGGTGTATCCGTTGTCATTGGAGTCTAAATCATCGCTCAAAATTCCAAAACCATTGGACGAATTCTTAGCGGACTTAAAACTTAAGTAGGTAAACAGAAAAAAAATTTAGGAAGTGATCGCAAATTGCAAATTCATTTCTTATTATCTTTGGAGTTTCTTTTTTAAATTGTAATCTGATTTGGTCTGCAGTACCTTGTATATGAAGGCCGTGGGTTTTGCCATTTAATAAATAGTAATGTTTTTTGAGTTTCCTTCGCTGTAGAGTTGAAGTGGCACCAACGACGTTGTAAGGAGATAAGAGAGATCAAGATATTTTCCATTACTATACCTTTGCTTGTAGTGACTGTGACTACCATAACCATCACAGCCCCATTTGTACATTTGTACAGACTCATTTCTGCTGCTAACTGGAGTTCATCAAGAGTGCGAGACTCAAACAGATCGTTCATTTTTTTCTTCCTTGTTCTAGAACCGATTTCTTGAAATACTTTTATTGGTCTACCCCAACACATGGACACAAATATCATTTCTTGCAACCACTCTAAATTATGTTGTTCAAACCTCACAGTAACAACTGCGGTTTTTTCTCCATTTATTCATTGATTGTAGTGAAAAATACTTATCATTTTTGTAAAATGTAGGGCTTGAAATGTTCTAACCTGCCACTATGTGGTATTTTTATGTTAGATAATTAATTAAAAACTTCTTTCATTTCACAGAAGTGGCAATTAATGTACCCCGTACATTTAATACCTCGAATAATTTTCTCCGGGGAATGCATACAGGCCTTCCTGAAAATAACAAAATTGTTCAAGAGAGGAGAAAAAAGGAGAACAATTTATATATCACATGAAAGGTGAAGCTTCAGTCTACAATACGTATATATTCATAACTGGGAGCAAACGATGTTTTGTTTCTAAATGCTAATTGAAATGAGCATTTTAACAGCAAAAATATACAAAAATAGTGGAACATTAGATGTTTGTTCAAATGTCACACACATGTGATATTGATATAAAGTTTAGTAAATTAAATAAAGAATACCTTGAGGAATAGCACCCATAACAAACTTTTGTAAATATATTGAAACGTGACATAATACACAACCGTCTCTGCCCATGCATAGGAGCGAACTGAAAAAAGCGATGCCGAATTTCCAATTTATGACACACTTCACGGCCTTGCCAAACTTCCGTCAAGCGCTATTAAAAAAATTAAATAAACACATAAAATGCAGAAACTATTTTGCTATACTTAAAAAAAATATAAATATTTAAAACATTAACTTTTGCAAAAACCTTAATTCGGGTTTTTTCTCCATTTCGTCCACCGTGCGGCGGGTCAAATTACAATGGCGGCAATAAATCAAATATGCACTGCAACGCTTGTCTTGTAGCAAAACTATGCAGTTCTGACAACCTTACAGGTCTTTGGCAAAGGGAATGGATAATTGGGGCATCAAGATACAAAAGGAAAAGCGCTTTGAGCAATAGACAATTTATATAATTAAAACATCAATTGGCGCCACCACTAAGCCAACAACTGCTTATACCACTAACGTACGTAATTAATCTTAGTCTTAAAGAAGGAATTTTCCCGAGCATTTTAAAAAAAGGTCTGGTTATTCCTATTTATAAATCAGGAACAAAAAACAATGTAAACAACTACAAACCCATTACATTATTAAACAATATGTCAAAAATTCTTGAAAAAACAATAAAAGTACAGCTACAATATTATCTGGAAAACAAGCAATTACTTTCAATAAACCAACACGGCTTTAGAAAAAATAGGAACACAGAAAACGCAATTGCCACTGTAACTGAGTTTATTACACAAAACCTAGATGCTAAAAAAAAAGTTATATCAATTTATTTAGACTTATGTAAAGCTTTTGACACAATTTCTCATGAAAAACTCTTCATTAAACTAAAAATTGTCGGAGTTAGTGGCATAGAACTAAACTTACTGAAAAGTTTCATGTCGGATAGAATGCAACAGGTTAAAATCAACAACATGGTAAGCGAGCCACTTCTATCTAGATACGGAGTACCACAGGGAAGCGTTCTTGGTCCCCTAATGTTCCTTATTTACATAAACGACCTGTGTGACATTGATATCGATGGTAAAATCGTAACATTTGCTGACGATACAGTACTTCTCTGCCAGGCAGAAACATGGAATGATGTATATAAAAAGGCCGAAAAAAGTCTATCTGTGGTCAAAAATTGGCTAAACAACAACATTCTTACCCTGAATACAACAAAAACCAATTATATTACACACAGCATCACACAAAGAGGCCAACCTCCACCGCACATAGACCTTATCTTACATGACTGCGGACAAACTTCTCGCACATGTCTATGCGAGCGTATTGAAAGGGTTGACCACACAAAATATCTAGGAGTTATAATAGATGCTTACTTACGCTGGACTGACCACATAACTTACATCACAAATAAACTGAAACGAGTCATGTATCTTATAAAGACAATAAAAAACATATTTCCAATAACAATCCTCAGAACCATATTCTTTGCACTTTGCCAATCCATTATTACATATGGCATACTTGCTTGGGGAAGTGCAACGAATATAGCAATAGATCCATTAGAAAAAATTCAAAAGGCAATAATTAAATTAATCCTCTAAGTTCCTCGCTACGCATGCTCGAATGTAATTTACGAAACACTAGAAGTCATGACAATAAGACAACTCTACGCCAAAGCTGTACTACTATACTTCTTCCAACATAAACTTTACATTCAAATGCAACCTCAATTAGCAATTAAAACCAGGGCCTCTACTAAAAAAACACTTAACATACCGATAACTCATACCTCACACGGGCAAAGACACTTCAAGTATTACGCAATCAAACTATATAACCTCATGCCCACCACACTGAAACAACTACTAACTACAAATCCATATAAAATTCTTCACAAAAAACACATCAAAGACTGGATCAAACAACAAGGTATTCAATTTACTCAAAAAATCATAACACCTAACCAAACATAACCAAAAACAAATATTAAAAATAATTAGTAGGCAATTATTAGTTTGTTTTAAGACAAAACATTCAAGAAAATCACAATATTATTCATTCCATTGGCGTGTGGCCCCTATAATAATATACCTACCTATTTATCAAAGCTACTATCTATCTTGTACATAAACTAGATGCTATGTATAACTTTATGTATAGATCCTAACTGCAACTGATCTTTTTTTTTATGTATACGTTACTGCCGCCATGGGTCGACCCACAGTCTCCTTCTTGAAAATATCAAGGAGGATACGGTGTTTCTACTTTTGTCGTCAGAATTGCAATTATTTCAAAACATGGGAACACCTCAGCACAGGTCCGCCTAGTGAGGTGTTCACAAAATACTACTAGGTACTTACCTATATACAGTTACGGATCAGTAACATTTTATTTTTTCTCCTTATTACTTAACTTAATATCTATGTACACCAATGTAATTATCTGTAATATGTATGTATGTTGAAGAATAGAAATAAAAAAATAAAATAAAAAAAAAGACAATGAAGAAGACTTGGCGAATCACAAGTCTCTTTCCTCTCTTCGCCCCGCCATAGTTGGTTTTTACCCCTCATCTGTAAGTTCTCGTCTAGTTATTTGTATGTCTATGGGTACCACCGCCCCGAAACCTTTATTGGATAACCAACACCGCTGCCATAGGTCACCCCTGTTGAACCGCGTTATGTTTGTCTTAATTCATATTTAACTTCATTTTAGCACTGAGCACTTTTAATTTATCATTTACTAATTCTCAATGTATAGACTCTCTTTTCAGACTGACTAAACATTCGCGTCTATGTCTTTTACTCAAACATTGCAATATTATTGTGTCCATGATCGCTTTTGTCTGTGGCCGCGTCAAACTTTCACTTTTTGTCCATAAAAATCGTTGTTGTCGTTTTAGCCAGTCAGTCTATTCATTCTCTTCAGTTCTCGATCTCGTTTCACAATTCTTTCCTACAAATCACATCTCGATTCGACTCTGAAGTGTTCAGAGTCGAATCACTCTCACACTGTAAATTTATTCACCAGAATAAATAAATTATGTCAATATCCAGTACCAAACACTAATGTTTTTACTTATACAAGGATAACCTCAACCATAACCCATCTCAAACTGTATGCCAGTCCTTGGCGTGGACACGAAGGAAGTTACCAAAGGCTGCGCAGTTTACGCCTGACTATCTGGAGACCACGACCTGGGACGCTACGCAACCCCAAGTGGTTCGCTACATTTGCTGATTAAGCAGGGGTGCCCGGGTTCATGAGGTGAGGTTTGTCTAGGTCCTAGGTCTTGGAGGCGGATGACCAGGACATACTGAATCCCAGATTCCTACCCACCCCTTAAACCCTTTTCCTTCCGATTACTCTCCTCTCCTTCTTCCTAAAAAAAACCCTCCACACAGTGTCCCCAAAGATGATACAGGCCCTGAGGATAGTTGTTTACCTCAGGACCTTCTGTGTGGAGCTCATGTAAAAAAGAACAAAAAGTTTATATTAAGTTAACATATGTTGGTTGTGACAATCTGTATAGCTAATGCAATAATATTCTTATGTATGTTTAAATTGTAGAAATTGTAATTGAAGATGTACAAAGGTGGTCCAAAAATATTTTAACAATAATAATCTAAACGAAAATATGAAAGAAAACAAGACACAGAAAAAGACAATGGTCGCAACTGGGACTCGAACCCAGACCCCTCCTTCTATTTTACTGATGGGAATAACCTTCAATAAAGTATAAAAAGAAAGTTTTTCTTATAAAAAAAAAATCAAAAATATTTGTTTACTTATTTTTCATTTGGCCACCCCGTGAATTTGTTACATGTATTTGTAGTAATAACATAGTAAGATTTCAGCGAGATAGCTTAACTAAAAAGGGGTGCTCAATCGAGTGTTGTTTTTGATTTTTTTGTGTAAAATGCTTAATTTGTACTTTTTGATATATTTTTTAATATATTATAATAAAACGAATATAAAACTTTTTTCCACTTTATTTCATTTGACCGTAACCGGTTTCAACCTCTCAAGACCATCTTCAGCCTTATATACAAACATATGGGGAGGGGGAGAGGGGTGGTCTAAAAGGATTTTATTCGAATATATGGATTTTCTTACAATTGTTACTAAGTGGTGTTTTTTGGCTGTCTAATTTCCAATTATTTTGGTTTTTTCCAGTAGGCCTATTTGCCTCGGGCTTGTAGCCTTACTTCAATATTGTTTGGGAAAAACCTTACGAGTAACATGCATTTTTAATAAAAATATTATATATTTCACAATGAAAAAACAGTGGAATGTCACAAATAAAGTCCGGGCTATGAGTTTTGATACTACTGCTTCTAACACCGGTGCCAAAAAGGGAGCTTGCACTCTTTTAAAAGAAAATACAGGACGTGATCTTTTGTGGCTTGCTTGTCGTTATCACGTATTTGAAATAATACTTTCAAAAATATTTACTCTTAATTTTGGGCCATCAAGCTCTTCTCAAATCCCACTTTTCAAAAGATTCAGTAATATTTGGGAAACATTACCGAAGGAGCACTACGATTGTCTATAAGAATACTTACACTTCGATAAGAACGCAGAACAGTTCACTGAAAATACTCTAGAGAGTCTTACGACCGCTCTATCTGGAGAGTATCAAGTTCATGATGATTACGAAGAGCTAATAAAGTTCACCATGATTGTTTTAAACAAACCACCTACGAAGATACATTGGCGCGCTCCAGGTCCGATTCAACATGCTCGTTGGATGGCAAAATTGCTGTATGCTTTGAAGATTTTTCTCTTTCAAAATAATTTACAAGCATTTAAACTAATCAAGAGAGAAGAAAAACAAATTGTTCGATTGGTTAGTTTTGGTGTGCTCATCTACACCAAAGTTTGGATCGAAGCGCCTTTGGCAGCAAATGTACCAGTAAATGACTTACTACTTTCGAAGAACTTAAAATTGTATGAAACCATCGCTTCCGAAATCAGTATAGCAGCTAGGGGCGTCTTAGAGCGTCACTTATGGTATCTGTCAGATGAACTAGTTGCATTTGCCTTGTTTTCTGACAAGCTGTCTGATGCTGACAAACAGGCCATTGTTCAAAAAATAAATTTTGATGGCGGTAATCTTTCAGTACGAGGAGATTAGAAGCTTTTGCAACACAAAGAACGTTGAAAACGCTCTTAATTTTTGAAATCAAGGACTCTTTCTTGCAATCACCTCCTGAGACTTGGAATGACAATGTTGATTACCTTCAAGATGTCACAAATTTGCGTGATGTTAATGATACAGCGGAGAGAGGTGTTAAACTGTTTGAAGATTACAACACGGTACTCACTAAGAATAGGGAAGAAATGCAATTTTTACTTCACATCGTTGAACAAAACAGAAAAATTGTTTCTACTGAAACATCCAAAATAATTATTGCTTTGTTACCAAATTTTGACACATTTAAATACTTTGTATAATTATTTGATTAAATTTCTTGTAATATTAATAAACCTTAAATTACGTGTTTTACTTAAAATCCTGAAATTTTGTCAGAAACTTCTAATTCAATGAGCACCCTCTTTTATATAAGATAGGGGGCAATTTTTATTTACATAATATAGAAATGGTAGGTTTAACAAATCAAGGGAGTGGCTACACCTATATTAGATTATTTTTTTACGATATAGGCCTGGACCACCCTAATGTACATCATATTGACAAACTGCTTAATTGCGGTTCAACGGGATGGTACATTAAAAACCCAATTTTTTTTTTTAAACCATAATATTGTTTGTCCATTACCGCAAGTTAGGAATTAATTCATATATCCGTCATGATCACGCAAAGTACCTAACAACGAAGTATCAATTGAGATATATTGGCATTTATGTAAATGTTTAGTTTAATTTGTTCTGTTTAGTCGCCATGTTCGGAAAAGAATTTTTACGAGTTTTGTGTTTGCTGACATTTTACCAAATAGCATTTGTGTTATGTGTTGCACCAATGCTTGTAAGCATTTTTGATAAGCCCTAATGCGACAGTCCGTTTAGACATATTATTCGACAGAGACATTTCCTTTCTCTATATCAGTGATTCTCGAAGCGGATTCCAGGGTCGCTAGAAACAGTATCTAATACTATTTGTTGTGGAGATGATCGATATTTAAACTGCAGAGTTCCGCGGAGAACGCCACTGTTCCGCATGGGGGTCGCCAGGGTTCGGCGAAGGTTTATGAAAATTGCAAAACATCAAAGAAAAAATAAACCAATCTACCTCACATTTTCCATTCCGAAAAATTATTTTATAATATGATGTACCTACCTGAATCTTATTATGATATTGCAGATTTATAGTCAGAATTTATAAGTCAAAATTAATAGAATTCCTAGTTTTAACCACGTTTACTGAAACAATATGTTTTGTAAGCAATGCTTATGGCAGTTATAAACGACACCTTTTTTTAGCCCGATTCCAATTAGAAGCCAAAGTTAACATTTTTCGCTATAAGCGATCGCTATTTACACCTCTATTTTCATATCTACGATTTTAGTTGTCATCACTGCAAATAACACATGAACCATACTGTTTGTTGTAATGCCAACTGAAATCGTAGGTATGAAAATAGAGATGAAAATAGCGATCGCGTAAAACGGAAAATGTTGACTTTTGTCTCTAATTGGAATCGGGCTGAAAACAGGTATGGTGTATTGCCGGCTTTACTTCTTCGGGCTTTACTTAAAACTGATTACAACAATAGACATAGACTTAAAGGTGTCAATGGATAGGCGGGAGTGGGAAGGGGGAGTATGTTTCGCAAGCAATGCTTACGAAAAATATTTTTTAAACAATACAAATTGTTAAAACGAAATATTCTATTAATTTTGAATTAAAATGGAGTCACAAAATAAGTTTTCTGTGTTTGAATTAATTTAGTATCCAAAGCGCGGGTCACATTATGCTGGTTGCCAGCTGCTGCTTACCAGCGGCTGCTTACCAGCGGCTGGTAGTAGTACCAGCTAGCAGCGGCGGGCAATCTGGTCACACTACTGTTGCTGCTACTCGCGTTTCGCACTCTCCAGTTAGTCATTCACTTATTGATAATAATTAATCCTGATAATATTTATTGATTTTTTCAGGGGCCTGCTGATTTAACCGTTAAAAAAATATTGCAATGTGAAAACCCCGAGCAGTACCCCAGCTATTATGTGGTTGATAGAAAAAAAGTAAACAGGACTCATGATATTTTCAACGCAGATGTGAAACTGGATGTGGAACTCGATGAAACAGTCGGAGTAATTAAACCAAATTACTATTTTGTTTGGACTTATTCCTTTTTTTTTTTTTTTGTAACTAAAACTGTTTATATTAATACTTAATGTGATCAGCCGCCTTCCGGATGATTTTTTAAAATTATTTTACCAGTTGTGGATTGTTTTTTTAAAGATTAGACATTTTAAATTGTGTTTTCGAATCGCAACATTTTTTTAAAAATATTCTAAAAATTTGAATATCTTCGAAATAAAGCAAAACGCATAAACATACTTTTTTAAACAAAGCCCACTTGTCCTACAGTAAGCTATTTTATTATTCGCTTTTTAGTTATACCTTAATATTGCGAAGTGGGGAGATGGGGGCTACAAGCCTAACTTCTTTATCATGAATGAAACAAATGCATGTGAGATTTTCTTTAAATACATCAAAAACGACATAACGCTTATTCTGAGAGCTGCCGGACGCCCTGAAAAATGTCCAATAACGGCGGTAAGTGAATATTTTTCTTCCATATTTTAAATTAACTCCCATGATGTATCTTATTGTATAATTAATAATTCATAAATATATAAACAAGTATAGTTTCACCCAGAGCACCGGAATCAGTCTCGAGTTTCTACTTTCTTATTTTTATTTTTTTTTTTTTTATTTTTTTTTTTTTTATTTCTATTCTTCAACATACATACATATTACAGATAATTACATTGGTATACATAGATATTAAGTTAAGTAATAAGGAGAAAAAATAAAATGTTACTGATCTGTAACTGTATATAGGTAAGTACCTAGTAGTATTTTGTGAACACCTCACTAGGCGGACCTGTGCTGAGGTGTTCCCATGTTTTGGAATAATTGCAATTCTGACGACAAAAGTAGAATCACCGTATCCTCCTTGATATTGTCAAGAAGGAGACTGTGGGTCGACCTATGGCGGCAGTAACGTATACATAAAAAAAAGATTAGTTGCAGTTAGGATCTATACATAAAGTTATACATAGCATCTAGTTTATGTACAAGATAGATAGTAGTTTTGATAAATAGGTAGGTATATTATTGTAGGGACCACACGCCAATGGAATGAATAATATTGTGATTTTGTTGAATGTTTTGTCTTAAAACAAAGTTATAATTGCCTACTAATTATTTTTAATATTTGTTTTTGGTTATGTTTGGTTAGGTGTTATGATTTTTTGAGTAAATTGAATACCTTGTTGTTTGATCCAGTCTTTGATGTGTTTTTTGTGAAGACTTTTATATGGATTTGTAGTTAGGAGTTGTTTCAGTGTGGTGGGCATGAGGTTATATAGTTTGATTGCGTAATACTTGAAGTGTCTTTGCCCGTGTGAGGTATGAGTTATCGGTATGTTAAGTGTTTTTTTAGTAGAGGCCCTGGTTTTAATTGCTAATTGAGGTTGCGTTTGAATGTAAAGTTTATGTTGGAAGAAGTAAAGTAGTAATGGAAGTATAGTGTAATTATTGTGTCGGCATTTAATTAATTCCCAATTAAATTCCCGACCCTGGTAAATTCGACTCTAATCTCTCAAAAGAACCCAAAACAGACCTTTTCGCGCTATGAAAACTGACTTATTCAAAATTCTCGACCCCCGCGAATTCACCGTCTCTCTTGTCGTGCCAAGAAGGCTCAAGGCTTGACTATCTCGCAAGAAACTTCCCCTCAGACTCCTTAGACAGCGGCCCCACACATCTATTATCTATTATCCCTTGTTAAGTCTTCGAAAAAGTCTCTCCATCTGTTTAAACTTATTACAGTTCTTAATTCCCAAAATTAAGTCACTAGCAGCATTACCTTTCACTCCAATATAGATATTTTAAAGTTAACATCCGACGGTCGAGTTTAAAACCAAGTCTAAAATTGTACTTAACATTTATGTTCTTGACCTGTCAAAGTATCCCGATCTCTCCGGAACTCAGATACCATACACCTTACTCGACTTTTTTTATTCTGTTATGACTTGTGTCGACTGCATTGGTTGTATGACATTAATAAAAAAATTTAAAAAAATTAAAAAAAAAAAAAAAAAAACATGGGTGAAAGAAATTAATGCAGACATACTAGAGAATGTATTAAAAACATCATAGAAACTATATAACGGAAAATCAAAGAAATCTACCAGTCCGCCTCAGCACAGGACCACCTAGTGAGGAGGACTAAGAACAAACGGATTAAATATTTATATATTATCATATCTTGTAATTGTCATCAAACCTGTAACTAAATAGTCACTAATAAAAAATAAAAATAAAATAAAAAAATTGTTTTTTCCCGCGTAAGTCACAGCTTAACGAATTCACCAATCTTATATTGACACAATAATCATTATTTTAACCGCTAATTGAGGCTTCGCGCTAGTATATTTCAGCTAAAAAACATTTCATTTTAATTGTCTATTTTATGGGTCTTACAACCGCAGAACAATTCATCCAATAATTTTCTCAAAATTACCCTGCCCGCATTAGTTCACCCATCGCCCACCAAAGTCAATATTTACTTGCCGCCACTGGTTAGTTCCCGAAAATTCAAGCCGACACGACCCATGTTCATTTTTTTGTGTACCAGTGCCCACCCTGAAAACACTCCCGCACGTTGCATTGAATCGTCCGAAATGTCGTTCGACTGTGGTCCCGTTTTTTTTTGCTTCCTCGTAAAACTTACTGCCCCACGAACATAAATTATCAGTAAGTGGACCTTTCTAGATGAATCATTCTCTTGGTTGAATAATATGTATTTATTGTTGTGAAAACAAAACCGTTCTCCCGTAGGTATGAAATAATTATTTCCTTGATCCAAGGTGAGATCATCACAACATTTAGAGTTGAATCTCTTTGGGAGTTGGTGGGAGAATAGCTATCATATTGTACTTTCATAATTTTAGAACGTGCTCAAACAGAGTTGGAGAAACTTGCTAAAACTAGAGAAACTCAATACACTACATTTTTTGAAAAGTTCCATTACCGCGTTCAGCGTCGGGATCAATCTAATGAAAGTGATGCACCACGTAGTGTAACATTGGAAATCCGCTAACGATAACAAACCTTATATAGGATGGTGATTGGTGATAGTTTTATATTTCCCCTTGACCCCGGCCGCCTACACCTGTTTGATTAAAGCAAGGAAAAAATTGCAAGTTCAGGCACAAATATTTAAATGTTTTAATTGATTCTCTGAAGCACTCATTTTTCCACACTGCACAATAAAACCATAACCGAAAGGGATTTGTAAGTATGAGATTTCAAATTCTAAAGCAGCTTTCATAGGCTTGATACTTTTTCCTTGGCTTATCAGACTTACCAAAAAATGATCGATTATTGTTATTCGCAATGGTTTTAATCGGAGTATTCGATTAAAGCATTAAAATATTTCTGATCGATAAAATTTTCAAACCAAAAACACGTGATTTTAAATAACTTCGTGGTGCTCCTCCTTGAATTGAATCCAACATTGCATAATTTAATCAGTTTTGCAGTAATTTATTTAAAAAAATGTACAAATTTTTGTTATTTATTTCAGGGTTCCGCCCGCTTGGTCAACCACAGCATTGATTACAGGAAGGTGCCGCAAGAAGCGCTGTACGGAGATTTCAAAATTCTGGTGCTTCTTTTTAAGGATGGTGTGACTAAATTGTGCTTTGAGGTTTATGCTGAAACTAAACCAAAAAAGCCTTGGTAGAGACGATAAAAAATTTTTTTTTTTTTTTTCTCCCGATTTCTCCCGATTTTTAGGCGTAAATTCTCCCGATTTTGAAATTTTGGGTTCGGGAACACTGGTTACTAAGTTATGACTGGTTTTCGTTGCCTCTGTGATGGAGGTGAATGAATCATCGTCAAATGATGCCTTACTTATCAATCCCATGCTTCAAATGAATATTGATGAACGGTGTTCGTTGCTGAGGTACGAGAAATGTATCGCAAAAAATTTCTTCAAAAGCCAAATCGCGCGTTCCAAATAATGTTTTGGCGTTATCAATTATTTGAACCCACCCCGGGTTACCCATTACACTCTGTGACTTATGGTTTCTCTACCTATATTCTGGCCTATCGTACTCTCAAACCGATGATGGCAGCAAACGAGGGTTATGAATTATCGCTAACATGTCACGTGCTAACTACAGATACGAATGTCGACTCTATCGTCACCGGCTGTTCCAGTCTGGAACAAGCTCAATAAACGAAATCCCAAGTCATATATTATACGAAACGAGGTCAACTTGCAGAAGTGGGATTGTAATAAACCGAAATGTTGTGCCTTTCTACCGCCGGACTACTGTCTCACTGTTGTAATCTTCAAGAATGTTTATAATTCTCCTACTTTCTGGGTATTGGGATAGAAGTGGAGGCCACCGGACACTCCCCCCGACGACATTAAATACACAGGTCTGCGACTTTTTTTCTTCTTTGAAATAAGAGTTAATTCCCATGTATTTTTGGTTGCTGAATTCGGGAAAATTATCAAAAAAATTCCATCACGTAAGGTTTTTCCGGAAAAACAAAATACTGTGGGATTGCCTATCTTAAGGCGCAAAACGGGGTTTATTGCCGAAATATATATTTTTTATTAATTCCAACTTATTATAAGATAAAGTTTTGTTTTATAGACTAAACATTTAGTAACTCATGACGATAAAATTAGTCAGCGTTGAATCATATATATCTGGATTTTCCATAGTAAGTATGACAAGAGAATGCTGGAATTCTCAAGTTGCCCACTCCCTTCCATGCCCTTTCATTTATTTATTTCTGTTCCAACTTTTCTAAGTGCATTTCAAAAATGACTTCAAGAGGTTGTGTAAATTCTTCTGAGAGTTTTTGCTGTATTTGTGGTAAATTTGTAGTGAAAAAACAACACAGAAATATTACTGATTTTGTTTAAAAAAAGTGTATTTTGGTGTGAAGATAGGGGACCAGGACAAATCTTGGGCCCCGCATAGAGTTGGTACAGGGTGTATTGAAGGACTTAGAATGAGGTCAAAAGGTAAATGACCTGATCCGAGATTAGGGACTCCCAAAAGAATCTGATGAGTAACTAGGATCCAGACTGCAAGAGAAGAATTTATTGACACCTGGAACTTATTTTGCTTGATATAGAAATAGAGAAATATAATTTTGAGCCTTATTTTTCTCAAGATGGTGAGCTAGGCTAGTGAAGAGCAAGGTGAGAGGTTTCACCAAGATATCAAGGAAATGAAGAGAAGGTATCAAGGTCGATGGGATACAAATATGATGGGCGACTACTGCTGGATGCTGCATAGAGAGCATAGGGAAAATATAACGCCCCATAAAAGAAAAAGCACAAATCGAAGCTTCTAAACAAAAAATCAGACTAACAAGATTTTTAATTATATATAATGTAAATAAAATAATTTATGACTTAATAATATTTTAATTTGTATAATTTTATGATTTTTTTTCTTTTGAACATTCCCTACAGAAGTAGTGCAAGGCGGGTTTTGCCTATATTTACATCGAAATTGATGGCATTCTCGAATTCAGCATACCGAAATACATATAATCCAATACCATTTAAAAAAAAAATAAAAATGTCAATTTGCAGACCTGTGTTATCGCTTTTGACAGTTATTGCATTTAACCATTGGCATCAAGACTAATCAGTCCATCGGATATCGCTTCACGTGGTCATTCTCAGTTCTAATCCGTAAAGTGTAACCTTGGGTGGAGCCCTCCGGGCTTGTCCAGCCAAACGACTCTTGGCCTATCTTAGATGGCCATGTGAACAAAACTAAACTCCACTCTGAGGATCGAATTCAATCATCATTAGTCCAACCTGATGAAATTCAGCTGGACTTACATTAAACAAATTGTATCGTATTCGCAAACTCCAACGTCTTATCGGTTACTGTTATATATTCGTGGAAAACTTTCTTAACAAAGCCTCTCGTCATTTAGATTTTCCACTTAACCCTATCAAAGTTCTATATTTAACCACACCTTGCACTTTGTGGATTATATGGTTGGAATCGAAATTAAAATCTTGCGCTTATCGCTACGTTCCGTACTTTGAATCGATCTTCTCTTACAAGACTATTCACCAAATGTCCAATGTGACTAATCGTCATCGCTTTGTGGTTAATTTTATTCTTTTTTTACGTCTACGTTAATCATATCATTTAGTTTCGTATCGTTTAATTTATGTATATCTAGTTAACTCGTTATATTTTCTTAGCTGATGTAGGTTAGTAATATTTCCCTACTTGCTGTACTTACAGATTGATCTGGAAGCAAATACTTTCGATGAAACCAATGTAAAAGGGTTTATAGGTGATAATATTGTGTAATAAAATATTGTTTTAAGTATATGTAGGTTAGAAATGTGTATGAATTTAAATAGGCTGAGCTCAGAGGTGTAGGTAGGTTGGCATGTGATAGCATTCATATTCTGAAATTAAACACTAAAGAAAAGAGTTTTAAAGAATTTTAATTTAATCATTTCAAATTACATAATTAAGAATAATATGATTGACAAGACTCTATATTGGTAATCAATAAATCCCAGGTCGTGGAGACTAATCGAAGAAAACAGTCTAGTTATTTATTTATAAATAGAAACAAACAGTATATTATATTATCCATTGGTGAGAAAAAATTTACAATAAATAAATATAATTCATGGTGGTCACCTATTATGTGTTTCATTGTAGTGTCTTATTTATGTATGGTGTGCATATTAAATTAAGTAATTACCGGGTAATGTGTGTAGTCTGAGTAGTGGGAAAGTGAGGGTGTGTGTGTTTGTGTGTGAATATGTGTGTATGTAAGTATGCGCATTAAACGATTTATATGATTGAGATGATGCTCTTTTTAAATTTGGGCAGTGAATAGGAGAAAATATTGATGTTAGAATTTAGATTAATGTTATTGAATATATGAAGCCATATACAGCGCCCTTGAGGTGATTTTTCACAAAAACGGCGCTCTATAAATTTATTACGGTACTCCAGATTTTATGTCCGGGTTGAATCTTTCCCAAATGAAAGACTAAACCCTTCCACACACTTTTCCACAAATGAATATCTAGTAAATTAATGCAATGTAAGTGCACTATATAAGAATAAAACAATACAAGAACAATACGTCAATCCACCAGAAACATAATGGGAAAATATTTCACCGACTCCAGATATTTTCATATCAGAGGGTTCGGCTCTGATGAAATCCTAACTGGTCCGATAAATCCTACTGATCCCTCAATATAAATATTTAAAAAATCTTTCGTAATCCTACATGTATTTAAAATGACCGACTTTTGCATTTTTATGTACAAATTTTTTGACAAATCTAATACGCCTAAATTTTGAATGAGAGAGCTAGGTATAATGCCAGTAGCCGAAATAACAAATGGTAATATTTTTATAGTCTGAGAATGCCAAATTCTTTTAATTTCATTTCCTAATTCTGTATATTTTCTTATTTTTTCAGAAACAGTGAATATTACAAGAATTTGGAATAGCGACATCAATGATATAAGTTATTTTCTTAATTTTGTCATGTAAAACTATATCGGGTCTATTATGACTAATTGTTCTGTCTGTTAGAATAAAATTTATTAGAAAATGAATTTGGTTCATATTCATAATATGGTACATTACGGCAGTCAATCAAGTTATGTTTAATTACCAAACTTTGGTGAATTATTTTTAAAACTTGATTGTGCCTAAATGTATACTCGGACGGCGCTAATACAGAACATCCCGATATAATATGTTCTATAGTTTCCGGAAAAGCCAAACATTTTCTACATAAATCATCAATTTGATTTGCATCTTTGATGATATGCTTCCTATAATTTTTAGTATTAATGACTCTATCTTGTATGGCAAGCATAAAGCCTTCTATTTCTGCGCTCAACTCTCCAATACTCAACCATTTGTTTGACGAAAATTTGTCAACATATGTTTGGTTGAGATAATTGAAGTGTTTTTCGTGTTATCCAATTATTATTATTATTATTATTATTATGAAGAGCACGATTGATTGGCGAATTAGTTGCTGCATTTGTCTTGTAATTAAGCGTGTGGAATATTTCTGTATGGCGTGTACATCTTAATTGTATGTAAAAATTAACCAGGGAAAGAAGTTCGGTACAGTCAATGTTATTATTTAAAATTGTGTGTAGGCATAAATGTCAAATCAGCTATTACTCGTCTTTGTTGCAAAGTTTGAAATGTGCATTAAAAGTTATTGTTGAATTTGGAGGTAAGATATTTTATAAATTTGTTTTGAATATGTTCTAGGCTATCTAAATATACTTTATACTGTGGGTTCCAAATTGGCGAGGCATATTCCAGCATACGAAGAAGAAGAAGAATAGCATAGAAGAAGCTGTAGCACCTTCAATAGATTATGCACAGACGTTGACGTGTTTAACACGAACCTTGCTAACTTCATAAAATTCGTAAAAAGTAATATTATGGAAAACTTAATGTTTCATTAATTCCATATCTTTCTTTTTCATTTTTCATTTTCATTTTTTTTCATTTTCATTACATTTTTTTTTTGATTTCAGCAGTTTGCATTAAATAACCTCTTCAAAAATGTTATAGATTATATAAGCCTTGAATATACATTTTTTGTAGATATAAGTGAGTAAGATGCACTTTTTCAGAACTGTTTATATTACAAACGTATATTGTTTTGTTTGTTTTTCTTTTTATTATGGTCTCAAATTTTTATGTCGTTATTTTATTGGTCAATGATATGATTATCTCTAACACTTTCACATTCATATGTACTTGTAATGACTGTTTATTACGCTAACTAATAAAATAAAATAAAATAAAATACTTCTGACTAATGCAAAATATAACATAACTACTGTACGCGGTTTACTGAATACTTTACTTATACAAAGAACAAAACCAAGCATGTTATATGATCTGTGAACGATTGAGCCGATGTGATTATTAAATAAAAGTTTGCTTTCAAGGTAAACGCCAAGATCTATACATTCCGTTTTAAAGATGACAGGTTCATTGTTAAGTGAATAAGAGTACTTGATTACATTTTTATTCCTGGTGAATGTCATATTATGACATTTGGAAACATTGATATCTAAACAGATAACTTTGCAATACTTTCATCAATCTAGGTCACTTTGTAACGCTTCACAGTCAGAGAGAGAATCCACAACTTTGTATATTTTCATGTCATCAGCGTAAAGCACATATTCGGAATTTTGAAAGCATGATCCAATGTCGTTTATATAAATATTGAAGAATAGCGGACCTAGGTGGGAACCTTGCGGGACACCGGATATTACAACTATAGACTTTGAATAGACACCGTTGATTAATATTACCTGATTGCGATTACTAATGAAGGACTTAATCCATCTAAATAGGTCGCCATGTATACCAAGTAGGATGAGTTTCTTCAAAATAATTGAGTGAATTACGCGGTCAAAGGCTTTAGAGAAGTCTGTATACATAGTATCAACTTGCTCCTTATCGTCCATCTTGCTATACAAGATGAAAAGGGCGAAGTTGGATGTTGTAGACCTACCTTTCATAAATCCGTGCAGATTCGGCGTAATGTTTGTCGAAATAGACGAGTACAATTCATCAAAGTCGATTTTTTCAAGAACTTTGCTTATTTATTTTATTTATTGTTTTCAAGATACAATCCCGTTAAACCGCAATAAAGCAGTTTGTCAACAGGATGTTAATGTTCAATTACAATTTAAACATACATACATATTATTATTACTATAACTATACAAATAGACACAATTAACAAACATTAATTAATATAAACAATCTCTATTTAGTAACCATTGTTTCAGCATATATCTGAATCTACTATGTAGAGTCGCAATTTTTTATATTAATTGGTAACATGTTAAATATTTTTGGCACGTTAAATTCCAGGGTTCGCCGTCCGTAGTTATTATTATATTTTGGAACAAGCATTCCTTCATTCTTTGTGAACCTCGTATTATGCTCATGTTCCACTTTCTTCTTATAATCACACTCAGATACATGCTGAATCAATATTTTATACCATAATAAGGCCTGCACCGGTAATATTGTTAAATTCTGATACAACAATGAAATGTTTCGTCTCTGTGAAAAAATATTTTTTTAACATTCTTAAATATTCTTAAAATAGGGAATTGGGAAATTGGTCGGTAGTTTTTAACGTTATGTTTAGAATCAGTCTTAAAAATTGGTGTGATAACAGTTGATTTCCGCTTGACAGAAAACGATCCTTCCGTAAGTGACTTTTTATAAATGGCGCAAACCGGAAGGCAGATATATTTACTGCAGCTACGTATAAAAATTCCGGGCAGCCTGTCTATTCCTGGTCCTTTATTAATGTCTATGTTTGATAGGTATTTTAAGGTGTTTTTTCATTTATTCTGATTTGAGGATATTAATGTGTTGTTAAGAAGATCTTCCTTATTAACAGCATCATGAGTTGGAATTTCATTTGTAAAGACCGTTGAGAAGTAATCAAAGGTTTGTTACTTTATTAATCTTAACATAACACCATATTTTTTAACATTATGTTATATGTCGGATTTCAATGTAGCAATATAGGTTTTATGAGTAAGACTAAAAATCTTCGATTGTCGTTTGCGGAGTAATGCAAAAGATTAATAATCCAATGGATTCTTATAGCGTTTCCAGGCACGAAAAAACTTTAATTTTTCTTTCGTTATATTAATTAAAGCCACCGAATAACATGATGGAAATTTTGTTGATCTAGTTACTTTCTTTGGAACCAAATCATCTATTAGGACATCAATGATTCTATAAAAATGGTGTACTGCAGTGTCAACGTCACACGTCGTACATAGTTAGCTTTGTTAAACAATTTGATTATCTGTGGTTTTAGGATAACAGCAGGTAACGGAATATTGAGTTTAATTAAGATAGATTTATGATGTGCATCTTCAAATACTAGTGGTGAGTCGGCAGCGGAGACAATGACTATGGTGTTGCAAAGCACAAGATCTGAAATTCGTCCATGCAAATTAGAAATTGCATTATATTGTGTTAAATTAGAGAACGAAAGGCACCTAAGGAGAGTAGAAACACAGAGGTCGATACTACATGGTTGAGACGTAGAGTTTCAATTCACGTTTGGCATATTGTAATCACCTTTTATTAGAAAAATGTCATTTGGATATTCAGTGGTTAAATGAGATATGGCAGTTGTATGAATATTGATGATAGAGAAACGCTGCACGTTAGATAACTTAGGACTAACTGCCGGCAAGTAAGAGCAACAAATATGAAAATTTAAAATGCGATGTTTAGAATGTGTAATTTAGTCGAAATGAGGATACCATGATAATTATTAATCAGCAGCCCTAAGTCAACTGGAGTGAGCATATTTGTCAATCTGCGCAGAAATGTTTTTTTTTTTATTTAAGCGACTATATAAAATAATTCCATAAGTATACAAAATTTAATGGTTATGTAAGGTTAAAATATTGTATTTCTAAGTCCTCCTCACTAGGGGTTCCTACGCCGAGGCGGACTAAAATTGTTCAATTACAGTTTATTTGTCTTCTATGTCGTTTTTGGTGTTTTCGTTGACCTCTTTTAGCCATATTTTTATTCTTGATTTGTACTAATTAGATTTTTTTATTAGTTTTATGTCTTGGGGAAGAATGTTATGGAGTTTAGTTGCAAAATAAAAGTGTAGTTTCTTTGTCGGATTCAGTATTTTTGAATAGCTTCAATAATATGTTTTTGGCATATATTCTTTGTACATTTAGTACGTTAAAGCTTTTGAATATTTCAATAGAAGGCGTTCTATTTTTCAGTTCAGTTCAGTATTTTTGAATAGCTTCAATAATATGTTTTTGGCATATATTCTTTGTACATTTAGTATGTTAAAGCTTTTGAATATTTCAATAGAAGGCGTTCTACTTGGTACTTTCAGTATGGTCTTTATGATTCCTTTTTGAACTGTATTCATGTTTTGTATGTATTTATATGTAGTAGATCCCCATCCTATAATTCCATATTCAATTCGAGAATGACATAACGCGTAGTAAACCTTTTTCAAATCCTTTTTATTTACTACATTTCTTAGATGTTTGAAGAAATATGTAAGGCTTGTGAGTTTTTCAATACCTTTGATGTGTAGGTCCCATCTAAGATTTTCATCAATTATTACTCTGAGATATTTTATGTTTCGTGTTTTTTCTATGACTGGGCAGTGACATTGAACATTATTTCTATAGCATTCGTGTTATTTAAACTCTAGTGATTTTGCTGGTTGGCTCCTTGAATCCACTGAAAAAGTAATATATTTAGTTTTGCTTATGTTAAGGGTAAGCGAGTTGATTTTAGGCCAATTTTGAAGTGCACTAAGCCCTTGTTTAGCTACATTAAATGTGTCTGTCCAATTTTTTTCTTGAAATAATAATATAGTATCATCAGCAAAACTGATTATGTTTCCTTTAATCTTCAGGTTTGTTAAATCATTTATGTAGATGTTTGTGATGTATTGATTGAGAAGTTGAGTCATGTGTGTGTAAAGTTGAGTGGAAAAATGGTACAAGTTGAAAATCTAAAATAAAATATAATTTTAATTTAAGAAAAATTATTATGTTAAAATGTTCAGAAAGGTAAAATATTAGTTATTAATACTTGTTCAGAATGGTAAAATATAAGTTATTATTAATAAAACTAGTTATAATTAAATGAATCCATTATGGATGTTTAAAGTAACTAACCGGCGCCAGTTGATTTGAAAAGAAAACTACATAATCGACAAGTAGTTTTAAATTAAGTAAACCAATGTAAAACTTAATAAAGATGATGAATTACTCGTAGAAAGTTGCTGGTTAATGAAGCCATTTCATGCGCCATCAAACTCCACCCCGGTTGTAACATACAGTCCAATCCAATGCCCGTTCCTCACTGAAAGTAGAAACAGGCTAGCAAAGGTAGCTACCAAAGAAACGAGCGGCTAGAAATAGCTCCGGAACATAATGTGATTTCTTCGAATCGGGTAGAAACTAAGCTATATTTGCAGCTGCCAGCTAAATGTTAAAAATTGTTTAAAACATTTCAAGGGCGTTGGACTTCCCATAGTCAGAGAGTCAATATGCAACCCCGTTTCTTTCAGCGAAATCAATATTAAATGAACCACTCCATTTAGGCTTGACTCTAATTTCAGGTATTGATGCAGATACGACTTGAACAGCTGCACTGAATTGCAAATTAGATATTGCGTTATTCAGATCACACTGTTGAAAAGATGGAGAAACAGATACTCGTCAGTTGCCAATGCGCAAAAGATGGACTCTAAAAGAAGATATCGTTTGCTAACCGAAAGAGCTGTAGGTGCCCTCTGTTGGGTGATCAAAAGTGATAGAGGAAGACAAAAAGTCAGCAGTTCATCTTTATCATCTTTATCATCTTTCGAAGAAGCACGAACTCTGAATGTTCCTCTTCTTTATTTTCTAATAACTCCTGATAACTGTCACCATCAGGAGAATTCTGAAAAATTATAACTTCGATTTCTTCTTGACGAACACATTGTTACGGTACATTTTGGAGCAGAGCATATTTAAATTTGCCACTTCAATTGTCAATGTCGGGTAAACCACGTCGCGCGCGGCCATTCCTTCTCCCCCACGGCTTCCGACCGCCGCGCCGTTTGTCCTGTTTTACATGGCATGTTTCTTCGATAATAACGGGTAATGGGTCAGTCTATACAAGACCTTGGCCGAAGCGACAAGTATTCGTGTTTGAGTTAAAAGTAGTTGTGCTCGCGTCCTTCCGCCGTACACGATGAAAGCCCCGTGCCATTCCTACCGCTGGGTTTCCCAAAGGGACTCGGATGGGCGACCCATCCTCGAGTCCCACGAGGATGCTGAACTGATTGCCGCTCACCACGTGCAGTAAGTTATCTCCTATTTCCTCTTGTGCTGTAGTAACTAAATAATTAATGATTACTGAAGACTTGAGATAGGGCCCAAAGAGAGAAATTAGGGACCATGTAGATTATGTTATGACTCGTTGTGTACTTTGTTTGTACTGTTCGAGAATGCCAGCTCGTGAATAAACCTGCGTTCTATGTAACACACTCTTTATTGTTAACTACCCGAGACATTTACCTGTGAATTGGGGTGTTGAAAGGATGAGGTTGAGGCCGATCCAAAAGGCTCATGAGATAGGAGATCTTCCACTGCTGAAAGCTAGCTGCGGATCGGATGCTGAGAGGGCCAAGTACCGGATCCCTTGCTTGTATGGTAGTATTTAATCTGTTATCTCTTGTCTAATGTTCTTATTTTAAACCTGGCTTACCATGTAATGCAACAACATGTACTCGATATGTTGTAGATAACTACAAATAAAAAACCGCATAACTTGTTCTCTAAGCCCAACTAAAATAAAAACCTTACAAGCACGGTGATCGCCGAGAATACCTTCAAAATAATACTATCTGCTCATAAAAAAAGAATTCATTGATATTTCTAATTGACAATTAGACAAATGAAATATAAATGAAGAAGAATTCACAAGAAAAAGAAAGAATAATTACGTAAATTATAAAAAATTTTAAACTGTAGTTCAAGATGACTAAAACACCACAATTTGTTGGAAAATGTCAAACTTATAACTAAGCCGTGCTCAACATACTACCGCTTGTGTAAACTAATTAGTCAATAATCCAAGTTTCACAAACGACTTAATTGTTAATCTGTGGTCTATATATCTTGTGTCATTTATTTTATTTAAGTATTTATTTTCTTAGTGATCCATTTCTGTTTCGCTTAAGTTTGGGCACGATGTGTCCCAATTAAGCGAAATCGTCTCATCGATCGAAAAAAAATCTATGAAATCACTATTCATCGAATCGACAGTTAATTTGTATTTATTTGTAACTACTGCGATTTTATCTTGTATTATTTCAAGCTATGAAATGGAATTGCTCAAGGTTGGTAACCATTGATTTAATTTTTTTTACACCCACTCTAATTAAAAAAAAAAAAAACAATACTAACCGTATGGAATATTTCCATCCATGTACAAATAATCTGTAATTATACCAATATTTAAAACCAGCAATCCGGAAGAACCAACCAATTACCGTCCTTTACAATTAAAACACATATTAATTTGTTGTAGACCACTTTGTATAAAAGTGGTCTACAACAAATTTATATGTGTTAATAACCGTCCTATTTCTTTACTATAAAACATTGCAAAAATATTTGAAAAAAGTGCCAAAAAAACGCAGTTCATTAAGTTTAATAACATAATTCACGAAAACAAGTTTGGATTCATGGAAAACAAAATCACAAAAGACGACATTGCTAAATTATATAATACTATACAACACGCTTTAGACAAATCATTAAAATGTGTTGGTATTTTTGTTGATCTCCAAAAAGCTTTCGACAGCATAATTCATGTCAAATTAATACAAAAATTAAAGATTGTGGGTTTTAATGACAGAGCTTTAAATTGGCTAAAAAATTATCTTCACAAAATAATGCAAGTTGTAAAAATCAATCACGCACCAAGTCTACCCCTCATAAGTGATTTTGGGATACCACAAGGTACTGTATTGGGTCCATTACTTTTTATCATGTATGTAAATGATATGTTTAAACAAAACCTCAGTGGAAACGTTGTATCTTACGCGGATGACACGCCTTATCATAATTAAGGGTAATGACTGGAAAATTGTAAATAAAAATGCCAATCCAAATCCTAAAACACTGGTTCGATATAAACAAACTTAAAATTAATACAACAAACGGTTCGTATTCCTTTCTCAATACATAAATTAAAAATTTACCCCAACATTAACATAATTATACACAACACAAAATATAACAAAGATAAATGTCTGTAATAATTCATGTACCATACTAAACCATACAACTGAAATAAAGTGCCTCAATGTAATTGTAGACTAACATATGAAATGCAACAGACACATATGTGAACTTGTTAAGCGCATTAGGAAATGTATTTATACATTCATTAGATTAAGAAATACTCTCAAGTTAAACAACCTAAAAAAGTCTATTACGCACTAGTCCAATCATTAATTCAGTATGGAATCATTGGATGGGGAAGTGATATGAAAAAATTTGAAGTCCGGTAAACAAAAATTAAAGAGCTCCATAAAAAAGATTCAATATTGCAAATATTCAAATAAAAGGAATCAAAACATTTTATTTTATTTATTTATTTATTTATTTATATGCATACATATTACAATAAGTTAGAAAATTATACTTTGTCTGTCCAACTGGGAAGGATACCCGTTTCAGGACAGCCAAATTGTATATTCAGTTCATAATATTTTTAACATGTGAATGGTTTCTTTCAAGATATCATAGGATATCTTGAAAGAAACCATTTATATACTCAATATATTATGACAAATAATGATATATAAATACTTTTTTTTTTATATACGTAACTTTTTATATACGTCACTTTATTTGTTCTATTTTTTTTAAGAGTCTTTTTAGAGTTTTTTTTAATCCCATCATTAAAGAACAAGAGCCCGTGACTATCAGACCTTCGTTATTTTATAAAACCTGAATGTTTATATGTGTATGTCCCTAATACAGTTAAAGACGATCCCCGACTATGAAGTTTGGATCACAATTTGGTTTTATCATTTGATTTTTTATAAAATAATCACTTTGAGGTTTTATAAAATAATGAAGGTCTGATCGTCACGGGCTCTTGCTCTGTAATGGTGAGTTAATACATCAAAATTCCTTTATTTTCAACACAAAAATGCACAATAATTATATTTACAAGCCATGAAATATTTTAATAGTCATCCCGAAGAATAAAAAAAAATAACAGAATTCATATCATAAAAAAGGTCAAAATAATCTTTAAAAAAAGTAATATCAACAATCAAAATGTTATAACGTCAGTTCATGCCATATTAAAAAAATTATGTCACAACATCCATAGTACTTAAAACCTTTTAAATGCCAGTAGGTAGAAGTGTAGCTGTGTACAGCAGGCCGTGAACTTTTAATCAAAATAAATCATTTTTAGATCTTATTTAAAAAAAATCAAAATCATCCTATTGTCGTCTCTGTGTGTTCCATATTTTAAATTAATAAAAAATGGGACATGTGTATGATACAGAGGCTCAAAGAAGAGCGAGTAAACTCGCTATTTTTCTATGACCGGCCTGCTGGACACGACCAAGGATGCGAGAAATCTCGCTCTTGGCACAGAAGCGGTTAAGTATATAATTATTTTACACTCTATGTAAAATGATGTTATGATAATGAAATAATTATGAAACAACTCCTTCGCCAAGCACAAAAGCTAGTACCTTTAATTGGCGTAGAAATTCATTAAGATATATTTTTCACTATTTTGTTTTGCCTAATATTATATTCTGTAACAATTGTTAAGAAACACGCTTTGCAAAGTTACGATTACGAAGTTCAAATAAAGTTGGCCGCCACATGCGCATAACCCCTGCGCAGACAAAGCACAGCGACGCGCGGCGCGGGTCAGAAAGCCACGTGGCGCCAGAATCCCTCGGTCACTGCCACGAGAAACGAGTAATTTACCGATGAGAGAAAGATCTAAATCATAAATTGTTTTAATTTCATTGTCAAGTTGTAAAAACTTTAAAATTTTGTACAATAAAGCGTTTACAAATAAAAGAACTTCAATTAATCACTGAAGACAATATAAGCGACTCTCAGCCGAAAATTTGAAACAGATTTTTTCTTTAAAGATAAACCCCACATTAGAGCCCCCGAAGAAAAATAATCGCTCAGGGATTTTGTTAGAGAAGTTGTTGCACATCATTGGCCTTCATCATTGACCTTCCTACAGAGGCGACAAAACTATAATTCAACTCTTACGTAGTCTCACGGCTTGATTACTGTAACGGCATCTACGCTAGTCTTCCAAAATACCAAACTGACAAACTTCAATCCGTGTTTAATGCAGCGGCAAGGCTCATAACCGGGGTCTCTAAATATTCACACATTTCAGAACACCTCCGTAACCTTCACTGGCTCAAGTGCCCTGAAAGAATCCAGTACAAATTGTGCTGGATGGTGTTTAAATCAATCAACGAAATGGCCCCACCTTACATCTCTGAATTATGCGTCCCGGAAAATACCGGTCCGAGGCAATTAACCCTTAGATCGGCAACTTCATCTGCTATAGGCAGACTAATAGAACCCAAACGAAAGCCAAATACTAAGTTCGGCGATCGTGCTTTCGGAGTATCTGGGCCTAAGGCTTGGAATAGACTCCCCCCGGAATTAAGATGCATAAAAAGCCCAACAGAGTTTAGGTCCAAACTAAAAACCTACCTGTTCGGGCTCTCATACCCTTAACTTAATTTAAATATACCTATCTGAGAGTATCATACTTGTATTGCCTATGATATGTCTTAATCACACTTTTCTTACTGAATTAAAATTACTCGAATCCTTACACATCAATCTGTCTCTCGGAAGATCAAATCCTTGTACTACTGCACCGCCCACCATTAAATGTTGCTTTTACTTTCCAAAATACACTCATTAAAGAATATAATACAACATGTGTTCACAATTATGTCCTCTGCGTGCGAACTCTATCTAAATTTCTTTAAATAGACAATAAACAGTGTTAATTTCAAGCGACCTCCCAGGTAAGTATGGTCCTGTATTAATTTATTTTTAGGCAGCATCGCGTTCATTGGTCAAAATATTGTGCATATATTTTCGTATCGGTGATAAATGAACCGGTGTATGCAATTTTTAGCCATAAGTTGTTTTTAATTGTTTGTCTAGCTTGTAGTCTTTCTAGATTTTAGGCATGCATGGTAAGTTTGTGCAGCGCCCTTGAGGTGATTTTTCACAAAAACGGCGCTATATAAATCGTCCAAATATTATTATTATTATTATTTTTTTTTTATTTTTTTATTTATTTATCTATAATAAAATATAATTATAATGGTTTCTATTCCTTTAGGTTGTTAGTAAAAATGTCAATGCTGTGAAATTTTGTATTATATTGTGGACATACACGAGGAATTGGGAAGTTTTTTATAATGTTTGTTCTACAAGAGGGTAAATATAATAAATTGGATTGCCGGGTTGATCTTGACGGAATATGAAAATTTATTAAATTGGTAAGTTCTAGTGAGTCCGGCCACATAATTTATAGGATTATTATTATAGGATTTTAAAAAAAATTAGACGTCGTGTTTGGAGGGTTTTGAAATTGTGAAATTTAATGGAGAAGTGTAATTTGAATTTATAATTTATGTGTTTAATTTTTTTTATTTATTCTTTCTATTATTATTATATAGCAATATGGACAATAGAAACCAAGTAGTTGTAATCTACACTGATTACTATGGCCTTCGAAAAGGTAAACCATTTCATCCTTATGCAAAAATTAAAACAATTAGGCATTCATGGTGACTTACTCCGGTGGCTCACTTCATACCTTTGGAGTAGACTTCAAAATGTCTCAATTGAGGGAACAAATTCCAGCTTCTTTTCTGTGCCCTCCGGTGTACACCGATCTGGACTCCTTTGTACCAAGCCCATATTGAAATAATAGAAAGAATAAATAAAAAAATTAAACACAAATTATAAATTCAAATTACACTTCTCCATTAAATTTCACAATTTCAAAACCCTCCAAACACGACGCCCAAACATTGTTGGCCAGAGTCTATGCACCTCGCAGGAAATTGTGTTTCCCACACAGACTTCCCAAAGAGTGTTCCATTTTCTCTGCTGACTGCATAACTATCATATAAGCTTTACGACTCGTCAAATCTCTCAACATTAGAAATGCCCTCATTCTTTCAAACTCACTTAGCTCACTACAAAAAATAAGCGCATCCCTCTCAATTCCAGTGGCGACCCTCTTACCTGCTCTATCAGAGACCTCCTGCATTCCATGTCGCTGGCTCAAGTGTCAGTGGTCTTGGTCTGGATCCCAGGATACCTTGGTATTGTTGGAAATGAAAAGGCTTATTCTATTGCTAAGGAATTCATTGTCCATGGTCCATTAAGTAGTATACCTATTCCTGTTAGAGACTATTTCCCTATTTAAAAAAATAAGTAACATCGCCAATGGTCTTCTGAATGGAAATCATCTTCTCTGATTAAAGGTCACCTGCACTCATTAATTCAACCTTCTATTTCTGTGAAGCCCTGGTTTCACAAATACACTTTCATGCCTAAAAAATACATCTCTTCCATAACTCTAATGCGTCTAGGTCATACTTGTTGTCTTAGCTATCTCGCCAGATTCCACATAGTCAATTCGCCTTATTGTGATTGTGGTTCAGAGGACACTTTAGACCATAATTTTTTTGAGTGTCCTATCAATGAACAATTTCCTAACTTCATACGTGAATTGGTAAAACTTAAAATTGAATTCCCTACCAGTGTACCCTGCCTTCTTAGTCTCAACTCTCCTGAAATTCACTATCTGTTAGCAAAATTTATTTGTAAAATTGGCCTTAACATTTAAGCATCAATCACATTTATTTCTTTTCCATACGTGTGCATTTGTTCTTACAGTGTTATAATGTACAATTGTACAGGTTCCTAATTTTAGGAACCTGTACATCTTCCTACTTTACAATTTTGTAATTAATATCAATACCAACTCTATATGTTAGTACAACTTGTATAATCATATGAATATTTGTCTCGGGCCATTGTCTACATTTGCTTATATACTTTATTTATTCCATGTAAAAAACTGAAACTAATTAAAAAAAAACTGAAAATGTAAAAAATATTAAAAAAAAAACTGATAATGTAGCTAGCTAATTTAAAAAAAAGAACTGAAAATGTAAATAATTTTTGAGACAAATTCAACGAATCTAAGATCATCAAAATCGGTCCAGCTATCCTCGAGTTATAAATAGTGTAACTAACCCGACTTTTTTTATATATTCAGAAGAAAGAAGATAAAAAATAACTGTTTTGACTCCCCTGATTTGGTCTCGTTAATAAATTATCATAATGTAGACCGACTCGACTCAAAACACCCTTTCATTGTGACAATACTGCGACGAACGCAGAACAAAATTCAATCATAAATCGCTTGCAAAATTTAGGCCAGCGGTCACCAAATGGCAGACCGCGGTCCAGATCCGGACCACCGACCTATTTTGTGCGGACCTTGTGTTAAGACGACACTATACCCTAAAATATATTCAGAATATTAACGACGTAAGTAATGAAGCCGTGTTTACAAATTGCGACTCGCGACCCGTGAATTGGAAGGATCTACTGTCGAATTCGCCCTATCAAAGAAATGAAGAAGAAGAAAAATAATTTTGGAATCTTAACGATGTAAGTGAAGAATGCACGGAGGAAAGAAAAGAGTGGAGGTGGTGATAGGAACTTTTTCTTCGACAATTTTGTCGCCAGTTTGCGGTAAGAGGTAAGGGACGCGCGGTAAGTATGGGTGGGATTTAAAATGGACACATCCATCCATCTAGCCAGAATAGGGGAAAATCCCCAGTTTTAACCACTTCACACTATTATTTCTTATATTTTTTAATTTTTGGAATTTTATCAAAAGGGTTTTTTTATCAAGAGCTAAACAATACAAATAATATCAAATATTAATAAACTTTATTTTATTAGATATCTTTTTAGTAAACTACACAACAACAAAAATAAGCACAACCTTCATGTAAAATTATTACAAAAAAAATAGTCATTTTAAGCAACAATTCATAATGGTATTAAAACCCTTTTTTTTATTTATTGATTCTTCACATGGTAGATATAATTAATAGTATTTATTTTAATTGTTAACCTCACTAGTAGTTCAGTCGTTTGGTAGTTTTGCCTGGAAAATTTTCCGGGAGTTTATTAAACCACTAGCAGACCCGGCCACACGTTGCTGTGGCTAACGAAACACAACGCCATTACCCAACCTTTAAAAAATCCACACCACCCGCTTGACAGCTGCCCGCTGCCTGAATTGAATATTTGAATTTCTCGGCTTTTCTCTACTATAATAAGTATGTATTTTACAAATAAACCTTCCTCTTGAATTATTCTATCTATTGGTGAAAACCGAATGAAAATCCGTTTCTCTAAACGCACAAACATTTTGAGCGACTTTATTTTATACAATGTAATGATGAATATTTCAATTTATCGGCTTTTCTTTTAACATAATAAGTATGTTTTATACATATAAACCTTGTAAATATATAAACAATACAACGTTACTGCAATTATAAATTAAATTAAAAAAGTGTTACTCTCCTCTAAATAAGATAAGTTTGGTTAATGTTTGTCTTGTCGTTGCGGTCATGTTTTCACAACGAGCAAAATATTTTAGTCGTATGTCGCAATATTTTTCAGAAATTGATTTGGCTAACAGAAAAATGTGATTGTCAATTGGCTGTTGTTCGTACATGTGACCATTTAAAGTTGTAAACAATCTTTGACCAACCAAACTCTTCATGACGTTTGAAACTATGTGAGCCTTGTTGAAGTTTTTAGAATTTAGAGATGCGGATTTGAGTCTTAATCATACACCCAGTGGTCAAACAAATAGAAATGATGTCATTAGAGGGAATGCTTAGACCACCTTTGCTTTTGATTTTAATAAGTTGGTGATCCTTATTAATAAACTCGGCATATAAAGCCATTACGCAGCTTTCACATCTAATTTTTTTCTCTAAATGCATTACCACATAATCTGCATATATGCAATAGTTTGACGGACGTTGTGGTTAATTGATGTCTGATCAAAAATAGAGTCAAATACTAAGAGCACATAATCTGGAATATCAGTCGTGACCAACCATCTTTATCGACAAGCTTCTTCCACTGCTCTCTTACCACTGAATCTACCGGAAACCTGTAAGATCAAAATAACAATCATATACTTGCAGCAAAAAAAAAGTCATAACTGGTAATCATACCTAATCTTTGGAATAAGAACGTCCCATCTCACAAATCAATGCTGTGCGATTGTAAGCTCTAAAGTAAGTTTCTTCAAAGCCCAGTATCGCATAACTTTGCCATAATCTATTCCGTCAAGTCAGCTACCTGCGAAAAATGTGTATAAAATAGAATCTTGCGGAAAACTAGCAATTTATTAATTGAAATAAAACAATCACTTTGTTTGTAACCACGATTTAATGATTAATTTTTTTGAATAATTTGGTATTAAAAAAATTAAAGCATTAAATCGTGGTTACAAACAAAGTGATTGTTTAATTTCAGTTAATATGTCAAACCGCAAAGTTACTGCTTTCTATCAAAATAGCAATTTATTATAAAAAAACAACAGTAAAAATACTTACAGGTAAAAAGTAATGCCATCTCTGGTTTTTAACTGTTTTTCTGAACGGTTTTACAGAACTTTACACTGCACGTCATCGTTTAAATGTAATAAATGCACTGTACAATTTATGAAGAAACCGTCTGCTTGCGTCCGCTCCGCCAAGGGTTGAAAACATAAATATACTAAACCCTGGTTGAAAACGTTCTGACCTAGTAAGCCACGCTCATGCCCCGCCCATTTGGGCCTGTTTGAGTTTGTTTTATGTGCTGGGCCTGTTTGCCCTATCGCCACCTCCACTATATTCCTTCCTCCGTGGAAGAATGTGTGTAAGTGTAAACAAATATGCGCCCGCGGCACGGCGTATTGGATGGTCGTGCGTGCGGTCAAATTCACTCTAGCAGGCCTGAATATTTGAACTTTCCACCGGGTTCATTTTAATTAATTCTGAAGAACGTGTTACTAATATATAAGATGTTTCTAAATGAATATCTCCCGAAGTTATTACATTCATCGACTAGAAAAATATAATCTGGTGCTCACCGCTAACGCTATTGTCATTTTTAAAATTGGAAAAGATTTTTCAATATTCAAACAATTTCATGATACATTTCACGGATCTGCGGTCGTATGCACATAAATACTTTTTTGTATTATAAAATCTGTGTGTTTTGCGCAAATAAATAAATATTTTGAATAAATTCAAAGCCCATAGGTAGGTAGACTTTGGTGGCCGGATAACAAAACAATCTACAATTTCATCACTCCTTTGAAAAGTCATTAAAAGTGTTAAAAAAAACTTAAAACCCGTCTGCTTGTTTCAAAATATTCACAAGTCACAATATGGAAGCGCGTAAATTCTGAATTGTTCCGACTTTTACAATAATTCCGACAAAACAGTTATTTTCTATCATTTCGCCAAAACAAAAACTGTTCTAAAAACTAGATAAAATAATCTTTAGGATGAATTTATTAGAAATCAATGTTTTTGTTTCAAACTAATTGAATTTTGATATTAAAAATCAATATTAGCAAAAAAAAACTTACCCGTGTATTTTGATGAAAAAACACTATAAAAATTACGAAACTGAAGATTTGGAAATAACATTCCTGTACTTAAAACTATTTTGTATCAAACTGTCACTTCACTTTTTATCCGTTTAATACATTTTTATTTTTTTATTTGATGATAAACTGGATTGAAACTTTTTTTAGGTTAAAAATTTACCATTAGTCGAATCACGTTTTTAATGCATTATATAATCATTTACCAGGTATATTTAAAATACACATATGCCTAAGGCATTTATATAATAAATTAATATCACTTTTGTTAATTTATTGCAGAATTTATTGAGTATTTGATAGATTTACCGATCTTAGTCGAAAATAACCTCAAAAATCACTTCATTGTAAAAACTAGTTTCCGAGAAATCCGTAAGAAATAACTTCGACATAAATAGCAATTCCAATAGTAAATGAAACATTATTGATAAAATGTTTAGAATCACACCGAAATACTATAATTTTAAATAACAAATTACAATTTGGAAATCGAACTGGACCGAACAAATCACAAAGTAAAACTTCCGAAAAACATGAGAAATTGAGTTGTGATCGATTTATTGTGCGTCTTACAATATGATCAATCGACTTTTGGCGCGGAACCGGGGTTGGTAGTTTTTATACAACAAAATACTATATAAATGCAGTGCATGCATGTAGTGTATGTAATTTAGTGTTTTCAATGCATTTAATATATGTAAATAATTTAAATATATTCGAATATCGTACGTAAAACCCAAAAAAAAAGAATTCAATATTTCACTTTAAAAGTTGTATGAAAATTCAACTAACTAACTAACTAACTAACCATCACGCCGTTTCCCCGCAGGGGTAGGCAGAGAGGACGGACCGCCACACAACTCGATCTTGGCACACACTCTTTGCCTCGTTCACATTCATACATCGTCTCATACATGCTCTTCTATTATTCCGACTCTTCACATGGCCCGACTCAAGTATCTGATTCACTTGGTCGTGCCATGTCTTCCTCGGGCGTCCCCGACTTCTTCTACCATTCACATTTGCATCATATATTCTCCTTACACTCCTTTCCTCGTTCATTCGCTCTAAATTCAAATAGCAATAAATACTTTATTGTACACTATGGGACTATAAACGGTTATTACAGACATTTTCTTCGAAAAACAACTGATCATCGAAAACTAATTACATTAGTTTGTAGTCGAGAAGTAAATCGCGCTGCGTAGTGACGTCACAAGCCAAAACAGCGCGAAAAAGCGTTTTTAACGTAATTTGAAATGTGCATATCCAAAACGTTGTAGAAAGAGTATTCTTATCGTGAAATTTTTTTTATTTGAATAATTTTTGGTAAAAAAAAATTGAGATTGTACCGTACCCTATTCATACTCAATCTGTTCATACCTTTTTATACTGAAATAAAACAATAATCTTGCTAAAAACCATGGAATTTTATTAACATGACAATCCGGTTTCGCTTAGTTTTAGCTACATTTGGGTAAAAAAATAAATTTAGTTTATCAGTTTCAGTGCCGGAAACCCTGGCGTTTATTTTGTACATACATATTTTTCTCATTACCCTCCTCACTAGACAAGTTCTGAAGCTGGTAATTAACAAATAATAAAAACAAGTGGAAAATACGTACTTAAAATAAATTTAAAAAAAAAAAACATAAAATAGAAATTAAAAAATAATGGTGTACCAGTAATATGAAAAAAAATACATATATATATATATATAATAAGTATGGCAGTTATAAGATTTAGAATCATTACAGAAAAGGCAATGCCATATATATTTTTCATTTATTAGACATTGAGTGCAGTGTAAATGACTGTAAAATTATGCACTAGATATTTACAATATTTCTAGCTTCTGTTCTGTCTTTTGCCTTCAACCAGATTACAAATCTTTTGAACAACCTTTTTTTTCGCTGTAAATAAATATTGTATACTATGAACCAATTATATATATGTTACGTAGTGGTTATCCAAAATAATTATAAAATAAATAAATTTGAAGATATTCCTTTTTTAGAACAGTATAGGCAAGATAAATTTAAAAAAATGGTGATAAAACAACAAGAAAACAAACACATTAAAAATCGTTACACAAGCCTCAGCACTGTGGATGTAGATTTTAAAATACCAGGTGACGAATCAAGAGCAGTTGTTTTACCTGTATACACAAAGAACGACCACAAATAGCTAGTCAGAGAATCACACAGTTCAAAAGTCTTTATTCCGAATCTTGCAGCCTTTGTTTTAATATATTGTTTCATACCCAATCGACCTTTCCATAATGTTAAGGACTCATCGATTGCAATATTTTGGCCTGGAACATAAAGTTCTCGAAATTTGGTATTAAGGTGATTTATTATAGGTAATATGCTCGAAAGTTTTTTGTCTTCAGGACTAGTGTATGTACCATCATCGCTGGCGTAGTGCAAACACTTGGCCAACTCGCAGTACCGCTTATAAGACAGTAATTCTCGAAATATATCAGTTCTCATCACACGATGAGTTGAAAAGCATGAATTTATTGTTGGCATGCGAATAATACCTAGCATCATGAAAAACGCGAATAAAATTAAAATTTCATGCCTGTTAGTGTTCCTCCATGTAAGGCTTAGGCTATCACCACGCAGAGCGTCCATTGCACATTGCATATCTGTTCGTCTCTGCTGCAATAACATCCAGAATATCATCAGTCCATATAGCTCGAAATGCGTCATAGATGGAATTATATAACGCGGTAGGCCCTGACATCTGGGGCACAAACATTTCCCTTTGACCGGCAAATGTACTGATGCCGGCCCAAGAGAACTCCGATGCATTCTTATCATCGGTCAAAAAATGAGCACTGGTATCCGAAGTGGGGTCATCCACTTCTTCACCATCTGCCTCATCTGTTGACCGATAATCAGAATGCGCTGGCAACGGTGCACCTCGCGCTTGGCGAATGCGCCCACCGCGAGCCATACGGGTGATTTGTGCCTGAGATAAAGCCGAGAGCTCAGGAGGTACCTGGTCATCCGTCGCATAAACCTCAGTAGGTAAATTCCCGGGTACCCAGGTATCTCCCGCTCCAACAGGACGTCCCCTCCAGCGGCGTTGCCGGACAGAATCGCGGACCATGTTTCCGCCTGCGGCTCCACGACCGTTTCCGCGAGCGCGTCTGTTTCCGCGGGCGCTTCTGTTTCCGCGGCCGCGTCGACCCCCCCGTGACACCTCCAGCGGAACATCAAACTCGAAATCTAAAAGTAATGGTTAAATATATAAAAATTGTTACTTTATCATATTTTGTAATTTCTTTAATGCAGAATAAAAACAAATAGATATAAAAATATGTATCAATGTACCTTCTGCGTGGCTGCCTCCCGCCTGGCCAGCAATACCGCTACTGACGTCTGTCACCAATTCTGAAAATATAACAAACTATTAGAAAGCAATTACATAACTCGATATATATATATCTTCAAAAAACTATATAAATGATTTTACGTTCTGCATGGCTGCCACCCGCTTGGCCAGCATCGCCGCCACTGACGTCTGTCATCAATTCTGAAAATATAACAAACTATTAAAATGCAAGTACATAACTCGATATACATATCTTCAAAAAAATAATATAAATGATTTTACGTTCTGCATGGCTGCCACCCGCCTTGCCAGCATCGCAACCACTGACGTCTGTCATCAATTCTGAAAATATAACAAATTGTTAGAATGCAAGTACAAAACTCGATATAAACATCTTCATTAAAAACTGTGCTTTATGTTACGTATTTATTACAACAATAATTTTAGCTTGAACTCATACCGTCGTCCGCGAAAACTACCTCCATCATTCCCACCTCCATCGTACTTGAAAAAAATGTTGACGACTGTAAATAAATAAATAATATTATTATTGTACATTATTCACCGTATTATTTCAAGAGCAGTGTTAAATAAATTAATTTTAAAAATACCTGAACGTAAACATCACCAACATCAACATCAACATCAACCGGGTTAATAACTTCACCCTCATTCATGTGTTCGTCCTCTTCTTCCTCGCTGAAGCTACAATCAGCCTCCAAAAACTCCAGCATCTCGGTCGGTGGCTCCTCTTCCGTTGCACAATTCCAAATTTTCCTAATGTAAAAATAATGAGTTTTATTTATTATTGTACAGCTGAATTTTGGCAGCCAAAATATCTTTGCAACTAGATACCTATCTATTAATTCATTAATTACCTAACTATTTCTCCAATTCATTTCTGATATTAAATATTATTACGGTAATACATAAAAACAATTATAATATAAAAAAATATTTTGTAAGCAATAATTATTAGCCTGAAACATCCATACAAACTGAAAAAATCTTCCACCTTATCAAATTATGCCGCCGACAAGACTCGAACTTTTTAAATATTGCTAATAATAATTTTTTATCCTTTGTGCTAAGCATAAAAACCTTGTCTTATTAAATTTAGTTTATTATTAAAAAAAATTATGATATTAAATTTAAATTTTTTTGTACAATACAATAATGATAATAATTATTATAAAAAATATAATTAAAACGGAGTTATACAAAAAAAAACTTAGATAAATACCCATAATCTTTTAATAAATAGAATAAAAATATCGATTCAATTTTATTTACTAGTTGAGTGACAACCCCATCACTACTCCAAGAAACAGTTGAATTTGACAGCTAATAAAACATTTCGACACTCGGGTTGATATTTTCCGATAAAACTACATAAATATATTGAAATGACATTACTGTTTTTCTGGAATATTGAATGTAAATATATGCTTCCACTTTTTATCCAAGAATATTCATTAAATAATGGAAATTCAATTAGTAAAAATGGATTCAAAAATGTGTTTCCAGCGATTTTATAGCTTTTTAAATTTTCTATATTTAATCATTGCATTATAAATCATCAAAACCTACAAAATTTAATATAAACAAGCATACAATATATTGAATAACAAATACAAATTTACTTACCTAGACATTTCGTAGTATTTTTCGAAAAATTTCACTTTTTGTGACACCTAGTTTGCACTGCACGAACGATTATCCTGACGAAATGGCGCGAAGTTAAACCGTCACTTTGGATCGAGTTTGTAAAATATAAGAAGCATTAATGCTACGGGCACACTTGCTCATTTGAAGCCAAAGAGCATGCTACCTAGTAGCAATTGCTACCTAGTAGCATGTGTGTCAGCGACATTGCTAGTAATGAGCATGCTCATTTCAAGCCGAATGGGCTTGCTCACAAATCAACAGACGTTTGATTAATGAGCATGCTCATTGGATTATCGGGTGGAAGGGGAAGCTTTGTAGCATGTGTGAACAGACTAGTTTATGAGCATGCTCATGTCAATCCGATCTCAGTTCGCGCCTGCGCATTCTTAGCAAAAATGTCAAAATAGCCCGCAGGGGAGACGAAAAAACCTTGTGTTTCGTGGTTTATTATGGGTATGACGAATATACTTGGAACGAAAGGTCACTAAAATACACACAATAGATTTCCGAATTCCCCAAAAGCTCCTTTACCTCCAAAATGAAACCACATTCTATTGAAATTAGCATTTATTTCTTAATATTTCGTCATTTTCGGATTTGTTGAAGTCTTGGACCCAAATCAAACGTCATAATCATATTGCAGCACAAACTTCAGATATAAATTTAGCCATAGTAGACTTTATAACCCTGTTAAACGCTGATAATATGTACAAAGAATCTCCGACAGCTAGATATCTCAATGTAATTTCCAATTTTACTTTAGCCGGAATAAAATAAAAATTTCTGCGGAAGCATTCGTAAATGATTTTTATATCCGTTGACATCTTCTTCTCGTATTTCTACAACAAATGGATTACTTGCTCCAAGGTTTGCTCTTCTCGTGATCCAATTACGAAATCAAATTGACTTCTGTGCGGATGGCACTGACTCTATTATGTCCTTGTAACTGTATAACCGTTGACATTTTGGACTCAAATCAACCGTTTTGTTTTCTTTCGTCAATAATTAATAATTGCGTTGCAAGCAATAAGATTACTTTGTTTAGTTCTGGGAGAACGGAACTGACACTTGACGATGACGTTTATTTTTTGACATGAGCATGCTCATTAAGTAGCATGTGTGTTCAAATGTTGGCTTTGAGCACGCTCATTCACGAGAAAGCTCAAACCAAGCCAGCTCATTACTGAGCAAATGTGTACAGTTGACTATTTTTGACAGGAGCGTACTCATTAATGAGCATGCTCATAAGCCGGATTCTGTGAGCATGTGTGTCAGTACCTTATTTCGTTCTCTTTCTGATTAAAAGAAAAATACATAAGTTTTGCATGAGAGGAAGAGAGATATGTAGCTTTTAAAATGTAGGGTCGCTCTGGGATGTATTTGGTCTTATGAAAGTATAGCGCAATATCGTGTTTTGGGATGTATTCATTCCTAAACAAGCAGACGGGTTTTAAGTTAGGTTAAGTCATAAGCTATTTTTTAATTTTCTTTTTTCATCACTTTTAATGACTTTCTAAAGGGATGTTGAAAAGCTACATTGTTGAGTTGTCATGGAACCGTACATTTTAATGGTACGTAGATACTATATATCTGATGAAAGAATATTAACTAAAAAGTTAAAGATTTTTTTCTTAGAGACAAATGAAATGATTGAAGAATTTAAGATCCTATATTGCCCATTTCAGTGCACCGTAAGATTAGCATCATTTTCCTTAGCCACTTTTATTGTCGTTGACTAGGCATAACCATGCTAATCTCAACACATTCAAGCATTTACCTCAAACTTCGAAAACCACCAAGTCAAAAACTCCAAATATAAATTAACCTTTTTTTATCCTTAGCCCCAAAATTGAAGAGGTGTGAACCTTCCTTATCAGCAGCTCATCTCACCGCGGGCGAGGTCGATTAACAAGAAACCTCAAATTACATTATTATGGCTGGCTTTAGTCGCTTCATCTGTGAAGTAACGCTTAAATCCCCGTGTAATATGAGAAAAAACAACAAAAAAGAACCAATAAAAAACACCAAGGAAGTTTTTGTTGAGTGTGTAAGGTCTTGAAGACAGCGGAACCTATAGAAATTTGATATTATACAGGTCTGTCGGGGCCTACTTATTTCGTGTTTTATTTATTAATCTAACAATACAGCCTTCTCCCGAAGGGATGGGTGGTAGATAGGATAGAGTGCTACATTCACAGTGCTTGCTTCAACCACATTCAACAATAATTTTATTTTATATTATTTATTTTGTTTTTTTTTTTTTACATTAGTTCCGCACAAGAGGTAACGAGAAAAACAATTTCCCCCAGGGCCTGTGTCATCTTTGAGTAAGTTGGGTAGAGGATTTTTTAGGGAAAGGAAGGAGAGGAAGTTCTGGGAAAGAAAAAGTAGGAATCTAAGGATCAGTGTATCCAAGAGTGACGGACGTATGAACCCATTCCTTCCACTACGGTGCAAGGCGATAAATCGAGAGAGTTCGGCTGGAGAGGTCAAATCTACCTCAGCAAGTCTGTCCCGATCCGTCCCGCCACGCAATAGATGGGCTGACGCATCCACCGCCATGATCTAGACCAAAGGTTCTCAACGTGGGCAAAAACGCCCTCTTGGGGGGGCGTTTTAGACCTTTAGGGGGGCGGTAGAAGACCAAGAGAAACTTGGGGGGGCGTTTAAGACTTTCAGGGGGGGGGGGCGGTAGGAGACCCAGAGAAACCCATCCCACCCCATCCTATCTTGCTCCATCTCATCCCATTAGGGCAATATTTTCCCTATCCCATTACGCCCCCTCCGTTGCGGCAAATGTAACCCCATTATGCCTCCTCCATCGTGTGGTATCCCGTTATGCCCCCTCCGTTGTGAGCAAATGTAACACGTCGTGGTATCCCATTACGCCCCCTCCGTTCAGATTCGCCAGTTAGGGGGCGCTACAAATAAAAATATTCTCAAAGTGGGCGGTGAGCAAAGAAAGGTTGAGAATCTATGATCTAGATCTAGACAAACCTCACCCCATGAACCCGGGTTGATTAGTCCATGGGGCTTTTACATTTGGTACACGAAATGGTTATAACTGTTTATCAAGGGTTAGTAATTTTAAAAAATCATTATGAATACCATTACATCGACTTAAAGATGCAGATTACTTGGATACGACATCTCCGGGCTTGCCTACCTACACCCAAGCATCCAAATCCGGTAATACCAATATCAGAACTGGAACTGTTTCGCCTAGTTTGGTGGGTTTTTTTTTCTTCTTCTTTGGATCCCTTTCGTGTTCTCCCTCGGCACCCCCGACTCCTTCTTTCATCTAAATCGTCGTAACATATGAATTCTACTGACACGCCCATCTTCGACCATTCGATGTACAAGACTAAACCATCAAAGCATTCCTATCTTAATCTTATTCATTATGGTTACATCGAACTTTCTGATCGAATCTTCAACATGGTTGTAATAATTCTAGATGTTTTTTCTACATCAATAAGGTACACTTGTTTGTCATATTACATGGGGGTCACAAATCTATTGCGAACTGCGAACCTTGGTTCGATTCAGTTTTATAAAGCACAGGCTTTTTAAAGAAAACAAGTTTTTTAACATAACAATTCATTTCTTTATAAAATTGTAAGAAAAAGCTAAAAGGATTTAGTCCACGAATTTTACAGTTTTTACAACTTAGTAAGGCGGGCTATGAGAAACCTCAACTATAACTATGCATTTCTACTATTTATTATATAATTTAGGTGTCTTATTTATAAACCTCTGGGTATTATATTTAACGTGTATTTTTAGTTATAGTTGGTAGTTTTTATTTTGTTATTTATTTAGTACAAGATTATACATATATATACATAATTTAGAAATGTTTTGACTGCCTAACTAGGAAGATTACCGTTTTAGGAGAGTCAAATTTTTATGATTTTGAACATATGGAACATGATTTTTACAAAAAAGAAGGAGCAAATATATTATATTATGTTAAGCTAGCTTGTTTCTAGCAAACTAGTGATTAGGATGAAAATGACGTTGCGAGTTGATAGAGGTAAGAAAAACGCTGTTAAAATTTATCGACCCCAGAGTTCATTGTTAATAATCATTAAAATGATAAATTGAATACTTGCGTACGATACAAACGCGTAGGTATTACCTACTCTTATTTCTAAATTTTTTTTTTAGAATTTTATAAGTAACCATCACTTGTTACTGGAGGGTAGGCAGAGAAATGCTGCTAAGCCTGTACAAATCGCAATTGTGCCCAACGGTTTAATTTGGCAGCCACCTTTGGTCTAGAGCTCCAAAATACCTAAAAAAACCTTGACTCTGTGCAGAAACGGGCGGTTCGTTTGATAGATTCTCCCATCTTAACAGACGGATTGCAATCTTTAGAGCGCAGGCGTCAGGTGGGAATGCTGTCCTTGTTCTGCCGGTATTACAATGGAAAATGCTCCGAGGAACTAGCGTCATTGATCCCCTCGGTGCGTAGTCGAGAAACACGCCAAACGCGCGCCCAACATTTGTACACAATTGACATTAGTCACTCCTAAGTTCAACATCTCGGCTGTGGAACAATTTGCCGGTCTCTGTGTTTCCTCCCTCTTACAACATGGGTCTCTTCAAGACCCATGTTCATTCCTTCCTTTCCTCAAAAAGACCCTCCACACAGCATCTTCAAAGATGACATAGGCCCTGAGGGAAATTATTTTCCTCAGGGCCTCCTGTGTGGAGTTAATGTTAAAAAAAGAGAAGATGGATAGCCACACAACTCTGATTTGGCAAACGCTCTTTGCTTCATTCTTGACATGACACGATCAAGTATTTGATTCAATAAATTGTTCGTACCATGCTTCGACAAGCCTCCCCAACTTCTTATATCATCCATTACATTTTTATAAACCTTTCAGTATTTTTAACGGTGATGGCAAAACTGTAAGTTGTAATCGAATATGACGCATTGAAACTTCTAGTTCACGCATATTAGTCACGATGTCAATATTTAGTTTGCTGTTTTATGCCAGATTCAAAGATATTGCCAATATCATTGGCCGAATTGCTTCATAGCAAGCACTCAACACCAGCATCTATCTTCCTGCTATAAGTTAAATCGGATCGGGACCGGGCATATGTCGAACATCGCACTAGTGACCTCATTATATAAGTCAAATATTATGATAAATACCATGCCATGCTAATAGTAAACAGATTATACACTAAATTGTGGGAAAAATGGAATTTGGTGACTTAAATCGCGAAGTTATTAGGTACTTAGGTAGGTATGTAATGTTAAGTTATATTTTGATACCCGTTTCGTCTAAATTTTAGCAGAACACGACAGAAAAATAACTTCATATTTTACTTGTTTGGATTAGGCCTATTATGTTTTGTTTTTATAAACACAAAAAGGCCAAGCCGCGGAATTCCGAATTTCCACCGTTTTATAACATATATGTATATTAAGGGAACTCTTGAACACATTATGTTTTGAAGTTTCTAAAAAAACATTTGTTATTTTCGAAGATAATATTTATACATTCGCCACGCTGAAATGATAATTAGGTTATTATATGAAATTCCGTCGATAGAAAAAAAATCGCAAAATTACGCTCCGAAAATTATTATAAACCCGTTTTTTTCTGTTATTTTACAAATCGTATTTGTGAAAAAATCACAGTGTTTCTTTAATGCTATTTAAGACACTTTTTTTACATAAGCTCCACACAGGAGGCCCCGAGTAAAATAATTTCTATTATGCCTAGGGCCTATGTCATCTTTGGGGATGCTGTGTGGAGGGTTTTATTTAAGGAAAAGAAGGAGTGAAGAGTTCTGGGAAGGAAAAGGGTTCAAGGGGTGGGTAGGAATCTGGGTTTCAGTGTGCCATGGTCATCCGCCTCATAGACCTAGACAAACCTCACCCCATGAACCCAGGCACCCCTACTAAATCACCAAACGTAGCGAACCATTTGGTGACCTATGGCAGAGGTGTTGGTTATCCAATAAAGGTTCCCGGGGCGGCGGTACCCATTTCCGCCTCCCAAAATGATTTGATCTATTTCAAACGAGTCGGGTTTTATTAAATATTTTCACAAGTTTTAGTAAATATTATCGTTTTTAATACTGTACTGTACTTGTTCTTCGTTTTGAGCGCTTTCTACCGAGCCTAACGGAAATAATTTCCCTCAGAACTTATGTTATTGTTGCGGATGCCGTGTGGAGGATCTTTTTAAGTAAAGGAAGTACAAGGAGTTCTGGAAAGGAAAAATATATGAGGGGCCGGGTAGGAATCTGGGGAACAGTTTGTACAGGAGTGACGGACGTATGAATCCATCCCTCTGACTGTTGTGCAAAGGCAATGGGTCGAAAGTCGAAAAATTCTCCTAGGATGATAGGGAGATCCTTTTTTTCACAGATTGACGAACAGATCTCGTGACAGGCCTCACCAAAAGTGTAATGCGTCGTTCATATCACACATCGCGAGCTCAATGGAAGAATAAAGTATCCAGAGTTTAGATGTACTTTTAGATACATTTAAGTGACGTCCCTTCAATCACGAATCGTCACTTGAAACTTTGTGGTTCCAGATAACAGTTCCAGATACCCGCTCCGACCGCCAGTTCCGAGTGGGCGGAACAATGGAGATGTGTTTAGATTTGAAGTATTAGTGAAGTAGTGACTTCTTTCCCAACGACATTATGATAAGAAAGCGATGCGTTTGAAGCAGTGAATTAAGTGTTTTTGTAACACATTTTAGTCGCATTAAGTGCCCTTCACGAATTACGATCTCAATTAGCTGGTAAATGGTTGAACGAGGACGATATTTCAACACACAGGGAGCTGATAAGTTTGTAGATGGATTTTTACTTTCTACTTTAAATATTAAATAAACTAGGACGCTGCGAACCACGGTTTCATAATATATGTGATTGAATGGAGTGCATCAGTTCGGATGAGTTGTTCTGGCCTGTGGTCCATAATGTGAAGATTGCCCTGAATGAAGTTAATTTCCGTTAGGAGAGGTTATGTACGTACCAGAATTGTACCTACATTGCAGACAATTTTAGGACTATCATTTTCTTTAATACGGAGTGACTTGAATCAGAGGGGTGGTGGGGGGGGGGTTGATTATCGCGGATATCTGCATAATTCTCGCTACCACTAAAGTTACTCGCTGCTTTTGAATGATTAACGTGTGTCGGTGGCTACTGCCTTTCGGTATAAAATATATATATGATAATTTTAGTATTGGAACTCATATTTTTTAAATTTTATTGGGATGGAATATCATTCTGAAAAGCTTACAAAAAATGGTATATTAAAGGCGGTACACTCCGAAAACTAACTTTGTTCACCCATTTTTTACTCCCCAAACATGTATACAATTTGACAATGAATTTACTTTTTAATCAACAAGTCACACCATTTTACGGTACGACAAGAAGATGTTTTTTGATTTTGTGTAATTTTAATTATTAAGGATGGGTTGTTTCAAAAAAAATTATGAATTCATCAAATATTTTAAATTAATTTTCACGTTTCTTAAACACAGTGGCAAGTACTTATGCTGGTCATAAGGATGTTATTTGTATATTAACATATGATTTTTTTACAATCATATGTTAATATACAAATCACATTATAAATTAAAGCTTTCAAAACTTTTTGGTGAAACTCAATTCTTATTAGACACCAAATAGCTTTACATAAACTAAATGACAAATGGCTTTAATTAAGAATGATTTAAACGGTTTTAAAGCGGTGTAATAAAATGGACGTGTTTTAATATGAGTAAGAATAGAAATGGGTACAGGATGGTTGAAGTTGTTTTCTTATACGCAACAAAGACAAAATAAAGTTTGTGCCAATGGTGTTAGATTTTTCGGACTAGAAAAGAATTTGGATGAGTTTTAGTGAGATGAAATTAAATACATAACACCTACTATATTAAACTTATTTATTAACAGATTTGCGTCCAATTAAAAATAAAATAACAAGAATTTAAAAAAAGTGTAATTTACAAGAATAAAGGATGGTAAATAAAAGCAAAGACAAAATCAGAGATAAACATAAGAAAATATATGTTTTAAGTCAAGTTAAGCCTTAACTTGAATCAAAATACACAGTTATAAAATATCGTCAGTTATTTAGCGACCTACCAAAATCATTTAGACTTATACCAAAAAATCAAGGTATTGACTTGGGTTGAATAGTCAACATATTTTGGACAGAGGTGAATAATATCCATAATTAGTCAAGTGTTGTTTGGTGGAAAGCAGTATTTTTTTCGAGTCTACGGGAAGGTGTATTGAAAGAGATGAGTTGCAGTAATGTAGGTGAATAAATAAAACTGATAATGATGATATGGAAGATTTAAAAGAGATCATTTTTTTCCGACGGCCTTCCAAAGGAGAAAGGCTAGAGTTATTTCAATTTCATCATATTATGAACTTCATCTTTCATCTTTCTAAATCTAGCCTCCTAGCAATCCCTCTAAAAAACTTGTTGTGTTATGTTAGATATGGGCACGTGAGGCAATGAATGGTCACGTTAGGTGAACACAACAATGATTCCACGACACTTTAACACACCTTTGAAGAGCGATATAAAGTCATTACAAGTGATGAAAAAATAGCCTATAACCTAACGTACCTAACCTAACCTAACAGGCTCTGTTTTGGAAGCACGCCGTCTTTCGAAAGAACGCCATTTTAAACCGTTGGTCCACCCACGCGTTTTGGTTTTACCGCCAAATTTGAAACTTAAGACGCGGTGTGTCCTCTCAAAAAGAAGAAGAGACCATTTTTAAATTCGAATATTAGAGACAGCGCGCCAATATAGAAAACGATAATATTTAGGCGAAAATTGTGAAGGTGTTTCATAAAACATGAATTGTTTAAATTAGAGCGAAAACCTCGTGGGGATTATCTAATAGCATTTATAGAATCACCATAACTAGAAAATGCGCGAGCATTACTTGCGTTTTTTTTCTATGGAAAGAATTTGGTATAATTGCCGTTTCGGCGTGAAAAAAATGTAGAATAAAATCTATGTTTTAAAGAGCGAAAAAAAATTTCGATAAATCGGTAGAAATACGGGAAGCCGGTTGTAAATGAAATACGTTACCACAGATTAGGTTGAGTGTCTCCCATCTCGATAAAAGTCGTGTAAGACCAGCATTCTGAATCGAAACCTTCCTCGAAATGGTTTTAGACATATGCGGAGACCACATAATGTGAACTTCTGCTAGAATCGACGTGATTTGAACTCAGTCTAAATGATAAAAGAATCTGAATATTATGGATTTATTTATATGGTTTAAGACAAACTAAATATGAAATTTTTAAATGAGATAATATTTAAGATAAGACGAATATTATGTTTATTTGTAATTATTCGGCTTTCGGCATTTCAGAAAAACCCACTGCCAATGTTAATTTTATGGCACCCCAGAAAGGTCTTATATTTATAACCATTGACGTATGATATCTAGACGCGCCCTGTGAAATGCAAAATGACCCCAGAAGCCAGCAAAAGCAGGCTCACGGCCCATTTATGAAAAAGTGCCTGCATTGTTTTGCACCGTTTAGATCGCATAGTGCTTTGTGTTGTACCTTTTATCGGTTTACAAGGTCTACACCGAAATCAATTTGTGTTCCAGCCGTCCGCACCGGAGTTAATTTTTTCAAACACAAAAATATCTAACTTCCGAATGTTGTACAAAGTACACAACGCGGACTTTATTTTTGAAAATGTAGTCAGCTATCTGACTACAACAAAAAAATAGACCTTACATATGTCTTTTAGACAGCGTTTTCATAAACGTAATAATGTTATGTAAGCTCCACACTGCTAGCGAAGTTCCTCGACGAAGTACTCGGGAAAGTTGACCGAAGTCCGAAGTACGTTGCTACACTCTTCGTTCAACTTCGCGAGAAACTCATTCGCGCGGTGGTGCCGTCACGGCTCGCACGTCAAGGACGCTCAATTAGCAGCTGCCGTCGCAAAGTGCACGCTCGCGTATTATAACTTATAACTATGCGCATATTTATCAAACGAAGAAATATAAAAAAAGGAGGAAAATAAGATGGTGGATGATTGCAATGCACCGGAACAGAACAATAATAATTATATTTGGACAATTTGTAGAGCGCCGTTTTTATTAAAAATTACCTCAAGGGCGCTTTACAATTTATTATGAATTCTTAGGCTCTATCTAATTTTATTATTTACAACAAGGTTAGTTTAGACAACTAAACTATGACAAGAGAACCACTGGAAATAAATAAACAAATGGGTACAAAAGTTTTTTATTTTAAAATTTATTGTATTTTGTACAGACGTAGGTAGACTCAAGACGGACCCAAGCACCGTTAACTTTCTTTTTGTCCTTATGACCTCTCTCATGTGGGTTCCAAATAATTGGATCCGCTTGCAATGTGTCCAGGAGCAACATAATTTGCTCCTGCGACCACTGCGTACCATTCATAATAAAAAATAATTAATAACACGCACGTGCATTCACGACAACGTATTGAAGCGAACTGAAGTTAACCGAGTAGTGTAGACAGTCACTTCGTGTAGGCACTTCGTGCAACTTCGAGTCCTTTGACTCGGGCGCAAAAACCGACAAAAAATGGAAGTCGCCCAAGGCGAGCCGAAGTTGGACGAAGTAAGACGAAGTGCCCCTCCGCACTATCGTATTCGCCTAACTTCGTTCAACTTCGCTAGTAGTGTGGAGCTACAGTTACAGAATTACTTTTGTTGCCATCAAAGTTTCCTACGTCATCAAATCACCGCGCTGCCTGTGTTCGACTACTAATACATACAAGGAGGGCTAGTATCACAATTTGGAAGAGTTTTCAAACTTTTTTAAAGCGCGACCCGCTTTTAGTAATAAAATAAATTATGTTATTTCCATAAATTGCAATTATAATTACATAAATTCACCACCAGCTGTTTTTTAGGAATGATCAACCTTTTTAGTCGAAGTATTATTAATGTATCCATTATTATTATGTACTTATGCGGACCTTGGTGGGAGGGTATGTACAACATAACCTGGTTAACTTTTTTGTCGGTGGAGTCGCAAACCTGCTTTACATATTATAAAACAATATTTGTTTAATTAAACTATCAAAGAGGGTAAAAAAAGCCGCAGCTGAAAATTTTATATCCGCAATGCCAAAACAATGAATGATATCGATTTTTTTCATTTGGAAATGTTAAATTTTGGCGGTTGATTCAAAAAGGGCAAAAATTGCCAGACAAAATTTTTACTTCGTTCAAGGTCAAACCAGTAAATGGTGTTAGTTTATTTTCGTTTGTAATTACAATATTTATAAGTACAATATTTCGTCAAGATAATTTTTGTTATTTTGTAAAACGGAAACCTTTAAAATACATAAAACACAGATTTTAACAAAAAATCGTTGCAAAATTCTTTAATTAAGGTCGCAAGTTAAACAATTAACAATTACAATTAACACTTATAATTTAATTGTATGAAATTTCCCCCGATAGATAAAAATCGTAAGACATACTCCAAAAAATATTATTAACACGTATTACAAAATATACAGGTATACGAAAAATTTCGTAATTCTATGTTTTTTTCAAATCCTTTTGGAGACATTTTCCGTGAGATTTTTGTCCTATTTCAAACGAGTCATGTTTTTAAGAATAGCGCGCTCCCTCTAACACTCGTATTTACGTATCTCCCCTTCCTCTTCTTTTTGAGCGCTTACTACTGGGCTTTAAGTATCCACTAATTTAAGTAATTTTTTTTTATTTATTATACGCAAAAAGCTTAATGTTTTGAGTAGCTGATTCAAAACTTTAAAAAGAAATTATAGTTTTTGCCTAATACCTTTTGCAAAACGGAACAGAAGCCTTTGAATATTTTTAGCGCAATTTTTTGATATTTTTTTGTAGTCAGTCCGAAAAGCAGTAAATGGGCTTGCGGACCGCTGGTTGCTCATCACTGTGTTAATGTGAGCAACCAACTTGGGTAGCCTACGGTGCATGGGCGGTAAAAAGATGATTTTTTCGTAAATGTTTTCAAGCAAATGATGATTGGTTTTTTTAATAAACTCATTAAGCTTACGAACCAACCGAAAAAAAATGCAGACGCATCTGCCGCCAAGACCTGGACAAACATCACTCCATTAACCCGGGCACCCCTGCTTAGTCACCAAACGTAGCGAATCACTTGGTGTGACCTATGGCAGAGGCGTTGGTTATCCAATAAATGGTTCCCGAGGCGGCGGTACCCATACTGGCCTCCGAAATTGAATCGCTTGTCAAAATAAAGTAAAAAAATATTTTTTTCCAATTAAATTTATGAATGTCTCGTGACCCCCACTTTGAAAACCACTGTATACAGCACGGCTTGTGGATATTGTTCATGCGGCCAATCCGTGAACAACTATCGATGTATTAGTTTGACAGAATTACACAAAAGGATAACTTGGCGGTCAGTTGTATATTGCCGGGAACTCTGTATGCAAGACGGCGGAATTGGAAGGAGAGTTTTGTTGCGAAATTACTGTTACTGGCGTTATTTTATTCTGATTATTACTGTGAGAGGGCTTGTCTAGGTCTAGGGTATACTTGGTCGAAGTTTATAACACATTCCTTAGACTATTTTTCGGAGAGCTCCATAAAGCTTAGAGTTATTTTATGACCGGGTCGGTACCTAGCTAGTATCCAAATAATGGAATTCGAAATTCTTTAAAAATTAAATGTAGACACCCTCATAAAAGTTAGATAAAGCAACAGACCAGTTTATGACCCGTCGGCAGATGGCTAATGGATATTTTGGGTCCATCTGTAAATAGAAAGTTCTATTGTCTGCTAGGATTGGAGAAATGCACTTTTTATTATTTTATGGGATTAGCATTTATTTCAAATATGGGAAAGCAGGTACTTGGTCCGATATCCTTTCAAAGTGAATATATTGACTAGTGTTTAATGATATTGTATTACATACAATATTAAAAGATAAGTTTGATACTTACAATGGCGGTCATAGTTTGAAGTAGAAGATACATACCTTCTGGCAATGTATGACATTGACTGAGATAATTCTGGGAGCATCCCATGTTTAGAAAAGCTACGCGATCAAATAATATCTAATCGGTCAGGTACGTCGATACATCATTACTTATGTGTGGTAATGTTATAGGTATTTACATATTGAGAGTTATACCTACCAGTTAAAATGACGACAGAAATAAAGAACTGTCCTAAATTCGAGTTCAATCCTCGTGATATAACCGTGAAATATCATTTTTAGTGCCTTCTTTATAGGATATAAATATTTCCCAGTTCAAATCTGAAATAATATATAATGCAAAGCACACCGATTTAATCAACTTACTTTAAGATTCAGTCGCGGGTTCGATCCCTTACGAAGTTACATATCTCCAAACACACCGATCTCTCCAACGAAGAGTAGAGACTTATTTACGATGAAATTTAGCTTCAAACAGGAGGGCCTGAGGAAAATAATTTCCCTTAATGCCTATGTCATCTTAAGGGATGCTGAGTGGAGGGTCCTTTTAAGGAAAGGAAGGAGAAGGAGGAAAGAGATATGAGGGGCGGATAGGAATATCGTGGTCAGTGTCCAGGAGTGACAGACGTAGGAATTAACAGAAGTGCTGGTTATAGAATAAATAGTTCCCGGAGCGACGGTACCCATACCCGCAACCCAAATTGATAGGAAAACGAAATCAATGAAAACGGAAGTACAATGGCTGATTTTTTTTTAAAAATAGACTGATATAATCGGTATTTATTAATTAATCATATTGTAGCAAAGGAGGTGGGTTCGATTTTCATTAATAGTTCGGATTTTAATTCGATTTATAATGATTAGATTAATACATAAAGCTCAGCATAGGCCAAGTGTCTGGATTTATTCAACTAACGGGGAAGACTGATTGCATACGACATCAATAGGCATTAATTAACTTTAATGTGATTATTCGGAATCACCCGCCGGTGGTGATAAGGAGCGAACTTATTTACAGGAATTTGATAAGTTGATAAGAAGATCGAGATGGAATCCTATTAGAAATGTTGGCCCATACCAAGTGGAAAATTCTCCAAATAATAATTTTTTTTGTTAAGCGACGTGAATCGTGTTTCGATTGATTTATCATTCAAGTGGGTTTGTAAGAACCAGACAAATCAACGTATTATGAAAATAAGATATGAAATTTACACTACAACCATCCATACATGCATTTTACACAGCACGGTTTTGAAAGGACGCTTTTGAGACAGTGTGTACATACAACTCACCCTACAATCGCATCGGAGTAATTAACCGAATGCGATGACCACACTTCACATTTTATAATACGGCTATAGCATACAATATTGTTTATTGTATTTTATAGTAATAATAACTTAATCTGAATATTGCAGTACTCTGGTGGAGGTAACGCGGGTCATTGATACCCTCGTTATTTTGATTCGAGTTTGTCTTATTCTCGGTACAAAAAATAAGCTGGCGCCCATGACGTAGTTCATTATTCTTATGTAATATATTCTAACACTATTTTCTAACCAAAATTAAATAAAACCTGAATTACTATTATTGTTGTCATCATTAAAAAGATACCCCTAATGCTTTGACTATAATAATTATAAATATTGCCTTAAAACGCAATACATCGACGACAATTATTTTGCAGTGAACTGTGATAAAACTTGTGGTATTATTAATGTGTGTCTAAAGAAATCTTGGAGTCTAGCCGTTTCTATTAAGACAATTTAATTTTATGTGGATCGCTGCGGTTTTCCAATGTTTTTTTTCAGGTGTTGTCCTAAATTATACCTACGTCGGAATCTTATAAGATTTCTGACGCTATGTGGGTCTCTGGACATATCTTTAATCAGTATTCTGTACCGTTAAAAGGTGGAATACTGACTGTTTTTTAGTATGTCTTAAACCAGTAATCCGTACCATTAAAAGGTGGAATACTGACTACACTTATACATTGCCTGTCCTTTAAAAGGGGGTTTAATGTTCTTCGTACGATATACATACATCACGAAATATAATGTGAAGTTCCCCTATGCTCTGATCTCTTGTTGCAAATACATTTACCATTCAGATAGTTTTGTTTACTCTATGTGCCTCGATGCCTAAATGTTTGTACTTTTCTAATTATGTTATGTTTTGCTTTCATGTTGACGCCGCTCCTTGAGTCGTTCTCCGCTGCTGAAGATCGTTACTGTTACTCTGGATGCCCTGATGGACATTATCTACTGCCTGAAAGCTGCGTTTAACGATGTTCCTGCTAGGCCACTTGGACGTGTTGATTTTGCTGTTTTTTGATATTTTTATGTAGACTGTAAACTTTATAACTTATTATATGTATGTAAACTGTACAACTTTTTGCCTAGGTTTTTTAATGCCGAATCTCTATGTGAATGATGTTTTTTGTAAAGTTTATCGTGGGAATTCTTTGAAGGGTTTAAAGTCAAAAAACCTTCGTTACAACGGCGGTTTTTTGCTGGTGTTTTCGGGGATGTGTTATGAAGTACTTTCTTGAATCTTTACTTCCACCCCTGTGCGATGATTTGCGCTAGGCACTAAATTCAGTATTATTTTTTGTAATGTTTGCCACACCGACGTTGCCTGGATTGGCCCCGAATTCGGTGAGGGAGGGGCGAGGCAAGCGCCACAGGGCTGCAGGCGCCTCTCCAGCCTTCTTCTGGCGGTAGCTTCCCTAGGGGTCGGTCACGCCACCTTCATAGTTTGCTGAGATCCTTAATATCACAACAGTTTTTTGTGTTTAGAGATTAAAATAAATTCAGTGATTTATTTCTGACGAGGAGCCAGCTCTGCAGATGTAACCCGTGCGAGATAACGTACGTAAGCCTTATTTAATTATTTTATCAATTCATTCCTTTTATTTTGGTTTAAAATCATTAACTTTCCATTCACAAAGAGATAAAAAAAAGCTTTTTCCTAGAAGCGTCGAATCATAAATAAATTCTACAGTATTTAAAGCGACAATCAATCTTTTAATTTATTACACCTTACCTGTATAAATTCTACCAATGAAGCGATGATTGTTCTGAATCAAGTACCCGAGCGGACTGCAAACACGATAATCTACCGAATGAGCTAGCGGTGAAGATTCGTAAGTATTTAAATATAACATTGTGGTCTTATTCTTTATTAATTTACCAATAAGTCTGTAATCAAGCGGTTCAAAACCGTAATTATGTAGCATGTTCAAGGGAAATATGTTATAAATAGGTAGAAAATTGGAATTCCGCCTCTTAAATCTCCCTTTATGTGCATGTGAATACAATCATTCTTCCTAACGCCAAAAGCAAACAACTGGCTGGAACGTTTCTCACGGGAAAGCAGAATGATAATAATTATTGCTTTCATTGCGGGTTTCGATAAAATTTCATATTAAAATTTGAACCGTATGCATCTTTTATGCAAATTCTATGCAGAGTTCGAACAAATTAACGAAATTTGCAAAATGCAAATTAGATATTACTGAAAAATGTTGGTTCTACAGTTATACTAAATCTTATTGTTAAGAAACATTGATGAACATACACACGGCGAAACCCAAATAAAACTTGTAGTTCAACATTTTTACACCATTCATAAAATAGTGGGTTCAGACTACAATCATAGCTCCATGGTTCAGACGGACAGCTTTATGGATCGGAGTTTGTAAAACACTTACGTAGCTTCACTTAAATAGCTGCACGAATGGATTTTTATAGCGCCATGATTATTTTATATTTGTATCAAGCGCCACCTACAGTCACGTGTTAACACGTGCCAGTTGCACTGGGAGTCATAAATTCGTCACAGTTATGGATTACGAAATACATGATATCTTAATGCTTGGTAACGTTGTTGTTTACAAAGTAGAGAAAAATACAAATAATAACGTCACGAAAGAAACTGGTAAATATTTTGTTGGCTTGCTTCTATCTGCTGAGGAAGGCACAAATGTGACAAAATGATCGGTTGCCATATCGATCAAATACAATTAAAAATACAGGTCAAATGCTTTTAATGTCGAAATCAGTGCTCGAACACCAATAAAATCAATTTGTCCAATAAAGAATTAGAATAGCATTAATTTATTGATAGTTGATTTGTCGGCAAGCGGATGAAGATGATTTTGGCCGTAAGACAGCCTATAAAAGAGCCATAAACAATGATCAATAGGTATTCAAGTTGAATCTGATAATAGAATCAATCTGTTTAATATCATCAGTGTTACAAATGTCTTCTGCTGTCTCCCTCCAGTTTATTATATCCAAGTTCACAGATACCTTCATATCCTTTAGCAAGTTTAGGCCTCTCGTCACTCTCCATCCGTCACTTAAGAAACCTATTTGATAGTCGACTTTCGGCAATCCTTACGTAGGTAATCCTTCCACGACCCCTCATTTATCCGTGTTTTCTATACCTCGGTATTTGTGACACATAACCCAGTTAATAGTTTTAAAAAGTAGGCAAAAAGCAACACATTAGCATTATCTTCAAATATAATTTTACAATGTCATTAATGAAAGTTCATATAAATGTATACCTAAGTATGACCCTTGTGGTACACCGCTGCTAGTAGTGCTAGCTTAATTTTTTTTATATTTAAACTTGTTTGATACGTAGGTATAAAAATTAAAAAGTCGATAAAACATAGATCAACATTTTCTCGTAAGTGCATTATTTAAACACATTGTTGGTTCGAATTCTTCCGTCAGTTTTGTCGCTGCACGTTCAAGCTGTCTCTAATCTCTAACTTCCAAATTTAACCATCCATAAAAAAGATTAAAAAATACAAATTGACCCTCACGTTAGCTCGCAGTTATCTGTCCGCAAGGTAAACAAGACGTGCCTATTTATACCGGGAGCCGAGTAGGCCTAGTCCCTTTTCTCCAGTCTCTGTCCTTAGTTCCTACTCTCTTGTCTAGTCACTAGTCCAATTAGTTTATTCAATGTCAGGGGTCAGGGAAAGCAGGAACAGTGAGCACCCGACGACAGGCGCGGGTAGGCAGAGAGCTCATTAGACCCGACAGAGTAACAGATAGACAGACAAGTGTCACTTTTTACATGCTGTTTTTTTACGTGAGGAATGCTATTTTCTTACTACGCTGAAGTAAAGCTTGATGGAATTATGTATACCGTTGATTGTTAGGACGATGGGAAATAAATCAGACGACCTCCGTGGTAGAAGTTGAGGGTTCTAAACCCAGTCTGGCAATAATGTTTAAGGGAATACTTTCCACATAAAAAAATCAGATGTATCAGATCCCAGTAACGTCCTAGTTAGAAACCAACCAATCAGAATGGAAGCGTTGATTGATACTGCCTTTGCTATATTTAGGCGATTACCTTTGAAAATTGTCAGGTACGTTCTAACTCTCCTTTTTTATTTCATCATTTTTGGTGTAGAGAGAGCTAAGGAGTTTACCGCTCTGCCGATTATTTTGCTAAATGAATATAAATAGTATAAAAAAAAAAAAGATTAATTCTTTTAAATAATGAATTATGTTTATAAATATAATATTATGCAGAGTTTTAATGCAATTGTACCGGACGTATTTAAGATTAATTGTAGTTTAATCATGTGTAATTTAATGTAATATTTATGAAAGAATAAAATATTTACGGGGTCAGGCAGTCAGCCTAAGACAAAAAATAAAGCTTGATCCCAACCCTCAGTGTACATACCTACACTATTTAAATTGACTTTTTCCTTTGCACAAATTCGATCTGTGCGATGCCGTTCCTATACAAACCTTCGCACGGGTCCAATTTGTGCAGATCTCTATTATTTACACTTGCATAAATTCAAATTTGTGCAACCTATGTATTTTTTACCTTTATTTACACCCTATGTATTTTTACCTTTATAAACACTTGCACAAATTCGAATTTATGCAACCTATGTATTCGTATAACAGTTTTGCATAAATATAAAATAATTCCAATTTGTGCAGACTGTTCATACACTACCTATGTAAAAATGTAAAATGTAAAATGTGCAAACTCACATAATAAACGAATGATCGGAGAGGCATCGAGAGTAGGTCGAGATAAAACTCTGTGGCGTTCTCAGCTTCGTTGCGCAATAGCGAAACGAACGCGGTGGCGTTTTACAACTCTAACAGTCAAAATTCTAAGAATTTCATCTCAGTTCGTAGAATTGAGATGAACAAAGGACTGAGACGGGCAGACTCCCGTCTCTGGACCCTTTAAATACGGCTGTTAGACCGCCAGATCGGCAGAGTTCCAGATCTCACCGCTTCAGCAACATCTCGCCTTCTCTTCTGCCTTCTCCGATCTACCCCTGGAAAACTTGGACTTCTTCTTCTCCGCCCTGGTTGGACCGCCCTCCAAGAAGAAAGCATTACAATAAATTGGTCGATCGCGCAGGTTTCCCCTCTACCTCTACCCCCCTTCCGCCCCCCCTTGCCTACTAACTTTCTCCCTACATTTACCCAATTTTCCTGAAATCTCCCAACTTTTCCCTCTCCCTACATTTTTTCCCCACTTTCTCCCTAGGTGTCGAAGCGGCCAGCCGGCAACTTCCCACTTCATCGTCTGTGCGGCTGGCGACTACAGTGCCCGTCCCGTACATGGTCCTTCGAGCCGGATCGCCGTCTTCACGCCTTCACGCCTTCACGCCTTCACGTCTTCACGCCTTCACGTCTTCACGCCTTCACGCCGTCCAGTGACGTCCCGAGATGCCGTCCCTGCGAAGCGGTCGCCGAGCTTCGAGCTCGGACTCACAACCCGACGTGGAGCCAGGGCTGCCCCTACCCCCGGCCGGTGCTGCCAGCCCTGCTGCCAGGGCTGCCCCTGTCGATCTACACGCTGCCGGCCCTGTGGGCCCTCACCCTGCCGGTGCTGCCAGCCCTGCTGCCAGGGCTGCCCCCGCCGACCCACACGCTGCGAGCCCTGCCCCTGACGACCCACACGCTGACAGCCCTGCCGACTCACATCGTGCCGGCCCTGACAGCGTACTGTCCTCGGATGCAGAGGATGACTCTACCACCACAGAGGACACCGTCAGGCAGCTCCGAAGGGACAACCGAGCGATGAGCAGACAACTCGATGCACTGCTCGCATCCATCCCCACTGTACATTGAAGTAGAATATAGTATTTTGTCATGTTACTATTGTGGGTAGGTTTATAAGTTGCTGGAATCGGGAAGTCAAATTTGGAGTTTACTACTTTAAATATGTTAGTAAAATAATTTAAATAATACGCATGTTACGCGCGTGGGCATGGAAAAAGAAGTCGAGATAGCCAAAGAAGACATGACAAAATCAAATACTTGAAAGTCAGGTCACTCAAACACAAGGAACAATAACTGCAATAGTCATGTCAACCTTCTACGAGATATCTTCTGGAAAATTCCCGGTTTTCCCGGTCTGTGGCACCGCGCCGAACTCAAGCTCAATCTACCGCACACATCCTATGTTACAAACTGTGGCTGTGTCAACGTGAGAAGAAACGGTGTAACGTAATAAATAAAAGGATGTTAACTAGGATGTTTTAATTATAAAAGTATTGTAAAGATTATCAAAGCTCGCGGTAGGAAACATGTTAACATTCAATGCGTCAGAAATCAAACAAGGATTTACTAATAAACTTTATTATAAATTAATGTGTGACTACATCAAATGAAAGACTCTATATGATTAATTTATCAGTCTCAGGTCGTGGTTGCCTGCTCCAAGAAACCAGGCAAAATTATTAACATATAAAAGAATGACTCTACTGAATTTACTAGGGTATTATAAAGAATTAAAGTTAAGGGCGCCAATCGATTTCTATTTGATCCACATAATCGATAAGTGGAAATTACTACTGTAACCAAGTAATATAAAGTACGATACGTGAAATCTTGATGGTGAAGTAAATGTCTGTCGTAAAAGTCTGTCGCACGCCGCCAATCTCTGTCCTGGAACGCCATGTTGTCATCTCGAAAGCCTGGTCCTCACTGGCTCTTCTCTGTGGTTTACCCAAGTCAACGCCAACCCGCCATAGACGACAGCGAGCGGCTAGAATAAATCGCCGGAATTCTTTTATGTTCCTTGTACGGGTAGGAACTCATTTGTTGTAGCAGTATTCCAACTGCTACATTACCCCTCCAGCCAAGAAGAATTTCGCCTGAAATTCCTGATAAGCCACCTGGCGCTTGCAAAAACGGTATGGAAGATGAACGTCCTCCAAGCTGCTTCGAAAACTATGTACCAGAGGCTGCATGTGGCAAGATGAAATCCAGTGTCGAAAAATACGTTAAGTAATGTTGCTTCCTCCAAGTTGATATTGATGGCGAAGTCTTTCCGAAATGTCTCCGCAGAAAGGCCTCACAATTTCATCTTCTGCAGATATCACTGCAACTTAATTGTGGTTGTAGCCAACATAAGCGTTGAAAAGAAGAGACTGTTTGAAACTCTTGAAACTGCTGCCAGATTACATGTCAACCCATGTACCATCATGAATAATTCTTGAAATCTTATAAAATGCAGGTGTAACATCATCCGATGAACTTGAGGTATATCTTGAGGAAACGTATTAGAACCACGAGAGAGTGAAGAAAGATCCACTATTGTCGAATAAAATGTCTTCTAAGTATAGGCTATTCTTGAAGAACCGAAGTATGAAGTCCAAATGGTATAAAGTTGAAGACCGAATAGTAGGAAGTTGAAGACCGAATAGTAGAAAGTCGAAGTCCAGTTTCTTGAAGTTCCCTAAGGCTAAAATCCTGCCTAACTTGGTTACACAAGAAAAAATTTAAAACGCCAAATCAAGAAAGAGAAAAGAACTGTATACAATATTATATCGAAAGGCCCATTTCAAAAAAGTAAATAATATCACCTAAAATCACTGTATTCCTAATAAAATTCAAAACAGCACCATGTGCATAATATAAATAAACATCAGAAATGTTAGTATTAGATATAATAATTGTTTGAAATAGCATAATATAAATAAACATCAGAAATGTTAGTATTAGATATAATAATTATTTGAAATATATTCTATTCAAATACCGGACGGATACATTTAATGAGGCTGAACAAGGGCTTAGTGCACTTCAAAATTGGCTTAAAATCAACTCGCTTACCCTTAATATAAGCAAAACTAAATATATAACATTTTCAATAAACGCACGGAGCCAACCAATAAAATCACTAGAACTAAAACTACACGAATGCCATGGAAATAATATACAATGTAACTGCCCCGTCATAGAAAAAACGCAAAACATAAAATATCTCGGAGTAATAATTGACGAAAATCTTAGATGGGACCTACATATTAAAGGTATTACGGAAAAACTCACAAGCCTTATATATTTCTTTAAAAATCTAAGAAACGTGGTAAATAAAAATGATATGAAAAAGGTCTACTACGCGTTGTGTCATTCTCGAATTGAATACGGAATCATAGGATGGGGATCTGCTACACATACGTACCTCCACAACCTGAATACGATTCAAAAAGGAATCATAAAGACCATATTGAAAGTACCAATTAGAACGCCTTCAATTGAAATTTTCAATAGCTTCGACGTACCAAATGTACAGCAAATATATGCCAAAAATATATTATTGAAGCTTTTCAAAAATAATGAATCCTCTACTAGACCATGTATGCATAACACAAGATCGAATAAAAACGATATAAAAAATATTCCAAGTTATAAAACCACTTTTGGACAAAGAAACTATACATACTTTGCAACAAAACTCCATAACATCCTTCCCCAAGACATAAAACTAATAAAAAATCCTAATGAATACAAATCAAGAATAAAAATATGGCTAAAAGAGGTCAATAAAAAAACCCTAATGAAGACATTAAAAACGACATAGAAGACAAATAAACCATATTTAAACAACTTTAGTCCGCCTCGGCACAGGACCCCCTAGTGAGGAGGACTAAGAAATACAATAATTTATACTTAATTTCACCATTATATCTTGTATGTAACAATTATTTTATATAGTCGCTAAAATAAAAAAAAAAATAAATAAAAAAACCAATGTAAACGCTATATCAAACAAAATTAAAGCAATTGATTAAAGAAACCTCTATTGAAAGTCAAAATTAGAACCCCAATGTACGGAGTAGGTTATTACATCTTAATAGGTATAAATATGAATCCCAAAATCTATGAAAAATAAAACTAAGTATAATTTTAGTTTCAAATAATATAATAATAGTTCGAACTTACTCTTGTCGAAAACAAATCAAGGAATCAATGCTAAATTAAGTGAGAAATCACAGATGTCGCTAATCATCTATTATTTTTTTAAAATTTAATGTATATAATTTTTAATTTTGCTAGAAGCCAGTCAATTTATAATATAGCAAAACAATTGAAAGAACCAACTTAATATGATTCCCACGAAAAATGCGTGAAATTTATAAGAATAAAATCCATCTGAAAAATAAACTTGCATGAAACCATCTTCCAAGATTTAAGCTTTTTAAAACAACCAACAGATATCGCTAGTGGTACCAAAATTTAATTAATCAATTCGAAAAATTATTTAATAATCTGAAAAACCCAAAATAACAGAAATCCCATTTCCTGATGATGAATAAGAAATTATAAGAAAATTCGTCAAACAGATATCTAATATAAAGATAAATGCTCAAGGAAAAACTGTGAACACGCAAAACTATAAATCTACGTAAATCTTTAAAAAAAAAAAAATTTAAGTATAATACATAGACAATACATACGAAAATCCCGCAATAACCTCCGAAGAGATGGGATATATTGTCAACTTGATGTTGAAATTTTTATATTATCTGTTAAGATAATTCGAACGCATAAATAAAAACGCGAATAACCCACATACTATTCACACAATATTGACAAAAAGCCGAAACAATTCCCATATATCTCTCAATGAGCAGGAACTTAAAGTGAATCAACCGATCACCCTTTTGATACGCAACCAACGTATTGAATAATAAAACACCACATCCTGATCGAAAACCGAAAGCATCTGGACCACGTAACATATCCTCATAAGAGATCACGTCGTACAAACACCAAGGTGTCAACCCACATGAGATATTTCAAAACAACATAAAAACGCTAAGTGGTTACGTCCCGTAAGCATTACTTCCTTACATTAAGCGCGTAAGATAAAGGAAATATATCCTCATCGCAATACATTATGCGAAAACAAAAATAACAATAATTATTTGAAATTACTGTAGTCACGCTGACCAGATATTATGTGAAACACATATTCGCATTTCCCGCGACAAAGAGAAGAGGTAAAATAACCTGTCAAATCCTCAAATATACCTGTTTTCACCAGCTTGTCTTTCCCCCACATAAACTGTACATACATACACCTGATGACACGAACAATCACAATAAAACGAATGCACACACATCCTACCATTTTCCTTCAATCCTCCGAAGAGAAGCATAGGGAAAATTTATATATTTAAATTTTCCTCCCCGAAAATAAAAAAAAAAACCATGGCAAATAGAAAAGGACCACAGGCCTCCCACCACTACAGGAAAAACATCTGTATCAGTAGGTCCCCTGTCTTCCTGCGATTGAAAGGAAAGGAAACCCAAATCCATTTCCGCGAAACGATTTAAAAAAAAATCGCGTCCGAGAACTCAGAGGTTAAGAACATAGAACCCGAGACTAACTACTCACGAACTCAGAGGTATTAAACATGGAAAGCTCGTAATTATTCGCATATCGCTTGCAAAATGCCGATACATTCCCACCGAAAGGAAAGTAAAAATATTCTGAAAAACTCCATTCATGACTTACCACTGAAATCAGAACCACACCATATATAACCTCAAAGAGATAGTGCAGCTAGACTCCAGGATAAAACAAAACAAAGTATCAAAGTATCTTGAAAGATCAATAATTGACTTTGTGGTAATTGACTCTAGGTTGAGAGCCGTTACCGAGGACACAAGAGTTTTCAGAGGGGCGGAGGTTGAAACTGACCACTTTCTGGTGGTGTCGAGAGTAAACCTCTTTCGCGGCTGGCGCTCTAAAGTGAAAACGATATCGACTCCAACAAGAGTCAAAGTAGAAAAATTGCAAAACGCAAATGTCAGAAGTGAGTATGAGAATTGTGCAGAGATGAGATTGAATGAGAAGGAAATGGACGGTCTAAGCATTGATGAAACATGGAACCACATAAAGGTGAGTCTTTGTGAATCTGCTAGAGATGTATGTGGAATAAGTACGCAAGGTAGGAAGAAAGGTGACGCATGGTGGGATGACGAGATCAAAGCATTGGTTTCAGAGAAGAAGAAAGCATGGTTATGTCTGATAGCGGCTGGCACCGCTTCTAGCGAAGAGAGAGATAGAGCGAAAGAAGTATATAAGGGATGCAAGAAAAGAGTAAGTGTTGGAGTGAAAGAACGAAAGAAACGTCTGGAAGAGGAAAAGGGAATAAAAATGACAAAACACTTCCAAGAAAACATTAAACTGTTTTGGAAGGAGGTCAAAAGGTCCCGAAGTGGTTCAGAGAACGGAAGTGTGAAAGTGATAAAATCGAAAGATGGAAGAATGTTGACGAATGAGGAAGAAATAAAAGAGAGATGGATGAAATATTTTGAGGAAGTCTTCGAAAGCAACCCGGGTGACAGTGAGACCAGTGGTGAATCGGATATGAACGATGACGGAGTGAATGTTACTAAAATCAGTGTGGATGAAATTAAAAAATCGATAAAATGCATGAAGAATGGTAAGGCTGTTGGTTTCGACAATATTGCTGCCGAATACTTTAAAGGAGATAGCCATATTATTCTCACATGGTTGTGCAAACTTTTTAACCAGTGTCTAGAGGAGAGTTACACGCCATTAGATTGGAGAAGGGCTGTAATCATGCCATTATACAAAGGTAAAGGGTCGCGTATGGAATGTGGGAATCATAGGGCTATTAGCCTGCTAAGTTCAGTCGGTAAGCTGTACGGAAGAATATTGATTGAAAGGGTAAGAATGGAAACAAAGGATAAAATATGGGATGTGCAAGGTGCCTTTATGAGTGGAAGGGGATGCATGGACCAGATTTTCTCCCTGCGTATGCTCACTGAGAAGTTTCTGGCGAAAAACCAGAAACTTTTCTGCGCCTTTGTAGATCTACAAAAAGCATACGACCGAGTCGATAGGAAAAAGCTTTGGAAGGTGTTGTCCAAGTATGGAGTGAATACAAATCTCATACAGGCAATTGCGTCTCTGTACGAGGAAAGCGTTGCATGTGTTAGGGTGAACGGTGGTTTTACGGGGTGGTTTGACATCACAAAAGGTGTTAAGCAAGGCTGTGTAATGTCACCATGGTTATTCAATCTGTACATGGATAATTGTATGCAAGAATTGAAAGAAGTGGGATTGGGCGCGAAATTGAGTAATCTGAAAGTATGTTGCCTGTTGTATGCTGATGATGCGGTGCTGATTTCTAACACTATGGAAGATCTACAGTCTCTCGTATCTAGGATGAACGAAGTATGTATGAAGAATGAGTTAATGATGAATGTAAGTAAGTCTAAAGTCATGGTGTTTGAAAGAGAGAGTACGAAAACAGTATGCAATATAGTTGTGAATGATGAATACTTGGAGCAGGTGGATGAGTTTGTGTATCTGGGTAGTATGTTTACGAGAGATGGGAAGGCTGATAGGGATATTGAAAGAAGGGTGAATGCTGGTAACTCCATTAATGGAGGACTGAATGCCGTTGGCGCTAATAAAAAACTGTCAAAAGAAGCGAAACTAGCAGTCCACAATGGAGTCCTGGTACCTACCCTGATGTATGGCAGTGAGGCATGGAACTGGCAGAGGAAGGATGAAAGTAAACTGAATGCTGTTGAAATGAGATCCCTGAGGCGTATGTGTGGTAAAACAATGTATGATCGTGTGAGAAATGTGGATATCCGCAAAGAATGTAAGGCTGATGTATGCATAATGAGTAAGATTAAGAAAGGGACCCTCAGATGGTTTGGGCATGTAGAGCGAATGAACGAAGAAAGCAGTGTAAGAAGAATATACGACGCAAATGTGAATGGTAGAAGAAGTCGTGGACGTCCGAGGAAGACATGGCACGATCAAGTGAATCAGATACTTGAGTCGGGCCATGTCAAAAGTCAGAATAATAGAAGAGAATGTATGAGACGATGTATGAATGTGAGTGAGGCAAAGAGTGTGTGCCAAGACCGAGTTGTTTGGCGGTCCGTCCTCTCTGCCTACCCCTGCGGGGAAACGGCGTGATGGTTAGTTAGTTAGTTAGTTAAGTATCATAAACTTAGTGTAGCCCCGCTGACAAGACCTACATATGGGTACTTAATTTAATCACATTCTAGCGACAAAATCTGAGGAATAGTATCCTAACCATACCACAAACATACCTGTTTTAACCAGGTGTTGGCTTCACCCCAAGTGAAACTAAACTGAACTACCATGTGTGTACTATAACATTCACAGACAAGGACAGACTTCACAAAGATACTCACGTCCAATCCAGAATCATTCAATTAAATAACCAAGCAAGCATTTAAATTATGATGTTCCCTGTAGTATTCGTAATAATGGCTTCAATTATTCCCCATATATAATTATTTATGGTTATTTTTAATAAACCACGTGCGATATAGCGAAGCTTCAAACCTAAGCATGAAAGTTACCAAACCAAAACTACAGATGGCGTTATGAAAAAGAATAATCCCTCCAGGATACTATAAAATTAAATACAATTCAAAAGATTATAACTGTTACAGTTCAAACGAAACTTCACATTATAGCACTTAAAACCCTCAAAAGGAATGCTAAAAAAATAAATCTTGAAGAACTGCAAATATTATTACTGGTCCCGAAGAAAATATAATTGAAATTACACGAAGAATTCATTACGAAATTCTATATTACCAACAATAAGAGTGATATGTCATCCACGGGTCTATCCGACTATAAGAATCGTAGAACACATCAGTAAATTATCAAGACCTACAAGCACGAAGGAATCTACAATTGATAAAATGCATAAAACATAATGATAAATCAGATCACTGTACATATGATCCGTCATCGGAACGTCTATATGACTTTATCTCCCCGTCAAAACTATTAGCGCGATACAAAAATTAAGGAAAAAACATAAGGAAACCCCAGCGATTATTGCCATCATCCAACAAGATGAAACTCATCAATCCTTGTCATATGATTCATAAAAAAGGAACTGATTAAATAAATTTTTAATTTAATGAAATGCCAATGAATGCACGAAGCACTATGTCCTTAAAATGCCAATTTGAAACCAAAATTAGCTAAAATTTATTAAACTTGAAATAAAGTTAAACTTACGTTATTGAAGTATAGTCCATTACAATAATTATTGGACCTCTTGCCATAGTCATCTGATATAACGCCATGTGCTGACCTTACCAATGTCAGAAAAGTATTCTTCCCTTTGTACCTATAGCCTAACAGGAAAAATATAAAAAAAATATTAGATGCCATTTGAAATAAGAATCATTTGCAAAACAAATCAAACCAGGATCAGGTAAATGTAAAATTGCAATACCGGATTATAAAAGATTAATCGGTCATTAAAGATTACAAGAGTTTGCCAAAATTTTCCCCAGAAAATAATGCTTATGCATCGAATAAAATGATGAGTGAGAACCGGACAGGAACAAAAGAAATTTAAATAATTCACCCGAAATAATAAATTAGAGCAACTTACATGACATTCCAAGACAGAGACAGTGCGACATAACCTCAACACATGAAATTTGTGCATACCCACAATGAAATAAAATGAATCTGTGAAAATGAATTATGTTAATAATTGTCAAACCACGTTGGGCGCCAAAATGTAACGTAATAAATAAAAGGATGTTAACTAGGATGTTTTAATTATAAAAGTATTGTAAAGATTATCAAAGCTCGCGGTAGGAAACATGACATTCAATGCGTCAGAAATCAAACAAGGATTTACTAATAAACTTTATTATAAATTAATGTGTGACTACATCAAATGAAAGACTCTATATGATTAATTTATCAGTCTCAGGTCGTGGTTGCCTGCTCCAAGAAACCAGGCAAAATTATTAACATATAAAAGAATGACTCTAATGAATTTACTAGGGTATTATAAAGAATTAAAGTTAAGGGCGCCAATCGATTTCTATTTGATCCACATAATCGATAAGTGGAAATTACTACTGTAACCAAGTAATATAAAGTACGATACGTGAAATCTTGATGGTGAAGTAAATGTCTGTCGTAAAAGTCTGTCGCACGCCGCCAATCTCTGTCCTGGAACGCCATGTTGTCATCTCGAAAGCCTGGTCCTCACTGGCTCTTCTCTGTGGTTTACCCAAGTCAACGCCAACCCGCCATAGACGACAGCGAGCGGCTAGAATAAATCGCCGGAATTCTTTTATGTTCCTTGTACGGGTAGGAACTCATTTGTTGTAGCAGTATTCCAACTGCTACAACGGCCTCCGATGGATTCATTGCCTCACGTTGCCAAGATGATGAAGGCGATACGCGATACTGTCCGTCGCCTCGGAAAGAAGGCTGCGAGTGAAACTGATCTATACCTGGATCAGTTGAGACCGCACAGCCTGCGGTTTTGCGCTGCAATCATAATCTGATCAAGTCGCAGTACGCAGACCACTTCCTTCAAGACATTATGCCCTGGCACGACGCAGTATAGGCGTATCGTCGACAGTTCTATTGGAATATCTACTCTTTCTCATAAATGACGCACGTTGCAGAAAGAGGGGTTACTATGCCCTTGGAGTGATTTTTTTTTCCAAAAACGAAGTTATTCAAATTATTATTTTATTATCGAAGCTCTCAGTGGATAGACTCTAATTCACAGCTCTCTTATTTGATACCACGAAATGCTACATTTTCTTCTAATTTAATTTACTCTGGTAATTCACCAAATATATTCATTGCTCGGTACATCAAAGATTGACCTAAAGGGGAATCTTATATGATTTTTTTTCCTCGTGTGTGTGCGTGTGCTGCAGGTTTTCAATGTTTCTCATTAATTCAGTTAATGTACGGCCATTAATAATTATGGAGATTAAAAATAAAGAATTAAATACTTAATTTTTTAAATGACACGATATTAAACTTCTTCAACATTTTCTTGACTTACGATATCTTTTATTCTTCAGTATAATTCTCTATTTTTTGTAGTATTGTCATTTATTTCATACAGCCATCATCGGCTAAGAAAATAATGCTGCTATGATAAAATTAGCCTGTGGTACAATGATTTCGTTGTATACATTTTTGCTGGAAACTGTGTTCACGAATGTTCTTTCCCAATAGATTGAAAATCCACATAACATGTCCTTTAATAATAATAATATTTGGATGACTTGTATAGATGTATAGTGCCGTTTTTGTAAAAAATCATCTCAAGGGCGCTGGACGCCTTTGAACTTATATTGGACATCCCGGTGCCACTATCCTGGTTTGCCTGAACCAGGGGTCGGCAGTTTGTCAAGTGAAAAGTGCCAAATTGTCATGGAAACACGATAACAAAAGTACCAGAGAGCCGCGTATATGTAATGTACATACGTATAGGATATGGACAACACCAATGCAAAGAGCCACTTATTTCGACCCCAGGCCTAAGCAGTCGGTACAGTACCGCCAGTCTCACCGCCATACGAGAAAAGCATTTTATTTTTTATATTTTTCAAAATAAAGTCCCCTTTTCGGAAGTCATTAATTTAACATTTTATTTCAACTTTGACAGTTTGATGGAGAGTAGATAATATTATTAACATAAAACGAGACTTTTACATACTTCAAGCGTGTTTCCATAATAGCCGAGATTCTCACGCGAGAAAGTCGTTTACCAATAATAAGTATTAATTGGGAAGTTTCCCGGAATCCGAGAGATGTGCTACGGCGGACATTCCCTGGCTAATAAGCATCTGCATAATGCTGTGACAAAACAACTAAACAACTCGAATACGTTTGTAGGTACGTTTGCACGAAATTCTAGGAATGCGGAGAGGACATTTTTTTGCAAGTGTAGTAAAATTAAATTGGAAGCATACGCGATCGCGAATCACACGCGCATCGGTGCCAATAGATTTTAAATGAAAGACTACTTATCTGTGACAAATCCATGTAAAGCTTAACATAATTAACTTTGGAGGCGGAAAAAGGATGGAAGTAACGAACGATTTTTAAATATTTTTTTTTCCACCATATCTACATTAGCGACGCCAGTCGATCTGTACGACCTAACACAGACATCCAAAAATATTGCAAATCTGAAGTAGGTATAAATGAATAATATTAAAAAGTGGAATCTTAGATTGTTTGGTCATGGAGAGCATATGAAATTGGATAAATAAGTGTCGCAAGAATATAACAACGAAAACGAACGTGAAAATTTTTTACGATTTGTGAATAAAAAAAAACTATTTTTTTTATAAAAAAAACATTTGCCTCAGAACCATTGCCTTTTAAAAGAAGATTTTTTTCATAATACATAATAATAATAGTTGGAAACATTTCAAAATCACCCCAATGTTAGTAAACTTGAAAAGTTACGACCTCTGTCAAAACATTAAAACAAAATAAACACTAATTTTAAACGTAGAATTATTATGAATAATTAATTAAATTATTTTGGTACCTATTTTTTGGCTTGTCTGATTAATGTACTTGTTAATTTCAATTTTGAAAATTAAAAATTGAATGGTATGTTTGATTAAAAGCAAGTGAAAAAAGAATTAGGGCATGCCCGCTGATACCTCGGTCAATGTCATCCCAACAGTCAGTAAACAGAGCATTTAAAATATGACGATGAATGAACGTGATTGATACAACAAGTGTACAGTTGTGTGGCGGATACGGATGGCGTGATGGTTAATTAGTTAGTTAGCCAACCGGTTTCGACATAAACGTGCCTCGGTCAGAGCCAATATTATAGCCGGTTGCAGACCAAAAGCTAAGCTATGACGGAGCTAAGCTAAGTCAGCTAAGCTAAGCCAGCTATAGATAAACTAGAAATTTGTTCGCGTGCACATCAACAACTAAGCGAAAGCTAAGTCAGTGTTGTGATGGTTTTGTGCAAGTAGTTCAGCCGGACGGACGTTTCACTAAGGGAAGTTAAAATGATCGACGAAGAAAGTTCTGATGACGATACATTGAACATAGGAAAAGAAGGTTAATACTAAGGTATTCTTACCTAAAGAAGAGACACAATTCAAGAGGAGAGTTTGGAACTTTATTTTACGAATTGGATGATGAACACTTTCAGATGTATTATCGTGTTTCTAGAGCACAGTTTCATGAGTTGTTATCATTGATTAATCGGGGATATTATTAAACTATCGAAAAGCTATAACTCCCGAAGAAAGGTTGGCCATTTGTTTGAGGTAAATAAAACAATAAGTTACGTTTATTTATGAGAGATGTGTATTTTGTAAAATAAAAAGCGAAGTTATTGAAAATTAAAGTTATGAAAGGTATTTCAATGAAAGGTAAGGCCTGGAAATGTATTTTTCGTAAGTCTCCTCTGCTTCACATATAATGCTAAAAAGCTTTTTGTTCACATCCATTTGCTGGTATCTCAGTGTTATTTTTTCCTCCGCTATCCTCTTCCATATAACATCCTTTTTATATGAGTCACGGTAGTCTTTTGCTTCCGTAATCCATAAGATTGGAAATTTTTTAACATTTTCAATAAAATGCTCCATTTCAACACGCTAAAGATCGACCGATGCGCACGAGAGACTCGACAACACTATTAACTAAAGGCACCAATTGGGAGCGCGAGGGGTGAGGCGGGTGAGCCAGCTTAGCTCGCTTAGCATCGGCCGGCATACACAACTAACTTAGCTTCGCATATTTCGGATAGTTCACATAGCTTAGCTTACATAGTTTGCGGTCTGCACACAAGTATGGAGAATCACTTCAGCTACGCGAGCTAAGCTAAATTAACTTAGCTTAGCTCTTGGTCTGCAACCCGCTAAACTGCCCAAAGAAACCGGTTAGCTTATTCATATAAATAAATCAATGTTTATAAAGTTAGTGTTTCATTTAACAGTGTGTCATTAAGAGGGAATAACCAGACAAAATCGGAAATATGTCATTTTTAAAACAAATTTTAGACGTATTGACTCTTTTCCACAAAAAATTATAAATTGAATTCGAAAGACTGTTCTTTTATCTAGTAAAGCTATGTTTTAAATATAGAGAAAATAAGTAATACAATTAGGTTTTACCGAAGGTCGTTGGCAGATTTGATAAATTTTTAAACAAAATTTTGTATTATACAACACACATTTCATGTAATCATACAGTAAAATAAATCATTAAATTATCTGGGAAAGCTATGTTTCAGAATTTTAATTTTAGTTTACATAAAATCAAAAAAAAAGATCCGCACACGTGTTTTGTGACGAAAATACTTCAGTTTCTCTATTTATTTACGGTCTTACAAACTAATATAGGCATATAAGATTTTTTTTACATACTTATTTGCTTAGACATTATTGAAAAATTAAATACTTATGATCAAAAAATAATTACGAAAAGTACATAGTTTTAATAGTTTTATCATCATGCCTTTCAGCATTTTTGAATGTAGGTATAAATAAAAACAAATTTTGAATAAAATAAAATCGATATGGAGTTATTATTTTAAAAAGCTGGTACGGAGAATAATTCATCTTTCTCATTGGAACCGCCCTGCACGATCGTAAGAACATCTTTCGACGAAATATGAATTCTCGGCCGCTGGCTGGTTAATGGTTAAGAGTTACTAATTCCAAAATATTAAATATTTTTAATTCGGAGGCTAACAAAAGAAGAAATATATTATGTTGAACTTAGAAGAATGAATTTCAATGGAAACAGCGCAGCGATTTCAAGAGAGATATTTTTAGAATTATTTTAAACACGATAGCAAAATATAGTGCTTCCTGAATTTGATCAAAAGCCCCTGATAAAGCAGAGATCAAAGCTTTTTCATTGGAGTTAATGGAGCGAAAATAATATGAACTTTAAAATAAAATTTCCCAGCAGTGGTGTTTGGAAAACATGCGAGGGTTGTGCGGTATTGGAAAAATTATTTTGGGTCGATATGTATGAAAATCGTTTTCAAAACAATACTTATATTCACATAAGTAACACAGGATTGCATATATTTTTTGAACAACTGAAAAGTGTGGAACAAACAAGAACAGGGCGTATTTTCTTACGGTTCCATGACAACTAAACAAAGTGATATTTCAACACCCCTTTAAAAAGTCATTAAAAGTGATAAAAAAATTGCCCATAACCTAACAAAACGCAATCTATTTTTTTTTCATTAATGACTTTTCAAATGAGTGATGAAGTGCCATTTTGAGTTGTCCGGTCACCTTTCTTTATAGATATTAGTGGATATGGATATTAAACATTTTAATTGATTTTCCAAAGCTTTATGGCCTGTGATGGAATTATCTTAGGATGCGGGACATAATTAAATACAAAGTAATTTTGTGCAAATTTCACAAAGCCAGATCATTTTTTCTTCAGTAATCAATAAAAAACATTCTTCCAAATGTCGTCACTGGTCACTCACGGCCGCTGTTCCCAATCCTACTAATCAACTTCTAAGCTGAAATCTAAGATTCACCACTGCAATACGTAATTCCAACACACAATCATCGCTTAAGCAAGCCGGTCAGTCTAAGCCAGCCGGACAGCTGGATTAGCCCTAAGCATAAATCTAAGGAAAGGACTAGTTACAAAAAGTGTCCACAGAGTGAAAAAATACCGCGAATCAATGATCAAATGTCACTCTGACAATCGACAGACGGATTCGCGCTCCATTCAGTTTTTTGTGTTGCATTTGTTAATTTTATTATCGTTTTAATAAAATTAAAGATAAAATGAATTAAAATTTCCATTTTAAAGTTTGTTTTGCTGTCGCACGGAGAAAAAACTTACGTCGATCTGCCAAATCAAATGGGAAGTCCCGATTGTGGCATCACGTTCAAGTTGTCACTTTATTTTTAATATACGTTTGTTTAAAAAATATAAAATACCAGTTAATGAATAACGGTATTTAAAAGAAATAATGTGTATTAAGAAGAGCTACAATAATGAACTCTTTAATATTAATTTTACATAGAAAGTTTTTAATTGGCGACAAAACTATTCATTTATATTCTTATTAAATATGTACAGGCGCAAACAATTAATTTATCTTAATATTTTAAAGCGTAACATGCAAAAAATATTAAAAATCTAAAATAATTTGATCGGCGCCATCTGTGAATGGGTAGATTAGATTTTAAAAGATAAAATGATTGGGAACAACGCGAATCGAACGTTCCCTACAAAATGCTTAAAAATCGCTTGGCTTAGCAAAAACTAAGATTTAAACTTAGATAACGATTAAAAAGTTGGGAACAGCGGCCGTAGGTATTGGACATGCTTTTAAAGTTTCATATTTGTTTAATAATAATAATAATAATAATTGGACAATTTGTAGAGCGCCGTTTTTGTGAAAAATCACCTCAAGGGCGCTTTACAATTCATTATGAATTCCTAGGTTCTATTTAATTTTATTATTTACAGAAAGATACAAAAACATACTTACCTGCAGGTCACTTCCGAAAAACACACTTTATTAGAAAGTTTATGCTTGGGAAAGGTACGACTTTGCACGTGGAGGGCAATATATTCAAAACACTGGACATTGCATGACTTTACCTTTGCTACCCTCATCACTGTTGGTTTTACATTTATATTTATACGAAGATTAATGCCAAAGTTGAGTTAATATTTTTTTTTTGAAAGACTGGAGAATTGTAAGAATTTGCTTTATTTTTACAAAATTAGTTATTTACTATGTCGCGAGCCGTGAACCTGAAGTTGAAAGGTGTTTTTTTTTTACTTATGGATACGACTGTCTGAAAAGATGAGTTTTTAGTTTAGCTCTAAATTCCGCTGAATCTGTGATCATTCTTAACTCGTGTGGCAGTCCATTCCAGGCTTTAGGTCCTGACACTCCGAAAGCACGCTCACCGAATGTAGTATCTGGTGTGCGCTTTGGTTCCTTCAACCTTCCGATAGCGGATGTTGCTGCTGACCTGAGGGTTGATTGTCGCGAATTGGAATTTTCTGGAATACACATTTCCGATAAGTAAGCCGGAGCCATTCTGTTAAGGGATTTGAATACCATCCAGCAGAGCTTGAACTGGATTCTTTCAGGACACTTGAGCCAGTGAAGATTTTTGAGATGCTCAGAAATATGGGAATATTTTAGATACGCCGGTGATGAGTCTTGCCGCAGCGTTGAACACAGATTGTAATTTGTTGATTTGATATTTCGGGAGACTAGCATACATTCCGCTGCAATAATCTAGACGTGAAACAACATACGAATTGACTAGTAATTTAGTCGCCTCTGTTGTCAAGTTTCTAATTGTATTATTATTGAAAATGACAATGAGTTTTTTAATTGTATTATTATTGAAAATGACACCGGAGAGGAAAATTTCATGTACATTTTTTACTCCAAATAATGTCAGGAATCACTTGCTAATTTCAGTCAAGTACGTCCCTTAACACCCTGTTATATTATTACATATTTTTTATTGGAATTCTTACCAGCGAACACTAATCTAGTGTGAAATCTTTCTATGGCGGACACCCACGAGTCACGGAATCAGGCCACGAACAAAAAATGTTAGAAATAAGAAGAATGTTATGAAAATAGGACAAAAAATGTATGTAGAGTGAAGGAATTTGCTCGCTAGGTTACCACGCATAATATAATGTGATAATGAATATTGAATAGTGTGGCACATGTGGGTTGGAGTAGGTACAACAGTAGGTACAACACGACATGAACACTGAAAGAAATTGTTGCGCAATTTGCATTCCTTTTTTAACATTCCCGGCTTTGGTCGCGTGTCATGCATGGCGACGGAAATAAAAGACATCCAAGTCTTGTCATAATACACACTTCAATTAATCCACACGTCATAAACTGACATATAAAATAAAAGGGTATAACACTATGAAAGACACAGGTAAATTATTAATATGGATGATTAGGGAGATCAAAATAGACATTATTATTATTATTTTTAATTTATTAGGGAAACAAACGGCTATTCATATGTTATTAAAATAATTACATGTTACACGGTCGCATGAACCGGCGAAGTTTCCGAATAAAAATTATAATTTTTAAATAGAAAAACATAGGTGATAAAAGAAAACATAAAGTGGAGTTGGTAGACAAAGAAAATCTTAAAAAAAACACATAGATTAAAGTATATAGTTTTTTATAATTAAATTCAAAACAAACCCGAATTCTTGAACAATCACAGACAGATCCACAACCGAAATTAGTATTTTTTTACCATGACGACGGTTTTTGCTAATTCTTTTTCACTGTGAGAATTTCCCTTGCCGAGATAGACGTAGTATTTAAAGAAATAACTAGGTGGCATATTCAAAGAAATAAATTGTATCTCCCTGTAAGTCCTTTCCCGTGCGCCCCTGTTCCCCTTCCGCGTTCCCCTTAGACATTTCAAGTACTCATATACTCACATACATACATAGACAGAAGCAAGTATATTTTGATTTTTATATACATATATGTATATAGATTAGATGAAACAATATTTACACCAGTGGCGTAGCAAGGGGGGGGCGGATCGCCCCGGGTGCCACCCGATGGGGGGTGACACTCGGTCGGGTGGCACCCCCCCAATCACAATTCTCTATACAAACTTGACATTACAAAATACATTACAAAGTTTTGAGGTCGGGGTGGAGGCGTGACTAGGAAAAATCGTGATACCTATAGCAAGATTCAAAAATGTGTATCAGTTTGGCGGTGTTTCTCCCCGTGTAATATTAAAACACCCAGGAGCGCGATTCTGGTTCTATTTAACGACAGTAATCCTTTCCTTACCTTCAACTTAACGATTTTTTTGCAAATTCCGATTCACGTTCTAACAATGACAGCTAAATCCTCTCCTTTGAACTTCGCAAAGGAAAGGATCTAAAGGAGACCGTGTGGGCTGTCATTAGCGAGGTAGTGACTGACATTAAAGTGTGACATTGACAAACATTGTCGATATTTGCGTGTTTTAACAAAAGAAAACTTAATATTGTCGTAAGTTTTGAATGTAAACATGATTAGTGAACTATTCTTCACATAATAATGCTATTAAATGTACCGAATTACCGTAATTGCGATGTTTTAACTAGTCGGAACTCGGGCCTATTTTTCGGAAGGTCAAAATGTTTCTGCTTCGCATTAAATTCCAAATTAATGAAATATTTGTAAACCTATCCGAAAACTAAAAACTTTGTTCGAAAGGTGATGAAATACGCTTTCAAAGTTTATTATTAGAAGTAACCATGTAATTTTCTAAATATAAAAATCTTGAATGCAACATGAAAATGTCTCACCTTACGTTTTTTCCCACTAAAATTACTGGCTATGAAAAAAAAAAATAAAAACACACATATTTGATTAGACGAATGTATTATAAAGGTTATCACCACCTCATTTTTTTGTCGTTTCATGTAAAATATTTTTTTAAAAATTCACAAAGTTTCTTGTTTTTTTTTCAAATTGCCACCAGCAACTTTGGTTTCATATAGGTGTACATTTTAACTATTTTGTGGTTAACTTTTAGATTTAAATAAAAAGTGAAGTATTTTCTCTTTCCATATTCTTCCTTTCGTATTTCTAACCATGATGGTAAGGGAGACAACGAGACCTGTGTGAGTTGTTCCGAAAACCAAATAAATTAGCCTGAGGGGTTTTAAAGTACATAACTTGCAAAATGTTTTATTAGAGTGATAATAATAGTGATAATAACAATAAACTACATGTTTAAAGTATGTGTGATATATCTGGCTGAAGGAGATAGGAAAACATGGTTCATAGGTAAAAATAAAATATGGCATGAAGGGAAACATTATTTTATTAAAAATACTCAAATTGCAAAACACATAAGGGTAATAAATCAAATAATTACTTATAACTTTATTTTGTATAAGGTTTACCTACATAAACTTGGGCCTTTCTTATGTTTACTAGTAACTTTGTCCTTCCCGGAACTTCAACCCGTTGTGAAAATACAAAAAAAATGGGGAAACCTGAACTTTAATACTATAATATATTATTATAATATTCTTATTAATAAATTCTCTAATTAAAACCCAAAAAGATGTCTTGAAAATTATATTGAAAGGCCTTAAAAAAACTAGCACTGAAGAAATTTTCAATATCTTAACGTCGCGTCGTGTCGATTAAACAATTCTGCTGTGAAACAATACTACTTTTAAACCCCACTTTCATTTAACAATCAACAGCAACATTATAACTCAAAACTAAAAAAAAGCTGGATTCAAAACATACAATTCAATTTAATTTATTAATTTTAAAAATATTACAAAATTACAATTTCAAAGCGTTTTTAAAAGAGAAAATATCTACAGATTTTAAGATAAACAAATTTAGACTAACAGCAACAAAGTTTGTCGTTTGAATTGTGCTTCATTGATGTTAAACATATCGATATTAAAATAGCTCTCCCGACTGGCATAACCATTGGCAAGATAGTTCTGCACGCGGGGATATAAAACAGTCTATGCTGTCGGTGACAGAGAAAACCATCGGGAACATAGAAACTAATGCTCTCCATGATAGCCGAGTTTTCGAACCGTACACGAATCAGTCTGAAGAAATGTGTTATAATGAGCACATATCTTCTGACCTGTAGATGGTTAATACCGAGCATGCCCAAGAGAAAGTCAGTAGGGTAGAGCCAATGGTAGTAGCCATACTCCCTCAGGTAGACAAATCTCAGAAATTTCTTCTGAACCTTCTCCAACATGAGGGAATACTTGACTTGGTGTGGGTTCTAAACCACCGACCCACTCTCAAGTGTACTCCTTCCTATACAAATACTCGACCTCGCTAAAAAAATACCACATCATATATTTATAGTTCTTTCAGTAACTTCATATTATTTATATAAATAAATATTAAAATGCAAATGAAATCCCCAAAACAGGAGATCCCAGTGAGGATATCATCGCCTCAGTCACCAGCCTTTTTTTCACTACTCTAGAGCAGTCATCAGCGACAGTAGGTACTATACAGCGACCACGCCACTTCCATCAGTTTCGGAAGAAATCTCTGAAAAATAAATAATAATAATAATAATAATAATAATGTTTATTTCAGCCGAACAGAGCGGTGGGTGCAATACTCTGTCAGCCATAAAAAAGTATACATTAAATAAAACGGATTTACCAGATAAAAAATCAAATACCATAAAAAAGATTAAAAAAAATATATATATACATCTACATATTTAGTACGTAATCGTATATCTACTACGGGGGCTTGGCATGGCTATAATGAGTAAGATTAAGAAAGGGACCCTCAGATGGTTTGGACATGTAGAGCGAATGAAAGAAGAAAATAATGTGAGAAGAATATATGACGCAAATGTGAATGGAAGAAGAAGTAGGGGACGCCCGAGGAAGACATGGCACGATCAAGTGAATCAGATACTTGAGTCGGGCCATGTCAAAAGTCGGAATAATAGAAGAGTATGTATGAGACGATGTATGAATGTGAGTGAAGCAAAGACTGTGAGCCAAGACCGAGTTGTTTGGCGGTCCGTCCTCTCTGCCTACCCCTGCGGGAAACGGCGTGATGGTTGGTTAGTTAGTTACTACGGGGGCTTCAGATGTATTCTCCATGTTTGGTGAAGAGGCGCGCCCTGCCACTGGGCCACGGCCTGGACGAGAGTGTTCTCCGATCTTTGGTAGCGCTGACTCACCCCGGCTATTCTGTGGCGCATCAAGGCGGCGAACCCATGTACCCTTCCTTCTGCGAACATCTGCGAGGCACTGCATCGCTAACTAACTAACTTACTAACTAACCGTTTCCCCGCAGGGGTAGGCAGAGAGGACGGACCGCCAAACAACTCGGTCTTGGCACACAGTCTTTGCTTCACTCACATTCATACATCGTCTCATACATACTCTTCTATTATTCCGACTTTTGACATGGCCCGACTCAAGTATCTGATTCACTTGATCGTGCCATGTCTTCCTCGGGCGTCCCCTACTTCTTCTTCCATTCACATTTGCGTCATATATTCTTCTCACATTACTTTCTTCTTTCATTCGCTCTACATGTCCAAACCATCTGAGGGTCCCTTTCTTAATCTTACTCATTATGCTTACATCAGCCTTGCATTCTTTGCGGATATCCACATTTCTCACACGATCATACATGGTTTTGCCACACATTCGCCTCAGGGATCTCATTTCGACAGCATTCAGTTTACTTTCATCCTTCCTCTGCCAACTCCATGCCTCACTGCCATACATCAAGGTAGGTACCAGGACTCCATTGTGGACAGCTAGCTTCGCGTCTTTTGACAGTGTTTTATTAGCGCCAACGGCATTCAGTCCTCCATTAATGGAGTTACCTGCATTTACTCTTCTTTCAATATCTCTATCAGCCTTCCCATCTCTCGTAAACATACTACCCAGGTACACAAACTCATCCACCTGCTCCAAGTATTCATCATTCACAACTATATTGCACACTGTTTTCGTACTCTCCCTTTCAAATACCATGACTTTAGACTTACTTACATTCATCATTAAGAGTATATTATAGGGGCAGAATTATAATTTGCTGAAAAACGGCTCTCTAAAACGGCTTAATACTACCTTTCGTGTGTCATTCTCAGACTTGATATTTTTTGTTACCAAATAATGGACTTTTATTTTTCAATCTGTTTATTTTTTTTTGTAATCGATGTAGGCATTTGACCATGAAAAATAAAAACATTGATACACCATTCAACCCACTTTTAAAACTTTAGTCTATGATTATCGCGTAAATAATGATTTTACACAATATTTTAAATTTAAAATATATACATAATACACACATCTGTAAAAGTACGGCCTCTTATTATCGTTATGATATCTGTGGATATTGATAATTAAATAAATACTTCATTTTTCACCAAAAGCGAACACATTTCGTAGCTTCTATTCATTCCGGGCTAGAATCTCCCGTTGGCAGGTATGGAATCTGTACGCTCCTCGTTTGACAGCGTATATATTTTGAAAATACGGGCGAAATGTTTTATTAATAGCTTTAAACATAGAATACCGACTCACTTGAACCACTGCAGTAAACTCAGTAAGCTACAAAAACAGAAAGTACTCGAAAATTCTCTTTTTTGGTGTAGGTTTGTCGAATTGTATTTTTTCAACCGCCATATTGTATAAATCGTTTAAAATATAACATTTCATGTGCGTTATACTTCCGAAAATGGTTTGTGCGATGTTCATATTGTTCCATGCGTGTGGCGACGGGCACGTTTTGCAAGTATGTGTGAGAATTCAATGCTGCGTACACACACACAGCTATAATATATGTAGCGTGACGTATTTCGGAATATCAGTATTAGTTCATTTGTTTGTGTCGTGGGCATTCTTCATTCACTCGTCGAAAATTTCTCCGTAGGTACATTATGTACGCTGTGTTTGGTAGTAGATACAAAAATTACCTTATATGATTAGTATTAGTATTAAGTATAATAGACAAAGAGACAAGATAGGTAAACCCTACGTCATCGAGTATACGAATGAAACTACTTTGTAGTGATAATGGACGTTTATAAAACCTTAAAAAAGCTGGTCTGCCGGTGCGCCTCTTGGCAGGAGCCGCGCTGTCACGGAAATAGTCAGTGATTTTTTTCGAAAAAATTACGACATCAAAACAACGAGAATAATAAAGGTCGATTAGAAAATGAGAAAAAAGCAGGTCTGCCAACCGACAGCCTGGCACGTTCGCAGGCAGCCGGCGTCAAAGTGGGGTAAAAAATAGTAAATTTTACGTCATCGAGTACACGAATTAAACCAATGAATAACTATAGTCCGGATCATTTCATTTAAGAATTTCTTGGTCTGCCGACCAGCAGCCTGGCAGCTTTTTGGGTACGACTTTAAAAAAAAAAAAAAAATATTTTCGTTTTTCTGAATTATTATTTTTATTTCATTATAGTTTTAAATTAGAATGCCATATTTTTTTTAAATAAGCCAAAATCTGCCGCGGTGCCCCTCACTGCTGTCGCGTGTCCATATTTTTGTACAAATTTATAATAATAATAGTCATTTTAAAATTGCCAAAATAGTCCATACTAGTTGGAAGTTCGAACAACCAACGCACCGTCGCCGTAAGAGCTGCGTTCGTCCGTAAAACGACGTAAATTTCCGAACCTCGTCCGTTTCATATCGGTTTCGCATGCCCTGCTGCATCGATTACATCGAACACAAGATCGAAACTAACAAAAAACTGTAGTCTAGATCATCCCATTCATGATTTCCTTGGTCTGCCGACCAGCAGCCTGGCAGTTCAAAAATAAAAACACCATAAAATCGACTCCAAATGTGAACCACGAGAATAATAATTACGAAGCAGAATATGTTTATAATAAACTGTTTTTATTCAATACATAACTACGAAATACATAATCACGAAACAGAACTTGTTTATAATAAACTTTTTTTATACATTAAATAATAATATTATTGAACATTTAAAAAAAATAAAAAACGAGTGTGCAAGACCACACGACTGAAATAAAATTTCACTTATCTTATAAAATAACATATGACATTGGGGTGACATAGACGTTGACATTCCAGACAATTTGGTTTGTTGCATTTCACACAGTAGTACACACTCAGGCGTCTTTTTTTCGCTGGGCAAAAGTTGCCCCGTTTTCTTTTGCATGCTTCGTTTCCTTTTTTAATAACATTAATCACCGTTCGCATCGATCACTGTTCGCATCGATTGCCGTTCGCATCACACTTTTCGTAACGCATTCACCAGTTTACCCCCAAGTGTCGAGCGTGCGTAAAGAAGTTTTACTTCAAAAAAATTATTTATACAATGCATAAATACGAAATACATATTTACGAAGCAAAACTTGTTTATAATAAACTGTTTTTATACATTAAATAATAATATTATTGAACATATAAAAGAAATAAGAAATTAAAATGGAGTTCTACAAAATAAACTTAATAACAATAAATGAACCACGAGATTCCAAACGTCGCGTCGGTAGTTTATAATGGGAGCTGCGCGAGTGTATATACGAATGACGTGAACTATGGGAAAAAACCATCAACAAGCAAATAATGAAACATTCGTAAAAAGGATCATACTAAATATTCTACCAAAATAATAAGTTCCATAAATTAAACACACTTTGTTATTGGTTTGGTTTTTACTTCGATATTTAAAAATATTGTGCTCGTCGTAACATAACACAAGTTGAATGTTGAAGTTTTAAAATTCGCGATGGCATTACTACCGACATCTAGCGACGTAATAATTAATACATTTTGACAGTTTTCGAATTCGGCCGTGGCTAGTACATCCCTTTAACTCATTTTGCATACACACTTCGTTCATCCTAGACACGAGAGACTGTAGATCTTCCATAGTGTTAGAAATCAGCACCGCATCATCAGCATACAACAGGCAACATATTTTCAGATCACTCAAATTCGCGCCCAATCCCATCTCTTTCAATTCTTGCATACAATTATCCATGTATAAATTGAATAACCATGGTGACATTACGCAGCCTTGCTTAACACCTTTTGTGATGTCAAACCACCCCGTAAAACCACCGTTCACCCTAACACATGCAACGCTTCCCTCGTACAGAGACGCAATTGCCTGTATGAGATTTGTATTCACTCCATACTTGGACAACACCTTCCATAGCTTTTTCCTGTCGACTCGGTCGTATGCTTTTTGTAGATCTACAAAGGCACAAAAAAGTTTTTGGTTTTTTGCCAGAAACTTCTCAGTGAGCATACGCAAGGAGAAAATCTGGTCCATGCATCCCCTTCCACTCATAAAGGCACCTTGCACATCCCATATTTTATCCTTTGTTTCCATTCTTACCCTTTCAATCAATATTCTTCCGTACAACTTGCCGACTGAACTTAGCAGGCTAATAGCTCTATGATTCCCACATTCCATACGTGACCCTTTACCTTTGTATAATGGCATGATTACAGCCCTTCTCCAATCTAATGGCGTGTAACCCTCCTCTAAACACTGGTTAAAAAGTTTGCACAACCATGTGAGAATAATATGGCTATCTCCTTTAAAGTATTCGGCCGCAATATTGTCGAAACCTACAGCCTTACCATTCTTCATGCATTTTATCGAATTTTTAATTTCATCCATGCTGATTTTGATAACATTCACTCCGTCATCGTTCATACCCGATTCGCCGCTGGCCTCACTATCACTCGGGTTGCTTTCGAAGACTTCCTCAAAATATTTCATCCATCTCTCATTTATTTCTTCCTCATTCGTCAACATTCTTCCATCTTTCGATTTTATCACTTTTAGGCTCCCATTCTCTGGACCGCTCCGGGACTAAATAAAAGTTAGCAAGTAAATAAAAGTATCAAATTGTATAATATGAAATTTAACTAACTAACTAACCATCAAGCCTTTTCGCCACAGGGGTAGGCAGAGAGGAAGGACCGCCAAACAACTCGGTCTTGGCACACACTCCTTGCCTCGTTTACATTCATAGATGCTCTTCCATTATTCTGACTCTTGACATGGCCCAACTCAAGTATCTGATTCACTTGGTCGTGCCATGTCATTCTTGGGCGTCTTCGACTTCTACTACCATTCACAGGTGACATACGCTCTAATATGCAGCATTTAAAATTAAACGAAACCTATGCTATAATCTACGCATTCACAGATAGTGCCAATTTATTTATTTTTGGTAAAAACACTTTTTTTGCAAGTTATGCTTTAAAATATTAAGGTAAATTAATTGTTTGAGCTTGTATGTATTCCGTATGAATTTGAATAGTTTATTCTATAAACAAACTCAAATCTTTCCATAAAGGCTAACAAATACAATATTGGATTGAGTCACCTATACAAAATTGGACTTGTAAGCCTTTCTCGGAAAATAGTTTATGGACAAAACTATGTATTCATATTCATATTGAATACGAGCGAGCGCAAACAATTCATTTATCTTAATATTTTAAAGCATAACTTTTTTTTTTTTTTTTACATGAATACCTCACAGGAGTCCCAACTGCTCCCGCCTGAAGCCAGTGAGACTATGGCATCCCCAATTAGAGTATGTTGTGAGGCTGAGGGTAGTGGAGAGGGGAAGGAGATAGGGAAGGGGAAGGTGGGGAAGTACCTGGCTATTCAGATCTGGTCACCAAACACGGCTAATGCCGTTTCAAGCAACGTTTCAATTCTGAATGGTGGTCTTACACCAGGGCGATACAGAGAGTATCTTCCACTCTGGAACGTGCCGCAAATATACTATTTATTATTTTAAATGAATAAATTGTGAAATAACACAAATTAATCAAATAAAATTTATTTGCCACGCCGGGATTCGATCCCGCGACCTTCGGTGCGCGAGTCAAGCGTCTTACCGCTGCGCTACGGCCGGTCGTCAACTTGCAATAAGTGTTTTAACCTAAAATAATCAAATTGGCGCCATCTGTAAATGCGTAGATTATAACGTAGGTTCCGTTAAACCTTCATCAAAAACAATTCAACACACATGATCAATATCAGTTGACACAATACAGTGAAACTCTCTTAAGAAGTTTTCCAAGGGACCGGGGAAAAAAAACTTCTTAAGTGGGAAAACTTCTTAAGTGGGATTCAATTTTAGCCATTTAATAACTCGAGTCTGGGGCATACATCATTCCTATGTCTACCTACGTTAAATTGTTGAGAAAACAAGCTTACATGATGCACGACAAATTTTGAAGTTTTATTGAAAAAAAAAACGTAATTATAATGCATCTTTTACCATCTCCTTGGGCATATTTAATCATGTTGTTATGAACATAAAAATAAAGCTAAATATATTTATTTGAAGGTGAAATATTCCGTATTAATCGTGATCCGATAGATTTAATCAAAAGTTTTTCGTGTTTTACAAATTCGATGGAATAAAAATTTTATACAATAATACAGTAGAACCCTGTTAATTTAAAATCCACGGGACATTAAAAATAAAATTTCGAATTAACAATTCCCACATAATTCGAAATTTTACAAAAAAAAAAATTCGTAAAAAATTGCCGACAATTGAATATCTCAGCGGCAAATTCAAATTCGGGTAGGTTCTTTGGAATAAATTCGTAATAATACGACTTATTCCCTGGGAAAGTCGAATTTTCGCAGCCGTGTACCGCAGCGGAAGGCCCTCTATCCGAAGTAAATTCACAAAAATACGATATTTTCCGAGTAAATTAAATTTTCGCGGCCGATTACCGTCGCGGCCATCCATTTAAACTAAAAAAAATATGATATATTACCGCGTAAATCGAAATTTCGCAGCCTACTTCCGATGCAACTGGCCCTTTGAATTCAGATACCTACTCGAAGTAAATTCGTAAAAATACGATAAATTTCGCGTAAATGGAAATTTCACAACCGAATCCCGTCGCGGCCGGCCCTCTAAATTCAGATAGGTATAATTATAAATTCGTAAAAATACCGCATATTTCTGCAAAATCAAAATGTTGCTGCTTATTGCCTCCGGGGCCGGCTTTTCAAATTTAGATATTCGAAGTAAATTCGTAAAACTACGATATATTTCGCGTGAATCGAATTTTTGCAGCCGAATCCCTTCGCGGCCGGCCATAATGCAGATACCTATTCCGAATAAATTCATGAAAATTGAATTTTCGCAGCCGAATATAGTCGCTCCCGGCCATAATGCAGATACCTATTCGGAATAAATTCATAAAAATATGATATATTTCGCGTAAATTGAGTTTTCGCGGCCAAATCCCGTCGCGGCCGTCCAATATTCAGATACCCATTTGGAAAAAAACCATATACCTAAATTCGATATTTTTCGCGTAAATCGAATTTTTCCTGCTGAAACCCATTGCGGCCGGTCATAATGCGGATACCTATTCGGAATAAACTCATAAAAATACGATATATTTCGCGTAAATTGAATTTTCGCGGCTGAATTCAGTTGCGGCCGGTCATAATTCAGATACTTATTCGAAATAAATTCATAAAAAAAGCTTTATTTCGCGTAAAACGGGTTTTCGCGGCCAAATCCCGTCGCGGCCGGCCGTAATGCCGATACCTATTCGAAATAAATTCATAAAAAAACGATATATTTCGCGTAAATTGAGTTTTCGCAGCCAAATCCCGTCGCGGCCGGCCAGTATTCAGATACCTATTTGGAAAAAAAATCATAAAAATTCCATATATTTCGCGTAAATCGAATTTTTGCTGCCGAATCCCGCTGCGGTCAGCCATAATGCAGATACCTATTAGAAATAAACTCATAAAAATACGATATATGTCGCGTAAATTGAATTTTCGTGACTGAATTCGGTTGCGGCCGGTCATAATGCAGATACCTATTCGAAATAAATTCATAAAAATACGATATATTTCGCGTAAATTGAGTTTTCGTGACTGAATTCGGTTGCGGCCGGTCATAATGCAGATACCTATTCGAAATAAATTCATAAAAATACGATATATTTCGCGTAAATTGAGTTTTCGTGACTGAATTCGGTTGCGGCCGGTCATAATGCAGATACCTATTCGAAATAAATTCATAAAAATACGATATATTTCGCGTAAATTGAGTTTTCGTGACTGAATTCGGTTGCGGCCGGTCATAATGCAGATACCTATTCGAAATAAATTCATAAAAATACGATATATTTTGCGTAAATCGAATTTTTGCTGCCGAATCCCGTTGCGGCCGGCCATAATGCAGATACCTATTAGAAATAAATTCATAAAAATACGATATATTTCGCGCAAATCGAATTTTCGCGGCCGAATCCTATCGCGGGCGGCCGTAATTACCTACGCTTGATTTATCGACATTTTACGGCATTTTACCACCACGGCTATCTGTCAGATTCTGATTTACGAAAATGGTTTTTTTTGTTGTTGTTATAATCGATGTTTTTCGAATTTAGAATCTTTAAAGACCCTTCCATGTTCGTTACATAATTCCGCACGGCATATTCGTTCGACGTGTCACATTACTATTGTACCTAGGGGTTACGGCTTACGGCCCGGGGGGCGGCGGCCGACAAAGGGTCTGTTTATGGTCTCAGGTACTAGAGATCGCGAGTAATCTGTGAAGACAACGTCTTTCACTTTATGACTTGGAAAAAGGTTAATTTTAGATATGTATTTTGCAGCACAATATTTCGTTTGTGTTGATATTACCGCCGGATTTCTAAAACCTCTTAGAGCCCGTTCACACTTCCGTCGTAAAAACGGAGAGGGGTTCCGTCGTTAAGACGGAAGCCCTAGGCCCCTGTTCACACTTCCGTTTTCAAGACGGATCCTACTCTACGAAAACAACAACCAAAACATTTTATCATTCTTCAGTAGACGGTCGTGCGCACTGCGCAATGCGCAATGCAAATATTGCAAATTTTACTATTATAAAAGTTCCTCTTAGTTTGGGCCGTAAAAGGCCGACAGCAAAAACTTTCCCTTGGGGCTGCCATAAATAGTTATAGGTGCTATTTGAAATGTACAAATACCTACTTGAAAATAAAACAATTTAAATAATAAACTTTTTCTTCCAAATCGGGAATGTATTGATGTAATACCAGCCATAAAATTACTTCAGGGGTCGGACCTTATTTGTTCAAACCGTGGGAGAATATTTTGTTTGCATACTTGAAAGGGAGAAAGTACGCGAAAATCATCCAGCAATTATTATAACTAAAATGACTAAAAAACATGAATGATATGACTAAATATTTTCTTGAGATTAAATAGAAAAAATCGCATTCTGGAACGAACATATATATTATATAATAATATTATAAATGCCAAACGCGCGCCCCATAAAAACACAATTTGCCTGCTCGCTTGCGTCTGGGAGCGGGCGGTGGTGAAGTGTGAAGCGGGGTGTGGCGGGTTCAAAACGGATCCGTCGTCCCGCCGTATAGTGTGAACAGCTCCATTGAAATGTATGAGCCAGCGCGTTCCTTTCCGGCTTCACGACGGACGCTCTGCGTAGGCGAACTCTCCGGCAAAAAATAACGGATCCGTCTTCACGCCGGATCCGGCAAGTGTGAACAGCTCCATAGAGCCACTACAGCGGCTAGGGCCTCCGTCGTAATGACGGAACCCATCTCCGTTTTTACGACGGTAGTGTGAACGGGCTCTAAAGCGGGAAGCAGTTTTAGCTCTAAAACTTCTTAAATGGGAAAAAATCGAGTTTTTTGCAGTTTTTTGTATGGAATTTTCAAGGGACCGAAAATCAAAACTTCTTAAGCGTGAAAACTTCTTAAGTGGGAACTTCTTAAGCGAGTTTTACTGTATACCATAAAAAATATTAAATACATACTTCATCAATGGGAAAGGTCTTTCAGCACATTTGACCCTTTCGACCGCCTCTCTTCATAAAAGGTTTATCCTAGTTGACGTCCAGATAATTATCCTCGTGCTGCCAGTTTGCGGGACGTCAACATCAATCATCAGCTGCAGCGAATCCTACTGCCACCGCATAGTGTCTGTAAAAGAAATAAACATCAAATTATATCATACAGCATTATGTTTAAAATAACACATATTACTTGTTGCTAACAAATAAATTTCTGTATCTCAAAATCAGGTAATTTGACAGTGCATATTCTGTCTGCTGAAGGTGACATACGCTGTTCTGCATTCCAAAAACAGTTCATCACATTTTATCAATATTAGTTGTGTACATATGAAACACAATATAGCACCATACAAATATAAAAATATATACATCATTGGGAACGTCTTCCTGCATATTTGATTCCTTCAACCGCCTTTGTTCTCCATTTCGTGATACACATTCCATAAACAGTTTGATGATCAAAACGCTGAAAAATAATTTTACGCCAATTAACGTCACATTATACATATATTTTTCTTATGTTTCTTAAAACAACAATACAGTAAAAATAATATTATTCTGTAAAATATTAAATGAACTGTCTCGATTTTTACATGAAAAACGTAACCTCAAATCACAGACATAATCTTGTTGATAATTCGGTTCGAGCCAAATATGAGTACATTTATATGCTTTTAGATACATACATTATAGCATTTACTTACCTCATTATTGCTTTGTACAGCAAAATATCGTTAAATAACCGAACCGACATGATTGTATTGAAATCGTGACATCCATTGGCCATCTTGGCTCGGCGACATCTGTCACTTTTAGAAGTAGTGAATGAATAAAAAGGTCATTACCATCAAGGTAATGTCGTAAGTCACTAGCTATGTACATAATATATAAGTCTTAAATGTAAGTACCTACCTAGTTATAATTTTGAATCTTAGTTGTAAGTCTATCGTATTAATTTTATTTTATTGTATGCTTATACCTATGTACAGCGCCCTTGAGGTGATTTTTCACAAAAACGGCGCTTTATAAATCAGCCAAGTATTATTATTATTATTAAGAGTGAGGTAGGTACCTTTAATAAAACGAAAATCTTCGATAAACGCCTTTTTACGTTATTTTAAAATAAAATGAGGTTTGCATAAAATACAATACAAGATAAAGTAATTGTTTTAAAAAGTTTTGATCAAGAATCTTGCGTTTCTTGATTGTTTTTAATTTATTAGTGTTTTCAAAGAATCTCTTAACAGTCTTAACGACCTTTGTTTAGATTTTTTTACTAGGTCTCTCGCCTTACCCGCTCCTGTAAGGACAATGGAAGAAACAGAATCGCTCTGTTGAAAATGGATGTAAGGAGACGACTAATTCGGATCCTTACAAGCGCCAACATTGTTAGTGAGCGCTAGCAGTAGAGTTAACGCAAAAAGTTCCGGAATCGCGCTCCAGCTATAAACGGGTAAAGCAACGACTACACGGGACGGGATATGACAGTGACGGCACGCGGTGCACAATACAATGTTATGTATTAGTATTAATACCAGTATAGCCATATCAGTGACGCGGCGGACACAAATCTAAACGGGTGCTAACTAATATAGGATAAGAATGTAACAGTATCCGTATCATATCAATTATGTGTTCACCATTACAGCCATTAGCTGATTTAACTTAACTATGTTGTGTGTACCTACATAATATTATCATCGTTAGAAGTAAGCTCACGTAATGAGAAATGATTAATGACTAATTTGCGTGCAGATAAGCAGCGCTTAATAAATAGATAATACATATCTGCGTTTGATCCAAACGAAAGGTCACCCCTTCAAAAAAGTATAGTATTTTTTTTTTTTTTTTTTTTTTTTGATTTATTTGAGACACAAACAGGATATTTACAAAACATTTTTGCATGTAATATAAAATAAATTCTAATAAAATATAAATATCCCTAGACTAATGTGTCTGCAGTAATAACATTTGCATATTCACAGAAGCAACATGAAAAACAATGTAAGTATTATTTATAGATAACTTAAAAACTAAAATACAAAATATGAAAACTAAAATACAAAATATTGAAAACTAAAATACAAAACTTGCAATAAAAATATGAAATATTTATGAAGAGATTATTGAGAAGTAATGAAACAAATCCTTTTTTTTTTTTTTTTTTTAGGTGCACTATTAACAAGATTATTCACTGAAGCAATCACAAGAAAAACAATGTGAAATATTTATGAAATAATTATTGAAAAGTAATGGAACAAAAGCATTTATTTATTTATTTATTTTTTTTTTTTTTTTTTTTTATTTTTTTTTTTTTTTTTTTAGTTGCACAAATCATGGAGATATTTTTTAAAGCTAGTTATATTATTTACAAAAATATCTATGATGGTGTGTATTTTAACAAGATCGTTGTATGATCGAGACATTCTAGATATAGGATTAAAATATCCAGTATTATTGGAAGAAATTTCGGTCCAAAATATGTTAAGGTTTCTGGTAGATTTGGGCCTGGCGTATAACTTGATTTGATTGACTAAATTACTGTCTACACGATTATTCACAATTTTATAAAGCATTAAAAGGTCATTTATGTTTCGTCTTTTAACTAGACTCTCTAATTTGAAATGTGTAAGTCTTTGTTCGTACCCGTCTAAAAGATGGTAGACACCTGATCGATAAGACAAAATCCGTGTGAATTTTCTTTGGACTGATTCGAGTCTAGATATCTGTGTAATATAATGTGGATTCCAAACTGATGACCCGTACTCCAGAACACTACGGATTAAGGAATTAAATAGAATTATTAAGCTATTAGAATTCTTGAACAGTTTGGTTGATCTTACAATAAAACCGAGTAATTTATTTGATTTACTCACAATGTATTCAATGTGTTGGTTGAACGTTAGTTTGTTATCGAATATAATTCCTAAATCTTTTATTGATTCAACTGTTTCTAGATTGTGACCACATATGCTATATGAATACAGAGTTTTGTTGGTGTTCTTGGTGAAATTAATAACTTTGCACTTAGCTATATTCAGTTCCATTTCATTGTCAACACACCAGGCAGATATTGTGTTAAGGTCTTGTTGTAAAAGTTCACAATCTTCAATATATTTAATTGCTTTATATAATTTTAGGTCGTCAGCATATAGAGAAAAATTACAGCGGAGTTTATATGTAAGGTCGTTAATAAATATTAAGAAAAGCAAGGGTCCAAGGTGAGATCCTTGTGGTACGCCTGACGTAACTAATATTGGTGAAGAGTTAAAACCGTTAACAGTAACTAATTGACTTCTATGTGATAAATATGATTCTAACCAACGAAGCAGATTTCCGTGAATGCCAATTTGATCCAGTTTATACATTAAGATACGGTGACTAACTTTGTCGAAGGCCTTGCTGAAATCAGTGTACACGGCATCTACTTGCGTTTTATTATTCATAGATTTACACAGAAAGTCCATGTACTCAAGCAAATTAGTATTTGTGGATCTTTTAGCAACAAAGCCATGTTGGAAAGGACTAAGTATATGTGATACATGGTTAAAAATGGTTTTATATACAATGGACTCGAATATTTTTCCAAAACAAGATAAAAGGCTGATAGGGCGGTAGTTAGTTACATCATTTTTACTGCCAGATTTGTGGATCGGAATGACGTGGGCAACCTTCCACAAATCAGGAAATACCCCACACTTCAGACTTTTGAAGAATATTTTGTGTACTGGTACTGCAAGTTGGTCTGCACAATTTCGAATAAATAGTGGAGGAATTCCATCTGGGCCGGAACCCTTATTGATATCGAGAGTATTCAATTTCGCTTTGACCTCATCTAGAGTTATTTTGATATGAGACAATGGATAATTATAGAGTTGGGAAGGAAGTTTAGAGTCACTTTTAGAATTAGATGGTGAGCTAAAAACAGAAGAGAAGTAAGTAGATAAGAGTTCACATGTATCTTCACCATTTGTTGCTGATTTGTCGTGGAGATGCATGATTTTGGGGAGAGAATTAGAAATTCTTTTCGAATTAATGAGGGTTGAGAGATTTTTGATACTGTCAGGGAGAGAATTTTCTATTGAATCTACATGGGTTTTAAGGCAGGTACGTATAGATACTTTTACTCGAGCTCTCAAGATGGAAAAACTCTCATAGTCACATTGATTTTTGTATTTTTTCCATTTCTTTCTAAACTTTTCTTTTTCTCTGAGTTGGTGGATCAAAGCACTGCTGAACCAAATTGGAAACTTATTATTCCTGATTCTTAAGCGTGGAGTGTGTTTTTCAATTGATAGCCATAACAAGTTATAAAAATGTAGTACAGAGTCATTACAATCCAGGGTGTCAAGATCGTCCCAATTATTGAGTGATAACATTTCATTGCATTTAATGTAATCCGTTTTTTTGAAGTTATATTTGATGTGATCTGGATTGGTAGGTAGGGGTCTGCATTTGGAAATTAAAAGATCGAATTCAATGGGAGGATGATAGGAGTCAATTTTGGATAACACATGTGAAGCAATTTGAATGTTGAGGTTATGGTTGGAAAAAACTAAATCTAAAATTCGATCTATATTATTAGAGACGTGATTGAATTGATTAAGTCCAGTCAAATTTTGGAAGTCCAGTAGAGATATTGATTTTTGGCTATTATGAAAGACTGGTCTGGTAAGAGTTACATTGGCATTTGGTGAGTATTGAAAAGATGGCACATTAAAATCACCCATTATTATTGTTATATCCTCTGATGGTAAGTTATTATATGTCGTTTGACACTTTTCAAAAAAATCTGTGAGATTTTCGATTGGTATATCTGGAGGCAAATACGCCAAACATAAGTTGATGGTTTGCCTGGACATTTCATGTAATTTAAATTTAATCCATAAATCTTCTGCAGATTTTGAGTTATGTGCTGAGACTAAAAAAGATGTCATTTCTTTCTTGATGGCTATTAGAACACCACCGCCTGATTTTTTGAGAGAACTCGATATGTCCCTATCGCGTCTATATATATTATAACGATCATCTACTAATTCATGGTCATAGATTGTGGAATCTAGCCATGTTTCAGTTAGACAAATTAAATCATAATTGCAGCTGAGCACTTCGCAATATAAATCATTTAATTTACTTTTTAAACCACGTACATTTTGATAATAAAATGTTATTGCCGTTTTGTTAGAATCCATTTTGAAAGTATAATATATTAAGCATTATTGAATACGTTTTTATGTAAAATTGATGAAAAAGTAATTTAATGAAAAGTAAGTAATTATGCTTTGGAAGGGGGTAATTATGAACGTCATAAGTTATGATTTGTTTGTGGTACATGATTTTGTCTATGGTATCAGCTGTCATTAATGTTGACAGAAATATGTTGTTGAATAGTGAACAAAATACAATGCAAAATACTGAGCATACAGTTGTTACATAAAAGTATGTTGTCATTATGCAATTATTTCTAATAGGTTGCGATCGTTTATTATATTTGATAGATTGTGATAGTACATGAGAATAAAGAGAAATCGTGGTATTTACTTGTTGTTCAGAATAATTTTGTTCAAAGTGAAATGATGTAAAATAGTATAAATTTTTTAAAGATTCTGTGGTGAATCTTGGTTTTGAAAACGAACCCATTAAATTTTTTGACCTGAGACCTCTCACATTTTGGTAATATATTTGTAAAGTTTCCATTTTAGTATTCAAGTTACACATAGTTACGATAAAAATAAATTAAAGTTTGTATATTCTGTTATTAGGCATCGATGACACGAGTATCTCGTTTTTTTATCTTTTCTAAATCGTACAATGAATTAATACATACGTGGTTTGAGTTTTCATTCAACCTAAGGAAAATTTTACAGTTTTTAATCCAGCAGAATTTATATTTTTGTTCTTTTGAAAATTCTCTGACCATTTTATAGAGAAGCTTATTTTTGGGGGATAGGTGTTCGTTTATGAAGATGTTATGTCCTCCGTGCATGTTGATGTTCTCCGCTGTGAGGCCTTTCCTCTTGCGGATTGCAGCAATGATGTCGTCCTTTTGTTGCCTCCGTTCCAGCTTCACAACAACGTTCCTCGGTCTTCCTTCAATTTTCTCACGTGGAGTAACGCGGCTGGCATACTCGATGTGTTTCGGCATCTCTACTTTTAGTTCTGAATAGATTTTTTTTAGAACGTCCATTAAATTTTCTTGGTTTTTTTCCGGGATTCCGATAATCTCTATGTTGTTAACACGAGCATATTGTTCACTGGCCTCAACTTTCGCTTGTAACTCAAAGAAATCCTTTTTTTGTGACATGTTATTTTCGTTTATTTTTTCCAATTCCGTGATTTTTTTCTCCATACTTTTAAATTTTAATTCGTAATCGTCAATTTTCAAGCTCAAATATTCCACAGTTTTCACTAGATCGCGTATTTCCGATTTAAATGTATTATTTAACTCACTGAATTTGATTTCTATGAGGCTTAAAACATCAGATTCTTCCGCTTGTATTTTCTTTGGTGGCATTGTAAGGTTGGTTTTTTTTTATATATATTCACTGAAACTGATAAATTCAATTATATTTTCAATAAAAACTGGTGATTGAACACTTTATAATGATATATTTAAATTATTATAATATTCAGTTACTTGACAGTTCAAAACCATAGATAACCTTGTTAATTAATTCGCTGACGTTTGGCGTATGCCTCCCTTTACCTGCTATCTATAAACAGAAGTGCTGCCATATAAATTTTTCATAAAACATTCTATTATAATATTATCGACTGTGCATTATAATGATTATTATTCGAAGGGGTGTAGTTTTTTTTAGTTTTTTAATTTTATTTTTATTATTAGTTAAAAATTTAACAAGGTTACAGGTTTACAACATAATACAGGGTGTCCGGGGGTAAAGTGCAGTAACTTCGGGAGGTGATTCTACATGATCGTAGAAGTAAAAAAGATAAATATCTTTTTCCAAAATTCCAACTTTTAGATGTACTTTACAGCTAAAAACGAAAAATTGCTCCGACGTGTGTAGACGGCCTTAGTTTTTGCCGTGTTGCCAAATCTATCACCCGCGTCCCCCGGTAACTAATACCCGCTACCCCCGCCACCCGAAAATGCCTGCGCCAATACTAACTCCCTCCAACTCCGCTACCCGATATTCAGTGTATTTTTAAAAGCAGCGTGATCTACTTGTTGCTCAAGAATGTAATATCTAATAGTTGTTAAAACTCTAATTTTAATCAAAACCCATTAATTTAGTGTTTTTTATCTAGTGTTTATGTCTTACTTAAAGAACATATTTATTCAGTGCTTGTTTTCTTCGAAGATTTACGATAAACATCGAGTTTTATTTATGTGTTAAAATTGTGTTTTTGTGCGTAATTTTGTTCTTTAATTACTGTGATAATGCCTGGTTTTACTAACGAAGAACGAGCAGATATTCATTTTATTTACGGACTACATGATGGGAAGTCATTCGCCATGGCCGGCGCGATCTCCAGACTTGACACCCTTAGATTTTTTCTTTTGGGGTGCGATGAAGGATAAAGTTTACGCCAAGGAAGTTAATACCGTAGAAGATCACCGTTTACGAATTTACGAAGCCGCAGATGAAATACGCCACAACGTACGAATCGTAAACAATATTACTGTACGTTTACATGCTTGCTTGCAAGCAGAAGGTGGACATTTATTATTTTGAAAATTTATTAAATTTAGTGAAAAACGATGATATTAGTTAAGTCTTCAATTAGTTATTAATAATTTGTATAGTAAAAAGTGTAACTTCATATGAATATTGTTATTTTAGTGCAGTTCTCAGTTGAATTTGGTTTAAAACATTATAAAACATAGGATTTTGTTGCACATTGTAAAACGGCGAACTGTCAGTCTTGTTATTGTTTACAATTTACATGTGGTTTCCATGGATACGTGCCACTCATAAATATGCAACGTTGCCACATTGACACTGTCAAACTCACAGCGAATTTATCGGGTAAGTTTGTACCTACACTAAGGATTTATAGCAGGTATATCTTTTTGTATGAAAAAAAAAAAGTTGGAATTTCGGAAAAAGTTATTTATCTTTTTTACTCCTACGATCATGTCGAATCACCTCCCGAAGTTACTGCACTTTACCCCCGGACACCCTGTATACATCAATATTTCAATCACTCTCCTAATAAAGCAGCTGCTTGTGTTTAGGAGAGGACAACTAAAAAAAAATTACATTTGTTTAAATTAAAACAAAAAATATTAGTAATTTAACAAAAAAATATTAGTAATTTAACAAAAAATATTAGTGATTTTATGAGAAAATACAGATAATAGTAATAAAAATATAGGTTAGTTAAAATAAATGATTTAAAGTATTGATAAGGCAAAAACATATTTCTAAATATGCAATACATATTTCTAAAAATAATATACAATAAGTTAAGTTATGAGGTGGTACTAGAATATATATTTTTTTTTCGTAGCTTTCTTCCGATCGTATATCAAGGGGTAATTCATTAAATAATTTTATACCCTTGAATGCATAGTGATGCTGTGCTGTTGTGGTTCGCACTAGTGGCACGGTAAATCCTCAAACAGATATTATTATTTTGCTTATATTTAATTGTGGTAAATTATTTTTACAAAAGAAATCTTTATGTATTTGTAATAGTGCAATTTTACTGCTTATGTTCGCAAAGTAGTAAATACGAAATAGAATGGCTATTTGAATAATCATGCAATGGGTAAAGAACGATGATTGTTAGTCGTAGATTCAATGTATTTTATCTGAACACGTTTTTCCGTACCAGTCGGCACTCTATACGGACTGGGACGAGCCAATTAAGCGTTCTGTTTTTTTTTTTTTTTTTTATAATTATTTCTGGCTTTCACCCTTCAAGGGTGTTCTAGGCCATCATTTAAAATTACAGAGAAAGGGAAAGGTGAATTTATATATTAATTTTATTTAAATGTACAAATTTCAGAATTATATGGAAGATTGGAGTCGAGTTCAGACTTAGAAGAGATGAAATGTTGAATGGAGGGGAGGCAATTTTAGATAACGCTTGATAGAAGAGAGGATATTTATTTAGAGAGGGACAACCAAAAAATATGTGATCTAAAGAGCCCACATCTAGACCACAGAACGTACAATCTGGGGAGTCAAGGATGTGAATTTTAAAAAGGTGAGAAGGAACGGAACAATGACCGATTCGCATTCGAATAAGTGAGGAAATTTCTTTTTTGGAAAAATGGGGAAATTTTTGAAACCACGGTTTTGATGGGATAGTCCTTTGTATTGAGGCGTAGCGAGCTCCCTTGGATTGACTGGCAATGTTCCAATATTCTGTCCAAACATTACGGGATCTATCTTTGATGATGGAAAAAATATCAGATAGGGGAATATGGTTTACGAGGGTAACAATAGGGTTGGACGCTCCTTGTTTTGCCAAAGAATCTGCAATATCGTTACCCACTATGCCAATGTGTCCAGGGATCCAAACAAGAATTACGGTTTTTCCAGAGCTTTGAATGGAGGCTATCAGCACTCTAATGAGGCATACAAAGTGATCATCAGGATGAAGAAGAGGACAGGATTTAAGTTTTTGGAGGGAACTGAGAGAGTCAGAGAGAACAAGGGAATGTTCACAATTATTTTTGATTATATATTTGAGTGCTTCAATTATTGCAATGCACTCAGCAGAGAATATTGAAAATTGGTTTGAAATTGAATAAAATATTCTATCATTAGAATTATTGTGGTAAACGTTAATACCTATACCACAGTTAGGAGAGTCAGGAGATTTGGAGCCATCAGTAAATAAAAGAGAAGAGTTGGGCCATTTAGAAGAAATAATGTCATTGAACATATTATTAACAGTACGGGCTGGGAGATTGGAATGACTTTTAAGGATGCCGATCCCTTCCAAAATTGTTGGGGATAGGGTGACGTGACTATATTTTAATTTGTATAGTGGAAGAAGATCATTTTGGATAATTTGAAGCTCCGAGAGAGAGCGAAAATTTTTACAGATGGCAGGAAGAGGTTTAGTTCGAGCTCTGATTGTAGATGAATGTGTTGAGTCTTTGAACAACGAAACTCTGGGAATAACCTGATGACATTTAGAATTTAAACATTTAAGAACAAATTTGTCAGCAAACAGTTGTCGCCTTAAATAAAGTGGGGGATCAGAACATTCCACTTGAAGGGAATTGATGGGCGACGACTGCATCGCTCCAGTTATTATTCGCAATGACTTCGATTGAATTTTGTCTAATTTACTGAGTGCATTTTTGGAGGCAGTACTAAAAAGTGGGCAGGCATAGTCGAGATGACTTCGAATAAGTGCATTGTAAAGCAACTTAATGCAGGTAGGGTGAGCACCCCACCAAACGCCAGTCAATGATCTGATGATATTTAAATTTTTTTCACATTTAGTAACTATATTGTGAATATGGGAAGACCATTTAAGTTTCCTATCAAATGTTACTCCCAAAAATTTTACTTCAGAGGCGTTGGGGATTGGAGAGTTTTTAAATAAAATTTGAACAGGAGGATTTTTATGACGGTTTGAGAAGGTGACACATTGACTCTTTTTAACTGAAAGTTCCAGACCATTTAAAGTGAGCCATGTGCAAAGGGCATCCATGGCTTCATTAAGATATTTGACGGCAAGTGGGATGATTTTGGATGATAAGTAGAAAGCTAAATCATCTGCGAACTCAATAACTTTTACTTGAGGGGGAATAGAGACATGCATATCGTACGTGTATATATTATACAGTATAGGGGATAATACATCGCCTTGGGGTAAACCTTTCCAAATTGATCTACTCTGAGGAGTAACATCTGGTAGTTCAATGAAAATTTTTCTATCAAGAAATAGATTAATAATAGATTGGACAAACATGGGGGGAAGGCCAAGGCCTAAAAGTTTTTTTTTAAGGATTGGGATGGAAACATTGTCAAAGGCACCTTCTATGTCTATAAAGACTGCAAGACATACTTCATGGTTAGAAATGGATAAATTAATATCAGTGCTGATGATGGCAAGGTTATCTTGCGTAGATTTTTTTTTCCTAAATCCAAATTGAGATGGAGAGAGAAGCTGATTACTTTCAACAAAAAATTCTAACCGGTTTTTAATTAATTTTTCATAAATTTTACTGAGGGTGGATGAAAGAGCAATTGGCCTGTAGTTGGATCCAGAATTGGGTGATTTGTTTGATTTTAGGATTGGGATGATTATTTGAGAACTCCAGTCATCAGGCATTATGCCAGACTGAAAGATTTTATTTAAGATGCTTAGGAAGTGATTTAGAACATTATCATTACTATTTTTGATAATGCTATAAGGAATACCATCTCTGCCTGGAGATGAGTCTTTGACTGTTGATAAACAATTTTTTAATTCAATTAAAGTGAATGGAGAGTCTAGCCAATGATCAGACATAGGAGTGTTGTGGATGGGAGTTATTTCATCTAAGTTAGGTACAGAAGGGGGGGCAATTTTGTCCAAGAACTCATCTATCCATTTAGAATGAGACGCTCGAGGAGATGTTGAACTGAAGGAGGATCGAAATCTTCGAATCATAGACCAAACTTCCGAAATTGGAGTATTCGGAGATACTGAACTGCAAAAGTTGTACCACCCGGATCTTTTTTTTGACCTCAATACCCTTTTGGCATTGGCTTCGGCATTTTTGTATATAAGATAGTTCTCCATAGTCATATTGTGACGATACGAAAGAGATTTAGCTTTCCGAATTCTCACTACCTTAGAACATTCCTCATCCCACCAGGGAGTCGGAGGGAGTTTTTTAAGAGATTTGGTTTTAGGGGGAGGATTTGATTTATGTATTGCAGTTATGAGCATCGATTTGAAGTTATCGTAGTCATCTTTGACAGATAATACATCGGAAGAGGGTAAATTTTGTATAAACTTATCCATATGCGAGTTAAATTCGTCCCATTTGGTGTGTTTTGTTTTAATCTTCGTCGAAATATGGGACTTGTCTGAATGGAAAGAAGTTTGATAAGTGATGGTGATCGGGAAATGATCACTGGAGCAAGGATCGGGGGACACCACCCACGAGGAGAGAGGTGCCAGATTTGTAGAGCATATGGAGAGATCCACTGCACTAGGGTTTGTGTTGGGGCGAGAGATTCTCGTAGGAGATCCGTCGTTCAAAAGGAAAAGGTTGGATTCATCTAAAAAATCCATAACATTTCGACCATCTCGATCAGAGAAAGCAGAACCCCAGACGGGGGAATGGGCATTAAAATCGCCCAATAAAAAGAATGGAGGGCTTAGTTGACGGACAATTTGTAACCAAGCTTGCTTATTGAAGTGAGAAGATGGGGGAATATAGATAGAAACAAAGGATGTGTCCTTTATTTTAGCTGCAACCATTTGAAAGTCAGCATTGGGGGGTTTGATATTATTTATTGGGGAAAACGGAAGGGATTTTTTAATAAAAAGGGCAGCACCGCCGCCCGTACCTTCCAGGCGATCATCACGGAGACAGGAGTACCCTCCCACATTAAAGTGGGTGGATGGAGTAAACCATGTCTCCGAGACAGCAGCCACAGAAACAAGGTTTGAATTTAATAGGTTAAGAAGGTTCGATTTGTTAGAAATAGCACTGCGGCTATTCCACTGAAGTATTCTGACATCTTGAAGTGCCATTTTGAACAAATGATTTTAACGTGGAAATAATAGAAGCAGCGTTGGACGGTAGATTAGTTTGAGAAGAAATTAGGTCAATTAGAAGCATAATAAGAGTTTGTATAAATGAAGAATTATCTTGCGAGAGTTGTTCAGAAAGCTTTTGATGGTTTGTTGAGGACGAATTATAGTTGTTTGCGCACCCATTTGTGGCATTTGAAAGAGGAGAACCATTGGGATTTAAGAGAAGTGAATTGTGTTGTTGCCGATCGTATCCAGGAGCCGGTTTAGAGACAGGGTTTTTGTACATAAATTTAGTTGATCGAGAAGATGTTGAGGAGAAGGGGAGAGGGTTGGATGGAGAGTTACTGGATAAAACCTCGGCAAAAGATTTTTTGACAGGCGGGAATAGTTTAGAAGCCTGCAGAAAAGACAAGTTTTCAGAGGCCATGGAAATTTTTATATTTTTTTGGCGAGTTTGTTCAGGACAAGAAGAGTGAATGGCGGAATGAGCGCCTGAGCAGTTAAAACATTTAGGTGAAGAGAGAGAAGAACATTGGTCAGCCGTGTGGTTTTCTCCACATTTGAAGCATCTGGGAGGGGATCTGCATGCAGCTTTGGTATGACCAAAACGGCAGCAATTGTAGCATTGGGTGGTGGGGTAAGTATAAATTTCAACTGGTAAGGAGTTGAAAAATAAATAGATATGGGAGGGAAGAGATTGTCCTTCGAATGTGATCACAACAGATTGGGAGGGCTTCCAGGAAACATTGCCCTCAGAGGTGTCCTTATAATTTAGCCTCCTGGCTTTTATGGGATTGCCAATATGTTGAGGGGTTGAAAGAGAAGACAGAATTTCTGGAATGGACAGATCGGTCGAGATACCCCTGACCAGGCCCATACGAGTGACATTGAAAGTTGGGATGTACGCCTTGAATTTAGAATTAGATGTAATAAAAATGTTTTTAATAAAGTTGTTGGCGGCTGAACCTGAGAGGAATTCAACAGAGATTCGGAAGCGACCCTCGGCTTTTACACCTCCGGGCTTAATCGAAAGGTTCTTGTTGGTTGAAAGGAATTTACCAAATTCAAGAGGATGTATGGTTTTACCTTGCTCAGTTTTTTGCGCATAAACAATGTAGGGGCCACAGGAATGAGTAGAGTAAAAATTGATTGGAGGAGGTTGATGAAGATCTGGTAGAGACTGAGAAGTAGAAGGAGAGTCATGCTTTACTGGGGAAGAGGGACTAAACTTTTTTTTTTTGTGGAAGTTAGAATGACAGATTCACTGTCAGAAATTACAATATTTTCACCATCTGGAGGGTCAGGGGGAGGATCTGGGGGCTTTTTAGGATGTCCAGGAGGGAAATCCTCCTCCATTGTTCACAAAATTACAAAAAAAAATATGTATGGAAAGTGACAGTAGTGAAAAAAAGGTTATAAATATCTGGAAATCAGCGACGAAAAGTGACTCCTGGAAGATCAGAGGGGAGAAGAATCCTCAGGGAACAACACACTACACTTTATTGACCAGAAAACATAAAAATAATAGTTAAAATAATAAAAAAGATTATTTTTTTAAGAGAGAAAACAAAACAACTGATGACAGCCAAATGTTCAAAATTAAGCGTTCTGTTTGAAGATGAAAAAAGCAGGTTTGAGCGAAGTGTATTTTTAATGTGGCTGTTGATAAAGGAAACGTGTTCTCGGGTATTTCCATTACGATCAGATTTGATTCACGATAAGGTATCTGATTTCCAAATCACGTCATAATTTTATCACGGTTTGAAAAATACGCAAAATAAACACATTTTTTTGGGATAAAGAATAAACCATATTTAAAATCGAATGTATACTATAATACGCTTACCGCGAACATACGGCCGATGGGCGTCCCTCATGAATTTAGTTTGTTTATGTGGAATGCACATCTTTGCACTGGCAATACTTTCTATGTGACCACACCTAGCGCATGATTGGAATATTAGGTAAGTACCTACTCGTTTTTTAATCCGCATAAAAAAATATTAATTTCATTCGGGAAAACATATGCGTACCTAAATATCGTATATGTAATGTAATTAGAATAAAGGCAAACAAATAGGAAAGTGGGAATTGGTGCTTATGCACTTTCGAAATTTTTTTCTTAATTACGCCGTGAGTTGAGTTACAAGTGCATGTATATTATTATCTATGATCATCGAACATTCAAAACGTTTTTGCAGTTATTCGTAAAGTTTAAGGATGTGTTGTTTCACAGAAATTTGAACAATTCATCAAATTTCAAAGTTAATATTCAAGTTCTGTAAAAGTCCTATTAAAGTTGTGTTTTATCCCGTGAAAGTATAATAAGTGAAATAAACGCCCCATAATGAAATAATAACGGAAGTTGAAGAGAACTTTCACAGAACTTGAATTTATACTTTGAAATTTGATGAATTGTTCAAACTTCGAAGCTAATTTTCAAGTTCTGTAAAAGTTGTATTCAAGTTTTGTTATTATATCAGTAGAGGTCCTTAGTTGCTTCACGGTACTGAAATAATAACAGAAATTGAATAGAACTTTCACAGAAAGTGAAAATTACATTCGAAATATGATGATTTAAGTGTTTTAATTACGTCATTGGCCTTTTTCTTAAGTCGGAAATTATTTTTAATCATTTTGTCAGCACAAGGTTCGTGTCAACTCTGACTGCGGTATCTAATCCTAAATAACGTTGCCTTAATCATTTGTAGATATTGGACTTATATTTATTAAAGTATATTATTGTATTTAACTTAACTTTATGTAAAAATAATACTAATAAAACAAGTAAAATACTCAAAATAAAGTAGTATTTTACCAAGAGATTTTTATTTTATTTTTACAATGAACAACCACAAAGCTTTGGCACAAAAAATAGAGTATTACCATTTTATTTATTTTCATAACAACCCAAAACAACATTCCATGAGAACATAATAAAATTAAGTTTTTTTCCTTGTTATAACTTAAAATGGTAGACACCCACTTACTTTTAAAAAAATTTAGGGAACTTTTTAATATTACCTATATTAAAAGTGTTAAGTCATTTAGAACACTATAGTAAAAAATATTTCGAATGATTTGATTTGAGATTTTGACTACAAAAAGTATTATGTTAAAGTGATTATTTTTTGGGTTATTATGCCGTATTACACTTCTTTTTCCTTTAGCCAGCCTTTCAGACAGCGTTGTAGGGTTCATCATCAAGGCAGATGTCACATCACATCTAACCTCACTCATCCCTTATGATGGACACTGTAATGTTGTATGAAACATTCGCTAAAGGAATAGGAAACGCAACATGGCATAATAACCCAAAAAATTAATTACTGTAAAGATTTCATAATTTCATATTTACTGAAACAAATCTGATATAAAAAATATTGTCAAATTTAAAACAAGGAAGTTATTGTCAAAAACAAATCTTTAGCTTACGAATTAGGTACTGTTGATTTATACAAAAAAAATAAGATGGTATTAGATTCCACCGTACAATTCATTGATATAAAATTACCTTGATTCCTTAGAACATCACATGCTGTAGGTAAAATGATTACAAGAGCAAAATATTGAAATTGCTACATACATATTTTATAAAATTACTATCGAAGGGATAATGAATAAATAAATTCATTATTACACAGTTATGTACAATCAGTTCCGCTTATACGAGTACGTTCTTATATTCCATCTGTGAGGAACGACTGCGCGGCCGTTTTCATTAAAAAAATATTTTTGGATTTCAGGCAAAAATACTTAAATTATAAAATAAAGGCCATTAAAGACTTCGATTTTTCGTGATTTTAAGGGAGGTAACTTTGGCAATTTTTTGTGAGTTAATAGTAGGTTAGTTATTAAAAAAAAATCTTGCCCAACTATTGTGATAATATAATGAAATATGAAACAAAAAATTAATGTCGTAAAAAACGTTATTTGTGGGGGAATTTTAATTTATATACTGCAAATTTGTGTTCCAACGTAAACCAGTCATTTGAAATTCAAATTTACCCATCAAAATTACATTTGAATCCAATTGTATTTTTATTACTTTATATTTCATCATATTTCCATAGCGGGTAGGGAAAAATTAATTTTTAAATAATTGTCATTTACTCACTGTCAAATTTGTCTAAAATAGTCCAAATCCAAACTTGATATTTGTTATAGCTTTTGAATTAAATGGTTTGGTTGAATATTTTGGCCTCCAACCCAAAATTAAATTTGGTACGAAAAATATCGCGCAGCCGTATTTCTATGCATGTATTTTTTTTTTATCAAATTTCGTACAGTCTTCTTCCACTTTTGGTGGAAAAATAGTAATTAGAGTAGGACGACAATGTGGAAACTTAGAATCAACGAGAATAGAATCAATCGTGTAAACTCTAGCTCCTCGTGTAAATGATTTGATCCGATAGCTAACATTGTGCATAAAACAAAAATTATCTAAAAGAAAGGAATCGGTAATCTCATTTTAAGTCCTAAAAATATGCATCCGAAACTTCAAAGCACTTTGCAACAACTGAACAGTTGTTGCAAATGATAAGGCTGTAGTTGATGAAGTTGTGTTGATGTGTACTTACTTGAGCGTTTGGCACGAGTTAAAATAAAAATTAAAACAATAAAAATAATATTTGTAAAAAAAATATATGTATATATTTCATTATATTCCCGAATACGAAACAAAAAAATGATTATGAACCTGGTTGGCAGATGAATGCAATTATAAAAGATGAAAACAATACAACGGCTTTATCCTTTTTTAAAGTTTTGTGTTTTGTAAGCAAGATTGACCTTTGCAGACCTTCAAAATAAATCAATATCGATATTCTCGGAAGTTTGTAACAAAGATTCGAAAAAGATGAGGATTAAAAAATGATTAATTTATTGCAGCCTAAAAGGTCTGTTAAAGCATCGAAAACATAATTTTTTCAGGTTATTTAGTGGAATTGAGGACTTAAAAAAAACATGGCATGATCAAGCGAACTGCAGAAAGCATATTATTATTATTATTAAAATACCAATTGATGTTGGATAACGGAAATAGTAGGATAATTAATAAAATTATTTTTACGATTATATCTCTGGTATAACCTTCACTGTAAGAACATAACGTATAGAATTGTTAATTTACATTAATTTATTTTATTAGTATTCAAGATACCTTTGTAACATCTATAATACCTACCTAAATGCTGAATGATTTGATAAATGTTTTGTACGTTTTAATCGATATTAGATTATGTACATTATGTGAGGTTGCATAATTGAATATGTTATATATAACTAACTAACTAACTGTTATATATTATTGTTGATAATTGATTGAAAAATCTGCCAGGGTGTTAATAAGGTGTTTGCCCTTGTCATTAATCGGTTACTAGCTATGACTTAGGTTTTTAGTTGCATTTTATTTATAAATTATACCCAAAAAGTGATGGTTTACAAAAACAGCCCTCTTCAAATATTTTTTTAAAACAAGTTTCTAGTTTTGTAATTGAATTCCACAAGATGATTAAATAAACCATTTTTAAAAACATTATTTTCCTTGTTTGTAATTTTGGCTACCAGAAATCTAAAACTGCTGACAGTATTCAGAAATTTAATATTCTTTTCCTTAAAAATTAACCAACTTTATACATATTTTTGGAATATGTGTTTTATATTATTTATCGTCTCAAATTCAAATTTAAGTTTTGTATGAATCTTTTTCCTTCCCAGAACATCATTTTCTTCCTTTCTTAAAAACTCTCTCTACACATTATCCCCAAAGATGACACAGGCCGCGAGGGAAACTTTTTCTTCAGGACTAATGTGTGGTGCTAATGTAAAAAAAACACACCTCCAGAACAACTACTAATGTAGGTATAAAATAGTTTTTTGCATAAAATATTTTCGGTCTTTACACGATTTTGAAATAAAACGGTCGACAGAGCGTAATGCTCATCCTATCTTAATAGAAAATAGATTTCCCACCCTTACCGAAAAATTATGTACGAATAAACAGTAATGTGTTTTATTTTCTGACATCCTTGAGCGATTTTCTTACAATGAGGAATAAAACCTTTTCCCTATTTTCCTTTCCATACCAACCTACCTAATGTACTTTAATATTTATTTTGTTATTTCAATGTATTCTGTGGAACTTATCGCTGGTAAAACTATTTATGATATGAAATCAATCCCGAAACTTCCGCATCAAAAATCAAAAGTAAAACTCAAGTAAACTCGTCAACACTTTATAGGTCGTCATAGCAGTATTTTGATCCAGTATAAAATAATAAAAGTGGACACTTATAATAATAATTATGCTCTAAGTAACGAGGTCCCCTGCCCAGCCCCAAAACCGAGCCAACTGACTAAACACTGAAACCAACGGGAAAGCCAATTATAAAAGAACTACTCTATTTAGGATAAGTTACATTTTTAATAATTGCTAATTATTAGAAAATGCACTTTACCTGTTGGTTTACAGCTGACAAAGTTTTCCTCATTTTTTTAGAGTTTTAGATTCCGTGGGAGAGGGAGTGGGTCCACAGAAAAATAATATCCGCTGGACCAGGATAATGAAATGGCTGAAATATGAACCCTTGACGAAAAAAGGCAAAAATGTTATTCACAGTCCAAAATTGCGCAAATATGCGTTTTTGCATAATAAGCATATGCACTTAATTCAAAGTCTACAATTTACCCTAATTACAAGGCAATAAAATAAACTCATCACAAACACAACTATAATAGATGAATGGAATAAAGGAAATATTCTCTGCAGCCATTCTCAAAAGTCTGTGCGTAAATTTTCCCATAACAAAAATATAAATTTTTAAAATCAACAATCCAAAATAATTTGCCGTCTCGGAAGAGAGGGGGGTTAATTGACCGAGTAGGTACTCGGTTAGCGATTTTACCAACAATAACAACAAGTCAATGCAGTAAAAAACCAAAACGATAAGAGCTTTTGCACTGGGTATAGAATTGTGGGTTTCATTACCCGGTGAGGGAATAAAAAGTTTTTTTTATTACTCGGTACTTCCTAAACTCTTGTTATAATATAACGAAGAGAGTAAGAAGCTAAGTACATATGCGGTAAAATATATTTCTACTATAGTTTAAGGTTTTATCGGGCTATGAAAGGTGACGAAGAAGGTGTTCAAATGACAAAAAAAAATTCTAACATCCATAAAATGATCTACATAAAATTCTCAGTTCAACTCAATAAGTAATGATTCTCAAAAAATCTGAAATAAACAACAAAGTATGAACTCTGAACTCCCCATGTAAGAACCTACTCGTATATCTGTTGAACATGTTCTTCGTTATTTTTTATTTGTTCCTACTATCAAGGTAGGAAGCCGCTGTGTGTACATGTAATTTATTAGTATGGGTGAAAGTTGTTTGTTTAAAAAAATAACTACTTACTCATGTTAAAAACAACTTTGGCAAAAACAATTTTGGGATTTTATTTTATTTATTTAGGTAAATATTTTTGAAATTTGCATAGCTGATGGCTCTTCTGTGTCCTGCACAGTCACATAACCCGGGGGGGGGGACCTAACCTTGCATTCAATATGCATTTCGTCATTCGCCTACAATTCAATGACGCTTCCAGCTGCCGTTTCCAATAAATCACGTCTGACATTCTGCTTTTGTACAGTCGGATTAATTGGATTTCATATTTATATCTGCGTTTCACACGCACGCTGCACTTTTCTATTAGTCCCTGCACCGGCGTTGTGACATATGACAAAATATGAAATTTCATTTAAAGGATTAGTGGTTTGATGTGCAGAGATATTGAGCTAGCCTTGCGTTTTGACCGACAGAGATTAATTTATTAATTAATTTTTTTTGAAGGGAGACAACAAAAATATGAAATTTAAATTTAAAGGATTAGTGGTTTGATGTGCAGAGATATTGAGCTAGCCTTGCATTATGACTGACAGAGATTAATTATTAATTATTTTTTTTGAAAAAAGACAACAAAAATATGAAATTTTGTTTTAAATGGTTAGTTGTTTGATGTGCATATATATTGACGTAGACTTAATAATTATATTATTGAATATTTTTTAAAAAAGAACCATTCCCGATTTACAAATAACCCGACAATATTTAAAACATTCCTACAACCATCATAGTCTAAGAGCCCGCTACGATAAGACCTTCGTAATTTTATAAAACCTGAAAGTTTATCTGTGTATGTCCCTAATACAGGTAAAGACGATCCCCAACTATGAAGTTTGGATCGCCGTGGCTTTGAAAGATATTATATTAATTAATTTTTTTATTTTTATTTATTTATTTATTTATTTATAACATATTTATTAAATACATTACAAGTGGTACTTTGTCTGTCCAACTGGGAAGGTACCCGTTTTAGGACAGCCAAATTGTATATTTAGTTCATAATATATTTAACAAATTATAAATTATAATTGTACTTACGTTAAAGTACAAAAGCTGAATTTTATAAACTATCAACATATGTTTTCTCAGTTATCAGGCAGTTTCGACGGTTCCTTCACCTCGTCACACACATTAAAAGTCTACCGTAGGTGCGAACGCGATATCATGCGACCATCGGAACTGTGAGTGGAAGATACTCTCCGTATCGCCCTTGTGAAAGATCACCATTCAGAATCGCAACGCGTTACTTGAAAGGATAACTGAATAACCAGTTACTCCCCAACATTCCCCTGTCTCAACCAACCCCCCCTTCCCAACTACTTTCAGCCACATGATAAACCCCAATCGGGGAAGCCATAGTCCCAAAGTTTTCTTAGCAGTTGAGATTTTAAAGCACCAAGTTAGATATATTTAAAAAAAAAATCTAATTTACAAAAACAGGCAATGCTTTAAATAAAATCCACTGTTACACTAATATTTCTATTTAAGATGCTTTGACAAACTATCGTCATTTAGCCCAACAGCACCGGATGGAAGGACACGAAAAAATTCGCATCACACTGTTGACCCGCCAATGAACGGGTTGGTTTTAAAACACCCATGTGGCCGTACAAGAATCTCTTCAGGATCCAGGTTAATTATTCTTCTTCCGCCCCATGGCATCCCCAAATATGTGTGGAGTAAATGTAAAAGTTAACAAAATTGGTTCAGCAAAATAAGTTGAGTGGGAAAATAGTAATCTCTGTTAATTAACACTGCCGACTGAAGTCATTAATACATTGGCGTTACACTGAAAGAATTTTTTTGGTACTATTTACTAAATTTTCAGTAATTATCTACCAAACAGTTTAGTTGCTGTGGTGACTGCCGAACTTTTAGCTACTGTTTGCTAAACAGCAGTTTATTTATGACAGCTAAACGATTCAGATATTCTAGCTAAACTAATCGGTTGACACAGCTTTCTGTGTTTAGTTGTGTTACCTAAACTGTTGTGTATTTTATATCTAAACCATTTTGTAGTGTTTGGTTAAAAAAGCATAACTGTTTAGATGTAGTAACCTTATTATTTATTTAATATTCCAAAATGGTTAGGTTGATTAACTAAACTTTGGTTGAAATAGCCCTACTGATATAGATGTTTTAGCTCTCTATTGCTAGCTAGCTTTAGGTACTGTAGCTTAGCTTTTTGGTTAGATTATCTATTTTAAATAGGAAGTGCAGCTTTGCAGTTTAGCTGAAAACAATACAGGGTGTAAATGTAACCACCATCAACTCGAAGGATTATACCCATGATTCAGAATCATGGGTTAAATACTTTGAGTTGCTGGTAGTTTATTACAACCATTTTGAGAGATGAAACCTAAATACATAAATATTATGTTTTGTAAGACTAGAATCTACTTATTAAAAAGCTCATTCAAATAAAAGTTATTTTGTTAAGAAGAAGAATAAGCGGAAGAATATTGATTGAAAGGGTAAGAATGGAAACAAAGGATAAAATATGGGATGTGCAAGGTGCCTTTATGAGTGGAAGGGGATGCATGGACCAGATTTTCTCCTTGCGTATGCTCACTGAGAAGTTTCTGGCAAAAAACCAAAAACTTTTTTGTGCCTTTGTAGATCTACAAAAAGCATACGACCGAGTCGACAGGAAAAAGCTATGGAAGGTGTTGTCCAACTATGGAGTGAATACAAATCTCATACAGGCAATTGCGTCTCTGTACGAGGGAAGCGTTGCATGTGTTAGGGTGAACGGTGGTTTTACGGGGTGGTTTGACATCACAAAAGGTGTTAAGCAAGGCTGCGTAATGTCACCATGGTTATTCAATTTATACATGGATAATTGTATGCAAGAATTGAAAGAGATGGGATTGGGCGCGAATTTGAGTGATCTGAAAATATGTTGCCTGTTGTATGCTGATGATGCGGTGCTGATTTCTAACACTATGGAAGATCTACAGTCTCTCGTGTCTAGGATGAACGAAGTGTGTATGCAAAATGAGTTAATGATGAATGTAAGTAAGTCTAAAGTCATGGTATTTGAAAGGGAGAGTACGAAAACAGTGTGCAATATAGTTGTGAATGATGAATACTTGGAGCAGGTGGATGAGTTTGTGTACCTGGGTAGTATGTTTACGAGAGATGGGAAGGCTGATAGAGATATTGAAAGAAGAGTAAATGCAGGTAACTCCATTAATGGAGGACTGAATGCCGTTGGCGCTAATAAAACACTGTCAAAAGACGCGAAGCTAGCAGTCCACAATGGAGTCCTGGTACCTACCTTGATGTATGGCAGTGAGGCATGGAGTTGGCAGAGGAAGGATGAAAGTAAACTGAATGCTGTCGAAATGAGATCCCTGAGGCGAATGTGTGGCAAAACCATGTATGATCGTGTAAGAAATGTGGATATCCGCAAAGAATGCAAGGCTGATGTAAGCATAATGAGTAAGATTAAGAAAGGGACCCTCAGATGGTTTGGACATGTAGAGCGAATGAAAGAAGAAAATAATGTGAGAAGAATATATGACGCAAATGTGAATGGAAGAAGAAGTAGGGGACGCCCGAGGAAGACATGGCACGATCAAGTGAATCAGATACTTGAGTCGGGCCATGTCAAAAGTCGGAATAATAGAAGAGTATGTATGAGACGATGTATGAATGTGAGTGAAGCAAAGACTGTGTGCCAAGACCGAGTTGTTTGGCGGTCCGTCCTCTCTGCCTACCCCTGCGGGGAAACGGCGTGATGGTTAGTTAGTTTTAGTTAGTTAGTTGTTAAGAATCGTCTCTCAAAATATTGTTTCCTGCTACCAGCAAAACTCACCTTTAATTTTTTCTACGTAAGCTTCCAGATTCCAAGAAATTAGATAGTCCTCCATGGTTTTGTCTGCCATTACAACTATTTAGAAGTAGCGGCTTCTAAATAGTTGTAATGGTTCTCAGTTCTCAGTAACTGAGAACTGAGAACGGCGTCATCTGAGACATCTGGTCATGATCTCGGCCGGGCAGCTGGCCGAAACGAAAATGCCGTTATATGCTCGTCTACTAAAGTTTGGTGGATTTAACTAAAATTTTGTAGCAGTTTGCTTAAGTTTGTGCAATGCAACTAATTATTATGTAAAAATACCCAATTTAGATATTCCAACCTCAGTTTGGCTATTTGAACAAAACATTTAACCAAACTCGATATTAAGTTAAATTTAGCTAAATACTTTGGGAAGTAACAAATAAACTTAAGCTACTAAAGTGAAATAGGTTTAGTAAATTACTTTTGGTTAATTAACCAAACAGGTTATTTTGTTTAGGTAAGTAAGCTTTTAGTATACTATTAATAAAGTTTAGTTGCAGTAGCTCAAGCACCTTTTGCTAAACAACGACGGTATCTGCACATAAAGTAGTTTAGGAACTAGTAGCTGAAGTTTAGGCGATGGTTACACAACTTCAATTAGCTTAACACTTTAGCTAACTCATTTTTTTCAGTGTAGTCACGCCCATTGGCCTAACAATCTACCTCATTCAATCAGTGCAACTGAGTTATTATTTTGCTCTATTTGAACACGTCTGTCAATGTTTTCAATTCGTAATAATTAATTGCATGTTGTCATTGTGAGGTCTATTGTGTTTGACGCATGCAGGTGATCAATTTTATGCCGAATCTCAGTTTTATTTTTTATTTTTTTTTTAATAAAGTATCACCTACAACTCCGCGGTAAAGTGGTTTAATCCTCGTTTATTGGCAATGATGTCACGGGTTCAAAGCATGCTGTACCTAGCGCAAACACGAAAATGTTTTTAGTTATGTTTAGTAATTTGATCCTCATAGCCAGGTACTTTCACCGATCTCATCTTCTCAATTACAATAATATATAACGCGCAGTAGGACGGAAAATAAGTCTAGGACACTTTAGGGGGGCATGGAACAATCGAATGAATCGAATACTTGGGTCAGTCTTTATTTTTTTTTTTAAATTTATTTATTTATCTATAATAAAATATAATTACAATGGTTTTATGTATATGCCTGTCTCACTAGGGTATACCTGTGTCGAGACAGGCGTACAGGTATATAAATGAATGTTGTAGTTACAAGGATATTTAAGGTAAAACACATATCACTTTGAATAGAATTAAAACAGAAAGATGATTGGAAGGGTGATAAATCTTTTAAAGAGAGTTATTTTATAAATGTTGGAGATGAAGTAGAGAAGTAAATTCTGCCTAATCTATTTAAAGGTCAATTTGACAGGATTCCATTATTTTCATTTATTTTATATGGGTTAGGTTGTATTGGTATAGTTATTTTTGTCTATGTGTGATTTATTTTACAGATGTTTGTAATAGTGAGGCGTCCAATACTTATAATCCATTTTTTAATATCTTGTTTGAATTTTGTAAAGGAGTCAGTTTGTCTGATCGTAGTTGGTAGTGTATTGTATAGTTTGCAAGCTATGTATTTAGAGTGTCTTTGCCCGAAGGTGGTTTTGAAAAAAGGAGTTTGGAGAAGTTCGTTGTTTTTGGCTCGGGTTTTGTGTATTGTTTGTGTAGCTTTGTATAGTGTTTTGTTGTTTTTGTGTAAATTAATTAGTATGGATCTTGAGTAGAGCTGTTTTATGTCCATAACGTTGAAGGAATTGAATATAGTATCCGTGCTGGTAGTAAGTGGCATTTTAAGAATTATTTTTATGATTAGTTTTTGTGCTTTCATGATGGGATCAAGGGCATTGGAATATGCATTACCCCAGGCTAAAATTCCGTATTCGATGTGAGATTGGCACAGTGAGTAATATACTGTTTTTAAAAGTTTTAGGTTAAGGAAATTGCGTGTTTGTTTGAAAAAGTGTATAGATTTACGGATTTTGTTTGTAGTATTATGTATATGTTGCTTCCAATTTAGGTGTGTATCGAAGGTTACTCCTAAATATTTGATAATGTTTACTTGCTCTAGGCATGGGCAGTCACAGTTCCGGTTTAGAGATGTATATTTACATACGTGTATTTTTAATGGCGGGGGTAGGTTTGACTTTGAGATATTGGTGAGACTAGACAGTAAGTATTTAGTTTTCTGTACATTTAGAGTTAATATGTTCGAGTCAAGCCAATATTTTACCTGTTGAATTCCTTCCTCCGCTTTGGAATAAACGGTAAGCCAATCTTTTGCTTGGAAGAGTAGGACAGTGTCATCGGCGAAACTGATAATAGTGGCATCGATATCTAGGTTGCATAACTCGTTAATATATATTAGAAAGAGGGTTGGACCTATAACACTGCCTTGAGGGACCCCGTAACTAATGGGCAAATACTGGCTCTTTGTGGTACTGAGTTTAACACATTGGGATCTGTCAGATAAGAAGCTGGAGAGGAGGCCTAATTCTTTGTTCCTAATACCTATATTAAACATTTTGCGTTTTAATTTGCTGTGTGAGATTGTATCAAATGCTTTACATAGGTCGAGAAATACCGATAGACATTTCAAGCCCTTATCCAGGTGGCCAGAAATATGGTCAGTGACTGTGGCTATAGCATCGTTGGTGCTTTTATGTTTTCTGAAACCAAATTGCCGCGGCGATATTAAGTTATTGGTTTCGAGATATTCCATGAGACTATTATTGACGATCTTTTCGAATACTTTTGAGAGGGAATTTAGCAACGTAATAGGACGATAATTACTAATATCAAGTTTGGAGCCAGTTTTAAAAATAGGGATAACGAGACCTTGTTTTAGAATGGAGGGAAATAGCCCTTGGCGGATGCTAATATTAAGTAGATGCGTTAATGGTTGAAGTATACCAGGGGCAATTTTTTTAAGAACATTGTTGGGTATTTCATCAATGCCGGTTGATGAAGAGTTTTTAAGCGAGTTTATTACTATAGAAACTTCCTTCTCTGTGATCGTTTTAAGAACAAAGCGGGTTGGGAAATCATTATTGGTCGCGTGGTCACTTGGACCAAGCGCATCGTTATTTATTTGGATTTTTTTTGCTAGTTCCGGACCTATGTTTGTAAAGTAATGGTTTATGTAATTGACAATTGTGTTGGGGTTCGACGTAAAGTCTACAGTGATATCTTTTATATTGAGAGAGTTTAAGGTGTCGGTGGCTTTATTTGAATTGGTAGCTTCCTTGAGGACTTTCCATATTTTTTTAGGGTCATTGTTGCATTCGGAAATTTTTTTGTTGTAATATAGATTTTTGGCTTTCCTAATGACTTGTGTGCAGATATTACGATATCTTTTGTAGAAATTATGGAGTGTGATATCATATGGGTTTGTGGCACATTTTTTATGTATGGAATTGCGTTTCCGAATGCAATTGATTATAGTATGGTTTATCCACGGTTTGAGAGGTTTGATCGCTTTAGGAATGGTGATTGTGGTGATTTTGGTGTTTTGGACAAGGATGTCTTGAAGGTAGGTAGAGAAGTAGTTCCAGGCCTCGTCTATACTAGTTTTGTTATAGAGTGTGTCCCACGATTTAGAGTTAATCGTTTTGTTAAGATTGTCATAGTTAATTGTTTTCTTCGTTATTTTAGATGAAGGTTTGTTTTGTACGTTGTGTTTGGAACTCATAGTGAAAGAGGTGGCGTAGTGATCTGTAATTGATGACATGTGGATTTCGGAGGTGTATTGGTTGTTCGATTTAACCATAATATGGTCGATGCAGGAGGAGGAGTTTGGTGTACATCGTGTTGCTGAATTGATTGTGCTTTCCATTCCGTGGAACATTAGTGTGTTTAGATAGTCTTGGCACTGGGGATGTTCGTTGTTTTTTAAAATGTTAATGTTAAGATCCCCCATTAAAACTACGTTCTTTATTTTGTGTAAATCCGTGAGATAGCAGTTTATGTCCTGCAAAAATGAGGAGATGTTAGGTTTAGAAGGAGAGCGGTAAAGTGCAATGATACATGTGTTGACGTTGTACGTTATTTGAAGACAGTTTGAGTTAGTAATATATATTTATTTGACATTAAATGAGTTACGAGTGTTGTTTAATGTATATGCTACTATGCCATCGTTTTGTCTGTAGTGATTTGAGGTTTGATGGTGAGTATAATTGGGGATGTTTTTAGGAGTATAGTAAGGTGTTAGCCAACATTCTGTCAGAGCCCGTTCACACTTCCGTCGTAAAAACGGAGACGGGTTCCGTCGTCATGACGGAAGCCCTAGGCCCCTGTTCACACTTCCGTTTTCAAGACGGATCCTACTCTACGAAAACAACGACCAAAACATTTTATCATTCTTCAGTAGACGGTCGTGCGCACTGCGCAATGGACGACGATGAAGCTCTTGTTGTCATGTGGTACTTATAAAAAAGAAGGAAAAAAGTGAAAAGAAAATTTTGGATACACCCAATTATAGCTGAAATTATTTGTTCAACCGTGGGAGAATATTTTGTTTGCATACTTGAAAAGGAGAAAGTACGCGAAAATCATCCAGCAATTATTATAACTTAAAAGACTAAAAAACATGAATGATATGACTAAATATTTTCTTGAGATTAAATAGAAAAAATCGCATTCTGGAACGAACATATATATTATATGTATAATAATATTATAAACGCCAAATGCGCGCCCCATAAAAACACAATTTACCTGCTCGCTTGCGTCTGGGAGCGGGCGGTGGTGAAGTGTGAAGCGGGGTGTGGGGGGTTCAAAACGGATCCGTCGTCCCGCCGTGTAGTGTGAACACCTCCATTGAAATGTATGAGCCAGCGCGATCCTTTCCGTCTTCACGACGGACACTCTGCGTAGGCGAAGAGCCCGTTCACACTTCCGTCGTAATAACGGAGGTGGGTTCCGTCATTACGACGGAGGCCCTAGCCGCTGTAGTGGCTCTATGGAGCTGTTCACACTTGCCGGATCCGGCGTGAAGACGGGTCCGTCATTTTTTGCCGGAGAGTTCGTGAAGCCGGAAAGGAACGCGCTGGCTCATACATTTCAATGGAGCTGTTCACACTATACGGCGGGACGACGGATCCGTTTTGAACCCGCCACACCCCGCTTCACACTTCACCACCGCCCGCTCCCAGACGCAAGCGAGCAGGCAAATTGTGTTTTTATGGGGCGCGCGTTTGGCGTTTATAATATTATTATATAATATACATGTTCGTTCCAGAATGTGATTTTTTCTATTTAATCTCAAGAAAATATTTAGTCATATCATTCATGTTTTTTAGTCATTTTAGTTATAATAATTGCTGGATGATTTTCGCGTACTTTCTCCTTTTCAAGTATGCAAACAAAATATTCTCCCACGGTTTGAACAAATAAGGTCCGACCCCTGAAGTAATTTTATGGCTGGTATTACATCAATACATTCCCGATTTGAAGAAAAAGTTTATTATTTAAATTGTTTTATTTTTAAGTAGGTATGTGTACATTTTAAATAGCACCTATAACTATTTATGGCAGCCCCAAGGGAAAGTTTTTGCTGTCGGCCTTTTACGGCCCAAACTAAGAGGAACTTTTATAATAGTAAAATTTGCAATATTTGCATTGCGCATTGCGCATTGCGCAGTGCGCACGACCGTCTACTGAAGAATGATGTGAACAGCTCCATATAGCCACTACAGCGGCTAGGGCCTCCGTCGTAAAGACGGAACCCACCTCCGTTATTACGACGGAAGTGTGAACGGGCTCTCAGGATAATTATGTCATATTTGATTTTAGTAAGGTTGAGTTCAATGAGGAATTGGTCAAAGTTTTTGTTTATAGATCTAATATTTTGATGGTATATTGAAAAGTTTGTTTTGTTAGATGTTATGATAGTAGTATCCATTTTTTTATGGTGAGTAGATTGTGTTGAAATATGTATGGGTAATAAACCGATATTTTAGGTAATTTTTTTAAAATCATCTACATGTTTAATATAAATAATTTTATCGTTCGTGAGGCGCCTCATCATAATTCTCCCTTCTTTGTACCAGACATAAGCATAGTTTTTTTCTTTGGCAAATTTTTTTGTATGCCATAAAAGTTCTTTGTGATATGAGGTGAGTTCTTCTCCAATGTATATCTTGTCATCTGTAAGTCCTTTGATGGAAGCGTAATTTAGGTTTCTTTTAGCGGCGATGAGGTTGTCACGTACAGTTTTGTTCTTGAAATGAACCAACAGTTTGGGGGGGGCATCAGAACGTCGGTCCGGAATTCTTTTAACTTCAGTTATTTCATTATATGTTATTTCCACGCCAGCCGCTGCAGCAACTCTTTTAACTAATTCGGCCGCCTCTTCGCCACTTGAATGTTTGATGCCGGCTATTTCCAAGTAATTTGTGCGGAATTTTGTTTCAATTTCAGACAGTTTTATTTCAAGATGTTTAATGGTGGTATTTTTGTCTTGTTGATCCTTTTTGACGATTGCTATTTCCTCTTCAAATTTTTTGTTTTGAATAAGAGTAAGGTCTATCTTTTTTATTAGTTCGTCATATTGATTGCTTATGAATTCTATGCTTTTTTGGGTTTCAGCTGTGATTTTTTCCATTTTGGATATAATTTCTTTTTTCATATTTTCCATATTTTTGGCGATGTGAAGGATAATTTTTTCCATATAAATATCGTCTAATTCAGGTGCATTTTTTCCTGTAGATTTGGCCGTCTTAATTGAATTATGATTATCCTCTTCTGAATCGCTAGATGTCACTTTTTTTTGCGATTTCTTCTGCCTGTTCATCTTGGGAAGGTTTGGAGCTCGGATAATTATTTAGGAAAAATAAAAATATTAAAGTTCTTCTGGATTGGGTAGGGTTCGATCTCGGTCCGTTGGGTGTGCCTGAGCGATCGCGTTAGCTACTACGCTATTGCCCAAGTGTGACGTAGTGTGAAGTTAGTGCAATATTTGTTGACTTGGGAGCAGTATTAGTTGGCAGGTACTTATAATAAGCGGATATTTATTTGGGCAACAATATTCACTCAACTGTCACTTTATAAAGATTATTCAAAATGATTTAGTCACTTTATGAGACCGCTCATAAATAATTTATGTAGATCTTTCGCTGAATAGATCTTAGCGAAAACGATTGGAGATAGAATTATAACTTTTTCGGTATTATTCGCTATAAATTTAAACGATTTATGAGGAGCTGTATTTTGACGTGCACTCTGTGTGAAACTACTCTAACTAAAAATGAGTCTATATCAATAGTTAGAATAACAGGAAGAGTAATACGAGACGATCTACGAATATTCATATATTCACTGCAAACTAAATACGCGCCCAAAATATGTCAACGGTTGACATTAAATGTCAACCGTTCTCATGTGTAAATTTTACACATGAGAACGAGTCGTTTCTTCGACTCGTTCTTTGGTTCAACAGCTCGGCTGTGGAACGATTTTCCGGTCTCTGTGTTTCCTCCCTCCTACAAGATGGGTCTCTTCAAGATCCAAGTTCACTCCTTTCTCTCCTCAAAAAGACCCTCCACACATCAACTTAAAGATGACATAGGCCCTGAGAAAAATTATTTTCCTCAGGGTCTATTATATTATTAAAATTATTTTCCTAAGTAGAGTTAATGTAAAAAAAAAATCAGACTTTCCCAATTCCCAACTATCAATTTACTTAATAAATGTTTGAACATTGAGGGAAGGTCCTAAATACATTATGATAGTCATAATTGATTTCATACACTGTATTTTGTCCTTTTCATTGCTTAATTACTTATTTACTAGTTGGGAACGCCGTAAGTGCGTACCGGAGTGTCGGGAGTCTGGACGAAACTATTTTTTCTCATATTCTCCGCAAAAGAGTTATACACCAATATATAACGGAGAAGATTACAAATTTGAGATACGTGTAAGCATGGAGGCAGTTTAACAATTTTTTAACATGCGTCAAGGTCCTGGTCTGTAAGTGACGTTGAAAATGTCGATGGTCAATGCAGAATCGCGAGCCGCTCTGTTGATTTGCGCGTTCTGATAGGCAGGAGTCCTCGCTTTCGGAGCATAAAAAAGTGCAAGGGATCTCCCATGAGTATACTCGTCAGGGACACGTAACTCTTAGTCTAATGAAGCATGAAGTGTGTGCCAAGATAAAGTGTGGTGGAAATCTATCCTCTGTGCCTATCCCTTTGAGGAAACGGCGTGATGGTTATTTAGTTAGTTGTATTGAATTAGAACATTATTACCTTCATTTTTCAAAACATGAAATGTTATCGTAAAAATCGCTAACACATAAAAAAAACATAATTGCTCTTAATTAACGTTAATGTTGGTACATATATTATGTTTCTCATTTATTTATAAGCTGTTGATTACTCATTAAAATATTCATCGTAGAATAGTGAAGAAGAATGTTGTTTTCCTTGAGAGCCATACACTTTACCATAACCATATAAGTTGCAAAAATTGATGCTAATAATAATTATAAATTAAAATCAAATGCAATAAGGTCTACGTACGGTAACAAACTATATCGCATTCAGAGATAGTACAAATTTCAACAGCAGAAGCGGTAATCTTTACATCCTAAAATTACTATTACAAAGAAGGTAGTAGGCCAAAGGCACTTTGATAGTATGACGCACTTTAAATTTAGATTTAAAAATATATATATATTGCGCATACGGTAACGGTTCATGAACAAGTCTTTAATGAGCAACTCAAGTCAATTTTTTTTAATGACATTCTAACGTAAAAGCAATTTTTATAGTTAGTTAGTGCGATTCGCGTTCTTTTGGCGCTAAGCCTAAAGAGACCTTCACTGAGATTGTTGTCGTTGTCAAGGCGACGAAGATAGTATGAGAGCCGACGACACTAAACCTGTACATATAGGTCTCCCAAAGTTCACACATATAAATCGTAATGTCATTCATAGGGGAACACAAAACGACCGTGCTGCCATGTCTGGCACCGGTCAAAGCTATAAATTTTTTTTTTGAAAAATATAATTTGTACAGGTTTTCTGTACATATAAGTCTCCCGTAATCTGACTGTTCCTCGTGATAGGGGAAGGGTAGGACTATACTAAAAAGCAGTGCTGCCCGTCCCACTGATGGGCCGTCTCAGTTTCTGCCGAGAAATAAGAACCACCTCGGTACACGTTATCTGTACATATCGGTCTCCTCAAAAAACCAAAGCTTATCTGAAAGATCATCAATTTTTGTGTAATAAAAACCACTGCTGCCGTTTCTAAACAGTGGAGAAGACGGCGGCAGCAGCGTTTGAAAGTCGCCCCCGCGCAACCGAAATTGGGGTTTCTTCAAATCGGTTTTATCAGCAATCGCCCGGTTTTTTCGATTTGTATTATTGAAATACGCATGCCACTATCACGGACAATGAATTTTACATGTCCTTGATTGTTTAAATTAATAAATTCGCATATTTTATGTGATATTTGTCGAGAGACCTATATGTACAGATTTAGTGTCGTCGGCTCTCCTACTATAATCGTTAAGTTGAAGGTAAGGATCGTTAAAAAGAACGGGAATCGGCCTACAAAGGCACTTTGATAGTATGACGCACTTTAAATTTAGATTTAAAAAAAAAGAATATATATATATATATATATATACATTTCCTAATTCTTTTGACCAAAAAATTAATTAATTGTGAAATAACACAAATTATTATACAAAATTTTTATTTATGCGCACGCCGGAATTTGAAACCGACACCTTCGAATTGCTAGTCGAGTGCCTTACCCCTCGACCAGGGAGGCCGTCAAATCAAAAATAAAAACAATATAATACTGAAATGAATACATTATTTATAAATGAAACAGCTGATTCATTTAAACTTATGTCAGTAATATTCTAACTAGCGCATACCCGTGAAAAATGTGTGTGTGTGTTTTTTGTAAGTTTAAGAAACGTATTTTATACGAGAATCGAAACTTGGTCAAAAGTTTGGAATGTAACCATGCTAACCATTACACCACCAACTATTGTAAGAATGGCGGCATTAATTCATTATAGTTATGAAAGTAATTATTAGGTATTTTAAAAATTTTGAATTTATGGACTTAAAACACATTCGAAATTATATGGTTTAATTATTAGGACTAACGTTTTAATTTTTAAACCTTATTTATATATTTAATCGAAGAAATTTTAGGGGTTAATTTTATTAATTTATTTGAAATGTACGAGATAGATAAAAATTTTATTAGTTCAATTGGTAGAGTATTGTTCCCAGTAAGACTAGAGATCTGGATTCGAGTCCCAGTTGTGACCGTTGTCTTTTTATTTTCGGTGTCTTATTCCATCGTGATATTTTCATTGAGATTAATTTTTTTTATTTATTTAAAAATAATATTGGATTCCCATTAGTTAAAACAAACTCATTCCGGGATGGACGGCATTGTTGTTAATAATATTTTTTAAAATTGATTAGATGAAGTCTTGTTACAGTTATAGGTTTTTAATTACAACCTGTTAATTTAGCTAATTCTTTTGTAAATTCTTTTTATAATTGAATTGTTTTCTCACTCCCCTTTATAATAACTAATAACCAAACCATTACTACTCCTTTACTACGGCTACGGCTTTTACTACGACTCTATGGTAATACGTTATTACGTGATTTGGGTTTTAACGTGACTAACGGCGGTTGATCCCAATCCACTGATAAACTTTTGAGCCGAAATTTTGGATAAAAAGTCCTCAAATGCATAAATACGCTCTTCCCAGCGTAACTCTCCGACCAACAGGCGAATCGAGCGTTACTAAACAAATCATTTAGCTGATTGGAGACTCAGATTGATCGATCGAAAAGTTGGGAACAACAGCCGTTAGTTTCTTTCTGTCGTAAAACTCCTCTTTTTTGTGATTATAAAAAGATTTATATTTCTTAAACTTTACATAATATTTTCAAATGAATAATATTGATTATTTTTCTCTTTAAGCAGGATTCATTTTGGATTACTTTTAAATCTAACTGATAAAAAAATATTTAGATTATTTGTATGGTGACCGGACAACTCAGAAGCATCTCAGAAAGGTTATTAAGAGTAATAATTAAAAAAATGGTTAAATAGGTTAAGTTAGGTCAGGGTTACCGGCTATTTTAAAATTCTTTTTTCATAGCTTTTAATGACCTTTCTGAGGTGTTTCTGAGTTGGCATGAACCGATTTGTATAGTGCCGTTTTTGTGAAAAATCATCCAAAGGGCGCTGTACCACTCAGTACTCGCTTTTGACTACAGACCCGCCAATTATAACAACTTATGCAACAAACATCATCGACCGGTTCAACGATCAAATATATCTATCATGAATTTGACCGACGAACGTACTTCTACGTTAAATACGTTATAATTTTGCTAAAATGAGTGTGTACAGTTAAACATTATTGCTTTTTGATATTATTTGAGATTTTCACGTCCAAAAGTATTATCGTGATTTGTTTTTGGGGTTGCGCTTTATCATATCGGCCATGGTGATGAGCACTATAACGCTGTTCGAATAGTTTGATGTTTGTGTGACTGCCGCACAAGAGTCCTTTCTACTTCCAACAGCGTGGAGGCAGTGAGACTATGGCATCCACAATTGGTAAGTGGGGTGGGTTAGGACATAGGGAAAAGAAAGATAGTGTAGTACCTGGATATTCAGATCTAGTCAGAAAACACGGCTAAAGCCATTTCAAGCAACGTTTCAATTCCGAATGGTGATCTCACACCAGGGTAATACTGAGCATATCTTCCACCGAACACGCCATAAAAAATATTATTATATTATAATTGTATATTAAAATAATAAATTGTGAAATAACCCAAATTTGAACCCGCGACCTCCAAATCGCTAGTCGAGAACCTTTCCCCTCAACCACGGAGGCCGACAATAGGAGGAAGCGCAATACAATACCCCAAAATAAATTGCTATTTTACTGCTCTCTGGCTACCTTATCACTGCCGATTTTCGTCTTTTGAAGAAGTGAAAGCGCTCTTTGATCATTGGGCCCAATTGTTGTAATATCTCTTTCATTTATGTCAATGCTCCCATAATACATTATTACAATAACGACCCCGGTTAATTGGACATTCTGATCTTTGTTTCAGGTAAGCTCGTGAACCGAATTTCAGTTTTCAGCCGCCAGCCTGCCCGCCCGCCCGCCTGACTGCCCAGGCCGATAGTTGAGGTTAGTGGCACCGCTCCCTTCCCACTGTTTCCTACCACCTCCCCACTGTTTCCCCCGCCCAGGGCGCTGACGGCCGACCACATTGTTATTTTGTAACTTCGGATACCCAATTGTAATTACTATAGCGTCCTGAGAACTAGCTGCCTTTCTACCGTCGCGTCGCTGCTTCAAGCGACAAACTTGTCAATCTCGTCATTTGCAGGTTAAAGCGTTCAACTGAAAAAATAAATATAACTTAAATTAAAACAAATCACTTTTGTAAAATACCACTTATTTAATCAAAATTATCTACATGTTTCAAAACCAAAGGGTTCTTCAACAGGATAAGATTAACATTAATAAAAATAACAAAAACAAGTTTAGACAAATGAGAACTAAACACAAAAAATATTAATTAAATGATTAATTACTTAAAAGTGTTATAAAAAGCAATTGTATAAAGTGATATGTAAAAATTATTTTAGAATGTGTAAAAATTGCATTACTTTTCGTTATTTGTTTTTGGGGTGTTATGCCGTATTGCGATAGCGTTGCAGTGTCCATCATCAGGGCAGATCCGGTAGATCCAACGTATTCAAGTATTGAGATCTGCTGGATCTGCCCTGATTATGGACACTGCAACGCTGTTCGAAACGTTGGCTTAAGAAGGAGGTCTCGCAACACGGTATAACACCCTAAAATCAAATAAAGAAAATATTATATATATAATCTAAAAACGTATCCAAATTGCATTTATGTATACCTGTTTTATTTTAAATAAAGGAATTACTCAAGCTGTCCAATTCACAAAATTAAATATAAATATTAAAATAATATTTAAGGGTATTCTCAAAATATATTAAGAAACTTCACACCGATAGATGGCGTTATTTTCAATATTGTCGAATAAAACGCTTTTAACACGTTATGCCTTTTAATATTGGGATGAATTATTGGTTTTCGAACGTAGATAAGATATGGTAATCTGCTTAAATAGTTTTTTATACCTTTAATTTTATAATATTAGAATGCGGCTGAAAAAAGCACAATTTTATTATAAAATTAACACGTAAAAATACATTTCCTACAATCCCGCGCGCGTTCATACAGAAATACCCAACCGAAACATATTTGCAAAAAGGGTGCATTTCATAAATTTAACGGTAGAACCAACGCGTTCAAAAGAGACGGAAGACTAGAGGTTTGATGAATCCAGTAAATTAGATCAACACCCGGGTAGATAGAATAATTTATAAAAAGAGCCGACTGGGTTACAAGAGCGTATCTTGCGGTTCCTGGCGTGAACTGGACCTTTTTTTTAAAGACCGCTTGCAAGATTTATTTCGCTGTGTACGATGTTCGGGCAACAGAGAAGTCCGTATTACATGGTTCCAGAAAACTGTATTGTATTTTTTTCTAGTGATTTATATTTTTTTCCAACGAAAAGTTCCAAGTTTTATGGAGGTTTCCGTAAATATTATGAAAATTTCGCACTCCTTCAACGCCACCTGTAGTTTTAATAACCCTCTTCAGCGTGTAAAATTAATTAATTTCGACGTAGATACCTATCGCTTCCAGTGGCGGCCAGCCCTAAGGTGCGGCGGTGCAACGCACTCCCAAAATTTCTGCCAAACTAAAAATTCCCGAACACCGAATAACATACTATATTTCCGACATGCCTCATCACAAATCACAATACACACTTCGGTTATAATACATACATAATATGGGTGTCTATGTATACTCGCTCGCGTAACAGATAACAAAAGCAGAACGTTTTGTTCCTATATTCAGGGCAGAGGTGCAATTGCCAAAGCGATCACAGAATCTAAGAGAATCCTTACACAAATCTCCATGCGCCATAATCGTAGGTAGGTATAATCCTTTGCAAATTTAAATAGACCGCCGGTGCCGATCTTAAAATTTCCACCATGTCGAAAGGATCAGTTTGTTCAGTAGCATCTTAATCGGGGACTCTTTAGTGTCATTTTATTATTGATATTGTGTGTTTAAATTAAGATCTACTCTTTTTCAGTCAATGTTCCGCTCAGCATCGACCATCTCTTATCTCTATAGCATTTAGCATTCCAACATAAACAATGAGACGCGTTGTGACAGTTCGCAGGTCAATACGCCATTGTTATTTGTTTTTTGGAAGAGTCGGGAAGAGTAAAAAATGAGTTCCATTATTAATGTTGATTTTATAAAAAACAATGTGCTGAACTTTGAAAAACGGTTACAAATTAAAAATAGTGGACCACCACGGCCCATTTTAAATATTAAACAAGAGTGCAAGTCAAAAACAAAAACGTTTTATCGAAGTTTTAAGAAGGAGTTATATAATAAAGCAAATTGGTTGTGCGGATGTGACAAATTGCACGGTTTGTTTTGTTTTCCGTGCTTGGTTTTTGGTGGGGATTCAGTTTGGATTGAGCAGGGAGTGACCGATTTATCACACTTGTCGGACAAGGTAAAAAAACACAGTATTTCCCAAATTCACCTGAAGAATGTTATAAGCTTAGCGGTCTTAGGAACAGTTGATATTAGAAACCAATTAGATTCTGGCTATAGAACTCATATAAAACAACACAATGAACTTGTAGAAAAAAATCGTTATATTTTATCGAAATTAATTGACTGCATTAAATTCTGTGGGGCATTTGAATTGGCCTTGCGTGGGCACGATGAGACAAAGGAAGCTGCAAATCCAGGAATATTTCGTGGGTTGATCAATTTCGTCGTGGAACTAGACATGGCTATGAAACAGCACCTTGAATCTGCTACTGTTTTCAAAGGCACCTCAAAAACCATTCAAAATGATATATTGGATGCTATCTTGACCGTTTATTATGCTGAAGTTAAGCAGCAAGTTTCGGAAAGTGACTTTTTAGCGATACAGGCGGATGAAACGACAGATGTTTCCACAATAATGCAAATGGTGCTCATAATTCGCTACGAACGGAATGGCGAAATTTTTGAAAGGTTTTGGAAATATCTAAAGCCAAAGTCACACTGTGCCGTTGGAATCTCCGACACAATTTTGCAAGAACTAGAGTTGCTTCAGATTCCCAAATCTAAGCTTGTCGCACAGTGCTATGATGGAGCCAGCGTAATGAGTGGAAAAATCGGAGGGGTACGGGCTAAAATCCAAAACTTATACCCATACGCATATTTTGTACACTGTTATGCTCATCAGTTCAATCTAATAGTGCAGAGTAGTGTAACGGAAAACAAAGAAATTCAAAGATTTTTCGCTAATTTGCAATCAATTCCAAAATTTTTTTCCCGGTCTGCTAAACGTACAGATATACTAACAGATATTGTTAAAAGGAAAATCCCCGTCGCTCCACCAACAAGGTGGAATTTCAATATAAGGACCGTACAAACCGTGCACGCATATTCCGCTTCTCTAATCGATAGCATGGAAAAGATATTGGAAATTGAAAATGATCCAAACACTATAAATCAAGCTGGTATGATTCTAAATTATCTCAAGGATGAAACTTTCATTTACTGGTTGGAATTTTTCAATAAAATCATGCCCCACTGTGACATTTTATTCCAACAATTGCAAAAGAGATTCATTGATCCCGTTGTAACAAATAACAATGTGCGCGCTTTTGAAAATCAGATTCAAGTGGTTCGAAATTCTACAGACAATGTATCCGAGCCACCCACCAAACGAATTAAGACCACTAAATCGGTAATTTGTAAAGAAGTGTGTGATATTATATTATCTCAAGTACAATCAAGATTTCAGTTCACAGATCACCTATCAGCAGCTAAGTTACTCTATTGTGATAAGTTTCCCGAATATAGAAAAAAATTTCCTGAACTCGATTTTCGTGCCACTATAAATACATACAATTTTCTGGATAAGTTTAAATTAAGAAATGAACTATTGACAGTTTACAATCGCGACGACTTTGCAAATGCTGATGGGTCAATATCTATTTTACAACTCAGTGTCCGGTCAGTGGTTGAGTGGGCATCGCACTTGGGTCCCACCCGGGCGTCGCGTGTTCGATTCCTCTGCTGGCTAAGTCCTCCATCACAACACAAGCAACATTTTCGGCTTTCTGTGGTGGTAGTAGGAGATTTTCAAACATTGTTGGGTTATTCGTAACCCGGGAATGTTTGTCTTTCTTTAAAAAAAAAAAAAATAAAAAATAAAAAAAAAAACTCTTTTATAATAATGGATTATCGGAAGCTTTTTCAGAGTGTGTTAAATTGTTAAAAATCGTATGTACAATCCCTATGACTTCGGTGGAGAGTGAACGGTGTTTTTCGACTTTAAAAAGAATTAAATCTTTCCTTAGAAATACAATTAGTCAAGAAAGACTCAACGCATTGTCAGTAGGGATGTTATGGATATGAAATTTCGGATCTGGATACGGATACGGATATAGGAATAATATTGTACCGGTTTCGGATACGGATACGGATATAAAATTATTTCGGATTATCCGCTAGTTTCGGATAATTACGGTTACGGATAATAGAATTTTAAAATTTTAAAAGTAAAATATAAACAGAAAGATTTGACTTTTATTTCTAGTCTATATTATCAAATGTTTTTACAATCAGTCAAATAAACAACTATTATTTTAGCAACTTTAAGTGATATGTAGGTTTGTAGGTACATATGAACTGTGAAGGTATGTAGTACATACATACATACATACTATGTACTTAAAAATATAAAAAAGAAAATTATAAAAACAAAAATAATATTGCAATAAAACCTTGGTACACTGTTACTGTAATCTAAGTAGGTACATAATAACAAAAACAGTTCTTAATGAATTTTGTAAATAATGAAACCATTACAAAATGTTTATTAAAAAACTTAAACCTTAATTGTAATTTTAATACTCAAAAACTCCCACTTTGAACTCTACGTGTGGGAGAGACTATTTTGTTATACCCGCCTGCACGCGTGGCTTGTGTGACAAGTAGCGCCTCAGCCGGGCAAAACAAACAAAAACAGGTCGTAACTTGTCATTTAGACTCCGCCTTTATCCGAAACTATCCGAAACTTTTATATCGGTTTCGGTTACGGTTACGGATATTTTTTTATTTCGGATATCCGATAGTTTCGGTTACGGATACGGAGCTCCATAACATCCCTAATTGTCAGTGCTAAGCATTGAAAAACGCCTCATTCAATCAATACCGGACTTCAACTCCAGGGTCACCGATGTCTTTGCCACTCAGAGACAACGGAGAATCGACCTAATCTACAAATAGGTAGGATTTTTTTCACAATTAAATCTATTTTAATAAGAGTAAGTATATGTAAAAGATTTTTAGCGCACCACCGATATTTTTTAGCACCAGCCGCCACTGATCGCTTCAATAGAAAAATCGTCAACAGTATTTTTTTCTTGTGTGGAAGTTGTTTGTCCTTCAAAATAATGCACCAACCTTCACGTAAATTCTTCGAGATGTATCAGTAGCATCACTTGCTCAATGAAGAACGTTGTAGTACAAATTATATTTATTTAATAATTTTTTTTTTTTTTAAAGACAGACAAACATTCCCGGGTTACGAATAACCCAACAATGTTTGAAAATCTCCTACTACCACCGCAGAAAGCCGAAAAATGTTGCTTGTGTTGTTATGGAGGACTTAGCCAGCCGAGGAATCGAACACGGAACACCTGGGTGGGACCCAAGCGCGATGCCCACTCAACCACTGACCGGTCGATAATTTAAAGTGCTTGCCCACGTAAGGGCCTCCAAATAAGTGGAGTAATTTTAATCAGTTTTAAATATTTTAGTTACTATAATAGTGTTCAATGAGATCGCGAAGAGTCAGTATGTATAATCAATATTGATAATATAATATATGTATATATTATAAAAGAAAGTCCAAAAAAACGTGCGACTCGCAAAAAAACAAGTCCCGGTACGATCAAGTGAGTTATATGGTGTGGTAGATCTCTATCCCCCTCCAGGGTGACGGTTTCCATTTTTACCTAAAGGGCGTGCTTTTAAAGATATAAGGGCTGGAAGTTTCACCCTCTTGAAATTGAATTATTGTTACTGGCTTACAACTAAGATTTATAATTATAACTAGTCACTTACACCTAAGCTCAAACATGATTGCAAACGCTGTTTTTTTTTCTAATACCAGGGATCATTTTTCTGACAAGTTTTCAGTAAACTAAATGCTTTATCGTGTTTAACGGGCTCTTTCACCCGCACGTGCTTGCTTTTTTCTAAGTTAGTCAAAAAGCAATAAATGAGTGATATTTGCCAAAAGGTTAGGATCTATTCCTACATTTGTATGCGGCGCATTTATCAAACAAACAAATTGGTGAGTATTGCTATATCTGAGAAATGGTTTCTCGGTTATGGTACCGCCGCGCGCCGCCCCGGGAACCATTTATTGTAAAACCAACATACGTCACCCCAAGTGGTTAATTTTGATTGTGTTTGATGACTTATCAGGGGTTCCCGCGTGATGGATACACAGTAAATAAATAAATTAGATGATAATTACAGTACCTACCTAGCAAATGTTTGTAAAAAGAATATGTAAGTATTTCACCCGTTCTGGGATTCGTTTCTTCCCTGAATATCTTAATATATAAAACAAAGTCGGGTTAGTTACACTATTTATAACTCGAGAACGGCCCCACCAATTTTGATGATCTTTGATTTGTTGGATTTGTCTCCGCCCCGGAAAGGATAATAACTATTAAAACATCACAAAAAATAACGAAAAATATAGTTATTAAGAAAATTCTTTTCCCCATACATTTTTTATGGAACGAATTCTCATATTTGAAAGAGCTGCGGGCATTTTGTGATAAGTACCTATAATGTTGAATAGTGAGTGAGTTCCAAAAATTCAAACCATCAAATGTCAATGCGCTGATTGTTTTGCTTTTGTTATAAAACTTTTATTTTTAAATTATTTATTTGGCTTTCACCCATTAAGGGTGTCCTTGGACATTTCTTTATTTTAAAAATTATTCACGTTTTCGTTTTTTTTACATTATCAGTGTTTTTAAAATGAGTGACATATTCAGGTTTTTTAAAATTAGTTACATTTTCAGTTTTTTACATGGAATAGATAAATTATACAGACAATGGGCTAAGACAAATATTCATATGATTATGCAAGTTGTACTAACATAGAGAGTTTGTATTGATAATAATTACAAAATAGTAGAATAGGAAGATGTACAGGTTCCAAAAAATATGAACCTCTACAATTTTACTAATAACACTGCAGAAACAAATGCATACGTATGGAAGAGAAAGAAATGTGATTGATGCTTAAATGTTAAGGCCATTTCTACAAATAAATTTTGCTAACAAATAGTGAGTTTTAGGAGAGTTGATACTAATAAGGCAGGGTACACTGGTAAAGAATTCAATTTTAGGTTTTACCAATTCATGTAGGTATGTAGTTTGGAAATTGGTAATTTATAGGACACTCAAAAAAAGTATGGTCTAAAGTGTCCTCTGAACCACAATCACAATCAGGCGAATTGACTATGTGGAATCAGGCCAGATGGCTAAGACAACAAGTATGACCTAGAAGCATTCGAGTTATGGAAGAGATGTAGTTTTTTTAGGAATGGAAGTGTATTTGTGAAACCAGGGCTTGACAGGAAGAGAAGATTGAATTAATGAGTACTGGTGGCCTTTTATCAGAGAGGATGATTTCCATTCAGAGGACTATTGGCGTTGTCCCTTTTTTTTAAAATAGGGAAATAGTGTCTTACAGGAATATGTACACTACTTAATGGACCATGGGCAATGGATTCCTTAGCAATAGAATCAACCTTTTCATTTCCAACAATACCAAAGTGTCACGGGATCCAGGCCAATACCACTAACACGCTTGAGCCAGCGACATGGAATGCAGGAGGTCTCGGATAAAGCAGGTTAGAGAGTCACTACTGGAATTGAGAAGGGATGCGCTTATTTTTTGTAGCGAGCTAAGTGAGCCTGAAAGGATGAGATCATTTCTAATATTGAGAGATTTGACGAGTCGTAAAGCTTCTATGATACGAGAGCTTTGCATTCAGCAGAGAAAATGTAACACTATTTGGGAGGTCTGCGTGGGAAACACAATTTCCTGTAAGTTGCATAGACACTGGCTCACAATGGGAGTCCGAACTGAGTTTGGAACCATCTGTGAACATTTTTATATAATTTGGCCAGTTATTTTCATTAATTTTGTTGAATTCTGCATTACTGGATTGAGCTGAGTTTTATGTTTTTACATATTCCTATAGATTGGTGCACCTTTGGATAGAAAATAAGACTTTCATAGGGATATGAGTATAAGGGGAGAGATTCATTGCGATAGAAGTTTGTGGATGCATTCAGAAAAGAGTTGAAAGAGGAAAGAATTGAAAGAGGAAAGAGTTGTTGATATTAAACATATAATGCTGCCCCTCTTTCTTACACACTATATGTCAACAGTCAAAATGGGACAAACGGTGAACGTATGTCTACGTCTTCACCCCTCCAAAGGAAAAATACAATAATTATAATAAATCTCCGTCACACGTATAAAGAAAATGAAACGCGATTCCCGAAAGTAAGTCGAAAAGTAATAAAATCAAATAAATTATAAATCCGTACACAACGCTATCTCTGATACTGACAAAAACAAAACGCGGACAGTAACGCATCAATAATTGCTTCATTGTGTAATTTTTAACAAAAAAAAAAAAAAACTTAATTTAATTCAGCTAATAAGTTAACACAACAGTTATTGATTCTGATGCGGTACGAAGTTCGCCGGGTCAGCTAGTTTGTTTATAAAAGGCATGCCTAATGTTTTAGAATAACGCTAAACTGTGTAATGATAAAACAATGTTATTTAGGTATTTATTTTTACTATTGTAAAAATAAATAAAAAACATTATTTTCTCAGCTATGGCTACAATAGGAAAATAATTTCCTCCAGGGCCTATGTCATCTTTAGGGATGATGTGTGGATTGTATTTTAAAGGAAAGGAAGGAGATGATGTTTTGGGAAGGAAAAAGGCATGAGGTGTGGCTAGGAATCTGGGTTCAGTGGGTCCAGGAGTGACGGACGTATGAATCCATCCCTCCCACTGCGGAGCAAGGCGATGGATCAAGAGAAGAGTGCAGGAAGGCTCAAATGGTCCCCCTGAACAAGTTCCTCGCTATCGGATTTATGAAAAGCTCAGCACCTCTAACTATATCTCTATGTCTTGAGGTAATTTTTCGAGAAAACGGCGCAACCAAGTGGATAAATTATTTGAGAACGGTGAGTCGGAATAACAGAAGAGATATCTGATGATATGAAGACCGACAGATCATCTGATAATGTTATGTGACAGAATGTATAAACTCACGCAGCTCGATCTATTCATTTTATTGTTTAGTAAGTCGCAACAACAAAATAACTAGGCAAGTCTCTAGTGATAGTTACAGATTTACGAAAGTTATAAATTATTACAGTGGCCCTTATTATCATAATGTAGTTAATTTCGCCTCTTTAACTGCGTGCCTCTACCGCAAATATTCCCTGCCCCCAGAAACACTCATAGAAAATCAGAATAGCAACTTGACATTTTTTCGACAAATATCCAACTACTACACCATAGGAATATGCTGAAAGCGTGCACGAGACGGGCATATCGGGACCGCTCGCACAAGTTTGTCGCCTTCTAACATACTGATAAGTATTCCCGCGCCCCGCGCCCTGCAGCCGGTGTCGCGGATTTTAGCTACCTGTGTAGGCTAAATCTGATGAAAAATAATCACTTTTGTTAATGTAATAGTTTGGTTATTATAAATCATAATATGACAGTGAAATTTTCGTTCGCGCTAATTACATTATTAGTATTATTTTTCTGTACTAAAATAAATTTAATATTATCTGCAGTTTTCGAATGCGGCTGAAAACCAGATTGTGTGAGAATTGTCGCTTCTGTTTCACCTTAATTGACTATTAACACGTTTTATAATTTCTAAGTTATCGAATTGTAAACTCATTAAGTTTGTGTGTAAAAAAATTTAACACTGCATTTAAATCAAAAGAATGATTTGTTCCTAAAATGTGGTTGGAAAATTGAGAAAAATGATTATTATTTTAACACCTTAGACCTTAGATGCTTCTTAACGTTGGTATTCAAAATTCTAGAAGTCTTTGTTTTACAAAATGATTTGTTTTCATTTATTTAAAAATGACATCACAAAGTGAATTTGCAAACATTGAAAAATAATTGTAAATGTTTACATCAACGTTGCGACCTATTTCACAGTTTATATTCCTTGGTAACTCATCACTCTCATCAGGAGGTCGCGGGTTCAAATGCTGATCAAATTTTGATCAAATGCTTAATTTGACATACATCCACGTTTAACGGTGACAGTGTTAATGGTAAAATAAAAAAAAATTGCGCTGATCTTCGATTTAATGATTATCAAATGTGATGAGTTTTAAATCACTTCATAGTTGTGATACCCATATATTGTTCGTTATATTTTATTAGGTAATGATTTACATAATATATTCGTTCGCCATATAAAGAATTTTTGAACGTACTTTATGTTAATATTTGGGATTCAAAGACATTTGCACCTTGCGATTACAGTAATTGAAAATACATTTAGATCAAATCAACATTACGAGATGAGCTTTTCTCAAAGCGTCCGATACACGTGACGTATCTAAAGAATTTTCTGGGTGAGATTCGTTTCCAATGATCACATTTGGTATTACTTTCCAACTATTCGCCGTGTCCTACATAAAGAGAAGTTAATTGAATGAAGGCGCTGGCAGCCGAGTCAACGGCTTTGTAAATGATCTAATACAAATGTAATTGCCAATAGATTTACAAGCTATTCAACAGAAACTGTATACTGTGAACTATTTTCAATTGAATCAAATGCCTTTTGGGTCATTGAAGCTTTCACCCACCTATTCCCACCCCGGTATAGGCGACTTATGGTCGCCCCTTCGGAGTTCTCGCAAGAATCTAATTTTTTTGAATGAACGACTCTACATTTAAAATATGTAACGATTCTAGAACTTCAATGTCCCCGCATACGTTGTTAGAGGGCGGTATGCAGGCGCACCTACAGGAATGTACTGTGATGGTCAATTCTACAATTCTAAAGCCCATGAAGGTAATCACTGCTAAAGCAGTGAGCCCCATGGACAGTCAAACAAGGTGTTAGTAACAAAACTAGGTAATAAAGAAAATATAAGGAAAAAAACAAAATGAACGACAACCGTCATGAGTGGGAAGCTCATGGCGGCGAAGGACCACACAATGATCCAGCAGGCAGCACCGTGCACTGTACATAAAAAATGGAAGAAAAAATAAACATATATACAATGTAGAACTGGTGATACCGAAATCCAGCCACCGGCAGTCCCAGAGACAGTGAAGAAGGCTGGTTGTCAGGCCTCCCGATAACCGGCAGCGTCGTCCGTAAGCCAGCTACCCGGTGGTGCCTAGACGAGGAGTGTGTGGAAATCAAAAAGAAGACCCTAGGGAGAGAAGCGTCGGGTCGCTGGAGGCGGGACGGACAGCTTTGGGATGACGTTTAGCCCAACCCAACCTCTTCATGTCACGGGGGGTAGCGCGGTGGCCGGGTGAAGCCCCACCAGTTCCAAGAGATCGGCCATGGCACGTACACGGGGACACGTTCTAGGGTCCGACCCCTTAAATGGGGATAAGGACGATACAAAACGGGCAACGGAGTTCAGTTCTCTCTCGTTAAACAAAACTAAAGAAATGGAAAAAAAAAACAGTAAAGCAACCAAGAAAACCAAAATAATATGAAATAGGCATGTGCGTTTAATTACGCTATATGTATCCGGAACCAAAATACCTAAAGTATAAAAAAAAAAATGGCAAAAAAATAAGTGTAAAAAAAAAAAAAAAGAAGACATGAGCGTAAAATCACGCGGACATGTGTGAACATGATAAAAGATAAAAATCAAGATGTAAAAAATAAAAACAGCATAAAATTACATATGTAAAAAAAAGCAAACTGTAAAAAAAACATAAAAAATATACATACTGTACAGTATTCAATTATAAAAGTCGAGTAGTCGATAGTCCGTGGTAAAACAGGAACAAGTACACCTGGTGTCAAAGTCAACTAGTCAGCGACTCTAAGCTCAGGCCATCTCTCAACCCAGATCCTTGCAAATTTCTTCAGACACTCGAAGTTCTTCTTATTCGAAACCAGTTCAGTATTCCATACTGGTCTGATAGGTACATCCAAACCATCGAGCATTTCCTCTCTCGCATCCGTCAAGATCTCACAGTGCCACAGAATGTGCTCGGCTGACTGGTTCGTCGATCCGCATGCGCAGTTGGGATGGGGAGACAGGGCGAGGGTGTGAAGTCTCCCCCTGAATTCCCCATGCCCGGACAGAAGCTGGGTGATGTGGTGGTCCAGTTGTAGATATGCCCCTTCCATTCTGATTTTAACTGATGGGAAGAAGGAGAAGGTCCATCTTCCCATATTCGACCTATCCCAACGGACCTGCCACTCTTGGAGCGACAGATCCCTCATTTGACGGAGCAGTCCAGGGAGAGTCCCCGGCCCACCCGGTGTCAGAACAACACCTAGGTGAGTGGCCGGGGTTCCTCTGGTTAATTTCTGCTTAGTGAGCACTTCCCTAATTTCCAGATCGATTGGCAATATGCCAGCCAAAACGGGTAAAGCGTCCGAAGCAACGGTTCTATACGCACCAGAGAGTGCCAGCAAGGGGGTTCGTTGGCCACGCTTGAGAGCTAAGAGAATCAGCGAGTTGTCCAGGCGGTGCTCCCACACAGAGGCGGCATACGAGACTTGCGCCACGTACACACACCTATATAGCGTTCGCAGAGCCGGATTTCGCAATCCCCACTCAGCTGTGGAGAGTCTCCTCAGCTTCAAGAAGAGAGCCTGGGCCTTGCTGGATACTTCTTTAACGTGAGCCAGGAAAGAGGACGATCGATCTAGTGTAACACCTAAATATTTAACAGTTTCGCAAAATCGGACAGTAGAGTCCCCCATTTTGATGACAGGATTTCTTTTTCTGCTGAGAAAGCCCTTCATCAGGAGGCCCTGGGTCTTGTGGGGAGCGAAGGTCATCTTGTTTCTTTTCCCCCAATCGAGGAACATGTTCAAACCTTCACTGCCTTTGCTCTCAACTTCCTTTCTGCTGTCCCCAGCGACCAGATACGTTTTGTCATCAGCGTAGTCGACAGCGATACATCCTTCAGGCAAGGGTAACCTGGAGGAGTCGTCAAAGTTGATGTTCCACAGGTCAGGTCCAAGAATAGAGCCCTGCGGGCATCCTATGTCAGCTTCCCTCTGGATCAAAAAGTCTCCGAAGCAAATCGTGATAGTACGATTGGAAAGGTAATCGTCGATTGCTTGGAACAAAAGTTTGGAACACTGCCTGTTTTTCACCTTTGTCCGTATCATGTCCCACCACGCGTGATCGAAGGCACCAGTGATATCGAGGAAGATTGCAACTACATACCTCTTTGGACAAGCCTTCACCCAGTCAAGCACATACGACAGGGCGTGCACCGTGGATCTACCGGGGACGAAGCCGAACTGCAGGTCACTTGCCGGAGACAGGGTTTGCCGAAGTCGCTCTCGTATCAGTTTCTCCAGAATTTTGCCGAGTACTGGGAGGAGGGTAATTGGCCGGTACGCCTTGATGTCGGTCAGTGGTTTTCCGTTCCCCTTTGGTATGATCCGGAGCACGCCGCGCTTCCACTCAGATGGGAAAACTCCTCTCCTCAGGCACGTGTCCATCACCTGGAAGAGCTCTTCCTTGGCGTGGACCCAGACTTGCTTCGCAATCACGCCATTGAGCCTATCATGCCCTTTGGGTCAATGAGATAATAAGATCAACTAACAAAGAGCAGATGCTAGCAACGAGATTGAAAACAAAAGAGGAAGGAGCTTTTGTTTTTCTGGGCCGTTTTCGCTTGTTATTAGATTGCCACCTTTTGTTTACGGAAGTTCGATTTAACGCGGATAATCGAAATTGATTTTCCAGAAGTATTTATTACGGGAATTTAGCTACATTGTATTATTTTGTTACTGCGGATAAAATAACGGTATAACGAAGTGGTGCTCACAAAAATCTGTCTTCCTACCATAATATAATTATTTTTAGGAAAATTTTATCTTAAAAATGGAACATATTATAATACTACTTATCTGCCATTAAAAGAATTTGCTTGTGGATGAAAGAAGAGTTTACATTTCATATATGTACAATTTATACAGTGAGGTGTTTCACATATATTGGTATAATTAATTTACTTCAAATATTCAGTTAAATCACATCGCAATCAAGACCCTTTAACTAAGGGACACAAACATCCATGTATTCAGTAAGAAGTAAAACAGATTATTTTTAAGTGTGATATGTGTGTAGTAAATCGATAGACACGTTTAGATTATCCATAGAAATTAAACGTTTATCATGAAGTCTGTAATCTGCAAATAATAAAATAGATAATCCCGAATTGCTATCCGTCATTGGTTTAAATCAGGGTGGCCACAGGACCTGGAAAACCTGGAATTATCAGGGAATTTTACCGAACCTGGAATTATCAGGGAAATGTCAGGGAATTTCAAAAAAAATTTATAATATCAGGGAATTCCAAAAATAAAACTAAATTCGTTGTATTGCGATTTGTGAAACCCCAAAGTTGTATTTTATTACTTTTACTTTGCGACGCACAGTGGACGGAATGAAGAAAAAACACGAATTAATTCGTTGCTTATTTTTTGATCTTATTAATGAATTACAACTATTTTGAAGTAAAAATTATTAAGTTACTCTTCCGTAGAAATTTACAACAACAAAATAATACATTGTGAAAATATACAAATATCTAGGCAAATAAAACATATTAATTTAAAATTTTACATATTATATTTCACAAAAATAAACAAAATATAGTAAATTTTACAGAGATGTCTGATTTTGTTAAAAAAAAAGAATAAAAGAAAACACAAATAATATGATGAAATCTATTCTCATTAAGAATGTGAAAGACGGGCAATAATTTTAGGTACACACATATTTTAATTGAAAAATGATAGAAAATCTAAGTGCTAAAGGTGTTTGCGTTGTCGTTGGAGCCTAAATCATCACACAAATTTCCAGAACCATTTAACGAATTTTTAGTAGACTTAAAACTTCGGTAGGTAAATAGAACCTTTTTTTTGGAAGTGGTCGCAAAATGCATATTCATTTCTTATTATCTCAGGAGTTTCTTTTTTAAATTGTAATCTTATTGGTCGGAAGTTCCTTGTAGATGAAGACCGTGGGTTTAGCTATATAATAGTCTTGCTTCTTGAGTTTCCTTCGCTGTAGAGCTGAAGTGGCACCTACGACGTTGTAAGGAGATTCGAGTCATCATGATATTCTCCATCACTATACTTTTGCTTGAAGTGACTGACTACCATAACCATCGCAGCCCCATTTATACATTTGTGCAATCTCATTTCTGCTGCTAACTGGAATTCATCAAGAGTGCGAGACTGTAACATATCATGCACTTTTTTCCTTCCTTGATCTAGAACCACTTTCTTGAAATACTTCTATTGGTCTACCCAACGATTTGGAGACAACTGTCATTTCTGACCACCACTCTAAATTATGTTTTTCAAACCTCACAATAATAACTGCGGCTTTTTCTCCATTTCTTCACCGATTGCAGTGAAAAATATTGTTTCATGTGATATTTTTTTTTTTAGTATCTCTTATAATGTTAATGTTTTTTTGTTTATTTGTCTATTTTTGTCTGGTCTTTTCATTTATTCACAAATTGTCTTCAGGCGAAATATCATAAATTTGTAACAAGTGTATTTTGTTTTTAATGGATTATTGGGATGCAAAGAAATAATAAATGCTATAGATGACGGAATTCCCTTTATTATTTATTTAACGAACGATATCCCCTTATATCAAATTAAAAATATCAGGGAAAAATGTAGAAACTGCCCTGGAAAACCTGGAATTATCAGGGAATTTTGAAATCCATTTTTTGTGGCCACCCTGTAAATGTTCAAATGAGACTTACCAGGCACAATCCTTTTCATACAGAAGCCTACATCATTTAAGAAGCCAACAACTAGACTTGGGTGAGGATTAATTATTGCACGACCTTTGTTGATGATCCAATGTTTAATCAAGTTTTTTAAGTGTTTCGATTTTTTAATTGCCTTTTTTTATGTACCAAATAGGGAATATAAATTCATTAAAAAAATTGGGTAGATAGTTATTATATTTACGACACCCACATCCTTTAACTAACAATGCGGGGTTGAGAAAAATAATAATATATGGCTTTCTAGGGATCATAGGAAATGTAGTGAATAGGATTATATACGTAGTTTCCATATTTTTCAACAGATGTCGTCATTTTAGGTATTTATGTGTAGTATTGAGTTGTCCTAATAGATTTCAATTGAGTAGTATCTTAAAAGTGTCTGTGTCATGTCTAATACACGCAATAGCCGATGATGTACGATCGACAGATGGGCTCCCTTAGTGTCGAATTCACTGTCTTCGGAATAACTCGGAGCATTCAATAAACTGGACGTTTGATCCAGTTAAATATTAATTGTAAACGCCACGATAGTGTAAATAAATAAACTTGTAATCTTGACCTATGTTGGAGATTCCTGAACACATATCACTGGGATTGAATAATATTACAGAAACCTATGAGATTCTTATATCGGAAAAACACGGAATAGTCTAAAAGAGCTATAAAAAATTTTAGCATTTTAACATTAAGTAAGAATAATTTTGTTCCTGAAAAAAAAAAGTTTATAATAATTTTCGTGGGTTCGAGTCGCAGAGGTGCCAATATCTTTTTCTGATTTTTCTGTTTTTTAATTTTCGCTAATATTGTCTTCATTAAATTAAATAATAAATTTTCTGGTTATGAACAAAATAAATGTCATAAATTTCGTGCTTTATTGTGTAGGTAAGTACCAACGACATTATGTATCTTTTAATGACTGGCAGAATAACCAAAATTCTTGTAAACATCAATTAATGACCCAGTAATTAACTCCTAGAAAGTTTAGGGGCACGCTCGATCACGAAATTGTCAGCAACGATTTTAATTTCACTACATTTTAAATTAATTAATTAATTTAACAGGACACTTAATTTTTTATTGCATTATTGCTCCAGGGGCAAATCATTTATCAGTATATTAATTTGTAATATAATCTACCATGCATCTGCGTAACGTCTAAAGTCTAAATGCGATATTAATCAGCAATCAGTCCCTTAATTAGTTAGAATCAGTCAGTGTTTTAGAGTAAATGCAGTTTGACACAGTTCTTGATTGAATTCCTTTCTGGTGCATACAGCTTTAAAAGCAATATAATTCTAATTAGGTTGATAGGAAAGTGACCATAGAGTTCCTTAAAAAGGGTGTAGGGTTCTCATAAAACCACTCGTCATCATTTTTTCTTTAATTAATGAGGACAATATTAGCGAAACAAGTTTAAAATATCGTTCCCATCCAATGCCATATCTTTAAAAAAAATGTTGGCGACGCATAAAATGCGTTTGTATTCCCTTAATGTTACAAAGGCTTTTTTTAAATAGTTTTTTAAGTCCAACCGCGCAAAGGTTTATTACTTTCATATTTTGCATAATTGGGGACGAACGAAAATAGAAAATTTTAACTCCAAACAGAAAGCTCTGTAAAAAAAAATTCCTTGGGGTCTTTGTCATCTTTAGGGATGCTGTGTGTGGGTATTTTTAAATAAAAGAAAGATAGGAAGATCTAAAAAAGAAAAATTGTGTGCAGTTCACACACGGTAGAAGTGAAACCTTCAGAAAACCAAAGTAAACTAGAGTGTGGAGGCTACGAAGCACCGCATAAAGATGCCGATTATTCTTATCGCAGGCTTAATTCTTTAGATATAATATACAGGTATATCCTAGTGAGACAGGCATACAAATAAAACCAATGTAAATATATTTTGTTATAGATAAATAAAAAATAAAAATATATAATAAAGGCAGTTGATCAAGAAAAAAATTACCACGAAAGTAAATAACATTCGTTTGAAAGGCAGTTTTCATTGGTGACCACTTAAATTCGTTTGTATTTTGAGTACCATAACTATATTTCCCTTCAGTAGGACCTTTCAGATGGTTTCAGTTTGCCTTTCAGAGTGGCTGGAATTGACTTTAACAATGTTTGGTAAAACGATACGAACGGGCAAGTTCTCTAAGTCCTCTAAAATTTTTTTTTTGCCTGCAACATTTCAGAAAATTGGGTACCTCCTACTTCAACTGACTTTATTCTCGTTTGGAAAAAAAAATGCATTTTTTTTTCATTATTTAAATGATAAATTATGACACATTATTACACAAGCCAAGTTTTTTTGATGTTATGCCATGAACTTTATGCAAATTTGGGTTTGGCTTAATAATCAATAACTTCATAATCAATCAATCGATCAATTCATACATTATCCCTTACAAACTGCTGTATTGGCTATTGAGTTGACCCATCACAAGAAATGACGAAAAATGGTGGAATGTAATGAAGTGGCAATAGCTGAATTGGTACAGTTGCCTGTCCCCTGTAAGACTAGAGGATTTGGGTAGGTTTCATATTTTCATTGAGAGTTGATGATAATTAATAATTATCTTCTTCGATGATTAAGAGGAATATAAACGCTAGAAATATTTCGATTCTCGTGCCTGCAAAATTTGCAATCGAGCGTCTTATTTGCGCGAGGCAAGTAAGCGAAAGAGTGTTTTTTTTTTATTTATTTTGTCCAAAATTTTATAAGAGTGAAAAAAGTAAGAACATAGAAAACCTCAAAAATGTTCTTAGCCATAAAGGGGTATTTTTATAAATATGTTTCTAGTATTACTCCATAGTTAAGTCATGAAAAAACTTTTTTTTTCGTGGTTTACGCTTATTTTTTTTGTTATGTAAATAATATTTTTTTGTTATTCCTTTACATAGAAAACTTAGTTAAAACTTCAATTTATCGGTAGCATATTTTTGACGTTCATACTGTTAGCCAATTCGCCGTAAAGATTAATCTAAATAGTATCTAAATAGGATTTCACGTATAACTTCACCTTAAATAAATATTTAGATGAAACAATAAGTTTTTGTTAGAATACTTATAGATTTTATTAACGCCGACCGGTTTTGGACCGTACTCAGGACAAACATAATATAATGACTTGGCAATTACAAAACAGTGGGTGTGTACAATGTATTTTTTTCATCTGTTGTGGTAGAGGTGGGGGCTTGTCTAGGGATTAATGAAGAGTGGGTGGGGGAAATAGAACGGACATTGAAAGGGAACATATCTAAGATAGGGCGATAAGATAATATTTTTTATAAACGTTTAACTTTGCGACAACCCTGCCAATGATATAACATAAAGTTAAAGATGATGCACGCCTTTAATTAAGAAGTCACTCTCAATTACACCGAACGAGGAATAAAACGCTTCTGCAAGCAAATACATATTAAATGGTGATAGCCCCAATTGGCCGATAATTATTTAATGGAAGACAGGAGTCAGGAGTAGCCGACCAGAAGTCTGTCATTCACAGAGAGGAGGCTAATTGATTGCCTGCATTACATAAAGCGTAGGTAATTAATCGGTGATTCTGGAACCTCTGGACCCGTACAAAACGTCCGAGCTTTTCAAAATGATGACTATCAAAATTTACAGGCAAATTGTTTTAAACAGGACAACTTTGAATGTATTTGTGTACATCGATAGTATCAAAAGTTGAAAAAAGCTTTTCGGACTAGTTTGGAATGCCCGATACGAGTGCGTGGCGTCTCTGTGCTTTCATTTTTGTTTCAAGATTCAACTACCTGAAATAAATATGATTATTTTAATATTACTAACCTATTTATGTATCTTCTAAGTACACTATGATATAAGTAAGAGTTTTTAAAACGAATATTTTACCTGTGCGTATTTCACTAGACGAAAGTCACTTTGAAGCTGTTGGCAATCACTCACATTTTACTTTGTAACCTTTCGTGTGCCGCAGCGACCGATAGGCACGATGAAAAAATCATTTCTCCGCGTATAAACAACTTTTCTGGTAAAAATATCTACAGTAGAATATATGTATATATATAATTTTTATAAGCAAATTAAAATGGTAACTTTTTTTACATAATATTTTCATTCTGTTTGTGTATAATGTTAGCCGTTATTATAACTATTACACGACTACACATTTCTTTTATATTTCATCTCAATTCTACGAGTATTTAAAAAAAAACATCTGTTGTGTTAAAAAAAATGTATCTCTTATATATTATTTTTGTCTCATTCATCCTTATTTTATCTTGATACCTTCGTGTGTACAACTACCTATAGCTTATAATCTTATCATTTTAATGTAAAAGCCATTTTATGGCTAGTAAAAAATGTTTATCGATTTTGGTCTCCGGTGACATTATTATGTGCTTTTTCAATTAAAATAATGCATTTGTTGGAAACGCATGAGTGCGTAAAAGGTTGACATTAATGCGTGTGATTTATAGCAAAGGTCTGGAGAATATAACAATATTATTGATTACTCATACGAATATTTCTGTTACTAGCTTCTAAAAATACCAAACACCAATGCAGATATCATAACGATAATAAGAGGCCGTACTTCTACAGATGTATGTATTATGTATATATTTTTAATTTAAAATATTGTGTAAAATCATTATTAGTGCGATAATCATAGACTGAAGTTTTAAAAGTGGGTTGTATGGTGTATCGATGTTTTTATTTTTCATGGTCGAATGCCTATATCAATTACAAAAAAAAATAAACAGATTGAAAAATAAAAGTCCATTATTTGGTAACAAAAAATATCAAGTCTGAGAATGACGAATATACGTATTTGATTTATCACCATAAATAAGCAGAGCTTGTGTGTATGGGGGGGGTGTTATTATATTTGTTTAATTTTTTTTATTCAGTTCAAATTTTTGGTATAATTTGCTGAGTTTTTAATTTTTTTATATTACTGTTCATGTTTCTAATTTTTTCAGGTAGTGAATCAAAAAATGTAACTCCGAAATATTTATGATATAACTGTCCTATTGTTTTTTTACATTTTAAAGTACGAAGTATTGATGTTTGTCTAAGATTTCTGTTATTTTTAAAGGGTGCAACTTTATTTGGAATATTATCTTTATAAATTTGTAATGTTGCATTATACAAGTATAATGCACTTAATTTTCTGATCTTTAATTGTTTGAATAAAAGTTCTGACCAATATAAGTAGGGTTTTATTTAAATTGTTTTTATTATAAGTTTTTGTGATATGTAAATTGTTTGTGTTTGATTTGTATATGTACCGTCCCATCATATAATGCTATATTGTATAATTAATAATAATAATAATAATAATAATCTTTATTTGGAAAACAAACAGCTTTACAAAGATGCATAAAAATAAAGAGTGCTAAAATAAAACAGTAAGCCTAAAAACATGTTTTCGCTGATAAAATTTGTTTTTTTTCGCTGACAAGAAAAACATAAAGAAAAACTAAGAAAAAAATAGTTAAGAGAAGCTAAATTAAACATAAAGAAAAACTAAGAAAAAAAAAATAGTAAGGAGAAGCTAAATACTTAAATAATGCATGATAAAATATAGAAAAACACAATAAAGGGTAAGCTTATTATCTTATATGAGTATATGGATGATTTTTATGTAATTAGGGAATATGAAAATATATTGCAAATTAGGAAAAGGAATCTGATTAATAATATAATAAATAAATATAAATATGGATGTTAAGTGGTGTGTTGTGATGCATTACATTTATCTGATAGTGTTGCTTTGAATTTGTTGAAAGTTATATTGAAGATGTCTGTATATGTGAGGTGTGTGTTATGATAGTGGCAGGCTCGATGTATGAATTCATTTTGTAAGTAGTTGGTGTTGGAGCGGCTGTTATAAAAAAGGGATACGTTTCTGCCATTGCGACCAGGAACTCTAATATCTATTTTTTGTAAAAGATACGGGGAAGATATCGTATTATTTAGGATTCTGTACAAAAACAATTGATCAGAAATAATTCTCCTACAATTTAATTTCGGGATTTTAAAGAATTGACGAATATCTTCATTTGATTGGAATGCATAAAACGACCGAAAATTTATGTAGGAGAGAAATTTTTCCTGAACACGTTCGATTCTATGAACATATGTTATATATCTTGGATTCCAAATTTGTGAGGCGTGTTCTAGGTGCGGACGAACATAGGTATAATAAAGCAAAATAAATGTATCGAGAAAATAAAATAGTTTTGATGTTCGTAGTATAAATCCTAACATTTGGGTGGCTTTAGTGACAATGTTATTAATATGTAATTGGAATGTAAGTTTGGAATCTAAGGTAACACCCAGGTCCCGAACTGATTCTTTTCTTTTAATATCGACATTGTTTATTGAATATTTAAATATTATTTTGGTCCTATTTCTCGTAAATGATATTGAGTAACATTTATCTATGTTTAGGAACAAGCAGTTAATTTTGCAATATTCGCTGAGATTATTAAGGTCCTCCTGTATTTTTAAGCAGCACGCGATATCATCGATTGGAAGGTATAGTTTCATATCATCTGCATATAAAATTGCCTTGCAGTGTTTAAAACAACTCGTAATGTCATTAATATAGATATTAAACAGGAGAGGACCCAAAATTGATCCTTGTGGAACTCCTGATGTAATATTGACCCAGTTTGATTTGAAACCACTTAGCACAACAGCTTGCGAACGGTTTCTGATATATGAGTCTAGCCATCTTAGTAGATCTCCATGGATACCCGCAAGTTTTAGTTTTCTAAACAGAATGGAATGGTTAATTTTATCGAACGCCTTGCTGTAATCTGTATAAATGGCATCAGTTTGAATACGCTTATCCATATTATGAAGTATAAAGTTCGTAAAACAAGCTAAGTTAGTAGTGACGGATTTACCGCTTCTGAAGCCATGTTGGTGTTCACTAAGAATGTTCTTTAATGCGTTGGAGATTTGGTCTGCTGCAAGTTTTTCGAATAATTTTGAGAAAATTGATAGTTTGGATATTGGCCTGTAATTTTGTACAAGATTTCGCGGACCGGACTTGTATATTGGGGTTACAAATGCTTGTTTCCACATAGAAGGAAATTTACCTGTTTGTAACGAACGTTTAAATAATATTAATAATGGATACGCTAAATTCTTTGAGCATTTGGAGATAAATATAGGTGGAATTCCATCTGGACCAGCACCTTTGCTAGAATCGATTTGGTTTATGTACTTCAAAATTAGATCATAACTAATCTCTAAATCACTAATTTCGGCAACGCTGTGGTCTGCAAGAGAGTTTACATTGGGGACATCACATTTCTCGTATACTGAATAAAAGAACGACGAGAACAGCTGCGAAATTTCTTGACCGGTATGAGCAATTTCGTTTTGATAATTCATAGTACTAGGAATGGATGATGTCGTACGTTTAGATTTTATGTACGAAAAGAGAGATTTAGAATTTCGATGAATATTCCGTTCTGCATTGAGAACAAAATTTTGGTGACACTCTTTGGACATATTTTTTTGCCTTATTCGTAGAATTGAGAAAGCTTCGTAATCAGATGGATTATTATATTTCTTGAATTTCGATAGATATTAACGTTTTTCTCTTGTTATTTTAATGAGGGCAGGTGAGTACCATGGTGGATACTTTAATACTTGAATAAATTTGCTAGGTATAAATTGATTTATAACAATGTTTAATTCATTATAAAATATCTCTAATATTGATTGACAGAAAGCGAAGTAGGTGGTTCTAAGTAATTTTTCGTTTAAAATATCTCTTATACATATTTGTATTATCCATACAAATAATTCAATAATTCCATTGTTACAAATAATAATATTCCCATCACTAGTTCACACAAGTGACTAAGATTATGTCATGATGAGACCAGGTAACATGATTCTATAAAATGAATAACGGCGCCATCAACATAAATAATTCCAGTCCCACGGTTATAAAATAATAAATACAATATAATGTGCAAATTTTTTACCAAATGTAAAACTATCCGCAGTCAGAATAAGAGGCAGTAAGCGCTATCAGGTTGCAAATGACGAGAAAGGGAAATGATGATACACGTTGTCTTTCATTTTTCAATAATTTGATGATAATGATTTAATATTTATGATTCAGTTGTCTGGAGCAGAGTGAAATAAGAGACTAACGCCCTATCTGCCTAATGAGCCGCTAACCGCTAAATTACAGTAAAATCACCTTTTTATCTTTGAGAGTTGGTTCTTCCGTCTTCTACTATTCTCATAACTTATGTGTAGTATGAATATAATGTACCCGCACGATTTCTGAATAATCGATTATGGTCTGTAGCTATGTTTTATTAAAGAAATTTTGTGTATTTTTTCGGGTAATAAACCCGAAAAAAAACGGGATGAATGGCTATTTAAATGGCATTAATGGGGTAAATGGCTGTTTAAGGGTAGGGTTTGGAAAACATCGCTCCGCATTATCAGTAGCATCCGCATCTAGTAGCAGCAATACTAGAAAATTATATAGGGGTAGTTAGAAAAATGTGTAAAGTTACTAGTGATTAAACTTTTTTTACTGTAATCTTACAAATTCTATAAGTTATACATGCTGCAACTTTAGTTAAAACGTTGAAAAAGGCCTTCGCGATTATCTCTCCTGAACCTGTTGTAAACGTTTTTAACAAAAATCCTTCCGTAATCTCAGAGTAAACATTATGTTAAAACACGCTATTAAATTTAAAGCACTTCAGTGTTTCTAGATTTTTATTGTAATTCGCCTAAACTTTCTGAATTTTTCAACTATCCTCCGCCATACAAAAATGTATGGCGGAATTATGCGCCGCGCGCTGTCTAAATGTCTATTGAATTTCACAGAATTCATTCAGTTGTGAGAAAGCGGTCACGGTGGGAGCACGCATATTTTTTTCGCGGCAATTTTGTTCGCTGTGTCTTTGATTTTTGAAGGAATCATTGAGGAGATAGGCGTTACAGAAACCGGGTAAGTAGAAATAAAATATATTTATTATTATCTAATAAATTATTTTTAACTTGATTTACAGTTTTACAGATTTTATTTATTATTTTTTTTTTAAACTTCAGGTACCTTCAAAATGGGTAAAAATAAAGGAAGCCTTGCTTACCGTGCCATAAAAATAGACCCACCCACTGGAAGAAAAGGAGAATAAGGTAATAATGTCAACATTTAAATTTTTTAAAGGTAGTTTGAAGGTGGACTGAAGTCATTTTGCATTTTGACATCTAAAAATTTCGGCATCTTGAATTTCTCTAGTTATCTACCGATTTGGTTCAATATCAGAATTCTGGCGTTTAGAAGTGCACTGAACTCGAATCTAATGTCAAAATGCAAAATTTCGGCATCCATCTTGAATTTCTCGTGTTCTCTACCGATCTGGTTCAAAATCAGTATTAGGGAGTATTGGCGAGCACTGAACTCGGATCTAATGTCCAAATGTAAAATTTCGGCATTCATCTTGAATTTCTCTAGTTATCTACCTATTTGGTTCAAAATCAGGATAAGGGCGTTTGGAGGTGCACTGAACTCTGATCTAATGTCAAAATGCAACATTTCGGCATCCATCTTAAATTTCTCTAGTTATCTACCTATTTGGTTCAAAATCAGGATTAGGGCGTTTGGACGTGCACTGAACTCGGATCTAATGTCAAAATGGAAAATTTCGGCATCCATCTTGAATTTCTCTAGTTATCTACCGATTTGGTTCAATATCAGGATTCGGGCGTTTGGAAGTGCACTGAACTCGGATCTAATGTCAAAATGTAAAATTTCGGCATCCATCTTGAATTTCTCTTGTTATCTACCGATTTGGTTCAATATCAGGATTCGGGCGTTTGGAAGTGCACTGAACTCGGATCTAATGTCAAAATGCAAAATTTCGGCATCCATCTTGAATTTCTCTAGTTATCTACCGATTTGGTTCAATATCAGGATTCGGGCGTTTGGAAGTGCACTGAACTCGGATCTAATGTCAAAATGCAAAATTTCGGCATCCATCTTGAATTTCTCTAGTTATCTACCGATTTGGTTCAATATCAGGATTCGGGCGTTTGGAAGTGCACTGAACTCGAATTTAATGTCAAAATGCATAATTTCGACGACCATTTTGAGTTCTCTACCGATTCCGTTAAAATAGTAACTAAGTTTTATTGAAAACAACGGCTGTCAGATCCATTGAAAAATCGAATGAATTTCGATGTTGGGTAAATTCTGGGTTGTATTATTACAAATAAATTTATTTTAAATTTTTTTTTAGGAAAGTGTTGGCTGCAATTGAAAACAAACCATATATGAACCAGAAATTTTTTCCACATCAAAACACCATGAGATTCTATGTCACATTGAGTCAAAAACTAAGACGTCTGTAAAGGTCCAGGGGCTAAAAAAAGTCTATGTATCCTTGTCCTTGCATAATATGATTTATAGTCTGTCGATCTGTATCAATTATGTTGCAAATAAATTAATTTTTTTATAAAGCAAGTGTATTTTTATTCCGTATTTTATCTAAATGCTGACCAGTTGTGCCTGAATCTAACCGAAATACACAGTAGATCGAGCGGCTGGCTCGCGGCTCGCGGCGGCCGAGCTTGTTTGCAACTACCAAAAATACCTAACTGCAGTGAATGGGCAGTTTGACCCAGGCGCTATGAGCTATCCACGCTATTCCACAATATGATTCTTAGTATGTTAAGCTGTATCCATTATAGTAGAAACTAAATTTTAATTTTATAAGGCAAGTATATTTTTATTTCGTAAGTCCGTAGTGTCTAGTATACCCACATCTCCTCTAGTCAGACGCAGGCGGCCAGCTGCGGCCGTGTTTGTCTACAAGTACAAGAAATACCTAACTGCAGCGTTAGCGCGGTTTGATACCTGGCCCTTAACAGTTGCGTAAAATGTAAAACAAGTTTGTTAGTACCTTAGGCGGATTATTTAAAAAAAATACCACTCAGATCGTTATTAAAATACTGATAACACCAATTTATGTTTGACGAGCTCTCAATACTTCCATCACAAGCAAGAAAGCAGCTGAAATTTTTGAATGGTCACATTGATGTACTTTTTACTATATATTGATAAACATGAAAATTATATATCAGAACGTATTGTAACAATTTTTCAGGTATCTTACAGCATATTACTTTTAATGTGAATACCACACAATATTCCCAACTGCTCCCGTATGGAGCCAATGAGACTATGAGACTATGGCACTCGCAATTGGGGTATGTTGGGAAAGTAGCGGGGAGAGCTTTGCCCTTCGACCATGGAGGTCGTATTGGTTTCAAGTTTCATTCTTATAATATTTCTCTGAATTCTTTTATCCGAAGATGCGACTTGTATGTAGGTACAGGCGAAGTGCAGACATTTTCAAGTTGGTTGGCGAAACAGCTGTCAGCACAGGACAAAAGAACCCCAGCGGAATCGATAAATCACCAGCACGCTCGTAATAAGCGCGCTGAAAGAATGACCGCAGTCGCGGGGCGCACGACACTGAACAGAATATCACTAGAAGTGTAATTGACTTAAAACTGATTTTCATAATAGATGCATAAGTGTCAAAAAATTTGTTCAATGTCACTCGAACTGGGGAAAATTTTTTGCCCGAACAATAACGAACATAACAAAAAAAGAATTTTCCAATTGCTTGCATTCTTTCGGAAGTTATGAGCGTATATAAATTTCGGTGATTCGTTTTATACAAATTTAATAATGCAAGAGCTCACCAGTAGTTTTATAAAAACCTTGTCCAAACAATAAAGATCACAACGTAAAAAGAATTATTCAATTTGGTTCAATCGTTCGGAAGTTATGTGCGGACATGCATTTCGACCATTCACATAAAATAATAATATAAATAAATACTCGTAGAAGATATAGTTTATTGGGTCCCTACCAGTGGCGTGCACAGAGTTTTTGATTAGGGTAGGCAGTAGGAAAACCGCCGAATTGATTCAAATAAATAAAAAAGAAACTTGATACAGATAGCTCCCTTCGTACAAGTTTTCGCTAAGTGTGCTTGCTGCTGGCTATAGATGATGTAGGTTTGGAGTATCTAAGCCACTTTAAATATACATATAATAATAATAATAAATAATCGCTTCATGTATGCGTATTATCACAAGCCAATTAATGGATATCCGAGGTGGCCTTGATAAAAGCAGTTGGCGTTGTCTCACTTTCATACTTCAGATAACAACAGATGTCAATGTCGCCACTGATTGCCATTAGCTAATTTGTTCCAGAAAGCACCGCCTGATACTACCAAAAAACCTCATAGAAGCAAATTCAAACGACAGTTCTAATCTATGCTACGTGCATTTCGTAAACATTGATATTATATCTTGTATGAAGTTAGCTCTAAGCAGAAATAATTCCTGCTTAGCCCGCATTTTAGTGAGGTAGTCGGAGGGCGCGTGTAGTTTTTAGTTACAGTTTATGTCACGTTTGTAGTATGCCGTTTGATGTGGCGGTCGCGTAGTTTTGGTTGCTCGGCTTTGTCGCGCTTATTTTTGAAAGTGTGTATTTATTTTTAGCAATAATTTAATAAATTATAATATTATTTATATGCTTACGTTTTACAAATACGCTAGGGTAGGCAGTGCTTATGTGCCTATATGGAGTGCACGCCCCTGGTCCCTACCTAGTTCATCTCAATATTCTAAAATTATTTTTTCAATGCTGGCAAGACCAACAGAAAACATTGTCAAAACCATCTCAAACCAGGCCTGAAAATCGAATAAAGGCCTAGTTTTTAAAAAAAATTCCATACAAATAAGCTGTCCTGGCCTTGCCGAGGGCTTGAGGTGGTATGTTTCGCATTGGAATATTATTCAATTTTCAGTGTTGCACAGTTGGGGAAAATTTAAATATCTGCCAAATTTTATAAGCGATTTTACAGGCTGCAAACAATTAACATTATCTATGAAAGTGAATATTTGGAAAATGTCAAAAAAATGTTGATTTTGAATGCATTATTGTGAAACATTTTGAATGAAATGCAGTACATGTTATGATTTTAAAAGTTTTTAAAACTTGTACTGTTTATGTTTATTCAAAAACATGTCCGCCGAAAGGTGTTTTTTTAACGTAATCTACGATCCCGCAAAGCACGTTTAAAATGTCATTTTTTCTCAAGAACTTTCCCGAAGCCTTTAAATTAATAAGAATAAATCCTTAGGAAAATCAGTTTTGTATGGAAAAAAGTCTTAATTACATTCCGTGAAAAACGCGACGGTTTTTAATGGGCGAACCTGTCGGCAGGAAACAGAACTAAGGCCGAATTTCTTCGAAGGTGATAGATTTAATTATAGTTTTCGCCGTTTGGTGCGTTGTTAACCGTGCATCGGTTTTTTGTATGAAAAATGGTCCTAAATCGGGACACGATTTGAGCACGCTACCCTGAGTCCGATAATGGTCTCTGCGGTCTTTGAAACTCGAGGAGCGGAGAGGTCATTTTCGGATCCATCAAAAGTCTTAAAATGCTTGATCCGAAAGTGAACCTTGAGGGTGGTGAAACTTAAGGGGCGGTGCGGTCGATTTTCCCGTCAAGGAGAAAAGTGAGTTTTTTGAAATAATATTCATATATAAATATATTCTGGCTGGTATCATATAAATGCATTGCTTTGCAAAGATTTGGAAGAAAGTGTTAAATATTTAAATTGTTTTATTTTTAAGTAGGTATTAGTACATTTCAAATAGGACCCTCAAATAGCATCTATAACTATTTATGGCAGCCCCAAGGGAAAGTGTTTGCTGTCGGCCTTTTATGGCCCAACCTAAGAGGAACTTTTATTATAGTAATATTTGCAATATTTGTCTGTCCTTAAGTGTTTTAGATTTAGTTTTATTGGTGGCCCTTTTCGGCGACTTTTGAGCAATTATTTTATTGCTAGATTTAAAAATCCAGTTGTGGGAACCGCTGAAATATTCTGTTCCCACAGTAAGTTAATGTACCATATTAATTATTTGTATTTGTATGTTTTTCTTTAAATATGGTGACGTGTTCAAGAGAGAGTTAGTATTGTTATTACGGTGGAACTGGAATGTACCGGACGTAAATTTAAGATTATGTTAAGATTATAATTTCATCTAAAGTTTATAATATTATCATGTTTTTTAAATAATAAAATTAATCAGGGGTCATAGCAGTCGACCTGAGACAAAAGAACAACGCTTGACCCTGTGATGAACCTGTTTCACTCCGGTATAGGTGGGTAAATTTTTTTTTTAAATATAGAATATGATCACACTATCGACATCTTTCGGGTGGTTTTAAAATCAATATTAAAGGAATCTTTTTTAAACTTTTGGGGTTTCCTTGCCACGAAGGGGTGTAAACAGTTAGGAAAAAAAAACGACTATCCAATCGGAATAGAGATGGGGACAGTGGGTGCGTCTTGGACCAATCACAGGCTGGGGGCGTGGGATGATGGATTTGAAAAATTAAGATTCAAAGATTATCTCACGGTTTGGTCGGGCAGATATTTTAAGAGGATAGTACCACTTCTAACTTGGTCATAAATCGCATTTTTATGGGAGCAGGAGGGGATCGACAACAGTTGATTTCACGTCTGGAATCGGGAAGTTTTGCGGGGATCTCGGTGGCGGAAAATTCAAAAGGACAAATATCATTCACTGATAACTAGAGTAGCAAGCGATCTCGATTACTTAGTAATCGTGAAACGGGAGTGGACATTGACGGTCTTAACCGCTTTTTCCAGACAAATATCTAGCGGATTCTGCAGGTAGACGATGGGGGAAAGTGTAAGACGTGGAAAACCCACAGGAGCCGATCTCTTCAAGGTAGTCGAGGGAAATCAATTCATGTTAGTGACCATATGAAATCTAAGATTTTGTATTGGAATTTTGTCCGTTAGTTTAGAGGGGAGGGAAGGTTTACGATCTCTTGTTACTTAATTGGGTCTTGAGTGTGAGACATCTGACATGATTTTGGGTCTCTAAGGTACGCATTAAGCTGAAATCACCACTTGATTTTACATACAGATGATAGGAGAAAGAAATTAGTGAAAAAGCATAAAATTTAACGACCTGTCAGGATTTTAAATTATTCGAAAACTCAAGTATTTTCTTGATCACTAGGCGAGAAATTACGGGAGAATTATCGGTTTTGGTGCCAGAGAAGGATGTAAGATGTAGGAGGAACTAGAAAAAAGGAAAAAAAAACGTTCGAAGGCAGGATTGGAATGGGATCTTGGCAGTGGTTATAGCCATAGGAAAGGAGGATCGAGGTTATAAAAGTTTAGATTATTATAAAATAAGGTTCTAAGAGCATCACGACTTTGCGGGGAGGTAAATCAAGGGGTTAGAGATTGCACATGAGCGTTTGCAAACGCGAGAAATATTAAAATTGTATACGAACACAAGAAACGCGACATGTAGCCAGAAACGGACACGGCTGAGTGTGCACACTAGCGGTACGTTCGATACAGGATATTCAGTCACGAATTTATTAGAAAATCCATAGTCAAATGTTAGAACGTCGGAATATCTAGGCAGTGACGTGTTGGGAGAAGTTTAAAATAATGAATGCTTAATAGATAACTGTCGGGATATGTTGTAGGTTAAAGAGTTGAAATTGGATTTGAGTTAAGCCAAGAAAGTAGGGCAGTTATATCGAATATTCAGGATACACCGTATTTGGAAGCAAATTAAAAAGGAGTAGAACGGACACTATAGATTTTCGAGAAAAGTTGAATTAATTATTCACACGATAAAAGGTGGATTATATCCACTAATCATGCGGAGACTCGAGTGGGAATTAGATGTTTAGACCCAAATACGCCCCTGATCGATTGCAACAGAAGAGTATCATCGTACGAAGGCGGGTCGATCAGAACGGGAGCTTAGCAGGAAAAAAGGTGAACCGACGTGATAGGATTATGGAAAAGGAAAGGACGATATTACGCGTTCATAAGGTTGTAAATTGCAAAATTTAAATTTGATTGATGGGAGAAACGTGGTATTCAAAGGGGTAGTTTGGGCGGAAAGAGGAAGTTGGGTGCTAGATTTCGAGAAGGATCTTTCGGGTTGATTTTTGCGAGAAGTAGGACTGTGGAAAATCGTGCGTGCATCGGAGAGTGACTAAGGTTTATAGCTGGTGCTACATAATTACGGTTTTGAACCGCTTGATTACAGACTTATTGGTAAATTAATATAGAATAAGACCACAATGTTATATTTAAATACTTACGAATTCTCACCGCTAGCTCATTCGGTAGATTATCGTGTTTGCAGTCCGCTCGGGTACTTGATTCAGAACAATCATCGCTTCATTGGTAAAATTAATACAGGTAAGATGTAATAAATTAAAAGTTTGATTGTCGCTTTAAATACTGAAGAATTTATTTAGGCTTCGACGCTTCTAGGAAAAAGCTTTTGTTATCTCTTTGTGAACGGAAAGTTAATGATTTTAAACCAAAATAAAAGGAATGAATTGATAACATAATTAAATAAGGCTTACGTACGTTATCTCGCACGGGTTACATCTGCAGAGCTGGCTCCTCGTCAGAAATAAATCACTGAATTTATTTTAATCTCTAAACACAAAAAACTGGTGTGATATTAAGGATCTCAGAAAACTATGAAGATTTCGTGACCAACCCTTAGGGAGGCTAAAATAAGAAGAAGGCCTGGAGAGCGCCCGAAGCCTCTCGGCTCCGTTACTTACCCCCTCCCACCGAAATCTCGGCCAATCAAGGCAACGTCGGTGTGGCAAACATTACAAAAAATAATACTGAATTTAGTACCTAGCGCAAATCATCGTACAGGGGTTGGAAGTAAAGATTCAAGAAAGTACTTCATAACACATCCCCGAAAACACCAGCAAAAAACCGCCGTTGTAACGAAGGTTTTTTGACTTTAAACCCTTCAAAGAATTCCCACGATAAACTTTACAAAAAAACATCATTCACATAGAGATTCGGCATTAAAAAACCTAGGCAAAAAGTTGTACAGTTTACATACACAATAAGTTATAAAGTTTACAGTCTACATAAAAATATTAAAAAACAGCAAAATCAACACGTCCAAGCGGCCTAGCAGGAACATCGTTAAACGCAGCTTTCAGGTAGTAATGTCCATCAGGGCATCCAGAGCAACAGTAACGATCTTCGGCAGCGGAGAACGACTCAAAGAGAAGCGTCAACATGAAAGCAAAAAATAACATAATTAGAAAAGTACAAACATTTAGGCATCGAGGCACATAGAGTAAACAAAATTATCTGAATGGTAAATGTATTTGCAACAAGAGATCAGAGCATAGGGGAACTCCACATTATATGTTTATCGTGATGTATGTATACGAAGAACATCAACCCCCGTTTAAAGGACAGGCAATGTATAAGTGTAGTCAGTATTCCACCTTTTAATGGTACAGATTACTGGTTTAAGACATATTAAAAACAAAACAGACAATAAAACAGACAACAAAAAAATAAAAGTATTTCAGTGATCCACATTGTTTCCTATAATTCAGGACAACAATCAGCGCTTCCTATAATTCAGGACAACGCTCATACCTTCCTATAATTCAGGACAGCACTCATACCTTCCTATAATTCAGGAAAACACTGGAAATGAATGAGTCCTTCTTACTTAAGGCCACCCAAAAATTTCCAGCCACACATTAATAATACCACAAGTTGTATCACAGTTCACTGCAAAATAATTGTCGTCGATGTATTGCGTTTTAAGGCAATATTTATAATTATTATACTCAGGGCATTAGGGGTATCTTTTTAATGCTGACAACAATAATAGTAATTCAGATTTTATTTAATGTTGGCTAGAAAATAGTGTTAGAATATATTACATAAGAATAATGAACTACGTCATGGGCGCCAGCTTATTTTTGTACCGAGAATAAGACAAACTCGAATCAAAATAACGAGGGTATCAATGACCCGCGTTACCTCCACCAGAGTACTGCAATATTCAGATTAAGTAATTATTACTTTAAGATACAATAAAAAATATTGTATGATATAGCCGTATTATAAAATGTGAAGTGTGGTCATCGCATTCGGTTAATTACTCCGATGCGATTGTAGGGTGAATTGTATGTACACACTGTCTCAAAAGCGTCCTTTCAAAACAGTGCTATGTGAAAAGGGTGTGTGGATATGTGTAGTGTAAATTTCATATCTTATTTTCATAATGCGTTGATTTGTCATGTTCTTACAAAACCACTTGAATGATAAATCAATCGAAACACGATTCACGTCGCAAAACAAAAAAAATTCAAAATTATTTGGAGAATTTTCCACTTGGTATGGGCCAACATTTCTAATTGGATTCCATCTCGATCTTCTTATCAACTTATCAAATTCCTGTAAATAAGTTCGCTCCTTATCACCACCGGCGGGTGATTCCGAATAATCACATTAAAGTTAATTAATGCCTATTGATGTCGTATGCAATCAGTCTTCCCCGTTAGTTGAATAAATCCAGACACTTGGCCTATGCTGAGCTTTATGTATTAATCTAATCATTATAAATCGAATTAAAATCCGAACTATTAATCGAACCCACCTCCTTTGCTACAATATGATTAATTAATAAATACCGATTATATCAGTCTATTTAAAAAAAATCAGCCATTGTACTTCCGTTTTCATTGATTTCGTTTTCCTATCAATTTGGGTTGCGGGTATGGGTACCGCCGCCCCGGGAACTATTTATTCTTTAATCAGCACTTCTGTTAATTCCTACGTCTGTCACTCCGGGACACTGACCACGATATTCCTATCCGCCCCTCATATCTCTTTCCTCCTTCTCCTTCCTTTCCTTAAAAGGACCCTCCACTCAGCATCCCCTAAGATGACATAGGCACTAAGGGAAATTATTTTCCTCAGGCCCTCCTGTGTGAAGCTGAATTTAATCGTAAATAAGTCTCTACTCTTCGTTGGAGAGATCGGTATGTTTGGAGATATGTAACTTCGCAAGGGATCGAACCCGCGACTGAATCTTAAAGTAAGTTGATTACATCGGTGTGCTTCGCATTATATTGTTCTAGATTCGAACTGGGAAATATCTAAATCCTATAAAGAATGCAGTATCATTGAACACTAAAAATGATATTTCACGGTTATATCACGAGGATTGAACTCGAATTTAGGACAGTTCTTTATTTCTGTCGTCATTTTAACTGGTAGGTATAACTCTCAAAAAGTAAATACTGTTTTGTCAATCAAACTTGGATCCACAAGGCTAATTCGAGCTACCTATAACTTTTCTAAGTATCAAACTTATCTTTTAATATCGTATGTAATACAATATCATTAAACACAAGTCAATATCTTCACTCTGAAAGGATATCGGACCAAGTACCTGCTTTCCCATATTTGAAATAAATGCTAATCCCAGAAAATAATAATAAGTGCATTTCTCCAATCCTAGCAGACAATAGAACTTTCTATTTACAGATGGACCCAAAATATCCATTAGCCATCTGCCGACGGGTCATAAACTGGTCTGTTGCTTTATCTAACTTTTATGAGGGTGTCTACATTTAATTTTTAAAGAATTTCGAATTCCATTATTTGGGTACTAGCTAGGTACCGACCCGGTCATAAAATAACTCTAAGCTTTATGGAGTTCTCCGAAAAATAAGGAATGTGTTATAAATATAAGACCTTTCTGGGGTGCCATAAAATTAACATTGGCAATGGGTTTTTCTGAAATGCCGAAAGCCGAATAATTACAAATAAACATAATATTTGTTTTTACTATTAATCTGGAAATATTATCTCGTTTAAAAAGATTTACATTTAGTTTGTCTTAAACTATATAAATAAATCCATAATATTCAGATTCTTTTATCATTTAGACTGAGTTCAAATCAAGTCGATTCTAGCAGAAGTTCACATTATGTGGTCTCCGCATATGTCTAAAACCATTTCGAGGAAGGTTTCGATTCAGAATGCTGGTCTAACACCACTTTCATCGTGATGGGAGACACTGAACCTACAAAATACTTTAATAGTTTTATTTTTCAAAAGATTTAAATGCGCTGTGGTAACGTATTTAATTTACAACCGGCTTCCCGTATTTCTACCGATTTATCGATTTTTTTTTTTTCTCTTTAAAACATAGATTTTAGTCTACATTTTTTTCACGCCAAAACGGCAATTATACAAATTTTTTCCTATAGAAAAAAAACGCAAATAATGCTCGCGTATTTTCTAGTTATGGTGATTCTATAAATGCTATTAGACAATCCTCACGAGGTTTTCGCTCTAATTTAAACAATTCATGTTTTATGAAGCATCATCACCATTTTCGCCTAAATATTATCGTTTTCTATATTGGCGCGCTGTCTCTAATATTCGAATTTAAAAATGGTCTCTTCTTCTTTTTGAGAGGACACACCGCGTCTTAAGTTTCAAATTTGGCGGTAAAACCAAAACGCGTGGGTGGACCAACGGTTTAAAATGGCGTTCTTTCGAAAGACGGCGTGCTTCCAAAACAGAGCCTGTCGATTTTGATTATTCAACGGTCAAAACACATGCTGGTTTAAGATAACGGCATTTGAAAAGACGCGCGAACTTTTTAAAATAGGAACACTTGTGAGATGCGTGATTTAAAATAGCGGCGTTTGAAAAAAAACACGTGGGTCAAAATGGATGCTAGCGGTTTAAAATATCTCTTTCAAAAAAACGGCGTGTTCCCAAAACAAAACACGTGGATTCACAGTTCAATTAACAATTCACAATCACTTATTTACCTATATATTTAAAGGGAAAGAATAGTTATTATTTACATATGTATACATACATCACGAAAAAATTATGGAGTTATAAAAAAAATCAAGGGAGCGATAATTATCCCGAATCAAGTTGGCCTCACGTTGGAAGGCGTCAGTGTTACATAATTACGGTTTTGAACCGCTTGATTACAGACTTATTGGTAAATTAATATAGAATAAGACCACAATGTTATATTTAAATACTTACGAATTCTCACCGCTAGCTCATTCGGTAGATTATCGTGTTTGCAGTCCGCTCGGGTACTTGATTCAGAACAATCATCGCTTCATTGGTAAAATTAATACAGGTAAGATGTAATAAATTAAAAGTTTGATTGTCGCTTTAAATACTGAAGAATTTATTTAGGCTTCGACGCTTCTAGGAAAAAGCTTTTGTTATCTCTTTGTGAACGGAAAGTTAATGATTTTAAACCAAAATAAAAGGAATGAATTGATAACATAATTAAATAAGGCTTACGTACGTTATCTCGCACGGGTTACATCTGCAGAGCTGGCTCCTCGTCAGAAATAAATCACTGAATTTATTTTAATCTCTAAACACAAAAAACTGGTGTGATATTAAGGATCTCAGAAAACTATGAAGATTTCGTGACCAACCCTTAGGGAGGCTAAAATAAGAAGAAGGCCTGGAGAGCGCCCGAAGCCTCTCGGCTCCGTTACTTACCCCCTCCCACCGAAATCTCGGCCAATCAAGGCAACGTCGGTGTGGCAAACATTACAAAAAATAATACTGAATTTAGTACCTAGCGCAAATCATCGTACAGGGGTTGGAAGTAAAGATTCAAGAAAGTACTTCATAACACTGGACTTAGAGAAAAACCGAGACTGTGCTGAATTAATTAATTTTCTTTGCAAGCGTTAGTGGATTAGATTCAGTGAAAGATACATGGCTTAGTTCACGAGACAGTGGTGAAAAGTGTTAATTGATTAAAGAGGATAATACTTAAGTCAATAAATTCTAAAAAAAATATTTAACCTATCGATTGGACGAAATAAAAGTCAGTAAATACGTATTATGAGAGTGACGGTCTTATATCTTATCCGGTGTTGGGTTGATTATTCACAAAAATAATCGTCGGTAAAAGTTCGCGATTGTTATCGTCTATTATGTAGAGAGATAAAAGATATCTATAAAAATTTACCCTAAAGGAAAAATATCGGACTTGAATTTTAATAATAATAATAAATGGTGCAAATTCGGATGGGGAGGAGGACTTAACTAACTTAATTTAAAGTAATAACGGATCAACGAATAAACAGTCGTTCTAGGTTTACAATAATGGCCCCAGTTTTGCGATAATAAATTTCATTCCTTTTATAAAAAAATGTCGTGATAGACCGTGAAAGAACGAAATTAATAATAAACTTAACTAGGTTTAAATAATCTTAGCAAGGGTTCGCGAGTCAGGAATGATATCGGATTTGGTATATTTTAATCCCAATAGTTAGAACATAGTAATCTACGAAAAAGTTCAATTTGCGAAAGCTCACATAAACGGCGTCGAGCGGTTATCTACCATATTTAGTTTACAAATAAAAGTTTAGAAGTTCGTAGGAAGTTTTTGTTTTCTCCACAGGTCTACGGCATACGTAATTAAGAATTGGTCGTGTATATCTCCGACCGGGACTTTTAACAATTACGTATTCGGTAAGTGGGTATACCTAATTTAAATTCCCAGGCCATCCCGGAACGCGATGCAGAGACGCCAGAATCGAAGCTGCCTCGTGAAACTGAAGATTTAAATAAATGACAAAATTTCATATTATTCCAGAATACGTTCAACGGTGTTATCACCAAGGACAGTGACCTTTTCTTGCAGACAGCTGATGGCACGAGCGGAGGAGCAAAAAAATGTACGAGCGTTGTACCCTCAACCAAAAGGGGGAGTTCATCGGGGTACACGAAATACTCAATAGAAAGCGACTGTCTGCAACCTAAACAAACGTAAATTTAAAACTAACAGGTACTCCTTTGAATTCCTATTTGTTAAATTGCGCCTTTTAAACTTTATGGTTGAACAATGTGGTGGTGACACCGAGGCTATACATATGTGTCAATGTCTGGTCCATCGGTAAGGGTCTTCCCACATTGTCCTGTTAGGAGGGGATGCTCACCATAGACTGATCGGGTCACGCGAGATGCTGGAAGCAATTCCCTTTCGCGGAACCGTGTCGAGAGAATGGGCGTGACGAGACGGATTTGAATTGAGTTGCCAAACGGTATGATAGGACGCGGTTCGCTGACGGAGGCGTCTTGGCCAAAAGCATCTCGGGTTGCCGGCAAGGTAGTGTGGGAGGAGCATAAGCAGCACATTTTGTGGGAACAACCCCTCAGCGCTTGCACATTTTTTAATTCTATCGACCTAGAAGCAAACATAAAGCCTAGACAATACTTAGGTAGTATGTTCGCTACTAGAGGTGGTTTATTCGCTGGCCAGGTCACGCAGGAGGAAGGATCTGTCTATCACAAGCTGTAGCCACATGTTCGCGAGTAGAGCCGTGACAAGGGACGAATTGGATTACCCCTTCTAGAGCCAGTAAAGTAGTCCTGGAGGTGTTCGATACTGGGGTTGATTGGGAAAGGTTTGAAGGCATGCCGTCCTTCCTTGGTTATGGAAGGGTCCGGGTATCTGGTTGGTCGTCAAGAGATCTTCTGGGTGCCATGGGTATAGCCTTGACATGCTTTGGTCGGGAGGTCGTGTCCGGAGAGCCGACCATCTGGTCAATTTGGTCAAGTGGAGGAGCCAGTACTAGATTGCAAAAAATGCATGATCCATTCTATCCATCCCTCCTTATTCCTTCCATCTTAGGTACGAATTTTGCGTTTACTAACAATAGAATATTATCATAATCATGTATAGGGTCCAGCCATGGAGAGCGGCGCGAAGGAACCGCCAAATAACTAAATGAAACATTCTAGGTATGTATTTTAAAATCTATTAAGACGTATAGGATCATAGATCAACTTTATAGGCTTCCCAGAATTACAGGGGGTACTGCGAGAGTATTAAAACAACGTGCAACATTAGAGACGTAATGGGGATATATTTAGGATAGATTAAGACAATAAGTATCCTTCTTACGTTCAAGAGATACAGAGAAATTCTTCCACACCTTATCTAAAAGAACCAAAAGTTACCACATATAGACATTAAATACCTACTCTAGATTTTCTAGAACCTTTGAAACAAAAATAAAACACAACGTAAAGGAAAGGGTTTATTGTAAAGTTTTCCCGGAAGGAGAAAGCCTTTTGCTGTGTTCAGTCACAGGGGTGGGAAAAACGAGTCATGATTCAAGACATTATTGGCGAATCAAACAGTACGGGAGAAGAGTTCACCGTCCGGAGATCGAAACGCAAGAGAGGAGAGGTATTAAAACCCAAGTCGGGGTTTGACCCATCACAACCCCACCCTCTCTGTGTACAAACCTACACACCTTTTAATATTAATTTTACCTTTTCCTTTGCGCAAATTCGATCTGTGCGAATCCGTTCCTATACAAACCTTCGCGCAGATCCAATTTTCGCAAAGCTTTGCCACTATTAAATCTTACCCTGTTTACTTTGCATAGATTTGCAATTTGTGCAAAGCCTTCTAGCTGTTGTACCTACCTACAACCTTTGCATAGATTCAAATTTATGCAAAGCCTATGCATGCACCCAATTTGTGCAATTGATTTATCCTGTAAAAATCAAACCCTGTCTATGTTTATAAATTTGTACCACATACAAAATAAACGAATAATCGGAGAAGCGTAGAGAGTAGGTCGAGATTGAACGCTGAGGCGTTCTTTGCTTCGTTCCGCAACGTCGGAACGAACGCAGTGGCGCATTCAACTCTAGAGAATGACAATTCCAAGAATTTCATCTAAATTCCGAGAATTTCATCTCACGAGATGTGAACAAAGGGATAGTACGGGCAGCCTCCCGTCACTAAGCCCGTTAAATAGGCCGATCTTTCGCCAAATTAGTGAGAGCTCCAGATCTCATCACCACAACAACATCTCGCCTTCTCTTCTGCCTTCTCCGATCGACCCCTGGACAACTTGGACTTTTCTTCTTGGCCCTGGCCGAACCGCCCTCCCTGAAGACTTCGAAACGCATACAATTGGTCGATCGCCTTTTTCAAGGCGAAGGTTTCCCCTCTACCTCTACCCCCCTTCCGCCCCCCTTGCCTTCTACCTTTCTCCCTACATTTACCCAATTTTCCTGAAATCTCCCCACTTTTCCCTTCCCCACTTTCTCCCTAGGTGTCGAAGCGGCCAGCCGGCAACTTCCCACTTCATCGTCTGTGCGGCTGGCGACTACAGTGCCTGTCCCGTACATGGAAGGTACACGAGGTGTATCTTCAATTGAGCAGAGGGAAAATAGGCCCTTTGCGTCAGTATCGTTGTTAAGATTGAACTGGGAGGTACATGTTGTACCTACAGTTCAGTATTGTAAAAAAACCGATAAAGATATCGAAGTAGAGACTTCGATATTTGTCAGTGTGGTGTGATCGTGGAGATCAACCGATCAAAGGGTAAATAGACCCTTTTGTAATAATTGTATTTTTATTGCTTTTAATAAATCGTGTTAAAGAAGAAGAAGAAGTGTTTTCCTGCTAACTCCATGCTGTTGTGCTCTCGTACCAAGATAGATAAGAAACAATTACAGTGTCCATCATCGATGGACAAGATTAATCACAATAAAACAAAAATCCATTTATTACTATTATGTAGTAAGGAAATTATAAACATGTTTTTGCTGTGAAAATGTAAGATATCAATCAATATCAGATAGTAACAAGGTAGATACATTTAAAAACGTGCTAATTAATTGCCCAGTGCAAACGTCAAGATATTGAAATGATTTATCCCTTTTACACGCAGCAAAACCACAAGTGTTCTACTAAATTATAGTCAAGTCAAACAAGAAATAACGGACAGTCGTGACAGCCCAAGGCGCCAGTATTAGAAAACAAAATCAACTACGGTCAAATTGCAATTCTAAATCAGATGTAGACATGGACCTTTCAGCTTACCTAGCATTTTGTTATTACATACCGCACCTTTTTTTCAATACTGAGAATCCTAATAGATTACTTAGTTATGTATATCAAGTGATAAAAATAGTGTGTACATGTATAGTTAATAGATTAAAGGTAAAAATATTTTTACTATCTAGTTATAATTTAGTTTCACCATTTCCCTAATCATATTGGTCATAATCTAGATACTTCCTGAAACTATTAGATAATGCCTAATAATAATACTGTTCGATATATCAATAAACCAAAGTTTATCTTTTAAAACAATCTTTGGAATCTAAATTACTCAGCCAACAAATCTTATCCCGTAGTGATATTGACATTTCTCATGCTACACACAAAATAACAAATGATTTAAAAGTTACATCATCACCCTGTTGTTCACCAGCGTATCCTTAACCCCTCAGGCTAATTTGATCATTTTCAACAACTTATATAGGTCTCATAGATGTCCCTGTGTCTCCTTTACTATCATGGTGAGAAATATGATCTAAACCTAAAATCTAAACGGTGTCAGAAAAAGAAAATACTACGCTTTATATTAAAATCTAAAAGTTAACAACAAAATAATTCAAATTTATGAAACCAAAGTTTCCGACCGCAATTTTAAAAAAAATAAATGAATCTTTGTGAATTTTTTATTAACTATTTTTACATGAAATGATAAAAAAGTGAGGTGATGATAACGTTTATAATACATTTGTGTAATAAAATATGTGTGTTTTAATTTTTTTGGTTATCAGTAATTTTAGTTAAAAAAAAAACCTAAAATTTTTATATTTCAAAAATGATATGTTTATTTTGAATAATAAAATTTGAAAGGGTATTTTATCACCGCTATATAAGGGAAGCGTTGCATGTGTTAGGGTGAACGGCAATTTTACGGAGTGGTTTGACATCACAAAAGGTGTTAAACAAGGCTGCGTAATGTCACCGTGGTTATTCAATCTATACATGGATAATTGTATGCAAGAATTGAAAGAGATGGGATTGGGCGCAAAATTGAGTAATCTGGAAGTATGTTGCCTTTTGTATGCTGATGATGCGGTGCTAATTTCTAGCAGTATGGAAGATCTACAGTCTCTCGTGTCTAGGATGAACGAAGTATGTATGAAGAATGAGTTAATGATGAATGTAAGTAAGTCTAAAGTCATGATGTTTGAAAGAGAGAGTACGAAAACAGTATGCAATATAGTTGTGAATGATGAATACTTGAAGCAGGTGGATGAGTTTGTGTATCTGGGTAGTATGTTTACGAAAGATGGGAAGGCTGATAGAGATATTGAAAGAAGGGTGAATGCCGGTAACTCCATTAATGGAGGACTGAATGCCGTTGGCGGTAATAAAAAACTGTCCAAAGACGCGAAACTAGCCGTCCATAATGGAGTGCTGGAACCTACCCTGATGTATGGCAGTGAGGCATGGAACTGGCAGAGGAAGGATGAAAGCAGACTGAATGCTGTAGAAATGAGATCCCTGAGGCGAATGTGTGGTAAAACCATGTACGATCGTGAGAGAAACGTGGATATCCGCAAAGAATGCAAGGCTGACGTAAGCGTGATGTGTAAGATTAAGAAAGGGACTCTCCGATGGTTTGGGCATGTAGAGCGAATGAACGAGGAAAGAAGTGTAAGGAGAATATATGATGCAAATGTGAATGGTAGAAGAAGTCGGGGACGCCCGAGGAAGACATGGCACGACCAAGTGAATCAGATACTTGAGTCGGGCCATGTGAAGAGTCGGAATAATAGAAGAGCATGTATGAGACGATGTATGAATGTGAACGAGGCAAAGAGTGTGTGCCAAGATCGAGTTGTGTGGCGGTCCGTCCTCTCTGCCTACCCCTGCGGGGAAACGGCGTGATGGTTAGTTAGTTAGTTAGTTAGTTATTTTATCACCTTTCAAAAACAGTTTTTAGTTTGCGGATACATTAACACGTTCATTGCTAACTAAAATTCGTACATATTAATGCCATGCTGAAAATACTTGCCATTTTTGAAGTGAATTTCAAGCCGATTCCAGGTATGAAAAAAAGGTCTTTCTGAAAGGTAATAAAGTAAAGGCAAACTAAAGAAGTGTTTACACGCGCACACATTTCGAATAGACAACATTATATATTGTTTTTTTTTTTCAGAAATAAAACAAGAAGAATAGGTAATGTTTTATTTATTTATTATCAATGACAAATAAAACTATTTAAAGAAGTAGTAAAAAAATTTATTCACTCTCCATTCCTCTCATGGTTTATGCGGAAACATGGTTCAAAACACAATCCTGGTACGTCGGGATAATAATAATAATTGGACAATTTGTAGAGCGCCGTTTTTGTGAAAAATCACCTCAAGGGCACTTTACAATTCATTACGAATTCCTAGGTTCTATTTAATTTTATTATTTACAGAAAGATACAAAAACATACTTACCTGCAGGTCACTTCCGAAAAACACACTTTATTAGAAAGTTTATGCTTGGGAAAGGTACGACTTTGCACGTTGTGATGATCTCGCCTTTGGGCCTACGAAATAATTCCTTTAAAATTGAGAGATCGATTTAGAAATATATTGAATTTTGTAACATGGAATGGTTTCAGCATACGATTCTCTGTTTCCAATTCATGGGGGTGATTTATGGGTCCTTACCACTAACTAACCACATGTGTTTGCGTAGCTCAAGTGCATGCGAACCCCGGCAAAGGCCATTCTTCACAAAACTAAGAAGGAACCCAGAAGAACATTTAGAGGGATTTTTTCGGGTTCATTATCAAGTCAGGGGCGGCCGATGAATGTTTGCCCGAGTGGTGACTGACTTTAACGCGAGCAAATTGATTTGCGAAGCAATTGTCTTGTGAATTTTCTATGGCAGTAGGGAATTGAAAACTAGACAATAAAGATTAATCTTGGTGCATTTAAATATACTAGAGCGACGCGCCGATTAGGGGTTAAAATATTTAACATATTTGTCAAAATAAGATTGCAGAATTCGTTAAATAGTGACGCACGCAGAAAGAACGAAAACGTGTACAGACAATGCTTATATAATGTTATTATATAACCAATAAAGTCAACGCAAGTAATTAGGACGAGTAGTGAATTGAAGTGCGCCACTGAGCTCTTCTTTTAAGCGTTATTGGGATACTTTATGACTCCGGCGCAGACAAAATTAGTTTACACCGAAAAAAAAGCGAACATGGTTTCTACACAAAATTCTCTGAAATAATAGTTAGAGTGTGACAGTTTTGACTATTAAACGTTGATATATGCATATTGGGAGATGTGTTTATCACTTAAGATTTGAAGAAGTGGCTAATATATTATTGAAACCACACAAGTAGATGGGTGGGAGTCAGGGGGCAGGGGGTTGGAGAGGACAGTCGGGGCAGGGAAGTGTTAGAGGACAGTCAGGGAGAGATGCAAAATAATAATTTGGTGCGCGTAAACCGGGAATAATTCATTAAATTAAAGGATAATAGTCGCGAGGAGACCAGCTCGGTGCTTCTAAATCGGGGATATTTCTTTTTAATTAAACAAAGGATAGTTCGTCTTTATTAAACAAAAAAAAGTCCACGCGAATAAGGAAGTCAGAGATTGCGGCTTGCGAGTTCATAAAGTGCTTTAATTAGTGATTAATCAATTAGTGCACGAGGGATGCTGGTTTTGGATTGTGATTCGTGCATGTCATGGTTGTGTGCATGAGAGGGGTAAGTTTGACAAATTGAATTAATTATGTTGTTTGGATTTCGTACAAAGCAGGGTTAAAACAATAGAATCATCATTACTCCCCGAGTATTTTAATTGTTTATAATTGTTCGTCTAGATTTAAACATGTATTATAGTTTATATAGCGCCCTTGAGGTGATTTTCCATAAAAGCGGTGCTATGTGGATCGTTCAAATATTAGTATTATTATTATAGCTACTTTAATGAGGCCTTTAATAAGGAACCATGTCATTTAAGTCGGATGCTTTAATCGGAAAATTATAACGGTAATATTTAAAGAGCTATCGGATAATTATCGGTAATCGAAAAAAAAGGGCGTTCCCTCCGTAAGTCGATCCGGGGCTGCCTGAGGTTGGCCGGCGACGATTTCTTGAGACAAGACCGTAGTAAAATAATAATTTGGGGTTCACAAAAATACTATTTGAAGCACAAAAGACACTTTCGGACCATAAATCTTAGACGAGGGACTTCATTTAAAGGACGGGATATTGAAACCACAAAAACAATAATAAAATCCTTTAAAAGTGCTTTGCTGGTGAACGAGAAAACTAGGTTACTGGGTATTCTCCAATACATAACGGGTAACAAAATACATAGGTATAGAATATAGGTATAAATTAATGTGTAAAGCGCCTTTGAGGTGATAATTATTATTTACGAGTTTCGTAATAATATTTTAAACGTAGCTAGGGGACTATATTCAGGAAGGTTTTTTTGAAAAGGCATTGGGTAATTTAACAGTTTATAAAATGGTGCGTATCATGGGCACTTTTGTTTACTAACAAAATCTGACATAATTAAATTCCCACTCCTAAAATTTCCCACACCTTATTCCAAATTTTAGGTATCACAACAAGTCTATTACATAGGACTATACATAAAATTATCGTATAATCCTCACCTTTTGGTTTACGCTTAGGTAGGTATATTTCATTCGATATTCGATTTAGCAAAAACTTTCACATTGTCGGTTGAATGAAGCCGTCGGTAGGTATTCATATTTTAAGCGTAATGCGTTATATCCACCTACATAAGTAGCAAAAGTTTTCTTAACTCCCTCACACTAGGAATAGGGATCATCCAGCATCAGGGTGGGAATGTACTCTGGACGAAAGCGCAGCAGGGGAAATAGAAGGAAAGGAAGCCAGATTCACGACCTGGTGCCTTTCATTCTCGGACCCGGCACCCTGGAAACCGAGCTTGACATTCCTTCTTTGAGCTGATATTTGAGTTTGAGCTTAGGGTACGCCTATCGTAGAGCATATGCCCGTGACAACATATCGAGGAAGGTCTCAAGTTACGCTTGTGTATGTTATGCGAGAGGACGTATTTTTCATTCAAATCAAACATCGATGACCATCGCGATTGCAGGCTGGCGCATGTTTCTGTAACGTGCCTAGGAAAAACGTAACCAATATTTCTACTGGTTCGACGTTTCTTTGTTGGAATCCGGATAAGTTTTCTTAACTCCCTCACACTAGGAATAGGGATCATCCAGCATCAGGGTGGGAATGTACTCTGGACGAAAGCGCAGCAGGGGAAATAGAAGGAAAGGAAGCCAGATTCACGACCTGGTGCCTTTCATTCTCGGACCCGGCACCCTGGAAACCGAGCTTGACATTCCTTCTTTGAGCTGATATTTGAGTTTGAGCTTGGGGTACGCCTATCGTAGAGCATATGCCCGTGACAACATATCGAGGAAGGTCTCAAGTTACGCTTGTGTATGTTATGCGAGAGGACGTATTTTTCATTCAAATCAAACATCGATGACCATCGCGATTGCAGGCTGGCGCATGTTTCTGTAGCGTGCCTAGGAAAAACGTAATCATTATTTCTACTGGTTCGAGGCGGCGTGCTGGACGGAGAACGGGACTATTGAGGACATGAGTGACTGCCAAGGCGAGGGTCGGTGACATCAAAATCTTCCTTAATTAAATTCATACATCGCCAGATCAGAGGAGAGAGCGGCCCCACCGATCTCCTGACATTGCCGATTGTCTAATCAACTTCGGTTTAATGTTTATGCCGATGCTTTAGGAGTTAATGGAACTCAAGTCATCGGCATGCTGAAGAACTTCAACATCATCATCAATCCCGAGTAGGATGTCACGTTCCAAAACCTCGTGCCACCCACACATTTCCTGAACAGTTCCTGACATCGGCTATCACGCCATTAATCGGAGCAGACCCTCATATCAAACGGTATGAGATGACCTTTCATCATCATCATCAACACATTTATAATTTGGCGGCGTATTGGTCGATATTATTCCCTTTACCACTCTATGATCCAGAAACACACATCAAACCCTTTCTCGACAGAAGGCAAAACATGTCGATTTTCATTCGTCGCTTGCGACCTTAACATTCTCTGGAGGAGTTGGAATTGGAAGCTGATTTGGCGGTCTATGACCATCACCTTATCAGTTGGGCTATGGAGGAGTCCAATTATTTAAACAGCACATGTTCTGTCTCATGTTAATCCAAAATACCTACCCGCAGAATCAAATTAACAAAATAAAACAAGCTAGCTAACTAACAAACTGCATCTAGAACTGTGAGTGTAGAATTATTGCACTCCGTACTGCTTTGAGTGTAAATCTTTTGTTAGAATATTTATTTATTTATTTATTGACGCCCTATTGGGCTTTAACATATAAAATACATATTATTGTAGAAAGCAATCACTTTGTGGTTTGACATATTTAATAAAATAAAATACGGTTTTGTTTAAAACCACGAGTTTTATTAATTTTTTTTTTGAACCGACCGGTGCTTGAGTAAAGCGAAACCGGTCGGTTCAAAAAATTAATAAAACTCGTGGTTTTAAACAAAACAGTATTTTATTTTATATAAAATACAAATAACATTTATAACAACAGTACATAACAAACTTAAAAAAATATTACAAAATATACAAATAAAGCATAAACTCAATAAAAAAAAATAGGAGTACATACATCTAAAGCTAATTCCACATGGATGACTTTAGAACTCGTAGGTACAACAATTCATATACCTACGAACAACAAAAACATGAAAAAAATCAAAACACATTTATTTTTACTTAATTACTCATATTGGAAAAAGAACAATAAAATAAAAGCATAAACAAAAGAAAATCGAAATAAAATAAAATTTACTCATTCATTATTTACATCTAAAAAGTAGTGGACTAATTTGGCTTTAAATGAATCGAAGTTTAAATTAAATATGTCAGCGACATCAGTCAGTTCATTACCCAACCTATGTATTCTTTCTACCGCAGAATTCGTAGCGAAGTTATTGTTGCAAAATAAAATATTCCGTCTAGTATATTTTGGAGGTATGTGTAAGGATAACAAGTTGATAGCGTCAGGGCAGTCCAACCTTGAATGAATAATTTTATACAATAAAAGGAGATCAAATATTTTTCGCCTTTCCGATAATTTCGATAAGTTAAGTTTACTGCGTAAACTGACATAATTGATTTCAATAATAGGAATACCAATTTTGAAATTAATAAAACGTAAAAATTTATTTTGAATTTTTTCAATTTGTAAACAATGAGAGTTGAAATGAGGACACCAAATACTTGAATTGTATTCAACCTGACTTCTAACCAAAGACGTGTATAACAATTTTATGGTTTTTATGTTATTAAAGTCTTTAGCAATTCTGAGAATAAATCCAAGCATTTGTAATCCCTTACTGGTTATACTAATAATGTGATTCAAGAAGCGTAATTTAGAGTCAAAGATAACGCCAAGGTCGTTAAATTCATAGACTCTTCTTAGAGTGGCATTGTTAATTGTGTAGTCGAATAATAAAGGAGTTTTAGATCTATGGAAACTTATCGTTTGGCATTTGTTGATATTAAGATATAATTTGTTTACGATGCACCATTCATAAAGTTTATTTAAGTTCCTATGTAGAGTTAAACATTCAGAAGAATTTTCGATAGATTTAAACAGCTTTAGATCGTCAGCGAATAGAAGAAAGTGAATATTATCGAAAATTAATGAAATGTCGTTAATAAATAGTAGGAAAAGAAATGGTCCTAGGTGGGAACCTTGGGGGACTCCACTTAAGGCAAAAAAAGTGTATGAAGTTGTGGAGTTAATTTTTACAGATAGTTTTCTATATGATAAGTAGCTTCTAATCCATTCGAGAAAGTTGCCGCTTATTCCCAAGTGTTCTAATTTTTCCATTAAAATGCGATGAGAAACAGAATCAAAGGCTTTGCTAAAATCAGTATAAATAGTATCAACTTGATAACCCTTGGACAGTGCATTAGAAATAAAATTTTCGTAAAGCAATAAGTTAGATGACGTAGATCTGCCTGGCATAAAACCATGTTGAAATATTGATATAAGTGGTTTAATTTGATGCATGATTTTACTTAATATAATCTTTTCAAAAAGTTTAGGTAGTGATGACATAATACATATGGGTCTATAATTTTCAATTTGACTTTTATCTCCTTTTTTAAAAATAGGTGTTATAAAGCTATTTTTCCAAATTTCAGGAAAACATCCTGTAGATAAAGATAAATTGAAAATTATAGTAATAGGAAGAGCTAGAACATGAACACAGTTTTTAAGTAATATTGAGGGAATCATATCTGGCCCCGAATTCGACCTGATATCCAGCTGTTTGATAAAAGTCACAACATCGTTTACTTCCACATGGATGTTATGCAAGTTGAGTGAGCTTTCGATAAATTGGGATTTATCAGATAAAATGTTGTCATTGTCTTCAACGTATACACTCTTAAAGAAATCTGCAAATAAATTTACAATGTCTTTTTTGTCATGACCCACCTTTTTCCCGTAAAACATTGTACCAGGAAAGTTAGAGTTATTTTTCCGAAAGGAGAATATACATAAATGTCAAATTATTTTCATGATAGCATTTTATAGAGCCGCAGAGGGTACGCGACATCGCATCGAAAGGTAGGATATTCTCAATTCGCCGTTTGAATGTAAATTTTTATACTAGATGCTAGGAGGGAAAATGCAGATTACTTCAATAAAAATAGTCGTCGGTGAGCGTAGGTGTATAACAGGTGCTAGGGGAGGAAGCTGGATGAATAAAGATAGATAATTAGTTAATTTTCAAGCTAGTCAGACTCAGTCATTGTTATTCGAAGCCTTGCAAATTGTAACACGCCATACCTAAAAGAACAAGGGTTTACCACAAATAAATTATTAATTGAATTGGATTTACTATACCAAACCACTAAAACAAAAAAGTACACAACGTTGTGGGGTTAATTACAAATTGATTAATTAAGAGCATCTCGTCACGTTTGCATAAAAGTATTACGTGATGGGGTTGAGAAGGCGCTGCAAAAGGAATGCAGGGGAGAGTCGCGAGAACGGGCGAGCTACGAGTTTTTAAAGGCCGGGCGGGGTTGCGCCTGTAGCTGTAGCACTGTAGCAGCATTTGGAAATCAAAAGTTAGGAGCCAACCAATAAAATCACTAGAACTAAAACTACACGAATGCCATGGAAATAATATACAATGTAACTGCCCCGTCATAGAAAAAACGCAAAACATAAAATATCTCGGAGTAATAATTGACGAAAATCTTAGATGGGACCTACATATTAAAGGTATTACGGAAAAACTCACAAGCCTTATATATTTCTTTAAAAATCTAAGAAACGTGGTAAATAAAAATGATATGAAAAAGGTCCACTACGCGTTGTGTCATTCTCGAATTGAATATGGAATCATAGGATGGGGATCTGCTACACATACGTACCTCCACAACCTGAATACGATTCAAAAAGGAATCATAAAGACCATATTGAAAGTACCAATTAGAACGCCTTCAATTGAAATTTTCAATAGCTTCGACGTACCAAATGTACAGCAAATATATGCCAAAAATATATTATTGAAGCTTTTCAAAAATAATGAATCCTCTACTAGACCATGTATGCATAACACAAGATCGAATAAAAACGATATAAAAAATATTCCAAGTTATAAAACCACTTTCGGACAAAGAAACTATACATACTTTGCAACAAAACTCCATAACATCCTTCCCCAAGACATAAAACTAATAAAAAATCCTAATGAATACAAATCAAGAATAAAAATATGGCTAAAAGAGGTCAATGAAAAAACCCTAATGAAGACATTAAAAACGACATAGAAGACAAATAAACCATATTTAAATAACTTTAGTCCGCCTCGGCACAGGACCCCCTAGTGAGGAGGACTAAGATATACAATAATTTTTACTTAATTTCACCATTATATCTTGTATGTAACAATTATTTTATATAGTCGCTAAAATAAAAAAAAAAAAAAAAAACAAAAAAAAAAAGGTTTTACTTAGTAGGGGGGGGGGGGGGGGTTATCACAACGTGGAGGGCAATATATTCAAAATACTGGACATTGCATGACTTTACCTTTGCTACCCTCATCACTGTTGGTTTTACATTTATATTTATACGAAGATTAATGCCAAAGTTGAGTTAAAATTTATTTGAAAGACTGGAGAATTGTAAGAATTTGCTATATTTTTACAAAATTAGTTATTTACTATGTCGCGAGCCGTGAAGCTGAAGTTGAAAGGTGTTTTTTTTTTTACTTATGGATACGACTGTCTGAAAAGATGAGTTTTTAGTTTTGCTCTAAATTCCGCTGAATCTGTGATCATTCTTAACTCGTGTGGCAGTCCATTCCAGGCTTTAGGTCCTGACACTCCGAAAGCACGCTCACCGAATGTAGTATCTGGTGTGCGCTTTGGTTCCATCAACCTTCCGATAGCGGATGTTGCTGCTGACCTGAGGGTTGATTGTCGCGAATTGGAATTTTCTGGAATACACATTTCCGATAAGTAAGCCGGAGCCATTCTGTTAAGGGATTTGAATACCATCCAGCAGAGCTTGAACTGGATTCTTTCAGGACACTTGAGCCAGTGAAGATTTTTGAGATGCTCAGAAATATGGGAATATTTAGATACGCCGGTGATGAGTCTTGCCGCAGCGTTGAACACAGATTGTAATTTGTTGATTTGATATTTCGGTAGACTAGCATACATTCCGTTGCAATAATCTAGACGTGAAACAACATACGAATTGACTAGTAATTTAGTCGCCTCTGTTGTCAAGTTTCTCCGTACTGCTTTAATTTGCCTTAATTGAAAGAACCCCGTGCTTACAGTTCTGTTCACTTGAGTCTTAAGGGAGAAATCAGCGTCCAGATTGACACCTAGTAGTTTTATGCATGTTTTTGGAGTGATGTCACTTCCTGAAATGGTTATTGGGGAGTTATCAATATTATGCTGACGTCGGCTTGTGGCTGTCCAGAGAAACTCAGTCTTTGCAGGATTCAGTTTCAATCTATTTGAGGTCATCCAGCGCGTGATTGCTTCTAGACACTCAGTTACGCGAGTTTTAAGACTGCCTATTTCCTCTGGTAAGCAGTAGAAGTAAACTTGCTGGTCGTCAGCGTAGCAGTGAGATAGAAGACCAAATGATTCGATAATTTTAGCGACATCATTTGTGAAGAGGATGAAGAGGAGTGGGCCCAGAACAGACCCTTGGGGAACTCCAGAAGAAAGGGTTGCATATTTAGATTGGTTTTTCCCCACTTTAACGGCTTGTACGCGGTTGACCAAGTAAGATATCAGCCAGTCTCTTCTAATCGTTTAATCAGGAAATCATGGTCAATCGTGTCAAAAGCGGCACTCATGTCCAAGACTGAAAGGAGTGCCAGTTTACCCGACTCGATAGCAAGAGTTATATCCGACAAAACACGTGGTAATCCAGTTTCCGTTGAGTGAAACCTTCTATATGCGGATTGGTACTATTTATCAAAACTACTATCTATCTTGTACATAAACTAGATGCTTGTATAATTGTATGTATAGATCCAAACTGCAACTAATCTTTTATTTTATGTATACGATACTGCCGACATGGGTCGACCCACAGTCTCCTCCTTGACAATATCAAGGAGGATACGGTGTTTCTACTTTTGTCGTCAGAATCTCAATTATTCCAAAACATGGGAACACCTCAGCACAGGTTCGCCTAGTGAGGTGTTCACAAAATACTACTAGGTACTTACCTATATACATTTACGGATCATTAACATTTTTTTTCCTTATTACTTAACTTGATATCTTTGTATACCAATGTAATTATCTGTAATATGTTAAAGAATAGAAATAAATAAATAAATAAAAATAAGTATTTAGTCAGCAGTTCATTAGAATTTAAGTGACATATTATCTGTGAAGCAGTGATTTTTTCTAGGATTTTGGATATTAATGGAAGATTTGAAACGGGTCGGTAATTTGAAAGATCTTCAGCGTCCAATTGCGGTTTTTTTATTAATGGAGTTACGACGGCTGATTTGAGGGCTTTTGGGAATTGGGAAATCACCCATGCTAAGTGACTTATTGAAAAGACAAACCAGAAAAAAAATTAACTATTTGTAAGCGTTTTTAAAAGTCATTTCAGTAACATTCTCCAGCCCTAAAGAGTCCTAAATTCTCCAGTCTTTTAAAATACATATTTTGATATTATCAACTCCACGAATCTTTTAAAATGTAATACTTATAGTGATGGGGGTAGCAATGCAATGTCCAGTGTTTTAAATATAATACCCTCCGCGTGCAAAGCCGTATCTTTTCCAAGCACAAACTTTCTAATTAAAGTGTTTATCGGAAGTGACCTGCAGGTAAGTATGTTTCTGTATCCATTTGTAAATATTAAAATTAGATAGAACCTAAGAATTATGAATAAATTGTACAGCGCCCTTGAGGTGATTTTTCACAAAAACGGCGCTCTATAAATTATCCAATTATTATTAATATTATCCCAACGCGGAGGGAAACTACCCGCGCAAGGGTCGCTAATGACTGGCCGGCACAAAAATACATTTCAGCTTACATCAAAATAAGTGCACTACCCAAAAAATATAAACCAGTCACATAAGTACTAGATTAGAGCGCGTGTTGTCTCGGAACTCTTTTGCGGCGCAGCTTTGAGCTTTGCGGAGCTTTTAGCGGTGGGGGGCTAGCAGTTCACGTGCGCGCGCGCTCCCGCTCGATACGCGTTCCGCCAATCCGCTCAGTCCGCTTCCGCTGCCGGCAGTGCCGGCATTTTCATTACGGGTCAGTCGGAATAATAGAAGAGATGTGTATGAATGTGAATAATCGCATTCTTCACATTCTCTTTCAACTCTTAGTTGTGACCCATCCTCTCAGCGAGAAAACGGGGATAGATAATTAGTAAAAATTACACAATTACTACAGAATGTAATAATTACTGCAGAATAAAATAATTTAATTATTAAAATTAAAATAGTAATTAAAATATTTTTTAGTAAATAAAATATTTATTATTAATTAAAATATTTATTATTTAATTTTAATTTTATATAAATTACTACAGAATGTACCTAGAAAATGTGGATATAGAGCGAATTAATGAAGAAAGTACCTAGGTAGTATAAGAAGAATATATGAATTGTTCTTTAGGAATTGCTTTGTATATAGGTACTGTATATTCTTTGTTTCACATTATCTAATCAATTTTGTAAGGACTCGTAAGGAACACTATATAATTTATTTTAAGCTTATTATAATTAAGCGCATTTGAAGTGAAATATCACAAAACTGCGCTATATAAATACTATGTTATTATTATTATTATGACGCAAATATGAATGGTAGAAGAAGTTGGGGACGCACGAGGTAGACATGGCACGATCAAATGAATCAGATACTTGAGTCGGGTCATGTCAAAAGTCAGAATAATAGAAGACTATGTATGAGACGATGTATGAATGTGAGTGAGGCAAATAGTGTGTGCCAAGACCGAGTTGTTTGGCGGTCCGTTCTCTCTGCCTACCCCTGCGGAGAACCGGCGTGATGGTTAGTTAGGTAGTTACCGATAAAATATTTGTAAAAAAAATTGTAACTTAGTCTTGGATTCACTCTCTACCTTCGACCAAGTATGCTCTCTAATAATACTTTTGTTTCTTATAACGAGCACGCCTCATTTTTATGGAATAACAATAATGCGTTGTACAAAGTCGAAAAAAGCTTCAAACTCGTGGCAGACGGACGAGAATCGGACAGAATGTAGGTACCCAGCTCGATCTATGCATTTTATTGTTTAGCAAGTCTCAATAACAAAATAACTAGGCGGGCGTCTAGTGATAGTTGGAGATTTATGAAAGTTCTAAATAATTACAGTCGTTCTCACTATAATTATATAGTTAATTTGTCCTTTTTTACTGCGTGCCAAAACCGCAAATGTTCCTTGCGCCGAGTAATACTGGAACATTCATAAAAAAGCAAAACGAACATTATATCAGAATAACAAATCGCGCCACGCAAATTGACATTTTTACTACAAATATACTGACCACTTTAACACCATAGGAATGGGTTGAAAGCGTGCACGTGAAACGTATGGCTCGCAAATAGGTTTGTCTCCTTCTAACGCAGATTAGGGCATTTTGGCTAGCAATTAGTGATAGAACTGTGAAATTTTCGTTCGCGAATTTTTCATTATGAGTATTATTTTTCGACATTAAAATAAATAAAATATTATCTGTAGTTTTCAAATGCGGTTGAAAAATAGATTGTATGGGAATGGTCACATCTGTTTCACCTTAATGAACGAAGATTACGTTTTTACACCTAGATGTTTACTCAGTGATGTTGGATCATATTTCATCTTTATAATAAAAATAATAGAAGGCCGTTTTTTGTGAAAAATAACCTCTAGGGCGCTGTACAGTTTATTATAAATTATTAGGCTCAATCTACCTTTCTTATTTACAAATAGATACAGAAACATACTTACCTGGCAGGTCAATTCCGATAAACTTACTTTATTAGAAAGTTTAAGTTTAGAAACTTTAGTTTTTGGAGAAGATATGACTTTGCACGCGGATGGTATTATATTATTCAAAACACTGGACATTGCATGATTTTACATTTGCTACCATCACCACTGTTGGTATTACATTTATAAGAAGATTAATGCCAAAGTTGAGTTTTTATTTATTTTCAAAGACTTGAGAATTTAGGACTCTTTAGGATTGGAGAATTTCCATGAAATGACTTTTACAAATACTTACAAATAAGAATTTGTTTATAATTTTACACAATTAGTTATTTACAATATCGCGGGCAGAGAAGGGAAGGTGAAAGATTTTTTACTTATGGGTAAGACTATCTGAAAAGGTAAATATTTTTTAATCTTACAAGTATTTGATGAGTTTTTATCATTTATTTGTAACAATAAAATTGTGAACTTTTTTTTTTTGAGACCAATTGGGATGGATGTGTTGTGAGGCTGAAGGTAGTGGGGAGGCAAAGGAGATGATTAAGAGGAACGTGGGGAGGTACCTGGCTATTCAAATCTGGTCACTATACTCGACTAAAGTCATTTCAAGCAACGTTTCAATTCTGAATGTTGGTCTTACACTATGGCGATCGATTCTGATATTATCTTCCACTCAAAAAAAAAATTTTTTTTTAGATACTTTGCCACAAAATTATACAATGCACTTCCACTGGCCATTAAACAAAACACAATGTATCTTAAATATAAATCTGACATCAAGTCCTGGATTTGCAATCAAAACAGATCCAACTTTAAATATATTACTAAAACGAACTTATAAGTAGGTATGTATGTATGTTTTCGACGATGATTGTCTCGTTACCTACTTTAAATATGTAATATTATGTTATTATTTGTATTTTTACTACATGTGCTATTGTTTTTTTTATTTATTATAAACTGTTCATGTTTTTAAAGCGCCTACTCTCAACACAGATTATCCTAGTGAGACAGGCATAGGACATTAAATTGTAAGCATATAAAAATATAGATGAATAAAATAAAATAAACTACTTTTTTCAATGGAAACAATTGTTCAAAGAACTGTTTTGTTACCGAGATGGTGTCTAGGATAAATAATATATCCGATTTTATTTACATGGAATGCCTATTTACTTTTTTGTAATATAAATATAAACTTCTCTTTGTATTTTATGTATAAGCTGTTTGCTTCTTAAAAAATAAATGAATTGAGAAAAACGTTATATCTATGTACCCGCACATGAGAAGAAGATAAAAGCTCAGCTTATTTATCATTTGAAAAAATAAAATTCTCGATAGTATGTAAATAGCTTTGATTGGTAAATAGAAAAGATTATACTGTTAAGTGTGGAATTTTGGTACTAAACGCTATCTCTAAAAGGGGTTTTATCTTTATTGTTTATTAGTTAAGATATAAACTATAAACCATATTTCCATAATCTAAATGGTTTATTTTGCAAAGTACCTACTATTTCTCAAGCTGAAACGGTCCTTATCGTAAGCACCGTGAAAGATAAACAAGAGTCATATTTATGTGTTCATTCCTGGTAAGAAATATTAAGGTGGAAACACATTATTAAAACCCGACGCGACCCGACGAAACGCGATGCGTGTTGAGTCGAATCAAATGTATTGTTTTCTATGGACCAGAATCACACTATGAACACCCGACGCGACGCCATGCGCGCACACGCCACCCGATCCAGACGTGCCAGGTCGGTGTGTTGCCCATGGTGGGGGTAAACACGCCATCCGACGCGGCCTGCGCGGTATGTTTCTAGACAACACCCGACGCCACGCGTCAGTCGTTCGAGAACTGTCACAGAGCATATACGGACTTTATGCCAATTAAATATAATTTTTTGCATTTATTTAGCGAAATGACCGACGAATAATTAATTGAGTTGGTACAACGATATCCTGTTCTATATGACATGAGTTTAGCTATATACAGAGATCGTAATTATATGTAATTTTCTTACTGTACAATATTTTGCAGTATTTTTGAAAATATTATTTTTCAATTTTTGTAACTTTAAATATTATTATCTAAATATATATAATTACATCGACTAGCTCCCCAGTTAGACCCGAGAATATTTCTCTACTAATTGGGTAACCAAAAAAAGTGATGAAATAGTAATGAGTCAGATATGAAATGTAATATTCATTTAGATATGAAATGTAATATTCAGACTAGAAAACTTTTTCTAAATAAAAAAAAAAAATAAAAAATAATGTGAGAAATAATGCATGGGAAGAAATTGCCGAGCAAATTTCGTGTCTTTCTTGCCTATGTCACTTTGAATAAATTCGTGTATTTCTTTAAATTGTGTTTTAGTAATCCGAAAATACATATGAAATCTTTCAGTATCTTGAAGTAAGTCTGGATACAGAGTATGATATTCACCACACATACTTCTCTTTTAATTTATTTCATGTACCCAGTAACGCCTAGTTATTCTCTTTTTCTTGAGTCGTTTAAGTATCATGTATGTATGTACCCAAAATTTGCATCAAATCTTCTTCAAAGTCTTCATTTGACTCGTTATTTATTAAATCTATAGTACATAACCATACACTTCCACTGCTGTTAGATAACTGTATTCATAAATTGCTAGTGTGTCGTGGCGTCGCGTGTTGGTAATGTGCACGGTGCATATCGGGTGTCGACACGTGGCGTCGCGTCGCGTTTTAATAATGTGTTTCCACCTTTAGACCTGTCGTTTATACTCTCCCGTCTTAATGATTTCAGCTATAACTATCATTTTGCACAATAACGGTTATCTCCGAAGACAATGAGAAAGACACGCGAGATGAATAATCTAACATCTACACACAAAGCGAAACACCAACACAACAAAGAAACGCAGCAATATTCCGTTGCAAATCACCCACCGTTAAAGAAAATGATACATATATGGTAATAAAAGCATCAAGTGTTGAGATTGACGAGAATAATGTGATGCACTAATACATGCAGCGTAATTACTGCTAGTATCTTATGAATTCTTTATATGAGCTGTACGTCAAGTACCTACCTCCTTGTTTTTATTGTGACCGTGTTGGTAGTAACTTTGGATACAAAACACGCCCCTGTAACCACGACAGCATATTGGTATTTTACAATTTTATTTCAAACTCACCCCGTTTCGATCCGACCAACCACATTTTACCTCTCTTTTTGTTTTTATAGCGACCATGTTTGAACTTTCAAAGCACCATCCGAGCCACATATCAACAGCGTGCACACACAGTCATAAAATCTACACAGCATGCCATAACTATAATACGTATTATTAAAAATATCTAGGTATTTGTGTGCTGCGGAGTGCAAAACCTCAGTGATTTTAACCCTTTATACATAATGTAAGAAGCCCCATAAGCACTAAAACTGATCATACTACATACCTACATGTTGTTGCGTTCGCTTGTAGTGATGTTTTGTGTGATGTTTTCATACTGGGGGACATTTTTTATTATGAGCACATGTGTCGGTGTGACGTCATAACGACGACATCTAAATGAAAATAAAAACAACGTCCCGTAATAAGGACACGGGAAGCCTTTGTGCTATTTCATCGTGGATTACAATTATATTGTTACTCTGAGATTACAATACTTTGGATCCAAATATATAAACCGACATGAGAGCTTTTTAATACTTCCTACTTTTATGTATGGAAACAGCCCTTTACCATCTTTAATCGGTGATTTCTAATTAACTGATATAAACAATTATGATGTCGCCAGTTTACATAAGACCTCTCGACTCCTAGGCCCCAGGCAGGCCAATGAATTAAATCAGCGGTTTTCAACCTGTGGTACGCATACCCTTTGGGGTACCTACGTGAAACAAAAATTGGGGGTACGCAATATCGTGGCACGAATGTAGGTTTTTTCGGTTTCGCATGTAAAATCACTGGCTAAAAATGCCTAAAGTCGTGTTACACTCGACTTGATTTTTATCATGCAATAACGGATGCTGAACGAAATCTTCAAAACTACTGAACATCGCGAAATTAAATACATCTTTTGGCCAGAGAAACCATAATTACCATGATACAAAACTATATAATGCCCTTCCAATTGAAATTAAGAACACCGTGGACACAAAAGTTTAAAAAATACAACAAATTATGGCTAAGTAAACATGAAGATGAGGAAATAATTAAAATTATGCAGTAACCCCAACGCAAACTACAGACAACAAACATAAATACTTTATTTTATTTTATTTATTGTTTATTTTGTGGAAATCTACGGATGAGGCAATCATGATCAACAACATACCGTCCACTTCAGAACAGGAATACCTAGTGAAAAAGGCTGTGAACAAAATGCTTTACCTTGTATTTTTACATTGTCATTAAAAAAAAATAATAATAATAATGAGAGTTTTAAAAAATTACAAATGTCTGTAAAACATGTCTTTCATTACACGTATACACAAGATAGATAGATGGTACGTATATGGGATACGGTACGGGTACATTAAATTTGTAGTAAGAGTCAAGGGTTAAGGAGGCTCAAAAAGGTTGACAACCGCTGAATTAGATGAGAATATTCAAGAATTTTTTTATTCTTTAGTATTTTGTTATTTTGTTCAATTCGAATCACTGAATTCCCCTATGAAGAATGACCCACCCTATCTTTCCCTCCCTGCCGCTAAACTAAATGAAATACACATATTTTTCTACTACACTACCTATTGTAATTTTTATGCTAATTTCATAACGCCAGAGCCTTTGTGGGCGTGCGCACTACAAATCATCAAAGTTTCATCGCAATCGGATGAATATTATATGAAATAATAAGCGACAAACATAGAAACATTCATTTTTACAAGATGTCACTTCTCTTTCTGAATTTATAACACAAATTACCAATGTTATAGCAATTACCTTTACCTCTGAAATTCTTTGGTGTACCGGAACAGATATTCAAGTAATGGCGCTAACGTGTCCGTAATAAAACGATTGTGTAAAACATAAACGTTTCAATTCTTTCGGATATCTTTCAATGGCCTTATTAAAGACCAAAGCAGGAAATTACATCCTCCAGTCTATTGTCCCCAGTTTCAGTTGAGATAATAATTATTATAGAATGCCGAATGTTGAAACGCCATTGTGAAATTGGTTCTGATTGTCTCTTCCAACAGATCTTTGCCTTTCTTATCCGAATATTGATACTTATTCGCTTGTCAGATATTAAAAAATATTCCCTCTTTACCGGTGTATATTTTTGTTGAAGAAATATATACATGATGTTAAGGAACTTACTCGATCGTACATCAGTGATTCCATACATTATATTGAGTCTCCGGTGACATTTTTGATTTTTTTTTCTACAAAAACTAAAAAAATGGTAGGTGTTGGACAGTTAGAGGCGGTGAAAGGGGTTGGTCGGTTACTCGGCTAAGTGACATGCGGAAGAATTTTTTGTTTAATTTTGAAGAAAAAAATTTTTAAAGAAAAGGTCATCGAAAAATTCACCGGAGACCAACATTTCATTCACATTTTTTGCTGTGGAGTACGAAGGGGAGACTACGAATCACTTTTTTTATCAATGTAAAAGATAATTTTTTCCATATTTTTTGACTAATTCCAGTGTACCTCCGGAGTCGCTAGATGTCGCTTTCTTTTCTGTTTTCTTTGCCTGTTCATTTTGGAGTGGTTTAGGGGTACATTAGGTAATAAGTGTATTTTAAATTCGTGTTTACTTCTCTGTAAACAGGCCTGGTATATATCTACCGATAAGCGGGTACTTACCAAATAATACTCTGAAATCTGATCGATTGGAATCCAAATCTTCTTAGAACATACCTTAAGGGCGACTCAAGATAAGTAGGTACCTTGGACATTGACTCAACCAATTCTAAGTAGGCATCTTAAAACGCTTAACATCCAACCTAGATAATATATTATTAATAAAATAATATTAACAACTACGACGATAGAATAAGACTACCATTCTGATGGCAACCTATACAAAAATACAGAAAAATAATTGAGGATAATTAATGATTGTAGCAGTATTTTGTTCTAGGCAAAGAAGAGGGTTTAACCATTTTGCAAAACAAAGTTATACCACTTTTGAGATTTTTTTTTGGTTTTCTTTTTTTTTTGGGTGTTACGCCGTGTTCCGCTACCTCCTTCTTTAGCCAACGATTCCAACGTTTAGCCAGCATTGCAGTGTCCATCATCAGGGCAGATCCGGCAGATCCGATAGGTACACCCAAAAAACAAATAACGAAAATACTTTTGGCCGTAAAAATCTAAATACGCAGGTATCCCACTTTTGAGATGACTTATTTATATGAAATAATTATGACAATAGATTCTCTATTTTATGGGGTCCTTCGAAAACTGTTTCTCGATATTAAATATTAATAATCCATTAATGTTAATATAACACATTATGTCTGATTTAATTAAGGCACCTTTCAATTGAAATTGGGCGATGGTAAATAGAATTACATAAATAATTCATCTCTAATTTTAAAATGGCTTGTAAGTCGAAACAGCCATCACAATGCCTGTCTCGACACAGGTATATCCTAGTGAGACAGGCATCGAAAAATATAATGAACACATACCTTATATAGATAAATAAATGAATAAAATAATAAAACATTAAAATACTTGCTGAACTCAATAATTGCACTCTTTTTAGGGTGAATTGCCTATTTAAAAGAAGATTTGAATTCAATTTAAATTAAATTTTAAAAAATATATATTAAATGTTAAGGGATCTAAACGTATTATCTTACTAAACGTATTAGTTACAATATTATATAGTTATAATATATTATTAAACGTATTAGTTACAATTCTATTGTCAACGTGAACGGTCGCGCACAGTGCATTACATTATTATTGTCGCAAAATTACCGCAACCGTAAAACTGAACGGAACGCACCGAGGCGCTAGGCGCCCCGCAGTTAACACATTATGGACACGGCCATCGAAAACATAAAAACCGAAATAAAAAAAATAACTACCGTAAAAGACTCAAAAGCGAAAACAAACCTTGAACAAAATGTAAACATTCTAGAAGAACTTTGGAAAAGTGAAAGAATCAAACATCAACAAGAAATAATAAACCTACAAAAAAAAATCATCGAAAACCAAGAAGAACTAACTAAGAAAATAGAAAAAAATATAGAAAAAAACAATGAAAATACCATGTCTTACGCGCAAGTTCTAACAAAACAAGCAAACAAAAAAGAAAGTCCACAAGAAGAGAGATTCTCTATAATAATCTCATCATCAAAAAAAACAACTAAAGCTGAAGAAATATGTAACAAGATCCAGAAAGATATCAAATTGAACCATCTAAAGATAGGAATAAATGGTTTACGAAAAACAAATAAAGAACAAATCATCATATCATGCCCAAAAAAAGAATACACGACCACGCTTACGGAAGAAATAAAAAAACTTGACCCTAACTTGGAAGTCAAAGAAATCAAAAAGAAAAAACCTAAATTAATAATTAAAGGACTCAAATCAAACCTATCGGCAGAGGAAATAATCAGCGGAATAATCAATCAAAATGAAGGAATTCAAGATATTATATCAAAAAACGAAGAAAATAAAATAAACTTTATAACTGAAATAAAATATAAACATCCTAAGGAAAATCAACATGATGCTTCGGATCAAGAAGATGACAAACAGCACAAATTCTCAAACTACATCGTCGAAACCAGCGGTACAACGCGAAAAAGTTTATTAGCATTGGGAAAACTAAACATCCAGTACCAAAGAGTTAAATTAGAGGATTGTGATCCATTAACCCAATGTTACCACTGCTGTAAATTTATGCATACAGCCTCGAGATGTCTACAACGAACGAATCCATCAGTATGCCCTCACTGTACAGGTGACCATATGTTCGCCAAGTGCCCGGCAAGAGAAACAACACCTGTTTGTGCAAACTGCACGTCACAAAACAAAAAATATGGTGAAAAAAACAATACAGACCATAAGGCTTTCAGCGACATATGTCCATACAAAAATAAAATGCTTAAAGTAGCTAAAGACAGAATCGACTACGAATAAAAATGGCAGACTTCTTATATAATATACTAGATGAAAAATATAATATTGACGAGAAAATATATAACAGCTTCCAAGAATACTGTATCCACCAAGACGACCTCAATTGCAGCCCTTTAATTCTACACATGAACGTAAGAAGCATAACACGAAACATAGATGAATTTTTAACAACAATTAATAATAATCTCAAAAAGCCGGTATGCATTGTGTTAACAGAAACTCATTCATGTTGTGAAGTGACGTACAATATACCGGGTTATAAATATATATCAACGGCAAACCGAATAAACAAGAACAGTGGGATCGCTATGTTTATTCAAAATCATTGTGACATATTGTGCGAGGAAGAAACTAAAATGATTGGAACAAACTGCCTACATATACAAATTAAGTATTATAACAAAACAATTGATATTATCTCTTTGTATAGAACACATTCATCCAGTGTCTGTTTGTTTATTGATGAATTAAGACAAGTCTTGGTAAACTTTAGAAATTCAAATACAATAGTTTTAGGTGACATAAATTTAAATATATCACATGATTTTACATCGAATAATAAAAATAACTACCTAAACATGATGGCGGAATTGAATTATGTACCGTGTATAAAGTCTTATACTAGAAACGTCAATGGGCAACGTCCATCATGTATTGACCATATTTTCACAAATATCAAAGATATAAATAATATAAATTCTGGAATTATAAAAACTTCAATTACCGACCATTACATGACTTTACTACATTACAACTCAATAATACCTCAGGCGATTAATCAACACTGCGGACTAACTGCTAATAATAATAATGAAATAACTGTTATTAATATTGAAACTTTAAAAAATAAATTATCATCTGAATTATGGTTGGATATACTCCGTAACGATAACGTCAATGAGTGCTGTAAAATTTTTGAAAATAGATTAACTAATTATATAAATGATTCAAAAAAAATTATTCATAAGGGAAACTCAGCCAAATTTCGTAAAATCAAACCGTGGATAACACATGGACTCGTTGTGTCCGTAAGACACAAAGAATGGCTTTACAAAGAAACTAAAAAAAAACCACTGGACATAAATTTAAAAAATCATTTTAAAGAATACAAAAATAAATTAGCTTCTCTCATAAAAAACACTAAAGAAAAATATTATAAACATAAACTTGATGACTCCGAAAACGACAGCAAAAGAGTTTGGATTATAATAAATGAAATCCTGGAAAATAAACAAAAAAATAAAAATAATCCCATAAAATGCATAATACAAAACAATAATATAATAAACTGTATTGAGGAACCTAAAAAAGGAGCAAATGTATTTAATAATTTCTTCGCAAATGTTGGAAAGAATTTAGCAGAAAAAATTTCAACAAAAAAAAAAAATTATATTGAAAATACCCCGAATACAGAAAATAAACTAGAACTTTTTGAACCTACTAATCCGTCCGAAATTATACAAATTATATCAAAAATGCGAGGTGGTTCTGCTCCGGGATTTGACGGCCTTTCCGTAAATATATTAAAAAATATTAATAATCTTATTTCTACACCAATCTCTCATATCATAAACAATAGTTTTAAAACAGGAACTTTCCCGAGCACATATAAAAAAGCAATAATAACTCCAATTTTCAAATCCGGTAATCCGGAGGACGTCTCTAATTACCGACCAATTTCGCTTTTATCTAATATATCCAAAATTTTTGAAAAAATAGCTAAAAAAAGACTAACTGCATTCATAAAAAATAACTCAACCATAAATAAAAATCAATTTGGATTTACAGAGGGAAAAAGTACCCAAGATGCAATCGCAAAAATATCGTCAAGTATCCAGAGTACCCTAGACAAATCGAATAAATGTATAGGAATTTTTATCGACTTACAGAAAGCATTTGACAGCATCTCTCATGAAAAACTCATATTAAAATTAAAAGAAAATGGCATTGACCATATAGCCCATAAATGGATAAAAAGCTACCTAACAGAGAGACCTCAAATTGTAAAATTAAACCAATCATTTAGTACATCATTAACAAGTAAATTTGGCATCCCTCAAGGTACCGTCCTCGGACCATTATTGTTTCTTATATATGTAAATGACATTTTCCAACAGAAAATTAAAGGCGAATTAATCTCTTATGCAGATGATACTGTATTATTAATAAAAGGTCAAACATGGGAACTAGTTAACAAAATTGCAAACGAAGATATTAATATCTTAAAATCATGGTTTGATAATAACCTTCTCACACTTAATGCTAAAAAAACAACATATGTCTTATTCTCCTTACAGAAAATACCTACCCAGAAAGTTAATATTAAAATCCACGATGAAAAATGTGACAATGTAAGCTGTAAACAAAATGATCCTTTTTGTACTGTAATTAACTCTTCTACTGAAATTAAATATCTCGGTGTAATTATTGATCAAAACCTGAAGTGGAATAGTCACATTGCAGAGCTAGTAAAGAGAATAAGGAAATGTATACCTATATATATTTGTTAGATTACGAAATATATTGAATGTAAAAATAATCAAAAATGTGTACTATGCCCTTGTTCACTCTTTGCTTATCTACGGAATTTTAGGTTGGGGAGGTTCTTACAAAAACAATCTAAACTCAGTAAAAGTTTCACAAAGAACCATCATTAAAGTAATCCTTAAAAAAAAACCTACCTTCTCAACAGAATCACTATTTAAATTATTTCCAGTACCAAATGTCGATGACATATTCAAGCAAGCTTCTATTATTAAAATGTGTAAAGAAAAAAATAATAAAGAATATGAAGAATTTTACACATTAATGAGAAATGGAAATCAATTTATTACACCAAATTTTAAAACAACACAAATGCACAACCATTATATTTACCAAGCTATAAAAAACTACAATAATCTTCCTTCTGAATTGCGCTGTATTTTGAACCAATCAGAACAAATAAATAAAATTAAACAATTTTTCAAAAAAACTTACATTAAAAAATAAATATTTTATACAAAATATATTATAAAATGTAACCTAAGTAAGAACTGTGGCTCCCTTATCAGGCACAAGAGCTCCTCTTTTCTGATAAGGTATACATGACCAATCATGACCTTGAATATGATATTTTGTAAAATATGTATAATTAAAATGTAACCCATGTTTTATATTAAATAAAAAAAAAAAAAAAAAAAAAATCTTTTAAACCAATTGTGTACTTGAATGTAATAGATATAATTTTTTAAATATTTAACGGCCAGCAAAGTTCAGAATTTATCCGAAAAATATCAATACAAATTCAACATTCCCTTTCGAAAGAAGTCAAAATCACAAAACTCATTCCTATGTAGAGCTTTCAAGATCTCCCAAGAAATAATGACCAATGTAAAATAAGAAGAAAAAGAGTTGAAATTTAAAAAAGAATTAACGAAATAAATGTGATTGGAAATTTTTATTTTTGTCATTTTTAATAACAACTTTAGGTAATTAGAATATAACAGTTATATGCTTTACCTGTATTATACTATTTTGTGATTTTTATATATAAATCAAGAGAATCTCTAGTACACTGCCTACCCGTACAATAAATATTGACAAATTCTAGAAATCCGACCAATCATTTCAAAGATATTGTATCAAACCCCAACTAGCGGTGCCGAATTTCGTATACCAATACCTTGAATACCGATATCGCTATACAACGTGAAATATTTGCTTCACTATATGACCTAAAGACACAAATCTACACAATTCTAAAAAAACAGAAAGTTTTGCCTGGTGCTTGCTTACTAGAAAAAATGCTAGGATATTTTTAAATGCCAGGTGATTATGAAATAATTAATAAACACATTTCCCCGAGTTTACGGATTACTTTCCACCTTGAAAATTTTCCGGAATTTCCAAAACTTAGTCTGAATAAAACGCTGCATATTCTTTCATTCGAGCATGACACTCTAATACTGAGATGTATTTCAAGATCGTGCTTTGTAAAGCTATTCAAGGTTAAGTATCTCAAAAATACTTATCCTAAGCTTTCCTTTATAAGATCATTTTATAATCTCGACCTTCCTTGTATTACATACTTTATCGGCAGCAGGTGGGGCAAGCAGGGTGGGAAGAGTGGAATAGTTTTCAGTATTGCCTTAGTGCCCCAGCTTTTGTGAAACATCATATTATTTAATATTTGAAAATTGCTTGCATTGGTACATTTGGTTCATAGAAAAAAGTTCCATATATATATAGGGATCTAATAAATATATTCTGCCATTCAGATATTATCACAAAGTTTTGAAAATGGTTTCGAATGCCAAACATCCGTTACGCAAAAGCAAAATGCAAACTTTTTCAATGAAATTTCATTAAATTTGACTAAAATTCAATCATTTAAACAATGTTTATAGAGTTCTACACTTTTAGTACAAACAACACAAAAAGGTATCTAGGTACCTACTCTTTTTTTTCTTTGAATATTCTACCGCTGTTACACAATGGGGTATTTCCACAAACGAGGGATTCTGCTGAAAATATACGGAATATTTAAAGATCATTTTTCTGATTTTAATCATCCTACTAAAAATGTTCGTTTTTTATGTTTTCATTCAATATTATTTGTTTCATAACGCTGATGGGTTTCTTTCGTATTTGGGTTTCGATCGGCCTGTAGGTTCGAAAGGAATCCAGATTTTGGCATTCCGCACATTAGGGTACCTAACTACATGGTTGCAACGGGAGTCAAGCAGTCAAGTACCGCAATAGAGCCAGTCTGTTAACAACCATCGTTCGTATCGTAACATAACATTTCGCTCTTATCGTATCATAACGTTGAAGGTTTATTTATCTATCGTGACATTAAGTATAAATCATATTTCTATCGTATGCTTTGTGTAAAATTCTTATGCTACGGCCAGACCCTTGCGACAAGCTGCTTGTCGCAAGCTCACGCAAACTCTGGCATCTGGCAAACGAATGGCTGGCGTCCAGGGTTGCCAATGCTAATATCCTAAAATACCCGCAATAAATGTTCAAAATCCCCAAATTGGGGAGAGCAAAATATCAAATTCCCCGCAAATTCCCCACAAGTTTCTTCATAATTCTGCCTCCAAAATAAAACTAAATTCTATTGAAAATGGCATTTTTCATTTATTAAAATTGATAAAAAATATTATTACTTTCATAATACAAGATTAAACAAATAGGTTACAACCTAATAACCAATATTGAAACAAAAATTATGACATTTAAAAAAACAATTCAATACGGTGTGCCGATAAATTGTCTAGTAGGAAAAAAAATAAACAAAAAAATATAATTTTAACACATTTTAAAAATTTATTTTGTTATTTGATACTGAGATAAATAATTTTAAAAAGTGAAGCTAAGTTAAAATAAGCAATTTACATCATTATAAGATTTTATTAAAAACATGCAATGGATTATTAACGAAATAAGCATACATACAGGTGACCTAAAATAATTACCTCCTTGCATCAATTACTGCACCGTGTTTTTTGGTTAACATTTTGTTTGCAGATTAAACTTCAAACTTCTTTTTTAATCCCTTCTCGAGTAGCTATGAATGGCTACCACTGTATGAAGGCGATTTCTATTTTAAATTTTTTGAGAACACTGAATTTCATCTCAACGGAAGCGTTGAAAAACGGTAATACGAGCAATAAACTTATAACAATTTTTAAATTTGGGAACAAGTATCGTCCTGTATTGTTTTTAAGACCAAACACCTTAGCCCAGTACTTTCAGCATCGTCATCTACATTCAGACCATTTTGGGAGAAATCAAAAATACCGGGATCCTTCTATTGTAGAAGTTCTATGACTAGCAAATTCATGTGTCTTTGAGTTAGGCTCCCGAACTTCAGGAATTCCCCACCTATTATTGTTTAGAAATAAATGTTACAAGTACAAGTTACAATGCTGCCATAAAATAAACAATCTTCGACCGATAATATACATATTTTTCAAAAAGGTTGGATAATCAAAAAAATCCCAGAATCCCCGCATTTTCCCCACAAAATGGTGTTCCCCGCAAAATACCCAATTCTTGAAAAATCTTAAAAATTCCCCGCAATTTGGGGAATTACCCACAAATCGGCAACCCTGCTGGCGTCCCCACACTTGCAAGCGCGTCAGTACATTCGCTGCGCGCGCAGCGCCCAAAGATGGCGGACGTCGAAGCAGCTGCATCAGCTGTCATTTTTGAAAAATACTATTTCTATTTTAAAGCGAAACAAAACGAAAGAAAGCGAAGAATTCGAAAGAGAAGATAGTGGATGATTAAAATCCATAGAAATCGTACCAGTTAATTCATTTAGTATTCTAATATTTTGTTTATTGTCCGTAAGTTGGACCAACGTGTGGATGCAACGCCAGCGTTTGCCGCTTGGTGGCCAAAATATCCGACCTCGATCGGATCGGCGACAAGCTCTCGCAAGCTTACGCAACCCAAGCGTTCCAGACGCTGGGACTTGTGGACGCTTGCGGAGGCTTGCCATGTGTTTGGAGCCGGTATTATGTTGTGCAAACGTGTTTGTCGTTTTTGGACTCACACACTCACACTCACCACTAGTTCTAGCTAGTTCAGTTTTCAGTTCCGTGTCTAATGATGATTAACAAATTAAGGTAGGTATTATAAAATCTAAATAATTATAATTAGACTGAAAAAACTATGTTTATTTTTTCATTAGGACATTGTAATAGTTAGATATTTAGGTACTTTCTGACCATCATTTTCACCTTCCTACCCCTCTTCAATGTCACTAAATTCCCCAAATGGGGATGCCATAGTCCTACATCGCATAGAAATATATGTATAGCATTTCTTTTTTTTTCATTTATTATTTATAGCTATAAAACACTTTAAGTAATTGTAGATTTTGTATTATTCAAATAAATATTTTTATAATAAAAATCTGTGTATAATTTTTCAGGGTGACCAGCCAACTCGGAACCACCTCAGAAAGGTCATTAAGAGTGATGATAAAAAAATAAAAAAAAATTTTGATCCTGATGAAGTAAACATTGTTTACGAAACATGTTGATTGTGTACCATTAAAAGTGATGTAAACAAAGTTATTTGTCTTTTTATTAAAATAAAAAAATAGGTTAAGTTAGGGTTACTGGCTATTTTAAAATTATTATTTTTTTGTAGCTTTTAATGACCTTTCTGAGGTGGGTTCTGAGTTCTGAGTTGGTTTCATTCCGAGTTGGCATGGAACATATAGACATATGAATATATCTAGACCTGCCCTAAGTGATAAAAGCCTATTATTTCCCCCTCCCCATACTGGTTCCATTGCTGGGCTTACGAGTGCCTCGCGTGAATCTTAAAAATGTGGCATCATCTTTCTTGGCCGGACCAGTGTCGAGCTCTCATCGTACATTTTACGATATAACACGGCAAAAATGATGGCTTGTGCTATGAAAATGTGTAAAAATGGACGTGAAAAAGAGAATAAACCCAATTGTCGTATTACATTCCGTAGGTAAGCATTATTTTACTTTATTTTAAGCTTATTCAGATCATATAATATTATCAGTTTTGTAACATATGTATACTACCACATCGAGATGCATGGCGACGCAAAACACAGCCGTTTGCAAATGAATCAGGGATGTGCGTTCGCCTTTTGCGCTTTAATAAAATACATAATCGTATCATTTAGAATGTCTATTTTTTCAACTGTTATTTCTTGCTGGAACTCTGTCGTAATAATAAAGGATAATAAACCAATCATTTTTAAATTTATTCCACTTTAAGGGTGTTATTACTAAACGAGTTTTGAATTTTATACAACTCATAAACGACCGTTAATATAGGTTATATAGTTGGTTATCAGTTGTGTAAAATTTAAAACACGTTATATTAGTAAGGGGTTAAAAGTGGAATAAACTATGGTTTTATTTCTTAGGCTGTACCAAATATAGTTGTTTCGAGCGCATATTGACAAGTGTCAACGCTCGAATACTTTCCTTGTGTACCATTGCTGTCTCTTAGAGATGAGGGATTCTATTGGCCAGAGGTGGCATCCCGCCGCT